>JACGWO010000001.1:7057707-8522707 GCA_034509735.1 Sesamum alatum
GCGAACAAGGGAGGGGGTTGGGCTGGCGGAGGCAAGGGAAAGATTGACGGCTAGCAGCGACGGGAGGCAGGGTAAAAAGGGGACTAGGAGGCGATGAGGGCGGTGCAAGTAGGGGTTAGGCGGCGGTAAGATTTTTCTCTTTTTAATTAATTATAACAATTTGATATCATTAAAAATATTCAATTAAAATTTATTAATAAATTATAATTTCTTAAATACTTATTATATAGAGTTATTTTTATTTGCCACATCAGTATCCACGCCGGATGCACATGTTTAGTTGAGCCCAATTTGCAGCCGGAGCCCTAATCCCTAATTTGTTCGGCTAAGTTTTAGGTGATTTTGGTTGGAAGGACCAAAATTGCTACAAAATTATAACTTACAGGACCAAAATTGCCAGTCCCATAATTACGGGACCAATTTTGCCACCCCCTATACATACAAGACTAATTTTGATGCCTTAAAATATCATTAAATGACAACCTAACTTTTGACTTGTTAACAAACTTCTTATGAATACCTTTGGGCTTAATTGCATTTACCGCCCCGTATATTAGGAAGTAGCAAAATAAGGACATTATATAAAGGAGTGGCAAATAGTACCTTAGAATTAAATTTTTATTGTAATTGCAGAACTTCGGCCGTCGAATTTTCATAAAGTGGCCGAAAATTAATTACGTGGAGAAAAAATTAGAACTTTTTCTTTGAGGGGGCCGGGGGGGGGGGGGGGGGGTTCTGACATGAAATTGTAATAAGGGGCATTTGCTGACATGGAAAAAAATACACAACAAAAAAATAAAATAAAATACATAAAATTATAAAAATATAAATATGTTTTTTATAGATAATTATATATTATTAGAAAAATAAAATTATAATAAACATAAAAAACTGACCCCCTTACCCCCCCTCCCCAACCCTCATCCCCCTTACCCTGCCCTCAATTCACCCCCTCGCCGCCGCCCACCAACCATGCGATGGGGCGACGCCATTTGCCCCCCTTCTATGGGGGGAGGGGTGGCGGCGGAGGGGATGGATTTTTTTCTTATATTATATAATAATCTTTTATAATTTATAATTATATATATAATAAATTTAAAATTCATTTTATACTATTTTTTTTTCAAATTATTTGTTTAATTGGCATTAGAATTTTAATTAAAATGTCATGTAAGCAAAAAACAAAAAAAAAGCTCTAATTTTAGTTCACATCATCAATTTTTGACTACTTTTGAAATTTCAATAGCCTGATTCCTGTAATTGTAAAAAAAAAAAGAAGAAAATAATTAAACTTTTGGGGTATTATTTGCCATCCTTTTATATGATTCTTATTTTGCCACCCTCTTAATACACGAGATCGTAACTACAATTAAACCATACCTTTTTGACTTGTTTGTACTAAAATAATTACAATTTATTGGTAAGTAGTTTAAACAACGATTTGCTCGTTAAGATGTTCAGCAATAACAATATAAATTGATGGCATAACCTTAATAGGTAGCAAACATAGTGTCACCAATCATGAACATCTTAGCATTCTCCACCACCACCACCGCCGCCACCGCCACTTTCCAACGTCCACAACCCATCTCCGCCGTTTCAAAACAACCACTATCGTCTTTTCATCAGCGTAAAATCACCCATCCAATGCCACCAGAAAAACATCAAGTGTTCAAGTCCCTTGAATCATGGGCCTCCAAATCTATACTGCCACTCATCAAGCCCGTGAACAGATGCTGGCAACCTAATGAGTTTCTCCCTGATTCAACCGGCCTTACTAATAATTTTATGGATGAAGTTCGGACCTTGCGTGACCGCACGATAAGGCTTCCCGACGAATATTTTGTGGCATTGGTGGGGGATATGATTACGGAAGAAATACTACCAACTTATCAATCTACAGTAAATGCATGTGATGCGATTCGAGATGAGATTGGAGCAAGCCCGAACCCATGGGCTACTTGGCTGCGGTCATGGGCTGCTGAAGAAAATAGACATAGTGATTTGCTTAAGACATATCTTTATCTTTCGGGCCGAGTTGATATGTTGATGATTGAGAAGACAATTCAAAACCTAATTGGAGCTGGAATGGTATGACATTGTTTGTTCTCATTTTTATTCTCAAGTTATTCCTATGTTTATCATGGGCACATTTTATTTAAGTGAATAAGTGCAAACCCACTATACGGAGTATTATTTGCTAATTAGTTAGCACACCAAACTAAAGATAAATGCACAACTCAAGGTGCACAGTGGGTCTAGTTGGTTCACGATGGGCATGGATCAGTCCAAAAATGCTCGATTTAGGGTTGGTCCAATGTTGTTCATGTTTGATCTCGGGGTAGTCGCGAATCTTTAAATGGCCCCCAATTGGGTTCATGTTTTAACTGAAGCGTGGCCCATGGACCGGCCTGCTTGAGTCCCAATTTAGGCTCGAGTGTACCTGTTTTATATATATATATATATATATATATTTGAGAAATTAGGTATTCTTTGAACAATTATTTAATTTATGATGTCTTATGAAATAAATAATAAGAAATTAAATCACACATAAATTTAAAATGAAAACTTTATAACTAGAAAAAAAAAGTAATTGATGGGTGTCGAAGCCACCAAAAATAATTCCTACAATTACTTTCTTGCGAAAGCGGCAAGTAGGGTCGAATCCGCAGGAATCGGCGATAAGTTGATTTCTTAAAAGAAACAAAAAAGGGGGTGGGGGATTCAGATTTTTAGCTGTGAAAAGAAAATAACAAGTATAAATTAAAGGGGAAGTGTAATAGATGAGAAGGTTTTCCGGTTAAAGCGGGTTCATGCTTGATTCTTCCCGTTGATCATTGATGCAAACATAATAATTATTAAAATGCGTAGATCAGTTATGGTTGTTGGTACGACCTAACAACCTCACCCTTCCTTACCTTTTCGTTAGCCAAGGAACGTCCATTGACTAGATCTCTAATCAATAAACAATCCCGGGAACGTCCACGAGATTTAATTTATTAACAGCTTTGAGAATTAGAAGGGCCTGATCCTAACCAATAAATTCCTACGAGGATTCATTTAAATCAGATCATGCATTCACCAAAACATAATTAACCACTTTGACACGATTAATCATGAAATGTTGCTACTAGTTATTGAACTAAACAAACAATTACGGATTTGTAAGTTCAAATAGCTAAACAAACTATCTTGATAATGAACAACTGATCATATTATTCAAACATCAGAACTTTGTAGAAAGAGCGCAAAAAATAACATGAATACGGATTTTAATAAAAGAATTAGGCACTTATTAGATCTCACAATATTTTGAGAATCAAGCATTTACCGTACTTTAACCGGAAAATTAAGAGCTTAGCCTAACATGCTAATGGAAGAACACACTAAAAAGTGGAATTCCATTAGCAATTGGGCAACGTAAATAAAAATAGAAGAAGATAGAGGAAGTAGAATAATGTATTAAACTTAAGATTCAACGTAAAACAAGAGATGGTTTGTAGGTTGTGAGGTGCTTCCTATTTATACTATTAGCACCTCACGAACCTAGACAAGAGAATGGGTAGATACATGATTGCTAATAAATATGTTAACAACCTAATTCCTAGCAATCTAAAGGCTGGATTTCGGGTCTTCAAGAGTATGTTCAACATTCATTCCTTCTCCCTTCAACAAAATCCGCAGCTTTCCTTTTTCTCCTATATTGATTGCAGCATTAAGCGTGGGCACGCTTAGTGGAAATTCTGAATCTGTCTCCCTTTTCTACTTGTTCCCTTGAATGCCTCCAAATGCCATTCTTGGCTTCATTTTACCAACCTTTTCTCCTTTCAAGGTGTATTTTCTGAAAATATACTAAATCCACATGATTAGGAGTAATTGATCCTCATAATAAAGCATTTATAGGCATCAAATCATGACAGATTATATACTTATCAGTAATTAAGACTACCTAATGAACTTAAGTAATAATTTTACTAAACAAGCTTATAATAGGTAATAACAAGCCCAAAAAAGTTTAAAACAAACTTTGAAAATAGTAAACACAGAGTAGTAATGAATTAACGCACCAAACATGCGAAGGGTACTGTTTTTGCTTCATTTTAAAAGGGACAGAGATTGCTATTTGTTTTTTCACAATAGAATTTTTTCAATATTCCCCATATGACAAGGAGGTAAACTTTATTTAACCCTTAAAAAGTATACTATAGAATTGGTCTGTCATAATAAGATTTATTACATGATACTACTTGTCGAAGTTTTTTTGTCCTAAATGAAATATACATTGACATTATATATTGGTAATTATTTGTAGGATGTTGGGTGGAACAACAATCCTTATTTGATGTACGTGTATGCATCATTCCAAGAACGAGCCACATTTGTGTCCCATGGTAATACAGCTCGACTAGCGAAAGAGGGTGGGGATCCAATTCTTGCAAGGATATGCGGGACAATTGCAGCCGACGAGAAGCGGCATGAGAATGTATATGTGAGAATCGTCGAGAAGCTACTTGAGGTCGACCCAAATGAAACCATGCTAGCCATAGGTAAAATGATGAGAAAGAAAATCACGATGCCTGGTCACCTGATGCATGATGGTCAAGACCCTCATCTTTTCCAACATTTTTCATTTGTGACCTCTCGGATCGGGGTTTACACCGGTGATGATTACATGGAAATCTTGGACTTCTTGATTGGACAATGGAGGCTGGAGAAGCTGGAGGGGCTAACAGGTGATGGGAGGCGTGAACAAGAATACGTGTGCGGTCTGCCAACTAGGGGAAGGAAGTTGCTGGAGCAAGCGAATGAACGAGCTATGAAGATGGATCCAAAGGGACTGAAATTCAGCTGGATTTTTAACAGAGAAGTTAATGTTTAGGATTAGCTCCGACATGTTTGGAGCGTGTAGAGCTAAGTCCTGATCAGTTGCTTCACTGGATGTCTTGCTTCTGACATGTTGAAACTAATAAGGGATTACAAATAAAGGATCTAATAATTGGACATCGTATGTTGTGACGACTGTAAGAAAAGAGTCTGCATTCGAAGTCATTTTCATGGGAACTATTTGGATAATATAGCAATGCTAATTAGTGGTGATTACTATGACCTCTAAGGGTCGAGTAATGCTATACCCTCTCCTTTTCTTGTACAAAAATCTCCCCTCGAACGATCCAAAGAAGATATGTAAGAAGGCAAAATTATACTTAAAAAATAGGAAAAATTATTTTTTTAGTCTGCTAAGTATACTTAATATTAATTTTAGTTCGGTAACTATGCCCATTTTTTTCTAAGTTCAATAACTTGCAAAATTGATGAGATTTAGTCCGAATTAAGGTTTTTTACTCAATTTTTCGGCGATATTTTGAAAATTAGTTGGAAAATGCACACGTGGCAACTATTTGGTTAATTTACGACAACTTATACACGTGTACAACCACATGTATTAGTTGTCACTTGTACAACCATATGTATAGGTGGCATTTCAAATTAAAATCCACCTCATTTCAATTGCCATGTAGGCTTAAAAATTCTCAAAATATGTTCAGTTGGCATGCCATGTAATATTTATAGCCACGAAATCAAAAATCGACCACCGAAGGACTAAATCTCATCAATTTTGCAAGTTACTGGACTTAGAAAAAAATGGACATAGTTACCGGACTAAAATTAATATTGGGCATACTTAACGGACTAAAAAAATAATTTTCCCTAAAAAATAACATAATAAAAAATAAAAGTGCATGGCTTATTACAATGACTTCATCTGAGAGTTAGTCTGAGTACCGGGTGTAATCCTCTTGATTTCGAAAATGTCAAAACCCGGTAAAATTGTAATTTTACCCTATGATATCCATAAAATCATAAATTTTAGGATTAAAATTACCATTACAGACAGGCACTATATTATTGTTAGTTTTAAGAATTTAGTGTTCAGTATGTTGGTCTTTGAGAATCGTTTTTTTTTACCAATGTTGATTATTCTTTGGTGCATCAACGCACAAATTGAACCGACTTCTTTGTTGTGAGAAGATGTGTTCGTCGTGGTGCTGTTGGAGTGGGTCATTTTCGGTTGGCTTTACTTTTCAAGTGTACTGCTTATGTTGCATATTATATGTAAATATATAATTGTACATATATGTAACTTTTATTATTTTCTTAAAAATTAAGTAAAAATATTTTATTTTTTTTTAATTCTAAAATCAATAAAAAAATATTTTTTTAAAATAAATGTAATGACACATCAAGATGATTGATGTTTCTTCGATCTTGGGCACATTTCCAGATCAACCATCTAAAAATTCTACAATATTCTCTTTCTGTGAACAAAAAATAAAAGCAAAAATTAATAATAAATAATAACAGAAACAAAATAAATAAGAAAATGTAAATTTATCCTGTAACTAGGACATGCCCAAAACCTTCTTCCCGGATTTATTTTGGTCCAAGAAGTCTTTAATGGTAGCTCAATTCCACAATCACAATATATTTTTTCCACATAATTAATGTTATCATTAGACAAACCCATACTCGATTTTGAGTAAGATCGAAACTAGTTTCTCCTCATCCCTCTCGGTTTTTTTTTTCAAAATTTTCTCAATTCCACTATTTCAAGTCTATTTTTGTGGTGTATGAAATGACAGCCAAACATGCCCCTTAAATAGACAAGGAACCGGCCAATTTTTCCTCAAGAATTGGGTTGACTGTTAGTTTTAACGGTCAACCTAACAGAGAGTACTTAGGTGGTTGAAAAATTGAAAATTTGGGTGACTTGGAAACATGGGGTACCAAAGATGAAAAAGAAGTAAAGTTGGAATATCAAAAGTGAAATTATCCCAACAATAAACTAACATCTTGGTTTGAACGTAAAACGTATTTACTAGTTTAGTTTATTTGAATTGTTGGGTGGCATTTGGACTTGTTTCTATTGTTATAGGTAGTGAAAATGATTGTTGGTTGATATTATAACTTAGTTTATGTTGTTGGTTGTGAAGTTCAAATTTCTTATTATAAAGTTGTATTTGGATGTTATAATGATATTAATTTGAAAATAGATTTTCAGAAAATTCGGCGAAAGATATAAATTCTATTAAAGAATTAGAGACGGAAATACCAAATAAGAAACTTTGGTCTTCAACATAGGAAATACCATAGACAAATTACACACCGATTTAGAGCAAAAAGCACTTTGCCTTTATCGACGGAATCAGACTCAGATTATCAACGAAAACAATTTTTAAAAATTATTTGTTATTATGAGAGATGAAATTTCCGTCTCTGTTTCAGAGGGTGGAAATTTTCCGTCTTTGAAATTTAGCCACTGGGTCTTTAATAAGGCTTAAATGCATTTTTCATCCTGTATCTTTTGCAATTTGACATTTTAGTCCTTTATCTTTCTAGGTTAGCAAACAGGTTCTGTAAATTTTTAATTTTTCGCGATTTTGGTCCTTCAATCACCGGAGTTTGCAAATATTATTGGAATTTTTTTTTTAATTTGGAGCTTTTGTTCCCATTGGTCAAATTACTGCCAGCATGAGACTAAATTTTCACTAGAAGAAAATTTACTATTGGCTATATATTTATTGGCCACGGACTAAAACCATGGTAAATAATTATTATTAACCATGGTTGAACAAAAACCGTTGCAAAAACCTAGATTATCCATTATAAAAACTCTTTTTGTCATAGTTATGAGCCATAACAAATGTTTTTGCCATGGCTTTTAGCCATGGCGAGTGTTTTATCCAAACTCGCAAAATACCACAGCCAATAACCGTTGTATGACCGTGGTGAATGACTATTTACTACGACTATTTATTTTTAACTTAGCCATGCTTAAATGTTAATTTTTTTTTTTAGTGTTTCATCCTATATCTTTTATATTTTGGTGTTTTATTCCTTTATCTTTCTAGTGTAGCAAATATGTCCTGTAACTTATAATTTTTGGCGATTTTGGTCCATTAAAATTGACCAATGGGAATAAAAGCCCCAACTTAAAAAAACTTCCGGCAATATTTGCAAACTACGGCGACTGAAGGACCAAAATCACGAAATATTAAAAAATTACAGGACCTATTTGCTACCCTAGAATGATAAATGACTAAAATACCAAAATGCAAAAGATACATGACGAAAATTATATTTAATCCTCTTTAATAATAACAAATTTTTTAGTGTAGTTTTGGTTTCGGGGAAATAATATTTTTGGTCCCATAAGTTCGGCCTGTTTTACTCTTGGTCCCATTCGTAATGAGATTTATATTTTTTGTCCCATAACTTACAAAAATTCGCACTTTTGGTCCACATCCGCTTTTTCGTTTGTTTTTTAACGGCGTCGAGCATGCCCAGTATGAGGTCGTTAAGTATTTTTGGCTGGAGGGAAAATTGGCGCGTTTTACAAACTTGGCCACACTTTGGCGGCACTACAAGAAAATGGTTCAATAGTTATGAAAAAATTTGAGGCTAAAATTAGTATCGAACTTATTAGCAAGTAAATCCGTTGCTAATCTACACTATTTAATATATATTTAATTTAAATATTTCGTTGCTAAATTTATTAGCAAGTAAATTTTTATAGCTAAATGTATTAGCAAGTAAATTTTTTTTGTATTTAAATAATATAAATTAGCAACGAAAATTTTATTTGCTTATTAGTTCGGTGCTATTTTCTTTCGTTGCTATTGAACTATTTTCTTGTAGTGCGGGGGAGGGAAAATATAACTATTTTGAGGGGAGAAAACAAATTTTGAAGAAAATCACGGAAAAGGAATTTCTCTCTTCTCTAACAAAATTTAAATTTTTCCTCCAATCGAAAATACTTAAAAAAAAAAAAAAAAAAAAGTGGATGAGAACAAAAAGTTACGATTTTTTGTAAGGTAGAAGACCAAAAATGCCAATCCCATAACGAATGAGATCAAAAGTGAAAAGGGCCTACTTATGTGACAAAAATGATATTTTCCCTTTGGTTTCAGAGGAAAAAAGTCCGTCTCTAAAACCCTCTTTTCTTGCATGTAGTGTAAAATCTGGCCTTTTTTGATACACTGTTGGAATCTTTTAAAATGGTGAGATTGTTGTGCAAGAGAAGAGGGTTGCAGCCTGGAAATCAACTGACTCTCTTTGACATGAATGTAAGAGTTTTGTGCAAGAAAAGAAATTCCATAGCCTACAAATCGACTAAATCCATCATATCAATTTTAAAAAACTATATATATGATCCAATTATTTCCATTGAAAATGACTCGATATGCAGTATTTATTTTATTTAGGGGAGTATATATACCTATTTATGATCTCACAGTGAACCTGTTGCATTTAACCTTAAACGATAACTTCTCTGTTAAAGATCCAACTGAATTTATGTTCATGTGGCTCCACTTTCCTAGCTCGTTCAGCCGCTTGCTCCTGCAATTTCCTCATCCTGGTTGGTAGACCGCACACGTATTCTTGTTCTCGCCTCCCATCGCCTTTTAGCCCATCGAGCTTCTCCAACCTCCATCGTGTGATCAAAAACTCCATGATCTCCATGTAATCATCAATGGTGTAAACCCCAATCCTTTCAGCCACAGATGAGAAATGCTGAAAAAGATTAGGGTCGTAACCATCGTACATTAGATGACCTGGCATTGTGATTCTCTTCCTCATCATCTTACCTATGGCTAGCATGGTTTCATTTGGATCAACCTCAAGTAGCTTTTCGACAATTCTTACATATGCATTCTCGTGGCGCTTCTCATCAGCCGCGATGGTCCCACATATGCTCGCAAGAACTGCATCCCCACCCTTCTTTGCTAGTCGAGCTGTATTGCCATGAGACACAAATGTGGCTCGCTCTTGGAACGATGTATACACGAACGTTAAATAAGGATTGTTGTCCAACCCAATGTCCTGTGGAACTAGAGTTAATCCTCAATATATTTCTATGTCGAAATTACAATATTTTCAAAGGATCAAGACGTCTAAGTTCAAAAATTAAAACCCACATCACATCTCGAATTCTTTCAAAATATGCCCTCGAGGGCATTTTTGAGGCAAGTGAGAATTTAACCCTAAATATTTGTGGTGTTTCCTTACAACTACAAATTGGAAGTACAAGAAACTTAGACAGTCATTTGGTTTAATTTTCATTCCCCTACAACTTCAAAGTGAGTTTTGTGTTAATTTTGTTAAATAAAAAAATGACTGGATTAGTTGGGGTAGAATCATTTTCTATAGTTTTTTCTCTCGACCAATGTAGCTTTTATCTAGATAATATTGTTATTAATATATAGTTGTATGTTTATTAGCTACTAGTAGTATCCTATCAATGAATTATTAATAGTCTGTAATGTTTTATTTAGTTATTAATTGAAAGATATGCACTAATATACTTATGTCTATCAAAAAATAGGAAAAAGATACAATTTTGGTCCAGGTTTTTGGAGGCGGTGGCATTTTGGTCTAGGATCATTTTAAAATAACGATTGAGGACTATAATTTTTAAAAAATGGCAATTTAAATCCAAAAAACCCTAATTTGACCAGAATTCCTCATATGGGTCTCATGTGACCTTAAAATTTTGGGAATATTTCATTGTTCCGACGAATTTTGGCTACATGGATTCAAATAATCCAAAATCTCTTGTGGCAAGGGTGAAATGTTAAACTAAAACATGGCTCCATTGCCACATCTTTATGCCTGCCAAATCACCCGTCATGTAAAGAAATTTTGATATTTTTAATCTACGTGTAAAATGATCACCGAACAAGTGAGAATTCTGGCCAAATTAGGATTTTTTAGATTTAAAATTGCCACTTTTTAGAAATTACAGTTTTCAATCACTATTTTAAAATGAACTTGGATCAAAATGAGCCCTTAAGAAATTGAATCAAAATTGCATTTTTCCTACAAAATAATGATGGGTAAGAAAATATTTTGAACTGAAAACACATAATAAACATGTTGTATTCACATTAATTCAAGTAAATAAAAGTGAGAATTGAAAAGAAAATAAAACAAATATCTCCTCACCGCTCCAGCTGCAATTAGATACTGTGTTGTCCTGTCAATCATCAACATATCAACTCGACCCGAAAGATATAGATATGTTCTAAGCAAATCACCATGCCTATTTTCTTCAGCAGTCCAAGATCGAACCCAAGTAGCCCATGGGCATGGACTTGCCCCACTCTCATCTCGGACACCATCACATGTATTTATCAGAGATTGATATGTCGGAAGTGCTTCCTCAGTAATCATATCCCCCACCAATACCACGAAATATTCGTCAGGCAGCCCGACTGTACGATCATGCAGGGCCTTAACTTCGTCAATGAAGTTGTCGATAGGCTTGGCCGGGTTAGGCAAAAACTCAATAGGCTGCCAGCATTTGTTAACCGGCTTGACGAGTGGTAATACCGATCTGGAGACCCATGATTCAAGTGACTTGAAGACTTCAACTTTTTCCGGTGGCATTGGGTGGGATAGTTTTCGGTGGCGGGATAGTAAAGGTGATTGTTTAGCAGTGGCGGAGATGGGTTGTGGACGCCGGAAAGTGGTGGCTCCACCACATGCCATGGATGAAAGTGGGGAGGCGGGGATGGCGTTGGAGAATACTAAGATTTCCATGGCTAGTAACCTTTCGTTGGCTACAATGTTATGCCATCAATTTATAGTGTTATTTTTTAAAGCCTACAGGGCAAATGTTGTTTAGGCAAAATTATATTTTTAGTCCTATAATTTTAGGTTGTTAGCGCTTTTGGTTCTGTAACTTACACCGTTTACATATTTAGTCTTTTTTTTTTGACAAATTTAGTCCAACACATATCAGATTCGGTATTTTTTTTGGCAAATTTAGTCCTGTATTGCCAAGGTCATGAGGACATACAGTTACAGGATCAAAAATGAGATCTAATCGAATGAGAATGAGACCAAAATTGTCACCACATGATTAAATTTGCCAAAAAAAGGACCAAATGTGAGATATTCAACACTGAATTTATTAAAAAAAGAATAAATATGTAAATAAAATAAGTTACATGACCAAAAGTTGACGATTATAATAATTATATGACCAAAAATATAATTATATCAAATCTATTATTAAGTTATCACTATTTTTGCATGTGCCGTAAAGATATCAAAAGTTGGGCAATCATTTATGGGAATGGAAGGTATTTGTCGAACTTGAGACCTACCCTGCCTCTTCTGAAAGAAACAAACATCCACCCTACCAAAGTTTCAAGCGGACCCAAACCACAACCGTTTCAAAACCCACCCCACCTCCAGACCTAGTGGGTGCCAAACCCCCCGTCTAGGCGCAGACGGCATTCGTTAAAAAAAAAAAAAAAAAAGCCTCCAAACCTAATGGGTCTAATCCGTTAGATTTGATTTTTACTTTTTTTTTTCAATTAGCTAACCTATTTTTTCTAAGAAACAGTTATTGTTTATAAAAATCCAATAAATTATTATTATGGCTAGAATATAATTTATTTTGATAAATATATACATGTAATGAATAAAAATCAAAGGTGTGAAATAAATTAATAATATTTATAAATATTATTTGGACCGATGAGATAAGACTCAATAGAAAAACATTCAAAGTGTCTTTTGGGCTTTCACCGGCAGGAGGGCTCACTCCTTCAAAAAGAGAGAAAGAAAGGACTTTAAGGTTTCTACTCTTTCTTCACTTCAGAAATCGTATCCGTACCTCAGTCGCTAGAACGGAGACTGCACCGCAAGGGCAGAGAAGTAGTTTACTTGTGAAAACGTCACTATAGACTGCTTTATTAGCCAATAACTGAATCTATGAGAAGTAGTGCTATGAGGAGGATCTTTGCTTCTTTTGTCCCATCGAGTACGGCTAGCTCCTCAAACTCTTCAAAAGAAGCCTTTCTTCAATGCCCCACAAGCCTGGTCCCAAGGGGTAGGCTTGGTATGGCATTTTCGGTCGCCTTCCAACCAAACCCCTTTTAGAGTTCGGCTCTCAACTGCGGAATTATTTAACTCGTAAGAACAAGGAGCTCCATAAATAAGCAATAGATAGAGTTAGCTCCGTTTGTACCTGCCAACTAGGTATAGCATCCCGCTCCTGTCTCTCACCCGAGAGTCAATTCACTAACAAGAAGTCTATTGCTATCATTAGTAAAAGAGAAAGCGGATTTCTTCTTTTAGCCTCAGTGAACCAAGTTCAGTTATCCAATCAGCCCGAATCGGACAGAAGAATAACTCTGAAGAATGGGATAAACTCTCAGGAGAAGAAAGGGCTTGAATCATAAGGATAGTGAATCCGGTGTGGAATCGAACGAGAAGGGAAGTTTTGGGCATTTTGAGCTAAGTCGAGCTTTGTGGTATATACTTCCGCATTTTGGTTTTAGCTGATTCGATTGCTTGGAAGAAGCATTAATAAACTTAAGCTTAGGGCTATAGATAGGATTGCCTTTCTTTTAGATAGAATTTCTATTTATTAATCTTTGTATGGAAAGGGGAGCACGAAAGCTAGCATAGGAAAGGCAAAAATCATTCCCTTCATTACAAATTACTATGGCTTATAGTAAATCAATATCATCTATCATGGTCAGATAAAATAGATGTGAAAACTTATGTTTTAGTCATGATTAATCAACATTCGTTATGGTTTTACCTATGACCAAAATATTTCTCACAGTTTTTTAGCTGTAGAAAATGTTTTGGCATTTCTTGTAGAAACAACTATAATAGTCATTCTGTGGCCGTGGTTAATATAGTCATGTTTCTTCTACTGTAACCTCCTTCTATACTCAACAATAGACCCTTCGTCTGTCAAGAGAAAACAATCCATGTTTTTGTCAACGACTCTAAACCCCAGTCTTTTGGTGGTTCTTATCAAAGATATGTGAATGTATTTTAAGGAATATGACGTATTGTATTTACTATTTTGATGGTGAGATATCAATTGGTGTGTCAGTTGAATTTTGTGGGTTTTATATCTATTGGGGCCATAGGACTTGTAACCGACTCCAAACTCTTTTTTGACGGCATCATCTTAGCTATTTGTGAAAAGATATATTCAGTCATTATCTATCTCATCAACTGATAATAAGATCGATCTAATTATATAATTATCTCTAACTGTGGATAAAAATGCAACATGGAAAAAAATTCGAGACTTGCACCAAACCGAAAAAGTATAAAATCCATCCCTAAATTTGGATCCAGTTATTTAGATCCGAATCTACCCCGATCACATAATTATCTCTAATTGTGAATAAACTTCGAGCATGGAGAAAAACTGAAACTTGATCATATAGTTATCTTTAATTGTTAATAAACATTAAATATAGAGAAAATCAGATACTTGCACCAGACTGCAGGGTATAAAAAAATTAAAATCCATACCTAAATTTGGATCCAATTAGTTAGATCCGCATCTACCCTATTCAAACAAAGAGAAAGTGGGTGTACAAAAGATGTAGAAGTAAAAAAAGATATATAAGAATAAGTTTGATGTTTGATTGGGGAGAATAGATGGAGGATAAGTAAAATTGTATGACCATGTTTACTAAGTTGGATTGGGTCCAACCCAATCCAACTTAGTAACTTGTTTACTTTCTAAAAGATTGGTCAGGAATAATGAGGCCAAGCCCGATTTTGATAAGGATAAATGGGTGATAGTAATACCATCAAATGAGGTGGGATTACTTATCGTACAAAGCCCACTAGCCCAAGATAAGTTTTTGAAGGCCTAATTTGTCTTATTTTTGTTTTTTTGGGTGTTAAGACAAGGGTTTAATGTATTTTTCGTCCCTTATCATTTGTATTTTGGCATTTTAGTCCTTTATCTTTCTAGGGTAGCAAATAAATCCTGTAACTTTTTAATTTTTCACGATTTTAGTCCTTCACTCACCGGAGTTTGGAAATGTTGCCAGATTTTTTTTTAAATTTGGGGCTTTTCTTATCATTGGTCAATTCCTACCAGCATGAAATAATATTTTCGTCCTGTATCTTTTATATTTTGGCATTTTAGTCCTTAATATTTCTAGGGTAGCAAATAAGTCCTATAACTTTTATTTTTTTCGTGATTTTGGTCCATTAAATTGACCAATGGGAAGAAAAACCCCAAATTAAAAAAATTTCCGGCCAACACTTGCAAACTCCGGCAACGAAAGGACCAAAATCGCGAAAAATTAAAAAGTTACAGGACCTATTTGCTACCCTAGAAAGATAAAGGACTAAAACGTCAAAATGCAAAAAATATAGGACGAAAATTCCTTTTAATCCGTCCAGAAAACTTAGCAAAATGATAATAATAATTAAAATAAAAAATTACCAATTGAAAAAGAAAAATATAAAAGCATTTTTTTTACAATGGTCATTATTGTGTCTTATTATGGGATAATTTTAATATTTTGTAATATTTTTTCAAATTAATGGCATACTTGTAATTTTAAGATAAAATTACCTCACATCAATTCAATACTTCATCCAATAAAATAAACAAAATATTAAATAATCCTATCACTACATATCCCAAATTTTATCATTCATTAATCTGTACCACTATAATCCCGTCACACAAAGTAAATGAGGCCTATGTATATAAAACTTCTCTGGTGTCCTATTTTATTTCCGTTCAAAAATTAGGTGAAAAATTAAAAGTACAAGGCCAAAAGTATATATATATATATATATTATTTTTATTTACTCTATTACTTATATACATAATTTGCCTCCAATACTTTTCACATTCATGCCAATAATATTTGTACTTGATGTTTGAGAAAAAATAACCAAATTACAAACAAATGCATTGACGTTTGAATTTAATTTCTTTACATGAGGGCATTCGTAGTAATTGAGATTTATTACACTTCCATTCATACCAAATAATCTGAGGGAAAAATATTATTATTACCCCCCTTTTTTTTTCTTTCACTTGAACCAAACGAATCATAAATTCAACAAACCCTAAATCCAAGGTAGTTAGAGCTCCGCCCGACCTACCCCAATTACCATCCCTAGTCATTTGCTAGTGTTTGTTAATTAATAGGTCGACAGTTAAGTTGTCATTTCAGTATCTTCTTATTAATTAGGCCTCCATTGGCACATCAAAAGTTAAGGGGTCATTTAATTTAATTCCCATAAAGCGCGTATCAAAAACTATCTTAGCCTTCTCAGTTTTCCCATAATGCAGCCTAACAAAATAAATGTGTTTACGATAAGGAAAAAATAGGAAAAATTTTGTTTTTGTTCCCGTATTTTAGGATTTTTTTTATTTGATCTCATTTGTTGCATTTGTCTCACATTCAGTCTTATTTATTTATTTTTTTTTTCAAATTTTGGTCCCAAATAGCATTTTCCATCAAATTGTTAATGGAGTCGTCAACAGTGGCAGAGTCTTGCCCCAATAACAGACTTGACGGCTCCGTTAACAATTTGACGAAAAATATTGTTTCAGACAAATTTGAGAAAAAATTGAACAAATGGGACTAAATGTGAGACAAATGCAATAAATGGGAGCAAATAAAAAAAAGGCCCTAAAATATGGATCCAAAAATGCGATTTTCCCGAAAAAATATAATTTTAGTCCAATAATTTAAGGGGTGATATTTTTTGTCCACAAATTGATTTTCGTAATTTATTCATGAAATTTTAAAATTTTTGTAATTTTAGTTCTTTTCTAATCAATGTCGCTGGAAAATTTCATATGCTTGCATGTGACCCGTAAAATTTAGACTTTTTGGCTACTATGATGAAGTGGGACTGCCACATCATAAAAAATGCCAACCCTGTTGGATAGCCACGTCATAAATCTGGTTGAAAAGGCCCGATTTTAAAATGTTGGATGGAAAATATACATTTCAATAATTAAAAGGTATTGGATAATGAGTTTAACCCTCAGCAGGATGGGTTTTACGAGAGAAATATGCACGGCCTAATTAACGGACTAAATGCTTTTTTGGTCCCAAAAATGTCATATCGCTTTAGGACCAAAAAATTTGAAAAACGTGATATTTTGGGACCAAGCAAACTAAAAAATGTGTTTTATGGAACTAAAACAGTCAACTACCTAAGTTGTGGTACCAAAACAAATAATGTCCTAATTTTACCGGACTAAAAAAGCATTTTGTCTATAATTAACACTCCACACCCAAGATCTTACCGAACTAAAAAAACATTTTGCCTATAATTCACACACACACATGTATAAGGGTTTTCAGGTGAGGTGGGGATTTATGTTTGTTTGCATATAGATAAAAGTAAAAGAGGAATTGCAACTGACCACGTTTTGCTGCTAAATGTTGTTCTCACAATTTCTCTCTTTTAGTTTAGGTTTTCGAAGTCATAAATAAGTCCAATCTCTTGTGATCTCATTTAACATAACTAACGGTCGTCGCACGTAGTTTTCGCGTGCATAAAGTTTTTAAATATAAGTTAAAGAAAATACAAAAACCTTGTAATTATAAATAAATAGTGCACCGCACATGATTCTTGCATAATTTCTTTTAGTATAATTCAAAAATTGTACAAATTCCTGATTGTATCAATCCTGATTGCATAAACTTCTTTTAAGTAATTTTTCACAAATATTATCGACTATGTCTCACATTAATTTTTAGCTCAAGTATTTGCAGGAATTATATAAAAAAAAGTTAGATAATACACATTATTCTTATTAATCAGAATAATTATATCCAATATTGATTTAAACAATAGCAAAGTAAGAATACACATTTCACCGAGGAAAAATTACAATACAAAGCATATATATTTCCAATAGAAAAAAAACCATTTAAAATTCAATTTTGTTTTGGAGGACAAAATTGAAAAGAAGTGCTAAAACTATGAGATAATCGCTGTTCATTAGAGGAAAACAACATTTCTTTTATAATAAACTAGCAGTTGCTGCAAGCGGTCCCGTGCATATAAATTTTTTAAATATAAGCTAAAGCAAGTACAAAAATCTTGTAATTATAAACAATATGATCCACGTACCGCACATGATTCTCACATAATCTTTTTTTAGTGTAGTTCAAAAATTGTACAAATTCCTGGTTGTATCAATCATGATTGCATAAGCTTCTTTCAAGTAATTTCTCATAAATAATATCGACTTATGCCTCACATTAATTTTCAGCTTAAATATTTGCTAGAATTATATAGAAAATGTTGGATAATAGACATTTTTTTTTATTAATTAGAATAATTCTATCCAATACTGATTTAAACAGTAGTAAAGTAAGAATACAAATTTCAGCAAAGAGAAATTACAATACAAAGCATATTTCCAATAGGAAAAAAGAACAATCGACTAATAAATACATTTTTTTAACTTAAAATTCAGTTTTGATTTGGAGGGCAAAATTTAAAAGAAGTGCTAAAAGTATGAGATAATCGTCATTTATTAGAGAAAAAACAACATTATATTATATAATAAACTTGTAGTCGCACACCACGCGATCTCTGCATGCATACATTTTTTAAATGTAAGTTAAAGCAAGTACAAAAATCTTGTAATTATAAACAAAACGATCCACTGCACATGATTCCCCACAATGTCATAATTCAGACTTAGTCCTCACATTTTAAAATTCCATCAAATTTGGTCGTCGCAGTTAAAAAACTGTTAAAACTAATGAATTTGCGAAAAATAATAATCGTGTAGGAACTCAGAAGAGTTCAACCCATGCACTTTTTCTGGAAAGATGGTTGTCTCACCGTTCCATAAAAAGCATTAATTGATGTTTTTATCAAATGAAACATTACTTAAATAATAGTGGAATAAACAATATATTAAAAAAAATCCCAAAACTATGCTGAAAAATCTCAAATCAACCATCCTGATAACAATCTCAAGTTCCTATAAAAATTCTATATATCCTGATAACAAAAAAAATAAGATATAACTAATCAAAATAATACGAACACCAAATAATTGTCATAAACACATCACCATGCTGAAAAATCTCAAAATCTCATAAACAAAACATGTTTATAAGAACACCAAACAATGAGTTTATGACATTATTGTTTGGTGTTTGTGATACTTTGGTTTGTTATATTTATTTTCTTGTTATCCGGATATATAGAAATGTACCGAACTTGAGATGGTTACATGATGATTAATTTTGAGATTTTTCAACATAGTTCTGAGATGATTTTTAACATGGTTTTATTCTTTTTTTAGTGTTAGGTTTATGTAATGTTTCATTTTGATAAAAAGACCAAGGAATGTGTTTGGTGGTGTGGTGAGGCAACTCTTCCAACAAAGTACCTAGGTTTAAATTCTCTTGAGCACTTACATGTTTATTTTTTATATTTGGCAATTCGTCAATTTAAACGGCGAGAACCAAATTTAATGAAATTTTCAAACCTAAGGGGCTAAGTCTCATGAGGGGAAAATGTAAGGAACTAAATCCAAATAAATGGCATAGTTGAGGGACCAAAAGTTATATTTACTTTTTTTTTTGATTCATCATATAGTGTATATAGATTGAAGTGGTAATTTAGTTTTTACATTTTCGGATTTAGGGAAATCAAAGGGATTTGTGATCCCAAAGAAGTGTAGTTTACTCCAAAGGCAGCAATGAAGAATTACGGTATAACAGTGCCCCGTGTTAACCAAAAAAAGTAATTATCCCCTTGTAAAAAAAATAACTAGTAATTTACCCCTCTGTATTATTCAAAATGCAGTAAACAACCCCATCACAAGGGGTTTTTTGCTCCATTTTTAGGGGATTTTTTGCTCCATTTTTTAAAACACAGGGGATAAATTACTATTTATTTTTTCACAGGGGTTTTTTTTACACATTTTGCATATCACAAGGGGGTAATTGTATTTTTCCTGTTGCAACAATGATAGGACGTCCGATAATATGAATTAAAACGAACACAACAATCAATTGAGTCAATAAATAATAATCTATGATGTTTTAGCATATTGTCTAAATTTAGGGCTCATAAATAAGTTCAAGGTTGTGACACCCCTTTCTTATTATATCAATATTATATATCATCTTTAATTAATTATTAATTTAAGATTAAATATATTTAATTTTAAACTCTTAAAGTATGCACCCTCATCAATTACCCCATAAACTGAAAAAACCTTCACTTACCCTCCTATGTTTGTGATAATTCTTTAAAGGGAAAATTGCATTTTTCGTCCCATAAAATAGGTCCAGTTTCAATTTCGTCCCATATATTAGACTGGTCTCACATTTAGTCTCATATATTAAAAAAAAATCTCAATGTTGGTCCCAAGTTACTTTTCCGTCAAATACTTAACGGCAATATCAATTGGCCGTTAAAGGCCGATTTTTGGAGGGAAAAATGTTTTTTTAGGGGGAAATGAAGCTAGGGCTCCTAACTACATGAATCCTTTTATAAAGGTAAAAATTAAACTTAAAATGTGATCTTCTTTTGCTTTAACTTAATAAAAGGATTCATGTAGTTATATTGATATAGATATTTAAATTTGAAAATTGAATTTTAGTATATTTATCTTTTAAACATGATTTTAATTTAATTTATCAATTTGGTATAAATTTTAAATTTTAAATTTTATATTGATATAGATATTTAAATTTGAAACTTGAATTTTAGTATATTTATCTTTTAAACATGATTTTAATTTAATTTATCAATTTGGTATAAATTTTAAATTTTATATTGATATAGATATTTAAATTTGAAAATTGAATTTTAGTATATTTATCTTTTAAACATGATTTTAATTTAATTTATCAATTTGGTATAAATTTTAAATTTTATATTGACATAGATATTTAAATTTGAAAATTGAATTTTAGTATATTTATCTTTTAAACATGATTTTAATTTAATTTATCAATTTGGTATGAATTTTAAAATTTAAATTTTATATTGATATAGATATTTAAATTTGAAAATTGAATTTTAGTATATTTATCTTTTAAACATGATTTTAATTTAATTTATCAATTTGGTATAATTTTAAGTTTAATTTATAAAGGTAAATATTAAACTTAAAATGTGGTGTTCTTTTGCTTTAGCTTAATAAAAGGATTCATGTAGTTAGAAGCCCTAGCTTCATTTCCCCCCAAAAAACGTTTTCCCCCCCAAAAGATCAGCCTTTAACGGCCAATTGACATTTCTATTAAGTATTTGACGGAAAAGTAACTTGGGACCAACATTGAGATTTTTTTTAATATATGGGACTAAATGTGAGACCAGTCTAATATATGGGACTAAATTGAAACGGAGCCTACTTTATGGGACGAAAAATACGATTTTCCCTTTTTTAAATTAAATGAAAATGGACAAAAATGCCATTGATTATTAATAATATGATATATTCACCTAAATACTTCTTATAGTAAAATATATCAATCACTTTGACTTTAGATTTTGGTTACATACCAGTGAGGAGGAATTTGGCAGGCCAACTCCAAGCCCAATGGAGGAAGCCCAAGGACTACCGAGGCCCTGGTTGGGCCTAGGTTTTGGGCCCTCCACCTTGCGGGGGCCCAAGACAGAAGAGCCTGTGCCTACGCCCAACCCAAGAGAGGACCAGATTTAGGGATACAACGCCAATGATGGTTGGCCCAGATCCGCCTGCATGGCCTGAGAGCCCAAGGTCGTAGACACATGGACTGCCATCACAACCATAGAGGACCCACGTCAGCTGCCAACGGGGCAAGGTAACCTAAGTCCGAGAAAGGCGCCACGTGGATCCACTCTCTCTTTCCCTCGTACTCGGGCGAAAGCCAAGGAAAACTTATCCACTTCCCTCTCTCCCGAAAAGCAAGGAGTCCTCACCCTAGCAACCTCTAACAGTCCTAGCTGTATTAGATTTTTCAGCCCGAGAAGTCTCCTTTGCCTATAAATACCCTGTCTCCATCCTTAGTGGGTAATGACTTTCCGATTTTTTGCATACTGCACAATTATTTTATGTTGCACCTAATACACTTTCATACTCACGCTTATGGTGTTTTCAATTCATCTTCTTTTTATCAAATTATTGACTTAAGTATCGGAGTGTTAACGTATTTTTTGTAAGTCATCGTTCCTTGCATCAATCTAGCATCTAATTCCTGATTTCCTGCCCAAGTCCATTCCTTTTTTGATTGAACAATTTTTGCTCATATCAAGTGCCGCCGTCTGTGGAAACACAGAACTAAGACGTGAGAATCATGGACGCTCCCGACAACGGACTCGACAAGCAAAAAGACGGTCAGAATTGTCCTCAAATTGCCAATTTTCATCAATTACTAGACCTAATTGCCAAAATTGACACCTCCTGTACTTACAAGACTAAAATTACATTTTTTCCATATAGTATATAATGTTATTCACATTGATCTCCAATGGAGTTAGATTATTTCCAAGGAACAACCCTTCGAGGGTGTTTGGCTAAGCTTCTAAGCTCCTCAAAACATCTTATAAGATGTTTGAGAGTTTATAAGCTCTAAAAAACTGATTGGCAAATTTTTATTTAAAAAGCTTATAATATCTCAAAATACACTACAAAAAAAAAGACCTGTAGCAACGGATTTTTGCAATGGATTTCATGAAAAATTCGTTGCAAAACAGATTTGCCACGGACTTTTGCAACGAAAAATTTTCCGTTGCTATAGGTACCACTGCTTTATAGCAACGGATTTTTTGGTCGTTGCAAAATATTGCCACGGATTTTTATCCGTTGCAAAAATCGTTATTTAAAAAGTTGACTTTTTATATTTTGCAATGACTTTGCAATGGTATATTCGTGGCAAAGTTGATGGCAATTCATTGCAAAATCGGGTCTTATTTGCAACTACATTTGCAATGAAATGTCGTTGCAATATTGCAACGGAATATTTGCAACGTCATTGCATTCCAAATTTTGCAACGAAATATTTAGCTATAATTCGTTGCAAAATCATTTTATTTGCAATGACATTTGCAATGAAAATCGTTGCTATATTGCAATATTTTTTTTGCAACGTCATTCCGTTGCAAAATTTACAACGACAATCCGTTGCAAATTTTACCACGATAATTGCAACGACAATTTCATAATTTATATTCAATAATAAACATATATTTAATTTACCTCTAACAAGAAAATTCAAATATGACAATATATTTAAGGCAAAATACATATAATAAATATAGTTCAACATTCCAATTCACAAAATAAAAGTATTCAATTTTAAAGCATACAAATTTAATGAGGGGGATCAAATTTATTTTCACAATCTTGTGAAGGTGGGTGGTCGGGGGTGATATCGCCGGGACTATCTTCAGATTCGCTCATATCATCTTCAAGCGCAATACCAAATTTATCGGACATGAAACTCATTATTTCCTCTTGAACTTTCACATCCCTACAAAGTATCAAATAAATAATTATAAAAATAAATATAATATAATGTTTAAAAATATTTTTAAAACAATCAAACATTTTAAATTTCCTTACAAGATATCCGCTGGAGTAATGACTTTCAATGGAGTTGCATCGGAAGGGACATCATTAGAGGCAACTTCAGGCACTGATGCAGATGGTGGTGGTGGTGGTGATGGTGGTGGTGTTGATGAGGAAACTGCAGGTGGGGTAGATGATGGTCTAGCCTTATGACCCCTACCTCCTCTAAATCCTCCTCCTACCATATCTACATGAACATATTTGAGGTATTAACTTGTGATATAACTAAGTTAAATTAGTTTAGTTAAAGATTTTAAGTTGAAAGTTAACAAAATTACACTAGTTTAGTTGAATTTTTAACTTGTTATATAACTAAATTAAATTAGTTTAGTTAAAGATTTTAAGTACTAGTGAATTTTTAACTTGTGATATAACTAAGTTAAATTAGTTTAATTAAAGACTTTAAGTTGAAAGTTAACAAAATTACACTAGTTTAGTTGAATTTTTAATTTGTGATATAACTAAGTTTATTTAGTTTAGCTAAAGATTTTAAGTTGAAAGTTAACAAAATTACACTAGTTTAGTTGAATTTTTAACTTGTGATATAACTAAGTTAAATTAGTTTAGTTAAAGATTTTAAGTTGAAAGTTAACAAAATTATACTAGTTTAGTTGAATTTTTAACTTGTGATATAACTAAGTTAAATTAGTTTAATTAAAATTTTAAGTTGAAAGTTAACAAAATTATAACTAGTTTAGTTGAATTTTTAACTTATGATATAACTAAGTTAAATTAGCTTAGTTAAATTAGTAAAATTACATTAATGGAGTAAGGTTTATAAATCCTAATCTACAATCATAACCAACAACACTCATCCAACCTCATCAATGCAATTATCATTCCCATCCACCTCAATATACAAAGCACATTCTCAATATATCAACCAAATACTCAATATATTACATTGTCATACACAATTTTATATTAAACACATACTTAATATACATTTTATACCAACAAAATCATACTTAATATACATTTTATACTAACAAAATCATGCTTGCATTAAAATACCAACAAAATCATGCTTACATTAAAATACCAATAAAATCATACTTAATATACATTTTATACCAACAAAATCATACTTAATATACATTTTATACCAACAAAATCATGCTTGCTTAAAATACCAACAAGAAATTCTCCCAATTTCCTCAAAATACCAACAAGAAATTCTCCCAATTTTCTTAAAATACCAACATGAAACTGAAAAGGTATACCTCCTTAGGGCAGCCTGGCGGCGGCGGGCGGCAGTGGCGGGCCTAAGGAGAAAGAATATCAACAAAAACTGAAAAAAAAAAGGTAGAAGAAAGAAAAGAGGAGAAAGAAAAGAGAAGAATGGAGGAGATAAAATATCTGACGGCGGCGGGCGACGGACGGCGGCGGCGGTGAGCTCTGAAAATTTAACAAAAGGAGGAGAAAGAGAAAAGAGGAAAAGAGGTGAAAAAGTTAACAAAAATTGAAAAAAAAATAAAAATAGAATACCTCAAGAAGGCGGCGGTTGTGGCGAGCTTTTGAAAATTTAACAAAAATTGAAAAAAAAAAGTAGAAGAAATAAAAGAGGAGAAAGAGAAGTGAAGAAAGGAGGACAACATACCTCACAGCAGGCGGCGGCGGCGGGCGAGCGGCTGAAGAGAGAAAAGGAGGGAGGGGGGGGGGGGAATTTGTGCTGATATGTACGGGGAAGGGGGAAGGGGGAGAGGGGGAAAAGAGGGAGGAAAAAGGGGGGGGGGGGGGGGGGGAATTAGGGTATGAAAAATAGGGGAGGGAAGGGGGGGAAAATTAGGATGTGAAAATGGAGAGGGAAAGTGTATAGGCAAAAGTTAAATTATTTTTAAAATTAATAATTTTATTTAAAATTAAATGAGATATACTATTCAATTAGTAAATAAAAAAATAATTTTAAATTAATAATTATTTTTAAAATTAAATGAGATATACTATTCAATTAGTAAATAGAAAAAAATAATTTTAAATTAATAAATTATTTTAAATTAATAATTATTTTAAAATTAAATGGGATAAATGATTTAAGATATATTTTTAAATTAATAAATGCTATATAACTAAGTGTAGCATATGCAGTTCTTTTACGACGAGGATTTTGACCCCTGGCAGGTTTATACCTAGCTTGCTCACAAAACTTGCAGAATTCCAAATGTTTGTCTTCTTTCTAGAATAACATACAACCAACCTTATATGCGTCAATTTTCTCAACAGGTAAACTCAACTCTCTTATCAACCTTTTCATATTATAATAATCATTGGGCAACGTGTGATCTCGTGGCAACGTCTCCCCATTACTTATAAATACTGATCATGGCAACTCTGTGATACATTGTGTTCAGATTTGATGTTTACTAACGTAGCTATCGCAGATAACTGAGAGTGAGTTTCGCTCCCAGCATGGACATACACTACATGAACAACGATTTTTACATACACTACATGGACAATAAATTTTCTCCCCATCCATAAAATCATATTGTGTTTTTGCCCAATCTATAAACTCAACGCCCCATCTATAAATTTTTTTGTAAGATGACGATTACCGAATACATTCTTCTCATACATCCATTTTCTCAATTCTCTCAACATCTTGTTCTAAAATCAATAAATATTATACATATTCATTAACATACATACATACATAAAACTAAAAATTCCAAGAATAAAATGAATATATATAAATAAACTAGTAAAAATTTTGTACTAACCTTAATGTAAGTCAGCTAAATGTCCAAATGTGTGACTCGTTGCACTAACGTGATCATTAATGGTTTAATGCAAAGATTTATTAAAAAATCGATTGTGTGGATGGAAGGAGAGAAGAGGAAGAAGTTGTTGGATGATTATAAAAATAAGTGTGAACTAGAACGGGGGTTTTCTTATATATATTACGGATTTTGCAATGGATTTGCAATGGACTTTGCAACGAACTGATATTGCCATTGCAAAATCCGTTGCAAAACATATAGAATTTTAAAATAGTGGGTTACAACTGTCACAAACATATTGCAAAGGACAAACCCGTTGCAAAAAAAACCGTTGCAAATTCAACAGCTCAATAATTAATGCTTACAACTGTATGTACGGATTGCAACGACTTCATAGGTCGTTGCAATACCGTTGCAAAATTGTCGGCAAGTTGTACAACAAACAACGTGCCGTCGCTAAATCCGTTGCAAATCACAATATTCACATTGCAACGATACATGTTTGTTACACAGTCCGTTGCAAATTTGTTGCAACGGATTTAACTAAAATCTTCATTGCAAATTTGCAACGAAAGATGTCCGTTGCAAAAACCGTTGTAAGGTTGCAACGAAAGTCGTTGCAATATTTTGCCACGACTTTTGCAACGACTTATGTTGAATGTGGGACATCTTAAAGTTAACCAAATTTTGAAACTGAATATTGCCACGGATAATCCATTGCAAAATATCATTATTAATTTGCAACGGAAGTTGCAACGAAAATGTAAAAACAATTAGAATCTGTTGCAAAAATCGTAGCAAAAGTCGTTGCAAATTTGCAACAAATTGGTCCGTTGCAAAATGTTCGTTGCTATAGCCTTATTTTTTTTTTGTAGTGATAAGATGTTTTGGATCTTATAAGCTCTTTAGAAAAAAGTTAACCTCCTCCAACTTTTTTTTAAGATCTTATAAGCTTATAAAATTATGTGTAATTAGACAAAATACTCTCATTCACAGCCACACCCACACCCACACATGCACACACTCTCTCTCTCACACACACCCCTTACACACACAAATACACTTTCTCTCTCTTAAGATTTTAAAGTATTTTATTGGTATTTAATTTTTCTTTCAATTAAAAAGGAGAAATTATTTCATTACTTAAATTGTTATTTATGAAACAAAAATAAGATTGTTATTGATATTATATTTACTAAAAAAAATATAAATTAACGACATTAAATATTATATGACTAGAAAATAGTCATTCGTTAACAAAGAGAATATCAATTATATATCAATATCAATATTCGACTAACATTAATGTACATATATTATATTTATTCAAAATATTAGGTAATAATTATCATCATTTTTTTATTTTTTTAAAAATATTATCTATTAGATTTTTATTAGAAGTTAAACTAATTAATGTGTACTAAATTATGAAAGTATTTTTGAAACATTAAATACAAAATAAGTCAAGAAATGACAACTTATTTGGTTCTAATAGTAACATGTCATTTTTTGTCATTTTGCAATAAAAAAAAGACCTTATTATACCAAATACCCTAATATTTTTATAAGATGTAAAAAACATCTTATAAATTATACCATCTTATTTTATCCAAACACTTTAGGACTTATTTTTAAAATAAAATTCAAAATCTTATAAACTCCTAAAACATCTTATAAGATGTAAGAACTTATAAGTTGTTTTAAAAAAAGCTTAGCCAAACACCCTCTTCATCTCTTGTACAAAATCCTCACCCTCAATTAAAAGATTCAAACAACTTATGTAAAAAGGCAAAATTATCATACTTAGAAAATGAAATTGTAATCTGAAAAAAATATAGAAGTAATTTTTTTTCCTCTCTGTGTGAGAGGCCCTTTCCTCTCTGTGTGAGAGCCCCTTCCTCTTTCTTTGAGAGTCGTTTTCTTCTTGTGAGATTAGATTTCATCAAATCCGGCGTGAGAGCTGTCTTTCCGGCGAGACCACGCGGACGTTTCACTGCTGACAGTCCTTCAATCCCTTTTCTGTTTCTTTACTTTTGATTCCCCCTTTAACCTCTTTCGTCGTGTCTTATCGTGGGGGCTTGTGTGTGTTGTGTGCTTTGTGTCCTCGTTCTTTCCGTGCTTTCTTTCTTTCTTCGATTTATCTCTGTTTGCTGTGTTTGATTTCTGTGTTCTCTTTACTTGTCAATATGACGAAGAGTTCATAGACCCAGGACAATATGACGAAGAGTTCATAGACCCAGGAAGAAACACACCTTTTATGCCCTGGTTACGTCACTTCGGAGGACAATCGGAATTCCATGGTTCACCGGCGATTAATTCAGGGCATGACAACAGCTACTCGATCGATCCGAGAATCACGCGCATCTTGTTTGGCACACGATCAGGATGGAGCAATCAACAGGGAAGTAGTATCTTTGGCAACTTTGAGAGATATACGGATTGGAACTTAAAAGAAAGACCCAAGTTTCAGGAAGAGAATCTCCAAGACAATTGCCTGTCTTAAGTGCTCAAAATCTGGACCAGCATCCACTCATATCCACTCCGAAGGAAATCGAACAGGTAACACATCCCATAACCCTACCCATAACCCTCAACTTCTCCTCAAATTGGAGCCCTGTAATCCAGCCCACCAACACCGACCCGCACCATGACAAACCCACAAACATTAACGGAAGCCCAATAACCCACTTGCCCAACCCATCCAAACTAAAATCCAACACACCTACTACCACCTCTTCTAATCCTATTGAACCCACCACTGCACAACCCACCCCCAAAAGCCTCTTACCTACAAATCCGCCACAATAAACACCCACATCCCAGAATCCAACAGTTCTCAAAATAACCACCCAAACGACAACCCAACCAAGCCCGAAACTACTATACAACCCAATATCTCCAATCCTGGCACCTATACACTCAAAGCATATCAAACCCAAGGGAAGGACCCAACGCCTCAACCCATGAGAAAGCCCTCCAGCCCAAAACCCCCTTCTATCCTCCTAATACCAAAACAAGAACCTGATGACACTACCTATACTACTCCCCCGCCAACTTCATACACTACCTTCTTTCACCCCTTTTAAGACACTTCTAACACACACCCCGTAAACCCACAAAACATCACAATACCCAGCTTATCCACCCCTATTATCCCCACATGTGCTCTCGCCCAAGCCATCTCCCACAAACAACCCCTTAACCAATTTGTCTCCAAAGGAAAAGAAAACAAGAAGCAGCCAGCTTAGAGAAAGTTTATCTCAATCAGCAAAAAGAGGAAAATCACAGTTCCATTATCCCTACAAGCTGCATTGGATGGAATCCCCCGACCTGAAAAGAAGGGCTCCAATGAGATATCAACAAACGATCTAATAGCGGCGACTGCTACGCAGTCCCGCCGACGTCAATGAGTTGTCTAGCTTGGAACTGCCAAGGCTTGAGGGGGCCTTGGACAGTTTGTGAGCTCAAAAAGATGGTTTGAGCAACCAGTCCCTCCCTAGTTTTCCTCTCTGAAACTAGGTGTAAAACAGGTGTGATTGACAGTTTGAAGAGAAAGGTGAACATAGATGGTGTGTGTGTGGACTCGGTGGGCAAAAAGTGGGGGGCTAGCTCTACTTTGGACTAAAGAAACATATGTCACACTGCAAAGCTTCTCGAATTACCACATTGACGCGCATATACTCTGTAAGGGGACAGCGGCAAGCTGGAGACTAACTGGTGTTTACGGGGAACCCGAGGCTGCACAAAGGAAAAACTTTTGGCATTTGCTATCTACTCTCAAGGGCAGATCCTACCTACCATGGATTTGCATCGGTGACTTCAATGAAGTTCTTTGACCGGAGGAAAAGGAGGGCATCCGTAACATTCCGTTCAGACATATGCAAGCGTTCTGAGACACTCTTGTTCATTAAAAGCTTCATGATCTAGGATATATTGGAGATACTTTTACATGGACCAACAACCGAGTGTATCCCAACACAGTACGGGAAAGGCTAGATAGGGCATGTGGCTCCTCAACCTGGATTGGTAAGTTTGAAAATTTCCGAGTACAATACCTCAGCACGAATCGATCAGACCACTTCCCAATTTTCTTGGGACCGTTGCTGCACAGTGAGAAAACCAAAATCAGGAAAAACAAGCCGCAGAGATTTGAATCGTTCTGGATCAAACATGAAGAATGTGCGCGTATTATTGAAGCGAACTGGAATGACAATCTGCATGGTAATGTGAGTATGAGGGTGCTTAGGAAGCTAGGCAATGTCCGCATTGGCCTTATTAACTGGAGCTACGATACGTTTGGAAGCGTTGGTAAGAGGATTCGCATGCTAGAAAAAAAACTGCAGGAGCTAAAAGGGCATGTAATCACTGAAAGCTCTAAAGAGGAGGAGGCAGATATTTGTCGTGAACTTGAGAGTCTCCTAGTTGATGAGGAAAAGTTTTGGAGACAACAGAGTAGACTGGAATGGTTACGAGACGGGGATAAAAATACAAAATTCTTCCATGCCTGAGCATTTAGCCGAATGAAAAAAGACTCTATAAACAAGCTGAAAACTGAGAGTGGTGAATGGGTTACAGAGGAGGATAATATTCAACAGGTCATCGTCGATTATTTCAGGAATCTTTTCACATTATCACGACAAACGGTTGAACACATCACAGATGTCCTTCGTCACTTGGCACCGATGGTGAATGCTACCATGAACCAGTCCTTAACACAACGCTACACTACGGAGGAAGTTACCACATCACTCAAACAAATGCATCCGGATAGATCCCCCGGCCCCGACGGTATGCCTGCTCTTTTCTTTCAGAAATACTGGCACATTGTGGGTAAATCTATTACTGCTTGTGTTCTTGCTTTTCTTAACGATGGTGTTTTTGATCATAAACTTAATTATACGCACATCGTTTTAATTCCCAAGTGTGACAAACCTGCTACTATTGCTCAATTCATACCCATAAGTTTGTGTAATGTGGTGTACAAACTTGCTTCGAAAACCCTTGCTAATAGATTGAAATCTATTCTTCCTCATATTATTTCGGAGACACAATCGGCTTTTGTTCCAGGTCGACTTATCACAGACAACATCCTTGTTGCATACGAAGTTAACCACTTCCTAAAGAACAAAAGGGTAGGCAAGGACTGTCATACAGCGCTGAAGCTCAACATGACGAAAGCGTACGATCGCATCGAGTGGTCTTTCTTGAAAGTTGTGCTCGTCAGGTTTGGTTTTGATGGTAGGTTCATTGAGTGCATTATGTCTTGTGTTACATCTGTTTCTTTCTCCTTTATTCTCACGGGTGATCAGTTTTGTTTTTTTGAGCCGGAGAGGGGAATCCGTCAAGGAAACCCCCTCTCCCCGTATTTGTGTATTCTATGCGCAGAAGTTCTTGGCGCTCTGCTGAAAAATGAGGAGAGAACAGGGTATATCAAAGGAATGAAGATTGCTCGAAATGCCCCGAGGATCAGCCATCTATTCTTTGCAGACGACACACTGATCTTCTGTGACGCTAATACCGATTCCTTTTGGTGCATCAGCAACATTTTGCATCAATACGAACTGGCTTCAGGACAGCATATCAACTTGGAGAAATCAACGATGGTCTTCAGCCGTAACACACCAGCAGAAATCAGGGTTGAACTGTCCACAATATTACCTCTCCTCATCGAACTTGCACACTCTAAATACCTCGGTCTTCCTGCTCTACTGGGACGGGCAAAATCAACAAGCTTCGAGAAAATTCCGGACAAAATCAGTGCTCGAACCATTGGATGGAAAGAAAAATTCCTTTCCCAAGCGGGGAAGGTTACGCTCATCCAATCTCCTCCTCTTTATTCCAACATACGCTATAGCATGCTTCCGTCTTCCGGATAAATTGATTTTTTCAATCACCTCTATAATATCATATTTCCTTTGGAGCAGTGGTAAGGCAAAGAAGACGCATTGGCTTAGCTGGAACAGGTTGTGCAAGCAGAAATGGGACGACCGTCTTGGTTTTTGGGATCTCAAGTCCTTCAATACCGCCCCCCTTGCCAAGCAAGCATGGCGTATTGCCACAAGGCCGGACTGCCTCTTTAGCAGAATCATGAAGGCACGTTACTTCCCACGCACTGATTTTTTCGAGGCGAAAAAAGGGTCGAACTCATCCTTCCCTTGGCAGAGTTTCCATGGTGCGCGATATGTGATTGAACGAGGCTCTAGATGGCGCATTGGAGATGGTAGACATGTGAGAATCTGGACAGATAGATGGCTGCCCAGTGAGTCTACCTTCAGACCTCTTCTCTGCCCGACAGAAGGTAATCCAGCTTCTACTGTTTCTGATCTTATTGATACTGATGGTAATATGTGGAAGGAGAACCTGGTGCGTCAGACTTTCACCCCCGAGGATGCTAATTTGATCGTATCTATCCCCCTTGGCAAGTTCACTAGTGATAAACTAATTTGGCATCGCTCAAAGAATGGGTCTTTCACCGTTCGGTCAGCTTACAATTTGGCTAGAGGTCTTGTCCAACAACACCAGCTTGGCAGCTGCTCCTCTCAAAACACCAACGAATGGGATTTTCTATGGAAATCAAGGGTCCCCATGCGAGTGAAGTTCTTTGTGTGGAAAGCAGCCAACAATGCCATCCCCACGGTATTGAACTGGCAGCATCGTAGGATCCAAGACGATGCCTCTTGCCCAGCCTGCAACTGTGGAACTGAGGATGTCAAGCATGCTCTGTGGTCCTACCCGAATGCACGGCTGATATGGGCCTTATCCAACATTCCTTGGAGCGTCATTGATTGCTTGGAGGAAGACCTTGAGGGCTGGCTGCGCGAGATTGCAAAACAGACTGAGCCTCATTTCTTTGGATGGCTTTTAATGATCATTTGGTGCATCTGGAATTGCAGGAACTCAAAGCTTATGGAAGGGGTGGAGATGGATCGACAGAGACTAATCCAGCAGACTCTTTTCCAATATAATGCATTCACTGAGGCGAATAAAAAGAATTCTGAGTCCATACCAAGGAGTAGATGGCGTGTTGGATTGAATCGGAGGAAGGAACCATCAAAGTCAACTTCGACGGAGCTGTTAGCAGTGGCAAAGGTACTGGAATCGGAGCAATTGCTAGAGATCACAATGGAGCCGTCATTGACTGGATGGTGAAGTTCTTTCCAGGCATTCAGGACCCCGAAAATGCTGAGGCTCTCGCAGCGAAAGGGGCAACGAAATTAGTACAACGTAATGAATGGCCTACTGCAATCTTGGAAGGCGACAATTGTAATGTCGTTAGCAAACTACGAGCTAACGAACTGGACGACTCCTACTGCAGACCCATCCTTGAAGACATACATCACATTCTGAACATGAGTGGCACTTGGAATATCCAACATGTTAAACGAGAAGGCAATAGAGCTGCACATCTCTTAGCTCAATCTGCAAAATTTTCCTTTAATTGTAATTTGATTCTTCCTGATAATGTACTAAACACTATACAAGCATATTATAATGCTTGCCTATAAATAAAGTACATTTTCCCATCAAAAAAAAAAAGAAAAGAAAATGAAAGTGTAAAAATCAGGTTAATTACAGTGATTTCATGGGGTTAATTTTATTTTTTGTCCCTATATATATAGTCATTCATTTGCTTTTGGTCCCTAATATTTTGTTGCCATGATTTTGATGCCTAATCTTTAATCTTTTACACTTTTGGTCCAATCGTTAGAAAAAATTATTAAAATTGGCAGGGCTAGAAGAACACGGCCGTGTTGAGTAACACACCCAAACCGTGTTGAGGAAGGACGAGGAGCAAAATTTCAAAGCCCAGGCCATGTGGTGGAACACGGCCATTTTGAGCAAAACTCCTTGGAAGCCATTTACACAATGTCACAAACCAACCTTTTGGATATTATATATATATATATATATATATATATATATAAACTCTAAAGAAATCTGTTCAACTATATTCCGGGGTACTTACATTTACACCTTTAGTGTATGGTTTGTTTACATAAACCATCCCTATTTTTTTTTATAATTATACATACACCCACAAAAAACCGTCAACATCATTCACAAACCACCTATATCTTTGGAAAATTACACATCCCCCCAAATATCAACATCATTACACAATAACCCTACTTTTTTTGCTGTCAAGAATGCTTTTTGTAACTATACAAAAGATATAAGTAGTTTGTATAAACATACCATAGATCAGAGGTATAAATATAATTGTTTGGTGTACTATTTTGGTTAGTTATATTTTAATATTTTGTTGTGAGGATATATAGAATTTTTTTAGGAACTTGAGATGGTTATCAGAATGGCTGATTTTGAAAATTTCAGCATAATTTTGGGATGTTTTTTAATATACTTTATGTTCCACTATTATTTAAGTAACGTTTCATTTTAATAAAAAGAGCGAGGAATGTTTTTGATGGGATGGTGAGACAACCATCTTTCCAAACCAAGAATCTGGGCTTGAACTCTCCTGAGTTCCTACACGATTTTTTATTTTTCGCAAATTCATTGGTTTTAATAATTTTTTAACGGAGAGAACCAAATTTGATAGAATTTTCAAATGTGATGACTAAGTCTAAATTATGACATTGTGCGGGAATCATGTGTGGTGGACCGTTTTGTTTATGATTATAAGATTTAATTTTAAATTTGCTTTAACTTACATTTAAAAAAATTATGTATGCAGGGATTATGTACGGTGACTGCTAGTTTATTTTAAAATATAATGTTATTTTTCTCTAATAATTAAATGACGGTTATCTTATACTTTTAACATTTCTCTCAAATTTTGTCATTCAAAACAAAACTGAATTTTAAGTTGAAAAAGTGTATTTATTAATGATTGTTGTTTTTTCCTATTGGAAATATACTTTGTATCGTAATTTTTCTTTGGTGTAATTTGTATTCTTACTTTACTACTGTTTAAATATTGGATACAATTATTCTAATTAACAAAAATAATGTGTATTATCAAATTAGTTTGATATAAACGTGCAAATACTTAAGCTGAAAATTAATGTGAGACATAAGTCGACATTATTTGTGAGAAATTACTTAAAAGAAGCTTATACAATCAGGATCGATACAACCAGGAATTTGTGCAATTTTTTAATTACACTAAAAAAATTATGCGGGAATCATGTGCGGTGGACCGTTATGTTTATAATTACAAGGTTTTTGTACTTGCTTTAACTTACATTTAAAAAATTTATGCATTTGGAAACCACGCGCGACGATTGCTACTTTATGATCATAAAAGGAAATGTTGTTTTTCTCTAATAAATGATGGTTATTTCATACTTTTAGTACTTCTTTCAAATTTTACCCTCCAAAACAAAACTAAATTTTAAGTGGTGTTATAATTACAAGATTTTTGTACTTGCTTTAACTTATATTTAAAAAATTTATGCGCATGGAGACCACGTGTACCGACTGCTAGTTTATGATCATAAAAGGAAATATTGTTTTCCTCTAATAAATGGCGATTATCTTATACTTTTAGCACTTTTTTCGAATTTTATCCTCCAAAACAAAACTGAGTTTCAAGTGGTGATTTTTTCCTGTTGGAAATATGCTTTGTATTGTAATTTCTCTTTGGTGAAATTTGTGATCTTACTTTACTACTGTTTAAATCAATATTTCTAATTAATAAAAATAATGTGTATTATCTAACTTTTTCTATATTATTCTTGTAAATATTTAAGCTGAAAATTAATGCAAGATATAGTCAATAATATTTATGAGAAATTACTTAAAAGAACTTTCTGCAATCAGTATTGATACAACTAGGAATTTGTATAATTTTTAAATTATACTAAAAAAGTAATTATGCGGGAATCATGTGCGGTGCACCGTTTATTTATAATTACAAGGTTTTTGTACTTTTTTTAACATATATTTAAAAAACAATATGTACGCAGGAACCACGTGCGACTATTGCTAGTTATGTTAAATGAGTTTGGTGCCATTCATAATGACTTCCTCCTCTACTTCTATCTATCTGCAAACAACAGAATCCCCCCACTCCCACCTCACCTAAAAACCCTTATACATATGTGTGTGTGAATGTGTGAAATCTTGGTTGTGGATAGTTAATTAATCCTTGGATACTTCTCTCATAATTAGACACGTCGTGCTGAGGGTTAATTAAACTCATTATTCGATACCTTTTAATTATCGAATGAATATTTTCTCTAAAAATGATTAAATTTGACATAGATTAATTTTAATCTTAATTTTAATTAGTTATCTTATATCATTATTCCATCAATCACTTCATTTCCCAAGCAATCGTGTGGGTCTCATGCTGGTTAATTTGATATAGGGACCACGTACAATTTTGTGACTTTTAATGCAGCTAGGTAGTTGATATAACGTATTGGCAACAATTTCCTATATTATGAGTGTCATTTATAATTAAATTAATATAATTGTACAGTTGGATTAAAATATATCTACCCGAAATTAAGTATATAATAACTGGAATAATTGATGTAACCGGACTCCAAATAGAGCCATGACAATTGCTTTTAAAAGAAGTTATCCAATTACAGTAGCTGTGGGCTACTAATTTGGTAAAGAGAAAAATGTCATTACAGTTCTGTAATTTAAGGAGTGGAATTTTTTTGTCTTACACAAATTAATTTTCTGAATTTAATTCTATAATTTCAAAATTATGGTAATATTAGTCATTTTCCATCCAATATTTTTAAAATTGGAGCTTTTCGACCAGATTTATGACGTGGATATCCAAAAGGCTTGGCATTTTGTATGATGTGGCAGTCCCACTTCATAGTACCCAGAAAGTTCGAATTTTACAGATCATGTGCAAGCCATATGAAAATTTCTAGCAAAATTGACTGAAAAGAACTAAACTTACCAAAATTTTAAAATTTCATGAATAAATTATGAAAATAAGTTTGTGGATCAAAAATATCCTTAAATTATTGGATGAAAATTATATTTTTTCCTTTTTGTAAACACATTTATTTTGTTAGGCTGCATTATTGAAAAAGGCTATGATAGTTTTTGATACGCGCCTTATGGGAATTAAATTAAATGGCCCCTTAACTATTGATGTGCCAATGGAGGCCTAATTAATAAGAAGATACTGAAATGACAACTTAACTAGGAAATGACTAGGGATGGTAATTAGGGTAGGTTGGGTGGAGCGCTACCTACCTTGGATTTAGTTTTTCTTTGGTTCAAGTAAGAGGAAAATGGAGAAAATAGGAAAGAAAAGGGGGAGCCGGGGAGGAAAAGGGGGAGGGAGAGAAAGAATAATATTTTTCCCTCAATCCAAGGTAGGTAACGCTCAAATAAATATCTACGAGAATGCACTGATGTTTGAATTTAATGTCTTGTTGACAAGATTTATGATGTGGATATCCACCAGGGTTGACATTTTACTGTTGGAACCCTTTATTTTTATTTTGAATTAGAAAATAAATAAATTAATATTATATTAATATGATTTTAGTATATTAAAAATTTAAAAATTTTATTAATAAAAATATATTTCAAACAAGAACAATAATATTTTTTATTAATAAAAATATTCATCAAAACGAATATTGTTAATTTATTCTAAACTATTTAGTTTAAATAAAATAAATTACTACCAAGGCCCTCAAATAAAGAATCCAAATTACTACCTTATTATCACTTGATGAGATGGATAATGACTGAATATAGCTTATCATCAGTGGCTAAGATGATATAGTCAAAAGAGAGTTTGAAGTCGATTACAAGTACCTATGGCCCCACTATACATATGGAACTCACAAAATTCAAATGACACACCAATTGATATCTCTCAGTCAAAATAGTAAACACAATATGTCATACTCTTTAAAATGTATTCACATATCTTTGAGAAGAATCGCCAAAAGACTTTAGGGTTTAGAGTGTACATGTTGACTAAGACATGGAATGTTTTCTCTTGACAAACTAAGGGTCTATTGTTGAATACAGAAGGAGGTTACACGAGAAGAAACACGACTATATCAACCACTGCTATGTAATGGCTATTATAGTTGTTTCTATAAGGGATGCCACAAAACAATTGCTATATATAGCTAAAAATTGTGAGAAATATTTTTGTTATACGTAAAATTATAGCGAATGTTGATTAACCATGGTTAAAGCATAAACTTTCACATCTATTTTATCTAATCATGGTAGATGGTATTAATTTACTATTATTTTTAAGGGGCAAAATGATTTTTTGGTACCGGTAAAGAAGGTCATTATCGTTTTTGGTCCTGCAATTGTGGCGAGTGTCACTTTTGGTATCAATAAACACGAAAATACGTCTTTTTTGCACATGGCCGTTAACGGCTGTTACCCCTGTTGGCTCGCGTGAGGAGCCATGTTTAATGGTACGAAAAAAGCAGGAAATAATATTTTTTTGGTATCATTAAAAGGGGAAGAAAAAACATTTTGAGCGAGTTCACCACAAACTATAAGAATTTTTTTTTTATTTTACAACAATAAAAATTTGAGGAAAATTTTATTTTAATTTATATAATAAAATATCTTTAAAATTAAAATTATTTGTATTTCAAATAATTTTTTAGGATCTTTTTTACTATTTTTGAAAATTGAATTATTATTTGGACTAAAAATATTTAATATTAGAGAACAAATTATAAGAAATAAACTTTAATTTTGGAATAAAAGTATTAAAATATTTTTAGACCAAATAATAATTCAATTTCAAAAAAATAATAAAAAGATGCTCAAATTTATCTAAAAAAGAATAATTATTATTTTAATTAATTAATTATTTATAATAAAATAAATTTATCTAATAATTTTATTTTAAAAAATAAATTTATAATTTATATAAAAATAAAATTTATCTAATACTTTTATTTTCTAACAAAATTATTTCTCATAGTTTGTTGTCAAATATTAAAATATTTTCAGACCAAATAATAATTCAATTTCAAAAATAATAAAAAGATCCTAGAAATTATCTAAAATAAAATAACTATACTTTTAAATTTATTTTATGACATATATTAAAATAAATTTTCTTGAATATATTTTCTTAAAAGTTATTAAAATATTTTTAGACCAAGTTTAATTTCAAAAGATAATAAAAAGATGCTAGACTTTATATAAAATATAAATAATTATAATTTAAATTAATTCATTATTTATATAAAAATAAAATTTATCTAATATTTTTATTTTAAATAATTTTTTTTTGTAATTTGTGGTCAAATTTATTAATTTTTTTTTCAAAAATAGTAAAATAGATCGTAGAGAACATTTGAAATAACAATTGTAATTTTCTAAAGTTATTTTACTATATATATTAAAATAAAATTGCCCTCTCATTTTTGTAAAAAAAAAAAAAATTCTTATAGTTTGTAGTTAAAATTGATCAAAAGTTTTTTTTTTTTCTCTTAATGGTACCAAAAAAGTATTTTTCTTGTTTTTTTGGTCCCACTAAACAGGGCCTCATGTAAGCCAACAAAAGTTAACGGCCGTTAACGATCATATGCATGGCACATGGCTTCTGTTGTTAGCTTGAGACCAAAAAGGCGTATTTTCGTGTTTAATGCTACTATAAACATTTTTCCCTTTTTTTAAGTCAAAGTAATCTATAATGTAGGGAATAATTAATTTTTCTTTATAGTGGTTAGATGGATCTTTCTTTTTCTCATAAGAGGTAGGGTGGATCTCATGTTGGGTTAAATGTAATTTTCGTCCTGTATCTTTTGCATTTTGAGATTTTAGTCCTTTATCTTTTTAGGGTAGCAAAAACATTGCTGGAATTTTTTTAAAATTTGGGGCTTTTGTTCCATTGGTCAATTTAATGGACCAAAATCGCGAAAAATTAAAAGTTACTGGACTTATTTGCTACCATAGAAAGATAAAGGATACAATGCCAAAATATAAAAGATACAAGATCAAAATTTGATTTCATGCTGGCAACAATTGACCAATGGGAATAAAAGATTAAAAAAAAACTTCCGGAAATATTTTTAAACTCCGACGACCAAAAAACTCAAATCGCAAAAAAATAAAAAATTACAAAATTTATTTACTATTATAAAAAAATAAAAAATTAAAACGTCAAAATATAAAAGATAAAAGACAAAAAACACATTTAAGCCTCTCAACTTGGACAAATCCTTCCCTTGACATAAATGATTGCCCAACTTTTGATTCCTTTACAGGACATACATAAATAATGATAATTTAATAATAAAATCTTGGGTTAAATTCATTTCACCCCTGAATTATCTTTGATGTAATATTTAGCCCCTTAAATTATCAAATGTAACACATATCCCCCTGATTGGATGAAAAAATGCCCCTCATGCGTTGAATAATTATGTTATTTTCAATATATTTTAGTATTTTTTACATTAAATGATCACCAAATTATTTTCTAACTAAAAATAATTTTTAATAGGTGAAGAATTTATTAAAAATGGAGTAATAACTTAATATCTATAATAGATACACAATAATATAGTATCCCAGAAAAGAATCTTTAACATGAAAGTTTTTTGTATATTTATTGTACTCATTTATTACTTAACTTAATTTTTTTTTATGTATTTATTTTACAATTTTGAACTATTTTACAGACACAAAGTTAAGTAATCAATTAGTACAATAAATACATTAAAAAATTTTATATAAAAAGATTTTATTAATTTGGTAATAAATTTAAGTTATTAACTATTAATTTGTTTAGATAAGAATGAGCAATTACATATGCATTTTTTAAATATAGTATTTTTTAAAAATATGACAAAATATATTTATTTGTTTTTTTTTTAAAAGTGTTGAAATTTTGGTTAAGCATATATATGTATATATATTCTCTTTTCAAAAGTATAAATAAATTATTGGGATATTATATTTATTATGTATCTATTATATATATAACTTATTACACAATTTTTAATTTAAATTCTTCACTTATTAAAAAAATAGTTAGAAATAATTTGGTGATTATTTAATTATGTGAAAAATACTATGATATATTGAGATTAATGTAATTATGCAAGGCATGAAGGGCAATTTTGTCCAATCAGAGGGATAAGTGTTAATTCGATAGTTTAGGGAAATAAATGTTACATAAATGATAATTGAGGGGGCAAAGTGTATTTAACCCTAAATTCTTAAACAACATTTTCCCCATAAACTTTGAAAGATAACACTATAAATTGATGGCATAACACTGTAGCCAACGAAAGGTTACTAGCCATGGAAATCTTAGTATTCTCCAACGCCATCCCCGCCTCCCCACTTTCATCCATGGCATGTGGTGGAGCCACCACTTTCCGGCGTCCACAACCCATCTCCGCCACTGCTAAACAATCACCTTTACTATCCCGCCACCGAAAACTATCCCACCCAATGCCACCGGAAAAAGTTGAAGTGTTCAAGTCACTTGAATCATGGGTCTCCAGATCTGTATTACCACTCGTCAAGCCGGTTAATAAATCCTGGCAGCCTATTGAGTTTTTGCCTAACCCAGGCAAGCCTACTGACAATTTAGTTGACGAAATTAAGGCCCTACGTGATCGTACAATCGGGCTGCCTGACGAATATTTCGTGGTATTGGTGGGGGATATGATTACTGAGGAAGCACTTCCGACATATCAATCTCTGATAAATACATGTGATGGTGTCCGAGATGAGAGTGGGGCAAGTCCATGCCCATGGGCTACTTGGGTTCGATCTTGGACTGCTGAAGAAAATAGGCATGGTGATTTGCTTAGAACATATCTGTATCTTTCGGGCCGAGTTGATATGTTGATGATTGACAGGACAACACAGTACTTGATTGCAGCTGGAGCGGTGAGGAGATATGTGTTTTATTTTCTTTTCAATGCTCATTTTTATTTACTTGAAAAGTGAATACAACATATTTATGTGTTTTCGGTTTAAAATTATTTCATACGTACCCCTCGTTATTTTTTAATAGGCATAAGTATATTAGTAGATATGTTTTAATTAATAACTGAATAAATTAGCATTGCATGCTATATATTAACAATTCATTGATATGATACTACTAGTAAGCCTTGATTATATTTACTGCCCCATCTATTAGGGGTGGCAAAATAAGGACATTAAATATATGGGTGGTAAATACTGTTTTGAAATTAATTTTTTTTGGACAATTGTAGGACTCCGGCCACCGAATTTTTAAAAGTAGTCGGAAGTTGCTGACGTGGACAAATATAGGGTTCTTTAGATTGGGAAAAAGCTGACTGGGCATATTTTAAAAATATCCTGCCACATAAGTGCTGACATGAAAAAAATATGTAAAATAAATTTTAAATTTATATTATGTATATAATTATATAATATAAATTAAATTTTTTTAATTTATATTATATAATATTGTAATATATAAATATATAAATGTAAATTTAAAATTTATATTATATAATAATTTTATTTTTATATTATATAATTATAAAATTATATTTAAAATATAATTTTTTTAATTTATATTATATAATAATTTTATTTTTATAATGTATAATTATATATATAATGTAAATTTAATATTTATTTTATATATTTTTTCATGTCAGTGCTTATATGGTAGGATATTTTTAAAATATGCCCAGTCAGCTTTTTTTCCAATTTAAAAAACCCAAAATTTGTCCACATCAGCAAGTTTTGGCCACTCTTAAAAATCTGGTGGCCGGAGTCCTGCAATTGTCAAGAAAAAGTTAATTCCAGGGCAGCATTTGCCATCCCTATATTTAAGGTCCTTATTTTGCCACTCCCCATAATATATGGAGCAGTAATGCAATTAAGCCCTACTAGTCACTAATAAACATACAACTATTAATAACAATATTATCTAGATAAAAGCTACATTGGTATGAGAGAAAAAAGCTATAGTAAATGATTCTACCCCAACTAATCCAGTCTTATTTTTATTACAAATGAGCAAATTACTCCATATGAATGAAAAATAGCAATTTATCAGCTTTCTGTGTTCTTTAAAATGAACTAATTTACCACCCTAGATAGGGAGGTAGATTGCTCAATTTTAAAATACACGGGGAGGTAAATTGATTCGTTTTAAAAAACACAGGGAGATAAATTGATATTTTATTTTTCATAGGGGGGTAATTTACTTATTTGCAATATCACGGGGGTTGCTTGCATTTTTTCCTATTTTTATGTAACAAAATTAACACAAAACTCACTTTGAAGTTGTAGAGGGAATGAAAATTAAACCAAATGTATGTCTAAGTTTCTGGCACGGAAACACTACAAATATTTAGGGTTAAAGTCTCACTTGCCTCAAACATACCCTCGAGGGCATATTTTGAAAGAATTCGAGATGAGATGTGGGTTTTAATTTTTGAACCTAGACCTCTTGATCCTTTGAAAATATTGTAATTCCGACATAGAAATATATTGAGGATTAACTCTAGTTCCACAGGACATTGGGTTGGACAACAATCCTTATTTAACGTTCGTGTATACATCGTTCCAAGAGCGAGCCACATTTGTGTCTCATGGTAATACAGCTCGACTAGCAAAGAAGGGTGGGGATGCAGTTCTCGCGAGCATATGTGGGACCATCGCGGCTGATGAGAAGCGCCACGAGAATGCATATGTAAGAATTGTCGAAAAGCTACTTGAGGTTGATCCAAATGAAACCATGCTAGCCATAGGTAAGATGATGAGGAAGAGAATCACAATGCCAGGTCATCTAATGTACGATGGTCACGACCCTAATCTTTTCCAGCATTTCTCATCTGTGGCTGAAAGGATTGGGGTTTACACCATTGACGATTACATGGAGATCATGGAGTTTTTGATCACACGGTGGAGGTTGGAGAAGCTCGATGGGCTAAGAGGCGATGGGAGGCGAGAACAAGAATACGTGTGCGGTCTACCAACCAGGATGAGGAAATTGCAGGAGCAAGCGGCTGAACGAGCTAGGAAAGTGGAGCCACATGAACATAAATTCAGTTGGATCTTTAACAGAGAAGTTATCGTTTAAGGTTAAATGCAATAGGTTCACTGTGAGATCATAAATAGGTATATATACTCCCCTAAACAAAAGAAAAAAGCAACGATGCTCTTTCACATATGTACGAGTAGGGATCACGTTGCCTTTTCTTTTTGTCCGAGAAGATTTTTGGCATATTAAAATTTTCACAGGCGAGTAAAATGCAAGTAACCCGTTTTCCATTTAGTATCATAGAAAACAATTTGTAACATGGTGGATCGAGCAAGCTCTGAGTTGCTTAGTTGTTTTGTCCACTGCAAATTTTGTTGCGACTAATAATGATTCACAAATAAAGGATGTTGATATACAATATTGGACATCAGATGTTGCAAATGTGTACATGGACTGCCTATCGAGTCATTTTCAATGGAAATAATTGGATAATAGAGCAATGCGAAGAAAGGATGCTGATTTATTACATTGGTATCTGATGGATTTAGTCTATTTCCAGGCTATACCATTTCTTTTCTTGCACAAAACTCTTACATTTATCAAAAAAGATTCCAACAGTGTATCAAAAAAGGTCGAATTATACACTGCAAGAAAAGAAGGTTTTAGAGACGGATTTTTTCCTCTTAAACCAAAATTACACTACAAACTTTGTTATTATTAAAGACCAGGGAAATTAATATTTTTTGTCTTGTAATTTAGGGTCTTCGTACTTTTGATCTCATTAACTACGTGATTCTCACTATTGATTCCGCAACTTTTAAAAAGTAGCACTTTTGGTCCCATACCACTTCTCCGTTAGATTTTTTAACGGAAAACACTACGTGCTTAGCACGTGGCCGTTAGGACCTTTACACCTTTGGTCCCATATGTTATGGGATTCTCATTTTTGGTCCCATATGTTATGAAATTTTTACTTTTAGTCCCATAATTTTCAAAAAGTAACACTATTAGTCTCATGCACTTAATGGCCACGTGACACTTTCCGTTAAATATCTAACATAAAATGCCATGGGACCGAAATGTTACTCTTAGAAAGTTGCAGAACCAAAAGTGAGAATCTCGTAAGCAAAAGTTGAACGATCCTAAATTATTCAATGAAAAATGTTATTTTCCCTAATTCGTCTATAGTATTTCCGATTTTGACGACCAAAGTTTCTTATTTCTTATTTCGGTATCTAATTTAGTAATAGAATTTATGTCTTTTGCCAAATTTTCTGAAAATCAATTTTCAAATTAATATCATTCTCATTATAACATCCAAATACAACCTAATAATAATATGAATATTTGAACTTCACAACCAACAACATAAACTAAGTTATAAGGTTTAATTGCATTTACTGCCTAGCTCGTATATTAGGGGAGGTGGCAAATAAGGACATTAAATATAGGGGTGGCAAATACTGTCCTGAAATTAAATTTTTTTTTGGCAATTGTAGGACTCCGGCCACCAAATTTTTAAAAGTGGCCGGAATTTGCTGATGTGGACAAATTTAGAATTTTTTAAATTGGGGAAAAAGCTGACTGGGGATATTTTAAAATTATCCTGCCACATAAGTGCTGACATGGAAAAAAATATATAAAATAAATTTTAAATTTATATTATGTATATAACTATATGTATATAATTATATATTACATTATTATATAATATAAATTATTATTTTTAAAATAATTTAAATTTCTTTAATTTATATTATATAATAATGTAATAATAAATATATAATGTAAATATAAAACTTATATTATATAATAATTTTATTTTTATATTATATAATTTTTAAAATTATATTTTAAATATAAATTTTTTAATTTATATTATATAATAATTTTATTTTTATAATATATAATTATATATACATAATGTAAATTTAAAATTTATTTTATATAGTTTTTCCATGTCGATGCTTATGTGGCAGGATATTTTTAAAATATGCCCAGTCAAAAAACCCTAAATTTGTCCACGTCAGCAAATTTCGGCCACTTTTGAAGTTTCGGTTGCCAGAGTCCTACAATTGCCAAAAAAAAGTTAATTCTAGTGCAGTATTTGCCACCCTTATATTTAAGGTCCTTATTTTGCCACTCCCCCTAATATACAGGGCAATAAATACAACTAAGCCAAGTTATAATATCAACCAACAATCATTTCCACTACCTATAACAATACAAACAAGTCCAAATCCTACCCAACAATTCAAATAAACTAAACTAGTAAATAAGTTTTACGTTGGAACCAAGTTGTTAGTTTATTGTACAAGTAAATAAATTATTCATATAATTAGTAATTAACGACAAAATCATTCAAGTATTTATCAAGTATTTCCTTTGCATTGCAAGCTCAACATGACAGAATGATAAGTGAAATTAATATATTTTTGCATGCACGTGGAAATCAACAAGCCTGGATGAGAATAAGTGCCAAAGAGGACTGCATAAGCAGTTCGCAAGCTTCTATTTTTTTATCGGGTAAATTACATTTTTGGTCCCATAAGTGGATCTGTTTCTAATTTTGGTTCCATACTGTGGAAAATCCACATATTACATCCCATATGTCAATCTTTTTTTCCAATTTTAGGACCAAAAGAGATTTTTCATTAATTGCTAACAGCAGAATTACGTGACTCGCACGCTTCCATTAATTGTTTGGGGTAAATTACATTTTTGGTCATGTAAGTAAACTCATTTCTAATTCTGATCCTATAAGTGGATCCATTTTTAATTTTTGATCTTACAGTATAATTACACGACCAAATTGATAAATTTGATTTCAATAGAAGCATAATTCCCACCCCCTAGTGACAGGACTCTAATTGTACCTTTTTTGTTATTAAATTTTATATAGTAGAATTTTCGCTAATACTTTTATAACTTCTTTAGAAAGAGTACTAACTGTTCATTTTTTTTATTGAATGTATGTATTGAACTTTTACCTTATGTGAATGTGGAAAAATATCCACAAGAATTTTTATTTAAAAACTTGTATCAATAAATATGAAGAGGGTTTCTATCTTTTGTGATTATTCACATATTGCAATGTTAAAATAGAAATAGCTAAAAGAATGATATACTTATTGGTCTTTCTACATATAATCATACTTCGTAATATAATCCCTCCAATCATACACAAGATTGTATTATCATATAGAACATCACACAATACAATATGTCAACATATAATGAATAATGTAATCAATTATCATTCCATTTTTTGTCTCACCCAATTTCATTATACATAATCCTATCATACAAATCAGACGAGCCCATACACTTTAAGGGATTAAAGGGAGCCCATACACTTTTAAACAGAAGTTAACGAGACGGGATTGATATTTTTACAAATTGACTCCTTATTATCCAGTAATATTTAGGGTTGTCACGCCCCAAAAGTAGGACTCCTATTTTAGGCCATATTCTCGAAACGCGTCCTAACCGAAATCATCATAACAATATAACCATCGAAATAGTAACCTGATAACGAGAGCAACTACGAGTCCTAACCATTCAACCTCTTTCCCAATCACCCTGATCTCTTTTTTAGGTCATTTAGACCTTGACTTGCACACTCTACTGCTTGTATCTAGAGGAAGAAATTTAAAATTCGTAAGCAAAAGCTTAGTGAGGCTAGGTGGGTGCACGTGGAAGAAAATAGTTATAATAAAAAACTTGATCAAATACTCAAACACATCATATTTATTAAAAGGGGAAATAACACTTTTTGTCCTGTAACTTAAGGCCTTCCCACTTTTGATCCCATTGATTATGGGATTCTCACTTTTGGTCCAGTAACTTTAAAAAAAGTAGCACTTTTTGGTCCCATGCCACCCTCTGTTAGATTTTTTAACGAAAAACATCACTTGCTTAGCACGTGGCCTTTAGAGCCTTTACACTTTTGATCCCATATGTTATGAAATTTTCACTTTTGGTCCCATAACTTTCAAAAAGTAACACTTTTGGTCCCATGCACTTAACGGTCACGTGGCACTTTCCGTTAAATATCTAAGGGAAAGTGCCATGGGACCGATAGTGCTACTTTTTGAAAGTTATAGGACCAAAAAAGTGAGAATCCCGTAACCAATGGGACCAAAAGTGGAAAGACCCTAAGTTATAGGATGAAAAATGCTATTTCCCCTTATTAAAACAACAACAATTGAGCCTATGATATCAAGCAAAGACTGAATCATATGATCACCACACCCCGTGTCTCCCAGAAGAATATTTACTACCTTATACTCCATGCAGGGAGCGACCTCGCGACCGCATTGAACTGATCATGCCTAGGTATATGGCAGCGCTAATCACACACAGACAACCTCTAGCCCGCCTGTGAAAGGACACCTAAGTGGGACTGAACAGCGAAGCCTCAACTGGCAGCCCAATGCTACACCAGCGTGCCCTGCGAATCATTCAGCCCTGGGCCCATTGACCGCTTTGCGAGAACCACATGATCAAATCCATGAAGCCAGTGAAACAAATATATAGAAAATAGACCATTTAAAGACCACATGCATATCAAAAATTTAAGACAAACTGGACAATGTGAAGATAAATGGGACCTTTTGGATATTCATATGGACTCTAGAGATGGCTCCAAATGTAGTTCATAATGAATACCAGAATACCACATGACCAGAGCGATAATCACGTTGTAGCAATTAGCTCCATAGAGTCCCAAAGGCTGAATAAATCCGTATAGATTACCAAATATCATATCCATTTCGTTTATCACTAAACAATTTCAAGAAACATTTTGCTCAAGTTCGTCGCAAGAAAGACCATTTTGGATATGTATATGTACTCATGCACGATATACATATATTCCTCCAGATTTGCAAATAGTAATATAATTTTAAATGGCACTCACAGTAAAGCCCACGACTATCTTTTGTTTATAGCTGAGCCAATTCAAAGGGATCACCTAATCACATACAAATGACACTACAAAAAAAAAAAAAAAAATAGAAAACTAGCGACAAAAAAAATCAAGTGATAATTTTAATATTATCACTAATTATAAATATTTAGTCACAAGAATGTTTATCTTGTCACAATAATGAATTTTATGATTTTAATAATTACTATTATTTAGTAAAAAATATTATTAGTGACAAATAGATATACACAAAGTTGTCACTAAATACAATTAGTGACTCATGTATAGTGACAACCTAGTGACAACAAATAACTGTTATCACTATATTGTGTTGTCACTAAGTTGTCACTATAGATGAGTCACTAATTGTACTTAGTGACAACTTTATACACAATTTTTGTCACTAATAATTATATAGTGAAAAAATAGAAAATGTTGTCACTTAATATATATTTTTAGTGATAACTTTAAAATGATCATTTAATATTTTATCACTAATATCATATTTTCTTGTAGTGTGATCAGATGTAAAATATCTAAACAATTAAATTTGAGTAAGGATGAAATAACTAAAATTAACAATTCATTCATATATTATATGAAACCTAATAAGTTGCATTCAAACAAATAATTGAGTCCATAAATACATAATTAAATACTTTATGGAATAATTAATATTATCAGCAGCCTTTCTTACTATAAGTAGAGATTATTTACACTATTATATTTAACTAATCAAGATTAAATTAGCTATTTCAATTAATCAATTATAACAAAATTTTTTAAACTAATTAGTCAACTAACCATTAGCTAATAAAAATAAATTCACTAACTTAAGTAGCCTAGCAATTAAAAGAAGGCATAATAATTTAATCTACTAATAAGTTCTAATAAATAAATTAGAAGAATTCATCGATTTTTATATTATTATATCAATTACTTAAGTGCATACACATGTAATTAGGTACCTAATTGATAGGATCAGTCAAATTAAATAAATTAATTTTAGTAAAAACTGAATTAACAAATTAACAAATCAACCTAATTGATAGGTATTATTTCTCTTTTATTTTTTTTCCTTTTTTTTTTACTTTTTGTAAATAGGAATGGTAGCTTCTATTTATAGGGAATATAGGTGGTGCATGTTAGGATATTTTATAAAATTTTAATATATTTGAATCATACCTGTAATTTATTTTCTAGCCAATTTGTTTCTTCTACTCTTATAAATTAAATCATCAAGTTTTATATAATTTCTTCTTTATCCTAAATTAATTTAAATAAATATTTGTAAATAATTCTCAAACAAGAAATATATAAAAAAGAATAGATCATTTAGTTATAATAAATTAATTTATCGAACATGATAAGTTATATATAATATAATAGGTAAGCGGTGTCACAAGGGTTAAATGCAATTTATCTCTATAAAAAACCCCATGTAATAGTCAAAGCTTGTTTTTGTACTCTAACCAATAGATAAAATGGAGGGATAATCTCACTTTTGGTACCCCAGGTATGGCCTTATTTCACCTTTGGTACCCCCTGTTTCCATGTCATCAATGTTGATACCCAAAGTTTTCGTTTTTCATGGAGCTGAGTACCTGCCGTTAGTTGACCGTCAAAGTTAATGGTCAAAGTCATTTTGGCGGGAAAAATTGGCAGTTTTTTGCCAATTTAAGCACATATTTGGCTATCATTTACTACACCGCAAAAACTAGAGTTGAAAAAGTAAAATTGAGAATATTTTGAGAAAAAAACGAGAGGTATGAGGAGAAATCAATTTCAATCTTACTCAAATATGAGTGTGGGTTCATCTAATGAGAACATTTATGTGGAACAAATATATTGTGACTGTGGAATTGAGCTACCATTGAAGACTTCTTGGACCAAAATAAATTCGGGAAAAAATGTTTTGGGCATGTTCTAATTAATTTACCAAATATATCCCTTAAATAAATATAAAAATACCTAAAAGTGAAATTATCCCTTAACTAAATATAAAAATACCTAAAATATTAAAAATTCTAAAAGTTAAAAATGTAAATTACAAAATCATAATACAAAATACTAATTAAATTTAAAATACCAAAAAATATATATTTTTTAAAGTTATATTACTTACTATAAATAATATTTTTAATTAAAACTCCCAATATACTATTTAAACTAAAAAATTAATATGTTTTATTATTTTTAAATTTTGAAAAATTAAATTAATTTTACTTAATTTTTAAAAAAATAAAATAATAATAAATTTTTAGGTGTCTTCTCCGTCGATTCCCTTTACAAAGAATTTACCATTACAAAGAATTAATGGTAAATTTTAAAATTTATGTGAAAAAAATGTATTGTGAGTGTGAATTGAGCTACCATTGAAGACTTCTTGAATCAAAAGAAATCCGGGAAGAAGGTTTTGGGCATGTCCTAATTAATTTACCCCGTAATTAGGACATGCCCAAAACCTTCTTTCCGGATTTATTTTGGTCCAAGAAGTCTTCAGTGTTAGCTCAATTCCACTGTCACAATACATTTTTTCCACATAAATGTTCTCATTTGACGAACCCACACTCGTATTTGAGTAAGATTGAAACTGATTTCTCCTCATACCTCTCGTTTTTTTTTTTCAAAATATCCTCAATTTTACTTTTTCAACTCTAGTTTTTGTGGTGTAGTAAATGGTAGCCAAACATGTGCTTACATTGGCAAAAAACTGCCAATTTTCCCGCCAAAATGACTTTGACCGTTAACTTTGACGGTCAACTAATGGTAGGTACTCAGCTCGATGAAAAAAGGAAACTTTGGGTATCAACATTGATGACATGGAAACAGGGAATACCAAAGGTGAAATAAGGCCATACTTGAGGTACCAAAAGTGAAATTATCCCTAAAATGGATGGAAGCTTTTAGAGACGAGTAGGAAAAATTTGGGTAGTTAGAAAAAGTAGCAAACATACATCAATGTACGACCAATTACATAGTGATTAATGCTTCAAGAGTTTGTGCTAAAATACCAACTTAGCTAAATCACTGTTCACTGCCTAGAACAATTAAGTACGACCCAATTTCCATGACAATAATATTACTGTACTTGTCAGTACTATATTACTTCTAATCAAGTACGCACCTCAGAATAATAGGTAAAATGCAATTGACCCAACGATATGAATAATGAGCAAAAATACTCTTTGTGGAAAAAAAAAAATTACCCTTTGTAATTTGCTTTTTTTTTTTTTTTTACATGGAATTTTTTGCACTTTTCCCGTATCACAAAGGGTAAATTGCATTTTACCCTAAAATAAATTAACCACTAAATTTATCCACATCTCATGGAGAATCCATATTATGCAGACGAACACGCTCAATCCATCATGCAACAAAAGAGGGAAGGTAGCACTATCATTCTGAAAACTTCTTTCTAAAAGATAATTTTCAATTTTATACTGTTTTAAATTGTGATATTCGTGCTTGTTTAAGTTTTTTTTTAGTAGTATAAAATCCAGGAAAAGACATTCTATCAATTCTTTTTATAGAAAAAAATATTATTAAGTATCGCATCCTCTAGTACTATAAAAACTATCACAAAACATTCTAATTTAATTAACACATTTTCATTTTTTCACATTTTTTCGTGTGAAAAATTAGATATTGCAAAATATCTTAATCCAAACATATTTTATTTTATCATGTATTTTCATAAGCAAATGTATTGCAAACCATGCCGATCAAAATATTTTACAAAAAATTTGATACAAAATACAATTAAATTCATTTAAAAATTTTTAAAAAAATAAAAATTCAGAATGAAAATAAAACCAAACGAAGTTAAACCGAAATTATTACCAACTACGTACTCATCACGTCATTGTATCCAATTCTAATTAGCACAACTGGACCTCATAATCCCCACAAAAAAGAAAAAAAAATAAAATATAACCTTGAAAGATTGAGTGTGAAAATACAAGCAAAAAATCCTTACAGAGATATCACCTATTTAATGAAAAATTAACGTTGTGTCACATTCAATATGTGTGCAAAACAGGGTTAGTACATATGCAAGTATACAATATTGATAAGAACATGATTTTTGTTGTACATATATATTGTATTGCGGTTTTCTTTCAAAATTAATAAATGATTGTACGTGGTCGATATGATGAACGGTGTAATGTATGCATAAAAAACATTATAAAGTTTAGAGTAAATTACAACCACCTCTCCTAAAATTAGATATAATTATAAATACCCCTCATCGTTTGAAAAATTATAAATACCCCCTGAGGCTTGTAATTATTTTCAACCAAATATCTGAAATTGACTATTTTGCCCTTGATTTTTTTGTTAAATTGTAGAAAAATCAATCAAGGCAAATTCCGTTATTATTCCTCCGTGTAAAAAACTTAAAAAAACCTCTCCCTGTGCACTGTAGTCCAAAAAACATTCAAAAAATTAAAATTAAATAAAATGCATAATGGCATTTTGATCACTTCACCTATAAAAATGGATGAAAATGGATTATTTTTTAGACGGTTACAAACCTCAAGGGGTGTATTTGTAATTATATCAAATCTCAAGGGAGGCGGGTGTAATTTACCCTAAAGTTTAATAAGACAATTAATAGGTAATACACAAAATGAGAGAAGGGAAAAAAGAAAAACTTGACTTAGTCCATCCACATACGGCATATAAAGGTAACCCTAGGTTCCTCATGCTTTAATAATATAGTAGATACAAATGAAAATTATATATTCTTATATGTGGCCTCACAGGTACTACAAGAAAATATAATATTAGTGATAAAATATCAAATAATAATTTAAAATTTGTTACTAAAAATATGTATTAAGTGATAATATTTTTTATCTTGTCACTCACTACAAAAAATATGATATTAGTGACAAAATATTAAATGATAATTTTAAAGTTGTCACTTAAAATATATATTAAGTGACAATATTTTTTATTTTGTCACGATATAATTATTAGTGATAAAAATTGTGTATAAAGTTGTCACTAAATACAATTAGTGACTCATTTATAGTGACAACACAATATAATGACAACAATTATTTGTTGTCACTAGGTTGTCACTATACATGATTCACTAATTGTATTTAGTGACAACTTTGTGCACATTTTTTTGTCACTAATAACAATTTTTACAAAATAATAGTAATTATTAAAATTATAAATTCATTATTGTAACAAAATAAACATTCTTGCCACTAAATATATATAATTAGTGACAATAATAAAATTATCACTTGATTTTTTGTCAATAATTTTCTATTTTCTTGTAGTGACTATATAATTATTTGTGACAAAAATTGTGTATAAAATTGTCACTATATACAATTAGTGACACATCTATAGTGACAACTTAGTGACAACACAATATAGTGATAATAATTATTTATTGTCACTAGGTTGTCACTATACATGTGAATCACTAATTGTATTTAGTGACAACTTTATGCACATTTTTTTGTCACTAATAATAATTTTACAAAATAATAGTAATAATTAAAATCATAAAATTCATTATTGTGATATATAAACATTCTTGTTACTAAATATATATGATTAGTGACAATATTAAAACTGTCACTTGATTTTTTTGTTGCTAATCTTCTATTTTCTTGTAGAGAGGACATAAACCTTTTCTAGTAGATTAATGGCATTTTGGTTTGTTCACCCATATAAAATGGTAGATAAATGTATTTTTCATTCTGTATCTTTTGTATTTTGGTGTTTTAGTCCTTTATCTTTCTAGGTTAGCAAATAGGTCCTATAACTTTTTAATTTTTCTTGATTTTGGTCTTTCAATCACCGGAGTTTGCAAATGTTACTGGAAATTTTTTATAATTTGGAGCTTTTGATCCCATTGGTCACATTACTACCAGCATGGAACCAATTCATCCTATATCTTTTATATTTTGGTATTTTAGTCCGTTATCTTTCTAGTGTAGCAAATAGTTCCTGTAACTTATAATTTTTTGAAATTTTGGTCCACTAAATTGACCGATGGGAACAAAAGCCCCAAATTAAAAAAAAAAAAAAATCCGGCAATATTTGCAAACTCCGGCGACTGAACACTACAAGAAAATAACTTAATCGCAACAAAAAAATTCGTTGCTGAAATTAGCGTCGAACTAATTAGTAAGTAAAATTCTCGTTGCTAATCTACATTAACTAATATATATTTCAAACATTTCATTGCTAAATTTGTTGGCAAGTACATTTTCGTTGTGAAACTCATTGCAAGGAAATTTCATGTATTAAATAATGCATTAGCAATGAAAATTTTACTTGCTAATTAGCTCGACGCTGAGTTTTTTTCTTGCTATTGAGCGTTTTTCTTGTAGTGGAAGGACCAAAATCGCAAAAAAAATAAAAAATTACAGGACCTATTTGTTACCCTAGAAAGATAAAGGACTAAAATGCCAAAATATAAAAGATACATGACGAAAAATATATTTAATCCGTATTTAGTGATAACTTTGTGCACATTCTTTTGTCACTAGTTCTTACTAATAACAACTTTTACAAAATCATTGTAATTATTAAAATCATAAAATTCATTAATGTGACAAAATAAACATTCTTGTCACTATATATATATATATATAATTAGTGATAATATTAAAATTGTCACTTAATTTTTTTATTGCTAATTTTCTATTTTCTTGTAGTGTGTCACTCCTCCTCAGTCATAAAACTAAAATTATATTTTTTCTCGATAAAATAAATATACAATATATATATATATAGACACATTTAATAGTATGTGTTTCATCCCATCACGGCATTCCCTGCATGGTGAGGATCTCATGCATGCTAGTTTGGTATTATGGGAATCATGACGTACTTTTGGTTTGCACAATTTTGTGCCATTTCATGAGTTAGGTAGTCGACATAAAGTTTGGCAACAACTCTAGATATATGTATGATGTGGGTGTAATCCAATCCACCACAAAAAGACCATAATACCCTCAAAGGAGGCCCAAAATCACCAGAAGACCCCTGGACCCACGCATAATTTGGTTGGATCAGATTGTGCGACCCGACCCGAATGAGTGATTCGGTTCGTACTACGTGTCAGGTGTCCAGATCTAGACCCTTGATGTCAAAATACCTCAGACTCGAGAGATGAGGTCACGTGGTCCACGCAAGTACGGACACTTGGTGCTATAAATGTGTCTAACCAGCAGCATTTAAGGTAAGTTATTCTCGTAATGTTCGACCAGATTGTTCTATCAGTTCTCCATATTTCTATCTCGACCAATGTCTGACTTAAGCATCGGAGGGTCTACACTGGGGACTTTCCGGGCTAGCCTAACGTGCTCTACTCTTCTCAGGTTACTTGTCTGGGAAGCTTATGAGATCGGGCTCGAAGGTACGCCATCAGGGAGAACACTCGAGATCGAGTAGGCGACTCGAATCAATGTATTAATTCTTCTATGCTTAAATACGTGCCCAAGAACATTTTTCTTTACCCTTTCGATGAACATTTCTAAAATGCTTCTTGGAATTGTTAACTAATTTAGTATACAAATTGATATTATATAATGTTATTTGTTTGTGTTGGGTGAATTCTAGAAATTTTATAGAACTCAATGTCATAATGTGATTATTATTTTGTCTTGTCGAGGATGCTACGTGGACAGTCATTTGATATCGTATGAGTATCTCTAGAGTCCATATCAATATTCAAAGGGTTCCATTATTCATCATGATATTCTTTAGTTCACAATTATATTTTGTATGCATATGACTTTTAAAATATTCCAAATAATTGTTCAACTAGTATTATAAAATAGTTCAAGTGGTTGTCGTTAAGTGGTCATTACCAAAGGGTGGATGGTTCGTAACCACCAACAAAGACTTTATGTCCAATTCCAACTTAAGTGTCTTTTCACATGCAGGTTTGAGGTTTTCCATATTTGCAACGACACCGTCCTACACCTAGGTAGTAATTAATGCATTGGAGGGCATTAATGTTTTCTTGATATGATCTTGTAGGCTTGATTGATATTATTCAACCAGTCAATATGATTCATTTAATTACTTCGATTATATTTTATTATTTAGTATTTCACTTTACATATATCACACAAGCTTGGCCTCAGTAAGCTTTAATTTGTGAATGTACTTTGATTTTTGTTTTCTCCAGATACAGGTAATATAGTGAATAATCCATAGTTTAATTTATTTGAAAAAACGGTTCTATGTGATTGAGAAAGAATTCGCATAGAGCCACAACAACTTTAAATCTAAGAAGTCATCCAATCATCCTAGTCATTGGACTATTATTTTTTGTAACTACACTCTTTTTATTAGGTTGCGTTTCGAAAATAGGGTCTTATGATAGCTTTTTATATGTTAAATGATGCTTCACTTTTAATGCCGATGGGGTGTACTAGAAGATGATAAGATAATAACCTAACTTTTGACTAAGATTTCAAAACGGGCGAGTACAATGGAGTGCCGCCTTACATTTAGTTCAAATTTGATCGATTCAAGTTTAAATTATTGAGTCCGAATCCAAGGATGGGTCTTAATTTTCTAGACCCTATTGGATCTAGTACAAGTGTCGGTTTTTTCCGGGGTAAATTACAATGACCTTCCCTGAGGTTTGGCATCATTACAGATACCCTCTCGTTATTTCAAAAATTACAAATATCCTCTTGAAGTTTGTAATTTTTAACCAACGGCCTGAAATGGCCCATTTTGCCCTTGATTTTTTTATTTTTTTTTAAGAATGTAGAAAAATCAGCCAAGGCAAATTATATTATTGCTCCTCTGTGTAAAAAACAAAAGAAACCTCTCCCTGTGCATTTTTGTCCAAAAAATTTAGAAAATTTTAAAAAATAATTCAATTTGTATAAGGGCATTTTGGTCAGTTCAACCATAAAAATGGAGAAAATGGATTATTTGTTATACGGTTACAAACCTCAGGGGACTATTTGTAATTTTTAAAACAACGAAAGAACATCCATAATTATATCAAATCTCAGGAAAAGTCATTATAATTAACCTTTTTTTCAGTCTTTATAATCTCACACAACCTTACTATATATGTTTCCAACACACCTCTTTTCTTTTTTTTAAAAGATATTTCACACTTTGTCATCTAGTTTGATAACCCTCAATCCAAAGAGTGTTGATAACTCTCAAACTATGAAATGCCTCAAGCCAATTTGTCTAACATAAGATGTTAAGAGTAAAAGTAGTTCTCAATAGTATAATCCATTGATTCCTATCTAGTTTGTCCAAGTCACATCATTACAAATAGAGCCCTAAAAACACACTTCTATTTGCAATATTGAAGTCCTAAATGTGATGAGTATCAATGCACACATATCTTAATTGTTAACTTTAAAAACCTCTATTCTTGTGATCTTATATACATGAATTGCCAAATACAGGTCTAATAAAGAATTTACCAAATCGCATTATTATAACTTTTGATGTGTCAACGGAATGTACTAAAAGATGATTAAATGACAATCCAACTTTTTCCACCAATAATTTGGTGGTCCAGCGGTCAAGCGTTCAATTTTTCACTTGAGCGTCATAAGTTCATACCTCACTAAGAATGCAGAGCTCGTCATTTTATATGGACGTATTATGGAATGACGGTAGTCAGCCCTAATGTTTGATCCAGTAAACGTTGTACTTGACTTATTAGTATGTTGGATTAAATGCGTTGCTGGTCCCATAACTTAGGTCGTTTGGCATTTTTGTCCTTGAACTTTTTAGGGTAGTATTTTGGTTCTGTATTTATTCAATTTTCATGATTTCAGTCCTTTTGTTTCCCGAAGTTCACCTCCATCGACGAAAAGGGTGAACTCCGAAAGATAAAAAAGGACTGAAATCGCAAAAAAAAAAAAAAAAAATTGAGGACCAAAATACTACTTTAGAAAGTTAAAGGACAAAAATGCTTAGGTTAACTCCGGCGAACAAAAGGACTAAAATCACAAAAAATAAAAGGATGCAGGACCAAAATACTACTCTAGAAAGTTAAAAGACAAAAATGCTAGCGGAAATGCGCCAATAGGAACAAAAACCCCAAATTTAAAATGTCACGTGAGAGGCAGATGCATTTTTCCGGCGAAAAGGGGTGAACTCCGACTAAAAAAGGACTAAAATCACAAAAATTAAAATGATATTGGACCAAAATACCAAATGACCTAAATATATATTTTTTTAATACCAAATAACCTAAATTACGAGACCAAAAAATACATTTAAATCTTAATATGTGACTAGGCTACAATGACCAAGTTAGGCAAAGTGTCAATAAGTTTTAGTGAGAGAACATATATTGTAATGGTTAGGTTTCCTTAGTTAGGGTCACTAGTAGAAATTTAAATTTAACGATGGCTACTTTTGAATTTATTCCGACCTAACATTTTATCTAATTAAAGAAAAAACAACCTACCATTTTTTATGTGCCAACACAACGTGTCGAAAAATCATTAAATGAAAACCTAACATTGAATTGTTAACTAATACTTTATCTATATAATTCGGGTCGCTCACCTCGATCACGTTTGTTCACCTGGCTGAGTACCCCTAAGTGCGATCTGGTAGGCTCCCTAAACTAGTAACTTGAGAAGAAACAAGCACGTTAGGCTAGCCGGGAGTGTCCCCGACATAAACCCTCCAATGCTTAAGTCAAACATTGGTCGAATGTCACTATAATAACTTACCATAAATGCCATGAAGTGGGAGTATTTATAGCATCAAATGTATGTACCTGCCTGGTCCACGTGGCATCATCTCCACTCTTGAATTGTCTTCTCATCAAGGGTCTAGATTTCGAACACCTAGCCTCAGGTACGATTCGGGTCGCTAGATATGACCCGACCCGACTTGACTTTGCACGGTTACCTATGCATTTTTGGAGAGTTTAGACCTTTTTCAAGGCCATTTAAGTCTTTCTTCAATAAATTGGGTTACACCCCATTACTATAAATAGTTTAAACAACGTGTTCTACGTCAAGCTTTCCAGTGATAGCAATATAAGTTGATTGCATAACTTTAGTTGTGGCCAATAATCAGGTCAGCCACCATGAAAACTTTACTATTCTCCACCACCACCACCTCCGTCACCGGCACCCCATTTGCACACATGACATACGGTGGAGCCACCACTTTCCGACGCCCACAGCTTTCAAAACAACCACCATCAACTTTGCATCAACCTAAAACTACCCATCCAATGCCACCAGAAAAGGTTGAAGTGTTCAAGTCACTTGAACCATGGGCCTCCAACAATATACTGCCACTCCTCAAGCCCGTGAACAAATGCTGGCAACCTAGTGAATTTCTCCCTAATCCAGGCCAGCCTACGAACGACTTCATGGATGAAGTCAGGACCTTGCGTGACCGTACGATAGGGCTTCCCGATGAATATTTTGTGGTATTGGTGGGTGATATGATTACTGAAGAAGCACTGCCTACTTATCAATCTACAATAAATGCATGTGATGCGATTCGAGATGAGACCGGGGCGAGCCCGAACCCGTGGGCGACTTGGTTGCGGTCGTGGACTGCTGAGGAAAATAAACATGGTGATTTGCTTAAGACATATCTTTATCTTTCGGGCCGGGTTGATATGTTCATGATTGAGAAGACAATACAAAATTTGATTGGAGCTGGAATGGTAAGGCATTGTTTCTTCTCATTTTTATTCTCAATCTTGCTTATAGGATCATTATGCCCTTACTTCTTATAATGGTGACAACCTTTGAATATGATCAACTATTTATAATCATTGAATTTTAGATATAAGAATTCAAGGGTCCAAGTTTAAGTTTTTTAAATTCAAATATTATGTTTAAATATATATGTAGATCGATTTTGTGTTCATAATAATATAGAATGAATAAATGATGAACAATTATAACAATCACTGGATCATAAATTCCTCAAGATCAAAGGTCGATATTAAAATATTTTGAATCTATATTTTATACTATATAAAACTGTTAAAGTATATAATATATATTTATATCATTATATATAAATAAATAATAATATATAAATATAATATATATATATATACACCTTAGAGGCATCGACAGTCGCCTCCATCGCATTTGGACGACAGTGACAACCACTAGAAAAAAATCATTATTAGCTACATTTTTAATGACTATGACAAAAAATCGTGGTAAATAACTATTATTAACTATGGTTAAATAAAAATCATTGCAAAAACTAGCTTTTCCACCACAAAAATTTATTTGTCACGGTTAAGAGCCGTGGTAAAAATATTCGCCATGCATGGCTTTTAGCCAAAGCAAATCTTTTAGCCACCCTCGCAAAAAACCACGGCCGACAACCGTTGCTTGACCGTGATCAATGACTATTCGCTACGGCTAATTTAGTATTAATCACAGTAATTAGCCATGATTAAATGTTATATTTCTTGTAGTGAACCTTCGCTTTGTGGTTTGGGCGACGAAGAGTTGTCACCCAAAGAAGGAGAAGGGGGCAACAACGAGAAGGACAAGCATGTCATCGCCCCCTAATCTGGGAGGAGGTGCCGTTGCCCCTAATTTGGGCCGCAAAGGCCACCTAGGCCTGTGGTTATGGCGATAAATAGTTAGAAATAATATATTATTTTTAATTATTTTAAAATTAATAAAAATTATTTAAATTTTTATTTAAAATTCAAATATTTGTAATATAAAATTTATTTTTATGATTTATATAAATATATCTTTTGTAACTTATTATTTGTAAATAAATTCATTTACTGAATTTGTCTAAAAACAGCGTATTAAATTATTTTTGAACTAAATAATAATATTAGATAATTAATAGTATATAATTGATAAAAATTTGAATAATAATAAAACTTATTTTATTTTATAAGAAAATATAATTAAAATTTTATTTTTAAACATTTTTTATTTATTTAAAGTCAAATTACAATTGTTGATGTTAAAATGTATTTGTGTTAGTTATATAGGATATGGGGGTTAACTTGAACATTTCCGCATGTCAAAAGTGGTTGAAAACAGAGCAAAAGCTCTAACACTCACATATCCGTGGGTAAATGACACTCTCCGTTAAAAATGACGGAATGAGGTTTTAATGTTGAATTATATATATTACAAGGGAGTATTTAGACTATTTCTTTATCACATGAGGTTTTTTGCAATTTTGCTAAAACATAAGGGGGTCTTTCGCAGTTTTTGCATTTTACCTTGCATTTTACCCCAGATATATTGTTTGGAAATCATAAATAGAGATATTGTAATACCTTTTATGCGTTACATATGTATCTATGTGATATATACGCATAGAGTCGTATGAATATGTAAAAATATGTATAGTGCATATACAATCACATATATGTATAAATTAATAAATTTAATAAGTAGTTTATGTTTTTCTATGTATATATATTTATACATATAGTAGTTACAAATATATTTCAAATATGTTATTTCCAAAAACTAGATCATGCATATTTAAATATGTAAATACCTCCTAATTTTAACGATCATCCAATAATTAGTCCAATCTGTTAGTGTACATTAGGTTTCTTCATTTTTTGTGATGAACTGATCAAAATGTCTTTGTGAATTATTAATCATAATTTTATTTAATTCTAGAATTTTATGAATTTTTATATGGATTAAGTGGACATTTTTTTTTCAATTTTCTAATTTTTTTGATTCACCTCGTTTGGGCTTTTTTATAATTTTTATTTTTTTAATAAAAATAAAACAATACAGCAAGAACAAATTTGATAATTCCAGGCAATTTCATCAAATATCAGGGGTATTAATAATTATACAAATAACTATAAAGTATTTATAATTATGTCAAATTTCAGGAGAACTCATTGTGATTTACCCTTTAAACTAATAATGGATATATAGAGCAGTATTTTTTTCATGCTAGCTATATATTCACACTTTTATCTATACTATTATTGAAAAAAAAATAAAGATGTGCTATAGACATAAAGTAGCAATTTTGACACTGTTAGTTGCACCATTTTTTTTTTTTTTTTTTGTGATTCAAAAATTTCCTTCTACTAATAAGATAACTAACTCAAGTTTTCAAGTTTTATATTAATTTAACTGTCCAATTAATATATTTTACATATATCTGTTATTATTATTTATCATATATTTTGAAGTATTAAAAATTATTTATTATATGCATGTAGAGACAACGTGCCACGTCGATTATTTATTTTCTCTTATCACTTTTGGGTATATATAGATTGAGCAAAAGTTACATAATATTCTCTTCGGATGCTCTACCCAAGTTCGAGTTACATGATTTTAAAGGACAAAATTGTCAAATCATGCTAATTATAAGGTTATCATATTTTTCCACATGATGACTTAAAAGATTTTTAAGAAAACTAGCATAAACATTATGAAAATATTTATGTTAACCCACACCTTAAGAAAACTAGCATAAACATTATGAAAACTAGCATAAAAACCTCAAATATGAGAAAACCCACACCTTTTAAAAGGGGTTCGTGTAATATTTATGTTAGGAGATTTCTAATATAATTAATCAGATTAAAGTAGTACATTTTTTTATATTTTGTATCTTTGTGTATAAAGAAATGTCTATGGTAAGTTGATATTATTTTCTATAACTATTCTCAAAATTGAAAGCTTTCATCTTGCTTCATTTAATTATTTTGTCCTTTCACTAGTAATTAAACTTCCTAACTATATTTCATTTTTTTTATTTTAAATTCTATTACATATTCTAGTCCATAATATTATTACACATAAAAAGACTTTACTAAGTAAAAACACAAGATGTAATTTTCGTTTACATGGTATATATATATATATATATATAATAAATGGAAAAAATCCACCAAATAAATTAGGTTGAACTTTCTATTCTAAATTTTATTATATTTTTCAGGATGAATTACAATGATCTTCCCTGAAGTTTGGTATAATTACGGATACCCCTAATTTTTTTAAAAATTACAAATACCCACTTGAAGTTTGTAACCGTTTAATAAATAATTTATTTTCATCCATTTCTACGGGTGAATTGACCAAAATGCCCTTATGCAAACTAATTTATTTGGACTAAAATGCGCAGGGAGATGTTTTTTACATTTTCTACACAGAGGAGCAATAATGTAATTTGCCTCGGCTGATTTTTCTTCAATTTAAAAAAACAAGGATAAAATGGACAATTCTAGGCCTTTAGTTAAAAATTACAAACATCAAGGTATTATTTTGAAAAAAAGGAGGAAGTATTCGTAATTATAGCAAACCTCGAAATCATTATATAATTCACCCTATTTTTTACTCAATTGTTATATAAACATCACATGTATAATTTTTTTTTAAAAAATAAAACAAATGACGTACTTGTAGCACAAGATTATTTTGTTGTACATGAAATATCAACTTCATATACTGTTAAGGGTTAATTCTCTGTAGGATGTCGGGTGGGACAACAATCCTTATCTAATGTTCGTGTACACATCATTCCAAGAGCGAGCCACGTTTGTTTCTCATGGTAATACAGCTCGACTAGCAAAGGAAGGAGGGGATCCCGTTCTTGCAAGGATATGTGGGACGATTGCAGCCGACGAGAAGCGCCATGAGCATGCATACGTGAGAATCGTCGAGAAGCTACTTGAGGTCGACCCAAATGAAACCATGCTAGCCATAGGTAAAATGATGAGAAAGAGAATCACAATGCCAGGTCACCTAATGGATGATGATCGGGAGCCTCATCTTTTCCAGCATTACTCATTCCTGACAGAACGAATTGGGGTTTACACCGGTAATGATTACATGGAAATCTTGGACTTCTTGATTGGACAGTGGAGGCTGGAGAAGTTGGAGAGGCTAAAAGACGATGGGAGGCGTGAACAAGAATACATATGCGGTCTACCAACTAGGATGAGGAAACTGCTGGAGCAAGCGAATGAACGTGCTATGAAGATGGAACCAGAGAGACTAAAATTCAACTGGATTTTTAACAGAAAAGTTACTGTTTAGGGTTAAATGTCGTAGTCCTCCAATATGTATATGTATAAATAGACAAAAGAACTTTCCTAAAGGAGAAAGACAATGCGCCCCCTGTTGCAGGAGGTAGTAACTTCTCTTTTTAAAATTTAGGGGGTCGCATCCTCTTTCTTATTGTTCAGAGAGATGTTATGTCTGTTAACGTTTTCGTAGGGGGTAAAATATTGTTAAACTTTTTACTATATATTTAAAGGGTGCTTGGCTAAACTTATTTAAAATATCTTATTTGCTCATACATCTTATAAGATGTTTTTGTAGCTTATCGGATGTTAAATCTTATTTTAAAAATAAGTAATGAAGTGTTTGGATAAAATAAGATTATGGAGCTTATAAGATGTTAATATTGAAAAATTTATAATTAATTTGAAGAAACTTGTTAAAATCATCGAAATTAATAAATATGCAACTCTTTAATTTCTTTAAAAGAGTTTATAAGCTCCTAACATTTTATTTTTAGAGTTTATAATCTTTTTTCAAAAAAATTTACCAAACATTTCGTAACATCTTATAAACGCTCAAATATCTTATAAGATGTTTTAAATATCTTATAAGCTAACCCAAACACCCTAGTAACAGTAAATGAGTTTCTAGCATGGTAGAGCAACCCCTGAGTTACTTGGTTGTTTGGACCACTGTATTTTCTTGCATCTGATGTGTTGAAACTAATAATGAATCACAAATAAAGGATCTAACAATTGGACATCAAATTTGCAAGTGTATGCAGCGAGTACTGCATTTGGAGTCAAATCATTTGAAATAATTGGATAATGGAGCAATGCGAAGAAGGATGAGATGAAGAAATACTTGTTTTCCCATTCCTTCACTAAGGATACGATTAGAAGGAATCGAGTTTTCCCTCAAGAAGTGAAATAAAAGAGTCCAACTCCTGCTCTCTTGTGCAGGAAGGAGTGGAATTGGGTAGCAGACGAGGTTTTTTCAAAAAAAATTACCAAAACAAAAAAACTAGACAACATGATGAAGGATTTAGGCACCAACTGATTCCAGGAAACATTGAAAAGAGTAGCAACATTCGAATAAAAATCGAAGATGGAGAAACGTAGCCTAGATACATAAAAGCAAAGAAAGCCATCATGTGGAAAGTTCGGGCGAGCATCAGCAACGGGGACCTGAATTATGAAATCATCAGGTTTTCGGTACTTCTCCCTGATGCCCACAGTGTCGGCAACCAAAAAATGAGAGTGACAATCTATAGAAGACTTTATCTTGTCAGACACCAACCTATCCTTAATCTTTTTCCTCTCTCTCTCTCTCTCCAATTGTTCTCCTCCTCTCCCTCACTCTCACCTCCATGATGGGAGGCTAAATTGGAGGCAGCAGGTTTTCCTTTTCCTCCCCGGAGGATCCTACTAGATCTACCATTATTTCCTCGATCGCATGCACATCTATACTTCCAGTAAAGGGATAAATATAATTTTTGTCCCTGAATAATGTCACTAAAGCAGTTTTGATCCTCAAAGTTTTAATTTGAGGTTGCAATATTAGTACTCAAACAGTCCTTCCGTTAGTTTGGCCGTTATACTTGACGGAAATTCTTTTTTTTTTTTCGTAAAAAATATTATTTTACTCCTATTTTGTGCCATTTTTCAACTGTTAGTCTAATACACTTTTTTTTCTCTTCAAACTTAAAGAGATAAAAATAAAAAAATATTGAATTTAAGCAACAAATTTGCTATATAATTTTCACAAAATTTATCAATAATCTATTTTGTGTATAATACAATACCAAAAATATTCGCAAAGCAAAAAACAACATAAATGTTGAAAGATAAACATCCTTGCATTAATTAAACATTGAAACAACAATTTAACATATATTTATTGTTGCTAATCAACACTAGTTAATATATATTTTTAAACAATTCGTTGCTAAATTTGTTTGCCAGTAAATTTTCGTTGCTAAATTCATTAGCAAGTAAATTTTTTGTATTAAATAATGTATTAGCAACAAAAATTTTACTTACTAATTAGCTCGACGCTTATTTTTTTGTTGCTATTAAGCGTTTTTCTTGTAGTGTCATGCCTAATTCTATCACATCCAATCCCGTAGCTCTCAGAAGCTAAGAACACTTTTAGACAGAAGTCAAACAAGACAAGGATCGATATTTTTGCATAATTGACTCCTCACTACCCAGTAACTTTTAGGGTCAAATACAATTTACCCCGTGTTATTTGAAAAGTGCAGAAAACCCCATGTAATAGTCAAACATTTTGTTTGTACTCTAACCAATGGATAAAATGGATCGAAGCTTTTAGAAACCAGTCGAAAATTTTCGGTAGTTAGAAAAAGTAGCAAACTTATATCAATGTACAACCAATTACAGTGATTAATGCTTCAAGAGTTTGTGCTAAAATACCAACTTAGCTAAATCACTGTTCACTGCCTAGAACAATTAAGTACAAGCCAATTTCCTGTTGGAAAATGGTGAATGATAAATTAAAGGATAAATCGTGACAAGTGATTGGTTACGATGTGTGACACATAACGGACTCGTGATAGCTTGTGACAGCTCGTGACACGTAGATGATGGTTGATGGGCCCCAATCATCATCCGGTCGTGTCTGATCAACCTAATGGGTGTATCCTTTGGTTGAAATGATATGTCCATTGGGTGAAACCCTTTGGATGAAATGACGTGTCCATTTGTGTGAAATGCTATGTCCTTTGGATAAAAGATGCATCCATTTGAGTTAAATGGTATGTCCTTTGGATTAAAGGATGTATCCATTTGAGTTAAATGATATGTCCTTTGGGTGAAATGATGCATCCATTCGGTTGAAAGGTCATAACTTTTCAAAGGCATCTTTTCTGATTGGACATATCCATACGAAACACCTTTCCAACTCCTATAAATAGATCTCCCATTTTCATTTCATGGCATTCAAGCATTCAACTATTCATAGCATTCTTAAGCATACAAAGCATTTTAGAGTTTAGCAAGAGAGTTTCAAGATATCGTTTGGTTCGCCATTTCTCAAAGTTTGCAGTGCTGCTACTTTGAGATATAAAGTCGTTGTATCTTGGGAGACAAATTGCCAATTCCGTGAGCACCAGAGCGGGGCAATAATTGTCTTAAAGATAAAGAGTTTAACTCTTGCCTCGACTTTGTAATACACAATTTCCCGCATTATCTAACTCATTCATTCCTACATTTCCATGACAATAATATTGCTGTACGCACCTCAGAATAAGCACTACATTCATCCACGTCTCGTGGGTATTATTTGTCTTGTCAAGGGTGCTACTACGTTATTTGATATCATATGAGTATTTGTAGAGTCCATATGAGTGTTCAAAGGGTTGGGTTCATCCTGATATTATTTAGTTCATAGTTATATTTTATATGCATGTAACTTTTAAGTGATCTTAATATTTCGAATTATTGTTCAACTAGCATTATAAAATAGTTCAAGTGATTCTTGTTAAGTGGTCATCACCAAAGTTGTTGGATGGTTCGTAGGGCATGCGACCACCAACATAGGCTTTATGCCCAATTCCAACTTAAGTATATTTTTACGTGTAGGTCGGAGGTTTTCCATAACTGCAACACCACCGTCCTATACCTAGGTAGTAAATGTATTGGAGGACATAAGGTATTAGTCTTTTCTTGATATGATCTTTTAGGCTTAGGCTAAATTATCTTTTTAGTCCCATAAAGAAGGGATTTTTCCTTTTTTATCCCACGCTTTACGTGATTTCCAAATTGGTCCCAATTTTAATAAAAAAGTGGCCACGTTAGTCTTGACCCCTAATTTTCCGTCTATACTTAACGGTTGACCAGTCAACCGTTAAGTTGTTAGTGTTGGCACAGTAACATCAGTTTTGGAGGCAAATTTTGGCGCCAAAATATTTCTCCTCCTATAATTAGCAGCTGTTGCAGATTAAAAAACACAATTTTCACTCTCTTCCTTAAAATTTTAATTCTCTTGCTGAAAAATTCTTCTTCTTCTTCACAAAGAAATAATGTCTGAAAGGAGCACCATAAATTGCTTTTGTGGAGAGGTTACTAAGCTACGTACGTCATGGACAAATGCAAATCCCGAAGACGTTTCCACTCGTATGCAAAGAGAAATGGTGGTTGTGGCTTTTTTGCTTGGGAAGACAATCCTTTGTGCACAAGGGCACGCATTATTATTCCCGGATTGCTGCGTCGCCTAAATAAGATGGAGGAAGAAAATGCGAAGCTTCATCGAAAAATCAAAATTTTGTACTCTCTTTTATTTTCTGTTTGGTTATCATGTTATGGAATTTGGGAAAATAAGTTATTATCCTATTTCCATGGTTTCTGTATGTATATCAAACAACAAACTTTAGTTGTTTGAATATGGCATTGTTGGTAAGCAAATGCCGATTTTTGTACCTGATATTATTAATATAATGCAAAATTGTATTAAGCCACTGTGCATGAGATAAAGTAAATGTAGACAACATTTAAAAAAGCAATTGAAATTGTATTAAGCCATTGCCAATACACAAAATGTAACAGTATTCTTCTCAATACTTCAATTAGATAATGCTCAAAGCACACAAAACACAAAAAAGCCAGTGTCGGGACTCCAAATTAACGGGGTTGGAATGTAACAATCACACACGTGAGTTTCACGTGTGTGATTTTGACTCCAAATTAACGGTTGACTGGTCAACCGTTAAGTATAGACGAAAAATTAGGGGTCAGGACTAACGTGGCCACTTTTTTATTAAAATTGGGACCAATTTAGAAATCACGTAAAGCGTGGGACGAAAAAGGAAAAGTCCCTTCTTTATGGGACTAAAAAGTTAATTTAGCCTTTAGGCTTAATTGACATTGTTCTACTAGTCAATATAATTCATTTAATTACTTAAATTATTTAGCATTTCATTCTACATATCAGACAAGCTTGGCCTCACTAAGTTTTTGTCAATGTAGTTTGTATTTCTTTATCCAGATATAGGTAATAAAGTGAATCCATGATTTAATTTGTTTAGAAAAAAGAACTTATGTGATTGAGGTTGTTGTTCCCTATTATATTTTATAAAAATCATCGCTAATTTATCAAAAAAAAAAGAAAAAAGAACTTATGTGATTGAGAAAGAATCGCATAGAGCCACAACGACTTTAAATCTAAGAATTCCTCCATTCATCATAGTCATTGGACTATTATCTTTGTAAGTACACTCTTTCTATTAGATTGCGTTTCAAAAATAGAGTCCAAGGATGTGATAGTGGTTTATATATTATGAGAACCTCGCTTTTGATAAATTTGTACCAACCTTAAATGATACTTAATTTTTGATGGCAATGGGATGTACTCTAGATGATGAGACGATAATCTAACTTTCACTCCTTAAGAAGCTCATTAAATGACTAGGGATGATAATGGGCAGTCAAGTGGAGTGTCACCCTCCATTTAGTTCAAATTTGACTAATTCACATCAAAATCGAATCCAGATTAATGGGTGGATTTTAATTTTCTAAACCCTGTTGGATTTGGTGCGAGTCTCGATTTTCTCAACCTTATTATGTTTCCTATACACATCTCTTTTTTGTTCCAAAAAGATAATTTACACTTTGTCATTTAGTTTGGTAATCCTCAATCCAAAGAGTACTGTTGATAACTCTCAAACTATCAAATACTTCAATCTAATTTATCTAAGATGTTAAGAGTAAAAGTAGTTCTCAATAGTACAATCCATTGAATCCTATCTAATTTGTCCAAGTCACATCATTAGTACAAATAGAGCCCTAAAAACACACTCCTATTTGCAATATTGAAGTCCTAAATGTGATGAGTATCAATGACACACATATCTCAATTTGTTAATTTTTGAAACCTCTATTCTTGTGATCATATGTACATGAATCACCAAATACAAGTCTAATAAAGAATTTACCAAATCTCATTATAACTTTTGATGTTTCAATGGAATGTATTAAAAGACTATTGGATGACAATCCAACTTTTACCACCGACCTAGTGGTCCACCGGTCAAGTGTTTAACTCTTCACTTGAGCATCATGAGTTAAACCTCACTGAGGATGCAGAGCTCGTGATTTTATATAGATGCATTATTTGATGGCAGTGATCAGCCCTAACTTTTGATGTGTGCCAATACAACGTATCAAAAGATCATTAAATGGAAACCTAACTTTTGAAATGTTAACTAACTTCTTAATCTTTGACTTGTTACAAAATGTACTAAAATAATTACAATTTATCCACAAATAGTTTAAACAACATTTTCTACGACTCGTCAACGATAACACTATAAATGGATGGCATAACTTTCGTTGTGACCAATAATCAGGTCCGCAGTCATGAAAACTTTACTATTCTCCACCACCATCATGGCCACCCCATTTGCACACACGACATGCGGTGGAGCCACCACTTTCCGACGCCCACAGCTTTCAAAACAACCACCATCAACTTTGCATAAACGTAAAACTACCCATCAAATGCCACCAGAAAAGGTTGAAGTGTTCAAGTCACTTGAACCATGGGCCTCCAACAATATACTGCCACTCCTCAAGCCCGTGAACAAATGCTGGCAACCTAGTGAGTTTCTCCCTAATCCCGGCCAGCCTACGAACGACTTCATGGATGAAGTTCGAACCTTGCGTGACCGTACGATAGGGCTTCCCGACGAATATTTTGTGGTATTGGTGGGTGATATGATTACTGAAGAAGCACTGCCTACTTATCAATCTACAATAAATGCATGTGATGCGATTCGAGATGAGACCGGGGCGAGCCCAGACCCGTGGGCGACTTGGTTGCGGTCGTGGACTGCTGAGGAAAATAGACATGGTGATTTGCTTAAGACATATCTTTATCTTTCGGGCAGGGTTAATATGTTCATGATTGAGAAGACAATACAAAAACTGATTGGAGCTGGGATGGTAAGCCATTGTTTCTTCTCAATTTTCACGTTCGTATATTTTACATGTTTTTGTTCTCGTATGTACAATTTTCTTGCATCAATCATTTTTTAAAATACGTGAGTATGTAGAAAATATACTTTTTATAGTACTTTTACATAATACCACTAAATAACATAAAAACAACCTATGTTTTCTCAAAAAAGGTAAAAAAAAGTCCTATAATAAGGAAATAGGCTAAACAGTCCCTCTTGTACTCTAAAATGCTGCACATCGTCCACTAAATGGCACTAGTAACACTATTAGCTTTTGAGTGATAGGATCATTAGTGAGAATATACATACATTTATAGCCATTGAATTTTAAATTTAAGAATTCAAGGGTCCAAGTTTTAAGTTTTTAAATTTAAATATTATTTTTAAATATATATATATATGTAAATATTTTGTGTTTCTAATAATATAGAATAAATAAATTATGAATAATAACAACCATTGGATCATAAATTCTTCAAGATCAAAGGTCCATATTAAAATATTTTGAATTTATATTTTTATACTATATAAAACTATTAAAATATATAATATATATTTATATCATTATATATAAAATAAATAATATTAAATATATAAATATAATATCTATATATATATACAACTTATAGACAACGACAGTCGCCACCGTACGTCACATTTGGACAGCAATGACAGCGGTCCCTTTGTGGTTTGGGCGACGGAGAGCTGTCACTCAAAGAAGGAGAAGGGGGCAACAGCGAGTAGGAGAAGCATGTCGTCACCCCCTAATTTGGGCGGAGGTGCCATTGCCCCTAGTTTGGGCCGCAAAGGCCACCTAGGCCTGTGGTTCCGGCGATAAATAGTTAGAAATAATATATTATCTTTAATTATATTAAAACTAATAAAAATTATTTAAAGTTTTATTTAAAATTCAAATATTTATAATCTAAAATTTATTTTTATGATTTATATAAAAATATCTTTTGTAACTTTTTATTTGTAAAAAAATTCATTTTTACTGAATTTGTCTAAAAATAGTATATTAATATATTTTTGAACTAAATAATAATATTAGTTAATTAATAATACATAATTGATAAAAACTGAATAATAATAAAACTTATTTTGTTTTATAAGAAATTATAATTAACAATTTAAATATTATAATTTATTTTTAAATATTTTAATTATTTAAAGTTAAATTACAATTGTTGATGTTAAAATGTATTTGTGTTAGTTATATAGGATATGAGGAATAACTTGAACATTTTCGCATGTCAAAAATGGTTGAAAATAGAACAAAAGCTCTAACACTCGCATATAAAAAATGGTTGAAAAAATCCACCAAATAAATTAGGTTAAACTTTCTCTTCTAAATTTTATTATATTTTCTAGGATGATTGACCTCCCCTGAAGTTTGGTATAACTACGAATACTCCTTGTTTTTCTAAAAATTACAAATACCTCCTTAAAATTTGTAACCGTCTAATAAATAACATATTTTTATTCATTTTTACGAATGAACTGGCCAAAATGCCCTTATTGAAACTAATTTTTTTGGATTAAAATGTGCAGGAGGGGTTTCTTACGTTTTCTACACAGAGGAGCTATAATATAATTTGCGTCGACTGATTTTTTTTCAATTGAAAAAAAAAACAAGGATAAAATGGACAAGTTTAGTACTTTGGTTAAAAATTACAAACCTCAAGAGGTATTTATTTTGGAAAAAACAAGGGAGTATTCGTAATTATGCCAAACCTAATTATAATTCACCCTATTTTTTACTCAATCTTTATATAAACATCACATGTATAACTTTTTCTTTAAAATAAAACAAATGACATACTTGTAGCAGAAGATTCGTTTGTTGTACATGAAATATCAACTTCATATACTGTTAAGGGTTAATTCTCTGTAGGATGTCGGGTGGGACAACAATCCTTATCTAATGTTCGTGTACACATCATTCCAAGAGCGAGCCACGTTTGTTTCTCATGGTAATACAGCTCGACTAGCAAAGGAAGGAGGGGATCCCGTTCTTGCAAGGATATGTGGGACGATAGCAGCCGATGAGAAGCGCCATGAGCATGCATACGTGAGAATCGTCGAGAAGCTACTTGAGGTCGACCCAAATGAAACCATGCTAGCCATAGGTAAAATGATGAGAAAGAGAATCACAATGCCAGGTCACCTAATGGACGATGATCGGGATCCTCATCTTTTCCAGCATTACTCATTTCTGACAGAACGGATTGGGGTTTACACCGGTAATGATTACATGGAAATCTTGGACTTCTTGATTGGACAGTGGAGGCTGGAGAAGTTGGAGGGGCTAAAAGACGATGGGAGGCGTGAACAAGAATATGTATGCGGTCTACCAACTAGGATGAGAAAATTGCTGGAGCAAGCGAATGAACGAGCTATGAAGATGGAACCAGAGGGACTAAAATTCAACTGGATTTTTAACAGAAAAGTTACTGTTTAGGGTTAAACGTCGTAGTCCTCCAATATGTATAATTAAGTATAATTAGACAAAAGAACTTTTCTAAAGGAAGAAAGACAATGCGCCCCCTGTTGCAGGAGGTAGTAACTTCTCTTTTTAAAAATTTAGGGGTCGCATTGTCTTTCTTATTGTTCAGAGAGATGTTATGTCTGTTAACGTTTTCATAGGGGGTAAAATGTTGTTAAACTTTTTACTATATATTTAAAGGATTTTTTACTAAACTTATCTAAAAGATCTTATTTGCCCATACATGTTGTTTTAGTCTAACATAAAATCCGTAATTTGATGAGATAGTATGGAATAAAATGCTTTTTTTTTTATTAAGAAAAAAACTAAAACTATTCCGTTTACCAAAATATTCAAGTTGTCAATATAAATACTATCCTTTTGCACATAAAATAAAGTAAATGTATAATAATAGTATGATGTACTTTAGGTTTGTACGATTTTTTGCCATTAAATGATTTAGGTAGTCGATAGAACGTATTGGCAACAATTTCCTATATTATGAGTGTCATTTATAATTGCACAATTGGAGGAACAAATATTTATATCGTGTATGCTTATAAACACGTGTCAAAGAAGAGTTTTCTTTTCCCTTTCGACGAACATGTCTGAAGGCTTCTTGAATTGTTAACTAGTCTATACACATATTGATACGATATTATGGTATTTGCTTGTGTTGGGTATTATTTGTCTTGTCAAGGATGCTACTAAGTTGTTTGATACCGTATGAGTATTTGTAGAGTCCATATGAGTGTTCAAACGGTTCAATTCATCATGATATTATTTAGTTCGTAGTTATATTTTGTATGCATATGACTTTTAAATGATCTTAATATTCTGAATAATTGTTCAAGTAGCATTACAAAATAGTTCAAGTGATTCTTGTTAAGAGGTCATCACCAAAGTTGCTAGATGGTTCGTAGGGCATGCGACCACCAACATAGGCTTTATGTCCAATTCCAACTAAAGTGTCTTTTTACGTGTAGGTTGGAGGTTTTCCACAACTGCAACAACACCGTCCTACACCTAGGTAGTAAATGTATTGGAGGACATAAGGTATTAGTCTTTTCTTGATATGATCTTATAGGCTTAATTGACATTGTTCTAATAGTTAATATAATTCATTTAATTACTTTGATTATATTGTATTATTTAGAATTTTATTCTACATATCACAGGAAAAATTATATTTTACGTCTCATAATTTACACCATTTGTGATTTTAGTCTCATTAATTTTCGACATACCAATTTTAGTCCCATAAGTCCACAAACGTTGAAATTTTAGTCCCACGGGCAGATTCCGTTAAAATCTTAACGAATGCATGCACGTGCTCCGTTAACTTAACCTATGTTTGACTCGGAGCCCGTGCCATGCACGCGCTCCATCCGTTAAGATTTTAACGAAATCTGTCCATAGGACTAAAATTGAAACGTTTATGGACTTATGGGACTAAAATTGCTACGTTGAAAATTAATGAGACTAAAATCACAAATGGTGTAAGTTATGGAATGTAAAATACAATTTTTCCACATATCACACAAGCTTGGCCTCACTAAGTTTTTGTCAATGTAGTTTGTATTTCTTTCTCCAGATATAGGTAATAAAGTGAATCCATAGTTTAATTTGTTTAGAGAAAAGAACTTATGTGATTGAGAAAGAATCGCATAGAGCCACAACGACTTTAAATCTAAGAATTCCTCCATTCATCATATATAGTCATTGGACTATTATTTTTTGTAAGTACAATATTTTTGTTAGGTTGCGTTTCAAAAATAGGGTCCAAGGATGTAATAGTGTTTTATATGTTATGAGAACCTCGCTTTTGATAAATACCTTAAATGATCCTTAACTTTTGATGCCAATGGGATGTACTCTAGATTATGAGACGATAATCTAACTTTTCACTCCTTAAGAAGCTCATTAAATGACTAGGGATGATAATGGGCGGGTAAAGTGGAGTGTCACCCTGCATTTAGTTCAAATTTGATTAATTCACATCAAAATAATTGAATCCAGATCCATGGGTGGATTTTAATTTTCTAGACCCTGTTGGATTTGGGGCGAATCTCGATTTTCTCAACCTTATTATATTTCCTATACACATCTCTTTTTTGTTCCAAAAAGATAATTTACACTTTGTCATTTAGTTTGGTAATCCTCAATCCAAAGAGTGTTGATAACTCTCAAACTATCAAATACTTCAATCTAATTTATCTAAGATGTTAAGAGTAAAAGTAGTTCTCAATAGTACAATCCATTGAATCCTATCTAATTTGTCCAAGTCACATCATTAGTACAAATAGAGCCCTAAAAACACACTCCTATTTGCAATATTGAAGTCCTAAATGTGATGAGTATCAATGACACACATATCTCAATTGTTAATTTTTGAAACCTCTATTCTTGTGATCATATGTACATGAATCACCAAAATACAAGTCTAATAAAGAATTTACCAAATGGCATTATAACTTGTGATGTATCTCTGGTAGGGGTGTGTATTTCGGTTAAAAAAACTTAATCGAATTTTCGATTCAAGAATTTATAAAACCAAAAATTGAATCGAAAGACAAACTTCGATTCGATTTTCAAATCGAATTTTTTTTGTTTTTTTCGGTTTTAAACCAAAAATAATAAAAAAAAATCTCATTTTCAGCATAGACCATTTCTACAAGACCATTCATTTCTACAGAAACATTTTCAGCACAACGATTTCAGGCTTTCAGCACAACAATTTCAACACAATATTTTCAGCACAACAATTTCAGCTAAAAAGAAAAAACTCACCTAGTGAGTAGTCGGTCCTCGCCTCTCTCGCCGTCGCCCACAAATTCACAGTCGGCCTCTCTCGCCGTCGCCGAGTCGTGTCTCTCCCTCGTAGTCGTCGCCGACTCAGCTTGCCCACAGACAGAAGAAGAGAAAAGTAAAAACCCAAAACCTCTCTCTCGTCGCCCACAAAACTCCACTCCGACCCCGCTCGCCTCTCTCTCTCTTCGCCTCTCTCTGTTGTCGCCTTTGAAGAGTGAAGAGTGAAGACTGAACCCAAAAGTTCAAAACCCAAAATTTCTGAATCTGATTTCTGAAGTCAAAGACTCAAATATGAAAGACTGTCGTCTCTTGTCTGAACTCTGTTTCTACTTTCTGAAGTAAAAAAATATATAGGGTTAATTACACTTACACCCCCTCTGAGAATGTATAATTACACTTTCCCCCAAAACAGTTTTGAAATTACACTTACACCCCCTCCGAAAATTCTCTGTTTACACCTGATCCCCATCCGTTAGAGTTTGGACGAAAAATGTTCACGTCAACAAAAATAATTACACAAATTTTCAATTTTTCCCATCATTTAACATTCTCATGTATATTTTTGTACTTATAAGAGGATAAGTGTAACGTATATGTATGGAGTGAGGCCAATATTATTATATTTTTTCCTTATAAGTACAAAATTATTGCACGAGAATGTTAAATGAGAGGTAAAATTGAAAATTTATGTAATTATTTTTGTTAAAATGAACATTTTCCGCACAAACTTTAACGAATGGAGGTCAGGTATAAACAAAGAATTTTTAGAGGGGGTGTAAATGTAATTTTAAAACTTCTTTGGGGGAAAGTGTAAATTATGCATTTTCAGAGGGGGTCTAAATATAATTAACCCAAAATATATATAATATATTTTATATTATATATTATTAAATATTAATATTATATATAAAAAAAATTGGTTTTCAGTTCGGTTCGATGAACCGAACCATTTTGGCCAAATCGAACCGAAAATCGAATTTTTTAAAAAATTATAATCGAACTGAATTTTTCGATTCGATCGATTTTTTTCGGTTCGATCGATTTTTGCACACCCCTAATCGATGAAATATATTAAAAGACTATTGGATGAGAATCCAACTTTTACCACCAACTTAGTAGTCCACCGGTCAAGTGTTCAATTTTTCACTCGAGCATCACGAGTTAAAACCTCACTGAGGATGTAAAACTCGCGATTTCATATGGATGCATTATTTGATGGCAATGGCCGGCCCTAATTTTTTATGTGTGCCAATACAACGTATTGAAAGATCATTAAATGGAAACCTAACTTTTGAAATATTAACTAACTTCATCAAATGAGTACTTAATCTTTGACTTGTTACAAAATGTACTAAAATAATTATAATTTACTGTCCACAAATAGTTTCAACAACATTTCCTACATCAATCTCGCCAACAGTAACACTATAAATGGATAGCATAACTTTCGTTGTGACCAATAATCACATCAGCAGTCATGAAAACTTTACTATTCTCCACCACCACCACCACCTCCGTCACCGCCACCCCATTTGCACACATGACATACGGTGGAGCCACCACTTTCCGACGCCCACAGCTTTCAAAACAACCACCATCAACTTTGCATCAAGGTAAAACTACCCATCCAATGCCACCAGAAAAGGTTGAGGTGTTCAAGTCACTTGAACCATGGGCCTCCAACAATATACTGCCACTCCTCAAGCCCGTGAACAAATGCTGGCAACCTAGTGAGTTTCTCCCTAATCCAGGCCAGCCTACGAACGACTTCATGGATGAAGTCAGGACCTTGCGTGACCGTACGATAGGGCTTCCCGATGAATATTTTGTGGTATTGGTGGGTGATATGATTACTGAAGAAGCACTGCCTACTTATCAATCTACAATAAATGCATGTGATGCAATTCGAGATGAGACCGGGGCGAGCCCGAACCCGTGGGCAACTTGGCTGCGGTCGTGGACTGCTGAGGAAAATAAACATGGTGATTTGCTTAAGACATATCTTTATCTTTCGGGCAGGGTTGATATGTTGATGATTGAGAAAACAATACAAAATTTGATTGGAGCTGGGATGGTAAGGCATTGTTTCTTCTCATTTTTATTCTCAATTTTCACTTTCATATAATTTAAGTGTGAAACAATATTTGTTTTCATATGTACAATCTTCTTGAAATTATATATATATCAGAACTAACAATTCGAAAACTAGATCATGCATATTAAATATGCAAATACTATGTTTTTTGTTAATAACATTATTTTTTTATGTTAACAAGTTATGATGATATTATCTTCTTAAAAATAACATTTTAAAGATTAACAATTGGTTTAAAGGGTCCAACCAGTAGATTCTCAAGTTTGAGATGGGGATCCCTAAGTCCATGATATTTTCTTTTTTTTTTGGAAAGGAAATTATATGTATTAATGAGGCAAATCAGCCAAAGCCAAGCTACAAGCTGGAAAAGGCAAAAACATAGTATCCTCAACCCAACTGTGTTAAATATTGAAAATATAAAGTCAACACTTACAATATATTGTTAAAATGTGTATTATATAAGGACACTATAAAGTGAAACACTTACAATATATTTACTCCAGCAACATGTCATAAGCCCTAAGACACTACAAGAAAATAGTTTAAGAGCTAAAAAAAATTTGATGTTGAATTCAACGTCGAGCTAATTAACAAATAAAATTATTATTGCTAATCTACATTATTTAATATGTATTTTGAATAATTCGTTGCTACATCGGTTAGCAAATAAACTTTCGTCGCTAATTTCATTAGCTAGTAAATTTCTTGTGTTAAATAATGTAGATTAGCAAAAAAAAATTTATTTACTAATTAGCTCGTCGACACTGATTTTTTCATAGCTAATGAGCTATTTTCTTGTAGTGGGGCTTCATTTGAACGAGGAATTTGGAGAAGTGATTTCAAGTGACTCTATATTAAATGAATTTGAAATACATCGCAATCATATTATAATATTTAAAATGAATATCATCCCATGATTACATCTCTTTCTTATGTGAGTAATGAAGTGAAACTTTTGACTCATTTTGTAAAAAAATTAAATATGAGATGTACAAATTGAAATAAAAATTATTATTTTTGAGAAAAAAACAATTATTATAATCAAGAGATAAGTGCTAATATTAAGGCAAAATAGCATTTGTTTAATACATGGGGATGAAACGGTCTTTAATCAATTAAATGTGTTTTAGAAGAGTTTTTCTCCCAAACACTACCAGTTTAGTATTTATATATTTTTCACTTTTTTTTACAAACACTACCCACTTTTGATTCTGCTACAACTTCCAACTTTTTCTACGAAAATCACTTCTTTAAAAGCATAAGCTCTCGCAAACACTCCCTAAATATATATTTCAAGTCAAGTTTAATGTGATTAAAATTATATTTATTTTTATTTTTTTTTGTTTTCAAATTTTACGGAAAACTTCTTTGCACTTTTTTCTCATTATTTACTTAACAATAATTAGCTAAAATATTGAAAAAAAATTTAATATCAATGCCAAATAGGCTTTACTAAATTTTTCGTGCGATAATTATAGCACTTTGGTATTTTTATCTTTTATCTTTTTAGGATTGTAAAATAGTCCTATTATTTTTTGACATTTCGCGATTTTGATCCTTCCGGTTCCGGATTTTGCAAAAGTTGCCGGAACAAATAATGTGCCCCTCGCGATTTTGGCATTTTTATCCTTTATGTTTCTAGAGATTGCAAAAGAGTCCTGTAACTTTTTGACATTTTGCAATTTTGGTCCTTCCGGTGATGAATTTTGCAAAATTTGTCGGAATAAATCATGTGCCACCTCATTTTGTTTTTTAATTTTTCATCCATGTTGGCAACAGTGGATCAATCCGAACAAAAGCCCCAATTTAAATGAACCACGTGAGGCATACATGATATCTTCCGGCGACTTTTGCAAAATTCGGCATCGGAATGACCAAAATCACAAAATTTCAAAAAGTTACAGGACTCTTTTGCAATCCTAAAAAGATAAAGGATAAAAATGCCAAAGTGCCAAAATTACTGGACCAAAAATTTCTTTAAACCATGCCAAATATTTCATTCTGCGAGAAATTGAAATGTTTTAAGAAAACTTTTTAATATATTTTTAGATCTAAAAGTAGCAAAATGATGCTTCCTATAACCGTTGTTTCTAATGTTTACAATGCCTTACCAGGAATGTATTTTATTCGAAAAATATATCAAAATATTTTGCATAATATCAGTTAATAGATACCCTATACTATTGAAAATATAAATTTTCTATCCATTCTTTTCAGTAATTCATTTATCCTTTTTTTTATTAGATTATGGTGATTTATTTGTGTTTTAGTGTTTTTTATATGCTTACACGCTTATCATGATTTCATCTCTAATCCTAGGTGGATCATAAGATGGACTTGCTTTTTATTTATATTTCCATCTATGATATTTTTCATATATATATATATATATATATAGGATTAATTACATTTTTTGTCTCATGACTTAGGTCATTTAGCGTTTTCATCTTTTAACTTTCTAGGGTAGCATTTTGGTCCTGCATCTTTTTTAATTTTCGCAATTTCAGTTCTTTTGTTCGCCGAAGTTTACCTCCACCGGCGAGAAGGGTGAAATCCGGCAAAAAGAGGACTGAAATTACGAAAATTAAAAAAATGTATGACCAAATGCTACCCTAGAAAGTTAAAGGACAAAAATGTTGACAGAAATTGGCCAACAGGAATAAAAGCCCCAATTTTAAAATGTCACGTGAGAGACACATACATTTTCCCGCGAGAAGGGTGAACTCCGGCGAAAAAAGGACTAAAATCACGAAAATTATAATACAGGACCAAAATGATATCCTAGAAAGTTAAAGGACGAAAATGCCAAATGACCTAAGTTACGGGACCAAAAATGCATTTAAGCCTATATATGTGTGTGTGTATGTCTCACATATAAGCATTAAAATTATGGAGCATATTTTGAATTAAACTTTAAGATAATTTAATATATTGATATTAAACTTTTAAGTTTTATGTTATTAGTTCTTATGAAAAATTTCTTTGCACGTCTTTCTCATTATTTACTCACCGAATAATTAGCAAATAAGATGATTAATTGCAATGCAGAGTATTTCATTTGCGATAAATTTGAAATACATTAAGTAATTACATTTAATAAATTAAGGTCTAAAAATAGCAAAATAATACTTTCTATAAAAAAAATTCTCGAATACTTGCAACGCTTTATCTATATTATCTTTATATGATATCTTTCTCCTTGACAATTGTTAGGTTACTTAATTATTGTGTAAACTTTATTCTTAATATTTTAAATTATATATTCAAAATTATTGCATTCGAATTTATTTTTGTTGATATCATTTTTATTGAATAAGTGTTAAATAAATAGTGTCCCAAATTTTTATTCAAAATATATCTTAGTATATATTTTTATTATTTTACTAATATTCATATTCTTACAATTTTGTTAAAGACATTTACATTTTCTTGATTTATTCTGAATTACATAATTTGTTGTGAGCATAACTTTTGTCAAGTAAATTTACATATAGCTATCATGATTTTTTTATTTATTTATGATTTTATAGGTGATGAGTTTTTATGAGTGACAAATCATTAAAATAATGATAACAATTGATACCAAAGTGAGTTTGAATAATTTTGATGGGTTCAGATTAGAAGAATCTTTTATTTGATAGGTTTTTTTTCAAAAAAAATAAATAAAGAAATGACCTTTTTTCTGATAATATGAATTAAAAATGATAAATATGACTGAAGTTAGTTTTATGCAAAAATTGTTGGAAAATGGTGAATGATAAACTAAAGGATAAATCGTGACAAGTGATTGGTTACGATGTGCGACGCATAACAAGCTCGTGATAGCTTATAACAGCTCGTGACACGTAGATGATGGTTGATGGGCTGCAATCATCATCCGGTCGTATTTGATCAACCTAATGGGTGTGTCCTTTGGTTGAAATGATGTGTCCATTGGGTGAAACCCTTTGGATGAAATGATGCGTCCATTTGTGTGAAATGGCGTGTCCTTTGGGTGAAATGATGCATCCATTCGGATGAAAGGTCATAACCTTTCAAAGGCATCTTTTTTTATTGGACATATCTATTCGAAACACCTTTCCAACTCCTATAAATAGGCCATCTCATTTCATTTCATTTAAAAACATTTTATGGATGTTAGGAATGGATGATAGGATTCAACTCATTCATAGCATTCTTAAGCATACAAAGCATTCTGCAAATAGAGTTTAGCACGAGAGTTTCAAAATATCGTTTGGTTCGCCGTTTCTCAAAGTTTGTAGTGCTGCTACTTTAAGATATAAAGTCGTTGTATCTTGGGAGACAAATTGCCGATTTCGTGAGCACCAGAGCGGGGCAATAATTGTCTTAAAAATAAAGAGTCTAGCTCTTGTCTCGACTTCGTAATACACAATTTTCCACACTATCCATCTCATTCATTCACTACAAAAAATTTGTAACCGTGCAAATGCACGGGGCAAATGCTAGTGTCACTAAAAATGGCTTGAAATGAGAAATTAATGAAGGATTTCAAATCATTTGAAATATAGAATTATCCAAATAAGTGAAATGAATTTATTAATATTATTTTGAAATTTTTACTACCAAACACATTAATCCAAACAAAACATAAAAGAATTTAAAATAATAATGGATAGAGAAGTATTTCACATGCTTAGCTTTTCACTTTATTATACTTTTTAAATAATTTCTTTCATGGGTGAATTACATGATTTCAAAGGACAAAGTTGTCAAATCATGCTAATTCCCACTATCAGTTATCCTGCCAACTTCTATTACGAAATTGATGGAAGAAAAATGCGTGCAAAAGTCACGTAATTGTTATTTTTTAAGAATGAAGAAAAACGGACATGCAATTTGCACGTGGTTTTTTTCCATCATTTCCGTAATGAAAGTTGATAGGAAGAGTGAAAGTGAAAATTTGAAAGTTACGGGACTAGGTTTTAGAATCTCCTAAGTAATAAAACTAAACATATATAAAACTTAAATTATTTGTAAATTAGCATTTTGGGTTAAATTAGCATTATTTTATGAAACTAATATATTAACACACCCTTTAATAGTTTACTACATTGACGAACTTAGAAGAAGTCAATGAACTGACAAATCAATTACCCTTTGTAGAACCTGTCATTAAAAAGTTCAAGATCAAAAATTAATTTAAAAAAGTAATTAAATTGACCTTTTACCACTCAGCATAAAGAAGGTTTCGTGTAATATTTATTTTAGGGGGTTGCTAATATAATTAATCAGACTAAAGTAGTACAATTTTTTTTTATTTTTTCTTATCCTTGTTCGTGACGAAATGTCTATTCTAAGGTGATATTTTTTTCTTTAACTATTCTCCAAATTAAAAGCTTTCATCTTACTTCATTTATTTATATTGTCCTTTCACTAGCAATTAAACTCCCTAGCTATATTGCATTTTTTGTTTTAAATTCTATTACATATGTCATTCGGTTTAACATATATACACACACCAGAAAAAATATTACTATTGGTTATGATTTTATGGTTATAGAGTAAAGCCGTGGTAAATAATTATTATTAACCACAGCTAAACAAAAATCGATGCAAATACTTATCCACCATGAAAATAATTTTTGACTTTTTATTACGATTATTTAATTTTAACTATAACAATTAACCATGGTTAAATGTCTTATTTTTTCCAGTGACATAAAAAGATTTTCCTAAATAAATAAGACGTAACTTTTGTGTACATGGTATATATATATATATATATTAAATGGAAAAAATCCATCAAAGAAATTGAATTAAACTTTTTATTTCAAATTTTATGGTATTTTCTGTTCAATCATTATCTAAACATCACATGTATAGTTCTTTTTAAAATAAAACAAATGATGTACTTGTAACAGAAGATCTCTCGTTGTTCATGAAATATCAACTTGATATATTTATAAGGGTTAACTCTCTATAGGATGTCGGGTGGGACAACAATCCTTATTTAACTTTCGTGTACACATCATTCCAAGAGCGAGCCACGTTTGTTACTCATGGTAATACAGCTCGACTAGCAAAGGAAGGAGGCGATCCAGTTCTTGCAAGGATATGTGGGACAATTGCAGCTGACGAGAAGCGGCATGAGAATGCATATGTGAGAATCGTCGAGAAGCTACTTGAGGTTGACCCAAATGAAACCATGCTAGCCATAGGTAAAATGATGAGAAAGAGAATCACAATGCCAAGTCACCTGATGTACGATGGTCGGGACCCTCATCTTTTCCAGCATTACTCATTCGTGACTGAACGGATTGGGGTTTACACTGGTAATGATTATGTGGAAATACTGGACTTCTTGATTGGACGGTGGAAGTTGGAGAAGCTAGAGGAGCTAAAAGGCGACGGGAGGCGTGAACAAGAATACGTGTGCGGTCTACCGATTAGGAGGAGGAAACTGCTCGAGCAAGCTAATGAACGGGCTAGGAAGATGGACCCAGAGGGAATGAAATTCAGTTGGATCTTTAATAGAGAAGTTACTATTTAGGGTTAAATATTGTAGTCCTCCAATATGTGGCAGTAACTTCTCTTTACAAAAATTTAGAGGGTCGCGTTGTCTTTTTTATGTTCTGATAGATTTTCTGCCTGTTAACATTTTCAATAATGCTCCCACTGAGTAATATAATTGTTCATTCATATACAATAAATCAACTTGTATGATTATCAAACGGGCTTCATTCAATTAAGCTTGTATAAGAAGTGTTTTCCAAATACTACTAAATTTAGCTTTTATCTGTTTTTCATATTTTTATAAAGGCTGTCCACTTTTGATTCTACTAGACCTTTTCAATTTTTTCTACAAAAATTATTTCTAAAATCAAAAATTTTCACAAATACTCCATAGCTTTTCAATTAAAAGAATTTTGTTTTTAAGAGTTCTAGAAGTGGAAGCTGGCATTCGAAACACACATAAATGCTTTCTGAAGTCAAAAGGCTAATAATATTTTCACACAATGACACAAAGGCCTTATATACCCTGGACTTGCAAATTGTAGCCATATAAAAGAGTCAAAAGATTGATCAAATAGAGACAGCTATAAGTACAAAATACCCTATCAAAAGATTGAAGGAGAGTTTGATCATTAAAAGCTAAGAAAACTCTTGGTTTAGGTTTTAAAGTTTGAGATTGACTTTGTTGTATTGTAGAGTGATCCTAGTTATCCTTACCTAGTACTTTTTTTGTTACCACATGGTAAAAGCGAGGATTTTTGTTCTAGTCAAATCTTGTTTTTTTTTACTTCAATCTATTGGATAAAAGGGATCACTATTTTTAGAAACCAACAGGGTGGGCGTTCAGGTTCTGGCTCGATTCCAACAAATTTCAGTAGAACGGGGCTGATATTTCTTTTATAATTTTTGGATTTTTGGTTATCCAAACTTAATATTTTTTTTTAAAAAAAAAGGGTCAAATCGAGTAGATGAAGATACTCGATTGGATTAATTAAATCCCCAACAATTATTTAATAATTAATTAAAACTAAAATTAAAAAAATACAAGAAAGAAAGAAATGGACGGATTGATATTATGATTGGATGTTTTGAATTTATTATTTTGAATTGGTTCTGAAAGTTATGTTACTATTGAATACTACTAAACTAATGCTATGATTTTGATATTAAACTTTTGTATAATATATAGGGTTAATTATACTAACCTCCGCTACTATTATGGGAATATACAAATTCCCCCCTTTTACTATCAAAATTACATAAACTTCCCTTTCAAAGATATCAACCTTACAAATTGCTCATTTCGTTAGTCAACTTAATGGATTTTGTTGATGCCATAAAAAAAAATTGGTCTAAACTTCCTATAATACTCTCAAACTGAATAACTCTATTTTTTATGACTTAAATACCCCTTAGGAGTAATTTGTTATTTTTAAATTTAAAAAGGGTGTATACTTGTAACTTTTTTAGTATATCTTTTTAATCACATATTATGTATGTGTAGGTTGTGACATTAATTTCTATTCCTAACAATCATTAAAACTTGTAAATTTTGTTGAAAATATATTATTTTATAAAAAATAAAGCTTATATTTTGGGGAAAAAAATACTTGAAAATATTTTGGTCCTCTTCTATTTTTAAGTTTATTGAATTATTTTTAGTTTTATAAATGGAGGGCAAAATGGTCATTTAAGCATATACTGTTAAATTTTCATAGTAAGAGGGGGAAATTTGTATATTCCCATAATAGCAGGTGAGGTTAGTGTAATTAATCCTAATATATATTTAAAAACAATAAAGCCACGTGATGCATACAAATTACAATTGACAACCATATCGAAAGAAAAACAAGCTGTTTAAATATGTCAAGTGAAATTATTTAATACAATAATTTAAAAAAAAAAAAAAAAACATTGCGCCTCTGTTTCCAAAACAGAGGCAAAATCCTCAAGTTAACTTTCAAAAAACAGAGGCTTTATGACGAAAAAATAACAAATTTAAGGACATCATCATGTACTCGAATATTCAGGTACTGGATTTCATCGGATCAGCGTCGGGTACCAAATTAAATTACCAGAAAAATTGAATACTCACCCCGAATAACCCAAAGTCTGAAAAACCCGACCTACACCCACCCCAGAATCAAGCATAAAAATTTCAGTAGTTAGAAAAGTAGCAAACTTACGAGGAAAATTATGTATCATTATACCTAATCTACCTTCTAATTAAAACTACCTACTCTATTAAAAAAAAATAAAAAAAAAAAAAAACAAGATATAGACAGAGAAGGAGAAAATGAACCGTAAAAGTAAGAGGGATTTTTATAAAAATTGAAACTGATCTGATACCAACTCCTCTGTACATCTCAAACTCGAATTGCCACTAAGTAAAAGACTCTGTTTTCTAAATTTACCCCTACTCTCAATACTAATTACACTAACATTTTCACTGTCTCTCACTGTTATCCACCTCTCTCCCCATTCCCATCTCTCCCTCCCTGAATTCATAGACAACTCCTTCACCCTCTGCGCCGGAGAATCCAACAAATCTGGATGCCTCACCTCATCTGTACCTTGTGAAAATTCTTCCTCAATTGAGCTCCAAATCCCCTGATCAAGAATACTCGTCGGCGAGCCTGTGTTGTTCCTGATCATTTTTACATGGGATGATCCAAATTCGTCGAGAAAACGATGTCGGAGGAGCTCTTTAGCTGTCCATCTCTCTCTTGGATCCACCCTCAAACACTTGCTCAAGAAGTCCCTAGCTACGTCCGACAAGAATGTCGGAATCCTAGGCGGCTCGCCGGAAAATGCAATCCGGTGAATTGTGGACGTTTCGTTAGGCCACGGGGACTTCCCGGTGGACATCTCGATAACCGTGCAGCCCAGAGCCCAGATATCGGCCGGGAAGCTTTGTTCCTCCCCACGTGCGACTTCCGGCGCCATGTACATCGGCGTGCCGCCGATGGACGCCTCGTCAGCCGCCTTCGCGCAGCCGAAATCCGCGATCTTGACATCCCCTTGGCTCAACAGTATGTTGCTGCCCTTAATGTCGCAATGCACTATTCCCCTTGAGTGCAAATACTCTAATCCCTTTAAAATACGACACGTGTAGTAACCGATAGCCAATTCATCAAACCGGCCACCCTGCCGGCGGATTTCATCGGCAAGCGTGCCCTCGGGCGCGTACTCGATCATGAGATTGAAGATAGCCTTGCCGTTCTCTATGCTAACGTCGCACCCCTTGTAACCAATTATATGAGGGGAATTCAAAGATGAAAGAATTATTTGCTCGCGCTGAAGGAACTTTGATTGCGATAGCTCAACGGACTTTACTGCAAAAGTATTGCCCGTTCGGAGGCAAGTGGCGGTCGACACGGCGGCGGATGCTCCTTGGCCTATGGTGTGGCCTCTAGTCCAATCCATTTGGTGTGTGTTGTGTGTGTTTTTGACACTTTAAGTTTGGTTGGGAGCAATTTATATATGTGTGTGAAGAATGATGAGAATCATAAGGTGGCAATTTAGGATTTATACAAATGTAAGTATGTTGTCCAAATTAGTTGGGAACTGGTGAGTTGAAGGTTGCTTTAACGGGAACTTAAAACGTGGCGACATATTTATGGTTTTATTGGCCAATCAGGGGCCAATGGGGTAGGCCGATGGGGGTCATTACATGGCCAGGTGGGCTGTCGACACGTGGCGGATTTTCGAACAAGGATGAAGCGTCGAGAAATGTGATTACATGGAACTATACTACAAAACAAGTTAAATTGCTTCAATCAAGTTACGACACGTACTAGTTCAAGAAAAAAAAAATACTCTTTTGTGATAGAATTATTTTAATAAAATTTTGTAGTTGTTAAATATCTCCAATTGGGATTGATTGATTTTCGATTTGATCAGTGTCCTGTTGCGCGAGGTATTATTCATTTTGATTTTACAAGAGTCTCGCAGATTTGTCCTGAAAAGCCGTCTCGTTGAGAGAGGAAGTTTTAGAACTTATAACCAATGTGGGATGTTTGCTTACATCATCAGCCCTCATATGAGGGGTTTGGGACAAAAATATGGCCACATTCCCACATACGGTGCCAAATGTTTTGACTCGCAACTTAATCGGTGCCCCATTATGCAAAGTATTGTCCGTTTTGATTTCACATGAGCCTCACGAGTTTGTCTAAAGGCCTTGAGATTTATAAGTCACTCAAACACCTCGTCTGCAACTAATATGGAACGTTTGCCTATATTAGTAACATTATTTTACTGGATAATAAGATAAATTTGAGGGCACCGTATAATAATGAAGGTGTGTATATTGTGGTAGGTGGATGGATGGGATTGGATAATCCAAAGTAGAGAAGCTTTGATGCGTGAATTTGTAATGAAGTGAGGAAAGACTTTTGAATTTAATTTGAAGTGGGTGACTGCTGAAGTGGGTTGATCCATCCAACCAACCAAAGTTTGATTTTTATTTGAATTTTGTATACACATATGCCTTTATTTGGTTGACAGTACCTTTGAATTTTTTAGGGGTTCATTCCTCAACATTAATATATATCTCCTTTCCACATACAAAGTCAATTTATTAAAAAGAAAAGTCAAAATTAAAATAGGTAACTTTGGTGAAGTTGTATGCTTTAATTTAAAAGGCAGTAATATTTATCAAGATAATAATTTTAATTAATTTAAAAGGTTGAAAACTTGTTTTGAATCGCAATTTGGAAAGAAAAATTAGGGGATAATCATCACTTTCAGATATTGTAACCATTTAAATTTATATATATTATTTATCCATATTTTTCTAGTACTTTAGTTCATATTCTACAAACTCGAATTTTGTGTGGACAAGTTTCTAACGATGGGTTGAGGTTTGGGAAAACTTCAGACCCAACATGTCAAGATTTTTTTCCTTTCAACTGATCCGTCCCAAATCGGGATCAGCACGTTGGCCCTTTATACCCACTACATCAAGTTTAGAATTTTTAAAATATCAAAATTTGAAAAAAAAAAATAATGCTACACTAACTTTGTTAATATGAAAATTTATCTTTTGGTATAAATTTATATGTGCATATTTTACACTTTAAAATATTAGAACTTTCAAAATATATGTTAATGATGTATACGTTAAAGCTGCAAACGACTTTATATCATTATCTTAATTTATAAAAATGTTACTATCATGTATTATATGTAAGAATAAATAAAACACAACATATTTTCATATATGTAGAAATATACTTCATATTAATATATAAGAAATATTATAAAAATCAAGTTCTAACAGGATTCGAGTCTAAAGCACCAACGTTGAAATAAGCCTTTGTCATACTAATATGCTTGAGAAGGACGAGATCGAGTTTAATTAATTTAGATCTTACTCGGACCTATTGCCATACTAAATTACGTCTAGTATAGGCAAGTGGGACTAGCCCGGCATTCCTCCGGCATTAGTTGCTACTAATTTCTATGGTTACTTACGTAAATAGAAAGGCTTGTTAGAAGTCTTATTTTAAGCGTTTAAATGTGTTCTTTGAGCCCTTTAAAGTAGTTGCCCTTAGGTTCTACTTTAAATCCAATTTAATTAGACAATTGAAAACTAAACGACTCAGCAAGAGAAGACGAGAGCTTTTTCGAAGAAGAAGCTCGAAACTGTCATCTTAAGGAGAAAAGGAACTAATCGAAAAAGTTTCTTTTCTTTTTATTTTTTCTTAACAAACTAAATTTGGACCAAGAATATTTCTTGTCATCATTAAATTATGATGTATGATTTTGGTCTTTTTCATGATAACCTTCTAGATGAAACACGAGCAAGGAACAATCATTTCTTTGAATCTTAAGACATAACCAACCCATATCCCATCTCAACACTAAATATTGTCTGTCCTTGTGCTTCCTAACTTGGAAAGGAAGAATATGCAATAGAGTTTCAATGAGGAAACAAAAGGTTGTCATCTTCATCTTTCTTTCCTTTTTAAAAATTAAATAAATTGCATTTACATTATAAATCCCAATTTTTATTACTATACAAATCGCTATATCAATTATTATCAGGTAATAATATTCATAATTAATCAGCAATTACTATTACAATAAATAAACAATTACTATTCAAATAGAGTAATATCTGTATACACATAAATATAAATTCATAATATTATAATCAAAACTTCTAAATTTTATCAATTAAATTAGACATCATTAGCAAACGTGGGACTATCGTAACTCCAAAGATCTATCGACGAACGTCACTATATATGATTGGTGACTACTTATTAACAAAGCTATTGACAAGTGATGAGCTACTTTTGATGACTATGGATGACATGTGTCACACTCACCCCACTAAAGGGTTAGGAAGGATTGGGAATGATCCATTTTCTTGATTTTTTTAATTTAAAAAAAAAAAAAAAGTTTGTGCCATGTCAAGTTTTCAATTAGTTATATATTACCATACTTCAAGATGAAGCCTAACATCATTAGAAAGGTTAAACAAGTAATCAAAGTTAGTTAAGTTAGCTAGTAAAAAATATTAAAATAATGATAAGAGATAATTATTTTACCTTCCTAATTTAAGGTCTATTTACATATAAATTACTCTTATATTTTACGTAATTACAGAAACCACTGCTAACAGTCAAAAAATAGGGATAATTTGTGCAATGATGTTGACGTTTTTTTGGAATGTATGGGTAATTTTTCAAACATCCGGGATGATTTGTGTTAATGGTGTTGATTTTTTAGTGGGGACCGTGGGGTATATGTGTTATTTTTCAAAAAAATATGAGTGATTTGTATAAATAGACCATATGTCAGGAGTGTAAATATAATTAATTACTCCTAATAATGATAATAATTACCCTTAAGCATGCCCTACAAATTGATCTGATTAAAGTCTTAAAACCGCCTTATTAGGTCTAAGAAATAGGATTGTAAATGAAGTAAGTACTTCTTATTTATTTATTTCTCGGATAGGCTTTTGATATGTTAAAGTCTTGAAATCACCTTATTCGATCTAGAAATACGATTTTTGTAACAACAGTAAGCACTCCTTATTTATAGATTTCTCATATAGGATTTTTGATCTGTTAGTAGAATTTCTGCATTGTAAAGGGAGTAAATACACTTGATTTATAATTTTCAAAAACTTGTACATAAATTTTCCATGTCAAACCTCTCATCTACTAGGCATAGGCTATGTTTGCTGGAAAATTGAAAGCACCTTATTAGATAGGAAATGGAAATAAAACCATAATATACTCTAGCAAGTCTATGTTTGTGGATTGATTAAAAATTATTTCCATTTGCTTTGGGGCCACATGCAATATAAGGAAAGATAATGTTAGTGATAAAATAGGCCAAATATCTTGATTAGTCCCTTATTTTTACTTTTCATTTCATTTTAGTTCTTCATCTTTCAAATGCGCATTAATGATCCCTCATCTTTTAAATATATTTCAGTACTATGGTCCTTGATCATTAAATTTTAGCGAAATCTAATTAATGTGGGTGGAATATTCGACTAATGAGTGGTAAAATAGAGAAAATTCATGTATTTTAGTAAATTTTCGATAATTAAAAATTATCATATAATCCAATAATATTCTTTTTATAAATAAAAAAATATTAATATTAACAAAACAACTACTAATTTTTTCAGAAAAAAGAAATAAATTGAATAAAGGCAAGTTGAATATATTAGGTAAATTTTGCAATGCATTTTGAGTTTTTCTTTTAATATAAATTACTGAATAATGAATTTCTTTAATTGTGGGAAATAATGATGATAAAAAGAACAAAATAGTAAAAACATTATAATAAAGTTTGATATCAATGTGAAAAGAAAATTCAACTAGCTAAACTATAAAGACGAAAAATATACTGATTCAGATTCATAAAAATTCATTTTGGTATATATTTTTCATTTTAAGGCGTAAAATATATTTATTACATTTGAATTTTTTTTTTTCTGAATGATTGTTAGTTGTGTTATTAATATTTTTATTTTTTTAGTTATAAAAATAGCCTTATTGAAGTATATAATATTTTTTAATAATTGATAAATTATTAAAGTACATGAGTTTTTTCAATTTTACTCCTATTAGTGGAATATTTCATCCATTTAAACTAGATTTCGTTAAACTTTAACAAATCAGGGACTATAGTAATATCTATTTAAAAGATGATGTAGTATTGCGATGCATTTCAGGGATTAAAGTGAGACAAAAAATGGAGATGCAGGACCATGTGATGAGATTTGGCCGAAAAAAATTATAGTCAAACTATAAACAAATCACGAACATAGGTTTTCAACGATAATATATACATATATATACTGCAATTATATAATTTTTGAAAAAAATATAATTTAATGGCACATGTATAGTGACAAATTCGTTACAACATAACTAAAGTAACAACAATATATCTACTGCCATTGAGTTACCACTATGCATATTTTATCAATTATTTATAATAATAAATTTATACAAAATCTTTTTATAACCAACTAACAATAGCAACAAACTTTACACAATTCTGAACATTATTTTATCACCAAGCAAAATTATCGTTAACTTAATTTATAATTAGTGATAATTTTTATATCATCATTAATATTATAGTATATACTTGCGTAATGATATGTATGAACTCTTTCACCAAGTTTTGTTCGTACATCGCGAATGACTTGCCTTTGACAAGACTGTAACGCAAACTACTACAGCCGTAACGTATTCCAACTAATTCAAACACCACTTTCATAAATATTAAAAAAAAAAAAAAAACCCACAAAATAAATGAAGAGATAAATACAGTTTACACTTCTAAAGTATGCCACCCTCATCAATTATCCTTTAAATTTTATAAACCTTCACTTTCCCTCGTCCCCTTTCCCTCTTTGAGATAATCCTTTAAATTAAATAAAAATGGATAAAAATATCCTTGACTATTAGTAATATGATATATTCACTTTAACGCCCTATATAGTGAAATATATCAATTGTAATGAATGAATGAGTTAGATAGTGCGGAAAATTGTGTATTACAAAGTCGAGGCAAGAGTTAGACTCTTTATCTTTAAGACAATTATTGCCCCGCTCTGGTGCTCACGGAATTGGCAATTTGTCTCCCAAGATACAACGACTTTATATCTCAAAGTAGCAGCACTGCAAACTTTGAGAAACGGCGAACCAAATGATATCTTGAAACTCTCTTGCTAAACTCTAAAATGCTTTGTATGCTTAAGAATGCTATGAATAGTTGAATGCTTGAATAATACCATGAAATGAAAATGGGAGATCTATTTATAGGAGTTGGAAAGGTGTTTCGTATGGATATGTCCAATCAGAAAAGATGCCTTTGAAAAGTTATGACCTTTCAACCGAATGGATGCATCATTTCACCCAAAGGACATATCATTTAACTCAAATGGATGCATCCTTTAATCCAAAGGACATACCATTTCACACAAATGGACACGTCATTTCATCCAAAGGGTTTCACCCAATGGACATATCATTTCAACCAAAGGATACACCCATTAGGTTGATCAGACACGACCGGATGATGATTGGGGCCCATCAACCATCATCTACGTGTCACGAGCTGTCACAAGCTATCACGAGTCCGTTATGTGTCACACATCGTAACCAATCACTTGTCACGATTTATCCTTTAATTTATCATTCACCATTTTCCAACAATCCCCCACATGAATGAAAATTAATGCATATGAGCATGCAGACACTCAAGAGAGTTTCAACCGAGAAGTCATTGCATCAGGATAGGTAGTTGGTGGCTTTGAACCTTCCTTAGGAGAATACCATCGGATTTACTTGGCTAATCAGTGAACATGATGTCTTGAACTGTTCAGCCGTTGGTGTAAACCAAGACAATGGTACCCCCACAATGCCTTCTCTAATATCTTTGGTTCTCACGGTTGAGTCCGTTTTGGCCCTGGACTCCATCTTGGATTCATAAGTGTTTTACATTTGAAGCGGCCCGTCTTCACACTTATATAGGTGATCTCCTATAATGTTCTTGACTTAGAATAGGAATCATTAAAAGCTTATAGCTTAACCTCTACCCTTTACTGACAGCACTTTTGTCATAGGAATGGAAGGAGTAAAACTCCAAGTGCTTTCCACAATCTTTATAACTTAGTTGTCCCATTGAACCAAGATCTTGGGATCTCCAGTCAACAAGGTTGGGTTACCGCTATAAAGATTTAATTGGCGGGTTTTAATCCCATTCCCCTCGACGAACAGTATACTTGATCTCGAGAAAGGCCTTTCGTTAATGGATCCGCTAAATTATCCTTTGACTTTATATAGTCAATAGATATGATTCCATTAGAGATCAACTGTCTTATGGTATTATGTCTTCGACGTATATGTCTAGACTTACCATTATACATACTGCTTTGTGCCCTTCCAATAGCCGACTGACTATCACAATGTATCACAATTGCAGTCACTGGTTTAGTCCAACAAGGAATGTCCTCCAAGAAATTACGAAGCCATTCCGCTTCTTCTCCAGCTTTATCTAAAGCGATAAACTCAGATTCCATTGTGGAACGAGCTATACACGTTTGTTTTGAGGACTTCCAAGATACTGCACCACCTCCAATGGTGAATACATAGCCACTTGTGGACTTAGTATCTTTAGTATCGGATATCCAATTGGCATCACTATATCCTTCCAACACCGCTGGATACCTCGTATAATGTAGCCCATAGTTGGAAGTGTATTTTAGGTATCGAAGGACCCTAATTAACCCCTTCCAATGAACTTTGTTAGGGTTACTCGTAAATCTACTCAGTTTGTTTACTGAGTGCGCAATATTAGGACGAGTGCAATTCATGATATACATCAAACTACCAATTATTCTTGAGTATTCAACTTGACATTCGGGTTCACCTTTGTTCTTGGCTAAGTGTAGACTTAGATCTACAGGAGTCTTAGCAGGTGGACTGTCGTAAGCCTTGAACTTTCTAAGCACAATCTCAATATAATGAGATTGTGATAAGACCAGTCCGTCAGACGTTTTAGAGATCTTAATCCCTAGTATCACGTCAGCTAAACCCATGTCTTTCATATCACAATATTTTGCCAATACTTTCTTGGTAGAGATTGCTTTCCTTTGTCAACATAGCATCTACATATAGATCGACTATGACAAAGGAGCTAGAAGTGCCTTTAACATAGACACATCTATCACACTCGTTGACCTTGAAGTCACTTGACAACATTGTTTGTCAAATTTTCCATGTCATTTGTTATGAGCTTGTTTAAGCCCATACAACAATTTGATGAGTCTACAGACCTTTTTTTCTTGGCCAGGAACGACAAACCCTTTAGGTTGTTCCATGTAGATCTCTTCATCTAACTCGTCATTCAAGTAACTTTTGAATTCCTTCCATATCAAAGGTAGCTTTTCAATCATCGCAGCTACTTGGAAGGATTCACTGAGCCTAATTCTTTCTGCATGCAGATCATGCAAGATCATTTGGAATTCTTGGACTTGGCTCATTACCATTTTGAATTTCAAGAAATTCCCGATTATGAATTTCTTCAAGCCGGCATCCTCCGTTTTGTATTTATTTTCCAAGCATTCCCAAAGGATTTTTGCAGTCTTGGTTGAGTTGTATATGTTGTACAAAGTATCGCTCAAGCCATTGAGGATGTAATTTCTGCATAGAAAATCCCCATGACCCCATGCATCAAAGGCAACCCTTTGTTGGGGATCATTCTCCTCCTCAGAAACAACGGGGGCTTCCTCACTTAAGAACCTCGCTAGGTTCAACGTAGTGAGATAGAACAACATCTTTTGATGCCATCTCTTAAAGTCATTACCTGATAATTTCTCCGGCCTTTCTCCTTGGGCAGCAATCGGTTGTGGCACATGTGGTTGGACAACCATAGTAGCCGGATTAGTAGCAGCAAATCCAGTTGCCATAGCTGGATTGGTAGTAGTAGACTCACTCGCCATAATACACAATGACAAATAATTGTCTTAAACTTGTAATGAATGAATGAGTTAGATAGTGCGGAAAATTGTGTATTACAAAGTCGAGGCAAGAGTTAGACTCTTTATCTTTAAGACAATTATTGCCCCGCTCTGGTGCTCACGGAATTGGCAATTTGTCTCCCAAGATACAACGACTTTATATCTCAAAGTAGCAGCACTGCAAACTTTGAGAAACGGCGAACCAAATGATATCTTGAAACTCTCTTGCTAAACTCTAAAATGCTTTGTATGCTTAAGAATGCTATGAATAGTTGAATGCTTGAATAATACCATGAAATGAAAATGGGAGATCTATTTATAGGAGTTGGAAAGGTGTTTCGTATGGATATGTCCAATCAGAAAAGATGCCTTTGAAAAGTTATGACCTTTCAACCGAATGGATGCATCATTTCACCCAAAGGACATATCATTTAACTCAAATGGATGCATCCTTTAATCCAAAGGACATACCATTTCACACAAATGGACACGTCATTTCATCCAAAGGGTTTCACCCAATGGACATATCATTTCAACCAAAGGATACACCCATTAGGTTGATCAGACACGACCGGATGATGATTGGGGCCCATCAACCATCATCTACGTGTCACGAGCTGTCACAAGCTATCACGAGTCCGTTATGTGTCACACATCGTAACCAATCACTTGTCACGATTTATCCTTTAATTTATCATTCACCATTTTCCAACATCAATCAATCTAATTTAAAATTTTATTCAATTACGGTATTTATAAATTAATATTGTATTAGTATAAATTAATTAACTATAAATAAATATTTTAAATTTGAGTGTATAAATAATCGTTCTAATTTAGCAAAAGTTTATAACTTCAAAAGAATTTAATTAACGAGTAAAAATGCATTTTTGCGTTTTAAAATTTTACCCACCGATACCCATACTTACGGGTATTTTTGCTTATAGGCTCTAACATACCCAAACAAATTATTCAATAGGTAATTCGTCTGAGTCTGGATCTAATGTAAAAATATTAGGTACGGGTTTGGATAAGAACTATTAAAATAGATCTGGGTGTTGAAATTGCCCACCAATTAACGGGCCTAACATGTTGTACCTAGGATTATGTTAAAGGGTGAAATAGAGTTACTATTTGAAAAAAAAAAAGAAAAAAGAAAAAAAAACCTCATTACCGCTCAAATTACTTCACTTGACATTTGGGCGCTAAAACAGTAGGCTCAATGACACTTGCAGTATTTTTATCTTTAAAACACAAGCTTATAAAAAAATCCAAAATTATGAACATTAATCTTATGTGACGATCAATATTAATTCATTAACATCATAAGTGTATAAAATTTGAAGTCAAATTGATTGATTTATTTTACTATATAGGGTTTAAAGTGAATATATCATATTATTAAATAGTCAAGGGTATTTTTATTCATTTTTTAATTTAAAGGATTATCACAAAGATAGGGGGCAAGTGAAGGTTTATAAAGTTCAGGGGAGTAATTGATGAGGGTGACATATTTTAGGGGTGTAAAATGTATTTAACCCATAAATAAATAAATACTTACATTTATTCTCCATCACCTTACCAACAAAACAAGTAGAAAATGTAAATATCTATACTAAAAAAGACAAAAAAATAACGAATAATTTGGTTTGACTCAATACAATTTAGAGAGTGTTAGAAGTTGATAGAAAGACAAAATAAAGAAGAATATGTTTGAATTAAATGAAGTCAAAAGGCATTCAAGGAAAGAAGCAAAAAGGGGTTTCAAGAGAAGTTGCAACTAATTTTACCAAATTTTAATTGATAAACACTAAACAACAAGTGGTGGAATTTAATTAGTTGTAAAGTAAATATATAGTGTAAAAAAGGGGTCTTTTCTTGTGTGTTTTTTTGGCAGAGTTAGTCCATCTGCTGCCCATTCAAACTCTATCGGTTAGCTCAACTGATGTAAACCATACCCCCCTCTTTCAATATTTTAATATTCGGAAAATTATTTTTTTTCGTTTCATAACTTAGATTCAGTATATTTTTAATTTATTATTTAAGGAATTCTTGAAAATAATTTCATACCATGCCACAGTTAATGGTACGAAACCTCATTAGCTAATTAAACTCATACTTTAAAATTATTTTAGATAATATTAATTATACAACAAGTGCATGTTGCGATCATATGTAGTCAATCTTCATAATATCATCAAGTCGGTTGTACGTTTATGCTGACAATGATGATCAAGTACAAAACGAGCCATAAAACTGGTAGGTGATGAAAAAATAAGACCATGACCCCAAGGCCAACGGTGCACTTACGGGACTAGGTAGGTTATTGGGATTTGTATTTAATAGTCTTTAATCATTTTTTTTCCACAAAGTAACCTATTATTATTCTTCGTACACATTGTAAATCAAATTATTTTTTTCTAATTAAACTATTTTTTTTTATATTTTTACACGCTAATGCACGTGAGAACATTTTCATTCTTATAAGGGTAGTTTGGTTAGAAAAGTTTTGTTTCACTTACAATAAGTCTTTAAGTTAATATGAGAATGTTACTGACAGACGGATCTATTTATTGGACGGAAACAAACATCAAGGGTACTAAGTGTAATTTTTCAAATTATAGACAATTTGCGTGTAATTACACCAAATCTTGGGAAATGCGGTGCAATTAAAAAAAAAACACCACTACTTTTGTAATACCTTTTTTATTTTTTATAATTTTTATTTTTCATATATGATTATAATAATTAAGCCCAACAAAAGACCTCCCTCCCTTATTACAAGAGTATAGATAACCGATGGGGTGGGAGAGAGTGGTTTATGAATTTTAGGTGAATGACAAGAGAGGTGATGATTGATCATAAACTCTTTTTGCCATATTAAGTCAATTGAGTGGTCGCAATATTTTATTACAATTAGCCCATGATTAATTGCATTTCATTGACTGAAAACAAAAAATTCTAATAAATTATACATATTTAAATTATGCCACGTGAAATAATGTTTTGAATTAATATGAACAAATTATCAATATTTACATTTAATGATAAATGCCAGAGAGAAAATTCAAATATGTTGCAATTTTATTTATCAGTGATTTATTATTTATTATTATATATATGTACGTACTCTTTTAACAATCGAATATCGGTGAAATAGTTGGACTGACCAATTTCATGTTTACTTATTTTATTTACTTATCATAAATCAATAAATATTTATATAATTAAAAAATATTTGATAACCAATTTTAATAAATGTATATCATTTTAAATTTAAACAATTAAGCAAACGCATAAAATGTGTAGATGGTGCTAGTTTCCATTATATCCAAGTGGCAAAAGTAATTGGTAGTTATTATAGGCCAAATCTCGTTGTTAGTTTCTCTTTTTTTTTTATTTCATTTTAGTTCTTCATTTTTTAAATGTACTTTAGTAGTCCCTATTTTCTTTAATACCCTATTAAGGTCCTTGATTGTTAGTGATGGCAACAGGATGGGTCCGCAACGGATTTGTTGGGATCTGAGACCCGCCCCGATTAGTGAAGCCTCACCCCGCCAAATTCGCCCCAAATTAGTGTTTTATTTGATTATTAATTTTATATCTTCTATAAGTGTCCCAAATTATGTAGATAATTTTTAATAACAAATATTTTCTATAAGTAATATCCTCATGGGGATTCTCCCTCATGAGGAAAGGCCATCGAACTATTCCCTGTTGTTCTACCATAGCGAGAATCTCGCCACGGGGGGTGTTTAGTGGGGTATATTGGGTTAGGTCGATGGGCGGCATGCATTTTCATTCTTTTTGGTTGATCTCATTTCTTTGAGAACCTAAGTGACTTTCTTCGACAAGACCGTCGTGGGGGGAGGGGGTTGCGGACTTTATATCACAGGTCTCTTTGATTCGGATGTACTTATTAATTCGCACTAGGAGTTCGACTAATGTGACAGGGGATTTTCCGACTATGGATTCCCGAAACGTCCCCTTGTGCAAATTCTGCTACATGATGCTTGCCAAGAGCTCTGAGTTGATGTGAGGAACTTCCAAGACAGCTTCTGAGAATCTTTGCACGTAGTCCCTTAGGCTCTTATGCTCTTGTCGGACTACGGTGAATATATCTAACACGGTCTTTGGATACATTTTGTTGATTGCAAAGTGTTGCAGAAAACATTAGGAGAATTGATCGAAGTTGTCTATTGCTCCAATAGACAATTGATTGAACCAGGTGCTGGCTTTTCGGCTAGAGTGATTTGGAAAAGCTTGCAATATGTTGCGTCGCCGACATCTAGCAGATCTCCGTTTGCTAGGAAATGATCTAAGAGATCTTGGGGGTCTTTAGTCCCATCATACTAGTTGGGGTTTGGGATCTTGCTAGGATATGAATAGCAAAAGGACGTTGCCTATGAGGTGCCACGGCTAAGGTTAGGGCCTGGTGGCCTTCCATCCCCTCTAAATCGGCTTGCCTAGCAGCTGCTTGGTCCATTCTTTGGGACCCGCGCTCTCTCGGCGGTGCATCCTTTGGCGGTGGTGGTGGTAGTTCCTCTTCCAGTAGGGAAGGGCTGCTCTCCACGTCCTCTTTGAGGCGATCATCTTTCTATTGGTTTACCGCCCTCTGCTTACTATTCACGGGGGCCAGACCTGCTCCAGGACCTTTGTGTGGATAGCGAGGGGGTATTGGTAGTGTTGTGTGCTCCGCAATATATTGGGCAATTGCTCTCGACGCGGCTTGTGCTGAGGCATCTTCGGTCATCCGCCGAAGGGCCTCGAGTTTGAGCTAGAGCATGGGGGGCGGAGGAGCTTGATCCCGCTCTCCTTACTATTCCTGTCCTTGGTTGCGTGGTTGTTGGACTTCTTCCTTGGGTGCGTGCTAGATTCCCTCGAGCTCGCCTAAGCCCTTTTTTCTGTTCCTCACTCTTGACCTAGTATTCATCCTCGAATGTTGAATCACTGTCTTTCCCACGAACGACGCCAAGTTGATGTCGGTAAAAGCGAGATCAATTATATTTATTTCAGCGCTATTCAACAAGTTTGCACTATAGCCGTTACAAGCTGGAAATTTCTCCCTTTTAATGAGAGAATGAGAGGGGTATTTATACTAGTGGGAAAATGTATTATTTAAGGTAGGTAGGGGTAAAGTACTACTTTGCCCCTTACCTATCCCGGTTACATAGTTGGGATTAGTTTACTGAGGCTACTTTGGTAATTTGCCGCATTACGTTGATTTGGCAAGTTTGACTTCGAACTTTCCTTGTGGAGTCATTTTTCTTGCCTTTTCGGAGTGATTTATTTCCTGCATCAGCCTAATTAATCACTCTTGATTAACTCGCTCATTGAAGAGTACCCGTTATCATGGTAGGCCATCTAGCAATGGTCCATGATACTAGGGTTCTTGACTTGGAGCGTTTCAAACCGACCCTCAGAAGTTGGTTTCATTAATCGTCATCAAATGCGCGACCCAACTTCAGATGGTGCCGAGCTAAGAACTGTGGCTTTTGGATTCAATGAGGTTGGTATTAGTTTGTTTTATTTAAGAAATTGTTAGGTTGATAACAGTATTTTGTGCAATTCGTCAATCACGTGCACATGCTATATCACTAACTGTTGTTTGGACCATATAATGAAAAACTTCAAGAATTTTTATATTTTTTAACGTTGTTTCGAATGATAGTACTTTGTGCTTTATTTTCTGATCAATTTGGTCTTAATTCTTTTTTCTTTTTACAACAATATCCAAGGTCCAAACATAATTTGAATGCTTCAATCTTCAATCAGTTGGGTTTATGCTATACTTTTTACTGTTTTCTTGGATCAGATTATGGATTTGCTCAAGGGATCTCTACTCTCTCAGACTCCATTGACAGACCTTGTTCTCCATAATAACAAACACATGGAGAATTGTGTTACAGCAGCATTGTTGCTGCCTCAGATAGAGAAAGATCTGTCATCATCCAACTCTAACAAGATGATTTTGAGAGCCATAGTAAAAAAATCGACCAATGAATTATTGTTTGCTCTTGCCAACGAAGATTTCATAGATTTCCTTTATAGTTTCCTGGTCATACCATTAGGAGGAGTAGAATGCCTTTTGGACAACAAGACTTCACTTAGGAATATTGACAATTTGTATCTCAGCTTGGCAAATATGAATGATAAGTATCTGAGGAGTCGGGATACGAAAAACAGGCTGCTCAAACCCCAGCTTCCTCCTATGTATCTCACCAAGAACCACATGTTTCCTCTCAATGAACAAATGACTCATGCTATATACTACTTTGAAAGTGGCATGCACTCTGCTAATTGTGCCGTAGACAATGGTTCTTGGATGTGCTTTAAGGATCCAAAAGGCGATGGAAGCTTCGTTAAGCAGCCAGGAACGTTCATCGTAACAGATAATATCAGTGTATTCGATTTTCACTTGATGAACTCAAGTGTTGCTATTGTGGACGCGATCAAAATCTCTTTATCTGATGTGCAAGAAATGGAGCTGCACGTTGGGTTGGAAGAGGTAATAGCTTAACTTTTATATCATGTTTCGAAGAAAAGATGCACTTATTGCTGGAATTCTGCAGCCTGCGTCAACATTACATTCAAATCCAGCTACTAAGGATAAAATTTTAATTTTACAATGCTTCAGAGACGGTTAATCTTTTGTTGTATCTCATATGAAACTATTCTGGAAAAAACCATTCTTGAATCATGAACCTTCTTGAATCATTAACACTAATTACAATGCAGAACAAGATCAACAATTATTATTTCCAGTGAAGAAGAACATGGTTAGTTTCTGGTACCCAACCTTCAATCCATCTGATACACAAATGGAGAATTACAGAAGCTTGAAAGCCACGCAGAGTACGTAAATCACAACATACAGTGTTGAAGATCCGAGTAGAAATGGGAGAAGGATACATCATCATATATATACAGTCAAGCTCAAGCAGCTTCAGCAAAGCCAACCTTCAGATTCCCGTAGTCGAACACAGTGTGATACTGCCCCATGAAAACATCCCCCAAGATCCTGTAATATCATGCACACAACATCCACACCAGCAATAAGTCGAGCAACCGTTAGATGAGTCGATTGTTTGCTAAAGCATAGACGTTTTCGTCCTATAAATTAGCATGTTTTGAGACGTAATTCTTTATCTAGTTGTTCTGTAATTTTAGTCCACAATCTATTAACGTACAAGCAACCAAATCCAATTTGCCTAGCAGTTTAAAAGTTAGCTGGCAAATTCAATATTAGACTAAAGTTAATTAGGGATTTTTAACACAAAACCAGAGTTTACTCCAAAAAATTTCTACTTTTTTCAATTTTCGGCCAATTTGTTAAGTTCAAGCTTAATTCGACTGAAACTGCCACTAAGTGAACAGATACTGGAGTTAAATTATTGCCTCGAGTATGTATGTACAATAAGTAATAAGAGAGTTGGTTTAGTGGCTAAGTTTATGAGGGAATGCCAAATGTGTGTATAGGAAACGATAATAAAATGTATGGGGGAATAACCGTGCAAGAAGCATTTCTACTAATGGAGATTGACAAGGAGGAAGATTACCATAGAGGGCCGCGAGGCGGGGGCACATCTAAGGCTGTGAATCCACTAATGCACTGAGCTGCATCACCCTCACCGACTTTGAGGACATACTGACCAGAAAAAACAACAAAAAACGGAGGTAATGTGATTATGCATAAAACTTGGATCTATTTATGCATCAAATCAACTATAATAACAAAAACAAAGGAAACGTGGTGTCGAATCACAGCATGTGGAGTCGTAGATATCGAAGAATGTGATGGACAAAACAGGGTTAGGAAAATGTAGCACGACCCTGGAACAGCAATGAATAACTTAGAAAGACAAACTTCAACTAATCGAATTCTTGGAGGCATGACGGCAATTCTCAAAACTGGAGTGAAGATTGTACATGTTCACTCTTCTGCTTTGTGTCAACAGGAGCAAGCTTTTCCATATTTTGTTTCTTGTATTAGAAAAAGAGATTTACCATTTTTTTCTTTTCGAACCTTTCTTCATTTTCCTGTGTCATTTAGTTCCACTTTCTCCATTTATGAAATATAACACTAACTATTGGAGTTCCCTCTTTCCTATTTGCATTTGTTGGATGATGAACTACATGTTTCTGTAGTCATAGTAATCTTATCAGAATCTGAAGATAGATTGGAGGCCTACATATGCACAATTTCATTTTTATCTTTATCTGTTTCTTTCCAAGTCAGAAATAAAAGAATTAGAAGATTTTGCAGAAAGTGGCAGCTTAAGGGATCATTGGAATTGAAAATAACATATGCTGGAAACATATTAACCGAACACATCAATGTAGCATTTTTAAGAATGGCAACACATTGCTGCTCGGCGGTTACGAAGCAAGCCAATCAAAACAAAAATGAATCACGTCTAAAGCTCATACTAATTTCTTCGACTCTTACAATGGAGTCGATATCCTGCATAAATTGTTGCCATGTGCATTCAAGCCAAGGATTATGAATATAAAGGCTAATTCCCACTGGAATGTAGCATGAATATTTTAAGATATAAAAAAGTTCATATAAGGGTAAGATGGGAAAGAAGTTCATGTTTGCCTACCTGCTCTGGGGTGAGATCGAATGATTTACCGCCTATTGTAAAGGAAACATTTGGCATAGAAGAAAGGACACTGCAGTCAACGGCCGATTCTCCCATTGGACTCGGAATCCGGTCACACAGCTGCCATTCAGACAAAGCTGTCAGAAGACAAAAAAAAAGTATAGACCTCTTCAAGATATGGATGTTCTCTACCTCGTTAATATAGTCCAAAATCTTTTCTTCTGTTTCATTCCGTTTAAGTTGATTCTGCATCCATACAACTGCCATCTGGCAAGCAGTGCACATTTCGTCATGGAGACCATATGACTTTTTATTGCTGTCCTTGTCCACCACACTCTCAATAATCATACTGAATATAGTGTCAAAATGAACCCATGTCAAAAATACACCATCTTAAAAGTTTTGGTCGACGCGACATCATCTTTTCTTTTTTTTTTTTTTTTTGGGTGGGTGGGGGTTTGTTCTTGCTAGCTTTTAAACTAGAAGGGGACGCAACGTGTATTTAACCTTTAAAGAGAACAATAACCTCACCTAACATCACGAGTGCCATCAGAAGAACATAAACCTATTCTTGAGCAGATTCTCTTAGGTTCTTCCTGTAAACACCAACATGAAAAGCAGAATTCAGCTGCTAGAAAAGTAGAGTAGCCTAATTAACTAGATTGTTACTGATATGATATTCTTCACGTTAATTACCCGATGTATTGCAGTATATCCAAATATTATTGAGGAAAGAACGAAACTAGAGAAAAATGCAGAATCTAATATACCTTAGATAACAACATTTCCAGTATGGTTTTGCCGTAAAGGGAGACGACAGACTTGCATTCCTGGCTTACAACCCCAGTAGCTCCAATGGCGTGATTAATTAAAGTAACAACAGTCTGAAAATAGGATATTCCAGCATGTTACCATTAAGCAAATGCATATAAAGAAATAATAATTATCACTAGTGTTGCACTTAGACTAATACTGATTTCTGATAACCAAGCTTCAGATGCAGCAAACGAATTGAATGAAAGACTTACAGACAAACATGAATTCTAGCAGCTTCAGAAAATAATGGATATTTATCCTTGAAATAGGTCATTCAGGTAGCAGGAACGCTCCACCAGGGGAAACATGTTTGACCAATAACTACTTATGCTATTCCTAGTTCAAAAGAAAAAAAACGAACTGACTCTTCAAAGAGTGTTTCTTTAGATTTCTTTGGTGGTCAGAAGCCATCAAGAATGTTTATTACTTTATGGTTCTTCACAAATTTCTGCCAACAAAGTTTTCAGAATCCACATCATTTGTGTCGTCTCTTTGGCACTAGTCAAAGAAACACCACATGATGTAAGGCTTGAACCTCTAAATCACCGCACCTAATGTCTAAGAAAAATAAATGGCGCATCTCATGCCTTACAAAAGAATAGTTGGTAATGCTTATCAGAATAAGGTAAGCTTCTGAATGCCATACATAACTAATATTCACTTGAAAATGATTGAACTAAAAGTGACGTGTATATTTTAAAAATCTATAGCCATAACTCTATGATGCTGTTGGAGCAAATAAATGAGAGTAATGCTCGCACTGCCTTGTGTATGAAAATTTCTAAATATAGAACATGAAAAAATCTTTAAATAGAAAAAGAAAAAACAGGAGGAAAATATGAGAGTATGTCTAAGAAGTCATCTGTCATGTGAAATGCATCTTAACATGCTATTTGCCATCATTGGAAAAGAAAATGAATTTAAAATAAGCTAATGTAGGTTTTCTAAGTCATTGAGAATACATACAGTTGGTCCTGCTAATAAGGACGTCCCAGAGTCAGCTATTGCTGAGCAACCACCAGAACAAAATCCTGGAGAAATGTACAAATTAGATCTAAGAATTTTGCGAGATAGGTAAGATAATAAAACCATCAAAATGCACAAGCAAGATATTGAATATAAGTTCCATAAATCACCAGTTGTCTCCCCGCCAATTAGAACTTCACCCATGTCAAACTGAGAACAGAGGAAGATGATTTCAAGTTAAGGAAATGAGTGCAAGCATGCAACGATATTCAGAAATTGAGAGGTTAAGAAGGAACACCTGCCAATAACCCTTTTGAGTAACAGGAACATATGTATGTTCCCCTTTGAAATGAGTAGGATCAACACCACCAAAAACAAGTTCACCCCCATCTTCCTCGTCACCCTTCCGATTTAACCAAAATGAAAAAACTGGGTCTTTCACTAGACCTTGATTTACCATATTATACCTGACGAAAAAGAAAACTGGATGAAGAAAAGAACCATTGATGCAGAAACTATGAAATGGTTGAACACTCACTTTATCATTTGAGAGTGGATGATTCAAGTCTTTCTATCAAACAGAAGTGATTCTTTTTTATTTCCACCTGTTTTTTAGGACTTGGGATATTTTGTTAATGTAAAAGACAAATCTAATTTTTTTATTGTGAATTCGCAACAATTCTTATCACTTAGTCTTAGCTTTACATTCTCTCTTTTTTTGAGTTCATAGTAATATGGGCTCAGTTTTTCTCTGAGTTTATAGCGTTACTGGTCTTATACTAACTTGAGATGTGCTAATTAGATATGAAAGAGGCCTTCCTCAATTTACATAGATCTGGACTATTCTGGAAATGAAACTTTTTTCTGACTGTTTGTAGGAAAATACTTATACATACTTGTTCTACATCAGTAGTCCACACTCCACTATAAGAATGTTCACAAATCTTAGTGGATCAACAATCCTTACTTCAAATCAGCAGATAGTTTAAGTGTGTGTGTGTCTCGTTGTTTAAATTGCTTACCAGACCGGAACAGCATTCCCAACAGAAATTTCCTGAAATCCAAGCCCCAGAATACCATCAAACTTGGCTGCCAAGAAGGTAATGCCTGGCTCTTTTGTCGCTTCAATGAAATCCTAATGACAAAAGAATATAGAAGTTAATACAAAGAAAAATCATAAAATGATTTCCATTTTCATTTGTTCCTAAGATATACCTGATCCTTAACGACAAGGTTACCGAGTTGAACGTAATCTTGGCTGAAGAAACCCGAGATAGATCCAGTTCCATAATGAATTGCAGCAGATTTACCTTCATAAAGAATGAATTCATATATGGAACTTCTCTTATGCATGGTAGACAGCACAAAATTTATGTGGATAGCAATGAACATTTTCATAAGTGCTCCATTGAGGAGGCCACATTTAGATATTAAAACAAGTTTGTTCCATCATGATATACATTAACAATCAATTTCTTCGAGCATTAATTTCTTCAATTCTACAACCATGTGCAAGATACCTCATGAAATCATTCGAGAGGAAACTGGGAAACAACAATTGCTCTCACATTCATCAACTGTTGGTAAGAAAGAACCACCAGTACTCAGGATATATTCGTATTTCATTGTGTCACCAATAAAATATTATCTAATACATATAGCCAGAAACCATTCTTGAAAGAACTTTTCAGTTTTCAATTATTCATTGCCAAACAGACGCTAACACCCATGTCAAACGAACTTCCCTAACATCAGTGTAAAACACTCATCATAAATGCATTACCCACAGTTCACAGAATGCCTATTGTATTTACATTCGACACAGCCCACAACGCGGGAACAATAAAAGAATTATGAATACCATTCTTTTTGTAGGAACTTGATCGGCTTGACTTATACTTCGAATGGAAAAGGCAAGCAACCTGCAACCATTAGAAAACTCGTTAGCAAACAAACAACTCGGTCGCACTTTTCAATAATATTGATAAAACTGTAGTAACAAGAAGACTCACAGAAAAGTAGCACTTCGACGATGGTACCCAAAGATTAGAACTTCCAGTGTCAAAGATCACAGTGAACTTCTGGGGAGGTGTCCCAATACCAATCTCACCAAAATATTGTGCATCCAAGTAGTTCTTCAGAGCAATGATATCGGTACCCGAATCTCCATTAACACCAGCTAAATTGTTAGAATCCCTCAAAGAACCCCCCTCCTTTGAGCCAAGAGTTTCAGATAACCGGTTAATCTGATTCAGCTTCCTCTTCTTTAGCCCAATTCTCAACAACCCATCACCCCGGGCGGAAAATACAGTAGAAAACAGCACAAACGACAGCACAAGTGCAGCAAAACCGTATCTTTTACCCATTCCACAAACTGCAAAGAGCCATTTACAAAAGCTCTGTAATTAGATTCAACCCCTATCCGTTGACCCATAAAAACACTAAAAAATTCACTGATCAAGAGCAAAAATTGGAGGGCCCTTTAATAGGACTCCCAATTTATTACCTAACACTAAATGGGCTGTTTTTCAATAAGCTTTTTCATGGTAAAATCCATATTCAGAGACCTATTGCAACCGGCAGACCATTTTCTTGGCCAGTTGATTGTTTTTCCAACTACCTAGAAGCCTAAAGACAGCTACGAATTATAACAATGTAAGAAAACATCATCATCTTCAACTGAAAACTGATCTTCTGCTAAAAAAATTCAAGCGTGAAAGTTACCTGAAGGAGAAGACGAGAGAGAAGGACAGAAACGAGCAAACCGAGAAAGAAGTGAAGTCAATGGTTTGGGGGATGAAAAGTGATCAATTATGATATGCACTCGCAGTGAAGGCGCATTGAATGTGTTTAAATTTTTAATATATAGATATAATGTTAAAATATTTTATTATTCTTTTTTATGATTTGTATTCTTTTAATTAATTACAGATTCTTTTTGGGTTTAATATTAAATAATAGGAATAATTACACTCCCCTCCCTTGAGATTTTGTGTAATTATACGTAAATTTCTTCTAGTTTGAAAAATTATATCTAATATCCTTGAGGTTTGCTTCTGTCTAACAAATGGGTCTTTCCGTTGGTTAAAATTCACCGAATTTGTTGATATTAATAAAAAAATTTAATGAAAATCAATATTTGCTCTTGATTAACTTATTAATAACTTAATGCAGGCCAAATAAGTATATAAAGGTAGTTTGGTCATAAATTGATTTGTTTGACTTACAATAAGTCAGTAATAAGTTAATCGATGACAAATATCACCTTTAATTTCTTTTTTTTTTTGCTAATATCAACAAATTCGGTGAATTTTGACTAATGGAGAGACCTATTTGTTAGACATAAGTAAACTTCAGATGTACTAAATGTACTTTTTCAAATCACAGAGAGTTTACGTGTAATTATACCAAACTTCAAGGGAGGAGAATGTAATTATCCCTAAATAATATGATTGAATAAAAAATAGTAGAAGAAGAGGGGTGAAAGTGTTCGAGCCCACTTATTATAAATAAAGAAAAAGTTGACAAAGACAATTTAGTCAATATATTGAAAAAGAAACAAAAATATTATTTTGTACTTCATATATACTTGATATATTATTAATATATATAGCATATTTAAATATGGGTGCATAATTAAATTTTAATTCACAAAAATAGTCATTATTTAAAAACTATATATATTAACTGAATATATAAATAATATCAGAAAAATAGAAGAAAAATATGAGAAATTATTGAAAAAAAGAGTAAGAGAAGAAAAGGAGGGCTTATTTATATTTCTACTAGTTGTTGTGGGCCTGTGGCACGTCGTTCCTGCGTGCATATAATAAATATTCTTCTTCGGTTTAAAATATATTATTATTATAAATAAGATCAAAATATAAACCATTACATCACATTAAAAAAAAGAAAGAAAAAGGGCATTTTTAACCGCCGTTAAATAAGTTGGTTATATTATCGGTTGAAGGGCATTTTTGATCTCACAAAAAAATGGTAGAAAAGGTGTAATTAACCGCCGTTTATGAGTTTGGAGGAGGTTTTCTTTATATAATAGTATAGAAGTATAGATTATAAAAAAAGTTAAAAAAAAAAATGCAAGTCTATCTAGAAAAGAAGTAAATTTGCAAAAATACTGTCCGTGAGCTAACGAAACACAAAATTTTATATTTTATTTTATAATTTTGGGTTTGAGTCATTAGCTCAGCTAACAACTCCAGCCAATTTTTTATTTATTTATTTGTTGTTTTTTTTTTTTACTAATTTAAGAATTAAAGTTGGGCCAAATTGTTGGCCCAACTAATTTTGTGTTTTTTGGTAAATTATTAGTTAAGATTTTTAAGTAATAATTAATATTTAGTTAATATACAATTAATATTTAATATGATTTAATTATTATGTAAAAAATTAAACAAATAATTAAAAAAATAAAAAAAATTAGTTGGGCCAATAATTCGGCCCAACTTTAATTCTTAAGATTAATAAAGAAAAAAAAAAACCTTATAAGAAACTGGGCTAGGGGATTCAGGAAAGGCGACCCACTCCCCCTACCTATTTATCCTGATCATGGAATGGTTACATGGCTTCTTGATTCGATACCTATCGATGGAATGGCTACGTTGGGGTACCGGTTTTAAATGCATTTTAGTCCTACATCTTTTTAATTTTTGTGATTTTGATCTTTTTTTGGTCGGAGTTCACCCTTCTTGTCGGAAAAAAATGCGTGTGCCTCTCACGTGATATTTTAAAATTGGGTTTTTTGTTCCTATTAGTCCATTTTTATCAGCATTTTTGTCCTTTAACTTTCTAGAGTAGCATTTTGGTCCGACATCTTTTTAATTTTTGCGATTTCAGTCCTTTTTTTGCTGGAGGTCACCCTTCTCGCCGGTGGAAGTGAACTCCAGCGAACAAAAGGATTGAAATTGCGAAAATTAAAAGATGCAGGATCAAAATGTTACACTACAAAGTTAAAGGACGAAAATGCCAAATGATCTAAGTTACAGGACCAAAAATGCATTTAATCCCTGGGGTACTTCTTATTCACTCCAGATTAACTATTGCATAGTGCAGAGACGGAGCGTAAGCACCCTGTCAACGTATAATATAGACATTTACTTGCGAACCTGGTATACCATATTTGGCAAGAGAAAAACCATAGGCGATTCGATGGAAACCTGCAGCGACCCACATTAATTGCAGCACTAGCCTTGGAGCAATGCGGGCTTATGAGTCAGAAAATCAATTACATAGCTATGTACATTATATAGACTTTGGGGAATATATACTTGGTTAGATGACTGAGGTATTGTGATGTTGTTGTGTTTTATTGGAAAAATTGTTTTTTCGGTCTTATATTTTAGGATTTTTTTTTATTTGATTCCATTTATTGCATTTGTCTCACATTTAGTCCCATTTGTTTAATTTTTTCTCAAATTTGATCCCAAACAGCATTTTACGTCAAATTGTTAACGGAGCCGTCAAGTCTGTTATTGGGGCAAGACTTGATGGCTCCGTTAACAATTTGACGAAAAATGCAGTTAGGGACCGAATTTGAGAAAAAATTGAACAAATGAGACTAAATGTGAGACAAATACAACAAATGGGACCAAATCAAAAAAGGTCCTAAGATATGAGACAAAAAATAAAATTTTCCCTATTTTATTTATTGAAATTTACTGTTTTCTAAAAAGAAACTTCTGCCAACAAGATCAAATAAAGACAGAAACCAATAGGATCATGAATTTGCATAACAATTCATTTAGTTATATATATATATATATATATATCATTATTTAATTTTTGAATTTTCATTACATAAAAAGTTTTCCGTAATTAACTTTCTAAGAATTCATGTACATCAGTGCATAGGTTAGGGAGGTCAACATATTTGGTCCCACGCTTTTGGATTACCAATTTAGTCCTCAAATTGAAATTTTTTTGACATATTTGGTCCCAAAATCACGTTTTTCGTCAAAAAACTAACGGCACATGCACGTGATGTGTGCGTGCCCATTAGTGGGAGGGAAGCATGGCACTAAATTGATAATCTCCCAGAAAGCGTGGGACCAAATGTGCTCACCGCCTAACATATGAGACCAAAAGTGTAATTTTGCTTATTTGAACCGTATATCTTGCTGCGAATTCTTTAGGAAGGAGATTGTACATCAAATAGAGTTTTGAGCAAGAGGGAGCTCCTTGAGGGTTCATTGCCAGCGTTAAAGAGCTTGGTGTTAAGTAGCAGTTCGCAATCTTGACTTGCTTAGATTTGGTTCCCTTCAGTAACTTTATTAAGGGGAAAGTATATACAATATTTGTTCATTCAAGATTTGGCTAAATCTCATTTTTTGTCCCTTATATTAGGCTAAGTTCAATTTTGGTCCCATTCATTACAAAAATCTCAATTTCAGGATAATATCTTTCGATTTGTTTCAATTTTGGTCGCAACGCCAAAATTGAAGGAAAACGTTAACTGCCGTCTAAAGGGGCATGTACCTCTCACATGCTCTTACACCTTGCGTATTTGGGAAAAAATCAAAGAGTTCCAGCTTTAATTTCTTCCCCAAATCTTCTGCCCTTTCTTCTGTGAAGAACCCATCGTAAGCCCCTTTTTTTCAGAGCAACAAATTGTTACGAGAATAATGAATCTTCGTGACCCAAGTATGATTTTCTTTGTCCTTGTGCCCATTGGTGGGTCTTCCCACATAAAAGAACCACACCCACTAGCAATATTATCACAACCATAAAATCTTCTTCCCATATTGGCGCTCGTCCATGAGGTTCTTGGAGATGTTTTCTTATCAAAATAACACATGAGAGTTCTAATTGTAGAAGTTGAATCACTTGTTGACTCAATATTTTCAGAAATGAAAGCGAAATTTGGAAGTATTTGGAAGAGGGAAGATAGTGGATGAACCCTAATTCTTCATCCCCCCTCCCCCCCTTGCCCCCGCCTTTCTGTCACTTCATGTATTTATTTTCCTCTAAATACGCATCATGCAGGAGGCGAATGTCTCCTCTTAACGGCAGTTAATGTTTTTCGTCAATTTTTTACGTTGGGCCAAAATTGAAACAAATTGAAAGATATTGTCCTGAAATTAAGATTTTTGTAATGAATGGAACCAAAATTGAACTAGGCCTAGTAAATGGGACAAAAAATGAGATTTACCCTTCAGGATTTTTGTTTAAATATTAAAAAAAGAAATTCTGAAAAAAAAAATTTGGGTCTTTTGCTCTCTTGAGGAGCATATTGCATACAAGTAATACTTTTTTTTTATCATCTTTTGCAAATTATAAACGAGTTGAAAAACTGAAGTTCCTTTTTTATTTAACAAAAGGAATTACTTAGATATACCAAATAGAAGTCGTCTTGCAAGGGAACTGTTGACTCGCGAGCGACTTCAAGAAAATAGGAGTTTCAACAATGTATTTTGAATGCACAATTCTTTTTAGAGAATCGAAAGGCATGAACTCTATCACAGTTTATTCAACTAATGCTCTTGTTTTCATTAATTAAATGTTTGTAGGGATGCTCTCTTAACGCTTAGCTCATCATACTGTTGTTTCAGCATCTAAATTTATTTGATATATTGAGCCCATGCAGTTCCACATATAGAATGAGTGTTTGTAAATCCGCTGCAAATTAAAACTTCTTTTGTGATACATAACCGTATATTTCGTATTCCGGTCACAACATGTTACAGAAGGCAGAAAAAGATTTGATTTTAACTAATTCAAATATTAGCAACAATTAAATAATTTAATTATTTGATATTGCGTTCACTTTTAAGATTATTACATTGGATATATATTGATTTTATTAGCATAACAATATTTTAAAAATTACAACTATTAGTATACTTTATAACACATCGTCATGTTAGCACTCAGAGATGGAGAAGTTCGGTAACCCTTCTGAAAAAAATCATTTATAAAAAAATATAAACAAAAACGATTATATAAATCTGAGCAAAATTATATTTTTGGTCCCATAGATTAGGGGAATCGACACATTTAGTCTTACACTTTCTGAGGGAATACCAATTTAGTCCCACCCTTCCCTTCCACTAACGGGCCGTTAGTTCCCGTTAGTTTTTTGACGAAAAACGTCATTTGGGACTAAATGTGTCAAAAAAAAATTTAATTTTAGAACTAAATTGATAATTTGAAAAAACGTGAGACTAAATGTGTCGAACCACTTATGGACCAAAATTGTAATTTTGCCCTGCATAGTAAAACCAATATCTTTCAATTAAATAATACATACACACATCTTAACATCAAACATTTTTATTATATTATATAATGATAAGTACAAATAAAATTAAAAGTCGTGATCCAATTCATTTGAATAAGACAGGTTAAAGTCATTGAAACCGCGTCAGACGACGTTATCCCATCAATATTAAACAATTTTTGAGATTGACTTAATACTTGACTGCTATCTATGAATAGGACTTGAAATTAACACCAACTACATGCAACATGCTCATCATCATATATATCCAAGACTTGGGAATATTAATTTCTTCCCAAACTTTTGGCTTCACGCGGAGAATAACACAAATTGCATTGACAAATATCTGCAAGATAGAAAAACACTTGCAAAAATCCATCCTCAAATTTCTGAATCCGTACAAAAGTAATCACATCTTTTCTATATTTTCCTTTCCTAATTCATATATCATTCTTTTTTCATGTCTACATCAATATGAATATTACATTATTCAGATCAAAAATTTCAAAAAAGGACAAATGTATCATATGTTTTGAGCCTTTAATTTCATGGAGGCAAAAAAGAAAACCCTCCAAGAAACCAAAAAAAAAACTATGGTAAAAAAAGAAAAGGGAAATAATAGTTTTCAAAGTTTTTACTTGATTAATTGACTTGAAATCCTGAGCTGCTGAGTTTATTGTTGCCATTGCTGTTATTGTTGCTGGTGGCAACACTGCCATTGTTGTTGCTGCTGTTGCTGTTGTTGCTAGCGTTGTTCGGATACGGCCCACCGCCGATGAGTGAAGAGATGGCTGCTGCTAAAGCAGCGGTGAAGTTTGGATCAGTAGTGAGAGCATTGACAGTGTCACTCAACTGGCCCTGGTGGACTGAAGGAAGTGTAGCTGATAGTTGATTACTGCCTTGATCCATTTCTTGTGACATTTGGAGGCCTGAGAACTTGGACTGGTTGTACAATCCCTGGCCGAAGAGTTGAGGCAGAAGGGCTGCAGCAGGGTTGGCCGGTTGGCCGATGTTCGGTGGTTGATTAAGGAATGGGAGAGGGAACTGGCCTGAGGGTCTTGGGAACTGTAGAGGGTTGGGGGACTGTGTTAGGTCTAGTGTGACGGTGGGGAATGGGGCTGATGCTGAGATTGTAGCCATGCTGGAGGAGCAAGGGAGGAGTGTCCTTGCTAGGAAGTTGGAGTTCATTAGGCCGTCAGCGCTTGGCATTGATCCCGAGAGTAGCATTCTTGCAGCCGATGATGTCGTTGAGGCCATGGCCATGGCGGCCGGTGGCAACGGGTGGTTGTGGTTGCCTTCGTAGGTCGTTATGAGAATGCTTCTGTCGTCTGCGCATCTTTGGACCTGGAGAGGATTGGGATTTCTATATGTTTATATACGGGTTTGAAGTGCTTTTAAAATGATGGGAACTATAGAAAATGTTTGAGATAATATAAGATACTTCTTCTGTCTCAAAAAAGATGTATTGATTTCTGTTTTCATATCTAAAGATGACACATAATGAGGAGCAAAGCAACCTTAAAAGACTCAATGAGCTTATTGAAAAGAATTGAATGAAGACAAATCAAGAAACATACTTGTTTCCGAACTGGGCAACCAGCAGCCATTGTGCAGCGGTAGTACGCCCGTGGGCATGGGTTCCCCTTCGCCATCTTCTGCCCGTACTTGCGCCATTGGCATCCATCCGTGATCTATTTTCATCATTCAGACCAACAAATTAATCAATTACACTTCTATGTGTGGAAGAAAAGATTCAGACACAATCACATACCATGGGAGCCTCAGAGCGAGCACGAACGGAGACACGGGCCTTCCTCATAGTAGCCTCAGTGGCTTGATCAACATTCCTAGGAGAGTGTCCGAGCCGAGCAACCTTGTTTTCGGAACACTGGTCCTGATCTCCTCCTCCAACGTCCTTGTCGGGCGTCGGAGGCTGGTTCCTGCCCGTCCGCCCCTCAGACGACGTTGACAACGAAACCTCATCGTCGTCGGCTGCCGCTCCCAGCCCAAGATCCATAAACTGCCTAGGTACCACTTGTCCTTTTCCGTGCCCGCTTTTGCCTTCTTCTGTATTCCCTCCATTTTGCATCAGCGTGAGCAAATGCATCTGAAGGCCATTGTAATTGTTCGTCATCTGATTCAGCATCTCCCTCAGACGCTGATTCTCGGTGTTCATTCTCTCCATTTCAGCTTGAAGAAACGCCATCTGCTATTGATTTTCATACAAGCAATCATCATCAAGACTTGATAATTACACACACACATTTATATATATATATGCATGCATGTAGTAGTATAAGCACTTTTGCTGTATTCTGACCTCAGTTTTTGATCTTTTGTCTTCTGAATTTGAAGATATTCTGTCGTCCACTATCGACTCATCACTACCAGTGTTTGCAGTGGTGAGAAGATGCAATCCAGTCTGGAGAAATCACAACCAAAACTAACTCATCAACTAAGATAGAAAAAAGACATTGTAATATCTTTTAGAAAAGCAAGGAATTTTCAACTTATTTTGGAAATCTTAACGAGCTCTTTCAAATTTGATCATATGAATTACAAAATTGTCAATAATACTAATACATTATAAGACCCCATAATCTTATTTTGCTCAGAAATTTTAGAGTTTATTCTTAGAATAAGATTTAAAATCTCACAAATTTTTATAAGATGTGTACTCTTTAAATAAGCTTACCCAAAAGGGTTTTTACTGTTACATTCCTAAACAACCAGAATTCATTTTTGTGGTTTGAAATTACTTCCTAAGCATCCATGAACTTAGCTTTAGAACCCTTTTCAGATCAAACTCGATACATGAAAAAAAAGAAAGGAATATGTATATATATATATATACATATATATATTTGGAAGGGAATATAATTATAAATATGAGAAATGAAGGTTGATTGTGATGACAGTCATAGGTTAAACATACATTTACTTTGAAATCCAAGACTGAGTTATGGCCGGTCAAATGCGCCGGTTCTCCGGCGTCATCGCCGCCACCTCCACCGCCCTCTTTCTTGTCGGAAAAGAAATCCATCTCATCGACGACCATGCGCTGGCCGGCGTTGGGAGTATCAGCAGCTGGATCGTGGTCGTGGGAGGCGGAGCTGAGACTGACGGGGAACTGAATGGTGGGAGGTGGTGGTGGTGGCGGCGCCTCCATGGATGATGATGATGACGGAGGTTTTGGTTCAAGTGTGAGGTGGTGGTGTGGATGATGGTGGGAGTGGGTTTTGGGTTGAGAGAGATTAGAGTATTGGTGGGTTGAAGTTGGGTTGTGAAGAAAGAATGTGATGAGAGTGTGATCTGGATCAAAGGAGAGTCCACTGCCTCTGGCCATATATTCTTGAGACGAACAGATAGAGAAAATGGGAGCAAATGACTCGGCTATACTATGGGAACGTTGAGACTATAGAATGAAGACCAAATTATAGGAGAGAAGGAAGGGGGGGGGGGGGGGGGTATGGTAGGAGGGTACTCCAATTCACATGCAATATTCAACTATATACATACATATATAGCCTTTTGTCTTGATTAATTACTAGAATAAAAAAAAATTATAAGGAGTATTAATTAATCATGATTGTGCAGCTACTATTATCTAGTGTTTCTACAAACGAGATCATACACTATAAGTATTTTGGTCATAGTTAAGTTTCGTATTAGTGTTATTTGATCATGCTGTATAATATTAATTTTTAAGTCATAATCACTTATAATATAGAAATTAGTTCATTATTTGTGTTGATTTATGATTTTTTTTAATTATTATACATGTTGATTTACGATACTTGAATAAATGTACGGTTATAATATAAGGAGAAAATTATAAATATTTTTACAATTTATACACGTGTTGGTGTGACACGAATGTGAAAATAAAAAATATTTGGAATTTGGGTGGGGTGGGGTGGGGGGGGGGGGGTTGGAGTTCTAGATTTAATGGAAGAGAAATTGATGGGATTTGATATATTTGGGACCATGGGAGTGAAAGTGAGGTCTATTTTCCTCTCTAGTCCTTTCAATCTTCCACTAAGAATGCTGGTTGTGGTCCAGTTTGCACAATTAGTATTAGTGTGAAAGTGGATCTCATTACTCATACTTGGTCTTTCTGACTCTGGTCAAAATCCAACTCGTGGTAACTTTTAATTACACTTGTCCTGTCACAACACGAGTCTTAATTTAGTGTTTCTTTTTTTTCTTGTTATTCAGTCCTTGTTTTTATCTAACCATCGTATGTTTTTTTCTTGTTACGGTCAGATAAATATTGATGCTGTAAAAATTGTTTCAGAAAATTACGTTGTAAGTCTCTTCTAGTACATCAAATACGGGCTTCGATTTGTTCTACGGATCGAATAATTCTGTTCTGATCTGTACTTTAAATGCGTTTATATTTTGGCTAAATATAGAAAAGATTACTTTTTACTATCACAAGTATATTTTTATTAATTTTTTTTTATTACGTAAATAATGAAATGATACGACAGATGCCACAAAAAAGGACAGGCCTAGAAGGGAGACAGGCCCAAGTGCATGGAGAAGTTGACCCAAACGACAAGCAAGAAGCTACGGCCCAAGAGAAGGTTGCTCGAGGATGGAGCTAGGCCCCCAAAGGGCTCATTATTCGACACACGTGGTTGTCGAGCTGTCCTTTGGGGAAGAGAGTGCAATATGTGGACCAACTTGTCGCTCAAGGAAGATGAAGGAAGGGAAAGGTGTTCACCAGGATCTTTAAAGATCCTCGAATGGAAGGATTGGCCTTAGCACCTAGCTTGAAGAAACAGATTCCTTTTATCCGTAAGGAGATCCTTATCCACAGAAAACCACCCTCGAGAAAGGTGTGGCTCGGTTAGGAAGAACTCTAACTTATCCCCGAGTTCGCTGGAAGAAGGACTCTCTCTCGAGTAAGAATCCTGTTTATAAATAAGTCTTCCAACAATTGAAAGCGGGTAGCGTCTCTTGAACGCGGACAAACTATATTGCTCACATATTCATGCTTACGCTATTATTGATTTCTACACTTTATATTCATGATTATTTCTCTTTATGGTTAATTACTAATTTGAATGTTGGAGGCTAACGTACTTTTTGCAGATTCTCTTTTTAGGACTTGTAGAAATCAAGGCTCAAAGATCTCAAGTTGGACTCTTCTGAAACGAGCAACTTTTCGCTTGAATCAAGTTGCATCGTCTGTGGGAAACACAGTGGGATGGAGACGCAAAAAGGGATCGACTCTCAGGCAGGAGACGCTCAGGTTCTCCAGGTGGTGTCAGGTGCACCCTTGCCATCCTCAGGCCGTAGAGGTGAAGGCACATCTGATCCCCTAGAGCCCATAGACCCAACTCGCAACTGCACTTCCTCATAACTTCCTCGGGAAAGATGTTGCTTGTCCCGCTAGAGACGCTGCAACAAATGATCACAACAGCTATATGTGCACAGATAGCAACTATCCCTTGGGTGGCTCTGGTAACTCCTCCAGCCGTGAAGGTCCCTACTCCCCTTGTAGGAGAAGTTCAGATGAACCTACCTTGAGATCCCCTACTTACGGGGGGAGATTCAAATCCCATAACCACAAAAAGAAATTCCCAACGAATGGAGAGATCGTCTGAAGTATCTCCAACGAGGGTTCCAGGACGTGTAGCACCGGGTCCTGGCATCCCGCTCAAAGAACATGGAGCATCCCTTCCGATGAAAAGGTCATGGTGGACAAACTCCCAACCAATTGTCAGATCCCAACCATGGTAGAGTATGATGGGTTTACAGGCTCCTAGGAACACCTGTCCTATTTCAATAACGCAACTCTCCTTCACCATTATATGGATGGGGTTAAATGCTGAGTGTTTTTCACTACATCCGCTCGAGCAACTCAGCAATGGTTCAACCAATTATCTGATGCCTCAATCAGGACTTTTCAAGAATTATGTTTCCCTTTTCTTCATCAATTCACCAACAACAAACAACATCCAAAGAGAGCCATGAGTCTTTTCTCAATCCAATAGAAGGAGTCATAAGAGAGTACCTCCAGCGCTTTAACGCAGCTGCCCTGCAGTTCCCTTCGGCTACTCTCGAGGTATTGGCCAGTGTTTTCTTACAAGGATTGTAGGATGGGATTTCTCCAAATCTCTAGCCAAAACCCCAACAGTAGACTTTGATAGCCTTCTAGCGCAAGCAGAAAAGTACATTAACACGGAAGAAGCTCGAGCCTCCAAGTAGGAATGTCAGAGAAAGAAGAGGGATGATCAAAAAGAGGAAGGTTCTTCCAAAAAACCAAAGATAAAGTTTTGAGACAAGAAGCCCCCCCCTTCTGAAGGTATCCCTCGTACACTCCCTTAAATGCACCCATCACGTAAGCGCTGATGGAAGTAGAGGGTAAAGGAATAGTAGTCTTGCCGCGAACAACCAAGGATGGTCCCATTCGGCCTCGTCACATAAGTACTGCCACTTTCATAATGAATATAGGCACACGATAGAGGAATGCCGGTATCTGAAAGACGAAATCGAAAGGCTTATTTAGAACGGTTACCTTCAGGATTTTGTATGCCGAGAAAAGGCACAAGGCACAGGCCCTATCAAAGCGCGAAGCTTTCAAGAAGAAGAGAGCCGATGAGTCTAGCCCGAAAAGGCCTTAGGTAATTCCCCTCGCGGAGGATTCATCCGAATGATTGCAGACAACCCTGCGGGATGAGACTCTCACAGGGCCCGAAGAGCCCAGATTCGAGAGATAGAAGGAGGGTTCACCACGGAAGTCATAGATACGTAGAAGCCGTAGTTGATGCCTCTGCCATCAAGTTTAGACCTACTTAAGGGCATGGGATGGTGTCTTCTCAAAATACGAAAAGGTGTGCCTCGACCCAGAAAGGACTTTAACTTCTCCCTAAGTTCGCTAGAGGACGGACTCTCTCTCTCTCTCCCTCTCTCTCTCTCTCCCTCTCTCTCCTCTCTCTCCTCTCTCTCCTCTCTCTCCTTATCTCTAGCAAGAATCCCATCTATAAATAAGTCTTTCGACTCTTAGAAGCGAGTAATGTCTTGAACACTTGCACTTGCACATGGAGAAATCTATTGCTCAAGCATATTCACGCTTACACTATTATTGATTTCTATGCTTTATGGTCACATTTATTTTTTCTACGATCAATTACTAACCTGAGCATTGGGGTGTTAACGTATTTTTTTAGGTCCCCTTTGTAATATTTACTTAAATCAAGGCCTAAAGATCTCAAGTTGAACTAATTTGAAATGAGCAACTTTTGTCTCACATTAATGATGTTGACACGTGTATGGACAATGCAGAATTGGTCTTTTCATCCGACAATAATGACTAACAAAGTAAAAAAACCAAAAATTTTAAAAATATAATATAATATGTTCCGAATTCAATCTAGAAACATAATCGAAATGTCCTGATCAGTAAAATCATATATTAGTCGCTTTCTCACTAATTTAGACTTTCTTAATTTGTTTCCAATCTTAATACCTAAGGTATCTTTTTTTCCAAACCCAGTGGCAAAGTCTCGGCTAAGTTAGTCTGAGGAATCAGGCCCGAATAGTTAGCACCAGTAGGCCAAAAAGCTATCAGTTGTGACCTTGACCTATTTGCGAGACAACAATCTGTTCAAGTCCAATTACTACAAGCAGAGCACCCATCCCGCTCGACAGACACATCAACAACATTCTACACCTCGAATGGCACATGACCACCAAAGCACATCAATAGGGATGAAGAAGCCAGTTGTAGCCTGCTGGATAAAGATGACTCGTAATTACTTATTTTATTTCACCTACTTCCTTGCTAAAATGGCGGATCTCGTTCTTGTTGTCGTGGGGTGCATATGACATGACAAACAACTGAATAAAATCTATCCCAATAAAATAGGCATCCCAAAAAATTGAGGGATATATTAACCACCCTCAGTCGTCTCCTCGATTTTCTCATTTTGTTACTATAAATAGGGGCCTAGGTAGGTCAAGGAAGTAACAAGTCTTCAACTAACTTTCCATTCGTTTTCCACTTATTCTCAACTCTCACACACGATTTTCAGCACTCCTAAGCATATCTTTTGCTATCTTTGACATCTTCAATGTATTTTGCTATCAAGCTTGGTAAATCTTACTCTTTTCTTAGAGTTTATTTGGTTGGAGTGAAAAATGGATATGCAAGAAAAGTGGAAATAAAAAGTAATGTATAAGAAAAAGTTTGGTGTTTAGTGAAAGAAAATAAATGAAAAAGAAATAAAATTGGATGTATATAAAACCCCTTCGGAGTTCATTTTTGTTTTCGTTCAGAATTGGGTAGAAAAGTGAACGTGTAAGGGCAAAAAGACAAGAAGGTACATATTTTATTTTATTTACCCTATTACGCATACATGAATTTTTCTCCATTTCTTTTTTTTTTCTTTTCCAACTAATAACACCCGTACACATTCTTTGAGAGAAGACAATTATACAAAAAATATTCTTATTCTTGTTTGATGAATATTTTTATCAATAAGTTTTAAGTTTATTTTTTAATTTTTTAGTAACATAAAATTATTTTAGTACCATATTAAGTTGTTTACTTTCAAGTACCAAATGAAAAAAAATGGTTAATCAGTAAAATTTTAAAAATTAGTATTTCCTTCTCAATCTATTTTCTTCGTACCAAACAAGGAAAAATATTTGAGATTTACCTCTTTTCCAACCATACCAAAAAACTTAAAATTAAATAGGCAGAAGGAGCAGAGTCGTAGTACATGGGGAAATCGGTCCTAGAGAGTTGAATTGTTTTCCATGATAGGTATAGAGGATGTAGTTCGACTAAAGTCAAAGATCACAGAGGTACGAAGCCTAATGACAGAACAACCAAGCGCCTAATGGCACAGTAGAAGATTTTTTAAACAACCATTTTAGTTCGCCAGTCAATGACTGAGCTGTGATTGCATAGGTAATATTTCAAGCTGGAGCGGAGGCAGCAGAGGCGAAGGTGAGAGCGGGGGGTAGGAGTGCAAGGGCAATTAGTACGGGTTGCCATAGTTGTCTGGATGGATTGGAACAGAAATTATTATTTTTCCCCTCTCCTCTTTTCACTTTCCCTTTCCTCCGACTGAATCAAATGAACCCTTAGCGAAGGTGAGAGCGGGGGGGGGGTAGGAGTGCAAGGGCAATTAGTACGGGTTGCCATAGTTGTCTGGATGGATTGGAACAGAAATTATTATTTTTCCCCTCTCTTCCTTTCACCTTCCCTTTCCTCCGACTGAATCAAATGAACCCTTAGGGTTCGTTTGGTTCAAGTGAGAGGAAAGGGGAAGTGAAGGGGGGGGGGGGGGAGTGAAAAGGCAAGGGGAGAAAAAAATAATATTTTTTTAAGTTGTTTGGTATGATTTAAAGGGGAATAAATCTTAAATACTTGTCTTTGTTTGGTACGAAAAAAATGGACCGAAATGAACATGCTAATTGTTGTAATTTTACTGATTAACCAATTCTCTTTATTTTGTATTAGAAAATAAATAAATTAATATTATAATAAAATAATTTTTAGGTATATCAAAAGTTTTACAACCTTATTAATAAAAAAATATTGATAAAACAAGAACAAGAATATTTTATTCTACACTATTCAATTTAAATGAAATAAAAATAACTATCGATGCTCTCAAATAAAGAAATTGATTCAAACATCAGCATTTTTGTTTGTGATTTGGTTCTCTTTTTCATAATATTATATACAGGTATTATCAGGGGAATGAAAAAAAAATTGGAGGAAAATTATGTATATGGATAATAGAGTAAATAAAAATAAAATTTCTATTTTTTTATCTTTTTGGTCTTATACGTTAACCTTTCCGTCCAATTTTGGACGAAAACAAAATTAGACTCTGGAGGGGTTTCATATACATTCAATTTTACTTCTTCTCCATCTATTCTACCTAACCAAACATAAAGCTTATTCTTAAACATCCATTTTTAGTTCCGCTTATCTTATACACCCACTTTTCCCCCCAACCAAACAAACCCGTAGTATCCCTATATTACTTTTTTATAAAAATACTTTACCAACTTAAATATCAGAATGCTAACTCATAATTTTAAATGTTTATACTTTCATAATAGTAGGATACAGAAGATCTTTTGATTTTGTATATAACACTGTTGGATTTGGATACGCATTACACTTAAAATTATTAAAAATCACACCTTTAAAATACTCAAGTATGATGTAAAAATTTGCTTAACGTTTAGAATATATATATACATATATATATATATATATAAAAGAATAGGGAGAAAAGAACAAAAGAGAAGAGAAATAAATGAAAAAACTAAATGGTTGAAGTCAAGAGCTACTAGGGTAGGATGAGATGTCTATATTTGGGATTGGCCCCAAAAGTGGGCCCAAATTGCAAATTGGCAGAAGTTCTGTGAGCAAAGTACAAATTGACATTGATTGAGATCGAGGGATTTTGTCAAAGGGGATGAGTTCGACGCGTCCCAGGACTTCGTCGCCCTGATTTGTCCGCCACTTGGTAAGAAACTTCCTTTCTTTTTTTTTCTTTTTTTTTTTTTTTCTTTTTTTTAGGGCCACTTGGTAAGAATCTTCCATCATATATTTAGTGTAATGCAATTTATCTTCTTGTAATATTATAAATAAATAAATTATTCTTTTACAAAATAAAAAATAATTTATCTTTTTGTTTTCTTTAAAATAATACAATTTACCTCCTTATTTAAGATGATAAATTATTTTATTTTAAAAAGTACAAGAAAATATTTTTACTATTTTGTTGTTATTATAGTCGCGAAAGAGAGTGATAATATATAAAATTGATTTGAGGAGTCTTCTTGGATCCTTGATTGTTTTACTATTCATTTAATTACTTGATGTTTTACTTGATTTTAACCACGCTATCTATAAAACAAAATGTCCATGGAAGGTGAAATTGATTTTTTTTTTTACTTAGAATGGTGAAATTGATGTAATTAACTTTTATGTACGTTGTAGAAAAATATATCCATTTCTCTCATTAGGCAAATTGATCGGCCGGTGACCTTTGTTTTATTGTTATTAAGGCCCTGTTTAGTTCGTATGTGATATAGGTCGTAAGAATAGGTCCTCGTAAGTAACCCCTGAGGAAGGATGGGAAACACCTCGCAATCCGAAAGGGGAAACCAAGGCTAGGCATCGTGAAAAAGTTGGGGACCAAGGGAAGAAGAGATACTTGAGAGTGGATACGAAGGGGACCTAGAGGTCTGAAACAGATGCGACTTGGGACAGATCCAGAAGCAAGGCCTCGTAAAAGTTAGAACCTCGTAAATGAAGGAAGCCGGATGGAAAAGTGCAGGCACAAGAACAAAGAGAGGGCTAGCAAAGACCACGAGGAAGAGACCCATGGCTTCGTACGGAGGAACGAGGCCGATCGGAAGTATGGAGAATGAAGCTAAAGATAGGCAACGTTACAGAAAAATAGAGCGCAAGGATCTCGACCAAGGATGGACCGAAGAAAATATCAGGGGAGCTTAACCAATTCTGACAAGATAAAAGATATGGCAGATCATGAAAAAATCCTGCGGAGATCCTTCCTTATACGCTCGTAATCCCTAGGACTCAACTATAAAAGCTAGTGCCTCAAGCACCACAGAAAGGTCATTCTCTTTTGAGTAAAAAGATTCCCACCACATCAGTGTGATTAGGCATGATAAAATTACTTATCATGCCTAATCACAGGTTTGGTTATTATTATTAAAGCCCGGTATTAATATTGGGTCCAATCTTATTTATCAAAATTTATGGATTAATGGATCTCACCTATGTGGTGGGATACACAATCCCACAAATTATTATAAATCAGTATTATTTTTTTGCCTCATTTACCCTTCCACTCTCTCCCCATCTCCAACCCCCCCCCCCCCTTCCTTTTGTCCATCTATTTCTTCTCCCATGAATAATTAAAAAATCTTGACTTTTTAAACTTTGCCTTTTTTTGTTAATTGAGAATTACATGTATGATTAACAAATGTATATTAAATTATAATAATTAAATAATAAAATATAATACAAAATATTACGTCTTTCTTTCTTGGACTTTCAAAAATTATTTGTTCTAATTAATTATTAAGTTGAATGTGTATTTTGAACTTCTACTTCATATAAATATAGAAAAAAAGAAAATATTCCACAAGTTCATTTTATTTTAAGTAATTGTATTTCAACAAATAATTTAAATTTTTTTTTATAATAATTCACAAGCTACAATATAAAAATATAAATAACTTAAAAGAGGATATGTCAATAGTCTTTTTACATTTAATCATACTTTATAATCTCTTTAACCAAACACTATATTATATTTTCACATGGGATATCCTACATACAATACATCAAACCAAATAGCATATAATGTAAGATGTGATTAATTATATTCATTTTTCTATCCCATCCAATCCATCACGCCTAATTCTATCACACGAACCAAACGAGGCCTAAGCATACCCTATATTAGTTTTAGTCTTATGACTGTGTCCTTTTTTTTTAGGTCCTTTAAGTTTCAAAATTGATTAAATTTAATCTTTTGGTGGCCAAAACTTTGATTTTTGGCCGAAAAAATGACATGACAAGCCAATTGGATATCTTTTTTGGGGATTTTAATCCTACATGGCTTTAGACATGAGTTGAAAGACATGTTGAACATAATTATATTATGTATAATTATAATTTATAAAAAAATAAAAATATTATTTAAAAGAAAAAATCCCACGACCTCCCCCCTAGCCGCCTCCCTACTCCCTACTCCCTACCCCCTCCTCCCCCATTGCCCCCTACAAAGGGGAGCAACGGCGACGCCATCGCGTCGCCCAGACAAGAAATAGATTTGGGCTATTGTGTCGGCCCAGAGGTAGAGGGCGACGGTCGCCCTCCGCTGAGATGGGCGATTGCGTCGCCCAGAGGTCGAGGGCGACGGTCAACCTCGCTGCGATAGGGCACAACGGCCCTCATTTAAAATTAAATGAAGTTTTTTTGCCCCTCATTTAACATTCTTATGTATATTTTTGTACTTATAAGAGGATAAATGTAATATATATATATATATAGTTAGGTTAAGATCACTATTTTTTTCCCTTACAAGTACAAAATATTACATGACAAAGTTAAACGGGGGTAAAATTGAAAAATTATGTAATTTTTTTTTAACGCGGCATTTTTCATTCAAATCCTACCGAAAGAGCATCATGTGTAAATGATGAATTTTTGGAGGTGTAAGTATAATTTCAAAACTTTTTTGGGGAAAGTGTAGTTTTGCATTTTTAGATGGAATTTAAGTGTAATTAACCCTATATTTTTTATAGGGTTAAAAGCAGACACCCCCAACCTTTGGGTCGTTTTGCACTTTGCCCCCCAACCATTTTTTTTTTTTTACAAAGCACCTCCCAACCTTTGCATTTTGTAGTACTTTACACTTTTCGGGAATAATAATGGAATATTCTGAAGGGGTGTACACACGCGCCCTATGGCAATTCTTTTGGCTGGGTAAAATTGTAATTTCATAACCCCCCCCCCCCCCCCCTTTTAGAAAAAAAAGTAAATTAAAACAAAACTAAGAAGATCTTCTTCTTCATCCACCATAGCCGACCACCTTCTTCTTCTTCTTCATCAACAAAACGACCAAAAGGCTTGGGAGGTGCAAAGCTCTTCAATTGTGAAGTTGGAAGACATTATCTTCTTCTTTCTCTCTATCCTTCAACACTAAAGCAAAAAAGCACGTCAAATTTTTCCGTCGTTGTCTTCCTAGTAGGGGAGCCGTCGTCCCCTCGTCGTTGATTTTTTCCCGAACCTTCTCAACACCCCGATCATCTCCCTCAGACATCAACTTCTCCAATTACCCCCTCTACTTCAAATGGATTTTTCTTTTTCATCACAATGAAAATCCTTTTTTGTGTGAGGGGACTCATATTATTGTAGTGATTGGGATAGAGTAGATATTGATACAATGGGAGTGCAATCAAGGAGAAAAATAAGGATTCTTTCCATCATCTTCATCGTGAAAATAAAAGAGATAAATTCATTTTCACCATGAAAATAAAAGAGAGAGATTACATAAAGAGAGGGGGAGAGAGGTGCTATGCATTTTTCTTTGTTTATTTTGTTTTGACTTTTTTTTTTAAAAATTGTAACGTGAAATTATAATTTTACCCAACCATAAAAATGCCTTAGAGCGCGTGTGCACACCCCTTCGGAATATTCTATTATTATTTCCCGAAAAGTGCAAAGTGCTACAAAATGCAAAGATTGGGAGGTGACTTGTAAAAAAAAACGACTGGGGGGTAACGTGCAAAACGACCCAAAGGTTGGGGGTGTCTACTTTTAACCTTTTTTTATAATATCTACACACTGAAAAATATTTATGCTTCTTTAAATTGTAAACAAATATTCTTGCTTGACAAAATCGAGATTCCTCAAGGTCGAACTGAGTTTTAGTCGAGCCAGTTTATCTATATTAATTATAAAAGAAAACCTTGTTTTATATCTAAAGTGAAAATTATTTTGTCATTTTTACAAACTTTGCCCTTTATTTTTACATAGATCCTTCACCACTTTATTTCATCACAATGAATTTCCTAATTTGTAGAGGACATAAATGACAATTTAAACTTTGATAGTTCTCAAACCAAATTTTTGAATTACCAAAAATACCCTTTCATTATAGTGTCAAATAAATAGGAAACCAACCCACTATTTCTCTCCCTCCAAATACTCACACGTTTAATCCCCCTACTTTGATGGTTCATTAAAATTTATATATTTTTCATATTCACAGATCATTAATTAATACTAGCAGTAAATATTTAACTGCTAAGATTATTGTTCAGAATTTGTTTTTATTGTGTACGATATTGTAGCCATAGTTTTTGACTTCATATGTCTGACATTATATTAAAATATATGCCCATTTACGAAAAAAAAGATAGAAAAAATGCTAATAATAATAATCTTCTGATGCGGATACGTTTGAATGTCAAGTTATCTATTATTTGATAAAATTTTGCACGAGTATCCACATTTCACGCAGGTTTTTATAGATCATTCTTCTCTTTCTACTCTTTTTTCTTTCTACTCTTTTTTCTTTCTACTCTTTTTTTTCTTTCTTCTTTTTTATTTTTTTGCATTCATCTATGAACGAAAATATTAAAATTTTCTTTTCAAACTGTAGAATGCAGATTATGGAGACTACATTTGGTGAAGGACAAGCGGATCCGCCCGGGAGCGTGAGCGGAAGCGAGAAAGCGAGAAATTATGCGTAAATTTAAATCAAATTCAAAATACGCGAATCCCAAGGGATGTACCCTTGGGTGCTCAACCGGGCGTTCGATGTAGGATGTGTAAATATTGAAAACATATATTTAAACACATAAGGCATAGATATATAAATGAAATCAATCAAAGCGGAATAAACCGTTACCTTTGATTGTTTAGCGTATGCTCCCGACTACTAGCGTTGTTCCTTCTCCGGAATGCTCACGAAATCCAAACGTATGGATTCTCCAAAGGTGATCCACACCACACCAAAAGAAACACACGTTCTTCTTGCTAGAAAAGAACGGGTTTAGAAGGAATCGGTTTAAGAGAAGAACACTATGAATTAGTGTTCTCTTAAACTTACTTTGTTCTTCTTCTTGATTCAAAAATCAAGTGAAGAACACAAGTGTGAGAGAGGGAGAGAGCACGAAATTTGAGAGAGAGGAGAGGGATTTTTGTCTTCTCTTTTTCCTAGAAAAAGATGAATAATGAATCACTTATGCTTGGTATTGTATATTCTCATATATATACATAATTAATGTGATTATTGGAATGTGTCTAGGTTCATCCAAGGATGTCTAGATTCATTCCAATCAATCACCATCAATTCTTCAATCAAGCCTACCAAAATTTATGGTATGATCAAATCATACCAAAAGGGAAGAGCTTGATTGGAGTTGATTTGTCTCTTTCCAAAAGAGATAAGTCAACATACCACCTAGCATGAAACATGGCTGATTTTGCTTCCTCCAAGGGAGCATGTCGGCCATGTTTAATTAAGGGAAGAAGTCCAACTTCTTCCTATTCCAAAATATGAATTATTTCTCCTCTCGGGTATAGTTTAACGGATCGGGTTTTATCGTAATCCAATTACGACGAATCCAACATTAAATCCAATTTAATGTCCATTTAAATTATTCTCGTTGATCTTTTAATCCAATTAAAAGATCCAACGTCTCAACGTCTCAACTTTCCATATTTAATCGAAAATCCAATTTACCGATTAAACGAAAGCCCGATACAATATCGGCCCGTCCATCCAATGGACTTTCCCTTAAGTAATCCAATTACTTATTTTTATCCTTCGAGATTGACTCCAAGTCGATCTCTCAACCTCCTCGGTGATTTGTGTGTGACCCTTTAGGTTCACCCTCAGCTAGACTTGGGCCCGTGTCCCACAAGGGCCCGTTACCATGGGTGGCCGTCTAGCAACGGTCCATGGCACTAGAGACTAGGCGAATTGACGTGAACATTTAGGCGCCGATTCCGTACGGGTACGATCCTTCCGTCTACCGTCTCCCGGCCTTAGTCTAGGGTATGGAATTGGGCGTCGGTTTCCCATCCTTGACTAGGCATCTATGCTTAATAATCGAAACCATGTATGCTTCATTGCGTCGACACAGGGAACCATTCCCTGTTCGACCAACCACTGTGGCCACAGCTTTAAACAGCATGAACGTGTCTCCGAGTGCATAGGAGATACCTCTGTCACATACTGACAGGGGACGGATCCTCTTCTTGGAATCCACCGTCCTCGCTACACATTCCGACTACACTAGACAAGGCTTATAATGATCATCTTACAGAATGATCACCTCTCGCCAGATCCAAGATACAGTCGTCCTGTGCACGTGACTGCCATGATTCCTCAAGTCTGAGGATTACTCCCGTACTATCGAAACCGGGAAAATCCAATCATACCGACCAAGCCTCCAAGGCTTCCATATGATGATCCCCGCGAGTCAGTCCAGTTGGCTCGACCCCAGTCGACCAACCCATTAAGATCGTGTAGGCGTCCCACGCCTGTCGCCGATGAAACACGGCACTCATCCAATGAACACGACTCTTGACGCAAGTCTCAATAGGACTCTCGATGCCCTGTCTCGAGGTCCTCGACTTGGAACGTTTCAGACCCAACTCTTAATCAGTTGATTTCATGACCACCATCCAATGCGTGGCCCAACTGCACGAGTTGTTATCCATAGTCTGTGGGCTTTGTTGCAGTATAAGTTAAACACCGTTTTAACAAATGTAAGATGAGCGCAACAAAGAAGGTACCATTGGTGACGAACACTCATCTTATTCATCACATAATAATATTACGTCTACATCAAGTTGTCGAATAGGTTACAAATTGTCAAACCTATTGGCTTTCTGGTCACCTATTCCAACAATCTCCCACTTGACCTAAAGCCAATCACCCATTGACCTCAAACCTCTTATTCAGATGGTGAGTGTGGGCAACTTGCGACATGGGCTTAGCAAGTGGATCTGCTATGTTTTCTACGGAGCTGACTCGGTCCAACCGAACATCACTCCTGCTATCCATCTCTCTAAGCAGATGGTAGCGTCTAAGAATATGCTTGGATCGTGATGAGATCTCGGTTCCTTTGCTAGCGCTATCGCCCCGTTTGTTATCATAAAAGATAATTACAGGCTTAGCAATGCTAGGTACTACATCCAACCTTTAGATGTAGCTCATCAACCAAACCACTCCTTAGCAGCTTCCAAAGCCGCTATGTATTCAAAGCTCTATGGTGGAGTCCGCCGTGGTAGCCTACTTGGAACTCTTTCAAGTAACCACGCCACCATTTAGCCGAAATACAAAACCATACTGAGACTTGGCATCATCGTCATCCGACTGGAAGCTAGCGTCGCTATAGCCTTCCAGTATCAACTCTCCACCGCCGTAGGTCAAGAGCATGTCCTTAGTCCTTTTCAGGTACTTCAGGATAGTCTTGACTGCACTCCAGTGTGCCTCCCCGGCACACGACTGATATCAACTTGTTACGCTCAAAGCGAAAGCCATATCAGGTCTAGTACACTGATAGCATACTGTATGCTGCCTACGGCTGAAGCATAGGGGATGTCCAACATCTGTTTAAGCTCCTCATCAATCTTAAGAGACTGCTTCTTGGATAACTTAATTCCATGCCTCATAGGAAGGAATCCTCATTTTGAGTTCTCCATCTTGAATCTCTTCAAGACTTTCTCAATATACGAGGACTGGGCCATTCCTAACATCCTTTTAGATCTATCCCTATAGATCTTGATGCCAAGGATGTAGGATGCCTCGCCCATATCCTTCATGGAGAATTGCATTGACAACCAAGCTTTAGTGGTACCTAACATCTTAGCATCATTCCCAATGAGCAAGATGTCATCCACGTAAAGCACCAGAAACGCAACTGAGCTCCCACTGATCTTCTTGTATACATAAGGATCGGACTCGTTCTTGATGAAATCATATTCCCGTATGACTTCATCAAAACGTATGTTCCAGCTTCGGGAAGCTTGTCTGAGGCCATAGATGGACCTTTAGAGACGGCAGACCTTTTGCTCTTCTCCAACAGTTGTGAAACCTCCCGGCTGATGCATATAGATCTCTTTCTCTACGAAACCGTTGAGGAAAGCCGTTTTCACGTCCATCTGCCATATTTCATAGTCATACCATGCTGCTATGGCAAGCAGTATCCGAATGGACTTGGCCATTGCTACGGGCGAGTAGGTTTCCTCAAAATCGACCCCGGGTCGTTGAGTGTAACCTTTCGCCACAAGCCTGGCTTTGAAGGTTGTAACCTCCCCGTCAGCTCCAAGCTTACGTTTGTAGACCCATTTACACCCTACGGGTTTAACCCCTTTGGGTGGATCTACTAGGGTCCAAACCTTGTCTGTACCCATCGAGTCCATCTCGGATTTCATGGCCTCAAGCCACTTGTCCGAATCGATGTCCGACATCGCTTCTCTGTACGTCTTCGGATCATTATCCAACTGATCGGTCAGGCCCAGAAATCCATACATATCAGGTGCATGGGATACTCTGGCCGACCTACGGAGGACTGGAACAATATCAGTGGGAACTTCTGGCTCAGATGTCACTGCCGCCTCTTGGGGTGCCTCACTTGATTCCTCAAGGAGCACCTCATCGCGTCGACTATCCGATGGAAAACCTTTTTCCAAGAACACTGCGTTTCGCGAGACAAAAACCTTTTGTTCGGAGGTTCTTAAATTTTTTTACACAGAGTTAATAATGCAATTTGTTTTAATTGATTTTTCTGCAATTTAAATAAAAAATCAAGGGCAAAATAGTCAATTTTAGGCTTTCGGTTGAAAATTACAAATCTCAGGGGGATACTTGTAATTTTTCAAACAATAAGAATGTATTTATAATTATGCCAAACCTCAGGGGAGGTAGATGTAATTTACCCTTTATTTTATTTAAAATTATGAGAATTTTTGCGCTTATTTAAACATAAACTTAAAAATATTATGCTCACGAAGATCGTATGCAACGATGGCTAGTGAGGTACAAAAGCAAACTTGAGGCGTGCTGCACCACCAATCCAAACTGAACCCAACCTGGCCATAGCCACACATACTCAGAATCATCAAGACAGACATTTATCTTACTTCTGAGGTAGAAATTTTTCCTATACAAATTGACTAGGAAGATCAAAGCATAGATACATAAAGATTTATGTCTCAACATCTTCTGTGGCATGCTAAACTCAAACTTACAATCACTCAACTACAACTTACAAATTTTAGCTTCCGATCAATGAAAAAAAAAACAAAAAAAGATGGAATCAAGGAGTGCTGCTCGCTTCCTCGACTGCATTTGCAGCAGGATCCCCTTCTCTGCTAAAATGGAGAAGTTAAGCAAAGCCACTCTCTCTCTCTCTCTCTCTCTCTCCCCATCCGCTCTCTTTATCTGTGTATGTAATATGTATCGATGTAATCGCATGATATGGGAAAAGGTAGGAATCGAGGGTCCAACCAAGTAGGCACTAACTCTTAGAAAACGGCCTTCCAAATGGCATCCTCGCCTTCCCCACACCTACGATGGACCTCTTTTATCCTATCAACCGACCGGCATATCCCACTACAGCTCCAATCAAATGAAGCAACACAAGCGTTCCCCGCCTGTGCCTTCCATTCACAATCTGCATTGGAGGAGCAGGAAAGAAAGTTTAGTTCATTTATGATTGTCACGTGCAAAGAATGCAAACAACAGTCGAAGTTTGAGTTCGTCTACACAACAGTCTCCTTCACACATTAACGTGCATTATATTACGCCCATCTCAAGTAAATATGTAAAAGAAGAATACAAGAACAGAGACTCTTAGAGTGGGTGCTGAATAGAATTCTCCCTAAAACGTGACAGGTCGTCTCCAGATGTATTCTCAAATTTTGTGGTTGGGTGAGTAAAGTTTTACAAACTTCAAAAGGCGTGGATGTAACTGAACGAGGAGATATTTATAATTATATCAAAACTCAAGGATGTGGATATAATCTCAACCCAAAGTTCGAAACATTTTGGCTTGAGGGAAGAATTTTCTTTATGAAGTCCTCTGACAGTTCTTTCTGTTCCTACTTAAATGAGGAATGGCATCAACAATTGATAAAAAGAGAGAGATTTACCCGGTGGGGTTCCACAACACAATCTCCGATCATCGATATGCCGCACGTCAAGTCCGATAAACCAAGATCCAAGTGACACATCCTCGTTAGCATACTTGTGCAGAACATGCCTGTCAAAATTGAGAAAATCGATGAGATCAAGATAGACTGATATATCACATCTTAATGCCGCATCCAGAAGTGAAACTCAACTGGTTTACTGAAATATAAGACGCCAAATCTTTTGAAACGGCATATAATTGTCCCGTTGCATGGCGGAAATACTTGTTTCCAGGCTCCCCAAATTTCCAGTGTTCAGGCTCATGGTATCGCACTCCCCTGTAATTGAAGAAATAAGCTAAAGCTGGAAACATATTTCGGACATGCAGAAAAAGGTGTGAGACGATTATAGTACCTCTGAGCAAGGACAGGACCGGATTTCATACATCCTATGTACACCCTTGGCTTTTTCCGATGTCTAGCTAATGTTTCTCCAAGCGTTGCTGCAATGTATATCAAAATTACAACAAAAGAACTCAAGGAAAACAATTCCACAGCCCTTAGAGATATCAAAACAAAATCTTGGAAACAAAAGGATCAAGAGCAAGATTTTGCTTGGTTGTAAATGATCAACTGAATACTGAAACCTTTTCTTGAAATAAATAGATGAAGATTTACTTACCTATATTCACATGGACATCGTCGTCGACTTTGACATAGTACTCTGCGTCCCACATAGACACGGCGGTAGCAAAATAAGTCTTTGTCTTGGCTGACAACTCGAGATAGCCCTCAACATGGTCCTGAGTAGGGAAATGAACACTTGGGAATTTACCAACCATAATGCAAGTGAATAAAGGAAGTATTAAGTTAAAGCATAAATAAAATGTATTACCAGCCTTAAGATGTCCCCATGCTTTTGATCTTCAGCTTCAATGGCTCTATCTAGTATACCCCCTAAGGTTGCACTGTATAACAGAAAGACCAGGTTGGTGATCACTACGAGCGGATAATATAGTCAAAGAGAAAAAACATTGAATCCATTTCTATGCCAAAAATGTAAAATAGATACAAGTTTGGTACGAGGAAATGAGGTTTTCACTGTCTCCTAGGATGACTAAATATTACAAACCATTCTATAGAGACTATTTTTTGCTTTTATGTTAAATAATGAATCCTGAAGTAATGATAGATCACAGAACAAGAAGCAACAAAATTTCAAGCAAATGGGACTCTTATGTAACACAATTTGTGCTGATTTAGTATCCAAAAACTACATCTCAATTTTATATCAGAGAGCAACTTTTGAGCATGAAATACACTCACTTTCATTTCGTTCTGCAGGTTTGCTATGTTAAAACCACACAATAAGAGAAAGAAGAAGGAGAAAGTATATTGACGGACAAATAAATGTGCTTTGGCTGATGAAGCTATGTCCACGGGCAATGGTAATCAACTAAAGATCTTGAGTACCAGAACAATATGAGATTCGCTCATAAATTATCCTAACTACCACCTGGACATATATTAGCAGTTGAGCACCAACTCCGATAAATTCAAAATGGAAAATTGAAGCCTATCGAGCCCCACCCTTGACTCAATTCAGCCTCAGGCCGGATTTCAGTAGGTCTCGACATTTTTCTCATATCAACAATTATGCAATAAATCAAAAGAAGTATAAGGAAAGAATTCAAGTATCAAGAGATCATTAGATGCAGAGTAAAATTTACCATAATGCGTTATAAATCAAGCTGCTATGCAAGGAATAAATATAATTGCCACTGTCATTAAGATAGATGTGAATTCCCACCTATGACCAATGACAAAGCGAATGACGATCCCTTTCTCTGATTCCAGCTTTCTTCGTTCATCTCCTATTGTACAAATGTTCAAGAATACTATATTTAGATTCTGCCGTAAAAGAAGCAATTGGGACAGCATAGATTACTATGAGCTAGAGATGGGAGGATCAAGAAGCATCCAGTCGACAAACCTTGTGGCATCCATGTTGCACGAACTGAATCTCTTCTTTTACGGCTGCTGAATGCAGTATTTATTCCAATAACCATGAAATACTTTTTTTTCTCCATAGAATCCTTGTTTTCAGCAGTTTCTGATGTGGGAGAGCCACTCAGAATTGACTCCTGTGCTGCCTTTGCAGCAGCTAACTCCATCTCCAGGTTTGAAATGGTCTTGTCCAATGTCCTACAGAAAAGTACGGAGTCATTATAACTAAAGGACAAAAAGCAGTAATTAAAGTGTAGTTCTCCTCTGAACTCACTGTATGGCATGTTGAGTCTTGGAAACTTCCCGGAAGATTTCCTTCGGTACCCTTTTAACGCCGTCCTGTTGTAAAATTGTGGAGTCAAATAAGTGGTGAAAAGTGTTTCAACGGTGACTAGGGGACATATATAGAAGATAATAACAACAGAGTAATTCTTAGCAGCTGCAAATTAGGCGTGAAATATCCTAAATCTGCAAGGTTCGGATAAGAGGAAAATACTCACAAATTTTGGATCGCAACCTTCTGTAACTAGTTTCAATTTCTCTGCTTCAACTGCAGTCGTTCTTGTGACTCCTTTTGCTTCAGGAGTGGTCCATATTCTGTTGCCAAAGGCATTTAAGTCAATATAAAAGCATTTTCTAAGAGCCTGACAATATCAACACATTTTGATCATATACAATTGTAGAACTCAGATCGAGGATAAGGGATCAAATGTATAACCAAAGAAGGACGACTAGGATTAACACCCCTGAAAGAAATAGTCAGCCATCTCTTTTTCTACGGAAAAACTTGAACACTGGAAGTCATCCCAAACTTCCACTGAGAACTATCTCTGACATAAACTAAGCAGTAAAGATTTAAGTAATTCCTTGAAAGCCACAGCCACTTGTAAGGTTCCATACGCTTATATGTAATGGAAACAAACATCGTCGATGGATAAACAAAATTGACAAGAAAGAAAGACCAAAAGAAAAGGAACAAGTTCAGGTCCTATTTTTCAAGCTTCAAACCTCTGCAAATATGATGGTAGATGTGAACAAAGAGACACTCTGGAAAGGCAAGAACGATACACAGACGTCTAAACCACAAATTCCCATGAGATCTAAAGCTCCTTCACCAATACTTAGGCAATTTTAAGCAGCAGGGGCATAAGACAACCCCTTACAAGATGAACAGAAGACTCAGGAACAAGAATCCGTTACATAACCAAATACTGGAAAATGGAAATACGAATCAAAACTATGTTCTAAGCACAAAAATAACTTCAGAAAATGCTTAACTTCCACTAAAACACTCATAGTTTCACATCTCTCCAGGAAATATGAATCACCAGCCACCCTTCAGAGCCATGAACTGAAATTCATCATCGAATTCAATAACTACAAGATTACAGATCTTTAATGAAGGCAAAGAAACAAAAAGATAAGTCCTCAAATGGATTCTATGTTTACACAACATAAACAAACACCCAATCCAACAACAAACAGACAAGAAACGAAAATTCAAACCCCGGAAAAAGAAATTGGAGGTTGGAATAAACTAAAGCGTATTAATCTTTTACCTGCTGGTGAAGAGCATTCCGGCAGAGAAACTAGCAATACAAAGAAAAAGAGTCCATTTCTGAGATATAACAGTTCTTGAAACCTGCTCTCCTCCTCTGTTCTTCATGGACATTTCCCCAATACAATACAATAGTCTCCCCTTCAAGCTTAACTCCCAAGTCCTTTTTCAAGAAAATCCCATGGAAGAAATCAAAATGCTCAAAATTTGAATCCCAGAAGCTCAGAATTTGATGGGAGGGTGGGTTTGCTCTATCGAGAAATATTGAGGAAGATCACATAAAAACAGTTGAGATAAAAAAAGAATTGCATTGTCCTCATATTATATTCTTCTCTCAAGAAGTTTTGTTCCCTTTACTTTATTCCTTGCCTCTCTCTCTCTCTCTCTCTCTCTTCTGTGTGTATGTGTGTGGAGAGATGATCAGCACACTTTGCAGGGAAGGGACTTCAAATAGAAGTGAGAGAAGACTGTCTAACTGTCCCCAGTTCCTATACCGAATTTACCAAACGGTCCTTGTCAGCGATGCCAGACGGCAGAGGACTCGCTGATCATACCGTAGCCTGGCCCCTCCGCCGGCTTACATTACTACTCTTGTACTTAAATTCGTCTTATATTTTATAGCTTAATTATATTTACATTCCATGTTTTTTCATACAGACTAAGCAGTTATCGTGTATTGTTCCTGCGTGCATATAAGAAGAGTAAAATATGTAACTTAATACATTCTATTAAAAAAAACGAAAGCAAATTAATTTATCCATTAATATAGAATTTGAAAGTTGTATAAGTTAGTTATCATGTCGGTATAGCATTTTGAATTCACAGAAAAATAGTGTAGCGGAGTCATTAACCGTTGTTTGTGAGTGTGGAATGCCATTCCTTTTTTATATTAGTATAGATTATCCGTATTTTTTAAATAACTATAGAAGTTACCCCTAACAGCAAGGGACAGGGGTAATTTGTGCAACGATGTTGATGTTTTTAGGGGGTCTATGTGAAATTTTTCGAAAAACAATAGTGGTTTGTGTAAATAAAGTTGACGTTTTTTGTGGGGATGGGTCTATTTTAATAGTAATTTTTTAATTTACTACAATACTTGTTATTGGTTAGTTATACATATTTGATATTGATAATTTGTGTATACTGATTGTAAGTGAAGTTCATGATGTAATTGTAATTAATTCAAAAATCAAGTCAAAATAATTTTTGAGCTTGAATTCCATGGTAAGAAAAATTTATTAAAATATGCATTAGAAATTAGGATAATTGCACTCTCATTCCCTAAAGTTTGGTGTAATACACATAAACCCCATGTGTTATCATCTAGTACTCTTGGGGTTTGCTCCGTTTATTAAATAGGTCCCTCTGTTAGTCAAATTCACCGAATTTGTTGTATTAACAAAAAGAATTTGAATAAAGATCTATATTTAACCTCGGTTGACTTATTACTAACTTGTAGCAGGTCAAACAAATCTTTTCTGATTAAACTACCCTTATAACAATGAAGATATACCTCCTCACATGCAATAACGTGTGAAGACGTATAGGGGTACTTTGATCATAAAAAAATTTGTTTAACCTGCAATAAATCAGTAATAAGTTAATAATGGTAAATATCGAAATTTTTTTTTGCTAATATCAACAAATTCGGAGAATTTTGACTGACGAATGGACCTATTTATTAGACAGAAGCAAACTTCAGGGGTATTAGATGTATTTTTTCAAATCACAGAGGGTCTATATATAATTGCACCCAACCTCAGGAGGTGTAATTATGCCTTAAAACTATAAAGAGAATTTTATATTCTTTTTAAATAAGCATTTCTATTTTTATTTTTTAGTTTTGAATTCTTGCAACGGAGAAACTTTATTAAAAGAAGTTAATAATTTTATATTGAGATTGGGGATGTATTCTAAAGAAATAGCATATCTGAATTATGACTTGAATATGAGGATAGGTATTAATAAATGATACTTTAAGTATTTTACATTCATTAATTATTTACAAAGTTCAAAGATTTAATTAAGTTTGTTGGTAAAAATATACATAACTTTTTTTGTTATTGTTTGATATTTTTTATAGATCTTACCACACACTTAATAAAAATTTAGAAAAACATGCATTAGATCGGATAGATGACTCAATGTAGCTTGATGAATTATGTATTTATTTTTTGATTATATATTCTAATATTTTTATGTTATAATAAGTTCTGCAAAAGAAAATTCTTATTTTAGATATTTATATTATATTAAAGGAAATAATTATATTTAATTAAATATATATAGAGAGAAAGTCATGAGAATGACTGTGAAGATAGATAATAAAAAAATAACAACTAACATAATTTACGTCTAGTAAATATTTATAAAATATAAGGCTCCATTTGGACGATTAATGAATTTGGTTTCGAGGAAAAAAATTAAAAAAAGAGTTTCAAATGATTCCATATTAAAAAAATTTAAAAACCGTCACAATACTACTAAATATAGCTCAAAATGATAACCAAAAGATATGAAAAATTTTCCAATATAGAATTATCCCAGTAATTACAGTAAATTTACTATTATAAATTTGGAGTTCTTAATTTCAAACTGGTCGATCCAAACACGGTATAAAGAGAATACAGAAGTCAAATATGAATTAATCTTATCAATAGAAACAATTATCAGGATAGTGATGAGTTAGTACGATTTCTTGTCTAAGTCAAAGTTGGCTAAACTAACAGCTAAGTTGGTATTACGTTCTTTTAATTCTAATAAAAATATTAGATATTAAATCTATTATTTAGGAAATTTCTTATGCTACCATACCCTTGACACAAAATAAAACAATATCTATACTATTATAAAAAAAAAAAAAAAAAATTCTTTTCTCGTACCAATTTTGAAATGCCCTAATGTACCCTTTGATTTATTCTTTTTTTTTAAAAAAAAAAAAAGGAAAAAAACAACAAGGTCATAATAGTAATCTATACTAGTATAAAAGGAAACCCTTTTCTCGTACCAACTTTTGAATGCCCCAATTTACCCTCTGATTCATTCTTCTTTTCTGTTTTTTTTTAAAAAAAACAAGGTCATAATAGTAATTTCACTATCTCTTAATAACTCCACAATTATAATTTATTTATTTTTCTCTTGACCCACTACCAATATTTTTTCTCAACCGACTATACATTTTTTTACTCACCAACTTCGATTGTTTTCTTCACAAATTTCTTTTCTCTTTTCCACATCATATTTATTTTTTATATGCTCTCGGGGATCACGTGCAACAACGACTAGTATTTATATAAACAAACAGTGCAAGCATTGACTCTGTTAGAATAGCACTATCAAGATTCGAGCATAGTTTACAAAAGTCGACATTAACTCCTTTGCCCTTGTTTGGTTCAGGTGATGGGATTATACATACAGGATAGGATTAGACGAGATAGAATAATGCATGATAAGTAATTTCATGATATGTTATCCTGTATTTGGATGGCCGTATTGACCTGTACTGTGATATCTTACTTGTTTACTAATTTTTGTCTTGTCGCGAAAAAATAGGATTTATTTTTATTCAAATATATTTTAATCCCACTTATTATAATTAGTAATATCGAAGCTTCAATTTATCACGTATCATATATATACCTCGACTTTTGTATAAGTAGGATCCAATATTAATGTATTATAATACTTAGACTTAATTTGATTTTTTCTTTTGGAATACGCAATATATTTCAAAAGTATAAAATCAAGATATTGATTTTCAGTTGGTTTTATTTTTAAGGTATTTTTCTTTATTTATAAAATATAAAAAGAGAAAGATAGACATAAATGTCTATTATTTTTCAAGTCTTTTAATATATTTGATTTTATAATTTACATTTTGCCTTAATTCAAAAATTAAGTTAAAACACATTGAATTATAGATATATATGTAAAAATATAAAATCTATTTTTTTGAAATATAACCTCAAAAGTAAGATTTATAAGCAATAACATCCGACCATCAACATTTTCGTTGAATTGACATTATATCTTACGGTAAATTACAGTAACGTCCCTTGAGGTTAGACCAAAATACACAAACACTTTATATTTCCATTAAAATTACAGTTACACCCCCTGAAGTTGTAATTGTCACTTCATATCCAAAGACAAAACTTACACTAGTATTACTTGAAAAACATTACACTAACACCCCTCAAATGATATAACTATAATTTCATCAAAACTACAAATATTTGTATAATTGAGCTTAATCTCAAAAATATCAATAAAATTTATCGTATTCATAAAAAAGAGATCTTAAAGCTCAAACTCAAGCTCCTCGTCCTACGGCAATCAAATAAAAAGCAAAAAAGAAAGAGCAATAGCATCTAGTGGCTGAGCAGCCGCACGTGACTGCCAGGGCGAAGCGGGTCCCGGGGTGGGGGAAGGAGCACGTGATAGAATCTTAATTGGAAACGTGGCAGCATAATAATGGCTGCTTGTTTTGTAGAGGAACTCAAACTTTGTTTAATGATGAAGGGAAACAAACACCCCTCCCATTCTTCGGCACGTGCAAACTGCAAAACTCTGCCATGTCCCATCCCACACCAACAACCTCCTGACACGTGCTATTATTCTTCCTTGAGGGTATTTTTGTCTTTTCCTTCACAATTTTTTTAACGCTATTTTATTTTTCCATCCAACAATTTAAGTATTTGTCAGTTTTTTTGCTTAAAATAAGGTGAAGATAGTACTTTTGACTTAAATTACAATTTAATGTTTTCAAAACTGCTTAAATTACACTTAAGCCAAAAAAGTTATGAGTTTTTTTCCACTAATTTTTGTAATTTATTTGAAAATAGCTAAATTCATATTGACCTCATTTTTAAGATTAATTAAAAAAATATTTAACAAGCATATTGGACAATTAAATAAAAAACTATTGTAGTGGGATTAGAAAAGCTACAAATTGCAATTTTGATTAACAGTGGTTTGAATGTAATTTAATTTCAAAATAATTATTGAAAAGGGGACTAATCAAATACGAAAAAATTGTATTTGTACTTAAAATATAAATTTGCTCTACTTAATCGCAGGGTCAAGTGAGAGCGAGGGCAAAAAGGGCAACACAATAAAACTCCTCTCACAAATATAATACACATGCTCGTATAATTTAATTATATTTTTTAACTCATAAAAAGATACGCTTCGATCATTGATTAATACGACGTTTATATATAACACGAAAATATGACAAAAGATCCCAGTTGGATGATCTCTTTATAAGTCCATATCATTTGTGAGGCTCGTTTTTTTTTTTTTTTTCTTCCCTTTTGAGTTAGAAATATTATATAAAATAGGGTGAATTACAATGACCTCCCTTGAGGTTTGGTATAATTATGAATTCCCCTCGTGTTTCAGAAATTACAAATATCCCCCGAAGTTTATAACCATCTAACAAGTAATACATTTTCATCTATTTTTATGGGTCAACTGATCAAAACGCTCCTATGCAAATTGAATTATTTTTTAAATTTTTTTAATTTTTTTCAAACAAAAATGCACAGAGAGAGGTTTTTTTACGTTTTTTACACAAATGAGTAATAATGTAATTTACATCGGCTGATTATTCTACAACTTAAAAAAAAATCAAGGGCAAAATGGACCATTTCAAACCCTTGGTTAAAAGTTACCAAACTCAAGGAAGTATTTGTAATTTTTGAAATGAGTATCCATAATTATGTCAAATCTTATGGAAAATCATTGTGATTCACTCCATAAAATATTAAGTTTGAGAGAATAAAAATATTTGACCCTTTTTGTCCCATATCGGCCATACAAAAACATAATTGCATGAACCTACCTATTGGAAATGAAATAACTCACATACATGTATTTCCACAATTTTGGAATTTAGCATTTAATGTGGTGGTTATTTCGTCAAGTAATTAATGCCATATGGCCAATGAGTATGGTATGGTTATGCTTGCACAAGATACTGTTATAAAAAATCAAGTTAAAAATACACGCGGTACAGTAATTCACGTGGTTCTAATCTAGTGGGGATGCAGATTGATTTTTTTTTTTTATTGTAAATTCATATTATAATTTATATTGTATTTGATATATCTATATATTAAATAAAGATGATGTAATTTTTGTACATGTTGCACATATTTATTAAATTTAATACAAAATTCATTAAATTTGCGGTAAAAAAAATTCGATCGGGTCTCATAGGTCAGCTTTTGAAAGATGTGAAAGGAGAATGATGGTTAGTAGCTCGCCGCTAACGACTATTTATATCTTATACTTCAAATATATGTGCACAATTTACTCGGGTCGGTATGATCCAAACTCGACTTATTAACATTATCATCTTAAGTAATTTTCTGATCATTCTCGAATCAATGAATTATATTGAATCATATAATTCGATCATAACTATAAAACATATGGAGGTAGCGTCAAAGGTGCCCCTAGGTAGTCAAGACGAGTACAAGTACAAATGACATAGTGATACAAATTCAACAAGATTTATGACATCTTAATACTAATTTTTCCGCGGGGATTAATAAAGAGACTTTAGGAAAACTTTTTCCTAAATTTCAATTATAGAAGAAAGTAAAAGGATTTGGTCCTATAGATGTATTATGTCTATTTTTAATTGGTTGGAATTTTGCGTAAAAATATATGGGTCCATTTGCTCGGTACATATCAACTTCTTTCTTTGTTTTTACTAAAAGGGTATTTGGATGAACTTATAAGATATTGCAAAGTGTCTGATAATTTTTTTTAAAAAATGACTTTATAAGATTCAGAATTAATAAAATATTAGGAGCTTATAAAATCATGATGAACAATAATTAACTACTAGTATTTGTGGTACACTCAAATATAATAGATGACTGTCCAACACTATTGATCGTTGGACGGCGCCAAAATATTAGCCATAGTTAAAAAATCATGATAAATACTTTGGTTATAATTAAAAACATGATAAAATTTTAAGTTTTCACAGTAATTTGTTTGATTGTAATTGATAACATTGATTCACCATCCTTACTATCTTATTGACGCACTAGTAAGATATACAAGAATGCAATTATATTTTTGGGATGATTTCATTTATACACCTGATTTATAGTTTATTCACACAAAATAATCCCTAGTTTCTTAAATATAAATATATGAATATGCCAATAACTTAGGCAATACATTGGCTGGACCAATACATCGTAACAAAGAGCAATGCGAATATTGTAATTTTGGTCCCAAAGTATATAGTAATTTGTAATATTAGTCTCATACTTCCTGAAATAGTCAATATTAGTCCCACGTTTTAGAAAAATATTGCAAAGTTAGTCCCACCACAATATTTAGCAACTTTTTGCAACATTTGGGACTAATTTTGCAACGTTTCGCTAAAATGTGGGACTGATTTTGTAATATTTTCCTAAAGTGTGGGACTAACATTGCTACGGTGGGACTAACTTTGCAATATTTTTCTAAAGTATGAGACTAATATTGGCTATTTCAAAACGTATGAGACTAATATTACAAACTACCCTACATTTTGGAACCGAGACTACAATTTTCTCAAGAGTAATACATCAATGTAGCTAAAAACAATAAAATAAATTACAATACAATCAATCTACATACATAAAGTCAGATAAATACTCAAACTTCCGATGAGATTAAAACACAAAACTTCGAATTTGTTCATGAGATATCAGTCTTAACCACTAAATTAAGAAACATATCATTGCAAATAAAAAATTTTGAAAGTGAAAAATCACTTGAAATTGTTTGTACAACGGCAACATGTACATTATGTCCAACATGCATGTTTGTAATTAAGATTGATGAAATAATTTAACTGCGTAATTAGCACTAACTATGCCGACTGCAGCAGATTAAAAACATGGTATCAACTGACAAAACATCATCCTTAAAAAAATTAAATAAATAATCTAATTACAGTCATTAATTTCTGGTAATCACGACAAACAGTAGTACTCCTTCCTATGATTCGAAATAATATAAATAATTTAGACAGACTTAGTTGTGCTGAATTGGTCGGTTTGGATTTTATCTGAACCGTCAGATCAAACTCTGTTGTACTTCCAACACCTGTTGGATTTAGTACTCCAATTACAAGATAATATTTTATTTTTCAAAATATTTAATATAGAAGGGTACAGATCATTGGTTTACGTACAAACACATCTGTAAGGACTATTATTTATCGTAATATTAATTAATATATAGGAAATTAGAAAGATAATTATTTGAGTTTAAGGATAATTTAAAGAAATTAAGGCATGCATGCATGCACGTGAAGTAGTTCGATCAGACCTGATGATGTTGCTGGCCAGAAACATTGTTGCTGTCGGAGAAACATTTTTTTGAATATTGGAAATATTGTGGATGGACGTTACTTATTAGGCTTAATTATTTAAATATTATATAAAATAAAAGCAAAAACAGAAAAGTTACAAAATTAAAGGAAGTCGTTACTTTGAGTAATGATAAATATATTAAAGTTACTATTAAATAATAATTAAATATTTAATTTATTACTAAAAGATATTATTATATTAATATAATTGGATTTCAAAAAAGAGAAAAGAAAAAAGAAGAAAAAACTTGGAGTCGTTACACTTGATCTTTATTTTAGAGTGAACATATTTTCCTATATATGGATTTTATATATCCCATTAACATTAAGTAATATGATCTCTAGCTAGAGATCCAGAAGTTACTAATAGTAATTTATTGACGGGTTGTTTTCATTTTAGTCCCTGTATTTTTAATTAATTTTTAAAATGATTATTTTTTTTATTTTTTAATTTCATCTTTCTAGTGGAATTTTCATTAAATTTGCCTCCAATTAAAGAATGTTCTTGTACTTTTCTTTATATTTATAAAAAAGAAAAAAAAATTGGGTTGTAAATATTATGGTATTATCTTATACTAGTATATGTTGCACAGTTAAAGATGTGTGCAGAGTTATTTTTAAACTTAAAAAATAATTAATTTTTATTTTAAAAAATATATATTAATTAGATAAATAAAAATGCTAGAAGAATATATAAAAGTTATGAGGAGTTAATGAAAAAATGAGAGAAAAAAAAGAATGTGAAAATTGATAAAATAGAAAATGGGAAGTTGAGGAGAGAGAGAGTAAAATGGAGATTAACAAAATAAATAAAAAAAATTGACATACCAAATAAATTGAAAACACTAAAAGGGTGCTTTTCAATTATATAAAGGTATAAATATTTTTATATCTTGTATTTATTTCAAATATCAATTCCATATTAATTAAATATGTCTATGATTATCATACTTGTGAATAATTTGATGTATAGCGCATGTATATATCAAATAAAATATCAATTTAAGGTAGAAGATTCATATCGCATCATATTCCCATTATTCACAACCACACTCCCAAGTGGTTACACATGTGCATGAAATTTTCCTTATTAATTTAAATAATCTATTTTTTTCAAAAAAAGAAAAAAAATATTGTGTTTACTTAGAAGAATTAGTTCCTTACAAAGAAGTTAACAGAGCTGCTGATTTTTTATTTTTTTTATCAAATAACACTAAAATAGTTTAGGTGCTTTGATTCAATCTCAGTCAAAAAGTTTAGCGAACCTGTGGTCACGAAAATAATGAGAATAACATTGGTGGATGAACTTAGTTATAATCCTTCGATAATGAAATTAATGAAAGTGGATACAAGAATAGCTCGACAACAATAAAACATAGTAAGAGTTTATGTCTGACGTCCTAAAGCTACGTATTTATAGTATAGTCTATTGATTCAAAGATGACCATATAATTGTGGAGATCGATAATATCACTGGGTCGGGCTCGGGTTGAACCACTCGATTGAAAAGTGCGTGGATCTTTGGAGCGTTTTGTTATTTCAACCCATCTTTGGAGGCGCTCTGGCGTGGTCCCCACATCATATAAAACTGATCAGAATTTTCGTAAAAAAAAATTACCGTTGTTGTCTAGAACTTTTGCACAGTATTTCTCTCTTTCAATATAAATTAATCAGCTTATATATAGATCGATACTTAGTTTCCCTGACTTAATAAATTATTTTTTTAATTTATTAAAAAAAAATGAAGAAGAAGAATGGTTCCCTTTATTCACTATGAAAATGAAAGCTTATGCTACACATGTAAGGAACATTTTTTTCTCAATGAGCAACAAAAAGTTGAAAAGGAAAAGAGAATTTAAATAGTATTGAGATATACAAAAGTTTCACATTATCTTTCTTGCTTTATCCAATCCTCAATTGATTGATAGTGAGATTTCACAAAAGTGTAGTCATTATCATAGAGAGTAAAGAATCTTTCATCCATAGTTCCAATATATATATAGCTAGGGACCATATGATAATTTCCCAGTATTATTAAAAAATATTCAAGCCAAGTTAAATTAAAATAAAATAAAGAAAAATGAACTATTATAAATCTAGTTAAAAATTTAGATTTTGTTTCTCTTTATTTTATTTAATTGCGTAGCTTATGTAAGTAATTAAGTTGTGTGTACTTGTGAAATCTTTGTTTACGTTAAAAAATTGGGAACAAAATAATATTGCATGCAAAAAGAAAAGAGGCACGTTTGTCATAATTATAAATACTTTCTCATTATTTAAAAAATTATAAATATTTATAAAATTAATGGTCCTCTAACAAATGTCCCTCGTGGCAGCTAACCTATCATAGGGGGATATTTGTTAGATGGCTGTAAAGTTCAGGAGAAATTTATAATTTTTCAAACAATGAGGGATATCTATAATTATGACAACCCTCAAGAGAGTCCATCATAATTTTCCCTAAAATTTAAGAACACAAAAAATTTATGTTGTTTGCTATGAGTTTTCTCTTATGTTCATGGTCGTTGGGGTTCTTTTATCTATACCTCTATATTAATATAAAAAGAAATCTCATTTTTAATTACAAATAGCAGTTACTTACACTGTGACACTATTTTTTTTGTTATATCACTAATAACCCTAAGTTGGTTTCTTTTTTTTCTTTCTTTCTTTTTTAAAATGTGATGTGTTGGTTTATATATATATATATTATTTATAATATATTTTAAAATATAAAATATTGTTTATTATATGCACACAGAAAGAGAGTGTCACATCGACTAGTTAGGATTAAAAAATTGTGGAGTTACAATAAACAACCACTTATCAATTATGTAACTAGAGTGTACCAATTATAACGAAACTCTTTATTTATACTAATATAAAAATCAAAATTAATTTTTATTTGCAAAGAGTGGTTACTTATACTGTGCCACTAATTTTTTTGTTATGCCAATAATAATGATAAGTTGGTTTCCTTCTTTATTTTTTTCGAAATAATATATTGATTTATATATATATATATATATATATTTATTTATAATATATTTTAAAATATGAAATATTATATGAACCTATAAACGAAGTGCCAGATCGACAAGTTAGGATTAAATAACTGTGGAGTTACAATAATTAAACAATCACTTATGAATTATGTAACTAGAGTATACCAATTATAACGAAACACTTAGAGAACAAAAAATACATTTTTTACTTATAAATGGCGATTTGTAACCACTACATGCACTAACAGTTTTGTTGTGCCAATAACATTTTTAAGTTGGTTTTCTTTTCCTTATTTCTTTCTTTTATTTGGAAAGTCGATGTGTTGGTTCTTTATAATATATTTTAAAGTTTAAGAAATTATTTGTTATACTAGCCATCGTAGCACGCCGTCCCTGCGTGCATATAAAATAATATTACACGCTTTTAAGTTATTAAATATAAGAAATATATATATATATATATATAGATATATAAATTAATACATTACATCTATACTATTAAAAGAGAATGGGTCTTATCGACACAAAGTGGTAGTTTTTATACCACTACCAAATTATTATAATATCAAAAATACCCTTCAACTTCTCAATTCATGTAATGGAATTAACTATTCAATTAAGTTTCTTATAAATTTAATTCCATGCAATTATATGTACCCAAAAATTAAATTTACTCCCACTTTATTTAAGTTTATTGTTAATTGGAATAGTAATAACATATTAATTTTTATGTTGCATGTATATATAATCATCGTTATCAATATACCATATATTGTACAAATTTTAAATTTTGAATTTAATTTGAGTATAATATATATTGATAATTAATGCATTAGAAAAAGTTATCAGGCATTTTTTGTATATGAAGTTGTAAAGCAGTGACAAATTTTAGCATATAAGAACAAATTATGAGTCCATAAAATAAAAGCATTACTAAAAATTATACATGTGGGTACTGCGTGCCATAAAAGTATTACTAAAAATTATGCACGCAGGTACTGCGTGCCACAATTTCTAATTTAAAAAAAAAGTAAGAAAAGAAAATATATTTACGAAACCTCTGACAATAAAATATATATACACCATTGATATTGCAATCTCATATATGAATATAGAGATTCATGTTAATTTCTTCAGTGTCAAACATCACTCACGAGCTCTTTATTCGTTCATTTGCCAAAAGTCTCTTTCAAGTTTAAAACGAGACGATTTTTTTTTTTTTTTTTAAGCCTCTGTTATGTCTTGCCTATGCTTGTGATTTTTTTTAAAAAAAATTTCATATACATCCAAGATCCAAGGTTAAAGTTGGAAATATTATTGATATATGATCTGCCCCCTAACATGATGATTCTCTTTTCATATCGATTGCATTTTCTGTTTCAAATTTTATTTATCGTCAATTAAATTTAGTATATATATATATCACGTGTACAATAATTATGCAGTTTATTTTATTTAAACAAAGATTTTATATATATGGCATGTATACATTATTAAATAGAATAAAAAAATACAATACATTGTTTCTATCAAAGAGCATGAAACACTCCATAAGCTTTTAACACATTTGTGAGCCTGATCATCAGCATCACAGCGTTGTTCGTGGCTGGTCTTGCAGGTGCACTGCACCCGAGCAAATCACAACTGACGATTTTGGGTGTGATATCACGTTGATTCGCGTATCGATTTATGCTGGGATCAATGGTCCTCCACCATGTTGATCGGCCCGCCAAGAAATTTCTATGATTTTACCATTGATTCAGACCTTCCGTTCCGTTAAATAGACTATTTTCGAATATTTTGCTCTGATTGGGAGAATTTTCCCTTGGTTTGGAAAATTTTTGTGTAGTTTGAGAAGCTAGATAAAAATAAGTAGCATGTTTTTGGCGTTTTACTTGGCTAAAATATTGATATGATGTGGTAATTTAAGTGAGATGAATTGTATTTTTCTTTGATAGGTCATTTCCGTCTAATTCATTTTGATCTGACTTGAGGTCGTCTATTGTCTTTATAGAAGTCAAGTGTCTATACTTGTACAGATTCAAATGGTAGCATCCAAGTTGTCCACGTGTTGGAAAATCGATGGGCTTGAGCCTCCGTGTCCCCAGATCAGATCGAATTGTGCTTAACCCGACCTGGTCATAAAATGCGAGGATCTTGATTTACCCCAACCACATTTATACACGTTTGACGTATCTATTTGTGATAGCCGGCCTATGGTTTATGACGTATTTGGCTAAACTTATATAAGAACATCATATATTTTATAAAATATTTTTTGAGTTTATAACAATGTTAGATCTTTCTTTTTAAAATAAGCTATTAAAGTTTTTGGATAAAATAAGATTATAAAACTTATATATCATTGCAATTTTATAATAATATGAATAAAATTGAGAAAGCCTGTTAAAACAATTATAAGTTATGACTTCTTTATTTTGTTTTTCAATGTTATAAGTTCATTTTTTGAAAAATTTACCAAACACAATAGGAGAAATTGCAATTTACGTTTCATAACTTATCTCATTTGCGATTTTTGTTCTATTGTTCTATGACTCAGCAAATGTAGTCCCACAAGTCCAAAAAAATTGTAATTTATGTCCCATTAATACTTTTCGTTAAATTTTTAACGGATGGAGCACGTGTCAATTACATGCTCCGTTAACTTTATTTTTTAAGTTAACGGTCCATGATGTGACGTAAATTGCAATTTTTTCGGACTTATAAGACTAAATTAGTTGAGTCATAAAATAATTGGACCAAAATTATAAATAAGATAAGTTACGGAACGTAAATTACAATTTTTCCAAACATAATACAACGTTCTTATAAGCTCTCAGACAAATTCATCAAACGCCCTCTCAATTATGGGTAGTAACTTTGGTTTATTTTATCCTTTCAAAAAAAGAAAAAAACTTTGGTTTATTTTATATTTTAATTAATAAAATTATAATGACAGGCTCACCATTTGGACCGTGGTTATAAAATTCATATAAAATATATTTTTCAATAATGGAGGAAGGATTCATGTGGTCATTCTTCTGCTGTACTGCTGCACGCATCATTTTTCCCTTTACACTTTAATTATAAAAAAGAGTGATAGTCAAATTGAAATACTGTACGATATTTATAAGGGTAATTAAATTACAATTAGCTCCCTAAATTTGGCATAATTACAAATACACTCTTGTTGTTTGAGAAATTATCAATACTTTCTTGATTGGGAAAAAAAAAATTTTAGTACACTAACTTGGCTCTCGTTCAATTTTAGTACACTAACTTTGGTAATTATCACATTTTATACATTATGTTGCAATTTTACTTCAATTAAGTCCAATTGACCGGAATTTGCTGACGTGGCCAATTTTTGCTTATGTGTCCGGCGAAATTAACCACGTCAGCACATGACGTGGCCGGCGACTGACGTGGCGAGATGACTTGGATGTATTTTCTTCCATAAGGATGAATTTTAGTACACTAACTTTAGCATGGTTTAATTTTAGTCCAATAACTTTGAATGAGGTGAAATTTAAGTCCCTTGTCATTGTGTTTAGGGGTTGTCACTGCCCATTTATATTTATGTTATAAAAAAAATTAAATATAAGTGTACCGCTAAAAACAGTACACTTATATATTTATGACTGGTCGCTAGTTGCGAGCTGCACTCACGACCAGCCCTCAAATTTTTTTAAATTTGTTAATTCTTTATAATTATTAGTTAAAGTTAAAATAATAATTATTAATACTTAATTAGATATAATTAATTAATAATAATTTGATAATTGTTAATATAGCTATTAAAAAATTAATTAGAGAATAATAAATTTAATAATATAGTTGTTAATATTAATTAATTTGATATATATATCAATTATTGAAAATTTGATAATATAGTTGTTAATCATAATTTAAAAAATAGATAATTATATATTTTATAATTATTAATAATTTGATAATATATTTATTAATTATTTATAATTATTAATAGAGTTGATATTATTATAGTCGAGATCTTTTCCTTTTCACACTTATCAGTTCAGTTGGATCATCTATTTTTTAAACTATGATTAACAATTATATTATTGAATTTTTAACAATTAATCTATATAAAATTAATTAATATTAACAACTATATTATCAAATTAATTAAAATTATCTTAATAATATTACATTCCGTACGAAAAAAATAAAAATATTATATCATTATTATAATTATTATTCTGTACTTAAATTTAACTTCATTCAAAGTTATTGGACTAAAATTAAACCATGCTAAAGTTAGTGTACTAAAATTCATCCTTAAGAAAGAAAATACATCCAAGTCATCCCGCCACATCAGCCGCTTGCCACGTCATGTGCTGACGTGGTTAATTTCGCCGGACACGTCAGCAAAAATTGGCCACGTCAGCAAATTCCGGTCAATTGACCGGAAAATTGGAACAAAAACCCTCAATTGGACTTAATTGAAGCAAAATTGCAACATAATGTATAAAATGTGATAATTACCAAAGTTAGTGTACTAAAATTGAACGAGAGCCAAGTTAGTGGACTAAAAAAAGTTTTTTCCCTTCTTGATTTTAATGGTCATCCAACAACTAGCTCAATCCGTTAGTCTCTGTTAGGTTTCGATTCATTTTTATGGTGAACTGACCAAAACGCCTTTGTGGACTATAATTAAATTTTATTTATTTTCTAAAAAAAATTTGAAATTCTTTTTTATGAACTAAGTGGATAATTCTTTTACTATGTTTCAAAATTTTCCATCCACCTCGTCTGTATTTTTTGTACATTTTTTTAAAAACTTTTTTAGAAAAAGAAAAAGCAAAAATATAGTAAGGGCAAAGTTGATAATTCTAGACCTCCATCCAAGGATTACATAATTTCATCAAACATTAGGGGTGTTGGTAATTCCCAAATAACAAAGGAATATTCGTAATTATGTCAAATTTCCGGAGAGATCATCGTCATCATAATATACCCTATTTATAATTTTACATGCATTATATACTTTATTGACGACAATATTTGATCATTAAGCAAGTAATCTTTTTCGATAAAATCGATTTATTATGATAAAAATTGTAACTTTTAAAAAACATACATGTACTTTGTTAATTTATTTTTTCCAAATTAATATCAAAAAAATATGAATAATTGAACATATCAAGATTGATTCTTTAGATCCAAAGAATTAAGAACTTAAAATTTGAAAATCAAAATGAAGGAATTAATCACTTTGAGTAAGGGAGAGGTTATATGAAAATATTGAAACTCCCTAGGGAGATAGGCATATGGGGGGTATGGTATTATATTACTCATTAGAGAAGGTGACACAAACTTAGTTAGATCTGAATCATTAATGCTGGCTGACCATAAATAATCAAGAATCATGTGATGAAAAGTTGAGGTGATGTGAGTATCTGCCCAATTGCTGTGGGCCAAGAATCATGTGATTGCCCCAACAAAGATGGTGGTGCATGCAAGCCAACAACATGGGATAGTTGAAACATGAACCCTAATTTTTTTTGTTTGTTTTTGGTCAATTATTATTAATTTACAAGAAGGTCAATGAGAGTAAAGAAACTAAGAAATAAGACTCTTTTCAAGTGGATTAGATTTTTTATTTTGAAATTTATTAGATTTTATATGTATATACCTACAAGAAGATGGCTGAATAGTAAAAAAAAAATTAATGCTAAAATTAATGTCGAGCTAAGCAAGTAAATTTCCTACTAAATAGCAACGAATTTCACTATTTTGTAAGGAATATATAGCCGTTGCTATTAGCGTTATTTCTTGTAATGTATATATATACATATATATATTTCATGTGAATAAAAATTTGTTGTAAGAAAATAAATTTATATATTTATAAGGCGTATATGTGTTAGATGTAATAAATGATATAACAGAAATCGAAACAGAAAAATTCGGTCTGAGAAAATTTGTTGGTTTTATTTTATTTTCACTTTTTGAAATAGTGCTGGAAGTAAAAACTATGATTGTTTATTTATACGTAGTTTTATTGGAAATACTTAGAATGATTTTTATAACATACATATATACATATAATATATATTTGTTTTGTAATGCATGAATATGACATTACTTACAATTATAAATTAATAAAAATTATAACTATTAATTTTATTTAAATAATAAAGTATATGAATTTATACTACTTATAACATAAAATTAAATTTTATTAATTAATATATACATTTTTTTTTTTTGCACGAATACCTTCACAAAATCAAACTGAAAATTGCTCTGAATGCCTAACTTTTGGTGCACAACTGCTCACCTTATATTTAAAAGGCCCAATATTATTTGTAATGTTTGGTAGACTTCTCTGGCTGTTGTTGGGCTTTTGTTTAAAAAGCTTCTCTTCTAAACTCATAAGTTACCTATCATCATCATCTTGATGCTCCAAAATATACAAATATATATATATATATATATATATTATTGAATCATCAGAAAGTATTATTAACATATACTTAATATATGAAATATAAATAATCCACTAAAATTGCAATTTAGAGTCCTTAAAGGATTCAGGGGTTGCTTCTTATTCTTTCCTTTTGAGTCTTGATTGTTCTTATCGCTTATCCTAACATCAACATTCAAATTGGACATGATGACAAATTTCTTGCCACCCTTCATTAAAACTAGAACTGAAGTCCGTATTGTGCCAATTTGTGATGACTTAGTGTTTGCAGGAGTGTAGTTAAATGACGGAGGTTCCCTTATATTGACCATTGGCCATAATATAGATCCAAGACCATGCTGCACAGGTCCATAAACAAGTGGTGGTGGAGCTAGTGTCACTTGTGAAGTTGGAACCATAACTGGTTCCATGTCCTTCAACAAGGAAAAAATAACAACAGTTAGAAATGCAGTCAAACGCAAAAATTAACCCAAAATTATAATTTCTATAATTCTTACATTAAGATTAGGGATATCTTCATTGCCTGATGCATTTGCCTCTCAATCTTTTTCTTTGTTGCCTTAACACATCAAGAATACCAAAATCCCATTATATTCACATCCAAATGATACAGTTTATGCTAAATAATACTTATAGCCAACTGTTCTTTGCCTGATGCATTTCATGTTTCTTTCCTTGCCTCTCAGGAAAGAACGCTGTAAGTTATCAACTGTTACTTATAAAATGTGTGTATAGATTTAAAAATTAAAAATTACTTAATGGTGACATATGAACCATTGATCTGGTAACAAGCAACTCGTGAAGCCAAATTACCTCCTTTACAAACTTTTGTGGGGGTAAAATTGAAAGTAAATAATATTTTCTTAATTTGTGGGGGTAAAAGTGTATATTTTCATAGTTTGATGGAGTAAAGTGTAATATGTTTTGAGCAAAATTCACCCTATGAAAAGTTTAACCATTGGATTGGAGTGTAGGCTGGGTCGGATCCTCACGATGTCACTCCAATGATTCATGGGCCCAATTGGATATTGACCCGGTTACATCCGGGCTTGGTCCACTATCCAGATATGGATCTTCCCTCTGCAAGCAAAATAGCTTCTTCAATGGCGGTCTCGGAAGGAGAAGCAGCATTATCCGCCGGCGGCAATAATCAAATTTGATTACTTGTGATATAGCGACACTTAGGCAAGTTTGATCGAGTCAATCCGAATACTGCTAAAGGGAAAAGATACGTACTAGTTGTGTTGAGATACTGGCACTGGTCCAACCTTGGGTGCTCCAGCAATGGCGGTGGAAAAGGACAAGCTCAGAGCAGCAGCGTTCACTATAGCTGCCACCTGTTTCTTAGCGCTTGCAATCTCCATTCGTTTCGTCAGGCAATTCTTGATGAAGCCAAGAAGGAAGAAGTCGTGTTATTTGACTACAGAATCCAAACCCCAGTATGCGTTCAAGCGGGTCTTGGCAGATAACTCGTACTCGCAATTCAAACACCTCAAGCTCCATGCAGCAGACTCACAGTCCGATGGTATAATCCAGAACTTTCTCGCTGTAGTTCTGATTACTGGTTTTGGTTCTGGTTCAGTTTTTGTTACTTGTTTTCAATTATTTTGCTCTTTGTGATTTGGAATAGAGGAGTACTCGAATTTGCATCCTTACAAGGGAGAAATTTCAAAGTTAATTAAGAACCCGAATGTAGCGTTTCTGGAGTTTCTTGATGGGTGTGAAAAGGGGGTTCTGGAGATGGGAGATTCTTATGTGTGGGTTGAGACTGAGGCACAGTTACGTGAGCTTGTGGAGGTGTTGAGTAATGAGAAGGTTTTTGCAGTGGACACGGAGCAGCATAGCTTTAGATCCTTCTTGGGTTTCACGGCTCTCATTCAGGTTCACGTTAGCATTTTAACAAACACCTTGTGTTTAGTTTATGTGTTGTGCATTTGTACAGTATGTTAATCGGTTGTGTGTGTGTTCGTGCACTTGATCACTTGTATGGTTAATTGTGCAAGGCATGCATTTGAAAAAAGCAAGTGCTCAGGGTGAATTTTTCATTATCCATGAGTAATTGTGTATGCACAAACATGCAGTTATTTGAAATGGAAGTGCAAAGTGTATGGTGCTTGTGGTTGGGACATGTGATGCGAGTAATTTACAGTTTTAAATGCATCTGCCATTTGAGTGATATATTTGGTTTTACGAAAATAGAGTGGTGATCATCCTGTGGAGTTCATTATGAAAGTTTCTGTTAATATCAGAGCTCGGAATTGTGGATATTATTGGCCCTACAGGGATGCAGGTATAAAAAAATACTTGCTTATGTGGATTTTGTTGATGTCAAAGCATATTCTGGTTCACTCCATATATTAGACGATATAATTGGTCATACTAGTTTTATTTATTCAGTTTACTTGTAAAATGGGATGGAAATTGGCTGATGAGTCTGGACAGCTTCCTTCTTTGATCACCCCCACAATACGTGCACAAACACCGACAATGAAACAAAAAAAGACAATCTACTACAATGCACAAAAAAAGAAAAAGAAAAAAGAGCAACTTGTTGAACTTTTATTTCACTTTTGTAGTATATTTGTTTTGTCGTGGTTAACTAAATTTACATCTTTATATAAATTGTCAACAGATATCCACTATAAGGGAGGACTATCTGGTTGACACAATTATCCTGCATGATGTCATGGGGCTTCTTAGGCCAGTGTTTGCTGATCCTGGAATATGCAAGGTGATATTACGCGCACTGTTGTTTGGCATAATGCCTACTGTTTATTCACTTTGGATCAATCTTTTACGTTTGCTATTCCTATTTCTCTCATTAGAAGTAACGGAAATGATTAGAAAGTGTTATGCCTGCTCGAAGAAGTGTAATCACGTTGAATGATCGTAATCTATGGACATGAGTTTATAACAAACTAATTGTACTTGTCATGCACGCTTTTTGTGGCTGAAATCTTCACATCAGTTTGAACTAAACTGGGAAGAAAGATACACTTATATTTGTTGCTGAACTATCTTCTAGTTCATACAATACAATACAGAAAATTTACAGGTAAGATCGTAAAGAACGTAGTGATTTAGGATTGAATGAACTTTATAATCTTTTGCAGCATTACTTGGGAAAGATCCTGATTGTTTACTTGAAAAATGTGTTCTTTTGTGTTGAAGCTTTTTAAACGTCTTGATAAATCTATTTAATAGAATTATGGTGATTTTCCCAGAATGAAGCCTTTCTTCACTTTGAGAAATTGGCTTTTGTGCTGTTAGAAAATATGGACTTGCAAATTCGGAAAGAATGACATTTTTTGAAACAAATTTTCCATCTCTCTGATAATGGAGGAACAGAAGGATTACTTTACTTGAAGCTGTTAAACAAAAGGCATACAATACTTCCATGCTCTTTGCTTTCTTCGACTTTCTTGATTTCACATTATGGGTTTAGAACTCAAGGGTTCACTGTTTTGAAGCTATTAGTCTGTGTGACATGCAAGTTCGCATTTGGCTTTTGAATATGCTTTGTGGTAGCTATTGTTTACTGGTTTTTCATGTAAACTGAAATGTCATTTTTTTAAATTTATTTGACTCAGCAAAAGCATTACACTTGACAAGTCTTCTTCTACTTCCCTCCCACCCCCCACCCCCCACCCCCCACCCCCCAAGGACTTTTCTTTTCTTATTTGAAGGTTTTGAGGAGCATGGTAAAGTTTATACCGTACAAGCAGTTGGTATCCTTAGAATCATATGGATTTAATACAATATATGGGCTATAATGAGAAAGTTGTTATGTTTTATGTTATTTTATTTATTTTGATTAAAAAGTTCTGTTTGACGAGAGTTTACGGCACAGGTGTTTCATGGTGCTGATAATGATGTTCTCTGGCTGCAACGAGATTTCCACATCTATGTTGTCAATTTATTTGACACAGCAAAGGTGATTTATAAGATCTGATTTGTGTCTTTAGTAGGTTCTTTGACTTGGTTCATGGTTTCTAACCAATGAGAAGTTAGAGGATTAGTGGGGACATACCTAGCAGAACGATTGTCCATATAATAATTGTCCCAGTTGCCATTATGTATCAATAATGCCTGTTGTATTAATTTATTGCAGGCATGTGATATTTTATCAAAGCCACAGAGATCATTGGCATATTTACTTGAAACATACTGCAGTGTTGCCACAAATAAACTGTTACAGGTTTGAGTATTGGATTTAATCTCATATATCTTTGATTCTCTATATAGTTAATCAGCATGTTCCATAAGTTTCTCATGGTCGAGTACTGTGCATGAGAGTTTCTAGAAATTACCAGGAGAATAAGCGAGCAATTCTTGAGAAATGTGCTCCACCACCTTGAAAAATGTGCTCTATCACTTTCTGATTAATGTGTCGTGTTCATAGCAACTTCACACCTTCAATTTGTGCATGAACTATTTGATAAACTGTTCTTCTAGTGGGAAACTTTTTTATGCGATAAATTGTGTCCTGCAAATTTTTTATGCTGTACACCCTCATCTATGTAGAGCTATAACTGATTCGAGTTGTTCATGAATGTCTTTTATTTTCTCCTGTTTTCTAGTTCAGTCATGTTTTCCTGTCAAGGAAGCTGGGTTTGCTTGAAATTTATCTCTTCTACGAGTGGTCTGTGGGGTGTTGTCCAAGGTTTTGAGCTAGCATGTGTTCCATTTTATTTTGGTGTTGTTTAAAGTAACATGTATTAATACTTATACTATGTTTCCAGTCAAGCAGAATAAGGACAAGATTGATGGCTTGCTGTAACTGACATGAATTGTGTTTGAGCTTGGAAGTATGATCAATCTCCAATTAGCTGTTTTAATACACATCGAATTTGAGCTCATCATGACAGCAAAAAGAATACAGGACATGTTTTGTTAGTCATAGCTCGATTCGTTTACAGTTGTTCAATCAAGTGAAGTGTTATATAATATAATATTTATTCTGTTCTACCAAGCAATATAGTTTGAAAGTTCCGTTCCCCATTTGTGAAATTTATTGGTGGTTGGAATAAAATACTATTATTTATGTTATTGTCTAGTAGACATGTCGATGACATATTTTTCATGAAGTCTGCTATTGTTGAGTCACTTTTCATCTTTGCCTGTACCCAAATTGATTACCATCAATTTTTGCTGGCAACAATGAGGAAGATGTTATAATAGTGGCATTCAACTGACTATGTAGCCTCCGAATTGTAGAGAGAAGACTGGAGACAACGTCCCTTGCCAGAGGAAATGATACAATATGCTCGGACGGATGCACATTATTTGTTGTATATTGCATACTGTCTCTGTTTGGAGCTCAAGGAGAGAAAAGGTATTGCTTGCATTCCATTACATGCATGCATAAAATAGATACTTGTTATTTGATCTTTGGGCATTTAGAATTAGATATCCTGTTCGCCTCTCTGTAATATTGATTTGTGAGACTACTTTATTACATGATAAACTAATTAGCTGCTAGAAGTTGTTGTAGAAGGTCTATTGCTGATCATGGTTATATGCAATTTATCTTTTTCATCATATTACATAGAGAGTATCTAGAGAAATTTCTATTTCCATTTAAAAAGTGCAGTGTAGACTCTTTTTGTTTTTGGTATCTTGCAACAGAGAGATGAAGTAAAAATGATCAGATATCGTGCAAGTGTATTAACACTCATAAAGAACAAAAGATCTTTGCGTTAAATCAACGCTCATGTCAAATAGCACCCTTGTCCCGATTCTGACTTACCTGTAGTGTGGGTAGAGGGGTTTCAGTTGGCATCTTGTTTCCTGTTCAAGTTCTAAAGGAACATTTAGGCTAAAATGTTTATATTGACTGCATATTTATCTACAGACTTAACTTCTGAAACTGCTCATTTTAGAGATACCATAACAAAACTTGCAAAACGAAATAAAAGAGCCAGACCGGCAGAAAATCTAATGTGTGAAGTATACTAATGTCATTTGAACCACATGTTAATCAAACTTAATCTTTTTGTTTGTTTTTCAAACACTTCATACCTCAACATTCTAAAGAAAATAAGTGCATCAGAAAATTCGTCCCCTGGTGACAAATTCCATTTTCTTCTCGAGGCCAGTCGACGTTCCAATGCAACTTGTTTGCAGCTTTTTGCAAAAGATATTGAAGCTTGCCCAGGAGAATTAGCTGCATCATCAATAGTTTCTCGTTGCTTGAATGATCAAGGAAATATCTCATCCAGTCTTTGTGATGAAAAGGTATCTTGTTAAGGATCTTTAATTATCAGTCGTTGTCATGGTATGGACAGTACTGATGATCAACTTTACCATTCAGTTTCAGGAACTTGTTCGACGACTTTGCTTATGGAGGGATATAATGGTTAGTGTAAACATGTCTGTCATCTTCTTGTTGTGCTACGATTTTAACCCGCTTGGGCTCCATAGACTATGAGTCCCAAAGTTTCGTACAAGGCTAGAACACAATTGCCACAGTAATCGGGTTGTACTTTGGGCTACGAAAAGAGCAACAAAAAAGGATACTGGAGGGTTAAGTTGGAACTTGACTGGGCCAAGAATAGGCAGTCACAGAATTATTTTACGTTTTACATTCTGGAAATGATATCATGATCTGCATGTAGAAATTGCATATTTTATGTGTTTCTTATCTGTTACCATCAGTGTGCCTGTGCAAAACATGCACATCTCATGAACTAAGTAGTAGTATTACTATTAATACTCAAGTTTGATTACCTACTCCTTAAATGAAGAGCAGTTTAGATTGTGGGTCTCGAGGATGCAGAAATTGTCATGGATTGAAAAGCAAACAAAGGGGTTTAACTGCGCTAGGTAGAAAAGTTGGAATCTCATTTAGCAACATTTTCTCTTGTGTAACTTAGAATATGGTAGAGTTTTCTCACTGTTGACTGTTAATATTTGGAGCCTTTTAAGTATTCGTGTAATAGAAAGTAGTCTATATCTGATAATAGAACGGGGGAACTTGTTGATAGATATAGGATGTTAAGTCATGGATTCATGTTCATTTGCGTCTACTATGTGTGTTCTTTTGGAGTCCTCGTATTTAGCTTCAATGTATTACTGGTAACTGGGCTGGTCATTCATGATCTACCAATAACGTGTTGAACTTCTTTTTCATACTTGAAATTGTAATAGCTAACCTAGTCAGATGTCAAATTCTTTCAGGCTCGTCTCCATGATGAGAGTTTGAGATTTGTTTTATCAGAGAATGCTATCATTGCACTCGCAACTCAAATTCCGACAACTGAAACAGATATTTGCATCACTATATCAAAAGCTGATCGAGATGTTGAATCTTTGACTCTTGTTCCTCTCCAATCTCCATCTTCTGTAGTTTGTTGTCATTTGGAGGACCTCCTTTGCCTGCTTCAAGAAAACACAGCTAATCTAGACAATATATTTCATCAGTTCATCCAGCAGCACCTTGGTCCAGCTGGTAGTTGTCCTCTTTCTGCATATAACTCTGCTTTGCTGTCCAAAACTAGCCTGGGATTGACATATAGATCCCCCTCCAACCGTAATGGGTTTAGAGCTTCAAAACAGGTTGCAAAGAAGGCTTCCCGGGAGCTGTTTGTTAAAAAATTTTCATGCAAAGCACCAGTTTATCACAACTGCAAGATCTACGCAAATGATGGGCGATTATTATGTTACTGTGATCGCAGAAAGCTTGAATGGTTAGATGAATATCCACCACAAATGTCTGATAATATACTTCAGCTCTTTGTGCATGGAAAATGTGCTAACCACATCATGAACAATTTATTCAGGTATCTTAGTCGGAATCTGGCGAAACTTGTAGAACAAGATCCTCCTTCCATCATGCTTCTCTTTGAACCCAAAGGGCGTCCAGAAGATGAAGATAATGACTTCTACATTCAGAGTAAGAAAAATATATGTGTTGGTTGTGGTGAAGGAAACCATTACTTAAGATACAGAATTATACCCTCGTGCTACAGAATTCATTTTCCTGAGCATCTGAAAAGTCATCGTTCGCATGATATTGTCCTCCTTTGTGTGGATTGTCATGAAACTGCTCATGCTGCTGCTGAGAAGTACAAAAAACAAGTAGCTGCTGAGTTTGGAATACCACTATTTATTCGTAAAGTAATTGACTTTGATAACACAGAAAATATACCTGCGTCTATGCCTGTTGTGTCATCTGAGGAGATAGGTGTGTCTCCTTTACAGTTGCGTACTGCTGCTATGGCTCTGCTACGCCATGGACCGCAAATGCCATCCCAGCGTCGTCAAGAATTGATGCAGGTAGGGAAGCCTATAGTTTCCCATGACTTTTATTTACTTAAAAGTTAATTTTGAATTTAAGAGTAGTTAATATTTTTCTATTTAACTTAGGCCGATTGATAATTTAGCGAGAATTTAGGCTAGAATATGAATCTAAACCAACTAGAACTTTTATGGACATAATTTATTATTTCTCAAGAAAAAAATGGCACACAGAGCCAACTTTTTGTCTTTGGGGTTGGGCTTGAAAGATCATCTTCGGGTTGCTGACGTTTATTGGCTGGGGACTGAACTGAAGATGCCTGTATAAAGAGTTCTGTCAGTTTTTCTGGAAGATGAAAAGGCTTAATTGGAAGAGAATTTCTCTCCATATCTGTGTAGTCTATCCAGTTGGAAGTGCTCCTTAAAGTGTAATAATACATTCCACATTTTAATGTAGTAGCATCAGTGACCAGAAATTCCTGTATGGTATTTACACAGATATTCATACAGAAAATCGTAGTGTTTTTGCATGACTTTTATCTACCAATTGAAATCATATTACGATTATCAAGTTGAAGCATGGTTCTTTCACGTGATCCAATATCACATATCTCCTTTGCATACATTGCCTTACAAGTCCTTGCTTTGAGCAGATAGTCATGACGTACTACGGAGGGAGAGAAATATCAGAGGAAGATCTTGAAAGAGCTTTGCTAGTTGGAATGACTCCTCATGAGAGAAGAAAATTTGAGAAAAAAAGAGGTCTTGCATTTAAACATCTGACGGGAGGTATCAATCTGAATGATGGGAGAGAAAATAATGGCAGCGAAGGAACTCCCTCCATTCAGAATGCGTTGAAGGGTGAAAGTATGGACACCAATACGACACTGATGAATCAGGAACAAGATTTTGATACTTTGATCATAGAAGATAGAGGAGGAAGCACTCAACCTTCATCTTGGAATGATGATGGCAATATTGCTGAATCTACTGCTGACACTGATGATGTGACATCTGATATAAAGATAGTTCAAGATGATGATGTTTCTGGAAATGAAATTTTATCAAATGAGACGATTAGTGCCACACATGTTAGAGATGTTCCACTGAAGCATAATTCAAAATTATCGTTATTAGGACATGGACCCCATGGGAAACAGGTAGTCACACATCTGCTAAAGGAGTACGGGGAAGATGGGATTCGTGAATTCTGTCAGAGATGGAGACAGGTTTTTGTTGAAGCTCTTCATCCTCGTTTCTTGCCTGCTGGCTGGGATGTCATGCACAGGTATGCTCGGTTTTGATATAAAGTATGAAAATCCTGTGGCCCAAATAATTGCTCCATTTACTAAGTAATACTCGTTTAGTCTTTGACCTCCTCTTTTTGTTGACTCTTCGATAATTTTGACGTTAGTAAATTTCCAGATTTTAGATTTTGTCAGGTTTTACTATTAGTTAGTATTTTCAAACAATTGACTAGATTATTTGTAATGACATCAAGAAAAATAGTCAAGTTTACTGGTCAAACCATAGGAAGTATGCTACAAACTTGCAAACAGAGGTAGCAATATGTACATCTACCAAACAATGAAGTATTAAAATGTCCCATTTTATCATAGACAATAGAATATACGACCGGTTTCTGCAAGGTTCATAGAGTCTGGCAGAAAAAGTTAATTCCCGGTAACATAGAAAGACTGAGCATTGATATGGGAATAAGAGATGCTTGTGTGGCTTGTGGATCTATCTGAATTTCCTGGTTTTGTGTTGGATTATTGCCTCTATTTAAATATTAAATGGCTGGATAGAGTTGGCACCATCTCATTTAAATGAGCTGACCCTTAGATCGGTCAGATCGCATTAAGGTTTGTTTGACTATCTCTAAGCAGTTCCATTCTACCATCTGAAGGTGACTTCTAATCATTAGAAGCAGTATCTGATGTATGACTAACGTCAACAACGTGGTTCCATTAAAAATCTGTTTTTAAAACAAGCTTTCTCATGGGGCTAAATAGTCGAAAGGTTTTGTGGACCATTACTATGCAAATCCAGGGTTCCAGCTCCAAAGTTTGACAATTAACATATTCAGGATTTGAATTTACCCCTATTCTGGATGGAGTACTGGCAACTTGTTTCATAATGGTTATTTATCTCCACAGCATGGCGCCCTTGGTCTAATTGTTTCTGTTTCCAGTGTAGATCTAGTTAAGGAATAATTACACGTACACCTCCTGATCAATGGTCTATTTACACAAACCACCACTGACTTTTGTATAATTGTAGAAACTACCCATGGCAGCCAAAAAGCAGCGGTAATTTGTGCAATGATGTTGACGTTTTTGGGGTGTATGTGTAATTTTCCAAAAAGTAGCAATGGTTTGTGTAAATGATGTTGATGTTTATGGTGGGTTTATGTGTAATTTTTAAACGGCAAGGGTGGTTTGTGTAGATAGACCATAGGTTAGGAGGTCTAGATGTAATTATCCCTTTAGATAAGAATACTCCTCTTTTCTTCCAACAGTTAAAGTGAGGAAGCAAGAGGAATCAATTGTTGCTTTGGGTGAAATCTAATGAGTAATAGCGGATTGGTGGATCGGAAAGCTCAGGCAGGAGTAGGACATTCCATACTAATGAATGATAAACATTGTCCATATCTGTTATTACAATGCCTTTATTCTCTGGCTTTTTAGCGAAAGAATTTAGCTGATACTTTATTCTCTGAAGCACGAAGTTTGCCTCATGTTTGAAAATTGTCGGGCAAGTTACTCGTTGATTAGAGAACGAAGAAACTAAGCTATTTATGGTTTGAAATTCCCCACCAACTCTTTGACATGATATGATGTAAACTATCGTTCTCTTCCATAGCTCTCGCAAAATTACATTAGCATCTATACTGTGTGATTTATTCCTTTTCTGCAGCTTTTGCACTACGACTATGTCAAGTTCTATTTGAAAACTCAAGTCTTTGGTTGTTTTCGCAACTGATTATTTCGCTTTGTTCAAAGGATTTGATGTTGGACACTTTTTTGCCAGTGGTAAAAGAGATTTCGGCGAACACAGCGTCTACAACCCCACCAAGAAAGCTTCCGGCGTTGCTGCTGCAGGATAGAAGCACAATATCGTAGATTTCAGTCGTCTTTCTCCATGTTTTTTGCTTGTGTGTTTTCTTCTTCTTCTCTTCTACTTTCCAGATTTTCTGTTCCATGGTAGACTGTGTTGTCTATTTTTATTTTTATTTTTAAGAAAAAGAAGTATTTGTTTGTTACTTTTTAAGGAGAGTAATTCTTGAGTCGAGGCCAATGTTGTTGTATCTTGTATGAGGCAGCTTTCAGGGGACGATTTTATGAATTGGTTCAAGTTCAACTTTGGCATGTTTGGATAAGAACTGTTTAAATTTGAAAGTATGCATAGGATATATATATATATATATATATATTGTTAGATTTTGATAAATGAATGTTTAAATTGGTTTAGATTCATTCGAAATTGTCCAGGGAGGTGAAAAATATTAATATAAGAGTCATTGTAATTGCAACTCTTGTGATGGTAATTTACGTCGGCATCCACTTAGGGGTATAAATTTTCATCGACAACCTTATCTACACCCCTTCACAAGGTGTATGTAATCTCTTAAAAATTATCTGGTGTTTGTATAATTATACCTAGTTGTAGGATTGTCAGGGTATAATTTATTCTTATTCTAATTTTCAGTTATATATTAAGTATTATCTTTTTTTTTTTTATAATTTAAGGTCATGTTTACCAGATTGTATTGTATTAGGTCATATTATAATAGACTTATACTATATATTATATTAGTCTGTATAATATTATCTCATAGTTTGTTTACTTTGCATAAGTTATATGAGTAATAGTCCAGATACAAAAATAATAGGACATTTACTATCAACCACGTAAATTTGGATTGTATATACAATTACAAATGTGCCCATTGCATTTAATAACCATTACATCCATGTAGTTGTGTGATAAATGCGCTCATAATAAATGCAAAACTATATTTATAAACAACAAATTTATGTAATTTATGGTGGAGTATTTACCTTGCATTTACAATGAATTTATACAATGAATTTACCACATAAATTTATGTAATTCACGCAAAATAATAAATGCTCACCTACAACAATAAATGTCACCTACCACATGTCAGCATATTAATGGTAAATGCCAGCACAATTCGGTTCGAATTGAGATGCAAGATAGACTTAAAACACAATCCTTATAAAGGCAATACATGAAGTAAAAGTTTATAGAGAATTATGTGGGTCCCACATACTAACAATATGAGACCTGAAAATTGAATTGCTATATTGAAAATAGCATGGACTAGTAGCGGTCTTTTGCAAATAGTAGCGGGCCTGGGCTATTGCAAGTAAATATGTATAACACCTTACTCAGATATAGGGGTTAATATGAGCCGGTAAACACAACCTAAATATTCATGCGCAAACGGTTGGAAGAAACATATTTTAGATTAAAACTTATTTATATATGTATTATATATACACCGACAAACATTTTCTTCCCCATTAACAGTCAAAATTTGTTATATCTATTCTAATATATATATAAAAAAATGTATGTTACTGACAATATTCTTGTGGCTATAAGCTTAATCACTTTTTGAAAACTAAAATAGGTGGCAAGGAAAGATACACAACGATTAAACTCGATATGAGCAAAAGTGTGGCCTATGAGCTTAACCACTCGATATGCTCCTTCCTCAAGTGGGCAAGGAAGTCCTTGTTAAAGCAGTGGTACAATATATCACATCCTATGCTTTGTCGTGCTTTAAATTATCACTTAATTTTTTGTGCACCGAAAAGTATTATAGTAGATTTTCGGTGAATAACAAAGAAAGTAGCAAAGTTCACTAGGTGGCCTGGAGGACGATGCGTAAACGGAAGGGAGGTGGCGGTTTAGGGTTTAGAATAAGATCTTTAGGCTTTCTGCAGTTTCGTGTGCTAGAACGTGTGAAATATAGATAGCACTCAAACACCTAAATTAGTAATAAATTAAGAGTAGAAAATTAATAAAAGGAAGCAATAGAAATTGATAGAGTGTAAATGTTGATCGGATTTTCTGTCGCAAAGTCTATTTCGTCCTCTACTCCATTCAACATACACAAGCCACATGTATATAATCTTTCTCAAAATAAAATACATGATGTCATCCTTATACATGTATGTCAATGAGGTTAAGATAAACATCTCAAATTTTCTGGGATTTAGTTGGATGGAAGCATCCTTTGGAAGGACTTTACCCTCCTGGGCGGTTCTGTGACATATACAGATGGATCTCGCCTTTCCTCCCGTGTTTCCATGTGTTTATGGATTTTGGTGGCGGAAGTTTACCTGCTCTTTGGCCTTCGAGTGAGGTGGCGGAGGTAGTTGGTCCCACATGGACTACCACCGTGCCTCCATGTGGGTTCCACTATGCTTGTGCTCTGGGTGGGTTGGACCGCTCTATTGACTTACTTCAAGACTTTTTTCGACTTTGTAGATCTCTTGGGTTGTTTTTCTTATGGGGCACTTAGGCCAACCCGTTTTGAGTAACCAAACATTAAATATAAAATCAACAAAGTACACTTATTCAAAACAGTATTATACTTATTAGTTCTTTTGTATTATTTATTAATGACTAAATTTTTTCTTTTTATAGTTTGAATTAGTTACAATCTCTAACTTATTTATTCTTTATAAAAGACATAATCCCCCATTACAGTTGACAAAAAATCAAATTGTCCTACGCTTGATTGAGATTGATTGAAGAAAAAGTCGTTTGAACTCAATTTGTTAAACTTAACAAATTAATTCTAGACAAAAGTTTCTAAACTATGTTCAAACTCGATTTCATCAGGAAAAAAAATAATATATATGTTTGAAAATAATTTAGGGGTGGCAAATGGGCACGTTGAGTGGGGTTTAAAATGGGTTGAGTCCGAAATTGGTTCAAATGAATAGATCAAAACAAATTGGGTTCTGAACAGATTGAGGTTGAGTTAGTATGAACCGTAATATTAATTTAAATTTTGAAGGTTTTAAAAATTTCACACTATGAAAAGAATAACTGATGATATCTGAACTATAAAAAAAAAAACATAACTATTACTTGTAATATAATACGACTAACTTGTATCATATGTTATTCTAACCATCATATGTCATTCTGACAAATGATCATATACATCAATGTTAAAAGTCAGAATTGTTGATTGAACTAAAAAATTGATTGGATCAAGGATTACTAGCTCAATCACCGAATGAACTGTGATTGAACCAGTATATATCATAATAAAAATTAATATATAAAAATATATCAAAAGAGTAAAATACAAAAAACTTTAAGTTACTGTTGGAATTAAAAGTATCTCAAAATTTGTAGTAAAATCAATTTGTTAAAGTTTTTATGTCAAGAATAAAAATATAAACATTGTGTGGATAACAAAAATAACAAATGATTTACCATTCGAATTATTAATTAAATTTTATTGCACAAGAAATAATTAGCATCTCCCATTTTTAAAATAACATATAAGTCGTATTCTATCGATCATGGTCATGGTCATGGATTTAATTAGCTAGCAAGCTTATATAATTATAGGAGATAAAAATGTAGCTAGATATGCGTTTAATGAATTTGTTCATTATTATTATTATTATTATTATTATTATTATTATTATTATTATTATTATTATTATTATTATTATTATTATTATTATATAATTCAAATAATTATTATTATATGGATGTTCGTTTGTTGGCATTTCTCTCAATTTTCATACAAAATGGCATGGTTTCAATTTCAAATTGCAATAATTTTTGAAAAAAATGTGTTATCTTTTATTTTAGTTGAATTATTTTTACTTCTATTGTATGGATTGAACCTATAATCAGCTCATATCAACATATTTTAAATTATAATAACCCACCCAGCCTAAAACTAATTGGATCGGGTTGAACCCATGCGTCTTAACCCATATTGACAATCCTAGAAAATATCATACTACTCAAGTTGGCTTATATTTATTTTAATTAAAATTCGTTCTAATTCAATTAGATTAATAATGAAATCAAGTTTCAATACAAATCTCCAAAGTTGAATGACAATTCAATCAAATTTATATAATAATGTGTTCGTGTCGACTCAATTTATTTAAGTCCTTGTCCTCCATAACTTGGCAGGAAGTGTTAATTAGTTCTAGTATATAAAGTTGACTACAGGGCAAAGTGATCTAAACCAAGAAATATTTGGGGTGTAAGTTGATTTTAATTAATTTTATGGGTAAATCAACAGAAAAAAGAAAGTTAGGGGGTAGAAGTGTTATATTGCCTGCCTGAGTTGGATTCGGTACTCGAAGCTAACAGTAAAAGAGTAGAACTTCAATTCACACTCGGATTCTTCTTCTTTTCACATTGCGATCTCATTCCCCAACAAAGCAGAGAGAGTTTGACGCCCATATACTTCTGCTGATCTGCTCGGCGACAGAGAGAGAGAGAGAGAGAGAGAGAGAGAGAAGAAGGGAGCAATGGCGGTAAGAACTGGGGTTTTGAAGGCGGTTCTGGGATTGATGGCAGTTTGCCTGGCAGCATACATAGTGGGCCCGCCTTTGTATTGGCACTTGATGGAAGGGTTGGCCTCTGCTTCTGGCTCAGCCTCTTGCGCGCCGTGTAACTGTGACTGTGATTCTCTGCCCCTTTTATCCATTCCCCAAGGTATTATTGTTAGATCTGCTTTGATCTCTCTGTTTCAAGTGTTTTTGCTGCATTGTGCCATCTGGGCTTAGGTTGGTTTTGTGTTTAAACTTGAGTTGATGTTTCTTTTCTTGTTTTTCGTTGTGGTATTTGCTTGCTGTAGGCATGAGTTTCTTCTTTGTTTTGTTTGATGTGGTAAAGATTGAGCCTTTTGGTGGCCGGCCTAGTTATGATCGAATGTAACTATTTGTTTTTAGATGATTGAATGTTTGAAGATGCCGATTTGGCTCTGTTTGCTTGCTTATTTTCCGCACTGGACTATCTGGGCTTTACCTTTCTTTGTGTTAAATCTCGATTTTGGTTTGAAGTCAGAAACATTCCAGTGCTTTCGCTTGGTAGCACATGATTTTTGCTTATTCAACTAGGAACTGAGTAAAGACTAAGCCGTGGTGTGGGGCTTATCACTGAATATATCTCTATGTTTTTTATGACTTAATACTACAGTGACTTCATAAAGATGTGAGTTTTACAGCTGTTTCGGTAGTATCCCTGGTTAGGATTTTCTATTTGGCTGTCGGAATCTGATGAATAAACTATAGTAACCATCCATGAATGGGTGAGAAATGACATGTAGAAATAGTCTAGGGAAAGTCTTTCCGGAAGATTGTTAAGCAAGCAAGACTCGAGCTGTGGTTTCGGCTTATTCAGTTACTTTGGTTCAATCAGAGGCCTTCTGTTCTGTGCATGTCCTGGTTACAAACTTCTACTAGTACTGTACTCTGACATCTTTAGAAACTAAAATACTTAATAACTGTGCTGTTTCCCCTTAAACTGAACACCTCAGAGTTTACGGTTAGAATGCATTGAATCACAGTAGAAAACCCTGAAGAGACAGATTGGTGAATGTTGATCTTAGAGCAGGGCAGTTCTCAATAAAAGATGATAACTGAAGATGTCCACAGATCCACTTTGAGAAGCCATTGTGATTAGTTTGGCTTCAAAGTTATGCCTTTTGGTGTTAGTAACCCCTTCAATCTCACATGAATGACATCTTCGATGCTTCCTAAGCTTACTTGCACTGGAGCCCTGAAAGCATATCTTTGGACTGTAAAATCTGTAAGAGAATTTCTAGGAATAAAGGGGTACTACTTCAATTATATATAGAAAATGCATTCGGTAGCAAGCTTTTGTATTATATAGTCAAAGAAAAAATGCATTGCAACAGACCAGAGCAAATCAGATGCCTATGCCCACCTCTGATGATTACGAGTAATCAATGGACGCATTCAATTACTCTATTACCTAAAAAAGGTGAAAAATGCTATACTAAAGTATAACCCAGCTCTAGCTCAAGAAAGAACGGTATCATGCTGACCAAAGCATGACCAATAAAAAATTGACGGAAGGGTATGTGATATATCGCAAACTTAAGGACTTGAAGGTAAACATAAATTGGTTTCTAAGTTTGGTGGCCTTACAGGTGATGTTGGTAATTACTGCACATAAATGTCCTCCAATGATGCAACCATATTCAATCTGTTTCTTGCTACTAATAGTTATCCTTACCCTTTATCATAGCTCTGTACTTGCAAGTATTGTTGCCTCATCATGTATGTTGTATAATATGTAGCCTATGTATAGTTTGTTATGGATGCGCCTTTCTGAATGTGGACTTATCTCGTTGTTTTAACTTCCCTGAATTGTGTTTTTATCTTACATTGTTCCGTGGTCAAAGCTTGTATATATTGATTACTTGTTTATCTTTCTCGCAGGACTGAATAATTCTTCGTTTGCAGGTAAGCACTGTATGCTTCATTTTAGCTAGTTTGCAGTTTCACATTCTTCTACTTTGTTTTGATCTGGTATCATGCTTTAGTTGTTGATTGTTTGCATCAAGTGGTATTACTAATAAAAACCAGCTAACGAAAAATGTGGCATCATTCTTCATTCATCCAGATGTAACTTCCAATTGATAGAATACCTTCAGTAGTTTACCCCTGAAGTTTTTCTCAGGAGTCAGTTCGATAGTATGAGAACATTTTTGAAGCATTATTTCTTTTGATTGCATGAATCTTATTTTGGCCACTCTTGAATTGGTTTAGCTGCTGAACAGTTGGAAGCGACCATAACACAGATGGCAATCACATAGAAGTTGGTCAACATATGAACTTACAGTGGACAAACCTGATTTTATATATATATATATGTATATATATGTATCGACATACCTAAGTAGCAAAGTGGTGGTTTAAAATATACTTTCGTTAATATTAATTCCATCAATGATGGATTTCCTATTGGTTTCTCAGTTTATGATTGGATTAAGCTCACTCAATCTAGTATTCTACTCCACCTGAATTTTATTAATTTCTTCGTAAGAGATATCTTAACTTTTATATGTCATGCATGTCAAAATTGTAATACCTCTTGATATATATTTGGTTTGTTTGTGTAACCTTTTGTGTTGCATGGTCTTATTTTGGACATTGGGTTTTAGCGTGGAAACGACTAGAGGAAAGATATTTAGGTTGGAATGAGAGCACGAATGAAATGGATGTGCAAATTTGATTATGTGATATATTATTAATTTATACATCTGTTTCATTTTCTTCATTATGCTCAGTGACATGCAAAAAGCATTTGAAAATCATACATATATCACTAAGAAAAAACAGAAGTTACTGGATGTAATTTTCTAATCTTTTCTTGTTCCTTTTAATCTACTAAATCCTTGATGCAAAAATTTTATAACTAACTTCATATTGTGTTATATTCCTAGCTCAGAACTCTTATTTCTGATACTCGAATATTAAGCTGTTTGAATCCTAGAGTTAGTTTTCAGGAATGCTTTTGGTCCGATGACTAGATTAATGATTCAAGTTTCCTGACTAAATGTTTTCATTTTGTATTCTATCACCATTTGGTCCTTGGAACATGACAGTGGCACTTTGTTTACATCATATTAGAAACCAACTAAAGGCGTCCTAATTTTAGATGCAAAGCTCGTGAGACTATTTTATCCTGTAACAGATATCTTCTCTTAAAAAGAGCAGTTGAATGAGATGGAATTAGTCTATGATGGTGAAAATTTACTGAAGTTCCATTAGTTTTGGAGTATCTCTGAATTGTATCCTCAGATTGTGTGCTTCCTCCGTTTCTTTTCATTCCTCTCAGAATGTGCAAAGCATGATCCAGACGTTAGCGAGGACACACAGAAGAACTTCGCAGAGTTATTGTCTGAGGAATTAAAGCTGCGAGAAGCAGAAGCTTTGGAAAATCAGCGGCGTGCGGACACGGCACTGCTTGAGGCAAAGAAGGTGACGTCCCAGTACCAGAAAGAGGCAGACAAGTGCAACTCGGGAATGGAGACATGTGAAGAGGCCAGGGAAAAGTCTGAAGCAGCTTTGCTAGCACAGAAACAGCTGACGGCTATGTGGGAGCAGAGGGCACGTCAAAGAGGTTGGAGAGAAGGAACTGGCAGGTCTCAATCCTAGTCTAACGGTAACACGCAGTCTATTAGAATATCGACAAATTCTTATATATAGTTCTTCGAATTGGTGGCTTCGCCTGGTTGAACGCATCAGAAAATCGCTGAATATCAGGTGTCAGCTGAAAGCGGGCATCCGGTTTTCGTGTATCATCAAACTCCCAAGAAGATGTAACATTTTCCCCAATGTTATTATTATTGTTAGGAAGTTCCATTTTGTGAAAGAAGTTGAGATATCCATTTGGCAGAATCTTGCATATATATATATACCAGTGGCTCTGAACTATTTATTTTAAATGAAACATATATTCATATCTATAAAGTTTTGTTCTGGTTCATGAAAATGTAAGATTACATTTTTTCTATTTCCAGAAATATGGACACAATCATTTTGTTTAATGCTATTTCTCAGTTTGTTTTAGTGCAATATCTGATTATTCAAGAATTTCTGTCAAACAGAGTATGTTATGAATATGCATCTGGCATACAGAGAATCTTCTATTTGCCCAAATTCTTGTTATATTACTCATCAATCATCACACACACTTCACACAGTGGTTATACACCATGGATATAATACATATATCTCAAAATCCCATCAGTTGGCCTTCTTAAGAGCAGTGAAGGAGAGTGATGAAATAGTTATCTCATCATATCTCTGAAACAAGTAAGCCAGAAACAAAGCAGCAGTCATCGGCACGACGTCCCTTGCAGGGCACTGCTTGTTGGAGGCCGATGGCCCGTTCGCCCCACTCTGCGGCCCGTTCGACCAGAACAGGTACTTGAGCAGCTTATCACCACCTTTTTCCTTGGTGAATCTGTTGTACACAAAATCCTCTGGATTTTCAAAGATTTTAGGATCCTTCATCACCAGTGGCTGGTAGCCACACAGCATCTCCCCCTTCTTGATCTCAAAGACGGCGTCGTGCGAGCTGAGCTCAAAGTCCTTCCGAGCTCTGCCAAACTGCGATGGGACGGGCGGATTCAAACGTAGAGTTTCGTACACGAAGGAGAACACCAACTCCATCTGTTGCACTGTTTGGAAACTAAGCACATTATCTGATAGCTTCTCTCTCACTTCCCTCCTGAGTTCGTCGTGCACGCTCTTCTGCTCTCCGAGAGTGCTGAGAAGCGAGTTAAAGAAGATGAAGAACCCGCCAAAGGCGTTGAACCCGAGTATGAAGAGGAGGTTGTGGATGGCTTCCTCTTCGGTGAGTTTGAACTCCGTCTCTGCTCGTTGCACCGTTTCTTTCGCTTCAGTTTTCACGAAATTCGCAAGCTTTTCGTAGTCGGATTTGACGAGCCAGAAGGGGTAGGAGAAGGAGTGGAGGAAGATCTCCTCAAGCGGTTGTAGAACGTTGATGCTCACGGTGGGGAGGAGCTGCAAGGCAAGCCACTTGTCGATCATTATGTAGCCGGATTTCTTGATCTCCGGGACAGCTGAGGGGTCAGCGTTGAGGATGGCGCGGCTGAGGAAGGTGAAGAGGAAGTCTTGGAGAGGGAATAAGTAGCCGGCGGAGCTGCCGGCCGCGAGCTGGGCGTCGAAGGAATCAAACATGCTGTCGAGGGAAGTCACCAACGTCGATGCCCAACTGCTGGAGCTTCGTTTCAAGATGTCTAATGTGAAGTTCTTTATCTGCATGCATTTTGAATTATGAATTTCCCGTATATACTTATTTTGGTTGAATTGAATCAATCACACGAATAACTATAATATATTTATTACGTAATTGGTCAATGTATTTAAACCGTACATCATATGATTGTTTAGGTCTGACGAGAGCCAATATATATCAAAATCACCCGTAATGTATATAACTAATAATTCATTACTAAAAATAATGAAATATAATGAATTTGGCACGAAAAAATAACAAGATTTCATAATTGCGAAATCTTAAAATCTACTTTTTGAACTACGGTTCATCAATTATCGACTTTATTTTCTTATTATAATGTTTTAATAAGTTTAATACTGAAAAATTGTTCTTATTCTCAAATTATGTGATTATGCTTTATAACTTTTGACATATAGATAATAAATGTGCTTTTTACTACATAAATATAACATTGAACCAGGATTAATTATCATAATTAATAATAAATAGTCATTGATCACAATCACACAATAGTTATTGATCGTGGTTTTTGCGATATGGCTAAAAACTATGGCAAATATTTTTACCATGAATCTTAGCTATAATAAATAATTTTTCATGATGAAAAAACTAATTTTTTCTTGATTTTATTTAACTGTAATAAATGATAATTATTTACTACAATTTCTATTCATAGCCATTAATATTGTAGACAATAGTAATTTTTTTGTTTAGTGTTTGGTGGTAGAACCTATGGACTCATCTAACTTTGAACTAAGCCTATTACAGAAGACGTGAGATGGTAATAACCCTCAAGGCTCCGATGCTGATTTGAATTTTTTTATTTTAAATCCTATTCTATTTTTCTTAAATAAAATATATATAATATTTATATAAAATGTGTGTATATATTAATGAAACAAAAATACAATATGATATGATGTAAAAAATTTAACGTGTCAAATTATGAACTTGTCACATGAGTCGCTAGTAACGATAGAGTTCCAATACATAATATAATTGTAAAATAACATGCTTGAGGTCGTTTGTGTGAGTTTTTATAAAATTTTCAAAATATTTTATTAAATTTTTAAAAACTTATAGAATGTTGTAAAATATTTGGTAAATTTTTAGTTAAGTAGTTTATAAGTTTGAAAAATAAAATATATAATTTACGAGTTCCTTAAAAAAGAATGGAGAGTTCCCTGCTTATCTTTAAGGTTTTAATAAACTTTACTAATATTTTTATTTTGAGTAAATGTACTTAATATTTTATAAGCTCTATAATTTTATTTTATCCAAATAATTTAAAAGTTTATATTTTAAATACAATATAATTAACTTATAAATTTATTTGACCTACAATAAGTCTATAGATCAATTGAGAGTAAATATAAATTTTCATTCAACTTTATATATACAAATTTTGTGAATTTTACTAACAAACAGATTTATTTGTTGGACGGAAATAAATATTCGGAGAGAGCGTGTAATTATTCCTAAAACTTATGTTATTATTTAATATTTTGATATTCAAATATATTAAAAAATCCAGAGATAATGGGTGGTCCTGCAGGCGAGCAAGTGGACAATATAAAGTCAAAGTCTTATCCTTTCCTTCAGAAGTAAAAATAAATAAAAAAAAAAGTAATTATTGCCGATATCAATTAATCAATTTATGCCCACATTGAAAATAGGGTATTATATTAATATGATATTAAAAGAAATAATAAAAAGCGTATAGATTAGTTTTTCTTTTTGTAAAATAATTTTTTATTTTGAATTCATTTCCTTATTATTTAGGAAAAATATAGTTTAAACGATCCTTAGACTTAGAGAAGCAACATTTAAAATTGAAAATTTCTTAGATATTTCATTTTGAAGATATATATATATATATACACACACAAGTTTGAATTCACTTACTTTAGAATTGTATAAAATAATTAATATTTGCAAATTAGGATTACTATTTTTGAAAAATATTTTTGAAATAAATACAATTTTATTTTGAAAAAAATTGAGGACATTTTGAAAATAAATAAATCCAAACATGGTCTTATGTTTTTGTAGCCACGTTTTACATGCCTTTTTTTTTTTTTTATACAAAACGTGAAAATTTTCCTGAATAGTTGATGTAGCACAAGTTGTATAAATCCATTTGATATCTTTGCAAAGGAATAAGTGATGAAAAACATCAATTTTCTACTAAAATAATTCAAATAAATTAGAAGTAATGTCGTGTTTGGACCGATTGATGGTTTGAATTTGAGAAAAGAATTTGAAAATTGAATTTCAAATCATTCCGGAGCAAGGTTAATTTAAAATCCATCAATACGGAATACAACCCTTTGCAATATGAAGTTATCCAAACAAGTCCAACGGATTTATCGCGAAGAATTCATTTGGTTCAAATGAAAGAAAACGAGAGGAAAAATGAAAAGGCAAGGAAGAGAAAAAGAATAATAGTTTTTCAGTTGTTTGGTATGATTGAAATAGAAATAAGCGTCAAATACTTACCCTTTTTTGGTATGAGAAAAATAGATGGAGAAAAAACGACTAATTTTTTGTAATTTTACTAATAAAACTCTTTTTCTTTTATATTAAAAATAAGCAAGTGAATATTATACTAAAATAATTGTAGTATATAAAAAGTTTAAAAATCTTACTAGTAAAAATATTCATCAAACAAGAACAAAAATATTTTCTATCAATAAAAATATTCATCAAAACGAGTATTATGCATTTATTCTAAACTATTAAGTTTAAATAAAATAAAAGATACTACCAACGATCGATGACCTAGTAGTTTTTCGGCAATTTGATTATCTTTTCTAAAAAATTATGTATTGGTATTATCAGTGGGAAGGAAAAAAGAATTGAAGAAAAACTATATCAATAATGGAGTAAATAAAAATAAAATATGTACCTTTTTGTCTTTTTGGCCTTATATTTTTACTTTTTCATCTGACTTTGGACGGAATGAAATTGAACTTCGGAAGAGTTTCATATAACATCTAATTTTACTTCCGCTCCAACTATTCTCCCTAACCAAACACTAATTTTTTTTTTCCTTATACATCAATTTTAATCCGCTTTTTTTATACACCTAATTTTCACCCCGATCAAACAAATTCTAAGAATTTAAATTTCCCAACACCAAATCCATTAATCCATATATAGTATGAGACTACATTTGGATTTATGGATATGAAATTAGGCACATCAAATTCCAAATAACAAATCTTTTGGATTTGTTTGAGTTCTTCGATAGTATAAAAGAAATTCAAATCATCTCACTCTCATTTTGAAATATATTTTTTGAAATATTAATAAATTTTAAATTCTTTTGAGAGTAATTTGAAATTCTTTGTCTAAATTCTTCCGTCAAAGTCAAAATATTTCCATCCAATTGCCATCTAAGACTGCATTCAAATTGATGGATTTTGATTTTAAGAGAAGGTTTTTTTTTTTTTAAAAAAAGAAAATTTTCAAATTACTCCGTATTAAAAGAATTCGAAATTCGTCAATGTTCATCAAAACATAGTTCAAATTTAAAGATAGAGTATTTGAAATTCCTTAAATTTAGAATTATCCAAACAAATTCAAAAAATGTTTTACTACGAATTTCAAAATCAATCAATTCAAATGCACCCTAAATATATATATATATATATATACACACACACTAATATAAAAAAAAAAATACATTTTTCACTCAGATAGCGATTTGTGATCCCACTAGACCATCTTTTTGTTGTTTATAATACCCTTAAGTTGATTTTATTTTCTTTTATTCTTTTTTCTTCTTTTTTAGTTTAAAAGAAAAATATACGTGTATTGATTCATATTCTTTATGTTTATTTATAGTATATTTTAAAATATAAAAAAATTTATTTATTATACATGCACCATAAATTATATACCACACTACGATTAGTATGTATGAAAGGAAAAAAGAAAGATATTTCATAATAGAGTTGAGACAAAGATGATATAATAAAATGTAAATGTTGGCCACGTAAAGGAAAATGGACCCATTAAATTGACAACTGTCTTATCAATTGAAAACAGCACATGCAATGTGTGAACTTAAATCATGGGTCCTCCCCCCCCCCCCCCCCCCTTTATACTTTACAAAATCTCCTCCTTTTTATGAATACATTTTTTCATAAATTTCTAATATGATACATTAATAAAGTACCAAGGCTTATTATTATAAATTTATAATTCGACTATTTTTTCAAATTATTGCAATTTTTCTATAATTTTTTTCTCAAATTAATTTAAATAATTCATTTGCAACATACTATTATAAACTTCATAATTATATTTAGGGTAAATTACTGACACCTGATGAGGTTAAATCAAAATACACAAACATCCTCTATTTTTTGCTAAATTACAGCTACACCCCCTGAGGTTATAATTGTATTACAACTACACCCCATATTTCAAAGCAAAACTTACACTAATACCCCTGAAAAATATTATACTAACACCCCTCAAACGGTGTAACTGTAATTATACAAAAGATAGAGAGTATTTGTGTCATTAGACCTAATTTCAGGGAATATCAACGTAATTTACCCTTTTATTTATCCAAACACTTTAACAGATTCTTTCTAAAATAAGATATATCATTTTATAAAATGCATGAACTTATAATATCTACTAGACTACTATAATAAGCTTAGCCAAACTTCCTCGTAGTTTTGTTTTTGATTTTTCTTTAAATGAGATTATATAGAATATTGTCAGACGAGGGGTCTTTATTGAAACTTTAAGTTACATAAGCCTTGAATGTGAAAATAAATAAATTTCTGTGGAGGTGAATGCAAATAACTCATAGTTATAAGACCTCCAAGATGATTTCCAATATTAAATAAATATTAGTTTTCTTGATTAGACCAAAAAAAATTAAAACTTATGAAGTCAAATTCATAAAATTACTCAATTATTAAAATAGGTCCAACACACGCACACAGTTACAAATTATGGTAAACTTGTAACTGAAGCACACTCCATACACACGTTGGTGTAAAAATAAGTGTGATCGAGGGTATTAGTTAGACGTTGTCAACGAATAATAATAACTATAAACCCCTTCCACTTAAATAGCACTGGTAATTGAAGCACACTTGATTTGTGTGTAATTTATTTATTTTATTATATTTGTTTAATTGTTTAAAAAAAGAAAAATTAAATGACAGCTGCTTAAGATTAATAAAATAGATTAAATTTGAATTTATACGACTAAAAAATAATTTAACATAACTAATTAATTAAAAAATAATTATTTATAAATGAAAAATAAATATATAAATAAAGGTATTTTAGTCCATCCATATCTTGTCCACCAAAAGTATTTTTCTTAGGCCTTGAGGCTTAATATATAACTAGCTAACTGGACACATTCAATGTGTGTGTAAAATAGAACGAAGTTTTTTTAATACTTGATTTAAGTAATTATAGACATCACTACATAAGAACTTAAAAAGAAATAATAGTTCAAGAACATACAATTTTTTTAAAGTAAAATGCAAAGTTTCTAATAACCTCAAGTTCATAGAGAACGAAATACTTGAGATCTCACAACAAAGAGATCGTGAGTTCAAATCTTGCAAATGTAGTTGTTTAGTCTATTTTTTCAATAGTATATGTATATTATTTTTTTGTTTACTTTGAAATTATCGATAAATGTAAAAATATTATTGTACTTTTACTGAATATTATAATAGTATGTTGGTTGTTTTAACAAAATCTATATATATAAAAGTACTGGAGAACATTTCATTCAAAAAAAAAAGAAATAATTTAAAAACATCTAAGAAATTACACATTTAATAGTATAAATATAGATATAGATATAGATAGATAGGTAGATAGGGACATACACATAGCTATAGTTTGTGTTTTTAATATATTTACAAAATCAACTATACTTCAAAAAATATTATCTATTTCATTATTTTCCTTATTTTTAGAGACCTCTTATTTCTTTAATTTTGTTTCCCCGTCTCTTTCACGTCACTTTTCTTATATTTTTATATTTTTAATCGCTCATATATTATTTGTCTTATTTTAATCAATTCTTTCTTTTAATTATCGTAAACTGAATAAACAAATCACACAATTAATAAAATATTTATTTTTATAAAAAATCTTATTAAATATTCATAACTTTAATTAAGTATACGTATTAAATGTGCAGAAGATGATAATTAAAATAAAATTTTCAACGAAGGAAATCAAAATTAAAAAAGAAAAAAAAGCACAAAAAATGATAGTACCTGAGAATGTTTAGGCTCAGAGGTATCAAGATACGCACAAACCCTCAATCCGCCGGTGAAATTGACGCTGGGCATGAAATCTCCGACGAGCGCGTTGGTCTTCTCCACCACCTCCATCTCGAACAGGTGCCCGAAGGATTCCACGTCCAGCACCGCCACCACGTTCGGGTTCACGCCGGTGAAGAACGGGAACGCCGGCGGCACGTTCGTCCGGAAAACTGTGCTGCTGTACTTGTCGATTCTCTTCTTGAAGAAATTGGTCGGCCCCTGGAACCAGAAGTACTGCAGCCGGTCCCACAGCGGCCCCACCACTGGCCACCCGTACCCGCCGGGAACCGCCATCCGCTGAAGCGCCGGCGGCGACTTCGGCGTCACGGACGGTGGCGTTGCCATTGTGATTTTTGACAGACGATGAGTGTGTCAATGTGTTAAGGAGGAAGCAATTCTGAAGACGGCGACGGGAAAATGTGAAGTCGCTTGCGATTTTTATAGTGGAAAAAATAGAAATGCATTTTTCGTGGTCTGGTCCCCTCTAATTTTATTTCACAATTAAGAACACTAATTTAAAAATAAATATTATAATTGGTCACTTAAATTTTATTTAGAATCACTTTAGTCCCCTATTTCATTTGTTGACTTTACTAATCTTAAACTTTAATTTTATTCTTGTATTAGCCTCTTTGACATTTTTCAGATCAAAGTGTGGCTAAAATTTGACTTTTTGAAGGTAAAATAATTAATTTAAATATGTTTACACATTTTAGATTATTAAGTTTGTAAAATTATGAAATTAGTCATTTTTTTTAGGCAGGGTAAATGTTATTTTTGATCCCATATATTAGCACCAATTCATTAATATTGGTCTCATTCATTACAAAAATCTCAATTTTAGAACAATATATTTCGATTTGTCTCAATTTTGATTCCAACGTAAAAAATTGACGGAAAACGTTAATTTCCGTTAAAATGAGGCACATGCCCCTCACATGGTTTCTATACCTTGTGTATTTGGGGAAAAATCATAGTTGTAACCCTAATTTTTTTGTCGAATTCCTGCCCTTTCCTCTGCAAAAAACCCATGGTAAGTAAGTTCTCTCTCTCTCTCTCTCTCTCTCTCTCTCTTCGAATCTCCCATCAAAGAAGTAAAAGAACAACAGATTGTTACGAGGAAAATCAGCCTTCGAGAATCAAAGTTCAATGATTTTTCCTCACCTGATTACCGTAAATTTTCCCTCTTTTTTATTTCGAAAAAACTGTTGATGTTTGCTGATATTTGGAAAAAATATGATGTGAATTCATATTTTTTAGTGTTTATACATGTTGTCGATTTTATTATGTTAGATTATGGAAAAAAAATTAGGGTTACAATTCTGATTTTTAGTATAGGAACCATGTGAGGGACACCTGCCTCATTTTAGTGGAAGTTAACGTTTTTCATCAATTGTTGACATTGGGATCAAAGACAAATTGAAAAATATTGTCTTGAAATTGAAAGTTTTGTAATGAATAGGTCCAAAATTGAACTGGAGCTAATTTATGAGATCAAAAATGAGATTTACCCTTTTAAGCATTAACCAACCCCATGTGTATATATGTGCTATAACTTATTCTTGGCATACTAAGTAAAAAAAATTGGATAATGTTGTACTGAAGCTCTAAAAAGCACAGAATGTATGGGGATATTTAATGTGATAGCTTGTTTACGGTGTCTATCGTGTGGAAAATATAATGAGAGGGCTAAAACTATAGATATTTTACTAAGTAAATATTGAATATGAACTAATTATTCTACTAAATATTGTATGTGATGTAATAAAATGACTTGTTTGAGCTAAAATAAGTTTTCTCTATTAGAGTCTGTCCTTAAGTGGTTGGAAAGTTTATAAAATCACAATGAAAAAATAATTTCTGGTTAAAAAAATAAATAAATCGACTTTGGAACAACAACTTGACCTTAGAGGTGGAACATGACTTGTGCTTGTTCTTGTCAATCACGCGTTGAAGTTCTTCATTGAAGAATACGGCTCTATAACTATTAGTTTGGATGCGGAATATGCTTGTCTACGAAACACAATAATGTTTCAGAATGCGACCTGGCCATGCTTATTTTTTTATTTAAAAAAAATCAAATTACCCCTATAGATTATGCCATGTGCCGGTCACATAACGATTTTTTGACAATCTTTTAACCGAAAAATGGTAAGAGGGACCAAACTGAGATAATAACTAAAATTTTAGGATACTAAAGTAAAAAAATGAACATGATAAAATAAAGTAATTCTAAATACTAATTTAATGGACGAACTATACTATATATTTATTTAAAATTGCAGTATATTTGGTCCTATTTCTACTAAAAATGCTAATTTAACTGGAAAAAAAAAAGGGCACATGTTCGCCGCACGATAACCCCTTTTTCGATGGATTCGACATATTCCCATAAAAGTTTGACCAAATATGTTATTCTTTTAAAAATTATTTTCATCAGTTATAAAATTAAAATCGGAGTGACATAATTTATATTACTAATTATTGTAATTATCACTTTTAAAACTAAAAAACTGTTATCATGAGAATTCCCCCCCCCCCCCCAAGTAATACATATAATCAATGATAAAATTAATAGTGCCATTTGTTTTTTTATGTTTAATATTCTCCTTTTATTGTAATGTCATGGCATTATTTTAAATAATTATTCAAATAGATTGTCGGCTGCTGTCGAAATTAAAATTATATTACAAGATAAAATATTAAATAATGAGAAGAATATGACAGTCGGAAATTATTGAAAACGACGAACTGGCTTTCTCATTTATTACGTGGTCCCAATGGCAGAACACAGATGGAGTTATTGCAATGGCGTGGGAAAAATGAAAAGTCAATAATTGTAGTTCTTCTATTATATTTTAATGTAATTATAAATATTTTATTGTGATGTTGAAAAAAAAGTTAATATTTTTTTATGTTTGATAAAATTATGTAATATTTGGATAGGGACTTGGGATTGTTAATTTTATCATTGCTATATTTTTTTATTTTTTTAAAAAATTGAACATTTGTTGGACGAAGCGGATGGAAAATTTTGAAAAATTATAAAACAAATTATTCATTTAGTCCATAAAAAATTAATAAAAAATAAAAATAAGTAAAATTATAATTCATAGTCCACAAGGATATTTTGGTCTGCTCACCATAAAAAATGGATGAAAATTTAACGGGGACGAATAGATTGGGCTAGTTGTTGGACAACCATTAAAATTAGAACGGTATTGGTAATTTTTCGAACAATGAGGAGATATTTGCAATTATGTCAAACCTTAAGGCAGCTCGTTGTAATTTACCCTTAATATTGTATTAGCTTAAACATATCTTTGGTCCTATAATTTTGATACTTCGGCATTTTTATCCTTTATCTTTCTAGGATCGCGAAATGGTCCTGTAACCTTTTCACATTTCGTGATTTTGGTCCTTCTGGTGCCAGATTTTCAAAAGTTAATGGAATAAATATGTGTTCCTCGTGATTTTAACATTTTTATACTTTATCTTTCAAGGGGTTGCAAAAGATTCTTGTAATGTTTTGACGTTTCACAATTTTAGTCCTCCGGTGCCAGATTTTGCAAAAGTTGTTGAAATAAATTATGTGTCACGCCATAATATTTCATCCATGTTTCGAAAAGTGAACCAATCAGAACAAATCTCTAAATTAAGGAACAACGTGAGACACACATGATCACCTGACATCAGAAGAATCAAAATTGCAAAATGATAAAAAATTACAAGACTCTTTTGCAATCCTAGAAAAATAAAAAATAAAAATGCTAAAGCGCCAAAATTATAGAACCAAAAATATGTTTAAGCCATATTACATTTATGTATAATTGATGTGCTTCTTTTTAAAATTCAAAACTATAATAAAGTAATATTATAATTTAAAAGTGAGAATGCATACAATATATATATAAGTGTAATATCAACGTGTGACTTTTCAAAATGTGATAAAAGTTTCTTCACTAAGACCGATAATATGTTTGGTTTTATTTTTTGATTAAAATCTTTTCTATTACACTTTAATGTTACGTATTAATCCTATACCAATATATGATTGACGAGTATCCATTTGAAAATTAGAAATATAATTAAACTAAACTGTAATTTTAAAGTGGGGGGTGGCAAATAGTACATTCATGGGTGACATCAAAATTTCATAGAAAATTCTCAAACGTTCAAAACCTCTCCAAAAACCATATGAAACTTTCAATCACATTTCTTAATACACATTTCAAAATCTTTAAATGCTTCGTTTGTTTCCATTTTCTCACAGTCCAAAAAACAGCAAAAAAACATCCTTAATGTTGCTATTCTTTATCGTTGAACGGTTATCTGCAGTTAAAGATAATGATGTGATATGATCTATCTTTGCATCAATTGATGAGATGGATATAGACTGATCATATCTTATTATCAGTTGATAAGATGATATTGTCAAAAAACGAGTTTGAAGTGGGTACAAGTCTCTATGGCTTCATTGTAAATATTGTAAACTGTCTAGTAGAGAAAACCAAATAACTTTGGTGATTTCGAGTGTGGACGGTTGCAAAGACACTGATCTCCTTCTCTGAATGGACCAATAATTATTGGACTGAAGAGGTGATCAGATCCGTTCGTGGAAGCCAAATCCTTTCGTGATATAAGGCATATCATATCAAGAGGAGAAAATCCATTCGTAATTCAAGTCATACAAAATCCGCAAAATTAATATAAATCTGCCCACGTCAATGTCTTTGATGTGCAATTTTTGTTGTTGAAATTTGCCTTAGATGTTAAAAAATATATTCTTATTATACTCATACAAAAGACAAAACTCAACATATTAAAAATACTAAATAACATATACATATCTCTATGTGTTACAACAAAAAAAAAAAAAAAGAAAAGAAAAGAAAGACTTAAAAGTATAACCAAAAAGTCTTTGTATTTTTCCAAACCTCTCAAAATCCACCTAACAATTTCAAATAAAGCTAGGCTTTTGAATTGCAACTCCCACGTCGGTACACCAATAATGACTTAATTTGGTGGTTAAAATTACAATTACATTGACAAATTGAAAGTTATAAATTCGAGTGTCATCAAATGTGTAAATATTTATCTTATTTAATATAAATTTATTATATTATAAATTTATTAATATTGATATAATATATAATCACGATCTCTTAAAAAAAACAAAAATCCGACGTCGATACACTGGAATTAAAGTGATAGCCACACATTGTCATTCTACTACAAGACAAAGGAAGAAATATCTTGTTTTAATTCTTTAATTCGAGTTACAGGATAAAACACGTGTATCATGTGATGATACAGTGATAGTTGTAAGAGTAGATATTTTTGTGTAGCTTATTTTTCGCTAAGACATTACAATAAAATAAAAAATAATAATAATAGTAAAATACTAAGTGATAATTAAAGTTATCAATATTATAAATTTTTTTTGTCACAGTAAAACTGTTAATGCATAAAATTCGTCACTAAGAACAAAGAGTGATACATGTATAACGATAAGTTAATTCTCTCGTTTTTCTTTTTTTTTTTAATATATTAATTATACGTATATCTTGAATTTTAATTATTAACAATTATATACTCATTATCAATATCTGATATTTATAATTAATAAATAATTATTATTATAAAGGTAAACCAACACCCGCACATATTGATGGAATTTGCTTATCACTGGCAACATAGATGTGTTTGCTTTAGTGTTCATTTAGTTGAATAGATAGGAGAGTTTTGGATCTTTTTAATGGGAAAGATTGCATAACATCCTCTCGTGTTATTGAAAAATTGCTAAAAATTTACACGAGTTAATTAAATACGCAAAAAGGACCTTTATAATTATAAACCCCGCCAAAAAAAAAAATTCTTCACTTTAAAAAAAAGGAAGAGTAATCTACATATGTTAGAAATGAGACTGGAGTAACTTTTTGACCCATTTGAATGAACAAAATTACCTTGTTTTGATTAATTTTGGTTAATTCTTTATATTCTTCATATCAACCAATCGGAATCTGAAAGGGAGGATTATTTTGTTGAAAAAATATGTTAAATACTTAAAAAATAGTATTCATCAATATTTATATGTAAAAATATTATTATATCAAATTAAATAATTATTCATATTTTACATATGAAAATATCATAATTTTAGAATTTTTTGAATATTATTTATATATTTTTAGAATGAAAATACAAGATTTTATTTCTAACTATTATTAGTTAATTAAGAATTATAATTTTGCATTGCATATATTTTGAAATTGTATTATTTTATATAAATTACATTAAATAAATTTCAATTTTCTAATGTAATTATATTTAAACATAAAAAGTACAAAGTTAAATTAATTCATCATCTTCCCCAACCTACCTAACCCCACCCTCCCAAGCCCCACCAGAACCTCCCCCTGCCATCCGCCTTGTCCACCCTCACTGCCTAGTCGCCCACCACATTCACGCCTCTCGTTCCCCAAGCGTCTGCCACCTGTCGTCGCCCACCCTTGCGAGGCTATATCACCGTCACTCCAACGATACATATATGTATGATATATATAATTATATATATAAATATAAAATATTTTAAAATTTCATTAAATATGAACCGTTCATTTTTAATTGTTGAAGATCAATGACTATTAAAACGAGCACAACAGGCAAATTACTAAAAAATTTACCACCGGTTAAAGAAAACTAACGACAGGGGAGAGTGATCATTATTTCGAAAAACATAAGATTTTTTTGCCTATATTTTTTTTAACAGGGGGAGTTTCAACTGAATATTTAAAACAAAAGGGTGGTTTTAGGCAAAAAAAAAAAAAAATAAATTATGCTTAAGAAGTGAATTTTTGTGGGTAAAGATAGAATCTTCTCATGTACTTTTGGACATAATTTCTTTTTCAAAAATAAAATGGGTCTAGCGGATTAGACTTGCACTTTCGAGTCTAATCCACTAGACCCATTTTTGGGACCCATTGGATCATGGGTCTGTCGGGTCAGGGCCAATGAAATGGGTTGGTACTTTTGGCCCATTGACACAAATTTCTCATGGTAATTGTATTAAGCTTGTATCACATCATTCAAATCTCGTTCTTTTGTGAAATATTGACATATATTCAATTATTGGGTCATGGGTCTGTCGGGTCAGGGCTAATGAAATGGGTTGGTACTTTTGGCCCATTAACACAAGTTTCTCATAGTAATTGTATTAAACTTGTATCACACCATTCAAGTCTCGGTCTTTTGTGAAGTATTGACATACATCCAATAATTAGGTCATGGGTCTGTCGGGTCAGGGCCAATAAAATGGGTTGGTGCTTTTGGCCCATTGACACAAGTTTCTCATAGTAATTGCATTAAGCTTGTATCGCACCATTCAAATCTCGGTCTTTTGTGAAGTATTGACATACATTCAATTTTTTTCTTTTGTTCCTCTAAATGAATTATCCACCTCCTCACTACTTGCACATAAAGAGATGCATGTATCTTGATTCACTTTGTGTAGCTAACATTGCCAAATTCATTATTAATTACTATAAATAAAGTGTGGGGTCACAAAAAAAATAATCAACAGTCATCCAGATATTGAGATCAGTTGATATGTACATCAAAACAAATCATTTAAAATGTTAGACTAGCTAGCAATCTAAAATAGAACTTGACAAGAAATGTACAAACTATGGGAAATAGGTAAATAACAAGATTGAAACAACATAAATTATACATTTCAGTTTTAAGAAATGCACAACCACTGTCAGATTAGCAGGCTTACTTCATTTGGATCTTTTTCCAAAAGAAGAGCTCAAAGCACAAAAATTCGCAATTATTAGTAGAAAACTTTTGAGCAAACAGTTCAATTATGAGAATTAGTAAAGAAGCACACTTGGTCTTTAGAATAAGAAATATAGTCAGGTAATCACATCCTTTACTTCTTTGAAATTTCATGTCCAAATTTCTCAAATCCAAGTAAATTTGGCACTCATTGTTGGAGAGTCATTTGGATCTCTGGGATTTGTATCTCATAGATTATTCACAATAATCTCAATGATATTAATGAAATGGAGGAAAATTCAACAAGGTTAATGAAATAATATAAGACTGTGTTTATCGGCCCATATTAGCCCCTATATCCGGGTTAATATGGTTGTTACACATGTTTACTTGCAATAGCTCAAATCCACCACTATTTGCAAAAGCCCGCTACTAGTCCATACTATTTCCAATATAACAATCCAATTTTTAGGTCTCATATTGTTAGTACGTGGGCCCCACATAATTCTCTATAACTTTTACTTCATGTATTGCGCTCATAAGGAGTGTGTTTTAAGTCTATCTTGCCCCTCAATTTGAACCGAATTGCGCTGATATTCATCATTAATATGCTGACATTTGGTATGTGATTTATTATGGTAGGTGAGCATTTATTGTGTTGCATGAATTATATAGATTTACGTGGTAAATTCATTGTATAAATTCATTGTAAATGCAAGGTAACTACTCCACCATGAATTACATAGATTTGTTGCTTATAAAGATGGTTTTGCATTTATTGTGGGCGCATTTATTACACAACCACACGGATGTGATGGTTATTAAGTGCAATGGGCAAATTTGTAATTGTATATACAGTCCGGATTCATGTGGCTGATAGTAAATGTCATATTATTTTTGTATCCGGACTATTACCCTTATAACCAATGCAAAACAAACAAATTATGAGATAATATTATACAGGCTAATATAATAGATAGTATGAGTCTACTATAATATGACCTAATACAATACGATCCGGTAGATATGACCTGAGTTGAATTAACAAAAAGATCTAAACTTTAAGCACAAAATAGGAATTTGTCATGTGACAAAGTATCAGGATATTAGAGCAATCACAGTTACTGAAAAGATTATCACCAAAAAGTTGTGTTTTGGGTTGCTTCATAAATAGAACATACTTAGACAGGTAAACAACAAAAAACGTTTAGACTCAAAACCAATTATATAGTATCATACCCTCGAGAGTTGAATAGAATGTTTTGCAATAAAAAAGTAAAAGGACAATGAAAAGCAACTCGAAACAATGAAATCAAGAAAATAAAAACATTCACAATACACTAAACACAATTGAAACCTAACGCCCAAAAATGGCTTATCTCCATATAGAGCGCACCAAAATCAAGAACCCCAGAGGAGATATCGGATATCTTTCTAGAGTGTGTGTGTGGTTGGGCAGTCAGTCGACGGCGGCCACCAATGAGGAGGCGTGGTCAATCGAAAGTGGCAGTGGTTGGGCGGGCTGCGAATGCGACAATCGAGATGGGAGTCTGGAGATAATTTTGAGAAAGGGAAATTGAATGAAATTTGGGAATACGGGTCTAGTCAGGTAAGATTGGTTATATACCAATCCATACCCAAATATTTTATTTCAATGGGCTTGGGTCAAATTTAAATATGTAGGTCTGAGTTCGGATCTAAATTTGTTAGTGTGCCTGGGCCTGGGGTACTATCCAGCCACTTATAGGCCTATTGTTGGCTTTAACCTAGCTAGTTATACAGAAATTCTTTGTGTTTTGAGTTTTATTTTATTTATGTCTACTATGGAAAGATATTTTTGTATTTCAAGATTTTAATGATGGTGCCACTTTTGAATTTTATAAAAATATGTCTTTTTTTAAAATCAAATGAAAGCGATGAACTATTATTATTTGAAATACATCGATTACAAATATTCATGTTAAATATCTATCTAATAATTACAACTACAACAGTCATATACTAATCAATCATATGAAAATATGTCTATAAGCCTCTTTTTAACAGAAAAGATAAAATTGTGTAAGTTTGTGTAAGTTTTTAATTGTGTGGATAATATTGTTAGGCCATATTTACCGCAACATATTGTATTAGCTCATATTATAGTAGACTCGTATTATCTATAGCACTTTCCTATACAATATTATATCATCGTGTGTTTACTTTGTATCAATTATATGGGCAATAATCCAGAAGTACAAATAATTTGGTATTTACTATCGTCCACTGCAATCCATATTGTGGTTGTAATTACATTTTTGCCCATGGTATTAAATGACCATCAAATCGATCATGTAAGGTAATAAAGACGGATTTATTGCCAAACCCACCAAGCTAAGCAAGGTCCCTACTATCCTGTATTCTTCTTTATGGAAGGGTTGTTGGAGGGCAAAGAAGCATAGAGTAGCAATAGCAGAAATTGGGACGACGTATTCCATCTCTTTGCTAATGTGATTGCATCTGAGAATGATGCAGCTAAAATTCAGGCCACGATCAGACTTGTGAAGATGTCCAGACATGTCCCTGAAAATATTTTGGCACTTAGTGTGCCCATTTTATTGGAGCTTCTTGAAAGTCCGCCAACAGAGCGGAGTCCTTTGGTTCAAGAGGCATCTGTTTGAAATGCATTGCTTCCCAAGGAGAAGGTAGATTAGCCAATCTTATCAGTCAGATGGGTTTCGTTCCTATCCTGCTGAGACTATTACCCAATTCTGAAGATGGCTCTCAGAGGGCTTTGTTGAAGTGTCTTAGGATAGGAATGTGATTTTAATTAGTAATTGTGGGCTGAAGATTGTTCTTACTATGCTAAGTTCCTGCTCAAGTCATTCGAAGTTGATCTTATTAGAAATCTTGAGCGCGTTGGCTCTTATAAGAGAGGTTAGAAAGATTCTGTGGAGATCAAGAAAAGCTCATCATCTTTTTGAAGCTGCTAGGTGTAAGGTGTGGTAGCTTGGTCTGAGAACTAGGGCTGCTCAGGCAATTGGCTTACTTGGAGAACAAGGGAACTTGATAATTTCGAACCATCAATGTCCACCTACCCTGACACAATATTTAATACCACATGTAAGACAATGTGTAATTAAATTAAAAAATGGGGTCAGAAAAGGAATTTTCAATGCATATGTGAGGAGGAACTAAGGAAAAGTAATTTAGTCCAAATTGCTCGGGAGTAGACATATTGTTAATATCTACCCTAGAGCCGAGATTATAGTATGAGGCATTGCGTGGGTTAATAGCAGGCCGACGAATTTGTAGCGAGTTGACCATATTGATAGTAAACACCGGGTAAAACCGTATTAACCCAGATATCTGGGCTAATATGATGCAGTAAACATGGCCTTACTATACTGATAATATTTTAAATAATTACGTTTTCTTACAAATATATTTGTGACAACAAGCATGTTGGTTGCTAGAATGTTTAGCTATCGGCTTTTGAGGACACAAAGCGTAACGACCACATTTTGTTACCAAAATATTTTGGGATGAAAATCAAATGTACAGTAACTAATATTTTCCTTACCAAAAGTGAATTTTGTTGTAGTGAAATTTGTGGCATGATAACGGATTCAAATTCATTTAAGATAAAATTATCTAAAATTCTTTATGCAAATCCTTCCATTTATATTCAACCTTAGTAAATATGAACTTGAGTTGAAATGGATCACTAAAGTCTTATTTGAAGTCGTTCAGTAAAAACCTTAACATTCTGTTTTCCGTTTTATTTTAAATTTGTTCTATAATTTAATATTTTAAGCGTAATATCAAACAAATGCAATCGAATTGTTATTAAGGTTTTAAAATTTCGATTTTGAAATCCATCAATTCAAACATTAATAATAAGCATAAAAACACTTAAAAAGAATACGTAACTCAATGCATATTAAAAAACTCAATTTAGAAAAAAAAAATATCAACCAATATTTTTTACATTTATTCATAAAAATTAATAAAGAAAATAAATCAAGAATCTATTGACGAGATGGGTGAATCTTAGTCCACCTCTTCCCGAGCCTGGCTCTGGATTTCACCAATGTCTCCAGCTTCCGCCAATCGCATCGTCAACTTCGCCACCGCCGGAAATGGATACTCTGCCAATTCGTTCTCCATCTACACAAACTCACGCCGCCCGCTGTACATCTTCCGGATGCACGCCAGGTTAAGCGGTGACAAGTGCTTCTCAATGTCCGCCGGAGATGAAGCGCCGCCGCTGAGGAGGTGGCAGGCGAAACTCTCGGCGCTACTTCGGGTTGCAATCAGATTGTTTATCTGCACTTCCACGTGAAACAACGAGTCTTCCATGTCGCTCATCGCTGCTGATGATCCTCGGCGGGTTTCTTGGTGGAGGCTCTGCTTTCTCTTCTTCCTGATTGTGGCCGGAGTTTCTGGTTCGCCGCCGAGTCCTTCGCGGCAGCTGCGGGTGTTTCTGTCTCATCATGGTTTATAGATTCTTGGTTCTGCCTGATTTCTTTATCAATATTGCCGCCGGGAGTGATACTTTTCCTCTTCCTTGATCCTTCCTGAACACAAGATTCGGGCAAGAAGGACCTGAACCCCGCCGCCAGATCACGGTGCTCGCCGAACAGTGTGACGATCTTATCAGCAACCTCAGAAACAGAGAACTCTTCACGGTAGTAGGAATCCATGCACTCCAAGAACGAGTCCCGAACCGGTTCAAGAAATCAACACATGAGGCCTTACAATACAATCATCAGTCTTCTAAGCGGCGGCCGTGGTGTTGGCGGTGGGTGCGGAAGCGGCGGCAGTTCACGGGCTCGGGCACAGAAGCTTTGAAAGCGGGAAGCCAATCAGGGTGGTTGAGTAGGATAGTGCGGAGAGCGGGGACAACAGTTGAATAATCAATATTTTTATCGCGAAGCTGTTGGAGGACTTGCCGGAAATCGCCGGTGGTCTGACCGTCACTTTCATGAAACCTGACTTGAACTTGACGGACGTACGTCAGACAAATAGCCATTGCCTCCTCATTGTCGGAGGAAGCCATCTTAACAAAAAAAAAAAAAAAAAAACAAAAAACTAGAAATACTATGAGAAAGCTTGTTATATATATATATAGAGAGAGAGAGAGAGAGGTGCTTCTCTAGTAGTGTTATAATCCCATTATAAGTTGGAAAATCAAAGTCCTTGTTTGCTTGCGAGAACTGAGTTGGATATTCAACTCAATTTCTTGTTTATTTATATTTAAGTAAATAATAATTAATCATGATAAATAGATGATTTAAATAAAAATATTAGTGAGACAATTTAATCTCATCCTATATTTTATCCATTGTTATTAATCTATCACGACTTAATCACATTTCTCAAAATAAACGAGGCCAAAGTATAATATATATGGGACTACAATATTGGGGTGTTTCCATTGTTTTAATTCTCTTCAAATTAGAAATGCAAAAATAAAAAATTAAATAAGGACCTAAAGTGTAAAATATTGCAATAGTAAAAGAGTTATTGAAGTGACTCTAATTAGTCATTGCAATTTGCAAGGCTATATTGCATTTTGGTCCATCATATCAGGGAGAATGGCATTATAAGGACTCTAATTTTGGGGATAGCAATTTAGAATATTAAGTTTATTTGTGTAATTTGAGAACTTCAGTCACCAAAGTCTCCGAAAGTGACCAGAAAATGCAACGCGACATTTTTTTTGGGTTTTAGGTTTGGGAATTTTGCTAACTAAACCCCCAAAATTAAATCCTTGGTACATAGTAGGATTATGTGAACAAGACCCTCCACATAGGATTATGATGTGGAAAAAGAAAAGGAAAAATTTGTCACCATATCATAAGATCCTAAAACTCTAAAAAATTGTCCCATTATCATTTTCCTGTCATTTTTTAAGATTTCGGTGACAGGAGTTCTTAAATTGCACAAAAATTAAAATTTAATGTTATAAATTTTTGAAATTATATTTTTAGTCCCATAGAATAGGGATTCAATATTTTTAGCCTTCTACTTTATGAAATTTTCAAAATGATACTAGAATTGAAAAAACTCGACACATTTAGTCATATACTTTATAGGATTTTCAAAATGGTTCTAGAATTGGAAAAACTCGAAATATTTAATTCCACGTCCAAGTTTTCCCGAAAGAAAAGAAGCAAGGACACATGCAATGTACGTATCCATCAGTTGTGTGAATAGCCAAACTAATGACAAAGCTAATGAACACGTGCATTGCATGTGTCCTTGCTTTCTATTTTGTAACGAAAACTTGGACATGAGACTAAATGTGTCACGTTTTCTTAATTTTAAGATCATTTTAAAAATTTCGTAAAATATATAACTAAAAGTGTAATTTTGTCTATAAATTACCACCACCCAAACTTGGTGGCCTTATAATGCCACCGGCCCCTAATATGTTGGACCAAAATACAATTTAGCTGCCATTGCAAAAAGGGGTTACCTAAACCTAGGATTATTTCTTTTTTTTTTTAGAAGTGTAACTATTATTATAATTTATCTTCTTGAAATATGGTAATTATACTTACACCCATTTTGAACATGTTTTGTTAGAAAATGCAAACGAAAATAGTAAATTTTCATTTTACCTTAGCTTAAAAAGTTTTTAATATAATCAAATTAAGTATAACAAATTTATCAAATGACTATTTTGATCGTGGACGTATTAGTAGTCTTTTATATATATATATATATTATTATTATTCTGATGGATAAATGTACTATATTTATATAAATGTAGGGCTTTTATTGTTTCAGTATTTTGATACAATGCTTGAGGAATTTTAAATATAAAAGAATTCTATACTTCTACGACCAATAAGCAGAATGTACATCTTTTAAACTTTATTTTTCTTTTTATGTTCATATTTATAAAGTATGCGTATAATTTAATAAAATTTTGGATAAATTACATCTACCTCCCCTGAGGTTTGACATAATTACAAATACTTTTTCGTTGTTTGAAAAATTACAAATACCCCCTGAAGTTTGTGATCGTCTAACAAATAACCCATTTTCATCAATTTTTATAGATGAACTGACCAACATGCTCTTATGCACTAAATTATTTTTATTTAATTCTTAAAAAAAATTTGACTAAAATGTGCAGGAAAATATTTCTTAATTTTTTACACAGATGAACAATAATGCAATTTGCCTTGACCGATTTTTCTATAATTTTAATAAAAAATTCAAGGACAAAATGATTAATTTCAGGCCTTTGGTTAAAAATTACAAACCTCAGGGGGTATTTATAATTTTTCAAACGAGGAGTATTTGTAATTATACCAAACCTAAGGGAAGGTAGATATAATTTACCCTAAAATTTTCTAGTATATATTCAATTCATTACATAGGCTGTTTTTATTAGTTTTCTACAATCCTAAACTAATCATATTATTCAATTTACGAGCATCTAAAATGCATTGCTTTCAATTTCTTTAATGTTATGTTATAAAACTTCATTTCCTAAAATATAATTCTTTTTCAAATTATTGTCTTGATTAAATTAGTAATTAATGCGAAATGCCGAACTCTCAGTCATTACTAACTACCGGAACACACACAATACATGTGCATATTTAATTTTTTATTATATTTATTTAATTACAGGAAAGAGAAAAAAATAAAATAAATAACTTATCAGAACTAATATTTTTTTGCAATAATTTTTATTAACTTTGAATGTAGATAAATAGAATATTATTGACAGAAAAACTTGAGACAATCATTTTGTGTAATAATAAATATGCTTGAGGGCATCTCAATCAATACGCATTTTTCCACTCAATGATAGTTACTCTAATCTGCACATTTTAATAAATAGGATAATTATTGAAAAATAATATTATAAAACTACATAAAAACTTTTATTCATGTAGCAGTAATCAATCTATTTTCGAACGAAAATCATCTTAATAGATCAGGCAGTTTATGTTGTAGTTATCCTTCAAAAACTCCTTTTTTTCTTACCTCAACATATTCAGCAGCAGTTCAAGGATCATTCTTTTGCTTTGTAGTTTGTAGCACAGAGAGGCAATGATCATAACTTAAATGGCTACAATTATGAAAATGTGCTACCACAACAGCACACAAACAATCATTTATCAGGACAAAAAATATCAGTCGTCTGTCTCTACAATTTTCAGTGAGTTGCATAGCATTACTACAACATCAAGACCATCGATATGTCTGGTCGTTTTGAGTTTGGATGGATATCAAACGGGTGTGGTAATCTACACAAAATGCACACATGGCAACAACAGTAAGTAGGCAGAGGTTTTGAGGTAAAGCACCTTAAGTCATGTTATTGGTGAGGTTTGAGGTGTATGCTGAGATCATCCAAGCTGGGGCAGCCAAGAATCCGCAGCCCATGCTCGTTAGCTAGATGCAATAGGCATATGAAGCACAAATGTGGGGAGATGTCGTTGAGAGAAGCTGCCGCTCTGCAGCTCTCTGGGAAGCTGGCCAAGACTTGCTTGAATGATATGGTTTCTTCTGGTGCCTCTTCCTGAGAAGGTTCCTTCATCGTGGAAGTTCACATAACTTCAGGTATAATTACGTAACACCTTAAATTTGGGAGTACTACAAAAAACACTAGTAATTTTGGTAAATTGTATTGGCTCCCTTTGCAATCATATTTTATATTACAAATCCTCCCTAATTATCTGATCGTTCGGGAAAATGTGCAGTATATCATAAGATTGTAGGGTGTATAGTGTAATTTTTCAAAATTAGAAGTTTCCTTTAATACGTCTAAATTCCAGACGATATTTGTATAATTATCCCTAACTCCAATCATTACAACAACCACCATCACCAGCAAACAACAAAAAAGAAATCCGACCAATTCCAAATAATCAGGAAGATATGCATGTGGACATCTATGCATCCGCACCTGTATCCCATTGGATCATACACATTTAACCAACAATGAAAAGCGAATGCTTAGGTGAGGACAACTTACCTCAACTGAAGTTTGGTTGATTTGTTGTATTTGGCCCCAAAGAGTTTCCTTTAGTACGTGAACATCTACTTGTTTAGATGTCTTATCATACTGGACTTCGATCTTACTTACCTGTTTACCAGAGAATGATAGCAAGAATAGTCATCAGACCCAGCATATCCTCAATTGGAGTTAGCCCCAAATGATTCAGAAATGTTATAATGTTGACAGTTTCATTACAGGCTCTACTACAAGTTCGTTCTCTGTTTGTAACTGATAGACAACAAGTATCGATAAATCTTCTTAACATGTTAAGGAGTGAAAAGAGAAATAGAGAAATGCCATCCATTTATATTACCAATTTAGCATCAAATACTTAGTCAGCTATATATCATCTTTGCAATTTTCTGTACTTACTACATGACATTCCTGACTTCATTAAGTACTTCGTGATACAAATTTTACATGCATTAGAATACTGAATTGTAAATACACTGAATTTCAATTCTGGTGTTTATACGGTAGGAGGGTGTTGCCCATAGTATCGATAAATTATATAACTCAGAACACAAAACAGAGTGCTTCTCCTACAGTACTGAAGATGTTATATATTATTAAAACTTAGAGAGATCATTGTAGACACAATTCAATCAAAACTAGATAACAGGAATTTCCTAAAGCTACTTAAATTGTTAAGATTGTAGCTTATGGTCTACACCACAAGGTAGTAAAAAAACATGTCGAGAAATCAACCAACCTGTCGAGGTTGAGACACAAGTGTACTTGTCTCCTCGTTATCACTATAAGCATGTCCATCATCAAAAGCACCACCACCAAAAGCATCTTCCTCATCCCAAGATGCCGTTGCTCCATATTCATCTCGTTGTTGACTTTCTTCATCTAACCACAATGATTAGCACCTCATTACCTCAACATGTAATAGGAATATCAGATAACAAAAAACTTATTGTCATAATAAATCATGTTGAGACACACAATTAGGTCGAAATGATGGGAAAAATATGTTGCTTGTGTTTCTACTACCATTTAAATCAATACCAAGCTTATTAATTTATAGTACGATCGCACAAGCAGAGACACTGTGTGTGTCCTCTTAGGAGGTAGCAGCAGTAACACTTTGCTTGCACTCCTATGATAGCAATCCTAGTTTAGCCTTTAAGAAGCAACTCTTACAAAGGTTAATCATGACATTTAGAGGACATCTTTTCAACCATGTCATCACACAAACTGATATATCATGAAATACAATTTTGCATGCCAGCATGCATCTCATCAGGATCCTGCTTAAGGTTTTCGAATATTCATTACACCTAGACTTAAAGATTGTTTGTGTGAGAAATTATATATAAGTTTTAAATATTATCGGAGTAAGCATTAAACTCACCGGTTCTCTTCCTTCCACTTTTTCCAAGGGACTGCAATAAGGAAAAGATACATAAATAAGGAATATGGTCACCTTCAATCCTATGGACCAATTAGATAGATAGCAAACTGAAAAACTAGGTATAAAGATAGATGAACATAATCTCAAGGCATGTCAGATATATTTGTATGTCTTTATCAGCAAAGCAAAAAAGGTCAACAAGTGGCCAAGGCTAGGAATGGGGGTATGGGGGAAGGTGTAGCAGTTCATGTTTACCAAAACATGAGGTAACAAAAATAGCTTCACAAGATCCTCTGGTTGGTAGTGACAATCTTCTGGAAGCTTTGTGTCGCAAGGTGCTCTATTTGCTGGCAGTAACAGGGACTTTGGATTCTTTGGAGGAGCAAAGATATGTGAAATATCTGTGTCTATGGCATTTGAAAAATCAATGCCAATGTCTGCTTTCTTGTTTTTCGTTTTCTTGGGCTTTGGTGATCCGTTTTCCTTGTCTGGAACCTCAGGATCTATAAAAGAATTCTATCTTCAATGTTAATGAAAAGCAGAAAAGAGAAAAAAAGTGGAGATGCATAATGTGTTAAAGCCTATAAACTCTGACCTTTAACTTTCCGGTATTTCCAATGACTGGGACCTGCCCATGCATTTTGCTTTGTTGAGAATCCCAAACTTAAGAATAAATAGCTATCAACTTCTTCAACTCTATCATCCCCATCAGGGTCATGAAAATTTAATTGTTCATCAGCCTGCAGAAAGTAACCAAAGTTACAGAACGTATTGCTACATGTTTATCATTATCTAGAAAATGTTGAAGGGACATGTAAGAGTCAGATAGGAAACTAAAGCAATGAAAATTCTACCATATCAGTAGCTTCTTGCTGACTTGGGAAAACTGTATCCTGATCGTAAATGCCCTCATCTACCACACTTGCTTGGTCATCATGATCAAAGTCCCAAGTTCCAGCATTCCCAAAAGTCTCGTCATCTAAGTCAACGTTCCTATCAGGACTTTCGTTAACTTGCTCAGAACTTTGGCCAGTAGAATATGTCTCCAGTGGTCTTCGGTCATCCTTATCAAATTGACTTACTATAGCCCTAAGGCTGGGAGATATTTCAGACTTGTTAAGCATATTCAACACCATCTGTTCGATGCAGTCTGAGTAAAATAAAATAATTTAGAAGCATTACATCCATACAGACCAATCTTTCTCTAAGCAAGAAGTAAAATCCTTACAGGAAAATCCATGAAAGACAGCGGAGGTACATACCACTAGCAAAAGACAAATCAACTGTCTCTACGCCCTCACATGGAGACACAGGAGACAGACATTTCCCAGGTACTTCCAAAGAATCAAAAAGGACACGGCAGTTAGCATAAACTCCAAGATTGTTCAGTAAGAGACCCTTCGCTCCACCTTCATCAAACTGTGCAGACGTCTGATGGTAGAGAGGATCTACCACAAAAGCAGCTAAAAGAAAAAAACAAAAATCAACATTGGGGAAGTAGGCTAACACACATCATACACATGCCACTGAGGACAACACGAACAAGACAAGAAAGAAGGGATACACGCAAGAGAAGCAGATAAACAAACACACAGACAGAGATAGAGAGTGCTCTTACAGAACCATATAAAATCAATACTTGTCAAAAACCTTCCCTGGATGGGACTTACCATCGAACTTCTTTACATTTATAGCTGCAAAAGAGGACTCTAATGTCGACAACGGTGACAACTGCAAAAAAAATGCTACTCCTCTTCAAAATACATAAAATTTTCAATTTAAATGATAGTCAAATCAAGTTCTTAACCTAAAATATTGGAAACGGACTCTTAACCTTTCTCCCTTGCTCTTTATTTTGATCATTTTCCCCTTGTTCAGTACTGATATTGGCATCGTCAACAACATGACCTGGCAGGAGTTAATTTTAGAAAACCAGTGAATATCAGGAACAGTAAATTACCATATAACTGTTTTGCAAAACAAACCAAAGAATACATAGTAACAAGTAACAACATGAGCTTGACTAACTGAAATGGCTTCAGAAAGCAACAAGCATATAAATTAACATTGCAGATCATTCTGAAGAAGTGGCGTTCCGCAATTACTTATGAAAAGCATAAAGATCCAAGAGAGAACACACAAAAGAGAGAGAGAGAGAGAGAGGGAGGAGAAGAAGAAGAAGATGAAACCAATGGACAAGATCAGTGCTCAAGAACAGGAAAATAAATCCCTCAGATACAATGTTAGTGGGGAAGGAGGTTGAGTGATTTCCTTTAGCATCAACTTTCGATGAAAATATTAATGTGTCTTGCTCGCCATTGTACTTTTACTTTGCTTCAATCAGCCCACCCAATTAAATGACAACGAATAGATTTCATGTGCAAGGCTGCAAGCCCACAAAAGTCTGATTTAGCAATAATGATATTCAGCCAAGTAACACATTTCCATTTCACAAAATTGATAAGCTCAACTTTTTAAGAATGCCTAGTACATGTTTCTTCCTGTAATATTCAACCATCAAACACGGAGGAATAGACAGATCTGAAGAAGTCTAAACACAGGCTTAGTAATTGAAACGGTCTTTGTGAAAGTTGAAAGCCTACTTGCCTCATGCACTCTCAACGTACAATGAATAATAACAATGATCATGATGATGGCGATGATGATAATAGGAAGAAGAAGAATAACAATAACATGCTATGTTATTAGTTGTGTTAGTATCAAATGAGAAGGCAAGCATGAGTAGGATGACGGGTGATGGTAAGCATGAATTGATTACTAAAATGTACTCCATACAAACAACAAAAGTGAAGCTAGCATTCTTGATAATTAGGACAACGATGAAACAAAAGAATGATGGTGTAGCAACACAACTCGCTAAAGCATAATACTAAATTCAGGCCAAAGTCTACTCCAATCATTTGCGAATATTATCACCGGACCTAAATTCTCCTTGCACCATTTAAGTTCTTATGAAACTAGATAACAAAATACTTTGTAAGTAAAAGGCAAACCAAGTAAAATAATAATAAACAGATAGCAAGGAAGCTATGTCAAACCAAACCTTGTTCATCTTCTTGCCCAACCCGATTAATTCCTCCAAGGACTTTATATGCCTCAGAATGTACTGAATCCACCCTCATTGAATAGATCTTAACCCCAGCTTCAAGAGTACAACTTGCCTACAGTCAGGTGAATCACATATAATTTTATGCTAATTTTTACATATGCACATAATACCCAAAAGACAAAGTGAAAAAGAAATATAAACACAATCATGAAAGAAGCTTATACGACCATCTAGCTTAAAGGTCTGAATTTTCTTTATTCTGTTCCTTCTATTCTTGTTTTCAAAATTCAAAACCTAAAAATTAGGTCCAGTAATTCCAGTTACAGACTAAAGTGAGACTCTCAAAATGTTTCAGTATAACTACCAACAATTCCAATTACAGACCAAATTGAGCCTCTCAAAATGCTTCTGCAATTAATTACCCCAAATCCAGTATGGACTAGCAACATACAGTCCAATTCCAATGTAAGAAAAAACAGAGAAATATTTTTCTTTGCACTTAATATATCCATTACTGTAGAAACAAGAAATCCTGTTTATCGATGCCTTTAGAAAATAGATACATAATTATACCTTCTGAAAATTGGTCTCGGCGTCATTTTCTTCTTCGACCTTAATAATCTCGCAGAGATGATCTATTAAATTCAGGTCCCACGTATTTTTCTGATTAATTTTCTGTAATCCGAAACACACAAGTTAAAAGATATTCGGGAAAATGAGGTCAGAAAATGTAGAAAAAGAAAAAGAAACTAAAACCCGGACATTTTCACTGGCGAGTTTGATGCAGTTGTGAAACAACTCAAGAATCTGTTCTTTTCCGAGACATGGGTCAACTTCAGAGGTGTCGGAGGTGGTCGGGACAGTGGGCTTACGTCGGATAGCGGCAGCGCGTGCCGCGCGTGCCTGAGCGCGTTCGAGTTTGTCGTCGTTGGAGCCGATGAAGAATGGGCTCTTCGTCGGGGAAAATGGAGCCCTCGATTTGGGATTCGGGCTTAGGGTTTCAGCCATTTCCGATTGCTACCACACCAGAGCTCGGAATTTCCAGATTCTGCAGGGAATTGAGAGAAAAAGGGTTCACTCAGCTAGTGGTTTTTGAAAATGTGTTGTTTCCCTCCTCCGAAGTTTGAATTTTGGGATGGCTTCTAAAGTGAAGTGGCTTGTCATCTTTTATGACATCTCATTTAATTCTTTATGCACACTCGATATATGAGTTTAAATCTATTTTATATAAAATATAAAAATAATTATGTATTTTATATGTTTATTTATTACTATTATTACTATAATGTTTAGTTTTTTTTTTTTTTTTTGATCTAATGGCATTTCATTATCAAGAGTAAAGAAGTTCGAGGGATTTAGGCCCTCCGTCCCAATTTGCCCTTTGTGCCCATTTGGACACTCCATGGGCTAGACCATTACAAATCCTCGGGTTTTCCGAAAGTCCCATTTTGGTCTTTTCTCCCAAATCCTCTTAATTTCTGCTACATCTATTCTAGCAACCCGGTCTGCTTCTTCGGTTTTACCTTTGATCCACCTAATTGCATTCGCCGAGTCAGTCTCAAATATAATCTGTTCTAGTCCCTGTTCGTCCATTTTTTCCACCGCAATTCGAATTGCTTTAAGCTCAGCCTGGGACGAGTTGTAGGCAAAAATTTCCGCAGCAAAAGCAAAAGTGATGAATCCGTCCTGGTTTCGCATTATGAAGGCCGCAGTACACTTGTTATCCGAGAGCGCGATATCTGAGTTAATTTTCAACCAATCCGAGGGAGGGGCTGTCCATTCGCAGTGTTCCAGTGTTTGGTTCCGCCTGGTTGTTCTAGCTATATGGTATTTGGCTGAGCAGCTGAGGATGGTCCGAGCGAGTGTTTCTGCCGAGCTTGGTTCCTTCCCATGCACCCGTTCATTTCGTGCTTTCCAGATGGATTCAAGTGTGATTGCCCAGGTACTCAGGAATTCCTGTTGGTCGCATCCAGGGGGGAAAAAGGCTGGATTTGGTTCCGAAATAAGGAGAAACCATTCTCTAAGTCGCAAGTGAGACCAAAAATGAAGTCTCACTGGCCACTTAGAGAGAAGCCAAATCCTTTCCGAGAATGGGCATTGTAGGAACAAATGTTGAGCGTCTTCCACCTGAAAGGAGCAAAACGGGCATTCAGTACATTGGATTTGAAAAAACTGACTGATCTTACCTCGGGTCGGAAGCGCGTCAAAAAGGATCCTCCAAATGAAAACTTTGAGCCTGTTGTGTAGATCAAGCTGCCAGATTTTTTTGCTCACAGCTTCATCCTCATCAGTTGGGGTCGTAGATCTTTGTTGGGTGGTTTGGATGGTTTGGAATGCCGATTTGGTCGAGAATTTCCCTGACTTGGAGGGCGCCCAAAACGGTTGGGGGGGTTCCACAGATGTTGGAATTTGTATCTTTCTAATTTCACGAGCAATGTTTTCAGGGAAAATCTGATTGAGGAGGTCCACATTCCAGCAGTTTTCATTTTGGATGAAAAGTTCTCGGACATATGTGAGGCTGGACCAATCGGTCTCTTCCTTCGACGACGGGATGAAGTTGTGGATTGACGGGACCCACGGGTCTTCCCAGATTCGGGCGGTTGATTGAGCAGTCACAGGGATGCATGCGCCCATTTTGATCACCTCCAGGCATTTGATCACATCTTGCCACAACCAAGATGCCCCTGTAACCTGCGCGCAAGAGAAGAGATTCGTATCATTTTTCAGGTATTTTGCACGGATGATTTGGCACCAAAGTTTCTCCGATTTCTGAAGGATTTGCCATGGGATTTTGGCAAATAGTGCCCTATTGAAGTCTGCAAATTTCCGGAATCCTAGCCCTCCTTTTCCTTTGGGTGAACAGATGGAGTTCCAAGACTTGAGTGCAAGAAAGTTGGAGTTGTTTTCCGCTGATTCAGCCTTCCACCAGAAGCATCGAAGGATCGCGTCAAGTTTATGGCAGATTCTCTTAGGGAGGATGCATGTTGACATTTGATAGACCGGAAGTGCTTGGGCTACATTTTTTATGAGGATCACCTTCCCCGCATTGGATATATTTCGTGCTTTCCAGAGGGCCATACGATTTATCATTCTCACCGTGAGGTCATTAAAAAAGCTTGCGTTCGACTTTCCGGTTTGCAAAAAGGTATGCCTAGGTGCTTTAGATTGTGAGTGCATTCCGGCATTTGGAGGATCTCTCGGATGATTCGTCTTTGCCTATTGGGAACATTTGCACTGAAGTGGATGTATGATTTGTGGTTGTTGGCCTCCTAGCTCGACCACTGTACGAACAGATTTAAACATCGCTGGACAGTGTGTGCATCCTTCTCTTCAGCCCTACAAAATATAGTCAAGTCATCAGCATAAAGGAGATGTGAAATGGGTGGGGCATTTCTAGAAACTTTTACTCCCTTAATGTTTCCTTGAGCTTCTTCAAAAGTGAGCATTCTAGACAGGACATCAGCATATATAATGAAAAGATAAGGGGATAGGGGGTCTCCCTGTCGAACGCCTCGCGATGGCTTGAAATAGTCAAAAGGGGTTCCATTGATCAGCAGTGAGAAGCTCGTGGTGGTGACATATTTTTCGATTTGGTTCCTGAATAGATCACCAAAGCCGAGTCTTTTTAAGATTTGGAGGAGGAAAGGCCATTCCACTCGGTCGTATGCCTTGGTGAGGTCGAGTTTGATTGCCATGAATCCTTTTCGGCCCTTTTTTCGGTGTAGGTAATGCATGATTTATTGTGTGATGATGGTGTTCTCCGTGATTGTTCGTCCCGGGACGAAGGCCATTTGGAATGGGGAGATGATTTTGTGAAGGAGGGGTTTGAGCCTATTCGCTAGGATTTTGGAGATGACTTTATAGGTTGTGTTGCATAGGCTAATGGGTCGGAATTTTTCCACTGTATCTGCTTTCATGCTCTTGGGGATGAGGGTGATATATGTGTGATTAATGGCGTGGGGGATACAACCGTGTGAGAAAAAATTCAACGTGGCTTGAATGAGGTGGTGTCCAATGATGTGCCAGTATTTTTTGTAGAAGGCTGGTGGGAATCCGTCTGGGCCTGGGCTCTTGAAAGACGCCATCTCAAATATTGTGGTTCTGATTTCCTCTGTGGACGGTAGCTGTCCAATTGCATGGTTGTCGTCTGCGTCAATTACACTTGGCAGGATCTCACAAAGGTGGTTGGCTGGGGGGGAGGGGAGCTGTGGATTCGCCAAATTTGATTTAAAGAGTGATTTAAAGAAAAAGGAGAATTCATTACCGATTTGCTCCCATTCTGTGATCACCTCACCGTCTCGGGATTTGATAGAGTGGATATGGTTTGCTTTGGATTGTAGGATTGCCGTGAGATGGAAGAATTTGGTGTTTGCGTCTCCGTCCTCAAGCCACCTTTGTTTGGCTTTTTGGCTCCATTTAATTTGCAATCGGGTCAGCTGTTCGTCCAATTCTATATGGAGATGATCCTGAAGTGTGAGCCCTTCACTGGTTTGGTCGACTGTTTGCAGTTCCTCCAATTTTGCTTTGATTCGGGAGATATGATCATGGCACCATCCATATGTCGTCCTGTTCCAAATCCGGAGTTCAGTCTGCAACCTTTTCAGCAGGTTGTGGATTCGTTGATCTGTAGTACCTGCGCTAAACTCCAAGCAAACATCAGCAACAAGAGATTCACAAGAGAAATCACGGAACCACATTTCCTCAAAGAAAATAGGTCGTGGGCGGTTGGATCTGTTTGGGTGTGTGTCAAGTAACAGTGGGCTATGGTCTGATGTAAAAGGTGGAAGGTGGAAAATATGTGCGTTTGGGTACAGTAGACACCATTCTGCATTTGCAACGCCCCTATCAAGTCTAGATTGTATGTTTGCCGTCCCCGGTCTTTTGTTAGATCAAGTGAATTTGTGACCTGAAAAGCCAAGGTCAATCAGATTACAAAGATCAAGTTCATCTCTAAGGGTGTTCCTAGACGTGGACGCAAAAGGTTTTCCCCCTCTCTTTTCCACTTGGGACATAACAGCATTAAAGTCTCCCATCACCAACCAAGGACCAGAAAAGGACTGTGCAATATCATTCAAAGTTTGCCAAAATGCAGGTTTAGAAACAGACACAGCAGGGGAGTGGACCCCCGTAATTAACTAAAAATTATAGTTACATACAAAAGAAGTTTGAATTATAAATTGAAGACAAAGAAGATAAAAATGACATGTTTTGGAAAAATAATGAAATAAACTAAAAAAAAAAACATATCAAAATTTCATTGTAATGTTACTTTTAGGTGGACTTAATTTGATCAATACACTCAGGCCACATTTACTTCCGCGTATAATAGATGATGATAGCAATTGCAATCAATCCACTCTAATGGTCAACTCGTTATTAAGTGGGCCAGGTCATGGTGTTCCTTCTTCAATCTTTTTTGTTTTTCTCAATTGCATCTTGTTAAAAAAAAAAATCAATACGGTAGTATATTAGTATTTCATATTATTTTATGTTTTCCGTTCATGTATCTTAAATATAATACTAATAAAGGTGTGTTGTAATTCCGTCGCAGCCCCAACTTCGTCTCTGCTCATAAGATAATGAGTTACCTAGACCCTTCACCTCCGCAACAAATTAGCTCTACAACTACTATCAGTATACGTTATTACTTTAAAACAAATTGTAGAAATATTGCGTTGTTTTCATTAAAATTGTTAAGCGCTTATTATATGGGTAGCTAATGAGACTTGTACCACATTTATGTTAAAAGTGCATGGTAAAGTTTGTAATTTCTAAATTTTTGTTGTGTTTATGTTTGTTTTCTGCTTTGGAAGCTATTCAATGCCGATTGCTTTTGTGTGGGGAAATTAATTTTGTCGATTACATTTCTACAGAAGACTTATTTAGCCTAACCAAGATATTGTTAGACTCAAACAACTAGCTCCTGCTTTAAGGTTCGTATCCCTTTTCTATAAATTATGGTTTATTTTCTTTGTCTCATTTTTGTAATTTAGTATTGTCTCGCCATGGTAGATCGTAGCTCTGCATGATTGTTGTTCAACAGATGATGGTTGAGATAGTCGTCGCGCTTACACTATTTGTGTATATTTTTCAATTTTTGAAACATAGTCGTAGAATCTGTAGGCCTCGTCGTCCTCGTCGATACAACAAAAAAGTCGAATACCCAATCAAGTAAACCATTTGCGTAGGCTAGTTGTTGACAATGATCAGTCTTGTCTTAGAATTTGCGTGTGTGAGTTCTGAAGATTGTGTTATTTATTGAAAATTCTGGGGGCCTTGTTGATAATAAAAATATAACAATTAGTGAACAAGTAGCCGTTTTCCTAAGTATTATCTGCCATCACAAGAAAGAAAAAAAGATTGTCAAACATGATTTCATGAAATCGGGTCATACCATTAGTCAGTTCTTTCATCGAGTGTTAAATTAGGTTGTTAAACTGCACAACACTTTGTTCGCATGACCCATAACAATCAGTGATTATTGCACAAACTCCCGATGGAGATGGTTTAAGGTAATAAGAAATTAACTATATCCTTTCCGGCAAAGTATTAATTCAAGGAGAGATCATTCAAACAAGATAGACCACAACAAACCTGAAAGAAAGAGAAGATAATCCAGACGGGAACGCTTCCACCCCCAAGTATTTGCTGCCTGAGCAGCAATAATTGGGGTTCAGGAGGTTGGGGGAAAGCGAAGCGAAGAACGAAGTGAAAGAGCGAAGCTCATAATGCAATTTTGTATATGGGTAATTTAAAGTGTATACACCATACATAGTAACAACTTGTTTCACGTCTTACTTGTTTAGGGTTGTTTGGGTACACTTGATTGAACGTATATTGATGTTAGGGTTCCAGAAGAGGGCAAAGTTCATTATCGTACGAAGAAAGGACACATTGTGGTTAATGTCTTATGTGTTTGCAACATGAACATGCAATTCATTAATGTACTACAGGTTGGGAGGAAAGCGCTGCTAATAGTAGGGTATTACGAGATGCCATAAATAAATCAAATGGGTTAATTTGATTGGAGGAACGTAACAACGGTGTATAATTTGAGTTTGTAGGTTCTCTATTTATAATAAAGTCAGAGAAACTTGTCACCCACTTCAAACTCTATTTCTTTACTGTATCATCTTACTAACTAATGATAAGATATACTCAACCAGTAGTCATATCATCCATTAATGATAAGATTGACTTATCGTATAATCATCTCTAATTGTAGATAAATGGTTTAACAATAATATTGCTGAATATTGAAAATTGAGATAAATTCAGAATTTCATAAGGTGAAAACTAAAATTACAATTCCTGAAAAATATAATTTTACCTTTGCAAATTGATAAATCCACTTCATTAATCAGTTTAAGTTATTCAATATTAAAAAAATACCCATGTGAAATATTAAATAGACAATTTACTCTTTGTTCCCATGTTTAAAGGGAGCTATATACAACACCTACATTAATACATTTTTTTTTAGTGGAACATCATAATTTTGAAAAGAATGACTTGCATTAGAAGAGCCTAAATCAATTTTGAAAGGAATGACTTGCATTAGAAGAGCCTAAACCCAAACATATACCCTTTGTTCCCCTCTTTCTCATTTCCTTAGGAAAGAATTAAAGGAAGAAAATTACTATTTTTGGCATCAATCCCCACTCTCTCTCTCTCTCTCTCTCTCTCTACATGCTGCCTCCCTCCCCCTTATCCTCTTTTGTCTCTCTCTCTCTCTCTCTCTCTCTCTATATATATATATATATATATATTTAGTCGTCGCTGCACGCGATCCTCGCGAGCATATAAAAAGAATCGTGTGAGATGTACAGAAAAAAAAATTGTGAAGGAATGAAAAAAAAAAGGAGTTAGTAAGAAGAAAGAAACATGGAGTGATGTGAGAGAAACGTGGAGTAGTGGGTTGAGAGAAAAAATAATAAAATTACTTTTATGACCAATAGCTTTTTTAAGAACAGAAGATGATTGAAGGATAAATTTGGGCATTCAAAAGTTGGTACGCCAAAAGGTTTGCTTTTATAATAGTATAAATATAAATATAATATCATCTCTTCTTCTCATATTTATTAATTGTGACATTAATTATGTAATTAATATTAATTTTTAATTAGTATAATTATAAAAAACATGCTACTAATATTATATGTTATAATATGGTTAAAAATAGTCATTGAAATTAACAAAAAATATATCAATTATATATCTATGTTAATATTCGACTATAGCATGATGTTAATATTATTTCGATGCAAAAATTTAAAGATAATAATTTGTCAATTTTTTGTTTTTGAAAAAAAATCTATTAATTTTTATTTAGAGTTAAACAAATGTATACTATTTATAAAAGTATTTTAAAAATATTCAAATACAAAATATGTCAACAAAAATAACAATTTATTTGATTCTAATAGTATCATTTCCGTTTTTGGTCATTTTACCAATAAAAATACCTTATTATGCCAAACACCCTAACATCTTATAAGATATGAAAACATCATATAAACTTTAACATCTTATTTTATCCAAACACTTTAAAAGCTTATTTTCAAAATAAGATCCAACATCTTATAAGCTCCTAAAATATCTTATAAGATGTTTTAAAAAAGTTTAGCCAAACGCCCTCTTAATCATCTTAATCATTTGAATTAATTAAACTATACTTCACCATCAAATGTTTACTGATAAAAAAGTGGAACACTTCAACGAAGCATTGCAACTTCGCTTTGTTTTATTGCAACAAATGTATGTGGTACAGATACGAAATTATACTTCATGGCAAGAGTAAAAAACAAGAAAGAAAAATTTAAGATTACATTTGGATGGAAAGATTTGAATTTGAGATAAAGATTTAAGTACAAGATTACAAATGACTACATATCAAGAGAATTGGAAATCTATCAATAATATCCACAAAAACATAGTTCGAAATAAGAGTTGAAGTATGTATAATTGAAATCCTTTGTAATATGAATTATCCAGATGAATTCAAATAATTTTTTATTGGGGATTTGAAATCCTTACCTTTAAATCCATCAAACCGAACACAATATAAGACGTTGCATTGATAGACTTGAAGTTAGTTTCAATCATCTAATAAGGAAAATTATTTTTTTTAGTTCGGTAATTATGCCCATTTTTTTCTAAGTCCAATAACTTGCAAATTTGATGAGATTTAGTCCGAAATAGGGTTTCTTGCTCAATTTTCCGGCGATAATTTTAAAAATTAACTGAAAAATGCATACGTGTCAACTATTTGGTTAATTTACGGCAGCTTATACACGTGTACAACCACATGTATTAGTTGCCACTTGTACAACCACATGTATTAGGTGGCATTCAAATTAAAATTCACCTCATTTTAATTACCACGTAGGCTTAAAAATTCTCGAAATATGTCCAATTGGCATGCCATGTAATATTTTCGGCCCAAGAAATCAAAAATCGACCACCGGGGGACTAAATCATCAATTTTGCAAGTTAATGGACTTAGAAAAAAATGGGCATAGTTATTGGACTAAAATTAATATTGGGCATACTTAGCGGACTAAAAGAATAATTTTCCCATCTAATAACAAATTCTATGAATTTGTCTGAATATTTTTATATTACAAAGGATTTAAAATTCTTTAACTCATTTAAACTATAATTTGTGGAATATTGATGGATTTTAAATACTTTTAAAATGGACTCTCGTTTAATTTTTTTTTTCGAATCCTTTCATTAAATCCAAATCTTCCCATCTAAATGCAACATAGTTCACTTCTCTAGTTAGATATGTACAAGTTTACACTCAACTTATTTTTTTTTTTTTTTGAGCATAAAATCGGAGGGATTTTATTTATAATTAACGCAGATCAAAGTTCATGATACAAGGTTTAGACGTGAGTCTAGTACAGAATTGATGCTACACTCAACTTCTTTTAGTTACTTAAATATTTGTTTCTATATAATCACAATTTAGATGAAATTTAACAAAGACAAAATGATTTTTGATGTTCCATTTTGACAAATTAATGAAATCGTAAGAAAGAAGTGGGTACAACGAGGATCTTGAGTAGTCAAACATTCAATAATATTTAGCTTATAGACAAACTAAAATCATTCATCAATAGGAAAAATCGAGAGCTTTAGCCTTCGTCCTAGGGACTCGATCTCGTTCTGGATTTTTCTGGCAGAAGCAGCAGCCGATTTGGTGGTACGGTATAAATCTATTACCTGGAGGCCCGAGATTTCTGCCAGGCCAAATGGAAGTGCTTCAAGTTTCTCACAGTTCCAAAGCTTAAGGTGTTGAAGCTTAGGAAAGTGATGGCTTGAAGCTTCCCACACGACTAAATTCGTGTACTGAATATGCAATACTTCAAGTTGACGAAAACCACCATCAACTGCTTCCCAGCGCTCTCCAACAAATGCAGTATTCTTCAACTTGAGAACTCTGAGGTGCTCCAACATCCCAAGGACATACATTTGTTCCCACTTGAGCAAAGTATATGATAATGTTAGGCTGATCAGTTTTGGTGGGAATTTGTGGGGTGGAGGAAGGCAAGGGAGCTTAGCTTCATCTGGATAAATATGCACATCGTTCAATAGCTTCAAATTCTCAAGTTGGTGCAGTTTTCCCAAATTGTCAAATGGACTAGATCCGCTCTTGTCATCGAGTAGGATGGTCAGACGCCCACGAATGCCCAATTTCTTCAAGTTATTGGCCTTTTCAAATAGATAGCCTGTGCAGCTTTCAGGTGATAAATTGGCAAGCACTTGGATGTTTCCACCATTACCACTTTCTCCTTGCTTGCGTAAAATAATTGATGCGTTGGTTTCCAAATGCCTTAGATAAATCATCTTCAGTATATCTGCTTTGATCTCCAGGATACGTGATGATGTGAAAACTATAATAGTTTGTATGTTCCACAACTTGGAGATAGCTTCTGGAAGAACCTTGAAATCGCTTGACAGGGCGATGTATCTCAAGTGAACTAGTTGGGTTAAATAAAATGGGAATCTAGTGAATATGATGGCCCTGACATCTAGAACCCTGAGCAGCTTGAAAGCATCTGCGATGGTTGGAACATTTTCAGGTAGCAAAATGATCTCTTCTCTTGAGGAATGCAAGAAACTGCGAACACGTGGACCATAAGGTTGTGATGAGAGGAAACTGATAATAAATTTGGAAGGAATATAAATGCGACGACTCCTTGGTGCTATAGTAACTGAAGCTCCATGTTGTATTTTCATCGTTCCCCTTTATTTCGTGACAAAGGTACATGTTAGCTTTATTACGGCAAAAGTCAAGTATAAAATCATGCACGCGACATGTTTTAATTCTACCATTGGCGCTCACTTTGTCAATCATTACTAGGTTTCTGTCAATGAGATCCTCCAAGCACTCCTTTGCAGTTTCCTCTAAACTTATCCTTGTTTTTTGTTGTATGAATCCTTCTGCGATCCACAGGAGGATCAATCTCTCAACAGGGATCTCAAAATCTTCTGGAAACGTCCCCAGATATAGAAAGCAAGGTTTCAAGTTCCAAGGTAATGCATGGTAACTCAATGAAATAGTATCCATGGCCTTATAGTGGAATGTCTTTATTTTTTCAGCCACTTTTGTCCACAAACTTTTTATGACCTTCATTTCTCCAACTGAAGTTGTTTTTCTTAGAACTGCACCCACCAGCTTTATCATAAACGGCAGACCTTTACATTGGCGAACAATGTATTCTGCAATATCTTCCAATTCTTGCGGAAAGCACTGGTAGCCAAATACCGAGAATTGTAATAAGATCCAACTATCATTTATATGTAGCAAACGCAATTTGTGGCACCTGTTAGGGTTAGCATATGTAGCCACATCTGAGGATCGACTGGTTATCAATATCTTACTCATCTTGTTGGTCTTCGGAAAGGCAACTTTGAGATTGTCCCAAGCCTTAGTAGTCCACACATCGTCCAAGACAATCAAGAACTTTTCTTTTTCTAGACGTGCACAAAGTGTTTGTGCTATCTCTAGATCAGTCTTGTCATACATGTCCACCGTAATCCATCTCAAGTCACGCAACATGCTTAGGAAAATATCCTTTACCCTGTAACCTGAAGAGACATAAATCCATAGACGAACAGGGAAGTTGTATTCAATCCTTGGATGGCGAAAAATTGCCCTTGCTAATGTTGTCTTGCCAATTCCACCCATACCATAAATGGAGATGACATCTAATTCTTCATTTTCCTTGGTCAGATAACCAATTAACGTTTCCATCTCATCTTCAAAACCCACCATATATTCTTCCCTCATAGTAGAAATCTGATTAACAATTACATGGAAAGTTAATGTGATTTTTAGAATAAGTTCAAGGGATTTCTAAAAATAGAACAAGTATAAATTAATGAACTTAGAATAAAAATAACACCAATTAAGTTCCTTTGTTGTCCCTTCAATGGACTCAAAATTCTATGCAAATTGATGTTATAATGATTTTGATATCCATATAAAATCTATTTGTTCACACATATCTATCCTATTTAGTAAGTGTAAGGTAGTTTTGAATGATTACTTTTTGTTGATAAAATGTATATTGATTAAAATATTTTCAAGTGTACTTATTCTTACACAAAATGGTTATGTCTTTAGTCTTTTCTATCAATAATATTAGGCAAAATTGCAAACTTAGTCCCATAGGTTAGGTCCATTTTAAATTTGACCCCATGCTTTTTGAAAATTTAATATTAGTCCCATGTTTCATTAAAAATAGCAAAAATAGTCCCAAACTTTGTAGAATACACCCTCCCCACTAACTCCGTTAAATAATTAACGGGGCTTGTGCACGTTAGGGAAATTGCAGGAGAAATGAGACCAAAAAAATGAATTTTTTCGCTATTTTTCCGTTATCGATCACTATTTTTCACCTATTTTTCACTTATATTTAATTTTTTCGCTATATCATATTTTTCGCTTTGTGTTTACATTATTATGATTAGGCTGAAAGCCATATATTTTTGTCAACTTTCAGGGATAGGTTTAATTGCTTCTTTGATGAAGTGTTTAAATGAATTTTTGCCAATAATATTATATTCACGCATATTTTTAAAAATAATAAAAATTGTTTAAAAAATATCAATTCTTTATTTTTTTGTTCTATTTCATATAATTAAATAAATACAATAAAATTTATATTATGCACACACAATGAGTGTGCTCCTCTGCTAGTTCTATATTAGTGTAAAACATGGAAATACATATTGGTTATTTGGGAAAGTTGCACTTTTAATTAGTCCAGTACAATAAAGGACAATATTAGTGTCATAGTATTAAGTGTAATTTTAAAATTGTCACTAATATATATTAGCGATAAAAATTGTCCATTAAGTTATTACTGTGGGCAATTAGTGGCAACACAAATATGACGATAATTATATTTATTGTTACTACATTGTTATATATACGTGTCACGAATTATTTATAGTGACAACTTTATACATAAATTTTATTCACTAATTATACCTAGAGTGACAATATTTACTCAAATATCGTCACTCTTGAAATTATGAAATTATTGTAATGGAATATTTTTTTTGTCACTTAGTATATATATTAATTGGTGACAATTTTCATCACTTAATTTTTTATCACTACTATTTTTATTTTCTTTTTGTAGTGGTCTTAATTTAGTCCCATAAGTTCATCTTATGTAGCACATTTATTTATTTTTTGAACAATTTATGTAGCACATCAGTATCACTAATAAGACACATATATACATATATATATATATATATATGCGTGTGTGTGCTTTGAGTTTCTTTTTTCTTGTTTTTTTAGCTCCCGTGATATATATGACACATACTTTCCGTCATTAAAATTAGTACAAGTTTAGTTTTTAAGATACCTAAGTTACATGATTCTTTATAATAATCCACTTTTCAACAAAAATTAAGTTATAAAGCTTAACTAGAACAGTTATGCAACAAAAATTACTTACAAATATTTAGTCTTTCAACCTTAAATATCACATTTTTTGTTGTACTAATAGAGATACATATATGGGTAATGTTCAATTGTAAAGAGATACGTTAGTGCGATCTGATTGTTATTTCTTGTTTCATTTTATAAATAACAATCTCTTTGATTAATTAGTTTAAGATCCCGCTATTACTAAAAAAGTTGAAGTGTTGTCTGTATGGGGGTTACGTTCTTTCACATGAGACTTCTACTTGCACTCAGTTTTCTCTTTGTTCATGAGGGATCATCGTTGGCGACTTCCTTTGGTGGCTGCCAATGGTGAGGGGCGAGGTTTTGTTTGATCCAAGCCATGACGTGCGAGGCTATACTGCCGTACAACTTTAGACCGGACCACGTTGTACCCTAGTTTTTGTGTTTTTCCCTTCCGTATTGTTAGTTCTCAATCGTGTGTAGTCAACTAGGGTTTTTGATCATAGTTTTGTAAGGTACTTCGTTTTCTTTTTCGTTTTGCGCATTTTTCATTTCTCTCTCTCCATTTGGTCTTGATCTTAGGCCCTAACCTCTCATTTTTTTCTATCTATAATTTCGCTTCTTGTTTTACTTTGCTATTTTTTCACCTATGTTTCTCCTAGGTCTCGTGTCGGCTTATCCACGGTGGAACTACTGGGTGGCTCTCTATGCACTAGCTTTGGTGACTTGGGTTGGCTAGCTTCTACGTACTTACTTCAAATTGTGCAACCATGAACAGTGGGATCCGAATTTGGGTCTGTTGAAGAGGGCATGGAAACTGACTGAGGATGAGGAAAGTGGGATGGTTTTGCTGGGGGGACTGTGGCACGCAGGTTCCGGTTCACCTGAATTATGTCTAGTGGAGCGCCTATTGTCTAATCGGTTGCACCGATTTGAGGCGTTGCGCACGTCAATCCGGAACATGATATTGCCAGGGTTTGGAGATTAAAAGGGTCACTTATCCAAATCATGCTATTGTTAAAAGCCATGTGGGCGTCATCCCGAAGCGCGAGGAGGAGATTTGGCATGCCTCGAACGCTGCTAATGAAGCTGAACAACAAGGTGTTGTCATTAACGAAATTTAGGCCTATCAGTTGAATTTGATGCACTGGGACAGACAGAGCTTGGGCAATGTGCGGAGGGAGATGCGACAGCTCAACAAGCACCTAGGTGAGCTCCAGACTGGGCCTTTAACTGAGGTTAGCAAGGGGACGATTGGGTGTTTTAAGGACATGTTAGATAGCCTAGCTGCCCCTAAAGAGGTCTTGCGGCAGCAACGTGCGAAGGCTCAGCTAGCCAACGGGGATCGCGATTTTGAGTTTTTTCATGCTAGAGCAAACGAGCTCGGGTCAAGAAGGAGATTAAGAAAATCAAAGACGCTCAGGTCGCGTGGTGAAGGGAGAGGTCAGGATTTGAGAGGTGGTCAGGAAGTATTTCAATAAAAAAATTTAGTCCACTTGTCTCTCCATTGACGCGATTGAGGAAGTCTGTACTAGTCTTGAGCCCTGGGTTACAGAAGCTATGAATAGGGACTTACTTCGGCTATTCTCCATAAACTCGTCAATTAACAAAAGAAATGAAATGGAAAATCATAAGTGTTGCTAACTTAGATTATTTAGTTCTCTTCTACTAAGATACCAAAGCTTCCTCCAGCTCCCGCGTTATTGGTTGGTCCTCATTTCCTCTCTTATACAAGGTTTGGTTTGTCTTTGTTATAGTGGAAGGGCACCAGTCCTCTGGTTTTGGGAAGGCCACCTCTTACAATAGGTCATTAAAGGCGAAAATCCGACGATATTAGAGGGTCGAGTCTTCTTTACTTAATGAGTGTTATGCTTTATCTGATCTTTTAGCAACTGCCACTTCATCAGTTCTTTCCCGGAAAGAATTTCCTTAATCCTATCTCTCTCAATATTTTTGAAGATATGAAGTTCCTTATATGCCGCACCGTAAACATTGGCCTCTATCGCTACTAGACGAGACAAGGGGGACCGACAAACAACTTGCTTAGTCAAGATCTTCCATTCAGGGGTCATGAATGATCAACATAAATGAAGGTCATATGGAATGCAGTTCAGTGGAATTCATGTGACAGATCTTTCTTTGAGGAAAGATCTTTGTCTTCATTGTCCGTCAAAGCAATCACTAATCATGTTAAGTCGTTCCTAGACTTTATCGTTTTTGCCTCTCAATCGGCTTTTGTCCCCAACCGACTCATGAGATTAATCATTTCCTTTTGCACAAAAATTGGGGTAAGGCGGGTCATGTGTCCTTAAAGCTGGATCTCATTAAAGCCTACGACCTAGTGGAATGGACGTTCCTTGAGAGAGTGTTACTTAGACTAGGTTTTCACTCGAGTTTTGTTAAGATTATAATGACATGTGTTACTACAGTCTCGTACTGTTTCTTATTGAATGACGAACAGTTTGACTTCTTACATCCGGAAAGAGGGCTCTGCCAAGGCAATCCCTTGTCTCCATATCTTTTTCTATTTTGTGTAGACGTTTTTAACAGCTTGGTTAGCAAGGCCAAACGTGGGGGCCAGATCCAAGGGATCACTATTTCGCCAAAACCCATGTTTCCCATCTCCTCTTTGCCGACGACATCGTGATTTTCTTCTAGGCTATTCACGATGTGCTAAACTGCATTAGGCGAATCTTGCCCAGTTTGAGAAAGCCTCCGAACTGAAATCAACAACCACAAGTCAACAATCGTATTTAGCCGGATTGTGGAGAGTTGCGCACGACTGATTTAACCAATATCCTGGGTGTGAAGAGGTGGCCAAACCTGAATAATATTTAGGACTCCAAATGGTGCTGAGCGATTGAAGAAGGAGGTCATCGAGGGGATCAAGGACCAAGCTTGGAGAAAGATGCACTACTGGTCGACGAAGAAACTCTCATAGGTCAGCCAGTTGGTGCTGAAATCGGTAATCCAGACCATTCCCTCCTACATCATGAACCATTTTTTTCCCAGACACTTTTCTTGCTGAACTTAAGAGCATGATTTCCTTTGGGACTGCAACTCCGAATCGACGACCTATTGGCTCACTTGGTGTAAGCTTTGCCGATGGAAAGAGGACATGGGCCATAGCTTACCACGTCTCAAGGTGGTTATATTTGCAAAGCAGGCATGGCGTGTGCCATGTCCCAAGATAGCCTACTCCATGGGATTCTCGGCTGGAAATACTTCATGGACTCAAAATTCCTTGCAACTCGTACTGGATCTACCCCTTCATATACTTGGTGTTCGTTGCTGGACATGAGAGACCTCTTGGTTGTGGGCTTGTGCTGGAGGGTTGGGAACGACCGCTCCATCTCGATTCGTGGTCACCCATGGCTGCCACGATCCAACATCTTTCAGTTGGTGGTCGACCCTTCCTTGTTTCCAGATGACCCAAAGGTAGAGATGCTCATCATTGCGAGCAATGGCTGGGATGCCGATTGTTCGATGAAATTTAACCTGATTGACGTTGAGTGCATCCTCGGGAAAGAACTCCGTGGTGAGGAGGCGCAGGATGAAGTGACCTGGCACTATGAAAGGAGGGAGCGCTTCTTAGTGCGCAACACTTGTGACTTGGCAAGACGACTCGCTAGCGAGGCTATTGGATCCGGCGCCCCGCACAATTGGCATTTCATTTAGGTCTCCAGTGTTCAGCCAAAGATTCAACTCTTTGCGTCGAAATATTCTAGGAATGCCCTGTCGACGGTTGCAAATTTGCGAAGCGTGGAATCCGGGTGGATGAGGGTTGCCCAAGCTGTGCAGAGGACTTTGAGGACATTAGGCACGCTCTACTACTCTGCTCCTTATCCCGGCTTGCGTGGGCAGACCTTGCTAACATGGGGGACAGTATGGAAACATGGATGCGAGGTGTCAACCAAGAGTTCAGGGGGGGCGGATTTCGATCTCTTCCTGTCGATTTGTTGGACGTTATGGTTGCATCTGAACAAACGAGTAGTCGGAGGGCAGGGAATGGAGGCACTTGAGGTCGTTAGAGATGCTAGAAAGGCTTCTTGGCCAACATATTACGCAATTTTGGGCTGGTTATAGGGGATACGAGGCGGGATAGTTGGTCGGCTAGGTTTGTTACGTAGTAGTTTTTTCACCGCTTTGTTCATGCATATGTGTTTCTATATTTGGCTGCAGCAAAATCTTACCTCTTCTTCTCGAGAAAAAAAAGTTATATAGGAAACTTTTCAACAGTTGAGTGATGATTGAAACATTGCTTCTCAAGGTCTACCGGGGTCATCATCGAGCACCTCATTTATGATGAACAACTCTGGTTAGAGGCAATTGGAGGAGCAAAGAAGGATCAAGTTTGGGGAATGGGCTCGAAGGCAAAGACATCCACTTGTTCTATCTCGGCTAACACTACTACTCTCAGTCAAGTGCCGAAACACAATGGATCAAAGTTGGTACGCAAATTGCTTTTTTGAAAACATGACCATGTGTCGGGAAATGAAGCGCACTGATAAAATGATGGAAAAGATAATGAGCTTAATGGCGGATATTGGTATTGAACTGGAAGAAGATACAGATGCATCAAAAGATAGTTTCAGAGATAATAATTCATCATCTCGATCTGACCAATCACCGCCAAAAGATTTTGAAAATGATTATGATCCCCCTTTTTAAATATGAATACTTTAAAATTTTACACTTTATTTTATGGATTATATTGAATTATCTTTGTTATAAGTATTTTTGCTTAAATATTTTGTCAATTTTAAATCTTATAGATTATTAGAATCAAATCAAATATAATTTTATAAGTAAATACTATTTTTCAAAATTATGAAACGAACACTATTGTAAAACTAAAATTATAAAATTTTAAATCAAAAGATATAATAAAAAAATTTAAGCGACTTCCGCATAAAAAATAATTTTGCAATAGATTATAGCAAAATATTCGTTGCAAAATTTGCAGTCGTTGTCAATGCAAAAAATATGTTGCAATTTTGCAACAACTTTTGCTGCAAATATAAAATGATTTTGCAATGGATTGGAGCAAAATATTCATTGTAAATGTCATTAAAAATAAAAAACGACTATGCAATAAAATTGCCACAAACTTTGTCATGTATATACTATCACAAAATCGTTGCAAAATATAAAAAGTCATAGCTTTTAGCAACCCAATTTGTAATGGATGTCTGCCACGAATCAAAGGTCGTTGCAAAAATTTGCCAAAGTCAATCTGTGGCAATATATAGCAATGGATTTATTTCTTGCAAAATTCGTGGCAAGTTAATTTTGCACGGATTTTTTACAAATCTGTTGCACAAATCCGTAGCAATGATCCTATTAAAATTAAAAACATATATAAATTGTAATTAATATATTTTTTTCTTCACAACTATATCATTATATTCAAACACGTAATTATTATCTTTCATATTTTGCTTCAGCGCCCATTATAACTACCACTTTAGAAAAATCAGAACTATTAAAAGTTACAAATATGCCTTAAAAGTTAATTATGAAATTCTTTAATTAAATGTTTAAATTTTCAACATTTAGGAGAAAAAGGAGATGCGGTTTTACCTTGTTCGGCTCTGGTTTTACATGTTGAGCACTCGTCCCAAACTCGTCTTCAATCTCCGACGTCCTGGGAAAATCAATCCGCCTTCCATCGTATATTTCTCCAACCCTTGCGCCGACCAACTCGACCTTCTTTACGGCGCTGAGAAGCTCCCCCGGCGCATCAAAAGACCTCTTCTTGAAGTAATTCGCGGCCTCTTTGTCCGCCGCCTGGCTCACGAAAACATCAACGGCGTCTTCTACTTTGTAAACGACTTCTGTGATCTGCTCAGCCGCTTGTTTTAGGGTCTGGTCCTCCTCCCGAGTTTCTGACGAGTCCTTTAGGAATCTTTTGAACAAAAGCAGACTGTTCTCAAGCCTTTCGATCTGATTCTTTACGTCGGAGATCAGATGGGGCTGATGGAGACGTAGCTGTCTCAGGTTTTCCAGTAGGAATTCCACAGAGGTATTCTCCATGGCTTAGAGAGTTTGAAAGTTGACAGAGAATAATAATCACTATGCAATTATGAGTTGAATTATTTTTCGATGAAATTATGAGTTGAATTATTGGTGGTGTGATAGTGATATATGCGTATATGGTTGCTGGTTACGAATTAAGTAATAGTGAGAGTTGTTGGAGATGGAACTAAAACAGGGTTAAATACCTATTCAAATTATTTGGCAAGTGGCAAGTACCCGTTGATCTATGAAGTGTAACATTTTCTCCTCTGAAATTGACAATAAAACTAAGGGTAAATTACATCTACCCATTGAGGTTTGACACAATTATAAATATTTTATCAAATTAAAAATAATTATGTAGTCCCTTGATGAAGATGAAAAAGTACTATTTTATCCTTATTAATTTTTTTTATTTTTCTAATAAAATTATATAAAAAAATCTGAGGATGGGTAATATGAATCAACGATAGAGAATATTAATTAAAAAAATATTTTAAAATTTTTTTAAAAATATATAAAATTATAACTTATGATCAAAAAGAGCATTTGGGTAGTACATTATAAAATTTTGGATAGAAACCTGATGGAATGGGCTCGTTGTTAGACGAACGTTAAAGTAAGGGGAGGTATATGTAATTTACCTAAAACGGGAGGTATTTGTAATTATGTTAAACTTCAAAGCAGGTGATTAATTTACGCAAAAACTAATCATGTTAGGTATTTTCTCAAATTCATGGTTGTGATCCCGCGAGAAAAAATTACAATTTACGTTCCATAACTTATTCTATTTGTGATTTTGATTTCATTGTTTCACGATTCGGCAAATTTAGTCCCACAAGTCCAAAAAAGTTACAATTTACGTCCCATCAACACTTTATGTTAAATTGTGAACCGATGACCGTTAACTTAAGAAACAAAGTTAACAGAGCATGTGCTTGGCACGTGCACTTTCCGTTAACAATTTAACGGAAAGCGTTAATGGGACGTAAATTGCAACTTTTTTGAACTTGTGTAACTAAATTCGCTGAGTTGTAAAACAATAGGACCAAACTGGCAAATGTGGTAAGTTATGGGATGTAAATTGTAATTTCCCCCATCCTGCGACATATACAAATTTTAATTATATGACAAAAATACCCTTTAGTGGCTTAAAAAGAAAATGGTTAACTAACTATACTTTCCCTCCTATAAACATCTGGCAACTTCCATGTACACCTAAAGTGTCAAGTGTAACACTTCCCCCCCTCAAAAAAGTAAAGGTGTTACTCACTACAAGAAATTATGTCAATAGCTAGGAAAACTAGAGGGAAATCGAAATTTTTGTTATGTAATTAGAGGGGATTGATATTTTTAGTCCCGTACGAAGTGATTTATAGAACTAAATTGCAATTTAATGTGGATATGCGCAAGTCACATGCTCTACATGGAACAAAGTGCTATGCCCGTGGAAGCCACCTCTTGAACTTACAGAACGAAGTGCTACATGTGCGAAAGTCACTTCTAAAATCTTGAAGGAGGTATGTCACGCCAGGACGTCTTCTCCGCGCTTTGAAGGAGGTAGTTTTTCAATTGCAACGTATTTAGTCTATTTCTGTGTTACGTATTACAGATAAATGTAAAATGTAAATCTAAAAAGATATTTTATACAAGATAAACTAGTTGCAATATAGATATGAACTAGAACTTTTATGTTTTCCATTTTAAAGTTATAATTAGTACTAATTAATGACTTTACACCATGCATGATATCACTTAATATTATTTTAAAATAAGGGATTTGTTCCATGATTTGAATTTCGAGAATGACTTCTGGGGAAAATGTTAAACAATTTAAATGTAAACGTAACTCCCTCATATTTGCATTATTTTAGTTACAAAATGCCAAAAGTTGGATGAGATTGATTACTTTATTAATCAAACAACTAGCGGTTTGTTAATTGATTTAATTAATATAGAATCACAATAAATCTTGGCGGAAAAGTACTGACACTTGGATTATCTCAATTAGTCCAATAACTTTGTACTCGTTTAATTTTAGTCCATTAGTTTTAATAATTTTCAATTTCATACACCATATTGCAAAACTGCGTCAATTAAGTCCTCGGGTGATTAGATTTTGGTTTTATGGCCGAAAAACAGCATGTGCATGCACATGCTGCAAAATTTGGGGATTTTTTTTTTTTTTTTTTATCTCATGTGGCACTAAAATGACTTAGCACTTGAAGCAGACATTTTTATTTCTACTTTGCCGTCATAAGCACTTACACAAAAAAGGTCAAATTGCATAACAACAAGCTTTGAATTTATATTTTATACTAGCTTTTGTGACACATCGTCTCTGCATTCATATAATAAATAATCTTACACACTTTAAAAAGTCTTATAAATTAGAATAAAATGTATAACTCATAAAATGTATAACTTAATATACCGGCTTAGAAAAAAAAAGGAAAAAAATCAACTTAAATATATTATCGACACAACAAAAAAATATACACACGTAAAATTATAGATAATTATAAATAATTATTTTATAAATATTATATATTATAAAAATTATTATTATTTTATAAAAATACATAAAATTATTTTTTTTATTTATAAAATTATAGATAAAAAATGCATAAAATTATAGGTAATTATAAATACTTATTTTATAAAAATAATTATAAGTTATAAAAATAAAATTTTTATATTATATCATATATAACATATAAAATTATAAAGATAAAACTATTATTTATATAATATAAATTTAAAAAAAAACTAACCCCCCCTCCCAATTCTGCCCTCATCCGCCATAGAAGGGAACGACGACGCCCCCAACAGAGGGGCCGTTGCCCCCTAGCACCATGGGTGACTCGCTGTCACCAACACACAACTCACATTGAATTCATGATTATTGTAACATCTTTCATCAATTGCTTGATTTTATTAAAAGTAGTATTTGATTGACTAATAAAAAATTAAACATAACAAAATTCATTTATGACCCATTAAAATATATAGAACCTCGGTAAAATTATTTAAAAAATACAAGAAAAAAAGAATTTTTTTTTTGAAAATAGAGTGGTTTAAAATATTTATAAAAATAGGCAAAGACAGGACTTCAAGTTCCGTGTTTAGTGTAAATCTAAAAAAAAAAAAAAAATTTATTTTTAAATTAAATATGTATTATTTATTAATTAAAATTTTAAATAATAATTAAGTTTAAATATATATATATTTAATATTAATATTAATTAATTATTATTTATAATATATTAATTATTTTTACTAAATAAATATAATTAAAATTTTAATAATTATAATAATATTTATTAATTAAATATGACTTATAATATTACATTGTTAAAAAAATAAAAAATATTATAAAATTAGTGATAATTATAAATTATACTAGTGACCACCAGTCCCATATGTATGTCGTTGGTATTGGTGTGGAGGTGATTCTCAAGTTTCAAAATTTTTCCTTTTTTTTGTGTATTTTTAAATAATTTTACCATAGAGCTCATAGTACAGTTTAATTTACTTCAAATTCAACCAACATTGAATCCAAATGAACATTGTTAACTCAACCCAACTCAAAATAGGTGGATTGGGTTGAATATTGAAACCATGGGTTGAAACCCCTATTGACACCACTAAATTGTAATATAATTCAAATCATTTAATATTTCTACAGTTGATCCTATATAATAATTTTTCAAGCACATGTTGATCAGAAAATCTGTAAATCAATCATGTTTGAAACTTGAAACATTTCATCAATAATAGGAAACAATAATGGCTTTTGCATAGTGTATACATATCAAAAATAAATAATATCCTACTCAAATACTCTATATAGGTATTTTCTTTTCTATAAACTTTTCAAACAAATAAATATCAGCGAATTAAAGAACGACCAACGTAACAATTCTTTTTTTAGTATGGATATATATATGAGTTTCCAAACTAAGGATCTTCTGTTGCAATGGCAACTTTTACCTTGTCTTCTGCATCAACAACATCATCACTGATCTCCTGATTCTTCTGCTTCATCTCTTCCTCTCCAACATTCTCAGGAACAACATAGTTCTGCACCTTATACTGATGCCTCATGGCAAAGCCAAGAAACACAAAGAAGTTGATCACTCCAAGAACCGCAAGCATCCAGTAGAAATTCTCCAGCTTCCCTTTGTTCAAATTGCTCATCAGCCACCTCCCATTCGTCACCTTATCGACCAACGACACGAGCAAACTGCTAACGAAGTACCCCATCGACAACGTGCACAGAAACAGCCCCGTGCTCATGGACTTCATCCGCTCGGGTGCCTCCCGGATGAAGAACTCGAGCTGCCCGACATACGCAAACGCTTCACCCGCCCCGACGAGGAAAAACTGAGGCACCAGCCAAAACGCTGTGATCCTGAGATTTTCATGGACGAAATGCTCTCTACGTCTCTTCTCCACGAGGGCTGCAGCCACCATACCCAAGATGGAGAAGGCCAGCCCTATCCCGACTCGTTGCAGGCAGGTTATGCCCTGGACCGTGTGGGTGATCTTTCGTGCAACGGGCACGAAGAGACGTTCGTTGAGGGACGTGAAGAGGAGGATGGTGATGAAGAGGAAGAAGGAGAAAGAGCCTGCCGGGATTTCGAAGCTGCCGACTTTTCGGTTCATGAAGGTGGCCTGCTCTATGGTGAATGTGTTCATCTGAGAGTACACTGTCCAGAAGAGTATGCAGGTCGACCATATTGGGAGCAGCATTAGTACCATCTTCACTTCCTCAACTTGAGTGACTGTTGAGACTATCGCAGCGTTGTCTTTGTTTTTGTTGACGATGGCGTCGTCGGTTGAGATTGCTGCCTTGTCTAGACACCTACAGGGGAGCAACTAGCCAAGGGAGAGTAAGACTCTGCTACAACATTGCGGGAAATTCCATCCCAGATCAGGTCGGTCGGACCTGAATCAATTATATAGCAAGTGTAATACATTTATTGTGTGATTGGTGTACAGTTTAAAAAAAGTGACCAATCACATTTAAAGTGTATCACATTTGCTCTGTTATTGATTTGGTTGGACAAACCTGGTTCATGTTAGAATTTTCCCGAAATGACTGTTATCACATCTTATATAACTTTACTTGTACCCAATACGTTGGGAAATTCTAGTCCGAAGCCGAACCTGAACCAATCACATGGCAAGTGCAATACACTTGTCATGTGATTGGTGTACAGTTCAGGGAGAGCGACCAATCACATAACAAGTGTACTACACTTGCTTTATGATTGGTTAGGTTCGGCCAAACTTGATCCGGATAAGAATTTTCCCAATACGTCTATATAATTATTTCTTGTAACACACAAGTAATGTAGATTTAAGGCTTAATTGCTTTTGTAGTTATGTAATTATAGGCATTCAAGTCTTTTTGGTTATGTAATTTGTTATGATTGTAAAATTACCATTTAGCTTTTTTAATTTCGTGATTTTAAAATAAAATTGACTAAAAGATTTTGAGATTGGTCGGAAAGTGGCATGTGTCAGTAAAAGATTGGGAAAACACATCTTATTGGCTGAATTTTGCTAATGTAGCACCTTATGCGATGCCATTTCTTTTTTTTCACATGAGCCACCTCTTGTCATGTCAGCAAAATCAGCTAATAAGATGTGTTTCCTTAAACTTTAACAGATACGTCACTTTTTATCTTGAAATCAGGAAAGTAAAAACAAAAGGTGAAAAGCTATTTTACAATCTTAATGCATTACATGACTAAAATGTCAAATGGTATATATAGTACAAGATTAAAAATACAATTAAGCCATTTATTTTAGAATAGAGGTCAAGTGGGCTTAGATGATGTTTTACTAAGCTTGTTTGAAACATCTTATAAATTTATATATCTTATAAGATAGTTTAAAAATGATTTTTTTTTTTTAAAATAAACTTTTAAAGAGTTCGAATAAATGAGATGTCAGATCTTATGATTAAATGTTAGGTTATATAGTATAATAAACTCCTATATTGTAATAATGCAAAAAAAAGTTCATCAAACTATAAAATTTAGGAACTTGTAAACAAATATTTTTACTTTGAGGGAAAAATATCAATTATTTTTACGATAAATTACAATGACCTCCACTAAAGTTTGACATAATTACGGATACCCTCTCATTGTTTTAAAAATTATAAATACCCCCCTAAGGTTTGTAATTTTTAACCAAGGGCTAGATATAGTTCATTATGCCCTAGTTTTTTTTTTAAATTATAGAAAAATTAGTCGAGACAAATTACGTTATTGCTGCTCTGTGTAAAAAACGTAAGAAACCTTTCTTAGCGTATTTTTTGTCCAAAAACTTTAGAAAATTTTAAAAAATAATTCAATTTGCATAAAGGTAAATTGCTCGGTTCACCCATAAAATGGATGAAAATGGGTTATTTGTTAGACAATTACAAATCTTATGGAGGTATTTATAATTTTTCAAAAAATGATGGAGTATCCGTAATTATGCCAAACCTCAGGGAATGTCCTTGTAATCCACCCATTATTTTAAAGATAAAAGTGAAATACTAATAAAATAGGAAAAATATTATTTTCATCTCTTGGATGTTAACATTAAAGAGTTTAAAAGATTATATATATATAAAAAAAAAGACAGGTTGAGCTTATAAAATTTTAAACAACTTATTTTGGAATTTTCATAAGCTCTTTAAAAAAATAAAAATTACTAAAAAGATTTATAAAGATTATAAAATCCCAAATATTTTATAAATTATAAGTTAAACCAAACACCCCCCCCCCCCATTTTTGTACTATAATCAACTAACATCAAAACAATATGTAATTAAGCTTAAGGGAAATTCTAGCTAGTTTGGACCTGGTTTGATCAAATCTGAACTAATCATATGGCAAGTACAATACACTTGTCGTGTGATTGGTGTACAATTCAGGAAAAGTGACCAATCACATAGCAAGTGTACCACACTTGATCTATGATTGATTAAATTCGGCCAAACCTGATCCGAATAAGAATTTTCATTAAGCTTCGTGCAACTTGCAATGAGACTCCATGCAATTTTACCTCAGTTTTCCAGTATGAGGAACTGTGGCATTGTAGTACTCATTCAACAATGTTGGCTGAGAGGGATGAGAAACGCTTCTCTTCTTCCAAGCCAAAAACAAGACTCTCCATATCACAGTCAAGGGACTTCCCTGAGGCCTTCTGAACCGATACAACGCCGTCCCACACAGCAGTATCACCACCGCAATGATCATCGTGCCGGCCGATATCCCGTACCCCCATCCTCTCCCCACATTGTCCTGTATGTACACCAAGACGGTGACGGCGAATAGGGACCCCAGGCTGATGCAGAAGTAGAATCTGTTGAAGAAGTATATCATTGCCTTCTCCTCCTTAGGATTGGACGTGTCGAATTGGTCGGACCCGAAGCCGGAGACGTTGGACTTGATGCCGCCGCCTCCTAGCGCTATGGTGTAGAGAGCAACGTAGAGCATGGCGAGTTGTTGGCCGCTCGCCTCGATGCATTGCTGCTTCCTTGAGTTCTGGCAGGGAGGTGGCCGCATGCTGGGAATGGTGGTGGCTAGTGTCAACAATGTCACTCCCTGCAGGTTTTGTTATCCCATTGATAGTCACCACCAAAAAAGTTACTCTTTTTTCGCTACACTATAAATGAACGCAGGATAAAATTTGAGGTAAATCAATATTATTTACTGCTGTTGAACAAAGTCAATGCAAAAACTTAATTTTTTTTCCACAATTAAGCAATATTTGCCATGGTTTTTAGTTATAGCCAAAATATTTGCCATGGTTTTGGGTATGACTTATGTTTTGATCACACTTGTAGAAACAACGACTAGCTAATAACCATTGCAGAACCTTTTGATCATAATAATTAACCGTAGTGAATAATCATATTTTTCTAGAGAGTTTAGACACATTGTTCATTTCTAGCTTCGATGTTTAAACCAAGCGAATAGGGGGCTGGACCTTGCTGCCGTGGTGAGGATCTCCTATTTCTAGCTTCGTTGAAGTTTTGTGTAATTACATGTAAATTTCATATGATTTGAAAAATTACATCTAATACCTTTAATGTTTGTTTTCGTCCAATAAATATATTCGTCATTTAGTAAAATTCACAAAATTTGTTGACATCAGCAATAAAAATTGAATAAAGGTTTATATTTACCCTTAATTAACTCATGTGAAGGGTTATATGTTCACCTCTAAAATTATAAAAAAAATCCTAAATGTGTCGAAAATGTGTTGAACACTCCTCCAAAACGTGTCGGACACGCCTGTTGGCGTGTCTGACACCATGTCCTTTTTTTTCTTTTTTATTTTATGTTTTCGGACACGCCTATGCCGTGTTCGAGGCGTGACGTCCAACATGTGTCCGAGACGTGTTCGTGTCCGACACTGCATCGACGTCCAACACGTGTTCGAGGCGTGTTCGTGTCCGACACTACATCGAGTAATTTTTCAGAGTGTCTGTGCATTATAGGATGATGTAGTACACATATGCTTTGCCTCTTGTGTTCTTGTCTCATAGGCCTTATTACACACAAGACAGAGACTCCATAGCTCTTTTTATCAGAAATCCAGTTGCAAAAGGAGCCAGAGTGATTCTATTTCCTTTTACTTATAATGCCCGTCCTTTTTACTAATAATACGAACCACACGTTTAATTATGCATGATAAGTAATCTTATCATGTTCAATCACACGAACCAAACAGGACCTTATAGCATTAGTCGTAAAGGACTAAGAGTTGAGCATTTTACCAGAGCAGCTATAGAGGCAGAAATCGCAACGGTCAGATAACGGCCAAGTTTAGCATCAGCCAGGAAGCCACCAAGTAGGCCTAGGAGGTTGAGAGTTCCCATGAAGTTTGTGACGATGTTTGCAGATTTCGCAGACGAAAGATGCAATTCTCCCACCAAATACGTCACCATATTCATCGATATGCCCATCACGCATATCCTCTCCGACAGCTCCGTTCCTGGATGCAAGTGTAAAGAGAACGACACGAGTTTGGCAAAAGCATTCGAACTTGGACTTAAAAATTGATTCGACAGTGTTACAGGCCGACTTTCTTTGGAAAGTAGTGTATTTCCTTATCTCAAATCTTATTTGTAACTGCATCAATTGGTAATTTGAGGTTTCATGTCTGAATTATATACAAATTCTGACTCTGTCCCTACTTGTGTCCATTTGCAAGAGATCGATGCATGGTAATATTTGATTACCTAAGATAAGCCCCGCGGCCAGCCATCCGCCCGTTCTTGACTTGTCGACCGGATTTCCACGAAAATCCACCATAATCCCACCATCTTTTTCACCATGGCCATCTACCAAAACCTGTGAGTTTCAAAAAAACCACATACATTAGTTCTTGATTTTATACATATGTAATGTGTATGTACTTAGATTCATGCACAGTATTACCATTGCCAAGAATGGTGGAGAGAGAGAGAGGGAGAGAGAGAGAGAGTAATCTTGATGAGCAGAAAGAATACACAAGTTGGCTTAAAATGGAGTGATTCATAAAACTAAGTAACAAAAACGAGGGATGGCCATAACAATGACTGCCCTCCACATGTTTTTTGGCAGCAGAAGGAAGAACTTTGTGTTTCATGTACTTTTTGGAGGTACTCTACTGCATGTGGTGGGCATGCACACAAGTAAGGACAATGACATATCAGACATGGTTCTTATCTCTACGTTCAGCTTTTGTGGGAGCAATTCTTGGGGCCATATTCTCATAAATTTCACAAATTACAGGGACTTGTTGTCATTTACTTTTTCCTGACCTTTTGTGATGTTAGAGAAAACAATAATTGGATATGTCCAAAAGTTCGAATCATGTCTATATGTACCACCATTCTCTCACCAAAATTGGGAGAACTAGTGTAAGAAAATTCTGATATTTTCAAGAGGGTGATAGGTACGTAATGTTCTTTTTAACGTGCTGCTCATGAAACTCATACCACGATATTGTAATTGCGTCTCTGACATTATTCTTATCTCTAACGAGAAGTATTTGTAATTTCATTCATAAATTATATATATTGGATGTATGACAAATTAACTATAAAATCACTTTTAAAGTTTTACGTTTTTGGCAGATCGAGAAGTAGCTGGAAAAGCATAAGAAAGGTTGCCAAAGTACAGACAATGGGAAACCTCACTAGAATGGAAAATAATATTATTAACAAATTAAGTGCTATTTTTTTAAAATTGTGTCGTAAAAGATACATATTAAGTGATAATAATTTTAATCTTATTACAATGTGTTATTAATGACAAGAATTGTGTAATAAGTCGTCACTGTAGACAATTAGTGACACATCTATAGTGACAACTTAAACAAAATTACTTTTAATCGTTGATGACCCCCCCCCCCCCCTCCCCCGACCTTTTTGGAAGCCCAAAAGCTGATTGGCCCAATGAGATTGCAAACGGAGGAAGCCCAATCACTTTCACCTAATTAGGCCTGGCACCCTGAAGGCCCAGTTGGAAAAAGTCTATCTGAAGGTCCCGCAAGCCCACCTGAAAGTCCAGTTGGAGATCATTCGCCTGAAGTTATAAATCCCACTTGAGAACTCAGTTGAGGATCACCGACCTGAAGGCCTACTCGTGGGCCTAATTGAGGTTGTGAGGCCCACCTGAGAGCCCAACTAAGGTTACCTACCTAAAGGCTTAGTAAGCCCAATTAGAAGGCCAATCTGAAAATCCAATCATGCAAACCCTACAGCTTATGTAAGTTTACGTGCCAGTTGGGGACGACTTATTAGAAGTGTGCGCCAGCAGACGGCTTATTGGAATCAGTAGGAGCTGAAAATTGAGCCTGCGAATAACACAAGAAGGGATGCAAGACTTGATTTTATACATGTGAGATAGTTTACAAGAGTAGTAAAGTTGTAAGTACTCTTGGTTAGTGCAAATACTGAGCAAGTTTCAATATTGCATGCTTGATAAAAGTAGAGATGTGGTATAGACAAGCTTTAGCAAAAGTGGCGAGCAAAAACACCTGAATATGTGTTTAAGGGATACAACCTGTTGGAAGGTTCTTAGTTCAAGTAAGGATACACATACTGGAGCAGGATTGCAGGTTTCACCAGCCCGTTCAAGGCTCTTCTATGCATGAACTTAGCCTGGGATGCATTCCTCTGCTGATTGAGCAAGTTGGTCAACATTCTTCTGTCATCAGCAGGGCAAGTGGTCCTTGCGCTAGCTTTGAAACCTCTTGTAATATCTTTATCCAACAGGAGCAGGGCATGACCTGCTGCAGTAGGAAGTGACCCAATGCTAGAATAACAAGTACACGGATAATCCAAGAAGTAAGTAAGCATGTGCATGCCATTATGTATGAGCTATCATAGCTAGATAAGTATGCTTGTTGAAGGCAATTTATTAAGGTTGAAGACTGTAAAGCGAGCAAGGATGTGCCCTTTTAGAAGCAGCTTATTAAGGTTTTGAAGCCAACAAGAGTGCGCCAGCAGGGCGGCTTATCAGGGCTCGAAGCCAGCAAGAGTGCGCCAGCAAAGCGGCTTATTATGGCTTAAAGCCAATAAGAGTGCGCCAACAGGGTAGCTTATGAGATGTGTGCGCCAGCAAGGGTAGTTTATTGACTGTGTGCGCCAGCAAGGCGACTTATGTGGACTAGGAGCCAGGAAGATAATTAACCTGTTGATAAAGCAAAGTATAGCAAAGCAGCAGGACCCACTCTTTATTCAGGTAGTATAATGTTGATTAGGAAAGTAGTACAGTTATAAGTGAAAAGCAGGGTTTTTAGGAATAAAACTTCATGTGCTCCCTATTGGGGGCAAGGTCAACGACCTGCTTCTCGCTTCTGTGGCCGGAGGAGGTGTCTCCGCTCTCTTCTTGTCCTTGTTGTCCCCTTTCTTGACCAGCCGGGCATCTTCGAGATTCATGTACTTCTGTGCTCGAGCCAGTACTTCATGGAAACTGGCGGTAGGTTTCTTCGCTAAGGACTCGAAGAGGAGCCCCATCCAAATGCCTTGGGTGAAAGCACTAACCAACACCTCCTGGTGCACAATAGGGACTTTTAGGATTGCATTGTTGAAGCGTTGAACATACGTCCTCAAGGTTTCATTTTCCTTCTATTTGACTATGAAAAGGCTAATGGCCAATTTTCGGTACTTCTTGTTGCTGGCAAACTAGTACAGGAAAAGGGAACTAAACTCTGCAAAAGATCTTACTGGTCCAGTTGGAAGCTGGTCAAACCATTGTTGAGCAGAGTTGGTTAGTGTAGTAAGAAAAACACGGCACTTAATAACATCAGTACACCTTCTGCTGCATTTTCGAACTTACGCATATGCTCAGTAGGGGTCAGTAGTATCATTGTAGACAGGCAAGTGCGAAGGCGCCCTGCAGTGAGCAGGGAGATCTTCTTCTATGATATCAACGCTGAAGGGAATGCCTCGTTCAGCGGGCAAGGCCTATTTTCTTACCTTTTGGCGGAGTTCCATCATTTTCTTTCTGAGAGAGTGTCAGTACTTGGGAGGCTCTTGGGGTATTGCCTCCTTGCTGGCGAGGTCAGTAGGTACAAGTTCGTCCTGCTGCAAGGCAGCGGGAATCGGAGGATCAGTTCCATTTTCCTACTGAGAAGGTTGTCCTGCTCCGCTGGCGGGGGAACCTCGGAGTGTTGATTGGATGGTCTCCACAATGAATTATTGGAGCTGCTCACAGAAGAGCAGGTTCATGACAGTAGGACCAGCTGTCATATCGGCAGCTGGGGCTGGGCTACCTGCAGCTGGAGTTGGGAGGTCACCGGTTGTAGCAGGGAGGTCACCGACAGGAGTGGGGAGGTCATCAGCTGGAGCAGGGTTGTCACTTGCTGAAGCTGGGTGGTCACCAACTGAAGCCAAGCTGCCACCAACTGAGCGGGACGACCCTCAACCGAAGCAGGGTTGCAACCAATTGGAGCAGGGAGACCATCAGCTAGGGCCAGAGCTTTAGCAATGCCAAATGTCTGATTCGGAGGTGGAATGGTAGATCCAACTGCAGTAGGGAGGGAGGTGTTTCTATTGTCGCCTCCATTGCATGAATCGGTCATTTCTTACGTCAAAGCTCAAGTGTTCCTAAAGACGGCCCCAATGATGCGTACCGGGGTCCAGCAACACCACAATATGTCGAGGGACTTTCATGAAAATTCCAAGATTGTAGGGGAGACTAACCTGCAGAGAGGGGTTAGCACTCCGATGCTTAATTCAGTAATATTCTTACTGATAAAATAAAGAAAAAACTTGAAATAAGTGAGAATAATGGTAAGATGATGTTGTGAAGTGTTCAAATGTGCGAAAGTATACTGAAAATAGCTGGAAAATAGAGAGAAACTCGTGTGCAAGTGAAGTAGTGAAGTGAGAAAATATTACTTGACAAATGATTGTACAATCAGTCATTTTATGTTGGCCCGTCCGTCTGATTTCGTGGGAATTGCGTTGAGAGACTTATGGCGTAGGAAACCTTGAGAAGTCATCTATCTTCTCCAACAAACTGTGTGGAAATCGGATGAGAATTGAAGAAGATATGCCCGTTTTGAATAAACATTGTCAGGTCTACCACCTTTTCCGAGAAGTGGTTACCTGCTGAGAAAAATCTGGATTCTGGCCAACCCCCTGGAATTTGACTGAGAACTTTTAATATGACGTGTCCCCACGTGTTGGAAACCTTTACGTTGTGGAATCCCTATTGTATGATGACTAGGCTTGTTGTACAAGACTTTTCCGTAAGCCTGCCAAATTAATGGACCGAAAATGGCCTTATGATCTAGATATTTTGCTTTGGGCCAGGTGGGCTTTACCTGTTAGGTTGTTCAGTTGGAGACTCACCTCATTGCTCTTGGGCTTGGCATTAGTATCCAACACATTTAGTCCTATAAGTTTATTAAAACGGCACTTTTAGTCCTAAAGTTGTCAGCACTAAACGCATATGTTGACGCGTTTTTGTTTAATCATAAGAACAATGATTAAGCCCTAGATCACACTTTGCTTTTCACCAGCAGTAAAAATATAAATATTGCTCTTGATCATTGTGATAATTTTTATTGTGGCTAAATTATTAGTGAAAACTTAAACATAATTATTTTGTCATTAGCTTTACATAATGATAACTTAATTATAAATTTTTTTACCACTATTAAATTTATGAAGATTATTAGTATAACTTTATATATATATATAAATGATAATATTAGTAATCATTTTGATATTAGTTTCCAAAGTCTTAATGTTGCATCCTGTCTAAAAAATTTAAAAAGTAGTGTAGTATATCTGTATGGCAGTCTCAATATACATAATTAATTTAAGGGTAAATTACATCTACCTCCCCTGAAGTTTGGCATAATTACAAATACCTCCTCGTTGTTTGAAAAATTACAAATACCCCCCTGAGGTTTGTAACCGTCTAACAAATAACCCATTTTCATCAATTTTTATGGGTGAACTGACCAAAATGCCCTTATGCACTAAATTATTTTTATTTAATTTTTAAAATTTTTTTGGACTATGATGTGCAGGGAGAGATTTCTTAAGTTTTTTACACAGAGGATCAATAATGCAATTTGCCTTGATCGATTTTTTTATAATTTTAATAAAAAATTCAAGGGCAAAATGGTCAAGTTTAACCCTTTGGTTAAAAATTACAAACCTCAGGGGGGTATTTGTAATTTTTCAAACAACAGGGGGGTATTTGTAATTATGCCAAACCTCAGGGGAGGTAGATGTAATTTACCTTTAATTTAAGGGTTAAATACAGTTTGCCCCCTTGAACTATTCGTGATGTAACATTTACCCCCCTAAACTAACAAATGTAACACTTACCCCCTAGTTGGACAAAATTGTCCCTCATGCCTTGAATAATTATATTATTAACAATATAATATATTATTTTGCACATTAAATCATCACCAAATTATTTTCTAACTCAATTTTTTTTAATAAATAAAGAATTTAAATTAAAAGTGGATTAATAAGTTAATATATATAATAGATACGCAATAAAGATAATATCCCAACAACTCATGTATACTTTTGAAAAAAATTGACAATATATATATATATATATATATATATGTGTGTGTGTGCGCGCGCGCGCGCTTAACCAAAAGGTAAACACTATTAGGAAGAAATTGGATATTTAGTTTTGTCATATATTTTAAAGAAAAAAAAAGGATATGTAATTACTCTATTTTATCTAAAATATTAAATAATTAATATCTTAATTTTATTATCATATTAATAAAATCTTTTACATGAAAGTTTTTCGTGTATTTACTGTACTCATTTATTACTTCAATTGAGTTTGTAAAATACAATAAAATTTGAGCCTTTAACTTATTAATTTTATTTTACTTTATTATAATTAAAATATTTTTTTTCAATATTAAACTTTAAATGCAAAAGTGCTAAAAAAAGGCTTTTGAATTAAAAATATACATATGTAATATAAGGGCAATATTGTCCAAATATTTAATTTTAGGAGGAAAGTGTTACATGTATTAGTTTAGGGGGTTAAATATTACATCAAGAATAGTTTAGGGAGCAAAGTGTATTTAACCCTTAATTTAACTAATGGGTACTCTTCAGTCAAACACACATATAACAGAAAGGTTTGGCTGCTCCCTCTATTCCATATGTTATCCTAAAAAAAGGCTTTTACATATTCAAATACTAAATGGTCTTAATTTTCACCTTCATCATGAGATCCCATACAATAGCAACAAAGTCAAACTATCACACACACACACACACACACTTTCTCATAATATTACCATCACACACTATATATATAATCCATCCCAACTAGTAATTAATAACCTAACTCTTTTGTGACCATTTGATATTCTCTTAGTTCTCTATCAAACTCTCATCAAATCATTCCACACAAATTCTCTTATCATGTCTGTACGCTTTCACCTCATGATCTTGATCATCATCATCACCACCACTCTCCTCCTCTCCATCACTACCGCAACCGTCGTCTCCAACGACCGATTTCCCTCCCGCCCTACAACTAGAAGGCGTGATCATCATCATCATCATGATCATGAGCAGGTTTTCCATCCCCGGAGAGGCAGATATCATGCTCCGAGGGCTAAAGATTTCGACTCAGAGAAACGAAAAGTTCCCACTGGATCCAACCCTCTTCACAACAAACGATAGCGCTTTTTTCTGCCGTTTTTGCTGCCTTAATTTCGACTCATTAAGGTATATTAGTTAGTACTCAAAAGTCGTGAAAGATCGATGTTCACCGAAGTTTTGCTTTTTTTTTTTTTTTTTTTTTACAATAAGTTCTACTGGATATTGTGTGCATAGGGTTCAGATTTCCAGTAAAGGGTTTTTTGTTTAGGTTAATAGAAAGAGTTAGGACATATATATAGAGATCGATAGATAGAGAGTGATTCAGAGAATTGATTAATAATCGATCGTTGAAATGATTGAAAATATAGCTCATTATAATCTTTGTGCAGCTACTTACATAGTAATTGTAGTGGATGTTAAATTTTGCAGTTTGAGGGTAGTAATGCGGGTTAAATGTAATTTACCTCCTTGTGATATTGTAAATGAGCAAATTACCTCCTACGAAAGAAGGGATAAATTGATTCATTTTTAAAGAACATGAGAAGGTAAATTAATTGTTATTTTATTTTTCATATGGGATAATTTGCTCATTTGCAATATAACACGAAAGTTGCTTGGATTTTTCCCCTAGTAATGCTATGGTTGAATTTAGGATTTGTATGAAGAAAATACTAAACAAAATATTTTAGTTTTTTATTTTGGATAAAGTACTGTTGAAACCTGTGTAACACATGCTTGTTAACACATATATGCATTTTTTTTGTCTTTAACCTTATAAAAACGAAAGGCATTTTTGCACTCACAAACGATGGTATGTGGTACCACAACACTACACTTCTTTTTGTGTTGAATACGCTAAGTTAGTTTTCTTTTTTTTTTTTTTTTTTGTAAAATCTGATATGTGTTTATATATTTTACTCTTATTTATAATATATTTTTAAAAGTAAAAAATTATTTATTATATACACACAGGGACGGCATGCCACAACTGCTAATATATATATATATATATATATATATGACTTTACATATAAGTCTTTGCAATTGCTTTACTTAAGTCATGTGTTTTAGGTTTTTTTTGCTGAAAAAAAAAAAAGAGTTGAAAAGAGTGTTTTTCTTTTTATTTATAACTTATGCTTTTGAGCTAACTACTTAAATTAAACTCATTAATTTAAACCAAACTTATTGGTAAAATTGTACGTATTAAGTTATTTTTTCCCAAACATTCTCTAGTTTTTTTTTCTCTCTCTCCACTGTTCACTTTTATTTTCGAGTATTTCCATCTTCTACTATAACTACGTACATTTATAACTTTTTCTACAACTTATTTTCTATCCCGAATGTGGAAACTATTTTGCCCCCAGTCCATTTCCTTTTGAGATAATTATTGTATTTATATACATATTTTCAGGACCAAAAAGGTTGAAAAGAATTAGAGTACTTAGGTTTTACTTCTCATATTCTCTCTTGTTTCATGATCATCCAAAAAAAGTGTTTGAAGGCACTAATTAACATGACTTGAGTCCACCACACAAAGGGACCCAAAATTTATGTGGAGATGAAATAGGCATTATTTCATACAACCACCAAGCACTTTCATAATTGATGCAAGAATATGGCATTTTGAGGACTCCCACAATTAATCAATTGTACCTTGTATATATATGTAGCCATATGCTATAGTAAATGTACATTCTAAGGCATGAAAATATTAATGTTGGTTAAGTTGTTTTTAGATAGATACACACGTTTAACATGCATGATTCAAAGTTTCATGGTTCCACTTAAAAATATCATGCTAGATAGATAAACCTAACATCGCCGATTTTAGGTATTTGTTCGACTTTCTGTAACTAATACGCGGTACTAGAGACCGTAAAGTACCTTCTGTGTTATTGAAAGATTAAAGTTTTGACCTTTTTCTTGATCGTTAAGAATCTTCGCGTAATTCAACCTAAATGTATGGAAGTAGATGTTGGGAATTGAATTTAGTTAGATTGTAAGCCTATGCGACAAATATGTGAAAAGAAGGTAATTGCAAGATACAAAATTACGTGGTTCAAAGAATTTGTCTATGCCCGTTATTTTTCAGGGTCAATTTCTACTAAAATAATTTTGAGTGAATTACAATTAAAGGTCAACCACCAACTATTTAAACTAGAGTGTCTGTACAGTATGATAGAATAACAATTTTACTTCTGAACTTGATGTAACGTCAGAGCAGACTCTACACGCCAACATGTAGCAAAATATTATTTGTATGTTATGTGTATGATTTTGATTTTATTTTAATTCAAGAAGAGAGAAGGAAAATAGAGGGAGAGAAGTGCAGACCTAGACTTATTACCTCTCCACTTTGGGTTTTCTTGGCTTTGTGGGCAAATAAGTATTGAAGTGTTGGGCACCAAATTATGACATGGTTGAACTAACAATGTTGCAGTGCCATCAAGTCAATCAAGAGAATATATGGTAGCCACTTCTCTTAACCATTAAAATGATGCATTCCACCACTATTTGCCTTTTCTAAAGGTCTTGGTGTAAACATTACTTTTCCACCTACAATTTCAAAATCATTTTGAATGCCACTAATTATAAAAGAAAGGGTAAATTATATTTACACTCCATGAGGTTAGAACCAATTACATAAACACCCCCTGTCTTTTGTATAATTACAACTACATCATCTGAGGGATGTTAGTGTAATATTTTTCGAGGGGTATTAGTGTAAGCTTTGCCTTTGAATAGGGGGTGTAATTGTAATACAATTATAATATTAGGGGTGTAGCTATAATTTTGCAAAAAATAGGGAGTTTTTGTGTATTTTGATCCAACCTCAAGGGATGTCACTGTAATTTACCCTAAAAGAAATGTTTTAATCAATTAATTGCTTCAGTAAAAATTTATAATATATATAAAAATGTGAATCCTACAAATATTTATTTTTATTTTGAAAAGATGATTATATTCATATCAAATTAAAGTAATCAAATTTATGGCCAACAAATAATGATTGGTGATACATGGTTAAAAGAATTAAAACCACACACAAGCGATAAATCTAATAAAATTAATGGCAAGATCAACCAATCACATTGAAGATACTTAGTAGAATGAATAGCACCATGATTTATGAATTCACATCAATGTTATGAAAAAAAAAAATTATGTTGTTGCGTGTTCTCTTTTACACTATGAAAAGATCAATTAAATGCAATGGATTTCAAAGAAAGGATTTCGACATTCTTCTGCTGTGGATATGCGATTAAATATAAAATACAGTAAATAAAAATTAAATAGAAAATACAATAAAAATAATGGGAATAAAATAAATTAAGTTAAAAATCATGAAATAATGTAAATATCAATATAAAACTAAATTTAAATATTAAAAAAAATGAATTTACATAAAACACTAAAGGACAAATTGCATTTTTCCCCCCTGTGTTATCAAAATGATGCTAAAAATTCCCTTGTATTTTGGAAATATGCAAAAAATCCTCCGTATTTTGTAAAACCCTGCAAAAAAGCCCGTCTCTATTAGAAAGTAACGGAGAGTGTCTAACACACGCCCATTATGCGACTGGACTTCGTTTCTGACCTTTTTTAGGAGTATTTTATAGGACAAATGTCCATTTTGCCCTCTTCTTTTGGTCATTTAAATATATTTTAATAAATTATATTAAATTAAAATACCAAAAAATTATATTTAAATTTAAATAATATTTTTATGAATATAAATGTTAATAAATTATAATAATTATATCTTATTAACTAACTTATTAAATATATGTAAATAAATTATACTATTAAATAATATTCAAATTTTATTTTTTTTACATAAATATAAACAAATGTCTTTAAATTCCAAAAAAAATCAATTTTTTTTAATTTATTAAAAAAATAAAATAAAATATGGGCAACCGTCGCCGTCGCCCAGTGACCATGGGCGACCGTCGACAGCGGTCGCCAGATGACCCCTGGGCGACGACGACATCGCCAAATTAATTTTTTTTAATTTATTAAATAAAATAAAATAAAATATGGGCAACCATCATCGTCGCCCAACGACCATGGGTGACCGTCGACTGCGGTCGCCAGATGACCCCTGGGCGACGGCAACGTTGGCAACGTCGTCGTCGTCGTCGCCGCCTCAGCGGCGGGCGATGGGGGTTGGGGTTTGGGGCTGGGGGGGTGCGGAGGGGGGGGGGTTTGGGGGGTACGGGGTGCGGGTTTAACATAAATATTTTATTTTTTAAAAATAATTTATTTTTATAATTTATAATTTTTAAATATAATATATAACAAAATAGATAAAATCTCGACCCTTGATTTTTTATGAATTTAAGATCTAGCGGTTGAAATGAATTAATTAGATCCTACGGTTTTGATGTAATTAAAAACAATCACATGGTCATTAAAAAAGAGATAATATAAATATATAAGGGCATAACGGTCTTTTAGTGAAAAAAATTAACATCGTTAGCTTTAGTTAACGGTGAGGGGCAAGTGGTCTTTTTGCCTATTATTAAAATAAAGGGGAGTTTTTAGCTGAATTTTGAAAATATAGGGGGATAATATGCAATTTAGCCAAATCTAAAAGAAGCGGTTCTAGTTTTGATCAGTGGCCTCCTACTCGTCCGCAAGAGGCTCGGCAGCATGGATGCTAGGTCGGCAGTGGAATCCTTCAGTTGAGTAGTAGGAGGGTTAGAACGGGCCAGCACATCTGTTGAAGACTGGATAGCGATGTGTTGGAACGTCGACTTTATCATCAATAGAGATCTTGGAGCTCTTATTCAACTTGCTCCATATAGTTGGGATTTATCAGCGAGGGTGCAACTAATGTGTTGGGTCGACTATATGGGACATGGAATGGGACTCTGACACCAATCCCAAGATCCGTCCTTTTTCATCCCTTTTTGCGATCGCCTGTTGTTTTTAACTAGAATAAAGCATGAAATATTTTTTTTATGTGTCAATCGATCAGTAAACTCAATTCTCTTATCAACTTCTTTGTATTGTAGTAATTTGGAGGGGAAGTCGCAAGTTACGTCCACTTACATCATTTGTGATTTTGGTTCTATTATTTTATGACTCAGCAAATTTAGTCCCACAAGTCCAAAATGTTAACGGAGCATGTGCTTGGGACATGCTCCATCCGTTAATAATTTGACGAAAATTGTTGATGAAACGTAAATTGCAACTTTTTTAACTTGTGGGACTAAATTTGTTGAGTTGTAAAACAATAGGATCAAAATCGCAAATGGACTAAGTTATGAACCGTAAATTGCAATTTTCCCTAATTTGGAGGAAGTGCGTGATCACGAGCAATAGATCACCCGCCAATTGGAACACCTCATTGTAGCATCTCTGTCGCATATTGTATCCAACCTTAATGTTCACGGGTCTCGCAACTATAGATAATTGAGTGTGGTTCTTGCAACCATTGTACAACGGCTAGTTTGCATCACATTATACAATGTCAAAAACATTGTCGGACAACCCTTATAAAATTTTGGCATGTGCTCCGTCATCGTGCGAACTAGAATCTACTTCACCAAAGCCAGTGGGATGGAGCTATAAGCCTAGGACCCACCTGGTCATCATACGAGGAAAAATAATTCAGACCAACAATATCGAAAACCATCATTTGTTCTCATTTCAACTGCTCATAGTCACCCTAACAAATCATCATCTCAAATGCAACTTATTACATGACACAGGAAGATTATCAAATTACGGCAACATTGAAAATAATCGTTGGCATCACTACGGACTTCAATTTTGTCACAAATTCCTTTGTAAAAGTTATGAAATTTGTGACAAAATCACTTCCGTTGCCATTTTGGCACATTCACCATTAGCATGTGATGCCAGTTTGCTGTGCAAGATAAAATTATAAAAAATCTGCGACAAAGTTTGTGACGAATTTGCAACGACCATCTGCATTTCAATTTCTTCATCGCAAAGTCTTCAAAATTATGTCGCAGTGTCATTGCAAAGTTCCTTTGAAAGATGTGTGTTGCAAATTTTGGGTGATATGGAATTTCCAGCTATTTTGGGACAGAATGTGACAGTCTTGCGATGACATCCATGCCCGCCAGATTTTCACCATTTCTTGCGACGGGTTTCCCAACAAAAACTTTTGTTGCCAAATTTCAACCCCTTGTTACCATAGAGGTTGCAACAAATTTTACCCTATTGTAGATGTCGTCACAAACTCCATTGTGATTTGCGACGGAAGTTGTCCTATTGAAGATGTGGCCACAAACTTTATTGAGATTTGCGACGGTCTTCATCCATCACAAATCAATCGCAAATAAATTTCTTTTTCGTAGCGCTAGACGTTAGATAATGAAGAGATGAATGTTATTAAATAAAAATATATACACTTTGAAGTTATGGGAACTATTATTAATTAATGAAATAGTTTTATATAGAAATTAATATTAATCTCTTATAGTAGTTTTGAAAAATTTACTAAAACCCCCTAAAACTAAAGTTTTACATGTTAAAGCTCATAAAACATTTATCAAACTTTACTTTAACAAAAAAATATTTAAAAAATTACATTTACACTCATAAATTTACTAGATACAATTAGTATTTCCCTCGTTTCTTGTAGGATAGATAAAAACTAATTTGTATGAAGAAATACAAGATTCTAAAACAATGCTTATCATAATCTTATTCATGATTTCATTTTATTATCAATATTTCATCCATTAAAGTTCAAAAGAAACGCAACATTAATAACCAAATTTTGAGTTAACAAAAAAAAAAGGCTGAAAAACAAGAAAAAACACACGCAAAAGTCAACCAAACGAAAATATAATCTAAGTACTATGGAGCTCCATTGCAAGCAAAATCATAGCTTGTGTAATCATGAATTTACATAATTATAGCTTGTGAAATAACAAAACTTTTCTTTTTTGGAGTGAAAGGGATGAACTATTATATATTTTGAATCAATCGATTACAATCATCCATATCAAATATCTCCCGTCTGATAACTTACCAACAACTATCTATGATAATCGCCTATTATAATATAGAACTATACATCCTATTAACTAAAACAACATCTCATACATTGACGAGGTCCGAACCCATAACCTTTGAAGTCATGAGGCCTCAATTTCGTCAAATGAGTTAAACCTCGCCAGCTTCTGCAATAACAATTTGCTCACTTAAACTTAGGTTCTAACCAAGGACGGATATCGGGGCGCAAGTTTTATATATTTTTCAAAATTATACATAAATTTTACTTTTTTTACATAAATATTGGACCCCTTAATTTTTAATTACCCCCAATAATGTGAAAATGTTCCCTCAAATTTCACTTCTGAATCCGTCCCCGAAATTCAAATAAATCATCAATAGTAGGACAATTTTTAGAATATGACCACTATTTCTTCAAAACAAACACATAAAATTAGAAAAAAGTACTATGCAATAGTATCAAGTAAACAATGAAATATTTCCATCATATTTTTTAGTGATAATGTTCTCTACCTCCTCTGAGGTTTGTAATTTATGAAACAACAGTGTGGTATCGGTAATTTAGCTAAATCTCAGGGGAGGTAGATGTAATTTACCCATTATACGTGCATTTTGCTAGTGAATCAAAAAATCCAAATTATCTGAAACAGGCTAAGACAAAGACAGCATATATCATCACAGCCTAGCCACATAAAAATCTAAGGCTAGGAGGACTCAATTTGCAAGCCACAAGCATCTCAGTTGTGACCTTACTGCAATGCAAACTGGCACTTCTCATACAATCCTACATAACATCTGTTTAGACGTACATACCTTGAATACTATCGACTATCGAGGGCCGATTCTTGACCACTCTTTCGTATAAGCATCCCGGTAGTGAGAAATCTTATACTCGCAACTGTCAGGTCCTTGTGATTGAGAGCACGTTTACGTCTCAGCGACATGTACAAAAAAGTAATTACATGCTCTCTATTTTTGTGGAATGCCAAAATTGTATGTATACATGTGTAGGACAATCTGCCTAACCACACTTACACAAACAGTGCATAAGTCCAGCACTATGTGTACAAAACGAAAAACGGGAGGGGAAAAAAAATCTCATTCATCAATCCGACAAACCAGCTAACTCCATTACCAATTCATCGAATATAGATGACTCTAATTCTCTACAAATAATATTCGTACCTTCTTCGAGCTGGAACCATTTCTCTGGAGCCTTCTCGGACAAGCCTTTGCTCCTTTCTTTCTCCGGGCTAATTAGCATCTTCCATAACTCATCTTCAATGTCATCACGTCTCAACGAGGCACGAAGGGTTCTTGTTACAGACACTGCACAGGGATGGAAGTTTATGACTGGATTAAAAATGCCTATCAGCCCTGAATTTATACGGTCGAACAGAAGCCGCCTCTCAGTCTTCTGCCAAGACGTCTGTTTGCCGTATTTTTTCTCTAGTGTGTCGAAAACCGAGGGGCTTATTGGGCATTCCAGGGAATGCCACGTCTCGAGATCCATGAATGATTTCATACCACAAAATCCAGCCTCATCTAGAACATCAACCAGGTAAGAGAAATTCCTACTTTCATTATCTCCAAGCCACCTTTTCACCGTTCTGCCGTCACGAGTGACATCACCAAAACGTTCCTCGGAAACCTCATCATCGGAGACAGCCATCACAGACTCTTCAGAGTAAGTTTCTTCAGTCTCAAAATTTAAAGCTTGAAGTTGAAACTGCAGATCTACGAGTCACCAATATGAAGAATATTATCATTAAGCCCAAAATTCGCTAAGTTGGAAAAGTATAAAGTCTGTAGCATAATCAGTACCTATGCCGTCCAAGCATTGAAAAGCAGAAGAATATTGTGCATTGAATGGTTCCAGAACTGAGTTAGGACTACGCTGATTGGTTTTCTTCAGGTTGTCCTGAAACTCTGGAGGACCAACGGAACTGTTTGAATAAGATGATTCTTCCTCAGAAAATTCATTTAATGATGCCTGCATAACAGAAAACCATATGTTATAGTGAAATGAGAAAAGAATACAACATAATAATGCACCATAAAGAAAAAAGATTCATCTTATTGGCAGAAATAGACATCATTGCTTGCCAAATTATGGGAAAAAGTAGATGAATGCACAGGAAAACATGAGTAGGTTAGGCAATTAATTGGGCTTTCTACGGTTACAGACAACTATGGAATGATAAAGGCAACCCATCATTGAGAGGGTATCTTCAACCATTGCTATGTGCGTGAACTCATTTTGCCACATAAACATGATAATCAGTAAAAGAAAGACCTTTAACAAGAACAATATAGTAAAATAATATCTGTTTTTTGTGATATAAAGAAGAAACAGTAATTTTGAGACTCTTAACACTGTTCATCAGAAGTTGACGCAAATTGTAGTATGATGTGCAGAAAGTTGACGGCCTTAATGTTGGGAAAAAGTTTACAATTCCCTCCCACAGCTGTTCGTCACCTCCAAACATTATTTCTCTAGTCTTATTAAATTCTGTGACATAAACCACTGTTTTTGCTTATTTTGAGGGTCGTGTCCACTGGAAGCTTCAATTGCATTTAATCTTCCATGGTAACAATATTCTACTGTTGATACTCCTATCACTGCAAACAGTGATGAATAAGTGGCAAAGAAGAGCCAATGGAAGGGATTTCTTGATCAGGCCAGCAGTTACTTCGTAGAAAATTTTCATCACAACTAATATAAGAGGTTTCATCATGTCCATTGGGGAAATGTCAGTACGAAGTTAGGTTTAGACCTCAGCAGAGCTGAATGGCAGGAAATGGTGGGACAATCGGCTGAGGGTGGCAGCATGTTGGACGGATGGGAGTGGTCGAAAGGTTACTAGGCAGCCAACTTAGCCCATGTTTCCATCTAAGTCAGGTATTATTACGTCAACCTGTCTATAGAGAATATGTATTCTACAGCGGGTTATGAAAGAAATAAAAGAGCACACATATTGTGATCAATTGCGATAAATTAGCAAGAGATCATCCTGTTGCAAAGCGCTGTTTTCCAGTGAACATTAAATGGTGGTTAACATTAAATGGACTTTTAGAATAAGTCAAATCTTTAGAATTCCATTTTCAGGAAGTCAGAATTAGTGGGTTTTCCAAAATGTAACTACTGCATTTTCAAGAAGTAAAAATTAGTGGCTTTACTAAACATGTATTGTCAATTCTAAAGGACTTCTCGAAAAGAACTTATTGAAAAGTGCAATTTCTAGATGGACTTCCATTCCAAAAATGATCCTAAACATGCACTAAACCTCTTGCAAGCTTTCAAAATTGAATTACACATATAGTTGTGACAAACTACCTCTTGCAAGCTTTCAAAATTGAATTACACATAAAGTTGTCACAAACTAATTTATAAATATGATGCTACGGAGTTGCTAAATATATGAACAATGGATAAGAGATGGCTCGTCAACTAGTTTTGGCTAGAAATATGCTAATGGTTTGGTTCTCATAAATCCATTCCAAAGTATAGTGATTGAAGTGAGTAAAAGCATTCTTAGGCTCCTAGCAAAATCGTGGGCCAATGTCCATTTTGCTGACTCCGCAATGGACAGTTTTACACTCCATAACAAGAAACTTTTCAGCAGTGTGGCATTTGACCTATGGATTTAGCAAGGCAAATAATGTTTTAAGTTCAATAGTAAAGAAATTATTGGCTTTTCTGGCAGAACATTTTACATCTGATGGCTTTTCTAGTGAGCATTAATGACATCAAGTAACTTAAAAAACAGTCCATCCAAGAAGCACAAGAGCTGCGACTGAATAAAATTAAAGAACAAGGACTAGTTTCAGGTGACTCAAAATCACACACACACAGAGAGAGAGAGCAAACCTCTCCGCTGGAAACTTCCTGAAGATAACAAGAATGTCCACCTTCCCCGGACAAGATACCAGGATCTGATTCTGGCTGGGTATCACCATTGGTTCTAGAACAAACCCCTATTCTGAATGCTTCTACACTTGCACATGCATCATCATTCGTATATGGAGCAGTTAAATTACCGATCGATAACCTTGGAACCCTCTGACTAATCTCAATTTCTCTAAACCTATCATCCTCAGAACAATTGTTCATTTCGTCGTGAAAACCTTGGATGTATGCTTCAGGGTTATTATATCGTCCCACAGTAGATTCATCTTGCTTCAAGTTACAGCCTCTTGAAAGGGTCTGTTTCATTGCTTCAAATTCAAAAACTGGCAAACCTTTTGTGTGGTCATCCTCCCAAACGTCTATGCTGCTAAAAACTGAAGGACTACTAGAAGAGGAATTTGTAGACTGCAGACTGGATAGACTGTATAAACCATTTCTACCAAGTCTCACATTGAAGTTTCTTTGCATTGATTTCTTATCAGCCAAAGCAACCACTTCATTAAGATTTCCGCCCCTCCTAGACACTCCGATTTCTTGAACCATTTTTGCTGTTTTCGACTTTTCCAAGTTTTGCTTCTTGGATTCATTGGGCAAATATGATTGATCTAGAGAAACGTGTGGATCGTTGCTGTAATTCTTACAATCATTTGCACCAGGACAAGAAAGCACCAGCACATCTTCAAATTTACTTCTGTGCCTTTCTTGTAGAGGGATCCTGTTCATAGCTCGGGTGCAGGGAATACAACCGCGTGCGGGAGGCACAATACCATTGACTAATAGCTCTTTATATGTTAACTCATGGTGGTGTTTCAGGCTTTCATGCCTTAACTCCCTCTGTTCTCTATATCCTGATCTGGAACGTAGATCCAATTTTACATCTGCAAGATTATACGGTACCTTCTCTTGTTTGAATGCACTAGTGCTAGTTGGGAAAAGCCGAGGCTTCTCCATCATTTCTGCCGGAAATTTAAATGATTCGGTCGTGTAATCAATACCAAGCTCACCAAGGTGACCTCCAAGCGAGTCATGCTCAAGTTTCTGCAGATATCTCAGAACATTTCCTGGAGCACAATGCTCAACTCTTTTGCCGAATGATCTTCTGTCATCACAGCTGGCTCCAGACAGTGAGTCTAAAACTGAACTGCCAGCAGGTTTTGGGCTTCTTATACCTGTTTTTACCTTAGTATCAGAATTAATGTCAAGCACATTATCATTCTTAACCTCGGTCTGTACTCCAGATACACCCCTTGCTCCATGCACAATCTCTTTATTCGTTCGCCGAACTGAAACCAAACTCCCTGGTCTTAGACCTACAGAAGCAGCCTTGCGGACATAGCTCTCGGATAGTGCTCTGCGTTTTTCATGAACCGGCTGCTGATGGCGTAGTTCATCAAAGCCCATTAGCGTTGCAATCACACTGTCTGTGTTGTTTGATTTCCATCTCTTTTGGCAATCCTTCATTTAGGTAAACTAAAATTCTGCCAAAACTAATGACTGCAAAATGAAAAACAAGAATCAGAATTCCGACCCAAGAAAAAGTACACCCATATTATTACAATTCTGAAGAAGAAAATACTATCCTCACAAACATAAATTGCCAAAAAAAAAAATCAAAAAAGGCAATTGATATCTTCTACAAGATACAAAAGGGCGACAAGATCATTCATGTATAAATCCAACTGCACTACCAACTTCCATTTCCAAACATTCAATCACTTCCCCCCACCCACCCACTCCATCTCACACCGATATTCAATTTTCCACCCAAAATTACAGCAATCAAACTTCCCAAAAAGCTCACTTTCAGACTCTATTACGTTCGGAAGACTATCCATACCTAAAATTCTGAAGGGGACAAGGAAGAAAAAGACCGCCAAGAAAACTCCCAAACCGCCGCTGTCCCGCCAAAATTCCAGCAATTCAACCCTCCCAAAATCAATCTAACAAAATTCAACTTTCCTGATTCTTGAAGATGAAGTATGGAAATCCCACCAAGAATTTCTGCAAAAAAGAATCTCACAAAACTCCGGCGGCGCTGCAATTCCGCCGATGCCTTGATCTTGGGCTCCTTTCCTTTTCAGCTGTTCCTTGTTGTGCCCAACAATTTCTTGATATCTGTTGAAAATCATCAGTTGTAGGCGCCGACATTAGTGTGGTCAACGCGATTGTTTCGCCAATGTTTAGGAATGGTCCATTGCCACAGTGATGTTATGTACAGTGATTGTTTTCTTTTTTGAGAAAATAACAACTATCACGTGTTATTTTACATATTCTTGGGGGGAAAAGTATAATTTTTTGAAAATATATTCACGACTAATTTTTTTCTAAGAAAAAAACTTAAGGATAATTATAACGTATTTTTATTTAAAAACGTTGAGATAATAATAGCATAAAGTTAAATAATTGTGATTTTTAAAGTTATGAAAATAAGTAGTTATATAGTCAATTATTTTGATTTTATTATATGATCAATAAAATTCGAGAATTAATTATTGCATTAATTGAAGATTTTGAAGAATGTTTTCTAATAATTACTCGTAAGAGATGAATTTCAAAAGTTTTCAAGTTATTTTCTTTCTAAAATTAGTATAGTTTTGATATAAGGTAATTATTAATTTCAATTTGAAAGTGATGGGGCTGAAATGAAGTTGAGGCCGAATTGGCCAAAATACCCCTCCTAAAGGGTGAAAATTGCCACTGGAGGACGGAATCGGTGCCACACGCATCGGGTCGGGGGATTTGGGCGATCCAAATCTTCTCGGGTGACCCGATTTCGAGAATCCGGGGTATGTACGCCATTAGATCATCTAGCACTTCTGACACATTTGACCTTGACATGGACACTTAGGTCAGAGCAAGTGGATGCCCCTTTGCTCAGCATCTGACGCCTGACCCTTACATTGATATCTAGTTTCAGAGCAAGTGGGTGTCCTTTGCTCTATAAATATGTTTCCAGACATCATTTTTTGTAAGGTTTTGATTACTAGATTATTAGGTATTAATCAATTCGTTTGTCCCTATCTCGAGCTTGAGCTGACTTAAGTATCGGAGGGCTTTCACTGGGAGCATCCCAACAAGCCTAACGACCTTCTCTTTTCTCAAGTCCCAACTCTTCCAGGATACCAGAGGCGACCTGCGAGCTCCTATCCCCGATCAGAAAGCAACGGGTTGGTTCAATCGAATAGCTTAATTCAAAGTGGTGTTAATATACAATTTAAGCAATATATTTCTTATTTATGATTAAAAAAAATATCATACCATTATCCTCCCAAATGTTTGTATATAAGTGATAATAACTATTATATCATGTAACCTGGTTTCGTCTAATTATAAATACTAATTAAATAATAAATTATCAACGTAAAATCATACATATACCCAAACGTTGGGTAAATTTGAATTCGTAATTTGTAATTATGATGGGCAATAGGGACTACATAAACTATTTTATTCATTTATTGTAATTACTTCATATTTTCAATCACTTGACTAATATATGTATACTTAAATTTGATATTATAAGAATTTGGCTGTATTAAATTTGATGTAATAATTAAATCACTACTTTCACAAACATCATGGGTTAAATACAATTTAAAACCTGGAATATATCACTCTCGTCAATAATTTTTATTAATTAATGAAATCTTCGCTTATTAGTAAGTTTTTAAATAATTTTTGGAGTTCAAATTAAATAGATTAAAGTAGGCGTAACTACTATTAGTAGGACGGAATTTATTATGCCCCTTTATAATAAAATATATCATCTAATTTTAGTAAATAAATTTACCACAACTTAATTAATAAAATTAACAAAATTCAAAATTTGGTTGAATTTGTTGCATATATATTCAGATAACAAAATTAGGGAAAATTAATAAATTATTTATCATTGTTTTAAAGCTTTTTAAAATTTATGGGGATGTAGAAAATTTAAAACTAATAAGGTATGGAAATTAGTAGGAAGCTGGTTATAACTTTCAAGTTGAATCAACTTAATTCAAGCAATAATTGTATTTTAAATGGCTGAAGAAACTCTTTTTAATTTATTTTGAGCGAGTATTGTATTTTAAATGGTTGCAGAAACTCCATTAATAATTTTCAAACAGTCATCCACTTCAAATACACCATTATCCATCGCCTCCCTAAAAAGATGTATTTTTATGGGAAATTTTAACTAGGATTGAGTCTGGTCGACGGCGACTGTTGCTATCAACCTCTGGGCTAGCACGGTCGCTCAGATTTAGGGTAAGCCACCGGCGCTCAGGTTGGACAACGTGCCTAGATCTGGGGCAAGTCGGGCGACGCCCATTTTTTGGGCGACCTGTCGCCTAGATCGAGGGCGACGCAGGTCGCCACCTTTCGTGTTGGGCGACGTCGGAGGTTGGGTGACGACGGTCATCGTTGCCATCGCCGCCACCATATATATATATATATATATGTAATATGTATATATATATATATATGCAAATTTTTATTTTTTAAAAAATTAGTAAAAATATTTTAAATATTTTTAAAGATCTAGAATTCATAATTTTTTATGTTAAATAAATATAACATGTTTTTTTTTTAATTAAAGCCATGTAATTGCCACGTCATGAATAATTAGCCAATTAAATCACTTTCCTCATACACTCTCATTTTTTTTATGTAAATTTTTTTTCCTCAAAAATTGAGTTGACCATTAGTTTTAACAGTCAACCTAACATATGGCATTCAAGTGGATGAAAAAAAATAAAAACTTGGGTAAATTACATCTACCTCTCCTGAGGTTTGACATAATTACAAATACCCCCTTGTTGTTTGAAAAATTATAAATACCCTCCTGAGGTTTGTAACCACCTAACAAATAACCCATTTCAATCAATTTTTATGGGTGAACTGACCAAAATTCCCTGATGCACTAAATTATTTTTATTTAATTCTTAAATTGTTTTTGGACTACAAAGTGCAGGGAGAGGTTTCTTAAGTTTTTTACACAGCGCGGCAATAATGCAATTTACCTTGGTTGATTTTTCTACAATTCTAATAAAAAATTCAAGGGCAAAATGGTCCATTTCAGGCCTTTGGTTAAAAATTACAAACCTCATGGGGGTATTTGTAATTTTTCAAACAACGAGGGGGTATTTGTAATTATGTCAAACCTCAGGGGAGGTAGATGTAATTTACCCTAAAAAATTTCAGTATCATGTCTGATGATTTGAAAATATGGAGTATCACAGTTAAAAAAAGAGGTATAATTAAGGTATAAAAATAAAATTATCCATATTTAAGAGAAAATGTTAAATACCCATGAACTAAAACGCACCACTGCAAAATGAAATTGTATATAAGCATTGTGAACTTAAATAAGAAAAATAATATAAAAAGTAATTATATTGATTTCCAACAGATGTCTAATTCTTATTATATTATTGAGATGAATGAAAATATGTTAATCCGAATTTACATTTGATAATTTTCTCATTTTAACTAAAAAATGACTCATTATTTCAAAATAAAAACTAGAAAAGGGGTAAATTACATTGACACCCCCTGAGGTTAGACCCAATTACACAAACATCCCCTGTCTTTTGCAAAATTACAGCTACACCCCCTGAGGGGTGTTAGTGTAATGTTTTTCAGGGGGTATTAGTGTAAGCTTTTCCTTTGAATAGGGGGTGTAGTTGTAATACAATTACAACCTCAAGGGGTGTAGCTGTAATTTCGTAAAAGACAGGGAGTGTTTGTGTAATTAGACCTAATCTCAGAGGGTCTCACTGTAATTTACCCTAAAAACTACTAAAAGCATGGCAGTAATTGGGGTAGATGTTTCCCTTTATTAGAATATAATTTTATGTGGACCGGGGTCTAGTAGCACCATAATGATCGCATTCCCCTCCTCTGAGGTTTGGTGTAATTACACGTAAACTCCTGTGATTTGAAAAATTATATCTAACACCCCTAAGGTTTGCGTCCATCTAACAAATAGGTCGCTCCGTTAGTCAAAATTCACCGAATTTGTTGATATTAACAAAAAAAAACTTAATGGAAATCGATATTTACCCTTAATTAACTTATTACTAACTTATTGCAGGCCAAATAAATCTTTTATGACTAAAATACCCTTATAATGGTGAAGATATACCTCCTCACATGCATTGACATGTGAAGATATATAAAGGTAGTTTGGTCATAAAAAAGATTTGTTTGACCTACAATAAGTCAGTAATAAGTCAATCGATGGTAAATAATGATTTTCATTCAACGTTTTTGCTAATATCAACAAATTCGGTGAATTTTGACTAAAAGAGGGACCTATTTGTTAGACAGGAGCATAGCTCAGGGGTACTAGATATAATTTCCCAAACCACGGAGGGTTTACGTGTAATTACACCAAACCTCAGAGGAGGGGGTATAATTATCCCAAAATTTTAAGAACACATGAAGACTAACCTGCAAAAAAGAGGTCAGCATTCCGATGCTTAAGTGAGCAATTGCATTACTGATAATAAAATGAGAAAACTTAAAATATCGAGAGATAATGAGTAGTGTGGAGTGCTTGGATGTGAAGATGGAATCCAAAGTGAGCTTGTGGAATGTAGAAAATGAGCAAGAAATAGATATCCATGTTCTTTGCCAAGAGTTAAAGTGCATTGAGTGCCAACCATTTTTGTTACCTTTTCTACTGCAAGATGACATCTATTTATAGAGAGAGTTAGAGCGAAATTTGGGAGTTAGCTAGAGCAAGCTACATATCAATAGAAACATCATGATGTTAGCTAACTAACCAGAATATCCAAATTTGACTTGGACTTATCTTTGAAGAGTTATGACCGTTTGAATAATCAATGCCCAGTTAACACGAGAATAGGGAAGGCAAATTACTAGCTGATTGATTTAGTTGATGAGGCTTATAGGTAGAGTTAGTTGGAGATTTTTTAGGGTGGCGCAGCCCTTGACGTGGTGGAATCCATATGATGTGTCATCCTCGTTGTCATGTGAGTAAGCTTGTTGATGGGCCTTGCTTTCGGATCCTCCGCCACATTAGCCTGAATTTGATAAAATAATCTTATTTTCTTTTGTTGTTGTGGGCGGACCGATGGCGGCCCACTCTTTTGCCTTGGGCTTTGGAAAAATAGATGTGGGGACATCAATAATAATAAATAAGGATAAATTACAAATTTTATCCAGTAAAAGTAGGAAAAAACAGGCAAAATTACACTTTTTGTCCCATGGCCATGGATAGGGGATTCAACATATTTAGTCCGTAATGGATTCAATATATTTTGTTCGTAATGGATTCAACATATTTAATTATTTAGTCCTTTACTATACCAGATTTTCAAAATGATCCCAAAATTAGGAAAACTCAACACATTTAGTCCTCAATGGTTCCAAATTGAAAAAATTCGATACATTTAGTCTTCTGCTGTACGGGATTTATGGAACTAACTGTGTCAAGTTTTTCTAATTTTGGGACTATTTTAAACATCCCGTAAATCATAGGACTATATGCGTCGAATTTTTCCATTTTTTGAGATTATTTTAAAATTTTCATAAAACAAAAAACTAAAAGTGTTGAACCCCGTCCTATGATACTAAAAGTGTAACTTCGCAGAATAAGCAAATTATCTATGGATGGCAATGTATGCATGTTGTACTTAAAAAAAAATAACATTGCCATCCCCGATGGAGGAGGAGATGGCGATGGCGGCGCCGGACGGGGAGGCGGCGGCGATGTGGTGGTGGTGGTGGCGGCGGTGGGGTGAAGGAGACAACAATTAATATATATATATATATATATATTTTATTTATATTTAAATAAATAAAAAAATAATAAATATTTATATATGAAATCTGGATCGTTAATTTAAACTAAGTTCAAATCTAGATCATTGAATTGTGATTAAATCTGGACCTTTCATTCAAATTTAATAAAATCTAACCATTGATTTATTTTATGCAAATTTCAACCGTTAGATGTACATCAAACAAGATCTAACGGTTTATAAATTAAGATTTAAAAATAATTTTTTGTTCAAAATTAAGCCCAAATCGCGTGAAAAGCGCGTGTGATACACCGCCGCGTTCGAGGGGGTGTTTTGCTATATTTTTTAGAACACAGGGGGATTTTTTAGTATTTTTTCTAACACATGGGGGTTTTTTAATCTTTTTCGGAAACACAGGGGGTAAAATGGTTTTTACCCTATTTTAAAGTTATACTTAAAAAACTATTTTTTAATGTTTCAAAATGATATACTGGATTCAACGAGTTCTATCGATGGATCCAGATCACTTGCCCTTTGTTTGGGCTCGTTTTCGGCCCATCCCGGGGATGGGCCGAAACAGGGTTGGATGTTTGGCTGGCCAAAACACCTTAACTTGGTGTTTTGGCCAAGTTTGGTCCAATCCCCCAGACATATGTCTATGATTGCAGTGGCCCACAAGTTTGGTCCAATCCCCAAGACATATGTCAGAAATGTGCATGGCTATTCTTCATTGTAATTGTCATTTATGCAAAGTAACACTATATTATAGTATTTTATTTATTATCTACAGATAATAATATTAGTGATAAAATCCGTATGACAATTTAAAAATTAGTATTTAATTTTTGCACATATGAACAATATTTATCGTACTTCTATGAATGGTATGTACATATGAACAGCGTTATCGTACTTCTATGAATGTTTTTTATGCAATTGTATGTGTGATTGTCTTGCATCACATTATCTAAAAGTGTCTTATGGATTAGTAAAAGATCAAAGGATTATCTAAATGGGGCTACTGAATTAGTAAAAGAGCAGAGGATTATACTGAATTAGTCTTTTGATGTTATAATATACTGAATATAGTTAATAATAATATTTAAATAGTTATAAATTATTATAGAATATTAACTTATAATTATTAGTATATGAATTGAAATTAAAGAAGAATTTAAATATTTCGTAAAGCATAATATATACAACTGAAAGTATAATTATAAATATTTCGTAAAGCATAATATATATAACTGAAAGAATAATTATAAATATTTCGTAAAGCATAATATATATAACTGAAAGTATAATATTTCGTAAAGCATAATATATATATAAATATTTCGTAAAGCATAATATATATATAAATATTTCGTAAAGCATAAATATTAATTCGTTGTCCTAGGTAACTCAAAGTATAATTTGGCCATATATAATAGGGTAAATTACATTGACACCCCCTGAGGTTAGGCCAAACTACACAAACACCCCCTGAGATTTGTGAAATTACAGTTACACCCCCTGAGGGGTGTTAGTATAATATTTTTCAGGGGGTACTAGTGTAAGCTTTGCCTTTGAATAAGGGGTGTAGTTGTAATACAATTACAACCTCAGGGGGTGTAGCTGTAATTTCACAAACCTCAAGGGGTGTTTGTGTAGTTTGGCCTAACCTCAGGGGGTATCAATATAATTTACCCTATATAATACTATGTTATGATAATACAGAAAAGGTTGGTAGCAAAAGGTTAAAAGATGTGAGAGCATATATTCGCTGCATGATATTCTTGGACCTGTCCTCATGAAAAAATTAATTACAACACAAACATTATATACATATATAGGAAGAACAACATTATTATTATTCATGATAATGAAAAAATACCTTTGTGCTAGTAATTATTATTAATAAAATGGAAAATATAATTAAATGTACAAAATAAAAAATACAATTTAATAACATTAATATATTAAATTATTAATACCCACCTAACAATAATTAAATATTAATATATACATATACACATTTAAAATACAAACAAAAAAACATGATGTGGCAATGAACAGTATTTTTTGTCCTCCAAATATACAACACAATACATACAACATCTTTTTTACACTATTTTAAACTATCTCCAAAAACAAACCCAAACATACACCATTTTCAAATACACTTATTTATCTCTATTTTTCTCTCTCTATCTCCAAAACCCAAAACAAAACACACTGAAAATGAAACCAAACACTAGCTTGGATTGTCAACCAAGTTTCTAATCTCTGAAATTTTGATGGTTTAGGTTCAAATTTTGACAAGCCATCCCAAACCCGACCCGCTGCTTTTTCTACTATTAACCTCATATTCATCTATACTAATATAAAAATATATATATATATATTTTTTACTCACAAAGATCGATTACTTACACCGCCACACCAATTTTTTTTATGTCAATAATGCCCCTAAGTTGGCTACTATTCTACATTACTTTATTTTTTTAAAAATGAAATTTGTTAGTTTACATATTATTTTTTATTTATAATATATTTTAAAATGTGAACTATTATTTATTATAATATGCACGCAGGAACGATGTTACGTTTCGTATCGTCTAGTATGAAATTCAGGAGAGAACCCAAACAATCTTCGTCCTCAATGAACTCAAAATATTGCATATTAACACATATATCAACCACTAGGCAGAAAAAAGTAACGCTGGAATTACACAAAATAACTTCTGATGCATATATTACAAAATCTGATCATCTCTGTCAGATTATAGAAGAACAATGTTTGCAGAAATCACATAAGATTGACCTTTAGGACTGGCATCCTGACAATACACGCCCAATCCAACGCAAAACAAAAGAAAAAATCAAAACAAAGAAATTTAACATATTTACAGAACTTACTATCTTCAGCTTTGGCTGCAAAGACGAGAACCAACCATGTAGCGGTGGTTGATCGTTGGCCTCGACGTATTTATTCCTTTTTTGTAGCATTTTACTGTCTTGGTTTGTATGGTGGGTGCTTAGTTCGCTATAGTTGCCCTTGAGTTAGCGTTGGTAGCTAGAGCAACGGAAGATGGAAATATAGACACAAGAACGGCCTCGCTGCTCACAGCTTTAGAGGCAGCCACATCTTCTAGCCGCTTCCAAATTGACTCTCGTCTCTCTAACAGTTCCTGTATCTTCATTTCATCTTCTTGGAATTTAGCTAAGCACTCATGAAATAGTGATTGATCAGCATCATATAATATCTTTCGCACGTTTAGCGTTAAACTTTGAACAGCCTTGTTCCAATGACCATGAGCATTCTTCTCCAGTGATGGGAGAATTATGGGGAGTATCACCTTTTGGTTCAGAGTAATCAAGCTTAATATGTGATCATTATTCCATAGGAACAATGCACGTTCGGCTACCTGTCAATTCCAAAAACGGGAGAAAGAATGCGTTACAAGAAATAATAAACAATGAGTCAGGACCATCAAATATCCTGGGTGTCGAAAGGTATAATAAACCTCACAGATTCAGTTTTTCGATCAATTAGTCATAAATGTACTCAAAACAGGGATATGAGTCAAATGAATACAACTTAATTAGTTTTCGTGTTGATAAGAACATGTATACATAACTATGTTGAAACAGAAACACAACGATACACCATTACAGAGAGAGATATCCGCCAGATGCCGCATTCATACTTTACTGAAGTTTAATACATGGATACTATCAATTTAAAAGAAAAAATGAAACACTTTAGACATATTCTCATCCCTTAACATCCGCAATCACGACCTCATTGCAGTTTAAGTTAATTTAAAGCATGTGATCCATGTTTTATGACGATGCTCTAATTGTGTATAACAACTTCTCTCCAACATTCTCATTGATATGAAAAAGTTAACTATTCAAGCACTGATATGAAATCTCTAATACAAAAGACAGTTAGCAGTACCATGATGTAAATTTTATTAAGATAGAATAGACACGAAACAATACATTGAAAATCTATTAAGATAGAAGGACACTAAGATGGATGTGAAAATACAATAAAATCGACATTAAAGCAAAACCATTCCAAGAAGAAGTAACTAAGCAAGTAAAGAAGAATACTTAAGTTCCCATCCATGAGATTATGTCTAGAACAACTTCAGGTTGAAATAGCAACTTCAATGAGTTGATATCGAAATGCTCGCAAACTGAAAGCGAAACCATTTCATTATTAAGTAGACTGATGGACTGGTACTGATTGTAGGGAGAATAAACAAGATACTGGTTTTTCAATGATAAAACAAAAAATGGAGTTGCTAGAGATATTCCAAGGTGGACTATGGGGGAAATAAAGAATATATATCCGATAGGATAATCAATATTTTGTATAAAGCGACAAAGACCACAATGAGAACCGCTATTCGAACAGAGTCTACAAAATATGCAAACATGTAAACATCACTAAGGACCCACTCAAGTTCTTTTCTATCTATTAAAAATTCAAAGAATTATGAAAAGGGAGTCAAATATTAAATGCCACAATTCATGCTTTGCTGGTATGATACTGAAGAATGTTGTCTTGATGCGTGGAAGTGCAAAATTGGATTTGATAGTCTTCAAGAAAAAAATTGTTAAAAATTTGTGGAAGTAAGACTCTAATTTCATGGCATATGATATACATGCAATGCAAATGTTGAGGAAGATAGCACATTCAAGATCATGATATAGAAAAAGAATAGGAAAGTTGTTCTGCTTTGAACTCAACTATACAAATGGAAAGGGAATGAAAGATCAAATTCAAAAGACACTTAAAGTTGGTAGGATTAAGAAGTGAAACAGCTTGAATCTTTTTGTTGCTTGACAAATTATTGTTAAACAGAAAGGAAATGTTTTTATAAGCACACCAAATACAAAATTCTCAAACTAGAGACATTATATAGGACTCAACAATGGATTGTCCGCTAAGAAGCAACATGAAGATAGGCTGAACTTTGCATGGATGAGCATATTAGGTGAATATCAAGAAAAAAGAAGTATCACAAAGAGAGAAATTAAAGCATACAAAAGGCTCGCTTTGACTACTCCCAAATTCGAATTTCACCCTTGCAGTCATTGAAAAGTTGCTTGCTCATTGATCCATTAAATTCTAACAATTCCCACTAATAACTTCAATGATATGCACGCTGATCACTGTAGACGTTCCTACTTTAAGATCGTCATCCTTTGGAATCTATGATCACAATGAAAATCTGAAAGTATGTTTGGTGTTTAGGAGAATGAAATATGGTTTATTTCGTGGGAACCTCAAGTATTGGATAAGATCCATCACTCCTATGGTTGCATACAACAGACAACTTCTTTTTTTGACACGATGAAGCATACAGCTTCTACTGTACCTTTACCATGAAAAATTAGCGAAAGTTTCACTTAAGGGTGAATATATAACTCAGATTGGTTTAGATTCATTTTGTGCCTTCAATCCTTGTTTGACATCAAAATCAAGGGCTTTCTTCCTTGAGTTATCATATATTAGCTTCTCCATCATACTTTCCACTTGAGGAGCCCATAGTATCCATCCCACCATCCCAGCCGCTGTACCACACATCAAAATGGAAAAAGAAGAAAAAAAGAATTTATCTAGATGGCTTTTACTGCACCCAAAAAAATGTAACACCTTCCTTCAGTCTGGCATACATCGTCACATTTATAAACTTTATAAAGCCTTACATTTGATGAGGATTCCACACTTGTCCTAATCTAAGGAACAAAGAAACTAGAAGAAGCTAGCATGACACTGGCACTAGTTCAACTATATAACATAGGGCATGCCACAATAACAAAACAAGATTTGAAAACAGGTTTGATATTCTGTGACTCAAAGGATGAGAGAAGGAAATGGGTTTTATGAGGTCTTGAATAAGCTCACAACTTATAGAAGTTAGAGGTTGGAATTAGATATAGAAAGATATTATCCATGGTTATAAGCTAATGCTATGTAGAAACACATGAATATTACCCAACCAATCATGACACTAAGACGAATTGATGATACCTCCATCAGGTGAGTCTAGTGAAGAACATTCAGTTTCTCTCCAGTCATCTGAGTCCGTGAGCTAATTTGTAACAGGAAGTAATCAATCTAATTGGAAGTGAAGAACCACATGAGTATTTATAGAGCCTGAAGTCTCCTCTTAGAAAAATCAATTATACGAGACAGACACAGAAACTTGTAATAAATTAGTTCTCATGCTAATTCTTACTTATCTAGCTAAACATCCGTAGGACTAAAATTACTGCAAACTTACAATTTTCAAAAACCATCTTCACCCTTAGCCACTCTTTATCATCTAAAGATTATGTCACCTATCACGTCCTGATCTGTTCTTAATCATGATAACAACTATAAAGTTCATATAGGTAAAGATGTCGAACCATCATTCATCCAATTTGTCAAACAGCTTTAGGCTAGGGATAGCAGGTGTAGATAATTAATCTAATAAGCAACAAAATTGACTACCTCTGGCATATAGTGGAATTTGAGTAGTGAATGTTTCGGTGACAGATATAGCTTGGGATTTTGGGATATAATGGATTTGGAAGAAAGACAGAGAACCTTAATTTCATAAATTGTCAACCAGTTTAGGTCTAAATGGTTGTCTCTTTCATACTTTGTACAACACAAATATAAACATATGCAATCAGACACCTTATTAGATTAAGATAGCTAATGAAACATGCGACTAACCATATTTTGCTTCCCCAGTTCAGTTCAACTTACTGTATCTTAATGCACTCCAAGGCAGGTGCATCCCATCTTGATCCCAAATTCTCATCTATTTCTATCAGTATAATAGCTTCAGCACGACTAAGCTTCTAAATCGAACAAACTTTTCAGAAATCTAAGTATAGTTTACTCTAGAATCGTTATATTCAGTGAGATACAACACCAAGCGCAGGGTGTATTACTTACTAAGAGGAATGCAAATATTGTTTTATTTTGTGAATCATTACAAAAAAGATCCCAGAAAGAAATCTGATACCTTCTTGTCCATTTTACCTTAAATAAGCACCAAATATATACAATAAGAAAGGAAAAAATATTCCTCCACTGCAAGGACGAATAAAATGAGAAACTTTAGGCTATTAATTATCTTTTTGTGATATAATGCGAAGAAATGGGAGTTGGGTTCACCTGAGTTTGAACCTGGACTTTCTCACAATTGGAGAAACGTAATACAACTTCAACCATAAGGATGGTGGCAGTTTAGGCTTTTACTTTTTTCTAACAAAATACGGAATAAGAAATAAATTCCACAAGGTGTTTCAATTTTATTTTTCCCAAATTAGTATTGGATATATGACTCATGTATCATAATTTTCTGCTTATGTGTGGAATGACGTAATACATGTTTGCAAAAAAATATTTCTATCTTGAATTTCATATATTTATATTTTCCACTTCCTTTGTCCTCCCATTTTATTCCAACGCAAACAAGCCTATAGCAATAATGCATTTGAAGCATGACACAAACATGATTTGGAATGATGAGGAAAAATCGAGAGAAATTCCAATGATAGCTTCTGGAGAAGAAAATTGAATTAGAAGCAAATTCAGTGCATCTCAAATGGCATCGAAAGATCTAATGTTTATGCTTCCAACTTGGTGAAATCAATCACAACTCGAAAGATGATAACACTGAAGCTTGGAAGCAGTACCTGAAAATGTGAGCTGTTGATACAGCTACCAATCTGATGGAACAACGGAACCATGCAGTGTTGAAATTCCGCAGCCTGTGTTGCTTCAAGAACTTCTTCCAACTCACTAAGAAACATAACCTCCTTGGAACTGTTAGTTAGAGGCCAGTATTTCAGAAGACTGTGGATTACTATGTCCGCTAGCTTGTAGTCTTTCTCCACAAATTGAGTTATACAATAAGAGAGTTGTTGATGGTACACAGACATGCACTTTGGTTTGTGGAGGGGAATCAATACACGCACAAGAAAAAGCTTATGCTCTTCCTTTAAAGGTAAAGCAAACCCATTGATTATACTTCCCAATATCTCCAACAATTCAGCAATTCCATTATGCTTCTCTGTCTCGAAAATGAAACGATAGAATATGTTGTTGATTGCTTTCCTAATAAATGGTCTATGTACCATAAACTTCCCATATATACGATGCAAAATTGTCTTCAAATACTCCCTCTCTCTTTGATCCTCCGAATCAAAAAGGTCAAGCAATCTCAGGACAAAAGAATGGTCAATATATCTTTTGGCAAGTTTAGCATCAGTCTCTGATGAAGATATAAATCTCAATAAAAATTCATACACAACCTGAAGATGCGGCCAAGAGGGTTCCATAGTTGGCTCATCATCCTCAGGGTCGTAAACATCACCTAACAACTTACTATCATGATTGGACGAAGGCAAAGGCCTAAACAGATTAGCCGAGAGCATTTTTGTGATTTCTTGCATGGCGATCTCACTGAACTTTGAATTTACCGAAGTCATGTAGTCGACCAACTCCAGCAACATCCTTCTCTTAACATCCTTCTCGTTCAAATTCGTGATGGGGTCCGAAAAATCAAACACCAAAGAACACATGTTCAACTTCCTGATAAAAAGAGTATGCCTTTCTGAGCTAGGGACATCCTGCAAGCTTGGCAATGCCTCAAAAGCAGCCACATAATTCACCAATGTGGGGTGCACTTGAGGTCCCGATATTTTTCCTTGGCTCGACATAGTCGGGGCATATATCCCGTTGCTAGTTGGCCGAGAAGGATTTAGATTACCCAAACTTGAATTTGAATTAACAGAGGCAAAAGTTAAGGTATCATTATTGCTCGAATCACACTGTGACAACTTAGATGATGGCTTCCGCGGAAGCTTACCGAGTATTTGTTTAATCATATCCACAAAAACCCAAACCCAAAACCTATACAAAAAAATGTTTGATCCACACAAACCAGTCTCAAAAACCAATATTTTCTACAAGCATTGAGACCATGGGGGCGCAGAAATGTAATCACAGTGAACGAGAAAATGGGTCAAATCAGTAAAGCTCATACCTTCGCAATTGATGGTGGTAGTTTAATCATAAAATTTCATACCAAATCAGAAAAGTAGGATAGAGCAACTAAAATATGAATGTAGCCCATAATTACTGTTGATGGATTCCCCTGGCCCTTAACGATGCTCCGAATGGCGAGTAATTGTGAGGGAAAAATTTACATGAAGGATCCGATCGAGAAAGGAAGTTATTACAACGAGAAATTTTTCGGGTTTCCAAAATAAATTGGAAACCCTAATTTTTGGAAGAGAGGGATAGAGAGCCAAATTGGAACGCTACATAGGGTCAAGAGAATGATTATTTGGAATAAAAAACTTCACTTCAAAAATGGTCTAATTTACTATCATAGAAAATATATATTTAGAAATGACATGTCACAATAACTATTTTGCAAAAGATTTATCCACTTTAACTAGAAATTATTTCTGATGTTTTTCAATGTATCTAAGCATACTTCTCTAGAGATTTGATATAATTATAAGGGTAAATTACATCTATCTCCCCTGAGGTTTGACATAATTACAAATACCCGCTCGTTGTTTTAAAAATTATAAATACCCCCTGAGGTTTTTAATTTTTAACCAAAGACCTGAAATTGATCATTTTGCCCTTGAATTTTTTATTAAAATTGTAGAAAAATTAACCGAGGCAAATTGCATTATTGCTCCTCTGTGTAAAAAACTTAAGAAACCACTCCCTGCGCACTGTAGTCCAAAAAAATTTAAGAATTAAATAAAAATAATTCAGCGCATAAGGGCATTTTGGTCAGTTCACCTATTAAAATGAATGGAAATTAGTTATTTGTTAGACGATTACAAACCTCAGGGGGTATTTGTAATTTTTCAAACAACGAGGGGGTATTTGTAAATATGACAAACCTCAGGAGAAGTAGTTGTAATTTACCTAAATTATAAATATCCTCTCATGTTTTAAAAATTACAAATACTCCCCTAAGGTATGTAATTTTTAATCAAATGCCTGAAATTGACCATTTTGCCCTTGAATTTTTTTATTAAAATTATAAAAAAATCAACCGTGTCAAATTGCATTATTGTTCCTCTATGTAACAAATTTAAGAAACCTCTCCCTGCGCATTGTAGTCCAAAAAAAATTTAAGAATTAAATAAAAAATAATTCAGTGCATAAGGGCATATTGGTCATTTCACCCATAAAAATGAATGAAAATTGGTTATTTGTTAGACGGTTACAAACCTCATGGGAATATTTGTACTTTTTGAAACAACGAGTGGTTTTTGTAATTATGTCAAATTTGAGGGAATGTGGCTGTAATTTACCCTAATCTCAAAGCAAAATAAATTCAATAAATTACGAATTTCAAATTGATCTTCATCATTACCTATCGTAAGTTGGCATCTCATACACTTATTCTATTTTTTCGATGAGACTTCATTTAATTTCTTTATTTTTTGGTTAAGAGTTACTAACGAACATAATATATGGATCTTTGTCTATTTTACAATACATGCAGCTAATTACATTCATAAAAATGAAAAATAGTTGTTGATTATAAATTATTCTAAATATTATTAAATATGATTAACAGTTTTTATAATTATCCATAATATTTTTTGTTGTAGATGATATAGATGATTTATTCCAAAAGAAGAAGAAAAAGACTTACTTGGTTAGTCTTATTTAGTTTTCGTAAGCTATGTTTATTTGGCTGGATATTAAGCCTGGTACCACCACTAGAAAAAGATATTACTATTGCATACAATTTTATAGGATATGGACTAAAATCGTCTAAATATTATTATTAGTAAGGGTAAATTACATTGACACTCCCTGAGGTTAGGTCAAACTACACAAATATCTCCTGAGGTTTGCGAAATTACAGCTACACCCCCTGAGGTTGTAATTGTATTACAATTACACCCCTTATTCAAAGGCAAAGCTTACACTAGTATCCCCTGAAAAATATTACACTAACACCACTCAGGGGGTGTAACTGTAATTTCGCAAACCTCAGGGGGTGTTTGTGTAGTTTGGCCTAACCTCAGGGAGTGTCAATATAATTTACCCTATTATTAATTATAACTAAACAAAAATCGATACAAATACTTAACTTATCCACAATGAAAATGATTTTTGTCATGACTTTTAGTTATGACAAATGCATTAGCCACGCTTGTAAAAACCACGACCAACAACCGTTACGTAGCCGTAGTTATTGACTTTTTTTATAGTTATTTAGTTTTAACCATGACAATAAACTATGATTAAATAATATATTTCTTCTGGTAAGCATAGCATCCAATCCTTTGTACTCCGAGTACGAGATTATCATGGATAGGTTTGAGGATCGTACATTACAATACCTTCTTGTGTTATGATTATATGTACATATATACTCATTGTCATTAAAATTCAAATATCATAATGTTATTCAAAACACATAATAGTAATTATATATACATATGTGTAATATTAATAAATAATTAAGCATCTTCTTTTCTCAAAGTCTAAGATCAAGGAATCGAAACAAAGCGTAGATGCCATAGAGAAAATCTAGGTGAAAATTATATCCTAAAGAATTGAATAATTGTGGGATAATTTTATTTTTAGTACTTCAAGGCCTCGTTTACTATGGTGCACTGGGCCAAATGCCTGGCCTTATCCCTATGTAAAGTGAACACCACATCGTTTAAAAAATCCTAACCAATGCAGTGTCCAATCCCAATTCTATCCTGACCTAATTAATCCTATAATAACAAGTAAACAAGGCCCAAGTATACTTTTATTTTATTTTTGATACACCATGTTTCTAAGTCATCAGAGTTTGTATTCAACGTTTGCATTTTTACTCCACCTGAGTACCCTCCATTAGGTTGACCGTTAAAACTAATGGTCAACCTAATTTTGGAGGGAAAATTGGAATTTTTTTTGTCTATTTAAGGGTATGTTTAGCTGTCATTTCATTTAGGCTTAAAGGCATTTTTTGTCCTGTAACTATCCATTCTCATTTTAGTCCAGTAACTTTCTAGGGTTTCAAAACAGTCGTGTAACTTTTAAATTTGCTCAATTTTGGTCCACTTTTTGCCGGATTTCATCTAAACTTGCTGGAAAACGTCACCGGAATCTGACGTGGCAATTTAAATTGGGAAAAACGATTTTATTGGCTAATTGTATATGACATGGCAACTACATGGATTTAATTAAAAAAAAATAACATCTGACATGGCATTAGTTGTCAAGGTGGCATTAAGCATTAAGTTATATTATGTACAAAACCTACAATTATTTGTATTTAAAATAAAATAGTAATTTTTTTTTATATTTTTACATTGTTGAATTAAATCATTTTTAATTCATTGTTTTAAAATTTAAAATAATATTTTTCTTCTTCTTTCATTTTAAAATAATAATACAAATATTTAATTAAAGAAAATAAAAAAAAAATGTATCAAATTGTTTAAATTTTAATGCACATATATTTATCATATGCATTTGAAATAAAAAAATATATAAATGTATAATATTTAAATTTTATATATGTAAGTATATAATACATATATATATTACATACACATAACTGGCGGCGACGGCCAACCGCCGCCTCAGTCGACCGTCGCCGCCAACCCCTGGGCGACAGCACTGTCGCCCAGAGAAGAGAGGGGCGTCGCCGTCGCCGAGGGAGGGCGACGACGACGCCCCTTTCTTCTCTGGGCGACGGCGACGCCCTTGACTTTTCTGCGGTCGCCCAGATCTGGGGCGAGTCGCCGTCGCCCTGTTTGGGCGACGGCGATTCGCGCATTTTCTGGGCGATCGTCGCCCAAATTGGGGGCGACACTGTCGCCCCCTTTCCTTCTGGGCGACGGCGACGTCGCCCAGAATAGTCTGGGCGACATCGCCGTCTCCCAAGTTTTGCGCGGCGACGGTCGCCGTCGCCGCCCCATATACATTTTATATATATAATATATATTATGTATATATATATATATATAATTGTGTATATAACAAATATATATTATATTATTTTTTTAAATTATAAAATATATTTATGTAATTTTCCTCCAAATTCATGTCATCCAGATGATGTGGCCACTAAATGCCACATCAATACAATTAGCCAATAAAATAGTTTTCTCCAATTTAATTGCCACGTCAGATTCCGGTGATATTTTTCGGCAAGTTTAGATAAAATCCGGCAAAAAGTGGACTAAAATTGAGCAAATTTAAAAGTTACAGGACTGTTTTGAAACCCTAGAAAGTTACTGGACTAAAATGAGAATGACCTATAATTACAGGACCAAAAATGCCTTTAAGCCTTTCATTTATCATCCAAAATAGTGTTGAAATAATTGAATTGAGAACATTTATGTGGAATATTTGATATTATTTACCATTAATTTTTACTTTTAACTCATGGTAAATAATAAATTAAAGTTGGACTTGGGGGCAAGGCAACCAAGCCGAACTTCGATAGCAATGATAAATAAAGGCCCTGCAAGAGGCTTCGTAAATTCAACATTCGACCAACTTTCGTCCATTCAAGTCTTAACGACTTCCCGTCACGTGTCTTCGGCATTTGAAGCTCACTAGCACGACACCCTAACGCATTCATGTGCGGCACCTCGTGTCCGTGCACTCGCCTATTGGAAATGTCCATATTCGCCAAGGGTCGCGGCTCGCACACTTTGCGTCTTTTCATGTCCGGCTCCAACTAGCTAGCTTCCGATCATGCATCTCACCCACAATTTTGGGTTCTTTCATTACATCTTGCAATGGCTCAGAGCATCTCGCTCAATCTCGGCACTGCAGGCCATTCTTATGCCCACAACGCCCATCGCATGCCCAACAGTCATTAACACCATCGGCCCATGTCTTCGCCATGCCCCTCTCGTATGCGTTGCCCGAGTAAGGTCACATCACAAGTCCGAGGCCCAATTGATATGCTAACATCTCGCATTGATCCCACACGGCGTGCTCAATATGTCTTCTTGTCTTTCGGTGTGACTTCATAACTTGCCCACAACGCAGAGTCGCCCCACGACCGCGTATCTTAGCCAACGGACCCCTTGTACGGGTAGAACCCAATAGCACATGTCACGAGTTAGCTCGCGAGGCCTTGGAGTGCTTGCCTCGATCGCTCATTTAGCTTAGAGGTGTTCCCCTTGATTTCCCCTAGCCCGTTGGGCAACCTTGCGTTCACAGGGAACCTCTCCGCTCATTTCTTGCCCAACATGGGCCAGCCTAGCCCCCACACTGCCCGTCTCCAGAGACTCTAGGCAACTCGAGTTGCCCAGAGTCGATTTCGTGCCTTGCTGCACTCCGAGAGCTCGTTGGAGCTAACCACTGCATGCCCCCCTTATAATAGACTTGGAAAAAAATTTCTTGTTCCAACAGTAAACATTAAAGTGGCTGAGGAGAACACCTTTTTCGCATCTCCCTCGTCCAACTTCCAAACCACTTCTACATGATAACTCCAGCATTTCAACCCCATCTGATCATCCATCGTAAGGGAATTGCCCTCACAATATTTTGAAATTGTTGTCCCGCCACTGCATCAGTAGACTCCGAACGTCGTTGTCGTTTCGTATTCAATCAAAACTGTCTAACTCTAAAATTCGGTGGAAATGTTCTCGACACTCCACGGAACTCCCCATTAGAACTGTTTCAATAAACTCCAACAATAAAGTCATCTGCTTCACTCGTGAATCTCCTGCTCGCACACAGGATGACGCCCGACCATCGCCCTTATATCGCTATGCCCAAACGTCCATGAAGAGACTTCATACTTGGCGGATAGCATCCTCATACATCAAGGAAGTTGCCATACGAACATTATTGCAATCCCCAATCGGTAAGAACTTCTGCTCACTTGCCATTTGTGCACCTGTGTACCGTCCAACATCCCCTTGCCGCCCGCACGTCCTCCGAGTGACACATCGGTTGATGGTATTGTTTAAAATAATGAATAGGCTGCATAAAATGTTTCAAATGTACTAACAGGGTGTTCGCTAAATTTACTTTGAAATATCTTATAATTTCTACATCTTATAAGATAAGGGTAAAAAAATATTTAAGAATTTAAAGATGTTAAATCTTATTTTAAAATTAAGCTCTTAAAATATTTGAACAAATACGACATAAGTGTTTAACATAATAAACTCTTCGTATTGTATTAAAAAAGCTATCAAATTATTGAAATTTAAAATCATATAAATAGATAATTTTGCTCAGGGGAAAACCGTTTAAAACCATTAATATGAATAGTAAAAATGAAATAATAACAAAATTGTAAAAGTAATTTTATCTAGGTTATAAAACTTACAGAAAAGATAGGCTGGGCTAACATGACACAATTTTAATAAAATGTTTTTCGGACATGGGAAATGTTTTAAGCTTGATATGAAAATCATATAGCTCTCTGACTTTGTACAGTGGGATATTAGTTGCACCAAAGCTACCTGTTTTGGTCTTCTTTAAAGAGATGTTCTTTTTGGAGTTTCAATTTCATTATTCTGATATTATTAATGATGTCGTGTACACACCAAATACATTTAAGAAAATACTTTATTCATTTATAATGTGCAATCTAAAATACGAGATGAGCAGTAAATCAGAATAAAAGATCCAATCTACACAAATCAAAGCTTTTAATAGTTGGGGAAGAAGAGAAGATCAATCAGTCTTCATGCAGTGTTTTCTTCAATAAAATTCGAGATCAAACACATGATCGCCAATGTCCAACGAGTGCAGTTGGAGGTCAATTTGAAGGATCACGAATACAGTTATTCATTCTACCTGGGAAGTTTGCCAGAGACTAAACAAGTAAAGAATAAACAAGAAACGCGCTTATGCTTCGTTCCAGTTTGTTTTACAGTCAGATTCTTGCACACCGTTGGTCATGAGATTTTACCAAGGAACTCTCCAGATCTCAATGCAGCCACTCACAGTAGTTTTGAAGACAACGGTAATAATCAGATGAACAAAAAGAAATCGAGCACAAAATTAACTCGAGCTTACCCCAATGACATAGTAGTTTCAAAAGTGAACTACAAGAGCAACTGGTTCAAGCAAACAAGATACAGCAAGAATGTAAATCTACAATAACTAAAGAGGCAGTCTGCGAATCCATAATTCTTATGCATGCATATGGCATCTGCATCTGTTATATGAATAAGTATCGGAACTCTTGCAAGATAACTAGTCATTAGACCTAGCCACTTTATGTTCTCAGAGAAAAAACATAGGAAAAAGCAAACAAACTGAACATTGACATGAAAGATAACAATTAGCATCTTGAAAATATGCTTTTGGATTCTAAAAAGAAGGGCTAACACAATTTACTGGTTCTGCATCCTAATAAACACAATTTCTATTAATTTTGGCGGTATCTGTCACTCTAGTAGTTTAACAGAAGATGAAGACAAGTAGTAATCTCTTAGTCAGCGCAGACGTTGCATTAATAGATAACAAAGTTGCCATAGATAAGGAAATGCCTCTGGCTTTTTTCAAGCTCAGTATCTCTCTGCACTGTACAATTCCACAATACAACAACAATACTGGAGCTAATATGCAAGAAAAAGGGTACAACCTCATGATGCATCCAGATCAGTTTGTCACCTCTTTCTGCGCTTTGGCTCCACCTAACAATGAAAAACAAACAAAAATCATTGAATACGACCAAATCAACCTTTGGAAATACTAAAATTATTAAGTGGTTGTTAGGGGCTTGTAAATGAGAGGCATCACCCTATCCATACCCCCAAAAAAATCTCTCATACCCATACCATACCCAAACCTTACCCAATGGGTAGAAGACCATACCTTACCATATACCCAGTGAAAGCCAATGAGTGGGTATGGGTACGATCCAATACCCTACAATATCCATAAGTATGGGTAGGATCCGACATCCTCCAATATCCATAGGTATGGGTAGGTTTAATACCCTAAAGTACCAATTTACCCATTCACTTAAAATCATTGAATTTGTATACTTTAGTAAATCAGTCGACTAGATTTACTTAGTATCTAAACATTCTCAAATTTTGGGTAATCATTTCATTACATATTTATTTATATTCCTAATGTTTTGATACTTTGATCAAATTTTCTAGAGTTTTCCTCTTTGATTTCATCGTGACAACTCCAAATTAACTTTTTGATAAAATAATTTCAGACCTACAATGATAATTTAGAAAACACAGAACTTGAAAGAAACTTAAATTGTTAAGCTCAACTAGTATTTGGAATAGATAAGAATTTGTTTGAACTCTACTCGTAAAAACATCATCATATCGAGGCTGAACATAAATTCCAATTGATAAGAAATTTAAGCCAAACTTAAATATGTTTAATTCAGTTTTACCACTTCTTAAATATTCTTTCCTTTACTGGGACCTATGACGATGCCATAGTTAATTAATCATGGTCCATCATCTGAAAAAAGGTCAAGATCATTATTTAGATTCTAATAATGGTCAATTAGCACCTGTTAAAAATTCGAACAGTTAGATCTTTATTATCAATCATAAGCTCATCAAATACTATTAATAAGTGAATTGATTAATACATTCTCATAATACCGTATTTAAACACGTACGGATTGCTTCACTTGTTTTGAAAAAAAATATTGTTTGGTTTTTATGTAAGTCTACATTTCAAAAGTTCTATTTGTTTAAACTAATTACGTGAAGAAAAAAAAAATAATGGGTGAAACTCTACATGATTTTTGTTGGTATACCTGGGTGAGACCCAATGGATATTCTGTTGAGTGGTTAGTGTACCAAAAAGAAAACACCACCAATATTTATAGGGTGACCCCACCCGGTGGCAAGCTAGTGGTTATATTTATCATTTCAAAAGCACATCTAACAAAATTCCAGAGAAAATTAAACGTAAGAGCTAAGAGCTTAATGCCCCTAAGTAAATGTTCATCACCATCACTCCTTTCTTCTTTTAGGTTAAAGACTGCACTTTATTATTCACTTTGGCCAATCTGGATCAGTTTTTAAGCTTCAAGAAAAAGCTGATGTGTTCATAGCTGTAAATAAACTAAATCCGATTCAACACAAAAACAAAATCCGGGTAATCATTTAACTTTCATATATCATAATGTGATACACAAACATAACAAGGTCTCACATCCTACATATACTACTTCATCATTAGTGCACTTAAATGTGAAAGCGTACCTTTTCCTCAGCAGCAGGTGATACTGGAAATGAGTTCAAAGACCTTTTGGTGTCATCATCAGATGAACAATCAGAACACAAGAAATGGTCCAATTTCTTTGCCTCTTCAATGGTCATACCCATACAAGAAGGATGAAACCTTCAAACAAAAGATGCTTTAAATATGAATGGTCATACCCATACAAGAAGGATGAAACCTTCAAACAAAAGATGCTTTAAATATGAGCTCTCAACATAGATTTTCAGAAGCAAACTTGAAATATTACATTTCATCAAGGTAAATATAGCTAATTATCCTTACATCGAGAAAACCCACAAGAATTTGTGCAAAGAAAACAATAAAGGATCATAAAGATATATTTTTTGCCTACATAAATAGACACCAAATTCTCTGTCATTGCGTATCCAAATGAAGTCAAGTACCTAACCACTTAAACTCACATCCTTGAGATAGCAAAATGTCAATTAGGTAAACTTCACATGTCATGCTATACTCTGAGATTAGCTACATGGATCCTTTTCTCAGTTCACAGTATTAAGGTAATTTCCAGAGTTGCCAACTAAAACTTCACATTGCTGCCAAATCGAAAATCTTGCAGCACTTCTGCTAGCCAGCTCCTAAAGCTTTACAAGCAGCCAACACTAAGCAGCACAGAAGAAAGCACAAATATTGATGAAAAACAGAGTATAACTTCTGAAGCACAGTGCACTTCAGAAACCAAGGCAATTTCCGTTTCTCTTTTAGAAAAGATTTTCACCAATTTTGGGTGGTTAATGTGGATTAATGGTGTTTTGCACTGCGAAAAATTTGTCTTGGATGTTTGTTATGTAATTATGATTATGTTAGAAATTAGGCTGGTTGAGGTAAGTGATGTTTGGTCCTAAAAGATGGGAGGAAAAACACTTTGAATGTCACACCATGTGTCATAGTGTGTGCTTTATGTATGTTTACTGTTACTATTATATTGGTTACTGAGTTATACACTGCCCTCAAACTATCAGCCAGGTTGCATGTATCCTCTAAACTATCCAGGGCAAATCATTGCTACTTTGGGGAATTGCCTCTGTTTGCTTCTTGATGAGAATTGCTAGGTCACATGATGGGAATGACAGTGAGGAAGATGGAGTAGATATGCATCTTTTTCTACTCATTTCTCAGTAGCTTTAGATTTACTATCATGTGGAAGTGGAAAATGGAATTTAAGGTACAAGCATAAGGTCAGGGAATGAGATAGTTGATTGTAGATATATGATAAACTTTTTTTATTCTGGAATCAATTTATAAAGAACTGGCGAACTGGTTCGACCCAAAATTTTGCTGAAAATGAATAAAGAAAAGAGAAAAGTCATCTTCCTGGTCTTAAACCTCACGCCAAGTAGTGCATGTAGTTTCCACAGTTCATTTCTCATTTGCTTTCAATTTTAGTTGAGTTTCTTTTGATTTGTAGGATAATTCTTCTTTCTTGTTGAATTATTTGATGTCTGAATATCACATAAGCTCATTTTTGCGGTGACAATATTATGCTTATGTGTATAATATATATACATATGTTATATGTATAAATATGATATTTATATATATTACATCTTCCAGTCAACCAATTCTTTGAAAGTGATCCAACCTCTCTAACCAGTAACCCAATAACCTAGTTGGTTCTTCAGCTTTACATCTGTTTGGTTTTAGAAACATTGGAGCCAATGAGGTGTAGCTTGGCCAAGAGAAAGCATAAAAATATAAAATGAAGTAGTACATCTCAGAAGTACAAATTCAGCGCCTAAGGATGACAGAAAACTGAAACTCATCAGGTAACATCGTATTACGAACTGAAACTAAATGAACGGATCTAAGTTTCACATCCCACTTTCATACCAGAATAATCAAGTGTTCATTGCATATAGAAGAAGAATCATACCAGTCCTTGCATCCTTCACATTGCACCATGAGATCATCAGGGTTATAAGGCATCTCACACTTGCAATACCTTCAAAATCACAAATCCAAAAAGAGGATCCAACATCAGATACACAAAACATGTCCTCTGTATTTTCAGTATCCATCTGAACTTTCAAAATTCTAAAAGTGAGACTCACACAGCAACACGGTCGGGAGTAAACCCTCCAGTTGCAGCCTTGTACTCAAACCTACAAAAATAATCCTCTGCGCCCACATTCTCGAGCTTGGTGTAGTTCTTAAATGTGTGCACAATGCACTTGCCTTCAATAGTGTGGGCACTCTGCACGTCATAGTGATCTGACAAGAACAGCTCCTTCACACCATGGAACTGCCTGCGACCCCCTATGGATTCCTCAGGGCGGTAGTACCACCTCACTCGCACTTTCACATTGTTCCGATGGTCAGCCTCAATTTTCTCCACTTTCGCCACATAGGGGGGCTTGTCTGAGTCAGAGGGTCTCATCAAAACACAATCCCCCGCTACAGAAACACCCACATATCTTAGTCCAGCAAACTGCAAAAGTTCATCTCAACTGAACTATACAAGATATACATAACATGGATGTTAGCATGAAATTGGCTTGGTCAAGTGCAAGGAGGAGCATATAATTCTAAATTATTAACTGAATTTAGACACCCAGAGAATGTGGCACCCCCACATACAACATGCATATGTAAGGTGTGGAATTAGTTATTCAAGCACATTTCCTAAAATATTAACTTTGACGAACCACCTATTTTTTGCAGACAACATAGGTGGACCGGTAGACATGGGAAAACATACAAAAAACTTCAAGTGTCAAATTCAAACAGAACCGGCAGCATTCTTGTGTGATGTAGAGATATAATGAATGAGCTAAGAAGGAGCCAAGTTCATTCCGTTCATTTCATATCAACACAAATTACTCAAAGACTGGCACAATAATTTGAAAAAACCTTCCGCATACAGTGGCAGAAAAGCGAGCAATATCAACTTCTGATCATCCCCAAAACTCAATTCCACTTCCACATTGTGAAAGTCCGAAGTTAACAAAACAAAATGAGTTCGTGACCGGACGTGTGTGCGTGTGCCACAGCGCATAAGTCAGTATATCAAAACAAACCACGCCAAAAACCATCAAGATTGAACTTTGATGATTCAGAGTAGCAAAACAAGAGCTGGGCACTCAAGCATTGACGCCAGAGCTTACAAAAACACCAAAAAGGAGAAAAGAAAAAAAAATCAAGAACAAATAAAGTAGCGGCAAGAGTGAAATTGAAAGTACGTCTGACGACTTTGTTGGTGCCCTTAATAGTGTAAGAATCAAGGTCTTTTCTTCCCGGCTTCGTCTTCGCCATCTCTTCCTCTTCTCTCAGCCGAGCAGCCAAAGTACGCCAACTTTTCAGGAAATTTAAGAAAAATGAGCAGAGATAAACAAATTAATTACTTGTACGCGTCACAGCTGAATTTCTCTCCAGCTTTATGCATAATTTTAGAGAGAGAAACAGAAACCCTAGCAGCGGGTTTGAGGGAGAGAAAGAGAAAGAAATGGGGATGGAAGAATTTGGAGGAGGAAGGCAGGGGGGTGGGGGTGGGGGTGGGGGTGTTCAGTCTGCCCCTCGGCATCCTCTTCCTATTTGATTTTTGTACTTTGTTTTTTTCTTTGGAAAATAGAAACAAAGGTTATTTTGAAAATTACTTGTTATTAGTAATCCGTACACGCTTGATGTGTGTATAATTTATTTATTTTTTTAATTTTATTTGTATTCTAATAAACAAATAAAATATTAATTAATCAGCATTTAGACCCCTTGAATTAATTGTTGGGAAAATTTCACTTTTCGTCTTATAAGTATAGGGGTGTTACACTTTTCGTCCTTTATTTTTTTAATAAACACATTTAGTCCTGTAATTTTATTGTTTTTGATACATTTAGTCCTGTAACTATTGACATAATAATTTTAGTCATGTATGTATTTTACTAAAACAGATTTAGTCGTGTATATTTATAAAGCATGACACATTTAGGCCATCTTTACTTGCCATGAAAAGCCATGATTATATGGCTAATCATGGCTTTTAATTTGTTTACTTTTTTTTCCCCGGCCCGATAATAATCCTGGAAGCCCGTGAGTTTCCAGGATTTTTGTCTGATTGAAATCCTCCCCCCTACCCCCAAATTAACTAATCCGACATGTCCACTTGTCTGGACAATTTTTACAAATCCCACTTTGGCCTCAACTTTAATAAATATATACCTATTTTGTCCATATATTTCTCATTATTTACAAAGCAACCCAATCTTTGATTAGACAAGACATGCAGCAAAACTTGTGAACTCCCTCAAGAGGAAAGAGGAAAATCAGCATCTGCCCTTGCAGCGCATCGAGCAAAAGTTGCAGCGCTGGAGAACTCTCGTACTAGCAGCATTGACAACGTAGTATGGAAGGTGGAAATCTGACCAAGTAGGATCAACTTCTGGCAAATGTTCATATGGGTAGGCAGTTTCTAGCTTTACTAACACATAGAAATAACAGATTAGTCTCAGTCTATTGAGAAATATCGTTATAGTTGTCACATCTCCATTTGTCTCTGTTATAGAGCATAATCATACACAGGTTCTTGTCGAGCCTCAACGAATATACTCCTATAACTTTGGATGAATCCGACAAACAAGATAGAAAGAACCAAAAATTCATTTTTTTATCTATCGAAAGAGTTAGCCGACGGACAAACCTTTTCGTTGGGAGACTTCGGGATGATGCCAATTCACCCAACGATCCAAAACTTTGTTTTGCTGAAGAATGTGTGAGGAAGCTCCTCCAAAATGCGAAATTGGAAGCCTTAGTTACAATAAAGATGAAATGCAGTACAAGAGGGGGTGTAGGAGTGTTTTACACTCAACATGTCACTTCATATCTTTTTTGGTACAAGGGTATAATGATAATTTCACACAAATTGCACTATTTGCCTACACTAAAGTCAAAGCTAATCATTATTTAATCCCAAATGCAAAAATACAAGTAAATGACGTACTAATCAATCCTACACTCTCTAATCCGAATTTTAATAATACTTTTGTCAGTCACTCCCTAATCCCTACCAAAGAAGTAAAGATGCCCTTAGTCATATTTTTGTCGGAATAAAAAAACGATAGTCGAAAAAAATGCGTGATGTTCACTCACCGGAGATGCTGGTGGTGTGGAAAAATAGAATAAAAACACATTTTAGAACAAGAATCCCCCAAATTCTCAAACATTTATTTCAACTTCCTCTTCCACTATGAACTCTAATTTTCCAACTAAACCCACCAATTCTCGTCCCATTCATGAATTGAGGAAATTTTTTTATGATTCACTTATATCCCACACTTAACCCATCTTGAAGTTGCTTTCTTTTTCTTTTTTTTTTTTTTTTTTTTTTTTTTTTTGCGCAGTTGGAGGAGAGTTGTGTCGTCTTGGATTTTTTTCTCAAAAATCCCCACAAAGTAAGCTTTACAACATGTCCGAGAATTCTTCAAATGCTTTCTTCAATTGCAACTGCAACAAACCGTATTCAGGTCTTAGGCATGTGTTTTTATCTCTACTCCGCAATATTTTTTCTACACTGCGCTTTCGTTTTCTCTTTGTCTTCAATCATGCGCTCCAAATTGCAATCAAATTGCTTTCTCTGTCTTCATTTCATGAGATTTGCCAACATTTGAAGAGGGTTCTGAAATTTTAGAGGAAATTAGGGCTCCAACAATCGGATGGGTTTTGGGGGAAATTAGGGTGGAATGACAAATTAGGGCAATGCTTATGAATGAAATGGTGTAATTTGTGTTTGTTTTGAACACGTGAAAACACGCGTTAAAACTCCGACAACATATTTCCTCGCCGATATAAAAGGACTAAATGTGTCACACTTAATAAACATACATGACTAAATTTGTTTTAGTAAAATACATACAGGACTAAAATTGTTATGTCAATAGTTACAGGACTAAATGTTTCAAAAGTAATAAAATTACAGGTATAAATATGTTTATTCAAAAGATAAGGACGAAAAGTGTAACACCCCTATACTTACCGGACGAAAAGTGAAATTTTGCCTTAATTGTTTTAACAAAATTACTACTCATGTCATATATATTTACTAGTATAGAACTCGTATGATTATATATTTTTTTAAAAATTAAGGCGCCGTTTACTTTGAGTTTTAGCCTAAATAAAAAAATTAGTATAAGATAATATGTTGTTTACGTTCATGTATGGGGGCCGTACAATTTCAGGGTCTGGTACTAATCACTGTTACACTTACATAACTTATACCACCAAAGGTGGTGATATAAGTTATCATTTATTTTATACAACAATTAATGCACCTGGTAAAAGTCGTTTTTGCCCTCAAATAGGACAAATGAGTTGTTCACCTACCACTATTACTCCTACACTCACCCTTTTCTCCATTGTTTCTGCTGGACCGAAGGAGAGGGGAAGCAAACTGCAAGGTGAGTTCTTCATCTTCTCATTTTCTTCTTGGACTCCATTTGGTATTCTAGAGTTTATATATATAACAACATAGCTTCTATCGATTATTATGCTTCAATGTGACCTTTGTTTAATTTTTATTTTTTATTTTTCATCTTGGTGGGTTTTACTGACAAAATGTCTTCACATTTGCTTTTCGGCGTTTAATGTTACAGATCCAAGCTCCATTTCAAGGTATGTTCGAAATATATATAATTTTTTATTTTGTTTTGAATTTTCCACTGTCAAGCTCCATTTATCTGATGCTTTCGGTACTTATGAAGTTGATCTGTTTGTTGTCTTCATTTTTCGTAATTTATGAAGTTCATTATGTTTGTAACTTTCTAGATGTGTATTTTGTGATAGTTTAAGTTTTATTTTTTTTTTTGTTTTTCGTTATTTCAAGATGTGTATTTTTTTGTAACTTTCAAGATGTGTATTATGTGTGTAACTTTCAGTTTCAAGATGTGTATTTTGTGATAGTTTCGGTACAACATTGTTAAATTCTATATGGATTTTTACAACATATAGAAAATGTATATGTGATTATTATACTCGGGTTTTAATTTATTGTGTATTTAAATTTATACAACATTTTAGTATTGTAATATAGTATTGGTTTCGTATTTTATGCATCGGTTTAAGATTTTTGATGCCTTTTATTGTGTAAATATTAGGGGTGACAATCAAACCCGGACCCGGCAAAACCCGACCCCGACCCGTCCAAAAAATTGAAGGCGGGGCGGGTAGTGGGTCCTGGGTCCTTAACCGTCCCCTTTAGATATATATATATATATATTCTTTTATTTTATTATGATAGAATAAACACTAATAAAATATTGTATCATTTAATTTATTTGTTGTTAGGTACTTGTTCAATAGTTGATGAATTGAAAAATTATCTCAAAATACTTAACGATGAGGAAGACGAAGAAGTTGTTACTAATGTATAATCACTAATTCAATATGAATTGTTTGAGTTGTTCTATTATGAATAATTTTATTTGTACTTGAAATTCTTTTTCGACTTGAATTTGGGTTAAATCATGAACAACTAATTTTATTTGTAATTTTATTTATGCTATTTATGTAATTTATATGCTTACATTGGGTTACTTGAATTTTTTGTGGATCAGAACTTGTTCTAATATTTACAGAGTCCGTAGAAAATGATAAATTGCAACACAAATAAAATTAAAAGAAAGATTGTTTTTTTGTGAGAGAGGATATAAATCACCTTTATTTGCTCTAATTTCCTTCAATTTTTTATTTTAACTCTCAATAGTAGTTATATTCCCCCCAAAAATGATACCAAGCATAAATGGCGCCAAATTTTCCTTCAATTTGAAAAAGTTAATGGCCAAATGGCCATTTTCGTTAAAAAACTAGCAGAAAAACAGGGAAGGACGAAAACTGCTAATTTTTGTAAGTTACGGGACCAAAAGTGCTAATCCTGTAACGGATGGTACCAAAAGTGAAAAGGGCCTAAATTATGGGACCAAAAATGTTATTTCCCCGCTCAAATTTTATTATATTTTACAGACTCAAATTTAAGTAATGAATGAGTACAGTAAATACACAAAAAACTTTCATGTAAAAGATTATTAATTTGGTGATAAAATTAAGTTATTGATTATTTAATTTTTTAGATAAAAATGAGTAATTAAATATCTATTTTTTTCTTTAAAAATATGATAAAAATAAATTTACTCATTTTTTTTTCTCAAAGTGTTTAACTTTTGGTTAAGCATATATATATATATATATATATATATATTATCAATTTCTTTTCAAAAGTATACATGAGTTGTTGGGATATTAATTTATTGGGTATCTATTATATATATATATATATAAACTTATTACTCCACTTTTAATTTAAATTCTTCATTTATTAAAAATTCTTTTTAGTTAGAAAATAATTTGGTGATGATGTAATGTGCAATACTATATTATATTGTGAATAATATAATTATGGGTTAAATACAATTACCACCCATGAAGTATTTACCCTACATCAATTACCCCCCTAAAGTATTAAAACCTTAAAAAAATCCCCTGACCTTCTAACACCTTTAATTTTAAAGTTCAAAAAGTCCATTTTACCCTTACTAAAAATTGATTTATGAAAAAACAATTAAATGAATTTTTAAAATACCAAAACCACTCTTTTTTTTTATATATATTTCTAATTTTATTTTCACTTGTTCACCGAGCTCTTTTATTTTCGTAATCCTAAAGTACTTGGAGCTCATTTTATTTTAGTTTCCCTTGTTTGTCAAACCAAATTAAATATAAATTTATACATGCATATATATATATATATATATTTACTTAAACAAATATACCTATAATAAAACCGAAAGAGTTAATCATGAGCTAATAAGAAAATATACAATTAATATATATTTTTATATATATGGTAATTATATAAATGTGGAAATTATATGAATGCATAAATTTATTTTTAACTTACTTTGACAAATAAGTGAAACTAAAATAAAATGAGCTCCAAATACTTTAGAATTATAAAACTAAAAAGAGCTCGATGAACAAGTGAAAATAAAATTAGATAAAATTTAAAAAAAGAGTGGTTTTGGTATTTTAAAAATTTCTTTAATTTTTTTTCATAAATTAATTTTTAGTAAGGGTAAAATGGACTTTTTGAACTTCAAAATTAAAGGTTAGAAGGTTAGGGGGGTTTTTGAAGGTTTTAATACTTTAGGGGGGTAATTGATGTCGGGTGGAAACTTGAGGGATGGTAACTGTATTTAACCCTATAATTATTCAAGGCATGAGGGGCAATTTTGTCCAACCAGGGGGGTAAGTGTTACATTTGTTAGTTTAGGGGGGTAAATATTACATCACGAATAGTTCAGAGGGGCAAACTGTATTTAACCCTTTTATTAATTGTATATTTATTTAAGTAAATATATATATATATATATATGCATGTATAAATTTATTTTTAATTTGATTTGACAAACAAGGAAACTAAAAAAAAGAGCTCCAAGTACTTTAGGATTACGAAAATAAAAAAAGCTCGATGAACAAGTGAAACTAGAATTAAACAAAGTTTACAAAAATAGTGATTTTGGTATTTTAAAAATTCCTTTAATTTTTTTTCAAAAAGCAATTTTTAGTAAGGGTAAAATGGACTTTTTGAACTTAAAAATGAAAAGATGTAGAAGGACAGGTTTTTTTTTGAAGGTTTTAATACTTTAGGGGGGTAATTGATGTAGGGTGAATACTTCAGGGGTGGTAACTGTATTTAACCCTATAATTTTATAATTAACCCACCCCCCCAACTGCCACCTTCCGTCGCCACCGCCAGCCACTTCCTCCTCCCCTTCAATTGCCGCGCCGCCAGCCCGCCTCCACCTGCTAGCTGGCACCGCCCCCGCCTCCCCCTGCTAGTCCGGCGCCTCCCCCTGCGAGTCCCACCGCCTCCCCGCACCAGCGCCAGCGCCTCCCCCTGCATACAGTTGTGCGGCTTGCGCCACCTCCTCGTCCCATCCGCCTGCGAGTCTCATCGCCGCCGCCCCCCGTTTCACCCCCCCCCCCCATTTTCCCCTATCTTCGCGCTATCCCTCCCCCTCCCTCCGACGCCGTCGCCGGCGTCGTTTCCTCCTCCCCCCTTCAGCCCCCAATCGTCGGTGGCCCCCAACCCCCCCCCCCCCCACCCCTCTCTCTCCATATATATATAATACATAATTTTAATTATATTTTTTTTAGGTTTAAATACAGTTACCACCCCTAAAGTATCCACCCTATATCAATTACCCCCATAAAGTATTAAAATCTTAAAAAAACCCTGATCTTCTAACACCTTTAATTTTGAAGCTCAAAAAGTCCATTTTACCCTTACTAAAATTTGATTTATGAAAAAAAATTAAAGAGATTTTTAAAATACCAAAACCACTCTTTTTTTAAATTTTATCTAATTTTATTGTTACTTGTTCATCGAGTTTTTTTTTTATTTTTATAATTCTAAAGTATTTGGAGCTTATTTTATTTTAGTTTCACTCATTTGTCAAACCAAGTTAAAAATAAATTTATACATTTATATAATTTCCACATTTATATAATTACCATATATATATAAATATATTAATTGTATATTTTCTTATTAGCTCATGGTCAGCTCTTTCAGTTTTATTAGTTGTATATTTGTTTAAGTAAATATATATATATATATGCATGTATAAATTTATTTTTAATTTGGTTTGACAAACAAGGAAAACTAAAATAAAATGAGCTCCAAGTACTTTAGGATTACGAAAATAAAAATAGTTCGATGAATAAGTGAAACTAGAATTAGACAAAGTTTAAAAAAAGAGTGATTTTAGTATTTTAAAAATTCGTTTAATTTTTTTTCAAAAAGCAATTTGTAGTAAGAGTAAAATGGACATTTTAAACTTAAAAATGATAGGAGTTAGAAGGCCAAGATTTTTTTTGAAGGTTTTAATACTTTAGGGGGGTAATTGATGTAGGGTGAATACTTCAGGGGTGGTAATTGTATTTAACTCTTTTTTTTAATATATATGTTAAATTATAATTTATATATTATATATATATATATATTATATAAAGTTTTAAATCTATACCGTTGATTTGAATCAAATAAAATCTAAACCATTGATCTATAATCAAATCTGGACCATAGATTTTAATCAGATCCAACGGTCTTTAAATGAGGATATGACTATATTTTTAGAAATAAAAATTAAAAAAAAATAAGGAATATAACAAATAGTGCATGTAATACACGCAAACGCATGAGGGGCCTTTTTGCTTGTTTTTTTATAAACATAGGGGGTATTACTTTTTTTTCATATGGGGGTTTTTACACATTTTGTATAACACAGGGGTTAATGCATTTTTCCCATTAAAAATAGTCAAACCAAGACCAATATAGAGTAAAGAAGTAATATCAAATCACAATATATAGTGAAGATACATTATTTACCTGATATTTTCAATGCAATATTTTAAATATATATTCAAATGGTGATATTTCAATAATTTTATTAAGTTAACTTCATTTTCTCCACAAATTACATGAACATTTGGTTGATTATGATTTCATCAATCTTCACAAATTGAAATAATTACTATTCTGGCATTTTTTTTACATTTTTGTCATCCAGCAATGGAAACTCTATAAAAAAAGCTTCATAGGTGAAAATTAACAATTAACTGATACTTTCGTAATGACGAAATACCTCATAATTGCAAACTTACTGACCCTTCTCTTCATAACTTCTACCTTTCTCCAAGCGCTTTCTTTGGAAGATTCAAAATGTTTCTTGAGCCTTAGATATGGGGTTCACGTCCTAAATAATCTCCCTCCAGGTTCTTCATTGGTGGTACGTTGTCAATCCAAGAACGACGACCTCGGATATCATACACTTAGTGTGGGACAAGATTTTAATTGGCGATTTTGTAATAATCCCTCGAGTACTTTGTTCTTCTGTCATCTTTGGTGGGGCTCGAAAGATAAAAGTTTTGATGTTTTTAGTCCAAGTATACATCGTGAGTGCGGTAGTCAGCTGTGTTTCTGGTCAGCAAGAAGTGACGGCATTTATTTATCTGATCATGTGGACAAATATTACGAAAAAGTATATGACTGGTGATCCAATTCATAGTTCTCAATGATTGTCCACTCCAAGTTCTGCATCTTATTAGGAGTGACTTATATCAGTGAAACCATGAATAAGACTTATATTTGAATAAAATTTCACTTGATCTTTGTCTTTATTTTGTGTTCATATCGCAAATTTGAAATAAAACCAACATATATTATGGAAATAGTTCATATCAAATTTTCAATCAAATTAATCCAATGACATTTTGGTCCTCTTACAAATCTGATGAAATTTTTTATGTAGGGTTTCCCACAAATTTCTAAAATGAAATCAATTGAACACATTTTTTGAGTTGTCATTGAAATTGTAAATAAAGTTAAATTTTTTTTACATAAGTGAAGGACTATTTTTGACAAGACAATTATCACTTTTATGAAATAAAACATTATTTTGGATGCATTAGTAAATTACAATGACTTCTCCTGAGGTTTGATATAATTACAGATATTCTCTTATTGTTTCAAAAATTACAATACCCCCTGAAGTTTGTAATTTTTAACCAAGGGCCTGAAATGGTTCATTTTGTCCTTAATTTATTTTTTAAATTGTAGAAAAATCAGTCGAGACAAATTACATTGTTGCTCCTTTGTGTAAAAAATGTAAGGAACCTCTCCCTACACATTTTTGTCCAAAAAAATTTAGAGAATTTTAAAAAATAATTCAATTTGCATAAGGACATTTTGATCATTTCACCCATAAAAATGATGAAAATGGGTTATTTGTTAGACGGTTACAAACATCATGGGGATATTTGTAATTTTTGAAACAAGAGGGTATCCGTAATTATGTAAATCTCAGGGGATGTCATTATAATTTACCCTTAAATTAACTCAAGTGATTTTTGGGTGAATTGCCCTATATCCAATATTTAATTGACAACTTAAATTTAGTCATTCTATCCTAATTAGGATTTAATTGTTTAAATATTTAATTATATTCGGACATGTGATCTTTCCACATCGAGTCAATCGTAAATCTGAGCTAGGAGTGAGAACCCTATTATGAGTGCCACTAAACAATTATACTAGTATTTGAGAAAACTGGAAGAGTATAAATTATTATTATAATTTTACTTGTTCTAAACGAGAAAATGTCCTTAAATATCTTCGTCATTATTTTCGAAGAAATGAAACGAGATTCTATGGAAAAAGTTACAGATGGTTTTACATAATTCATTGGTGGTTAAATCGCTTTTGTAAATTTCATGTTGTTCCTATATTGCTTGCGCGTAAAGTCTACCTCTGAGCCACGAGTATCATGATGTGGTTATCGACCCTACTATATGATGAAATTATAGAATTTTCATACAATAAGGTCACTATGCACTGGGCTATATGGTTCGCGGGGCACACTAGGGTAGCATAGGGATGCCAGTAAAACCCCGTTGTCCATTTCTAATACGGTGTTCTATTACAGATAGGCTGGAAGTTGTCTGTAGCTGTGATGACGCCATATACTTAAACATGACATTTCTAAGCGGTCATAGAATCACTCCTTATTCGAAGAATAAGATAGTAAGTGGTTTTCTGGGAGATAAAATGGTGGTATTTGCACTAATCTGGTTATCTTAACCTCAAATAGTCAAACCACACACACAATGAGTGCAACAAATTCCTCTACCGATTTGGATGGACCATTTCACAAATCAAAGACAAATGTAAAAGTATTTACTATCATGAGTTCATAATGTGGCAATGTAAATCCCATTACTTGTATTGAAATCCTCAAATAAAGTTATGGTCTCCTTCAAATATTATGATTTGATACAAGGATAATTAGTAAATTCTATGTTGATAGTTACTTACAATGAACAATTAAAAATAGTCAAACCAAGACCAATATAGAGTAAAGAAAATGAAATATCAAGTCACTAGTACAAAACCCGTGCCAAGGCATGGGGAATATTTTCAATTAAATCGTGACTATAATGATAAATATTCAAAAATATATACTTATAAAGTTGAAAATAAATTATCTATCTTTGTATATTAGTTCTAATAAAAATTATGTAAAATATAAATTTTCTTGAATTGAATGAGCTATCATTAATTATTTAGAAAAATATCCATACAATCATAGATTCTTATATTTTTTTTAATCGCTTTGATTACAAATTGCTTATGTTATAGTATTGTTGGTGGAGTATAGCCGCGGTTCATTTTATACATTTGATCTTCTACGAGTGTCAACACCTTGATATGAGCTACTTAATTTATGTCTCCTTGGCTGCAGATAAAGACACATCCTAAATTTTCAACAATAATTTATTTTGTGCTTTATTTTGTTCATCAATAATTCTTACTTTAAGTATGTGCTCTTGGAACCAACATCCAAATGTACTTTATTCATGATAACATATACGCCTTTAATTTTCTAACTTAACCTGCTTCAATGAGTGCAACGAATAAGAACTGACACACCCCTGCGATGATTTATGCTCTCTCAACCAAGAAACCAACGTTAATTAGTTATCAAAATGATGAAGTTTAGGCCATAAAAACCAACTATAGTTTACGCATGTAAGTATTTATTTGCTTGTGGGGAGAGATTGATTTGAGTTTCAATTAATTATTTGATTATAATTTATCTAGTCATTTATTTGATTTTATATTTAAAGCATATAAGTAGATTTGCTAAAGTATAGTTTGAAATTTTTATCATTGCAATTCGAAAACATTAGTAAAATTAAGCTTAGCCTAGAATTACTAAAATATGAACAAAGATTAAGCTTAGCCTACCTTGTAAGCAAATATATTTTATTTTTATTTAAATTAGATAAATGTTAGATTATTTGATTTAATAAAGATTTACAAATTTGTTCAGGTAAATCGATTAGGGATACAATCTAAAATTCAAACTTATTTTTACATCTTTCAATATTTTTTTTGTGATTATTATCATATTAAATTTTAATTTTTACCATATAAAAATTTACTTTATTTATAATTTTTTATTTTATTAGCTTTTATAAACCATAGTTCTCCGGTATCTCTTTGAATTATATTTTGCCATGTAAGAAATTTTTTTATTTGTATTTAGTGTTGATAAATGATTTGAATGTATCCAAAAGATAAATTAGTTAGGGATACAATCAATCTAAAATTCATTTTAATATTAAATAATACTCATATATTCTTAATATTCACTAATTATTTTTATTTCTAAGTTTTGAATTATTTTTTAATTAATCATTTTATTTTAAATTTTGAATTATTTGTAAATTTTACTTATTTAGTTATTTTGAAACTTAAAAAATTGTCATTCATCTTATATTTAAATTTAGATAAGTATGCCATTATTTGTTTATCCAAAAGATTCACTCATTTTTTTGTCTAAGATCAAAATCGAGAATTAGTTAGTAAAATAATCCAAATTCATTTTTGTGTTCAATATACTTTTGTATTTTTATACTTATTAACTTAGTTTTCAATATATTAATTATTTACTTATTTTATATTTAAAAGAATATTATATATAGTTCTATTTTAATTATCTTTTAGAAAATACAATTCTTTTATGGATAAACTATTGAATGTTATCTATAACATAAATACATATATATTGGATAAACATGGCTTTATTTACTTAAAAAAGTTATATATAATATTGATTAGATTCTTTTGGATAAATGCTAATTATATTTTTTTCTCTTTTATCCAAAAAGTTGCTAAATTCCTTTTGGCAGCATAGAGCTCATTGAGGCTATCCACATCTGTGCATACGTGGCGCTTAGATGGATAGTCTCAATGATCCTGTTTTATTATATATAGATTATATACAGTGGAGATACATAATTTTTACCTGATTTGCAAGATTTTAAATATATGTTCAAATGGTGATATTTCAATAATTTTATTAAGTTAACTTCCTTTTCTCCACAAATTACATAAACATTTGGTTGATTATGATTTCATCAATCTTCACAAATTGAAATAATTACTATTCTGGCCTTTTTTTCACATTTTGTCATCCAGCAATGGAAACTCTATAAAAGGACCTTCATAGGTGAAAATTAACAATTAACAGATACTTTCGTAATGACGAAATACCTCATAATTGCAAACTTACTCACCCTTCTCTTCATAATTTCTACCTTTCCCCAAGCATTTTCTTTGGACGATAAAAACTGTTTCTTGAGCCTTAGATATGGGGTTCACGTCCTAAATAATCTCCCTCCAGGTTCTTCACTGGTGGTACGTTGTCAATCCAAGAACGACGACCTCGGATATCATACACTTAGTGTGGGCCAAGATTTTAATTGGCGATTTTGTAATAATCCCTCCAGTACTCTGTTCTTCTGTCATCTTTGGTGGGGTTCGAAAGATAAAAGTTTTGATGTTTTCAGTCCAAGTATACAGCGTGAGTGCGGTAGTCAGCTGTGTTTCTGGTCAGCAAGAAGTGACGGCATTTATTTATCTGATCATGTGGACAAATATTACGAAAAAAAATATGACTGGTGATCCGATTCATAGTTCTCAATGATTGTCTACTCCCAAGTTCTGCATCTTAGGAGTGACTTATATGAGTGAAACTATGAATAAGACTTATATTTGAATAAAATTTCAGTTGATCTTTGTCTTTATTTAGTGTTCATATTGCAAATTGTTGTAATTTTTGGTTTCTTTTGTGTGTGCGCGCACGTGTATTAACGGTGATAAAATGCATACGATCTCGTAAAAAGAAATAGTAATTTCTTTTGTAGTAATAAGCATTTTAATTTATAAGATTGTTGCATTCTCTACTTACTATACACTTGACCTCATACGTCTGGTATAACGTACATGAGAAGTGTGATGCTGATGGTACAAAAAATAGTCAGGCGGCAAATTACTAGAATAATATAAATAATTACATCATAATATATGTCTATTTTTTTCTTCCCCACTCTCTTCAATTTTTACGCTAATCGAGGTAGACAATGGTAAAATACTAATTTATCCCTCACCTACTCGTATTATATGGATAGGATTAATTGGCCAAGGCTATTTCGATAATTCAATACGTCCTCATTAATTTGGTAAGTCAGCATTTTTTTTTTTTTTAAAACTTGTTTCCTTTTTCGACACCTTCCTTTTTGGTAAAATCAAAACTTTTCTTTTATTGGCTGGTTCTTTCCACCATGAGATGCATTTGAAATAAAACCACATATTATTATGGAAATAGTTCATATGAAATTTTCAATCAAATTAATCCAATGCCATTTTAGTCCTCTTACAAATCCCATGGAATTTTTTCTGTAGAGTTCCCCACAAATTTCTAAAATGAAATCAATTGAACAAATTTTTTGAGTTGTCATTGAAATTGTAAATAAAGTTAAAAAAATTTACACAAGTGAAGGACTATTTTAGTATTTTTTACAAGACAATTATCACTTTTATGAAATAAAACATTATTTTGGAATGCCTAAACAGGAAAATAAGAACACACTACAAGAAAATAGAAAATTAGCGACAATGACAATTTTAATATTGTCATTAATTATATATATTTAGTGACAAGAATATTTATTTTGTCACAATAATGAATTTTATGATTTTAATAATTACTATTATTTTGTAAAAATTATTATTAGTGACAAAAAATATGCACAAAGTTGTCACTAAATACAATTAGTGACTCATGTATAGTGACAACCTAGTGACAATAAATAATTGTTATCACTATATTGTGTTGTCACTAAGTTGTCATTATAGATGTGTCACTAATTGTATTTAGTGATAATTTTATACACATTTTTTATCACTAATAATTATATAGTGACAAAATGAAAAATAATGTCACTTAATACATATTTTTAGTGACAACTTTTAAATTATCATTTGATATTTTGTCACTAATATCATATTTTCTTGTAGTGACATTTAATATCGTAAAAACAATTGTATTTTTTGCTATAACTCCATGAGATTTGGGTGACGTGGGAAAATTTTTGTTGCCCGTTTGGGTAAATTTACATTATGTTTTTAAGTGAGCCCATTTTATATTTATATCATTAAATGATATATTACAGTCACTATTAATTAATATATACAATCAGTATGTTAATATATTAGTACAGTCACTATTAACTACTAATAATTTGTATAATTAATCAATGATTATTATTTAGGACGAATTACAATGATCTCTCCTGAGGTTTGACATAATTACAAATACTCCATTATTTTATTAAAAACTATAAATACCCTCCGGAGGTTTGTAACCGTCTAATAAAAACCCATTTCCATAAGACGAACTGACTAAAATGCCCTTATGCAAACTGAATTATTTTTTAAATATTTTAAATTGTTTTGGACTCAAATGCACAGGGAGAGGTTTCTTACGTTTTTTACATAGAGGATCAATAATGTAATTTGTCTCGACTGATTTTTCTACAATTTTAAAGATATCAAGGGTAAAATGGACAATTTCAGGTCTTTGGTTAAAAATTACAATCTCAGGGGGGTTTGTAATTTTTAAAAAATAAAGAATATTCATAATTATGCCAAACCTCATAAGAAGTTATTGTAATTCACCCTATTATTTAAGTAAATAAAAAGTTGGGTTAATGAGACTGGCCTCCTCTCTACTATAGGGTATACAAATTTATCCTCTTACTATGAAAATTATATAATTTTTCCTTGTTGGTTTTGTACCGATTACCAATCAACCTCGATGAAAGGTCGTTGCTGATATCAACCAACAAATTTATATAATCTTCCTATTTTGCCCTCAAGGTAGAATTTTTATCATTTTACTTATCAAAATACCCTTAAAGGGTGAATTTGTAATTTTTCTTAACTAGAAATGGTGCTACTTTTATCATACCAAGTTTAAATATATATGTTTCTAATAACTTCATAAACTAAGATTTAATCTCAATATTGAATTCTTTTAGGTTGTGATGTAGATGCTCATTTTACCATTTATTGGCTACATTTGTATGATAATGATATATTAATGTTTGTTCTTACAAACTTTAAAAATATAAATATGTACTTATACAATAAGTATTTTTCAAATCAAGAAAAATGAATATACCTATTTTAATGAAATAATCGCTTATTCCTAAAAAAAAAAAGAAAAAAAAAAAGAAAGAAGACGATTGCATCAATGAATGGGCAACAAAATTGGCCAACTGACAATTGTTGAGCAAATCGTTAAACAAAAGTAGTAGTCATATTAAGAGACAATATTTCTCCTCACTACAAAAAATATGACATTTAGCTATGGCTAATTGTCATAATTAATACTAAATAATCATAACGAATAGTTATTGACCACGGTCATGCAACGGTTCTAGACCGTGAATTTTGCGAGGGTGGCGAAAATATTTAGCCATAGGCGAATATTTTTACCACGGCTAAAAGCCGTGTCAAATAAGTTTTTAATGGTGGAAAATCTAGTTTTTGCATGGTTTTTATTTAACCGTAATTAATAATAGTTATTTACCATATTTTTTAGCCATGGTCAATAAAAATATAGCTAATATTAATTTTTTTTCTAGTGCCTGTAGTTGTAATCTTAATCGAATAAGATCATTTATGATGACAAATGCATATAATACGTGCTCAATAGACACATAGATTATGTAATTTCAATAAAGGGGAAAATGTAATTTTAGTCCTGTAATTAGGGGGTGACATTTTTTGTCCTACACGAATTGATTTTCGCGATTTAGTCATGTAACTTTAAAATTTTGATAATTTTAATCATTTTTCAGTTAATTTGGCCGAAAAATTACATGTGACATGTACATGACCCAATTAATTTGCAATTCTAATCCTGTAACTTAGGAGATGTGGCAGTTTTGGTCCGCACAAATTGATTTATAAGACTAAATTTACAAATTAATTGGGTCATGTGCAAATCACATTCAATATTCCAACCAAATTGGCTGGAAAATAACTAAAATTGCCAAAATTTTAAAGTTGTAGAACTGAATTGCGAAAATCAATTCGTGTAGGACAAAAAATATCACTCCCCCAAATTACAGGATTAAAATTATATTTTTTCCTCAATAAATATATGATATATTTAAATAATCTCAAGATGTTTTGAAAGTAATAATATATGACACTCCCCTCATCAGCTTATTTCTTAGCATGCAAGAACTTCACCTAAAACCCACTACAAATGGAGTAGCTCAAACTAATATTGTGACTTTTATATGTATTTTTTAGCTTCTATTTAAAAAATACACCAATACTTATATTAGAATTCTTTAAAGTAAAATTCTAACTTTTGTTGATGTCTTTATAGGTAAATATTTTTGTGCAATTTAAAAATTTGTTGTTGATAATGTCGTTTGGAATGAAGAATTAAAAGAAGAGATGATATCATGGTGTGGACTGAAGGAACTTTAAAGTCAGCTTACCTTTGTAAATTTATGGAATTTATAGTTTTCAAAAAGTATGCTCACACTGTCAATTAAACTACGTATAATCTTCTTTAATATTATGTATTTTTCTTTTATGTATTTGTCCTGATCTGGGTTGCTATTATGCTATCTCCAAAAGATCATCTCGAGTGTCTTTCAGTGAGCTCCCCAGACTATGAAACCTGAGAAGAGAAAGCACATTAGGCTAGCCGGAATAGTCCTAGACGAAAATCCTACGATGCTTAAGTCACTTTAGGTCGAGATGATAGGTAGGAGATCTTGGAGAAATAAATGCTCTGGAATGTAATAAATAACTTACCATAAATGCAGTGCAATGAGACTATTTATAGGGCCAAGTGTACTTATTGGCCTGATCCACGTGACATCATTTTAATATCCTGATTGTGACTATCAACGATCCAGATCTCTCGTTGCTTAAACAAGTCCGAACACAGGTCGCCGGTGGGTGGGGTCGCTAGGCCCAAATCCGCGGGTTAATGGGCTTGTTGGGATGGCTTTGGGCCATGTTGGAGTATCCAAGCCCATGTCTTTAGTCATCATGGTGCACTCCCATCACGTCCTTCGATTATATTTATCAAAATTAGGTTGCTCAAGCACCAATACGAGAAAAAAGTGATGTGTATATATCTTAATCGTCTATTCCCGTCCCTTTAATTATTAGTACTTTTATGTTGTGCAGGTTTTCATTTTTTCTTGATATTTTTTAAATTTTGAATTCTTTTATATTACAAATACTTGTAATATCTTATTTTAAGTGGTTATGTGAGATTTTTTAGATACTAATTTGCAGGTGAAATTTGGAATATTCCTTTAATATCAAGTCATACTACATTAGTTGTAGTATATATATATATATATAATATGAGTTATAATTCAAAAATCTACTAGTATGAAATTATGTCCACTAAAAAATGTACAACTTTATTTTATTTACATTAGATTTTATTTTATATGTCTTAACCTCCGTTTAAAAAAATTACGCGCCCAAAAACCGCATGTAACTACTGCTAATATATCGAGGAAGTATTTTTTAATTGTTTATATCATATGTATATATATATGTATATCAGACAAGTAAATATACAGTCCTCCTATATATAACAAACATAATGCGCTAAAAAACATTTAGTATCTGATGTGTCTTTAATTCTATTTTCGTATTAGGGTAAATTATTTTGACACATCTTAAGGTTAGATCTAAATATACAAATATTTCTTATTTTTTGTAAGATTACAAATACACCCCTTAAAATTATAATTGTAATTAACATGGGGGGGGGGTCGACTTACTAGTACACCTCCTAAATAAATTACACCGAGACCCCCTTAAAGTTAAAATTTGAGAAAAGACAGGTAGTATTTGTATAACATAATTTTTAGAACTTAACGATGTAATATACCCTTACTATTATATAATTAATGGTGTCATACTAACGCAAATGACATGCATCTCAGCTTTAAATTATAATTCATTCAAGAAAATGTGTGTCAACCACGTGTTGGCGAGACCGCTGTATAACATTAAATTGTAATAGAAGATCTCCACTGAAAAATTCAATCTACAGTGAAGTTTCTTCAAAATCTCATGATAACAAACCCTTTGTAGTGCTTTTTATCGTATTTTTCTTAATATTTGTCAAATATATATATACAAATATCTATTACTTTACGTCTTCAATTAATGTACATATAAGGTCAAAAACGTGCTATCGCTATATATTATACACCATATGATAAGCTACAATTTTTAATAATTAAGAAACCTTAATTTACGCATAGAAAAAATATTGGTCAATAGATCAAATGTCAAACTCCTCTCAATTAATTAACAATTTTTTGAATATTTTATGCAGCTAATTTATATGTAAAAAATTCCAAATATATAATATTCCATTAGAAAGGGTTGAAATTTGATAACATACTTTAGGAGAAACGTCCTACTTTTGATAGTTGAGATGCCCTTTATAGCTCCAAAGTTGCTCTTTATTCTAAGTCAAAGCATTCTTTTCTTTTTTTTCTTTTTATTTTTTTTAAAACTTTATATATATAAATATGTGTGTGTGGTCATATAAAGATATAAAGACATAAAGCATGGGGAAATACTGTAAAGCTACTATGAATATTCTTGGGGGGAAAGTAAACCCTAATTCGACTTTCTTAATCTTTAAGTAGGGGTGGTGATAATGCCACGGCAAATATTCTAATGCCAAAGCTAAAAATAATAGATTGACGCTTGTGCCCTTGGATAATATGGGTCGATGACATGTTGGTGGATGAAGGAGTTGAGAATTCTATTTATTTATTTATTTAGTTAGTTGTTTATGTTTGTCTTTCTAGCTTGATTTGAAATTAAGGTTGAGTAAATCAATTTCCCAGTTCTACTCTGGCATGCTTGGGCATTATCATTAGTGATGCTTATCTTGGGATCTGGTAGCACCATAGAATGTCGAAAGATCGGTTGAGTAATCTAAAATTTTTTGGGGGACTAAAATAGGCGTTAGCACTCTAATATTTAAATTAGTAACTGTCTTAGCTAGGATTCAAATAAGAATATATGGAAAATGCTTGAGAATCAATAGAGTAATCGAATGAATGAAGGGAAAACGAGTGCAATGCTGAAAAGTGTGCGAAAACGAGAGAATGAACAGATTAGTTAGCTCGTTGATTGATTACCTCACTTGACCTATTTGGTCTTATATACATAGAAACTGGTTAAAGGAATCTAGCTATGAGTCTGTTAGGCATGATCTGCATATTCCCGGATTGTGGAGAAAGTCTAATACTCGTGGGATTTGATTGGTCTAGTTGTGTGCCACATCAACCACATCCCATGCGAACATGAAATAGTAGGTAAGGCACCTATCTAGGAGGGGTTGTTACTTGTTGGGGCCAGTTTGGCCCTTATCCCGAACTTCTTGTTGGTTCAATTTCTCAATACTGATGTTTTTTCAGGTAGACATGTCGTTTAAGGTGGTCAGTGATGTTGGCATATTAGCTTAGTTGGTCACGTTACTAGTGGGTCGTACGTGGACCTGAGCCTAGGTGCACGTCACAAATGGGCTTGGATTCCTTCGTTAAATAGGTCGGATGATTCCTTGGGCATTGAAAAAATCGATACCCTAGGTGTCGATTAGGTTTTGATATGTATTAGGGATGGCAATGAAATGGAATTTGGTATGAGTTTGTTAAAATGAGGACGTACTATTTAATGAAGCCTACGACCAAATGGAGCTAGGAGACACCCCACTGGAGCCCGTCAACATCTCCTGACCAAATGGAGCTAGGAGACACCCCACTAGAGCCCGTCAACATCTCCCTATTTGGATTTCCGGGAAAAGTAGTCCATCTCTGGGGAATGGTGTTCTACCACTTGTCACTAGGCATGAAACCCTGGTGGAAGACCATGGTCAAATTCCTGGTGGTGGACATCCGCACGACATACAACACCATCTTGGTTATGCCACTCTTAACGTCCTTAAAGCGGTTATCTCCACATACCACACGAAGATCAAGTTTCCCATGAAGAATGGTGTTGGGGAAGTCGTCAGAGACCAACTTCAGACTAATAAGTGTAGAGGCCATACGAAAAGGACATAAGCGAGGCCCCCAGGAAGTTGATCGAGAATAGCTCAGACGCTTCGAAGGAAAATAGCCTATCTCAAGCAAGGAGGCAAACCCTAAGCAAGGAGCCTCTACTCAAGTCCAGCCTGCGAAAGAATTACTAAACATCGAATTGGTACCTGGCCAACCAGACAAGCTCACCTGTATAGGCTCCCAGCTTGGGCACAACATCAGGGAAAGGTTGATTCAATGTCTAAAGGACGACGTGGGTGTTTTCGCATCACCACCTTTGTACTTGTAAGGAATCAATTTGGAAGTAATGGTGCACTATCTCAACGTGGATTCTGCCATGAAGCTAAAATCATCCAGGTCGAAATTGACAAACCTTGGAAGTAGTGCACATCCGCATAATATAGTTTCCCGAGCGGCTTACCAATGTGGTGCTCGTGCCCAAATGTGGAGGTAAATGATAAAGTGCATCAATTTTCGAGACATAAACAAGGTGTGCCCTAAAAATTTATATTTGTTGCTGATGATAGACCAACTAGTGGACTCCACCCTAAGTGTGAGCTCCTCAACTTGATGGACGCCTCCCAAGACTACCACCAGATCATGCTGGCACTAGAAGGCTAAAAGAGACTAAGCTTCATCACCATGGCACGCACCTACTGTTGCTTGGTCATGCTCTACGGGCTTATGAACGCGGGCATCACTTACCAATGCTTTGATTGACCTATGAGAGACGGAATATTAACATCCTTAAAGTATTGTGTGCCCCATGTTAATACTCATTGAAATAGCCCAATGTAACTCCGAATCCGTGTACCACTGAAAAAAATTGATGACTTCTTGGTGCTAATTTCCTTACTAGGTTCTAATGCACTCGTTGGAATACCATCTTAATGTGATATGTTGTGGGAACGTGAGAACGACAGTAAACAAGCATGCCACCTGCAAAGAGTAAATGAGAGATGCTAGGACTCGCGACACAAATTGATATGCCACTAATATGGTCATGTTGATGTTCGTGTTCCAGCAAGCTACTAAATGCTTCTACGGGGATAAAAAATTTCTTCGACGAATGCCTCATTGAGAGACAATATGATCAAACTGCATGCCACTAAACAGAGGTGACACGATGTATAATAAGGGAGACAAAATTAAGGTACCCGATTTTAAGCATAACCATCTCCTGAAACTTTCACTCTACCTCATCACAGGTCTTGCTCATGTCCAACTTAAGTACCATATAACCTTAGATTCTCGCTTCCTACTCTTAGGAAAGTGATACATAAACAAGTAAAATGTTACCAACTATAACTCTGTTGGGAATAAAGCAAATTGCGATGGCCTAATAATTCGATCAAGCTAACATTTGCTAAGTACCTATTTTAACAAAGAATTAATTATTTATAAATTTATACGCGCATGTCTTAGCCTTTAAAACATTAAAAATTCTAAACATATTTGTTACTTTCATGTGTTAACATACACACTACTTTTTCATTAAATGTTAAATTTGATTCAAAGAACATTATATTTATGATTTTTAGTAATTATAAATAGATATGTAATATATACATAGTTATATAAATACAATATAAAATATACAGAATAAAATTACATTTGACTGGAATTGTTGAATCGAATAAATCCAGAAATTAAAATCCGAAAATAAAGCCAAAATGTGCAAATAAAGTTTGGGTTTAAGCAGTCAACTAGATCAGATGAACACTAGAATTCAGATTTTAATACAAATAAACTTTGAGTTGACTCAGCCAAATAAACTCCAGTCAACACAAGACAAAACTCATTGACTTTTAAGCACTGGGTCGGTGGATTGTTAGCGCAAGGTATCTCAAGGGTATTTGTGTAATTTTTTGCTACAAAATACGGTGTACTTCTAATTACAATTACAATCACAAAAATAATTATTAAAAAAGAGATCACCAAGAAAAAAAACAAAGTGTTTTAAAATATAGATTTGGTCTGTTCAACCGGCAGCAAATAAAAATATAAATAAATAAATAAATTCCCTTAAAAGCGGAATCCGTCCCTTCAAACCCTCTTTTCGCCTACATCTACGGCTGGTCTTCCTCCCCGCGTGAGCACTACTTTCCATCTCAATTCTTCCTACGGATTCTTATTTAATAAAAAGAAATACTCTCTCACCAAAAAAAAAAAAAAACGGAATACAAAAAGTTGTGGATCTTCTTCATATCTCAATTATAGTTGTAAATAAATCGAATCGAGTCGAACGTATTATTGCTTAAACTCATTTGAATAAAAATTATATTTGAACTTGATGTTTTATTAATCGAATTGAATTCAAATGAACTTTAATTCACGAACATAACTCAAGTAGTTTAATGTTTTTTAGTATATGTTGTTATTCTTGTACTACTTAAATTGAATTCAATTAAATTTAATGAGCCGAATTAAATTAATAATTGAGTAGTTTGATTTATTTTTCAACTTTTTCCCGTCTGCCAAAAGCTAGCATCTCCCTTTCCTCTTTTTCATCCCTTTTCTCTTTAATTTTATGAATAAAGAGAGTTATCTGTTTTACATAATAACAATAATAATAATAATAATAATAATAATAATAATAATAATAATAATAAAGACTTCCTATTCTCTTATGAATAAAGAGAAAAAGAAAAAAAAAAAAACACAAGAAGAGGCAATACCACAGTTCTATATACATAACTTGGCCATCAAATAATTTTACAAAGGACTATGAGGGAAAACTGGAACTGAATGAATTACAAAGAGAAAACAACTGGAGAAAAACACAATCTGCTTCACTCAATACATATCAAACAAATTGCTATATATCAGACCAAAAAACGAAAAAAAATAAAAAATAAAACAGAAAAACAAGGATACTCACTAAAACCCGCATCCATGCCGTTGTCGAAAATTAGAAAACAACCCTTCTTTTTTCTCTTTTTCAAATCTGTTTTTTCCATATAATACAGTATACTACTAAGAGGTTAAAGTTTGATGTATACCAACTATTCGGTGGTGTTCATTTCTCTGTGCAGGAGTAAGCGATTTCTGGACGGTTAGACGTCTTGGATCAATCTCCTGTATGGCAATAAAAAGCGAAAGAAAGAAGAAAAAAACGACGAGGGCATTAGAAGATATTCACATAACTATAGCATAAGATGAGAAAAATGTGATGCAAGTCACTTTTGGTCCATTCTGTCTGGCAATGAAAAGATAGCACCTACCAAAAGAACATATCACATTATGATCATCAGCCAGCAATGTAAACAAAGTGAACCCCAACCAGTTGGAATTTGGATTGTATGGCATAAATACAGTATAGCATACAGGTATAATTAAATATCACACTTCAGCCTGACCCCTCTTGCAATCAAGATGTCTACTTCTCTTATGTCAATGTATTTATTGTTAATTAAGACCAACTACTTGCTTTCTTAGTACGAACGAAATGATATTTGCGTTCCAGTTGAAACTGAAATTGACAAACATGGACCACATACAGTATAATGGTTTTCAGGAGCCACACCAGAAATGCAAAACAGAGCCCCCATGGAAATGGGATATCAGCAAAAACATGAGTTTTAGCCAATTCTGGCTCAAGGTCCCGATACCACAATGCCAAAGATGATGAAGCAAACCGGCCGACTATCCAATGCTTTTATGTTGTGTGCTTAGCAACCGTATATAATGTTATGGGAGAATCAGTCGGCAGCTGTGTTTAGGCCAATAACATAGTTTCTACTTTTAGTTCTTTTCAACCCAAATAGTGATTCTCGAAGTTGAATCCTTCTACACAACTCATTCTTGCTTGATTAAAGAATCTTTTAATTTCATATTTTACAAAATCGTTCCTGAATCCACCGAATGTAACAGTTCTTCAATCACACTCAGCAACTAAGTTACAATTCAGCATCCTGAAGGATTAATCAACTGCTTTTTGGGCACTTTGTTATCAGAGGATATTTGGACACAACAACATACTATTGTGTGATAAATGCGAATGATCAAACAAATTGATAATTATCATGTCTAATTCAGTGCCAAGAACTATTACCTTTCGTTGGCGGGAGGTGGTTAGTGACGCTACTGATTATTCCCTCCATGTCCTCGAGAATATACTAGTTAGCCTATTCCCCGAGAGTCTGTGCAAAGCCTTTTTAGCTCCAGCCACATCCATTTCTGCCAATCTCTGCAAATGCCCGTAAACACCGGCTGCGATGAGCTTCTTCCGACAACCCTGGCTCCCTCCAGCCATGATAGCCGCCACCACCGCCACTGGAAACTTCTTTGAGACTACATCATTTTTAGAATCCAACATTTGCACCAGCCTGATCAAATTCTTCTCGTCTCTCACCAATTCTTTCCTATTGGCTTTCACAGATAACAGTGACACCAAAGCCTTTGTCGCAACTTCTTGCATTGCATCAGGCTTGACAGATTCCATTAGCTTCAGTAAAGAACCCATACACCCAGCAATGGCAATCTTATTACTATCGGTGATCGATAATTTGGCAAGCAATGAAGCAGAAATATGCTGTAACCTTAGGTTTCCATGCTTTATCAACTCCGCGATTCGTATTATAAACATGGTCGACCCAGATAAAACCCGGTAGCTGGTATCCGAGGCAGATAATGAACAAATTGCACTCAATACATGTTCTAAAGTATCGGCAGTTGGGCACTCATGAAACAAATGTAACAATCTCTGCAAGCCCTTTTCTTGTAACAACAAATTGCGAAAATACTCACTTGTGGAAGCGAGAATGGATATGCAATTGGCCGCTTTTCCTTGGGCCGATGCGCTCCCAGAAGCGAGCAACTGTATCAAGACAGGGACAGCGCCTTCCTCTGCCAATGCAACCCGAATATCTTCGACTGGACAGACATTTCTTATAGCTCCAATGGCGTGTGCTTGAGATGTAAGAGAACCAGATTTACACAATTCGATTAGAATGGGGACACCACCATAAGCAGAAATCGCCCAGGCATTATCGGCATCAGCAGTGATGGACTCCACAGCCATGGCGGCCTTTTCCTTAATCGGTGCCGAGCTGCACTCGATAATCCTCAACAAGGAGCCCAGAGCCCCCTCCTCAAAAACAATTTTCCGCGGCAAATCGCCGGCGGAAACGAGCAAGGAAACTGCGTGAACCGCCAGTTCTCTGAGGGAATCATGAGCATTTAGATCGAGCAGGGAAATCAAGCAGCTCACATTCCCCTCTTTCGCGACAAGAGCGGCAGACTTATCGTCCTCCGATAGAAGTTGAATCAACGACTCCAACCCCTTCCGCTTGAACTCCAGCCCGCCGATCTGGAGCCTAGTGAAGAGGTCTTTGATGAAAAACGTGAGTTCCTCTTTCGAGGAACTCGGATTGGGGCGAGAGAGAACAATGGCGGTGGACTGGTGGAGAACGCCGGAGCGAAGCAGGAGCTCGAGATCGTTAATCTGCTTCGACAACCAACCGGCAGCCATATCAAGGTCGGATTGCATCAACAGCTTCCCGCGGCTGAAAGAAGCGTCGGAGCAGTGCTGGCAGAGGGTCTGGACTCGGCGGAGAGTGGAGAGCAAAGCCGGAAGAAGTGGCGGCAGAAGAGGGTTCTCTGACCAGTGAGGAGAATCCGAGATTTCGGACAAAAGTGATTTGAGTGAAGCAAGCTTGGAGCGAAGAACTTGCCATCTTGAGGCAAAGCAGGTGATGGAAAGAGTGGAGGGCAGCAAGTGGCTGAGGAGCTGGGTTATTTCTTCAAGAGATTCCGAAGGGGACGGTGGCGCCGTCGCGGGTTGCGGTGGCGGGACGGTGGCGGGATGCATTCTTGCTTTTGTGAAGTTTACGAATGTGTAGGATTATTATTATTAATTATTATTTATTGTTTATAAGGGTCAGAAGATGCATGAGGAAATAGAAATAATAGAGGCAGGCCAGCGTGTGAAGTGTGTGTGGATGGAGATGGAGTGGTCAAAGAAGGGTTTCTTTCTTCTGCAATTTCACTGTGTAGACTTGACTTCGGGGTTATCCTAAGACCAGTGTGAAAATGACTTTAGTGTTAAACATACACTTGTCCGTTCAGGCCTTGTGACACGGGATAATTATGTGATAGAATAAAGGGTAAATTACATCTATATACCAAATAAATATTCTCTCGTTGTTTGAAAAATTATATGTATCTTCGTGAGGTTTGTAATTTTTAACTAAATGCCTAAAATTGACCATTGTAGAAAAATCAGCCAAGGCAAATTGTATTATTGCTCATTTGTGTAAAAAACTTTAGAAACCTCTCCCTGCACATTGTAGTTCAATTTTTTTTTAAAAATTAAATAAAAATAACATGTTGTTAAAAGAAGTATACATATAACATAAACGAATACCGATCTTTTTGTTTACTACACGTAGAACCGGTACAAGCTTTGTTCCCTTTCTGTTTATCTTTCTGTTCACTTGAGGATCCAAATAGGAATCCCTCTAATTTGCCCACACCACACCATGGAAGAGTTCTCTAAACTATTACTAGATAGTAGTAGAGAAGAGAAGAAAAATAATTCTAAAACAACACTATTGTTTAGTGATTTTTGGAATGTTTTGTTGTTCAATCCTTTCCAAAAGGTATGAACATAAAAGGGAGAAAATTTGCAGAGGTTTTAAAGTATATTTGGATGAGTTTTTGCTGGAGAAAAATCCAAGTATCAAACAAGTCTTGTGTGTGTAGTTTTGTGTAGTAGAATTCAAAATTCAAAACTGCAAGTTACCTCCAAGGTAACCTACACACACTAACATATTTTCATGCATAACCTCCAACCATAATGGCAAAAAAACCACCCCATTATGCAGCATATGGCTGGACATATGTGACCATATGTAGAGGATATTAATTCCTCCATAACTTGTTATAACTTGTATTTTTCCATGGACTTGCATTACTAGTCTTGGACCTTGATTTAATCTAATTAAATCAAGTCCAAATAAAAGTTTATTGAATATATATTAATCCAATTAATATCATTCCAATTGATGTCAACTAGTTTATTTAATCCAACTAAATAACATAAGTCGAAACTCTAATTAATTGATCCAATCAATTAATTAATTCAAAACCCGATAAATTAATCCAATTGATTGAAAGATTCTAAGTCCAAGAATTAACTAATCCAATTAATTCATTCTTGGACCATCCATGAAATGGATTTCCCAATAAATGATCCAATCATTTATTTTCTCCTTGAATTAATTTAATCCAATCAAATTAATTTGCTTCTTCTAAAATTAATTCCAAATTAATTCTACCAATTCCATAGTGATTTGTGTGTGACTCTTTAGGTTCACCCTTAGCTAGACTTGGGCTTGTGTCCAACATAATTGGTCAATTAAATCCAATTTAATTAACTATTTTCTAATTCACCATTAATCGAAAAACGCCTGTCACCATGGGTGGTCGTCTACCAACGGTCCATGGCACTGGAGACTAGGTGAATGTTGGCGTGAACATTTAGGCTCCCGAGTTCTATACGAGTACGGTCCTTCCATCATTCGTCTCCCGGTCTAAGGTTAGGGCATGAAATTAGTCGTCGATTCCCATCCTAGACTAGACAACTATGCTTAATAACTCGAGACACGTTTGCTCTATTGATCGACGTAGGAAACCATTCCCTACTCGACCAATCGCTGTAACCATAGACTCAAAGAGCTTAAATTGTCTCAGAGTGCATAGGAGACTCGACTGTCATATACTGACAGGTGACGAATCCTATCTTGGAATCCACCATCCTCAATACATATTCCGACTGTACTGGATAAGGCTTATAATGAACATATCACAGATACGGACATCTCTTACTAGATCCTAGATACAACATTCATATGCATGTGATTGTTATGATTCTTCAAGTTTAAGGACTAATTTCATACTATCGGAGCTGGGAATTCCAGGCATACCGACCAAGCCTCCAAGGCTTCCATATGACAATTCCCGTGAGTCAGTTCAGTCAGCTGAAACCCTTGTCAACTAATCCACTAATATTGCATAGACGTCCAACGTCTGTCGCTGATGAAACACGGCTCTAATCCAATGAATGAAATCTTTAGTGCAAGTCTCTATAAGACCCTCGATGCCCTGTCTCGAGGTCCTCGACTTGGAACATTTCAGACCAACCCTCAGAAGTTGGTTTCATAGCTGTCATCCAATACGCATCCCAACTACATGGGTTATCCAATTGGTCTGTAGGCATTTGTTGTGACGTTAAAACGCCGTTTAACGTAATCAGTAAGCACAATAAACAAATAGTGCCATGGATTAATACTTACTTCATCAAGTCAATATTACTTTAATAAAGATTGCTAAATAGTACCCAAATCAGCAAATCCAATTGGCTTTCTGGCCACCTATTCTAACAGGTTTCGTGACTGCTCAGGTGAAAATGTGTGTTTAAATTGATATATTGTCAAATCAGTTTGTAAAAGGTTGCTAGAAGAAATTACACGTCTATTGTATTGAGCAGAAATTACACTTTACAGGGAAATTACTGTGGCACATTTAAATGGATTGACCTTTCCATGTGCGACAGGAGTAAGGTTGTGGTCCCAAGCGTTTTGAAGAAGATGAATGTTTACAAGGAGAAACTTGAAGGAGAACAAGTTTGTAAGTGTTGAGCTACACAAAGCACAAAAAGTGGTAAGTCCTTTTGGATTAATGTAGCATTCATATCTTGGGGCATCACACTAATTCTAGTTGTCCAGTATGTAAGTGCTAGATATAACTCACCTTCACAGTCCTTGCAGCTTGGGTTCAGACATTCCAACTGGGATTAGCATTAACATGACCCAAGTATTCCACATTATCCTCTGCAACTGACATATGGTTCTCCTGTACCAAATGCTCGATAGGATCGAAAGACATTTCTTTTGAATAAAGTTATGCAACAAAAAACATGCCATTATGATCCTATTCTTCACTTTGATTAGATAGTAGGTTGGGTTTCGCAACACTGTCTACGGGCTTTCAGTAGGTCAAATCTCGTTCAATCAGGGTAAAGAGGCCGTCCAACCCCACTTGCCACCACACTGAGGCCGTCCCTCATCCAATATTCCATATGTACATTCTAGAACTTGATCTAAGGTAGTGTTTGCGCGCGCTTCTCAGAAGTGCTTTTCAGCTTTTAGGACAAAAAAAGTACTTTTAGGGTGTTTGGGATGCCAACTTCTACTTTTGAGACTTAAAAAAAAACACTTTTAAGCCAAAAGCTGGAAGCACCATGGGGGGTGCTTCTAGCTGCTTTGGCTTTTTCGTAAATAAATTGAAGTTGAGTTGGGACACTTTTATCCTTATTATATTTTCAATAACCCAAAAATACCCTTATCCATTATTCATCATACTTCTAGCGAATTGAACGATGAATAATTCTTCAACTTCTAAACTTTCTTCAAAACCCTAAATACCATTATTTTCTCAACTTTTTTTAAAATGCCAACTCCTTGTTCATTGCATTTTAGGGGAAAGACCTAACGCACCAATATCTTTTTCGTTAAAAGTACATTTCTACATATATGAGAATTACTCATTTTGTAAAATAAAAAAACGTTTTCATAGCAAAATTGCATTCTCACATATTGAAATTCTGTTATTACAAAATATTTTATTTTAGGGATTAAAAAGTCATTTACCAATTAAGCTCTTCCAATAAGCACTTTTTTTCCAAACACCTCCTAATTTAGTTTTTTTCTACTTTTCACTTTTTTTTTTTCAAACACTATCCACTTTTGATTCTGCTTTAACTTTGAACTTTCTCTACAACAATCACTTTTTTAAAAGTAGAAGTTTTTACAAACACTCCCTACACAAGCATCTGCTAATGCTTCTGCTTTTCAATTGTCATACCCGATGACCACTTCTACAAGAAAATAGGCTTACCCTAAAATAACCACGGTTCTCCTTCGATCACTTCCTCCATAGCTGCTTCAATTTTAAAGACAAATAAATAAAGCCCATTCGTAGAAGCCACTACCTCCTTCACAGCAGGTTAAGTAGAATGGGCAAAGGCCTTAAGATGATAAGGTCGTTTACCCACAAAATAGCCAAAACCATAGTCTGCCACCGCTTCGCGATCGGGAAAATTGCATTTTATGTCCCATAACTTATATTATTTGTGATTTTGGTTCTATTAATTTTTGACGTAGCAATTTTAGTCCAATAAGTCCACAAATATTGCAATTTTAGTCCCATTGATGAAATTCGTTAAAACTTTAACGGAAGGAGCACGTGCATGGAACTAAAATTGCAATATTTTCTGGACTTGTGAGACTAAAATTGCAATGTTTGTGGGCTTATAGGACTAAAATTGCAATGTTCTTCCGTTAAAATTTAACGAATTTTATCAATGGGACTAAAATTGCAATGTTTGTGGACTTATAGGACTAAAATTGCTACGTCAAAAATTAATGGGACCAAAATTACAAATAATGTAAGTTATGTAACATAAAATACAATTTTTCATTTCGCGACCTCATTCACTATGGCCTCCAAAGGTTTGACAACAACAACTCATTCTTCTTGAATGCTTCTACATAATGCAACGTTTTCCTAGATGACTTCTGAAAACCCTCAACCATCGTATCCACAGAAACCCTAGAGCTAGGGTTTCAGTGGAACTAAACCGGCTCATTTATAATTATATTATAAAAAATAAAAAAAATTACAAATCTATCCCTTTTTGGGGTAGACTTGCAAAATTATAAGCCAACGACCCACATATTTTTCATTTGTTTTTGAATTTTTGGGTTGGCGACCCTAGCCCATTTTTCGTTTTTTTTTTATAAGTTTGTTATTTATTTTTTTAATCTTATGATAATTTGATTTGGACTAACAATTTAATGTTGGTCCAAGTAAATTAGTGTTAATTATTTTTATTAGTTTTTAGTTAATTATTAATTAAAATTTTAAGTAATAATTAATATTTATTTAATATATAATTATAAAATTAGTGATACTTATAAATTATAATAATGACCATCAGTCTCATAAGTATATCGTTAGCATTGATATTGATGTCTTTTTCTTTTCTCATCCATCGGTTCTGTGGACTCATTTATTTTAAAACTAATATTAACAACTATATTATCAAATTTTTAATTAGGTGCTGAGGTCCTTTTTTTTTTCAAAAAAATTTGATAATCGTACTTTTTAATCAACATAGTCTAAATTTGATAATATTTTTTTTAATATTAACTAAATATAACCAACAATTTTATAATTTGTAAAAAAATTTATTATAAAATTAGTGATAATTATAAATAATAATAATAATAATCATCAGTCCCATAAGTATGTCATTAGTATTGGTGTCAAGTACTTTTTTTTGTTACCTATTGGTTCTATCTATCAGCTCATTTTGTTACCCAGGGCACAATATTATTAAATTTAGACTATGTTGATTAAGAAGTACGATTATCAAATTTTTTGAAAAAAAAAAAGGATATCAATGCTAACGATATACTTATGAGACTGATGGTCATTATTATAATTTATAAGTATCACTAATTTTATAATTATATATTAAATAATATTAATTATTACTTAAAATTTTAATTAATAATTAACTAAAAACTAATAAAAATAATTAACACTAATTTACTTGGACCAACATTAAATTATTAGTCCAAGTGAAATTATCATAAGATTAAAAAAATAAATAACAAACTTATAAAAAAAACAAAAAATGGGCTAGAGCCCAAAATTTTTTAAAAACAATGAAAAATATGAGCTAGCGACCCACTATAATTTTGCAAGTCTACCCCAAAAAGGGATAGACTTGCAATTTTTTTTATTTTTTATAATATAATTATAAATGAGCCGAACTAAAACCACAAATATGGCTCATTCGTGTTGTTGTTGTGAAGTCGGCCTACTACTAAAAAAAATATAATATTAGCTACAAAAAAAAATTAAGTGATAATTTTAATATTGTCACTAATTATATATATTTAATGACAAGAATGCTTATTTTGTCACAATAATGAATTTTATGATTTTAATAATTACTATTATTTTGTAAAAATTGTTATTAGTGACAAAAAAATATGCACAAAGTTGTCACTAAATACAATTAGTGACTCATATATAGTGACAACCTAGTGACAATAAATAATTATTATCTCTATATTGTGTTGTCACTAAGTTGTCACTATAGATGTGTCACTAATTGTATTTAGTGACAATTTCACGCACAATTTTTGTTATTAATAATTATACAGTGACAAGATGAAAATATTGTCATTTAATACATATTTTTAGTGATAATTTTTAAATTATAATTTAATATTTTATAACTATTATCATATTTTCTTGTAGTGTACTAGGCCCAGCAGTAGAGTTACACCAGCAATGGGCCCCTCCCTCAATGAATTAGGGTTAGGGTCTGCATGAACAAAACCCTCGCAGGAGGCAAACGCATTGTCTGCAATCTACTTGTTTTAGTTGTTCGACTACTCAGTAAGGGGAATCCCTAATCGACCAAGATATAGCAGTAGAAACTGGATAGGGTCAACATGTAAAATATTAAATCATAGTTTTTTTTTAAAAAAAAACAAGAAAAATTGGGTTGATCGGCTACCCGGCTAATCGGTTTTGACTGATACGGTTTTTACCCCATAAACCGAACCGGACCCTTGGCCGGTTCCCAGTCGGATCGGTCGAACCGACCGATTCGGTCCGGGTTTGAAAACACTGTGGAACCCTCTCCACCAGCACCATAATGTGCTTGCCAACGAGCCTTCAAATGCTCAAATGTCTGCATGGATTGGAAGTCTCCTCCCACTCGGTTGGCAAGTGAAGAAAATACTTGAAATTAGACCTGAGATGTCACCTTCTCACTCTTCTTCTTAGAGTCTGTCTCCGCAGGGAGAGAAGAGAGAGATAGAGAGACAGAGAGAGTCTTGTTTTATACTATTTAGTTGATAGTCTATTTGATTTGGATTTATTTTTTAATGTTAAGTTAATCCATATCTATAAGTTCATCCATACATGATTTATATAAAGGTTTGAAAGAAATCAAAACTTTCGTAAGCTTATTTGTATTTATTTCACTTATTTGTAATTGTGTGAAACTTCAAACTTGTATTTTTCATATTGTAGTTTAGTATATCTTTTAGTAATCAATTGTCAATTTTTTTCTTAATTAAGTTCATTTTCAACTATACTAAATAATATATTATTGAAAGAAAATTTCTAAGTTAGTTTATCATATTTAATTAAAATAACCATACACTAAGAAAATACTTTTTTTTATATAAATATTGAGAATCAAAAAATAAAATTACTTCCAGTAGTACTTAGCTAGCTGACTATGTTTTGATCGTCTCTCGTCCAATCATAGAAGAAGATGAGTACAATCCGAAGTAAATAAGATAGAAGTTGGGGTGCGGGCTTAGCATGTTCTAGCTTCTCTATTGTCTTTTTAATCAACCAAGCAAGAAAACTGCAAGCGCACTAACAAACGAGCGTAATATATGAAGCGAGTATAGAGCATAGGCTTTCGAGCCGTAGCCTACGCTTTCTCTCTTTTATGCACTTGCCTAGAAGAATTTTATGCTAAATACCACATCATAATTTATGTGTACTTATCATGAAAATATTATAAATAGCTAATGAAATACAATCTTTGTAGTTTCTATTAAGAAGTTGTAACATGTTTTATTGTAGGTAATACATTTTATTTTATTAAATAAACAACAACTTTGTTATTAATAATCTACTTGTACATTCAATATGTCCATGTTAGAGGCTTTATTTAATAATTATTATTTAGTTACTTTATTTACAAGAAAATTAAGTTTATTTTGACTCTCAGAAGACCTTAGCTAAATTTATGTTATAAATATTGCAAAATAAAATAAAATAAAGAAGAGTAATAAATATGATTGGTCAATTGTGTTCATTTAAATTTTAATAGGTGCCAAATTGATAAATCTTACATCTCTACTATAACTTATTAAATGGCTGACTTAATAACTATTTTTATAATCCCTATTACAATCTTACAAAATTTCAAAAGACCTTTTAAGCTAGTCCCTTTTTTTTTTTATAATAAAAGTGTAAGCAATATTATCTATAGTTGTGTGCACATTCTTTTTTTCTTTTTTCAAAAAAATAGATATATTTGCTGATGGTTCGGGAGTAACATATACTCATTTTGATATTATTATTACAAGGAGCAATTTTTATCTTACACTGTTGGAAATATTGAATCTCTTATACTGACATTTATTTTCGATGATATCATTGATGAATAAAAATTCATATGACACATAGTAGTTACATTTCATATGCTCAAATTACCTTTTAGAGTATCTTTCTACAAAAAGAGTTTATTTTACATGATAAATGATTTAATTGATTATCATTTGTCTTTTCATCTGTTTTTACTCTTCAAAATATTTGTTTTACATGACATTGTCTATGGCCATTTTAGTGGCTGTTTGGCCCAACAAGTGACAAGGCCAAATTTGTGTTTCATATAATTTAGGTTAAATTACACTGATATTCCTTAAAATTAGATCAAAATACACAAACATCCTATATTTTGTACAAAATTATAACTACACCTTCTGAGGTTATAGTTGTATTACAACTACACCCCCTATTCAAAGACAAAGCTTACACTAATATCTCCTTAAAATTATTACACTAACATCCTTCATGGGGTGTAGCTGTAATTTTGCAAAAAACAGGGGGTGTTTGTATAATTGGATCTAACCTTAGGGGTGTCACTGTAATTTACCCTATAATTTTGGGGGGAAAAAATTTTAGTCCATTAACTTGGCTCGAATTCAATTTTAGTACACTACCTATGTCAATTTTCAATTTTTTACACTATATTGTAATTTTGTTTCAATTAAGTCCAATTGGGGGTTTTTGTTCCAATTTTTCGATAAATTGACCGGAATCTGATGACGTGGCCAAGTGTTTCTTATGTGTCCAGCGAAATTAACCACATCAGCACGTGATGTTGTTAAAATTACAAGTGGCAGATGATGTGGCTAAATCTTGCTTCCAACATGATTTGTTGTATATAAATATATATATATATATATAATTAAAATGAAATATAATAAAATTTTAAAAAAAATTCCCTACCCACCCAACACCCCCTCCCCCACCCAACCCCCCCCCCCCCCTCTCCGTCCACCTGTGCTGCCCTCCATCTCCCATAGGAAGGGGCGATGCTGCCCCTAGCAAAGGGGCAGCGTCGCCCCCTAACACCAATGGGTGACTCGTCGTCGCCCAGTGCACCTAGGGGGCGATGCGCGGTCGCCCCCTCTATTGGGGGTGGCGACGCCCTCTACTGTGGCTGGGGCGGGCGAGGGGCAGAGGGGTTGGACGGTGGGGGAGATGGGGGTGGGGGCGGAGGGGGGGCGTGGGTGGGGTAGGGAATATATATATATATATTTTTAAATTTGTATTATATCTTAATTTTATATTAATTTATATATCATAAAATATTTATAGTCATAAATAAAATTTATAAATATGGGATTATATATATATTTATATTATTTATTTTCTATAAAATAAATTTTATGTATTTTTAATTTTATAATTAAATAAAATAATTATTTATTAAAAAATAAAATTATTTATAGTTATATATATTTTATGTATTTTTCTATTTATATAATCTATAATTATTTATAAAATAATAATTTTATGTATTTATTATATAATAATAATCAATTTTTATACTCTATAAGTATTTATAAAACAATTATTTATAATTATCTATAATTTTAGTTTATTTATTTTTATTTGTGTCGATAATATATTTAAATAATTTTATTACATGCATGCAGGGATAATATAATTATTTATAAATATCTATAATTTTAGTTATATTTTATTTTAATTTATTAATATCTTTAAAAGCGTGTAAGATTATTTATTACATGCATGCAAGGACGACGTGTCGCGAAAGTTATAAATATAATATTATAACTAAAAAAATAATTCTATGTTTTTTTCATAAAATAAATTTTATGTATTCTTTTATCTATAATTTTATAAATAAAAAAATATTTTTTATTTATAATTTTAAAAATAATTTTATGTATTTTTCATAAAATAATAATTAATTTTTATAATCTATAAATATTTATTGCCACATGGGATAAAAAATAATCTACTTCAAGTGTCAAGTCATTTTTAGTGCCACATGAAATAAAAAAAATATCCATTTCAAGTGCCAAGTCATATTTAATGCCACATGGGATAAAAAAAATCACAAATATTACCAAGTCAAGTGCCACATCATATGTTTGTGCCACATGGGATACAAATTCCCCAAAATTTTCAGCATGTTAGGTGCACATGCTCTTTCACGGCCAAAAAAGCAGATTCCGACAATCGGTGTACTTAATTGCAATAATTGTGCAAAATAATGTAGAAAATTGAAAATTGACATAATTAGTGTACTAAAATTAAATTCGAGCCAAGTTAATGGACTAAAATTTTTTTTCCCTATAATTTATTGTGTTGCCTTTTTTCAATAATCACTTTTTGGATAAAAAACACTTATAATTTTTTAAATATAGTTACAATCGGCATTTACATAATTAATTATGAAATTAAAAACCCAAATCCCATAATCAGTTTTTTAAAAATTCCTTGTTACATTTGTGAGGATAGGAGAGATTAAAGGAAAGCCTCATTCTTTGTCAAACTCTCAAAGACAAACAAAGCAGTCTTTGTGCATCTCTTACCCCTCTCCTCTCCCCAATCCAAACATTCCAAGAACAGACAAACAAGAACCAATTTCCCTTAATTTTTCCAAAATCAACAACCTCTCTGCAACCTGGAAATAGGTCTAAAATGGGATGATTATTGAGGAACTGATCACAATGACCTTTTGCAGGAGATGAGCTTTTGAGTTTTCATTCATGTCTACAATGCCAAGCAAGCTTAAGAAGGCAATTGCTGCGGTGAAAGATCAAACCAGCATTAGCCTTGCCAAGGTCTCCAGCAACGCTTCTTCGAATCTTGAGGTTGCGGTCCTGAAAGCCACAACCCATGAGGCTGTCCCCATCGATGATAAATATGTATGCGAAATCCTGCAGCTCGTCTCCTCCAACAAAGTCCATGCTGCTACATGTGCTCGTGTCATAGGCAAACGAATAGGCCGAACGCGCAATTGGGTTGTTGCCTTAAAATCATTGATGCTTGTTCTCCGTATCTTTCAAGATGGCGATCCTTATTTCCCACGAGAAGTCCTCCATGCGATGAAACGGGGTGCCAAGATTCTGAATTTGTCAAGCTTTCGAGATCATTCGAACTCGAGTCCTTGGGATTTCACATCTTTTGTCCGCACCTTTGCTCTTTATCTTGATGAGCGCTTAGAGTGCTTCCTGACGGGGAAGCTGCAGCGTAGATACACATATGAAGGTTCGACTTCGACCTACACCAGGAGCAAGAGCCGTGGTGCTCGCAATCCTAATGAGCCTGTTAGGGACATGAAACCAGCAATGTTACTTGACAAGATGTCGTACTGGCAACGATTACTCGAACGAGCCATCGCCACAAGGCCAACGGGTGCAGCCAAGACAAACCACTTGATACTGATATCTCTGCATGCCATAGTACAAGAAAGTTTCGATCTCTACAAAGACATTTCTGATGGGCTTGCCCTTGTTCTAGATAGTTTCTTTCATTTACAATATCAGAATTGTGTCACCGCCTTTCAAACCTGTGTTAAGGCTGTAAAGCAGTTCGAAGAGCTAAGTGCTTTCTATGCTTTGTGTAAAAGCATAGGGGTTGGTAGGAGCTCAGAGTATCCATGTGTGCAGGTAATATCAGAAGAGTTGATTGAGACATTGCAAGAATTCTTGAAAGATCAATCTTCATTTCCGTGCATTACCAAGCCCACAAATCGTCTGGCAATTCTCCCTCCTCCATCCCCGAATGATGGGACGACTTCTAGCCAGCATAGTTATGGCGGACAGTCGGACTTCTCACCTACAACAGATGGATTCTCGGACATGACTTCCGAGTTTGGGTCACAAAGCACCTCATTGGAAGACCTCATAACCGCCACAGAGACATGGACAGGCCCTGCCATTTCGATTGATCTTGAGACTTACTCGGCATCTGAACGAGATGACGGGTTTGAGCTACAAGACACGGGCTCAAGCCGCTCGTTACCTGTGTCGGCGTCAATAGCTGATCTCATTTCATTAGATGATTGGGCAGGGGATGAGAAAGAAGAGCAAGATCATCAACAAGATCAACACGAACAAAAGCAAAAGCCATCCTTGGATTCATTAGAATCCAAGAATTGGGAGCTTATGCTGGCTGAAACCATGTCATCATCGCCATCATCCTCCTCACGACAACCTTTCTCAGACAATAACACAAGCACCTTCAATGCATTTCAAGAGCAACCACCAGCAATGGACGGAAATCCTTCCACCGCCCCAACTACCCCAACAAATGGCTGGGACCTCGTGTTATTCGAGTCTGCGCCGGCGGAGACAAACACCTACAATGCATTTCAAAAGCAGCCACCATCCGTGGACAAAAATCCTTCCACCACCCCAACTACCCCAACAAATGGCTGGGACCTCGTGTTATTTGAGACTGCGCCGGCGGAGACAAACACCTTCAATGCATTTCAAAAGCAGCCACCAGCCATGGATGAAAATCCTTCCACCGCCCCAACTACCCCGACAAATGGCTGGGACCTCGTGTTATTCGACGCTGCGGCGGCGGAGACAAACACCTTCAACTCATTTCAAGAGAAGCCACCAGCCACGCACGAAAATCCTTCCACTACCCCAACAAATGGCTGGAACCTCGTGTTATTCGACGCTGCGACGCCTCCGCCGCCGCAGCCACTACCAACTCTACAACTACCACCACCACCACCAGATAATCATTACAACCCATTCCTACTAGAGCCAATGGTATTACCCAAATCACCGTACGAGCAATCTGCTATGTTTTCACCTACATTCCACTCGACTCCTACATTCTCCGCACAGAATCCGAACCAGACTCCATTCCCACTACAAATTGAGAACGACCCTTTTGCTCCTGCTGCTGAAATTTCAGGCGAACGGATGTTGAGTAGTGGCGCGGATCAGCAGAACTTGCTCAACGAGCAAAACCTGTGGTTGCAAAACCAAAACAAGATTATAGCTAAACATTTGGCTTAGGTTCTGCTGCTATAGATGCATGTAAATGCTTGTAAAATTTGAATATATTCTATAATAATTTGTTGGTGTAGCTGCTACTTCCCACGTTCAGTGTGAAACTTGTTCTTGAGGAAAATTCACGCTTTCCAATTGGTTTGCAAACAGATCTGTTTTCCTTTTACTTCCCTTTTGGTTAAATCTTACCTTTGGTCCCTTCTCATTTAAAATTAATTTAGTCCCTCGATTTCATTTCTAAGCTTTAGCATTTTTAAATTTTAGTTTTTATTTTAGTTTGATTTCTTTGATCATTTTCCGATAAAAATGTAATTGAATTTTGACTTTTCAGAGGGTAAAATTATTAATTTAAATTTTATTCTCATTATAATCTCTTAAGTTTATAAAATTATCAAATTAGTCTTTTTTTTAGACAAAAAACTGATTTTTTATATTTTTTGTATGATAAATATGATGTTATTTTGTGTGAATAATGAAAACTTCGAAATTTTGTGAACATAACAATTATATATTGCTTAATTTAAAATAAAATAATTTTATTTTCATTTTCAGAAGTTTCAAAAAATACTAAAATTATGAATAAATTTTATAAAACTAAATGAATTTGAAAATATAATAAAAAAATCTAATTCAGTAATTTTTTTTTATATTTTAGATTAGAATAAATTTTATTATTATATTTTTAATTTAGGAGTGCATTCCGAGTTAGTAATTTTTAATATTAGGAGTTAAAGATAAGTTTAAGAAAATTAAATCTTAACAATGTATATTCCACCAACTTTCGATTCGAACCCCAAACATTTAATAAATATGTTAAAGTTAACTTATTTTGTTTGTACTTGACTCTTAAGATAAAAAAATTACTGGCTTGGCATGCACAGCTTGTGTGCCGGCAGGCAGTGGATCTTGCACACACGGGCGGCTAATGCATGCCTAACGCCTTGCGCAGCAGGTAAGGCTTGTTCCATAGGGCGCGCACACTGCATGCATGGGCCGTGTGCGCATGCCAACGCGACAGGCATCAACTTGCTGCACAGGGGTCTAAGGAAAGTCGAAGCAAAAGAAACTTGAAGGTTACATATGTAATGGAATTAGCAATTGTTGCTTACCTTGACAAAATTCGTCCATTGGCTCATATTATTGGGTCATGAGATGAACTAGTTTTGGACTTGAAGTCCACTAACAATTAAAGATTTCATCGATCTTCCATGAGAAGGTGATGTAAGTTTGATAAAATTGTGGGAACATATTTATAGAATAAAGACATTTTTTATAAATGAAATGTGATTAATGGATGCTTATACTCCCTAATTGTCATGTGTAGATACATTTTTATGAAAATATCAAAAAATCCACTTGCATCTATTCTTGACACACAAAAACTCACGGACCCTAACTATGTCGTTTGGCTTTGAAATCCTAGAATTCTCCTTGAAAGTGAAAAGAGGGCTTATGTCCTAAATTTCACACTGGAGCCTAATCCCCCTGAGGATGGCTCAGAGGAAGAGCTAAGAGAACATCACAAACAAGTTGATGATGATCTCCAAGTTCGTGCTACATGTTAGCATCTTTGCCTTATGAGCTTCAAAAGCAGCACGCGCATATGGGCAATGCAACTGCTATCCATCGTCACTTACAAAAGTATGTTTAGTGAACATATAAGGATGGAAAGATATCAACTGTTTAAAGAGTTATTCGGACCCATATGATGGAAGGCTCCTTGGCCCACAAACATGGATTGAAGATGGTGGACCTTAACAAAAAATTCGAAAGGTTGAATGTCGCATTTGATGACAACTTAGCCATAGATTTGATCTTTTGCCAAGCTCATTTGACAACTTTGTCTTTAACTTGAACATGCAAAAGATGGAAGCTAAACTTCATGAACTTGTGAACATGTAACGAAAGTGTCCACCTTTAAAATGGAGAAGCCTATTCTCTTAGTTGGTTCATCCTCAACCCCTAAAACCTTAAGTTAAAGAAAGGAAAAGAGAAGAAAGAGAAGTGTTCTCTTAAGAACAACAAGAAGAAGGACACCCGAATTAAGGGTAAGAAATCAAAGTCACAAGACAAGTGTCACTATTGTGGCAAACTTGGACATTAAAAGAGGAATTGCAAGGACATTGCAGATCTGCAGAATGGTTCTGGTATGTTCTTTATTAAAGTTAACTTATCAGTACGACGATTCTTAGGTATTGGATACTGGTTGTGGAGCTCATCTATGTTATGACATGCATATGATGGTAAGAAGCAAGAAGCTAAGTAAAGGGAGCACAATCCTTAGGCTTGGAAACGGCACAACTGTTGTTGCTTTAGCCATAGGAACAATTCTTAACAGTAGGAGAAAATAGGAGTTTAGTTTTAAATAATTATCTTTATGTACCGAAGTTGATTAAGAATATAATCACTATTTCCATTTGGGATCAAGAGGGATTTTCTTTTTCTATTGTTGATGGAAATTGTTTAATATATAAGAATGATTCTTATTTTTGCAAAGGTACATTGACAAATAATTTATATACCATTAGTCCTAACATCTCCGTGCTCTAAATTCAACAGAGTAACAAAAGAAAAATAATCAAAATCACACAATTATGACATGCAAGAGTAAGACATATTTTCATTGAGAGGATTCACAAGTTTAGTCACAAATAAGTTGCTCGATATTGTCCCTTCGAAAGAATTGACTTCTTGTGAATCATGCCTTAAAAGAAAAATGACCAAAGTTCCCTTTGACGGAAATCTCACTCATGCCACGGACTGATTGGAACTAGTCCACTCGGATGTGCGTGGTCCTCTGAACATTGGATCTTGAGGAGGACATTCCTACTTTATAAATTTTACTTACGATTTCTCAGATTTGGATGTGTATTTGATGAAATGTAAATCCTAAGCCTTTTGAAAAATATAAGGAGTTTAAGAATGAAGTAGAGAATCAAACGGGCTTCGATCTTATTGTGGTGGAGAAAACTTAAGCTTTGAGTTCTTTGATTATTTAAAAGATAATGGGATTCTCTCACAGTAGACTCCTCCAGGAACACCTCCAGTAGATGGTGTAGCGGAGAGAATGAACAAAACTTTGTTAGACATGATTTGTTCCATGACAAGTTTCACAGATATTCCTCCTACCTTTTGGGGATATGCTCTATAAATGGTTGCGTACCTATTAAATAGAGTGTCAAGGAAGATTGTGCCAAAACACCATATGAGATATGGTACTCCAAACCTCCTTCATATCATCACCTTAAGATATCGGAAGTCCTGTCTACGTAAAGAAAACAGTGAAAGATAAACTGAATAGTAGATACATTTTATGCAAGTTTGTGGAACATCCAAAGGAATCTTATAGATATTATTTCTATGATCCATTGGAACAAAATGTGCTTATATCAAGGAATGCCACTTTTTTGGACAAAGATCTTTATTAGATAAAAATGGCAAGATTCCAGAGCTGTAAGAAGTTCAACAACCACAAACTATCCCATCACCCACAGTGACATAAGACCCTATCATTTCTAGTGATGTGCATTCTTCTAGGAGATCCGAAAAGATTCCGAAGCCACTTGAAAGATATTTTGACTTCCTATTAGAGAATAGCAAATAGGAACCTCCCATGGATAATAATCCAAGAGCTATGGGAGAGCCGATGTACAACGTCGACTCGTCCAAATGGATAGAAACAATGCAATCCGAAATGGATCCATATACTCAAATAAGGTATGGACCTTGGAAGACCCTCCTCCAAGAGTTACACCTATAGGTTGTAAATGGGTCTATAAGCGTAAGCCTGGGGTAGATGGAGAGGTATTGACTTATAAAGCACGCTTGGTAGCAAAAGGTTATACTCATACGCAAGGAATTGACTATGAGGAAACTTTTCTCCAATAGCGACGTTGAAATCCATTAAAATCTTGCTTGCCATATCTGCATATTATGACTATGAGATATGACAAATGGATATAAAAATAACTTACCTTAATGGACATATTGAGGATATATGAAGCAAGAGGCAGGCTTCACATCCAATGCGAGTGATCAAAATGTTTGCAAACTCAACTGGTCTATATATGAACATGATGCTTGTACAAAAAAACAAGTGGGAGGGGTCGTGGTGTTCTTAGTGATTTATGTTGATGACATCCTACTCATTAGGAATGATATAGGGATGTTGCAAGCAACAAAAACATGATTGTCTACTCAATTCTCGATGAAAAATTTGGAGAAGCTTCCTACATGTTAGGCATAAAGATTTATAGAGATAAATAACGTAGGTTGCTCGGGTTGTCCCAATCCATGTGCATAGACAAAATGTTAAAACGGTTTAGCATAGAGGAATTAAAATGTGGTTTCCTCCCTATAGGCCCTGGTATCAATCTTTCTAAGAAGATGTCTCCAAACACATATGGAGAAAAATAGAGGATGGCGCGTATATCATACGTCTCAATCATAGGTAGCATAATATATGCTATGTTGTGTACTTGGTCTGATGTTGCCTATGCCCTAAGTGTTACGACCAGATATCCGCCCAATTGAGGTGAAGAACATTGAGAGGCCGTGAAGATGATCCTAAAATACTTACGAAGTACTAAGGATCTCTTCTTGATTTACAACATGGGAAAATTGAAACTAGAGTGTTTTACTAACTCTAGCTTCCAAATGAATATGGATGACTCAAAATCTATATCAGGATTTGTGTTCATGCTCAATGGTGGCACAGTAAGTTGGAAAAGTTCCAAGCAGTGCACTGTTGCAGATTCAACCACTGAGCGGAATACATTGTTGCATTGGCTGTTTGGCTCAAGAACTTCATCCAAGAGTTGGATGTGATCCCTTCGATTGTAGATCCCATGTAGTTTATTGTGATAACACCGGCGTATTACCGCGAGCCAAGGAACCAAGGTCTCATTAGAGGTCCAAGCACATATTGAGACGCTACCACTTGATTCATGAGATCATTGGTAGGGGCGACGTTAAAGTGGAATGAGTGTCGTTAGCCGAGAATGTAGCAGACCACTAACTACATCCTTAGGTCAAAAAGTATTTGAATGACATCTTGAGTAGATGGACCTTAGATACATGGGTAGTTGGCTCTAGGGCAAGTGGAGATTGTTAGGGTATTGTCCGGCTTGCCAACAAGTTGATAGGACATAAACTAGGAAACACTTTGTAAAGAACAGTCTTTTTGTTTCATATTATAATATTAAGGAATTCTTCATTCGATATTTGTCTAATTTATTTATGCACAAAGAATGAAATCCCTAGGTCATCGATGGATATGGAACATGGTTATGCATTTGATGGTATCATGAAATATGTGTCTAAGGTCTTGGTCTTAAAAGTTCCAAACCAAGGATCAATAAGATGGGGATATTGTTGATCCCGTGGAAGCTTGCTCGCACGACACACGCCCTTTTGAAGGGAACGTTTAGTTTCATGGGCGTTGGTGTGGAGGAAATAATGTGTGTGTGAGGGTGCTCATTTGGAATGAGTGAACTGAATGGCCCCGTAGGAAAAATTTTATTGGAGTGAGTCGAACTTAGATTTTCTGGGACGCGACAGTGCAAAACTAGTCCTTACGACTTAAGACACTATAGTGACCTTGTATTAGGTCCCTAGTACTTTGATTTATTTCCTGGTCATCTAAGTGATTAGAAAAGGGATATTTTAGGTACAAGTCCATCTAATATGAAAGTCAATGAGTGGCACATCAAGGAATTATCGACTTAACCTTATGAGGCATGAGATCTCCTATGCTCTTCTAATGTTTCGGATTGATAAATCCTTGGCCGATGTATCATAGCATCTAAGCGTAGGATTTTCTAGGCTGACCGTTTATGATAATAAAAATATATATATATATATATAGAAAGAAGTCATACATAGTTATCGAGCCAACAAAGTTTCAATTCACCAATCATGCCTTGGACTCAATAGGGAGATGATTGATGATATGACCTTACTTACATGGTACTCATTGTCTAAAGATTTGCCATAGTCACCTAGAAATAGGGTTTCATGGCGTATTGTTAGATGCCGATCACGATTAATAGGTTCTTGGAATTAAGAAGTTAATTAAAGATAATATTTGACAAGTCAAAATAGTTATGAGCCCATGATTCTCACTACGGTGAATCTAAAAGGTTACACACTTACTCAAAGAAGCTCACTTTCTTGATTTCAAATTAAATCAAAGGTTTTATTAATTTTTCGGTTAATAGGATTTATTCAAGAACCACTTAATTCAAAAATTGAATTATGGATGTAGAAATATTAACCAAAATAGTTAGTTATTTCTTGAGGTCAAGCAATTTAATGGGTTAAATTAATTGTGTAAAGAATGTAATCAGATCAAATTAGATGTTTAATTGGATTAAATAAGTTTAAGAAAATGAATGTAAAATTAAATGATAGGATCAAGTAATTTGGTCCCGGTTTATTTTGCAGGACAAAATTAATTAATTGAGTTATTGGAACTTCAGTAAATTCCACGGACCAAACCATAAGTATTTTGTAGGACAAAATATTATTATTTGGGAGTGTCTATTTTGAGATAAATAAGTTAATTAAAAATTAATTTAAAATTAGGAAAGGAATTAGAAGTTGAAATAGGATTTCAACTCAAATTCCTTTTCCAACTCTCCAACTTAGTGAAGTAGGACTCCGCCCCTATTTAAAGGGGTGGAGTGGCCGACCAACTATCAAGAAAAAAAAGAAACAAATTCGGCCCCCCTCTCTCTCAAATACAAGTCCGTCTCCTCTCAAACAATCCAAGGTTTTACATCTCCGTCCCACAAATACGTATTCCATCTTCCATTAAGAAAAAAGTGGAAAGTTCTACATATATACACTAAATAAAAATTGTGTATCATTTTAGTTTCCTGAAGGAATAAAGGAGTAAGGGTTTGGAATTGACGAGCATTGAATCCAAACGCTAGTGGGCATCCCCCGAGGTGTGGATAAAGGAGCAATACTTGGAGCTCTGCGAATTTGAGACAGTCGTTCGTGGACATATAACATTTGGAAACATTTTTTTTTACTACATCAATTGGAGTATTAATTTGATTAAACCCTTTTCGCCATGATCGATTATTGGAAAGGGCATTGACTTGTATAATATGAATTATGCGTATTACTTTAAATGTTAAAAATTTTAAATTTTTGTGTCTCCCTGCCCATATTTTCGAACCCAAGTACCCAACAGTCGTATCTGAGCATGGTTCAATGCGTCCATGCGCGGGAAACCTCTAGCCTGGTGAGAAGGGCAAATTACCATTATTACCCCTCTAAAACCGCTCTGCCGTGAACCCGGTTCACAACAAACCGATTTAATTTATAACTACCGGATCAACTGAACAGCATCAACCCCGCCCTCCCTCATGCGCAGTTAACGTGTTCCTGATTTTCCTCAATTTCAATTCAATTCTCTTCTAACAAATTCAAACAATCTTCAACTCCTGCCTATTTCTGCATCTCCCTACCTATGTTTTCTTGGCTGTTCACATTAATGGCGGGCCTTCATTACCAGTACCCACGTAATAATACTCTGATTATGTATTATCTAATTCAGCATTCCCCGTAAACAATCTCTGCCCCAATGAAACCCGAGTCGAATTAATCTTTTTTCTTTTTTGGGTTTCCCATTTTTTTCTCAATGAAGCTCGTTGGTGGGCCGTGTTGCTTTGATTGTTTATCTGAAGAATTTTCATGGAATTTTCTTGATCAATTTCTGTTGTCATTCGTTTCCCCAGGTATTTGATTTCTCGCGCTGCCCTTTTGATGATAGATTGTTTTTTCTCTTTCCTTCTGCTGCCTTTTTTCTTTTCTTAATGTTCCTGAATTAATGGAGCAGTGGTGGTTGAGTAACTTTGAGAGAGCAGCGAGGATTAAGGAGTCCTTTTCCTGGTGATGGAAAACGACGATGGTGGACGCTACGTGTTTCCGTTGACAAGTTTGCAAATTGGGTAAGTTATTCATTAAAGCTTTGGTTTCATTTGATTGCTTGGACTTTTGCCATTTTTAATTTGTGACGCGTCATGCATGTTAAGGGAAGCTTGTATTTGTTCTTTGACGATAGAACATTTGGATTCTGTGGTATGACAAACGACGAAAAGATAGGGGCTTGCATCATAGTTAAGCGGATCAGAGTTTACTAGACGTGGTAATGAGAATATATATTGTATTCTTGTTTATATGGCTAAACGGTAAGGTTGGGTTAAGGATGTGATATATTGTTATTCTTGTTAGCATGCAGTGTCAGGTGATCGGTATTATCTATATACATATGCAGAGATGATATCAAGAACTACGTTCGGTTATCATCATCCATGTGTTTATTTGAAGGTGATGCTCTTAATTTGATTACTCATGGTGAAATGTTTTGCAGGGATTTGCAGTCCTACCTTTCACATCTCGACCTATTTCTGGCCTCTGAAAGCGAGAAGTTCTATATCTTGGTGGACAACAGGCCATGGTTGGAAGATCTTGTGTTAAGTTCAACACATTGGTGGCAGTTGATGGTCACTAAGGTTGCTAAAATGTCTTGTTGCACTTTAATTAGCATTTATGTGAGTAAAACTGATGGTGTCTGGAAAATACTTTTCATAATTGTTTCAGTCCAGGCTGTCCCCCTTTGCAAACACTAGGGGTAGGAAGGAAGGAAAGATGATAGGTGAATTTTCAGAGTTACAGGGTTCCTCCTCGTCGGATGCAAGGAAATCGAGAAACTTCATAAAGTGGTTGTCCTTCACTGCTGCTATGATGTTATCCAGAAACAAAGCTTTGCTGCCGGTTAAGAAGCTTAGCAATTCTTTAATTGCAAACAGCAAGTTGCACAGAACCTTGTATGGTTTTATTGTTTTTGAGGTTGCTTGGAATGATGTACGTGGCATTAACTATTTGAATGAGCTTCAGGTAGTTAGTGATGACAGAGGTTCATTTAAGTGCTATATTTCAAAAATATATTACATGAATTCTGTGTTTCAACTTCTTTTTTGTGTCATTTTCAGACTGATACATCACTTGCAATAGAGTCTAAAATCATGAGGAGATGGGAATTCGACAGTACAACACAAGCTGCCAGGAGCATATCTTCATGGTTCCCGGGGTCGCTCAATGAACGGATTCTCTTGAAAGAGCATTTGGATGAAACCCTTGGTATTTCATCAGAGCTCGAAAACAATGAACTTGAACAGATTGCATTGATAATATTTGAATTTTACCCTTCTCTTCTATTTATAAGCTATATGACCACACTAAGTCCAGTATGTAGGCTGCCGATGAATTAATTACTCTAATAATTACTTATTTCTTCAAGTTGCTTACATCAGAAGGGACCAGCATTGGTAGCTCTCTGATTTGTAAGATTAAAGTGTAAATTGAGTTAGATTATGTCAAATGTGATCTATTTTTGGCATGTAATTCTTCGTGATATGCATGCTTGCTACATATTTTGCTTTTCTGAACTTGCTTATGAATGTTCCCTGCTTCATGGAATCTAGAGCTACCATATTTATACTAGATTTTGTGAACTCTGGTGGCATCGAATCAAGGAATTCTAATCTTCTGTAAGATGGATATCTGAAGGAAAACTATAAGTGGATGCAAGTTCAGCCATGTAGAAACTTGTAAATTATCAGTAATACCAAGTGATAGCGGTCTTATGTTTGTCAATATTGCAGGAATCTATGATGATTTTTTTTTGGCTATATAGGTCAATTTGCGGAGATGCATCTTATCTTGTCAAATGCTTTTTTTCATTCTTACTTTTTCAAAATATCCTAAATTCACAAACTCCACCATCTTTTCTGGCAATTACCTTACGTTGTTGAGAAAAGTAGTGGATATTGTATTTCATCTTCAGATGTTTATTATTGTCTTTTACCAAACTTTACTATTATTTAATAGAACAGATTGTGCAACTTTTTAACCCTTAACTGTGCTATTTTATTGTTCAAGGCAAATGTGACCACAGGCCAGGTTCATTGGTCAATCCATTTGGTAAAGATGGAATTGGCCTCACTTTGCACCGGTTTATGGAGCTCCTTTGTCCACTGGCAAATCTAGGAATAACTATGTTTGGCAAACAGTTTCTGTTATTTACAGAATGCCTGCATTTTCTGTGGTTGTGCTGTTGTAGAAGTGGAATACATTTATCTTAATGTCTGATTTGGATTCTTTGTGAAATTCTATAGTTATTTTGAGTTTAAGATTGTTGCAGGGGAGGTATACCATGATGCTCAAGAAAATTTTGCAACAAATACTTTGTCTGATACCAATGACATTATTCCTGGTGATATGCCTGCTGGGAATGGATCTCCCTGCTCTCAGGGTCACACCTTTGATGTGTGTCCAGGGACACCTGGGAATAGAATAGACCGACTGCATAAAACACCAATGCCTGGTAGTCCTTTCAGAAGAAGGAAACGGGTGAGGTCCATTTGCTGTGATGCTGAGCTTGGGGTTTGTTCTGGAGAACCAGATACTGGAACTGTTGAAGTACTTAGGCAGACCTCTAACTCAAGTGATTGTGAAGAAACACTCGAGGCTACTCTCTACCGCGATGTTTTGATTTTGTTTCGATTCGATGATCCTGACCTGCCCTTTAGTCTAAGGGACATAATTATGTCCAAATTGCGGCTACTTACACTACTTGAAGCTGGGCTCCCACCTTGGGTTATTTTCCTGCAGTCATACCCAGGATTTTGCCGCCTTTATCGTCCATGGATGTGCCCTCTGGCAAGAGCTCTGTACATACTTATTTCAGTAGTCACTGTCCTCATTGGATTCTATGACTTGTACAAAAATGTGCCTCTTCTTAAGGCAACAGCATCTCATTTGTGTGGACCTCTCTTTGATTGGATAGAAGAGTGGGAAATGCTTTCAAGAATTCAGTATTTGGGAACTATGTTATTTCTTCATAATTTTCAGAAGGCCATGAAGTGTTCTCTAATGCTGACGCAAACTACATATAAATTTCTCTCATTAGTAATTAAGCCAATCGCACGACCTTTTATTGACTTCTTGGTTTGCTTCCTTCCCCTTTGGAGTTTGTTTACACGATTAGGAGGAATTTTTTTTTCAGTAATCTGGCTGTCGGTTGAGTCTTCTTTTACAATGGTAGGAAACCTTGTGCAGATTTTAGTGCTACCGGTGTGGTATATCTTATTGCTGGCTCGGACTGTGAGTAAGTTGACAGGCTTTCTTGAGCCATTTTTTTTCTCCGCTGTGGATTTGAAGACCTTTTGACATATCTCAATTTGTTTTTGTATATTGTTTGATGCAGCAACGTCATTTTTCTACCCTATATTCTGGATTCTTCGCCTTGTCACTTTCTTCGGCACTTTTATATATCGTTCGGTTGGAGGTTTATGGCTATCGGCAAGTACCATCTTTCAGCTCTCAAAAGATGTTGAGACAACTGTGAGCACATATCAGGTTTCAATGTGGCGTTCTCTTTGGAATGACCTTTTCTCCCAGGTGGTTTACTGTAAAGTCAAAACTCTTTTCTAACTAACTGCTGCTGCATATATCATTTTCTTACTCAGCTTATGATCCTTTTGCTCAGGTTTTCCGTGCTCTCCGAAGTATACTTAACGGCTTTGTGGTTTTTTTCATTGCCTGCAATAGACACCGCCTTAGGTATGATTTCAGTCTTTTGGCTCTGAATTATCTGTTTATATTTATGGACATCTTAGAACAGGTTGTAGTATTGCCATGTTATTCCTTTCCACATTCGGATGTTCATGAAGAACGTGAAACAACAAATTCTTTTAGGTCATATTTGGATTGATGTATTTCCATTTGAGAAGAAGGATTAGAAAAAAGATTTCAAATGATTAAGAGAATTTGAAATTTGAAATATGTTAATATTCCACAAAACATAGTTACAAGTTAGAAGGATTTGAAATCTTTTGAACTTATAATTATCCAAACAAATCCAAAGAATTTTTCATTAGGGATTTGAAATTCATAACTACAAATTCATATATAAATGTAACCTTAAGTTATATTTGGACGGAAGAAGTTGTATTTGACAAATGAATTTCCAGAGAGAATTTCAGATGACTTATTTATTAAATGGATTTGAAATGCATCACCATGTGATAAAATATAGTTCAAAATAAGAACTTTAGGATTTGAAATACTTTTTCAGCATGGAATTATCCAAACAAGTCCGATAGATTTATTAATATGGATTTAAAATTCTTAATTTCAAATTCATCACCAAACACAATATTAGGTTACATTTGGATGGAAGGATTTGTATTGCAAGAATTTGAAGAAAGGTATATCAAAAGATTTGAAAATCCATCAATATTTCTAAAAGACAGTTGAAAATAAGAGTTAAAAGATTTAAAATCCTTCCTAATATGAAATGATCCAAACAAATCCATAAGATTTGTTACTATGGACTTTAAATTCCCATCTCAAATCTATCAATTCAAACACAATGTTAAAACGACCTTCCCAAAGTCGGCAAGAAAAAACTTGGGAAAAAAAACTAGGTAGAAAGCGGGATGTATTGACAGTATCAAACTTAGACAGTAGGAGCTTGACGTATTGCAGTGAGTTGTTTGATTTAGAATCTTACTATCTTAAAATTAAAAGGTCCCGCAGATTACCAACAACCTTGCCGTTGAAAATAAACATAGCAAACATATGCTTCTGACTCATATACGTTTGATTCTATTGGTACATTCATAATATTGTGTTATCTGGATTTATGTTCTGCTATTTGGAAGTAAGACATTTGCTTCTCTGACCATACTGTTCTTTAATCCATTGCAATACAGCATCTATAATCATATGAAGGAGCTCATTCAAAGATTAATATTCGTTTCCACGAGATCATGGTCTAAAGATAAGAGCCAAAGCGGACAAACTTCTGTAGCTCGACTGTAAGTAAACATACCAAATGCCATATTTCTTCTCTAACTTATTGCAGAGTCGCTGAGTTATTGTCGCAATTCAAACAAAATTTTGTCTTACGTATTATGGTGTGTAGTGTTGCCCGTTTGTGTTTTGTACAATATGATATCTAGTGATTCTTAATGAGATCCATAGACACTCTACGCCCTTAAAGAACTTCTAATTCTTTCTATTTGAATATGCTAAATAATTAATATTAGGGGTGCAAGATCAGTCGAGCAGGTCTGCAATCTCAACTCGAGTTCAAACTAGAATTTGAGTTGGCCCAAATGTATCTATTCGCAAGAATTTCTATCTTTTAAATACTTCTGTATTATATCTGTATGTTACTTAGTATATTGTTAATTTTAAAGTACTTTTGTATTACACCCAAAACAAATTTATATTACATTACGTATCTTTACACCCAAAATTTGTCTTGAACTTGCACTTTGTAGTTATGGATAAGGCGCCTCATCCACTTCACTGTCAGCCATTTGTTTGGTAAACTGCTAATAGAATTTATTTATCATGAGATTACCAAACCAATCTCAAGCTCAAACTCATTTTTTATGTATCTATCTTGGTTCGAGCTCGAGCTCTGAAAAGCAGGGTTCTATGGAAACGATGCAGTTTGCATGATCCACGATCACGATGACTTCTTATTTCTCAACTGTCATATATAGATTGACATGAATATACATTTGCTGTTTTCTAGATATCATATTCAACTCTTGTCTACTCATATAGTCCAATACATAACACTTCATCTGCATACAGGAGAGAGACCTCCAGTTTTCATTGCTAAATTTGTGCTAGATGACCAAGTAACAGTTGAAACATCCACTAATTTACTCTCACTACTTACTGCAGGAAAAGGATCGGAAAGAGTAGCGTTGCTTATCAGAGGAAGCCGAGGATGATTGCGCAACATCCATACAAGGCTGATTAAATAAAACCATTTTCACCAGGTAAATACCATGTATATGATCATGTACGAGCAGAGGCTGCCCAGCATAAAGGAATTTTGTATCCATTAGTGAGTATGTTCTTAGCACATTCATTTATTTATTTGTTCTTTTTCTGGAAGGGAAAAAAGAGGAAAAAATCTCAACTATATGCTCACATAGAACTGACGGAGTAGTGTCATTTTGTTTTTCCTTCCCCTCTTTTTGTTCTTTCCTCATCTTCTTCTCTGAGCCTACTGATGATCCACTGTATTTTTTTGTAGCTTTAGGTTGTTCTTATTATCCTTGTATAGAGATGATAAGTTCTTCTTCTATGGAAGGATAATGAAAAATAATAGATAGTATGTAATCTTGGTATTGTTTAGTATTTGCAGTATATTTACTATCGTTAAAGTTTGTTGTTTCGTGCATAGGTTTGGTTTTCTTATCAGAACGAAAAATATTTTGTCGTTTGAACAAAAAGAAAATAAATTTACGCTTGAGTTTAAAGAAGGTGTTTGGGTGAGCTTATAAGCTTTTCAAAATATTTTATAAAATGTTTGGGAATTTCGAAGATATTGAACAGTATTAGGCAAAAAATTTATAGAACTTATACGATCCAAAAATAAAATTTTAGGAGTCTATGGGCTTCTTTTAAAATAGTAATGAGATTTAATGGAGGAACCAAACAACTACTCTCACTGCTTTTATTATTTTAATTTTTCTTAATTCTTATTTACAAACTTATTTATGTGATATATATTATTGAAATTAAAATTGAGATCCAGAAGAATGAAAATACTAAAATTCAGACTCTATCTAAAGAGCACATATACTTTTATGTAATACTAGAAAGTACGACGTGCAGTGCACGTGTAGAAATATATTTTTAGAGAGATATTAAGTTCATAATAATATTTATGTTTTTGTCATGGACACATTAGTATATACAATTAAATTTTCAAACAAATTAATAATAAGTGTTTTAATAGATAAGGAAACTCTTCACTTGCTAACTTTAGTTGGTCTATTAAATCAAAAAATATATATTCTCCAAGATTAAAATTTTGCATTTCATATTCACTAATGATTATATTTTATTATTTTGTATCAAATGAACTAATAATAATAATAATAATAAATTCCAATATTACAATAGAATTTATTAATCAAAAGTAGTTGTTTTGGATTGTTTTTACTAGAAATTTCAGTCTAATTAAATTGATCGATTTTTATTTGTAGGTTTTATTATACCTTTTTGCTATATTTTTTACTTTTGTTTTCTTTTTTGTTATATTATCTCTGTGTATGCTATAGAATAGAGCAAATAAAAATCTTTATAAGCTACTTTCCTTCAATATATTTTGTTTTTAAACTTGATCGCTAATTGCTCCATTGATGCTGCTATTGCTGGTTAGACTTGAAGAAGGTACGACCAATTTGTAAACGATAATTTGTTGGAAATTATATGATTGATGGATGGATTTTATTTGAAATAGGTGAGAAAAAAATTGGGATATTGCTACTGTATTCTTGTAAACTTGTTGCTGAACTTTTTCTTATTCTTTTGTCCAAATTTGGTCTGTGCATGCATATATTTACATGGGCAACGTTCGTATATGCACGTCGTATGTATAAAAAATTGATTTTAATCTCAACTTGCTGACTACTCCTGAAAAAAAAAATTAATGTTTGCAATTCGAATTCTAAATGGAGCAATTTAGCTCCCTAGACAGAAAGGTAAATTGCTCTATTCTAAAGAACACATTTAGGTAAATTGCTGCGCAAAAACATAAGCACATTTGCCCCTTCACTTGCCATTCTTCAAGGAAATGCCTCCTGCTGTCCAAATCCCAAATTATACAAACCAACATCCTACAGAACTAAACTATGAGACCAGCCAACGTTGCACAAAACTACAACATCAAATCCGTAAAATCGTGCTCGCTTTCCGACAACGTTAGCTGGAAAAACTCGGACAGACCGGACGAGCAACGGCAAAACCAGAAGAAATACATACTATTTCTATATAACTCTTTATTTTTCCCTGGAGTGTGAACATATAACTTTTCTAACAATCAACCTCTAGAGAAAGAGAGACAACCTCCAAACAGATCAAAAACAACCTTTGTGCGCTTGAGAAACTGCCTCCCTCCGACTGAATTCCAAAGTTGAGAACATCCTAAACATCTCTCGACGTGCCAAATTAAGATTGAGATCTTCTTAGCGAAGGTGCAAGCAAGGTTAGGGACCGTCTTAGCAAGAAACGACACTACATGCTCATTGCTCCTCTCCATTCCTTCGATGTGTTTGCAATAATTGTTATTTGTTTCTGAGTTTATTCTGTCGCCGAGAAGACGACCCAAAATGCATGCAAGTTTACTGATTATACCTCTTTGAGAACGAGAACGAGTTGGGCAAGTTCTTGAAGGAGGAGACATCGAACAGCTCCATAAACCTCTGATCTGAAACTCGTGCTTTGGCTGCAGCAAACCGCTGGTACTCGTCAAAAACAGAAGTCAGGCACCATCTCTGCAGTTTCCTCAAGCAGCCTACAACGCAACCCGTTCGGTGCTGAACGACAATGCCAATAAAATCCAAGCTCAAGTTTAGTGTTTAATATGAAAGAAGTGGGAAGATGGTAAAGTTATAGAGTAAAATATCGTATACCTTTCCTCGTTTGCAGTGAATCAATAGAGGATGATTCTTGACATCTAAAATTGACAAAAATCGAATCGAAGAGGATTTATGTTAACGAATTAATGAGCAAGATTCATGTATGGTTCGCCGAAAATAAGAAACAGAAGTTAAGAAAGAAACATACCTATGGTGACTTTCAGGGCTTCGCGGATTTTGTCCTCCGGGATATTCACAAATGGTTCCTGTACATACAGATTTTGAAAACGGAAGTCCGTCTAAGAACCATAAATTTAGCATATCATGGATAGTCAAATTCAAGTTTTTACTATCAATGTTCTGAGTATGAAAGGAGCTATTGAGAATATTAACATTAAAATCGGAAGCAGCAATGTGACTATAGGTTGTAATAATCTCTCTTTACGCAACAAAAGACGAACAAATAGCATAATCAAATTTGTGGTAGTAGCTCAAAATAAGCACGAGAAAATGCGAGCAAATCTATGTAGTAATCTTCTCATCCATAGACGAGCAATAATAAGTATCAAAACAGATTTATTCCCTATGTTGTCATAGTTAAAATGCAGTTGGTCATAATAGGACACGATATATCCGGTGCGTGTGTTTTTCGTGTTAGATGATAAAGCAAATATTAGGAGAGTTTCTATCTTCTGCGAAACGCAAAAGTGAAATTTTTTTATGTGTCCTTCTCATCATGATGATCTAATCGAGTAATTTTGCCGTTTTCGGCCTAAGATCTTCCTCTACCACTCCTGCAATAGAAACTACAGTTAATAAGATGTTTTTGAAACTTACAAACATCAGATCTCATTTTAAAGATAAATTATTAAATGTTTGCATATCGTAATATATGTCATGGAGCTTGTATAATATTAGTAATGACAATCTTATAATTAGTATGGTTAACATTCAAGAAGTTTGTTAAAATTCTAAAAAAGAATGACTTCTATTAAAAGGGCTTATACATAAGATCTTAACATCTTACTTTTTTGGATCTTATACGCTTATTTCTTCAAAATTGATACCAAACACTAACATCTTGTAAGCTCCAAATTAATATATGATAAAATATTTTAAAAAGCTTATAAGGTCACCCAAACACTATCTAAGCCATGTTTCGCAATTTAGAACAATTTCCTACAAATAGAATCTTCGATGACTTCTAACCAAAAATTACATCCTCTCGGACATACCTTCTACTTTGTCACATTGAAGTAAAATTCCTCAATTCCACTCTAATACACATTAATCACTTAGCTAAACATCAATCCGGAGCCCCAAAAGTTCAAACGGGTAGAAAAAATAAAATAATGAACGGCTTTACTATCTTTCACAACAAATGATTATCAAGGGACGAAGACTCAACACTCGTGGATTTGATGCACAACATTTGGTTACATTTCTGTCGTGAAATGAAAATTTTTCTACATGTGATTTGGAAACTTTGCAAGAGACGTCTCCTCTTGACATAACGGTTGATATTGATATTAAGGAATAAGAGGCATCAATTACCATCGTTTTTTCATAGAAAATATTAGGCGATCAAGTCATAACAAAGTTCATGTGATTTTTTCAGTGAAAAATATTGGTAGCAAAGGATGTTTATAATAGCTTAGTTTAATAGCTTTTGATGTATAATTCATACTTTTGAACCGCTTAAATCAAAGTCATTTAAGCCAAAAGCTATAAGCTTTTCATTATCAACTTTTGCAATTTATTAATTCATAGATAAAGTTGTAAATATTAATTTCTTTTTTCTTTTTTCTCAAACATCAAACTTCAGCTTTTTTCCACTTTTCAATTCTGTTTTCGAATCCTCCCAACTTTCACCGGAACTAAAACCACCATAGAAGCAAAAGCTATTGCAAGCCCCTAACTTGTCCTTGACAATCTCCAAGAAGAGTTCCTCAATTGCAATTTTTACTATTTCCTTTTCTTTTCATAAGTGTTCTATCCCATATAGGATATTAAACTAGTCCGGTTAGTAGGGGACGGGATGGGGGCGAAAGAACACCCCCCCCCCCCCACCCACCCATCAAACAAGTATGATCATAAGATTTCTATCCCTAAACTTGCAATTTTCTCTACAACTTATTCCCATAATAAAGCAAAAACTAAGGAATTTCTACTGCTTTTTGTCCTTGACCATCTTCAAGAAGAGTTCCTCCATTGCAATTTCAACTGTTTTTGGTTTTCCCACACAAGTCTCTTCATCCCACGTTGGAGATGAAACTAATCTTATTCGGGGGGATCGTTAAAGAACTAAACACCTCTAAATTTTCAAATCCTTCTCGTTGACAAGAATCCGCATTAAAATTGAGTTCACTTGACCAACAACTTGTGAGAGATGGAAGTAGTAATTGAGAAATGAAAAATGTTTACTTACTTTATATCCCTCAATCCCAAATTGAAACAACTGAATCCCATTTGATCTGAGAAACTCAACATTAGCATCCGGGTACGCCTCTGGACACAGATATCTACACACAAATAAATCCAAATTAGCTAAAGTTCCTCACTATCTCTCTCACACACACTTGAGATTGCTAAAATGTGTTGTTATGCGTCTGTCTCTCTCACACACAACACATACAACGACAGACGCAGAATGCGCAGTGACAAAGAAATAGACGCATATAAATTCTAGTCCGAATCTGACTCGATCAAACCTGAATCAATCATACACATGTCCTGCGATTAATGTACTATTCATAAAAAATAACTATTCAGTAATGATTTAGTTCGACCAAACCTAATCTGACCAAAAAAATTCATCCAACTGTGTTGTTGCATACAATTTCCCATAAAGAAACTACAAAAGCACACACTGACACCTTTGAACTGCGTGTTGCCTAGAATTTAGCAATCAAAAAACTAGAACAGCAAACTTGCACACACACACATATATATATATATAGTGAGAGAGAGAGAGAGAGAGAGAGAGAGAGAGAGAGAGAGAGAGAGAGGGAGAGTATATGAGTTGAACATACATGATGGAGCGGAGATTGAGGGTTCGAAGAAAGGAGAAGTTGGCGGAGTCCGGAAACCCCGACCTGAAAATACCATTGTCCACCATAGCAAAGTTCAGCGGCGGAGTGAAGAGCTCGCCGCCACCCTCCTCATACCTCTGGCAAAGAAACGACAGCTTCAGCTGCTGCGGCGGCGGCGGCACCTCCTCTATAATCCTGCACAGCCCACCATTTCCGCCGCCGTTTTCTTCTTCTTGATGTTCTAACTTCGTCATCATTTTCTACTTCTTTTCTTGAAATTAATTAAAATTGAAAAGGATCCCTTTTACTTTTGACCTTTCGCGATTCAGATAAAGATGATTCGAATGAATTTGGAGATGGGGATGAGCAGTTTGAATGGTTATTTATAGGTGTTGAGAAAGAGAATCGGGAAAAGTGAGAAAGGGTATATGCCTCTACACTGTACAGGTGCTGTTGGGTTTATTCTATAAAGTTATTGTTCTTCATTCATAATCTTTACTTTAATTACGTTTTTAGTTTTATTTTTCACATTTTATTTTAAAACCGTTAACCGTTTTAAATGAAGATCATTAAATTAAGTACTTTTTTAAATTATAGTTTAAAATAAGTTAAATGAATGTGTTTGAAAAACGACTTTTGCTTGCGTTTTTCTTAAATTAAGTTAAAATAAGCTAGAAGTTGTAAATTTGTAAAAGTATACTTATTCTAACTTAAGGTATTTTTATAAATAAATCGAACATTTTTATGACATTTTTGCCCTGACCATCTTTTGTGTATTTCGAAATAACCCATTTAATAATGACTAAAACCTACTCACTTAAACTGGTAATATACGATTGTTTTTGTCAAGTATTTCCATATCAATATTTTTTTACTTATAACTATTATTTCTAAATACTTCCAATTTTTACATTCTTATCACTTATTAACTTTATTTAAAATTAAGCACTTTCTAAAAAGTATAAGGTTTTGCAAACACCATTAAATTTTTTTTATGTCTAAAAAAATAGCAATGGAAAAATGAAGCGATAATATTATAATTATCACTAATCCTATGTATTTAAATATATATTTTTTTACTTTTTTATAATAATGAATTTTATTGTTTTAATTGACAATATTTTATAGAAATTGTCATATTAATAAGATTTGTGACAGAAAGATTGTTCATAAATTAAAGTTGTCAATGAGAATAATATTAGTGGCATATGTGTAGTGATGATCTAATATTAATAATTATTTATTTTCACTTATTTATGTTGTTACTATAGATATGTCACTAATTATTTATATACGGTGACACCTTTATTCACAATTGCTACTAATAATCATATTGTGACAAGATCAAAATAATTATCATGTAATATATATTTTCAGTGACAAATTTTAAAATTGTTGCTTGATATTTTCTCAGTACTAATACTATGTCTTAGGGTAAATTATAGACACCTCTTATGAGATTTGACATAATTACAAGTACATCACCGTTGTTTGTGAAATTACAAATATCCCTTGATTTTAGCACCCATATAACAACAAACCCATTTTGTTAGCCCCCACTAGATTTTCATCCAATTCTTGTGGTGAACTTACCAAAACGCCCTTTTGAATTATGAATTATAATTTTAGATATTTTTCAAAAAATTTAATATTTTTTTATTGACTAATATGTCATATGGATTATCTACTTTACTCATCCGTTTTTTTTTTTGTACTTTATCAAATGTTTTTTTAAAAGTAAGGGTGAAATAGTAATTTCGCTATACCGTTCAGGGGCAATACAATTATTTTTTTATTTGAGGGATTTATTAGTAATTTTTTAAAGAACGAAGAAATATTCATAATTATGACGAATTCCATTGGAGGTAGAAAGATGAAATTAAACCCATCTTTTATTATAGTATTATATATTAATTTATACTAATCACAACGTGTAAAGATAATAGTATTAAAAAAAATAAAAAATGTTTTTTCAATTTCTGTTTTTTTTTTTTTTTTTTTTTTTTGCATAATAATGAAGTCGTCTCCCGGGAAGAAGAAAATTTCAAATTAAATAATCAGTGGATGAAAAACACAGTGATTTCTTGCACGTAACTGCAAGAATCCCAAGCAAAGAAAATCTTTTGGGGTAATAACAAGAATTTTGTGTCATTTTATAATGTTGTGTTTGAATTATAATAAGGGTTAAATACACTTTGCACCCCTGAATTATGTATGTAGTCACATTTAGGTCCCTAAAGTATGAAAGGTAATAAAAAGCCCCTCATGATATGGATTAATTTTTTTATGACGAAAATATCCTTATTGTTTCCACCCCTAAAATATGTTTATTTCAATCATTCCCCTAAAACATAATTTAAATTATTATAAAAATTATATATAACATAAATACTATCCAAAATTTATTATTTTTATAATTAGTATAGTTACTATATAAACTCCATAAATTTATAGTCCTTATATTTTTTTACATATATGTTTAAAAATTTACATAATTTTTGCTTGTATTGTTATATATATGTTGAACTTTTTCTAAAAAATAAAATTATTGATACAATTTTAAAATATTACATCGAACATAATTTACTATAAAATATGCTAATCTATAATATAATTAATTTATAATATCCTATAATATTTTGAGTAATGATATGATATAATTTAATTATTCAAATATATGTACACATAATTAAATTATGTCATATCGATCAAAGTGACTGTTTTTATAAGAAAAGGTGTTATGCACACAAAGTGACTGTTTTAATACCCCTCCACCAATTTTTGTAATCCAAAAAATGATTTCAACTGATAAGATAACTAAATTTTCAACTTCTCAAGTTTTACATTAACTTAACCACCCAATTAATATAGTTTTTATATTTATTTTATATTTAAAGAGTGAAAGAATATTTATTAATGCACACAGTGACGACGTACCACAATGACTAGTATGAAAGAAAAGTCATTTTTCACTCATGATTGGTGATTTGTGACACTGCAACACTAAAATTTAAATTGCCAATTATAGCCTTAAGTAGTGATATAATTATTTATTTATATCAAATGGTCAACGTCATGTTTCAACCACCAATATACTATACTATCCTGCGGCCAAAAAAAATATACTATACTATCTTCTTAATCTTACACTTTCACCCACATCCATCACTTGCTCACTTTTAATTAAAAATATTAATTTTTATTTTTAAAACATATATCATATCTATTTGATTATATGCATGCAAGTATTGTTTACATGGTGGATGGTATCTATATTATTATAAATATATATATATATGTTGACGTATCGATATTTAAATATCCAAATTTACCCTTTTAACCCATTCCATCCCTTCGGCAAAATTTGGTCATAATAGTAATTTGAATGTTTTTTTATGAATTTACTGAAATATCCATCAAACTTACACACACATCAACTTTTGGTATATTTTATATTTTGAAGCCACTATCCCATGACTAATAATCGACCCTTCAATAAATAAAAAAAGTTAATTTATTTATAATTTTAAATATTTTGCACACATATTGAGTGTATCATGTCCCACTAGTTGTATAAAGAAAGGCAGTTTTACTCACAAATCATCATGCGATGTTTGATTTTTAGCTAAAATCGTCCATTATCTTGAACTATACCAGTCCTCCGCTATATCTCCAAGGGCATGTTTACTTCGAAGATAGGATTAATGAATGAAATGATTGAAACATTATTATTTGTGTGATATGATTATTTAATAGTCATATTTTTTATTTACTTCAACATATTAAAAGTGTGATTCTAACGAGTGATTATTTAATTTCTGACCAAAATATGGGTGATTGGCCAAACCCACCTCTTGGTAATCCTAAAAATAGCAAGAATAGTGCAGACTTTTGGTTTAACAATGGGTTTCAATAACACAAAGAGTAAACACAAGAAAAGCTATATTATTAGTCCAATACAGACGAATATTAATAATCACGATATAAATACAAAACTAGCCTATATATTATTTCATATAGACTAATCAAGCCAACCTGCCCCAATTGTGCAGTTTTACATATTAATATAGAAAAAAAAAAAAAAGAAGAAGAAGAAGAAAGATCTTGTTATAATAAAACATCATGAAAAACATATTGAACATTTATTAAAAAAAAACAAGTAAACATATTAAAATCATAAAATAACCATATATTAATAAATATTCTAAATTTCTAACATATTTTGAAGCATGAAATTTTTTTAATTATATGTATGTAAGGATTACGTGCTACAATAACTAGTTATTAATAAAGCCAAGGGTCTTTTGATAATTTTTTGTATGCTTTTACTGAAACACCCTTTCCATCTATATGAAAATAACTACCTATTTTACGTCATCATATGAGTGGAATTAACAATATCAATGATCTCTTGGCCTAGTGGTTGATGTTGAACCCCACCAATGCGTGGGATGATAGTCTATTGTATAATAGGATTTTTTGTATACTGTAATAGTAAGGGATTGTTTAGATTTAATTTATGTGATATTGTTGATCAATGTATGATTGTTCTTATTGTCTCTATTAGAGATTGATAGTCGTAAGGACTGATTGTAATTGATTTAGTTCAATTAATAATACTCATCCCTTTCACTTCAAAAAAAAAAAAAAAAAAAAGTTGAATTGACAACTCATGTTCAATCTAACAACATCACTTATCATCCTTCTTACAATCATTAAGATAATTTTTACATTTTGCAATTGTTTCAAATCTTTTGAAATTTTAATGACTCTATTTTGTGTCTCATTCATAATTATATGGTGATCATGATTTATTCACAAATTATTATTACAAGTGGATATCTAATTAATATGTCATCTTAATTGAAGTCCCAACCAGCTAATTTTAAGGAATTAATTACCTTAAGAATTAAATTGATAGGATTAACTGACAATATATGACATTTTTAATGCATGACATTTATTATTTTGAAAAGATTAATTAAAATACCAAATTTTCATGTTTTGAGATCATTTCTCTAAAGCTAATAAATAAGAAAATAAATAAACAAGATTTTTTTGTGTTAAAAACATATTTTCTTAGGCTATATCTGAATTGATTTGAAATTAGGGATTCCAAATCACAAATGACAAGTCTTTTCGATTTATTTGGATATGGTATACTGGAAAGAATTTCAAATATTTTCATAACTTATTTTGAATTATACTTTTTAAAATATTAACAAATTTAAATTATTTTCATATGTGTTGAGATTGTTATGCATCTTTTTCAATTCCAGTTGGTTAGTTTTCTTGTTGATTTTATCAATAACAACCATATAACTGCATGTTCTCTTGTCATGTAACTAATTACTTTGTTAAGTCCAATCAGTTAAGGAAATGTGAAAGGGAATTTACTATTTTGTGGAAAAATCTCATTTTCTTTTCAATATTATTTATTGAACATTAAGAAAAAAAAAATAGTATTAGTACAATTCTTCAAATGATTTTATAAAAATTACCATCAATTATATATATTAACACTACAAAAAGTATGACATTTTTCATGGCTAATAGCTCTAGTCAAAGTAAAAAATCATGGTCAATAATAATTAATCACATTGTGCAATGCTTTTTTACTTTTTGTTCACAAACACACCCGATAGACTCACTCACCTGCGTAGGTTTGAACTCAAAACCTCTCGTAAGAAATCTTGAACCCAAGCTATTAGGCTATCCCTCATGGGATTAGCATTGTACAATGGTAATTAGTTATTGTTTGAGCAAACAAGACTAAAATATTAATTACAACTAAAAATCATGTCCAATATTTTTGTTATAGCTAAGAACCATGATAAATATTTTGAACAGGGTAAAATATTGATTAACTATAGTTAGCAAGTTAAGTTTCCGTGTTCCTCTAAAACAACAAAAAAAACTTTAGTTTCTGTATTGGTTCGTTTGGCCGTGATTTATGTATTGATTTTACATGATCTTTGAGTTGTATTTTTTTGTAATATAGGGAGTAATCCATTTTGTGGTGTAAGTCAATTATTATTATATCTGAGTAATGATTTTAAAAATTCTATTAATAATAAGAATTGTGCATAAGTTAATATAATAGTTAACAATGAAGTTATTTAACTAACACATCAACAACATTCAACACCATGGATGATACGTCACCACAAAAGCATGCCAACAAGAATAATTCTACCAGCTGGAGCTTGTTGGATAAAGCGAACATGTGACCATTTCCCCCTAAAACGCTACGTTTATGCCCATGTGGCATATTATGTTCTTGCTCACATAGCATACGGATGATGTTACGTATAATTGGACCAACCATATCTCGTGCAAATAAACATCTCAATGGTATGAATACATTCAAACCACCCTCAACCATCTCTCCATTTCTCTCAACCTATTCCTATAAATAGGAATATAGATAAGTCAAGGAAGGTAACATCATTTTTTTAACTTTACTTTGACTCTCATTTTCCTTGCAACATTTACTATTGTTATCATATTCCCCACTTTATTCACACATTTTACCATCAACAACCTTGTTAATTTTCATATATTTTCTTAGGGTTCTTATTTTAATTTTTTTTAAAATAATTACTTACTTAAGTATCGGAGTGCTAACTTCTATTTTATAGGTTAGTCCTTCGATATCCTTCGATATAATAATAACTACATTTATTGTTATCAATTTGTCACTATACATACGTCACATTAGTTATTAAAACTAACAACTTACACATAATTCTTGTTGATGTTTAATTCGTTTAAAATTATATTATGATAAAGTAAAAGTTTCCACAAAATATCTACAATTAAATAATGATTTGAATGTCATTACGACATATTCCATCACTAATATTATTTTTTATTGTAATGGAGACGACGAAGGGCAGGCAATATTTTATTTGCATGTTTTAAATTTATCGCTGTTATTTTCTAAAAATTATGCTGGCCACAAATTTTTTAAATTTACTAATTTTAAGCATAGTATATATAGTCAACATTATTTAACAAAATCCCTTGACCAATTCATGAACAAGTTTGAATATTGAATTTGATCCCATGAATTGCGAAAGATTCGAACTGAAATTGGATTTGGGAAGGCCTAACTCAATCACACGATAAATATAAATTATAATACAGATATGATATTATTGGTGCATAATTTAAAATAGTGATCAATTAATAAATATGTTACTATGAATGACAACGAGTCAGATTCAGGCGGGCTTCTCAAATTAAACAAGGGATCCGACCCGTCAGATAATTTTCGAGTCAAGACCCGACTCGCCCCAGATGATCAGACCCAACAAGTTGGACTCATTAGACCTGATTAGAATTTTTAAAATATTAAAAAAATATACTCCTTTTTATTTATAAAACTAATACTAGCTTAACTTTATAAATATAAGACAAAAATATTATTGAAAGACTCAAATGTTTTTATAAATTTATATTTGCATATTTTAGACTCTAAAATATTAAAATTGTAAAAAAAATAAAATATGTTACTTATACGTTAAAAAAGTTTCAAATATATGTTACTTGTGTACATGTTAAAACTTAAAAAACTATTTTAAAATCATTAGTTAATTTGTAATAGTATTATTTTAAAAAATTTATGCATTATATGTAAGTATAAATAAAATATGCATATGCTTAATTCATATAAATGTATAAAAAAGTTTTTAAAAAGTTAAAAGAATTAGGTTCGAGTCCAGAACGTTAAGACTAGAAATTCATCTCGAGACCCCATTATGACTTTGAAAAATCCGTCCCTAATGAAATCGGTTCGAACCCAAATCTAACCAGGATCCATTATTATTTCTATATATTGCATTTATTGTATGATTGATTGAATTTGACCGACTTACAAGAGCTTTTTACGAATTACCAATAATTTTCTAGCCTAGTGTTTAAGGTTGGGATCTCATGACCTTAAAAATTATAGGTTCAAACCCCAACAATACATGGAATGTAGTCTATTGTATAGTAGGTATTGTTGATATACTATAATAGTAAGATTTTATTTAAATTTAACTTATGTGACATTGGTAATCAAAATATGATTATTGTAATATTCCCTTATATATTAATATTTAAAAAATTAATTATAATTAATTTATTTCAATTAATAATATTGATCGTTTAAAAAAAATAATAACATTTTACGGATTACAAAAAGGATAGAAGTACATTCCTCGGAATATGCTACTTTACATTTTTGGGAGTGTCCTAACTAACAAAGTTGCGAAAGCTGCGCGCCACGTACATGTCGCTTGTCGTATTTGTGTTCATGGGAATCTACAATTGAAATTTGAAACCCCACTCTCAAATAATAATTATTTAATAATAAAATAATCTTCATAAAACTTGCACCATCCGAACTTGAAAAAGCTTACAATAAAGCTAAAACCAAACATTTGACTTAATTTTATTTAATTTCGGATGTAATAGTTATAATTTTAAATTATGAATTTTAAATTTTTAGTTATAATTTTTTTTATAATTTGTTTGATATTTTTTTTAATTTGTTTGATAATTTTGAATTCATAAGATTTCAAATTCTTCACTCTTAAATTTGAATTATACCTTATTAAACATTGATGTATTCAAATTCTTTTACTATAGATTTGAAATCTTTTATCCAAATTTAAATCCATCAATTCAAATATTGTTAAATACTTTGGGCAAAAGAACTGAAAATTGTGATGCATGCATGTCTAGATAAAATTATATTTAAATTATTGCATACTACAAGAAAAGAATATTAATAATACAATAATTGAGTGAAAATATAACATTACACCAAATGAGTGTTTTCATTCAATAGTATCTGCTTTTATGGTGCGGATAAATTGTACAAAAAATAATAAATTTAGTTGTGCTGAAAAGTGTGAATATTTGAAAATAAAAATAAAAGAAAAGGCCGACGATTGGTTTGGGGAAAAAAATCAATATGTATGATGTTGTGACTAAGGTGCAAAAGTTAGCACGGAGAAATTTATAACTTTTGGCTCAAATGAAATTAATTTTAACCGTTAAAAAGTATTATTTTAATTTATTTTAATAAAAAATTGACAAGTACTTAAATTAAATTATTACAAACACTCCTTAATTGTATTAGTAAGCGATAAGAATAATCGTTTTTTTATTGGAATAATTTTCTTGGTTTTAAAAAATCAGACATAAAATTGACATACTAAACAATTAACTGACACATGCATGCATAATGCAACTCAATAAAAAATAAATGTAATCGTCATTATATTTATTTATACTAATCATTAATTATTAATAGTGACAGGCACTAGAAAAAAAAATTAATATTAGCTATATTTTCAATTATCATAGCTAAAAATCATGGTAAATCACTATTATTAACTACAATTAAATAAAAATTGATGCAAAAATTAGTCTTTCCACCATGAAAAACTTATTTGTCACGGATAAAAGCCATGATAAAAATATTACCCATGGCTTTTAGCCATGACAATTGTTTTAGCCACCCTCGCAAAAATCACGACCGACAACCGTTGCGTGGCCGTGGTCAATGATTATTCACTAAGGCAATTTACTATTAACCATGACAATTAACCATGATTAAATGTCATATTTTTTGTAGTAAAGTTATCTAAATTTCTTGCTCTAATAAGTTTTTAAAAATTATACTATGACAAAGTTTTTCTTTTTTTCTCTATTTTAAAAGAAGATCAAATTTGGTTCACCAACTCTTCGCTCTAAGAATATGATGAAGTTAAATTTATTATAACTTTATGTATATTTTAAGTGATAAATTTGAGAGGGCCACTTGATATTTAATTATAAATGTTAATTATCTTTTGTCGTAATTATATGAATATTTTAATACATGGAATAAATTAAAAGTTTGGTAGAGAAAAATCAATTATTTTTTATCAATTATTGGGGGTGTTTTAGTCAATAATTGTGGCTAGCTGTTTTGAGTGTCCTATGGAAAACCTTTCGAGGAAAGGCTCAAAAATGTGTTGTCCAGGCTGCACTTCCTCTGCTTTTGGCTCATTCTATGAATGAATGATATCATGCTTTATTTATTTATTTATTTATTTATATATATATATATATGTATATTAGCTATCGTGGTACACCGTGATTACGCATATAAAATTAAATAGATACTACATAAATTTTTAAAATAATAATATACAATTAAAAGCGGATCAAGCGACTGACATGGGTGAAAGTGGTGGATAAATGTGCATTATATTTGCGGTTAAAAATGGCGTGGACCATTTAAAATAAATAAATAATTGTGTTGATATAAATATTTAAGAGTGTAATCGATATTTTCAAAATTTGGTGTTGCAATGTCACAAACCGCCGATTATGAGTGGTGAGGTTGAGGTCCCACAACCAAGAGGTCCTGGGTTCGAGTACTACAAATGTAGGGAGTTGTTTAATTTATAGGATGATTGTATTATTCCTTTGATTGATGTTGGTAGATGTGGATTTGTTGTTATACTGTAGACTGACTAGATGTTGTTATGTTGTGCACTGAATATTGTAATAGCAATTGATCGCTTTAAAAACATTATTGTACTTTCAAATTAATAGTTAATTGCTCGTCATAAAAGAAAAAAATGAATGATAAGTGGCTTTTATTTTTATATTATACATATATATATATTTCAATGAGAGGTTGATTAAAGTTAAACTTTTCTTAAAAAATAGTATAATTTTATTTTAATTACATTAAAAGTTAATTGAGTGATTATTTCCATTATTTTTTAAATAGAGATAATAATTATTATTATTATATTTAAAAAAAATATCATTCTAAAATTACAAATACTCTCTAAGTATCAGAACATACCCCCAATAGTAATTAAATATTAGTATACGTGGCACACTCAAATGTGCGTGCACAATTAATTTAAATTCTTAAAAAATAATAATTATTTTTTAAATGAATAAATTAGATTAAAAAATATAAAAAGATGAGAAAATAATTAAAAAAAATGAGAAAAGAAAAAAGGGCGTGGAAGTTGATAAGAGAGAAAATGCAAAATTGAGGAGAGTGAAAAAAATAAGAAGTTGAGAAAAAGAGAAAAAATAATAAAATATTAAAAAAAATAACAGACCAAATTTGGGAGAGACACCAAAGAGGTGCTCTCCTTTAATATAATAGTATAGATAGTATAGATACTACAAACTAAGGAAAATTATCTGCCTATTGTTTTAAATGAAAATATATGTTTTTAATTTTGTGTAGTTTTCATGTGAAAATAAAAATATATTTTAAATTAATTAATTAGACTGTGTTTTATGTATCGTGGTGTCAAATCAATGTATTTCTGACGAGAATACATATAAATAATATATTTTTCACTTTAATTACTATTTCTTCCCTATATTTAGTCACTAATTCTATTTCAATCCGCGTCGTACTTGATTTTAGTCCTTAATATTCATGTTTAATGATATTTTTGGTCCCAATATTAGTGTGAGTTAGAGGAAACTTATCACGTTAAAAACACAGGATCATCTTAATTCGTCTCGTTCACATATACATAAATTTTCTTATCATTTTTACTCAAAAAAATTGACTATAAACAAAGAGAAATAATCACCATTAAAAGGACGAAACTATTAAGTATATCAAAATTACTTGGATTTATACATTCTAAAAAACTTATATCAAGTGTCATAAAATATATCATATATCAAAATGGTTAATTATACTTGAACCCCTTTAAAAATAAGAAATTAACTTTTCCTCAAAAAACTTGTAATTGCACAATTTCTGAGAATTTTTCGTTTATAATTGTACCCTTTCGTTAAAATTTGGGTGAATAATGCTGAGGTCAGCAAAAGCATTACATCAACTTTTAATTTTACCCTCCATTTAGAATTTCTCTAGCAATATTGTTATACTTGTAAGGGGGTAAATATAATATATATAAAGTTAAAAGGGTGTAATTGTACCAAAATATTGTTCTTGAATTATAACTATTGGATTAAAAAAAATTATATTTTCTAATATTTTTTCTACTTCTTATATATGGACGTAAAGTTAAAATATATCATATATAAAAACTCAAAATTTAAGTGTTTTTTTTTTTTTTGAGTGGATAACCTAGAGGGTGTTTGAAAAATCATTTAAAAGATTTACTTTAGAAATTGTTCATCTGAACTTCCGATGATATGATATTATTCACTTCAATTATCAAATATTAATTGAGAATATCTATCACGACAAAATAATTGGTTATTCTCTACATTATAAATTACTATGATTTAAAAATATCGATATTGTCCATCAATGTCAGACAAAATCGATGTGAAAAATTAAGTTTTTTACCACGGTTAATCAATATTTACTATAGTTTTACCTATGACCAAAATAATTGCCATAATTTTTAGTTGTAGCAAATATATTGACCTCGTTTGCAGAAACAATGGCTAATGGTCGTTGCGCAGTCATGGCTAATTAGTATCCGCCACAATTTTTTACTTTGAATCCATGGTAATTAACCAAAATTATTAAAAACAATATTTCTTCTATATTGTGTTTGGATTGATAGATTTGGATCCAAAGATATCAAATACGTAGTAAAAATCAAACAAACTTGATTGAATAAATTCACGTTACAAAAGATTTCAGATCCTTGAACTTTCATTGAATAGTTACATTGACCTCCTCTACTACTATAAGAATATACAACTTTTCCTCTCTCTTACTATGAAAATTACATAAAGTTCCCTTTTAAATATATCCACCTTACAGATTGTCCATTCCGTAAGTCAACTTAATGGATTTTGCTGATGTCATAAAAGAAATAGTCTAAATTTCCTATAATATCCTCAATCTGAATAATTCAATTTTCTATTACTTAAATACCCCTTAGGGGTAATTTTTTATTTTTAAAATTAAAAAGAGTGTATACTTGTAACTTTTAGTATATAGTTTTATAATATTTTTCTAATCACATATTGTATATGTGTAGGTTGTGACGTTAATTTCTATTCCTAACAATCATCAAGCTTGCAAACTTTGTTGAAATTATATTATTTTATAAAAAATAAAGGTTATATTTTGGAAAGAAAATACTTGAAGATATTTTGGCCCATTTCTTTTTTCAAATTTATTGAATTATTTTTAGTTTTATAAATGAAGGCAAAATGATTATTTAAGCACGTAACGTTAAATTGAACTAACACATGTTAGCCAGAGGGGACAATTTATAATTTTCATAGTAAGAGGAAGGAATTTGTATATTCTCATAGTAGTAAGGATGATCAATTTAATTAACCCTTAATTTTATGACATTGTGACGAATTTTAAATCTATTTAATTAATATAAAATTATTTGAAATTCTTATTTCAAATCGTTCCATCAAATCAAAATTCTTTTATCCAAATGCAAAATCACCGTACTTAATTACTCACCTCACACTCAAACATCAACTTGCAAAAGAGTTACAACACGGAAAGTAATAATTGAGTGGCTATTTGTAAAAGGCCCTAATTAATAATTTTATTTATTTATTTTTTCTCATTCTAAAGCACCGGATGTCCACTTTCAAAGGTTTTCAATATTTCTTATTTTCTGTCAAAATATATATATATATATATATATTACAAGATGAGATATGATTCCGTCCATTGTATAATTAAGAATTTAATGGTGGTCAAAGTATTATTAAATTCTCTCTTTTTTTTAAAGAGAGAGAGAGAGAGAATTTAGTGATACTTTGACCATTAAATTGTTAATTATACAAAAAAAAAAAAAAAAAAAAAAAAACCTCTCTTTCTCCGAAGAATTCTCCTCCACCGGAAATATGCAAGTACTTCTGATTATGTCTGAATGATTTTGTCAACCATGATCATCAAATCTCCTTGTTTATGATACAAGTACTTATGTTTTGTTGACATCAAAATATTTTAAAATAAACTATCAATTAAAAGTTCAAATAAAGTGACAAACAATTAAGTTTTAATTTGAAGTTTACAATAAATTTGGGCTTTACATATTTTCAAAATAATAAGTTCGCAATAAATTCATATTGAATTTGAGTCTACGCATTTTGATGGATTGATTCAATGTAAAATTAATACAAAGTTATTTTTTTACTTTGGATTGGCTAATTGGACCAAATACATATTTAAATATGATTTTTTATGACGTATCCACCAAAAAACCTATGGTGTTTAAGCCCAACATAAGCAAGATGCAAATCAAAACTTTTAGCTCGTGCCTATAAAAGTGGCCTCTAGAACATAATGTCATACATACAATAGATGTATCACACATACATATAAGAAGACAGCAAATCAATACATACTACATATACACACACACAACAAATCCACAACTTCTCAAATCCAAAGGAAGTCCAAAACTCTCGATCACAACAGATTACTGCAACCATGAGGTTCCACGTCTTCTTTTGCCACGAACCTTCAAAGACTTGATACTAAATTTCAATGTGACCCGTAATTTGCTCTCACAAATTCGGAGGAGATAATACATTCACATCCAAAAATAAGTTTCGAGCTCTTGGATCACAGTTGGTAAGAAGAATCAGGGAATAGTCTTTATTTTTAGAGATTATTAGTCGTCGTGGCACGCCGTTCCTGCATGTATATAAAATAATATTGCAAGCTTCAAATTATATTGTAAATAAAGAAAAAATATATAAAACCATCACATTACATTTCAAAAAAAAAAAAAAGAAAAAAAAAAAGAAAGAGAGAAAGAAACTAACTTAGGTGTATTATTGGCATAACCAAAAAATTAGTATTGCAGTGTCATAAACCTCCATTTATGAATGAGAAATACCTTTTCTTTTTATATTAGTATAGATACCCTTTTGATTTAAATTTATAGAAAATTTATTTGTCCATATTTTTCAATTTATGACTATTTTTTACAAACTCAAAATGTGTGTGAACACATTTATTGTGATGTTTTGTTAAAGATACATCAAAATTTTCTCAATCATGATTTGAGAATAGGCTTTCTTCTAGTTTATTTCGTGTATATGATGTATTATGATCAAGTCCGACAGAAGAAGGTAAATTACTTATTCGTTTATATAGTTTTTCTTTTTAAGTGAAAGGGATGAAAAATTATTATTTAAAATAAATCGATTAAAATCATTTATGTTAAATATCTTACTCTAATTAATCAACAACATCAGACAACTATATGTAGGAATAAGTTGTCAAATAGACAATCGTAGTATCGTTTTGAAAAATCAAAACAGTTTTGAAACCAAAACACAAGAAACACTTTGGAACCAATTTTATAAAGAAACAGTTAGAGACGCTGTTATAACGATAAAATAAAATTTACAATGAGAACTGTATTGTAACAATTCTCGGTCCAATAATTTCACCAAACCGAATCACAGATATAATCTGCTTGCCTTGAAGAAATTATACGTCCCGTTCCGAATGTGCACACGGGTACTACACAACTTCTTCTAGGATAAGACGGTTTCAGTTCTAGCGGTATGCACTTTACCGAAAAACACCTCGAAACAACACTCAGTAGCCTTTTGGAAACTTAAGCTCAAAAGCTCAAAATTGCAGGGTAAGATCTCGAATCTTGAAGATGAAGAATCCGAGAGTGAAAGAGAGAGAAGTGTAAAAATTGTGTCTCCAAAGGTTGAAGTGTGCAGCCTTTATATAGGCTACAAAATCATGCAGCATTAAATGCAATTTAATACCATCATAATGCAGGTATTAAATCACAACAAACATGATTAGAATCTGGATTAAAATCTAATAAATTCAGCATTTAAAAGTAGTAAAAATCAGATAAAAAATGGACAGAAAATGCTGAATAAATTAAGTTGTTATCAGAATTTTCAAAAACGATTTTTAATGCCATTAAAACATTTTGACCAAATAAATTTTAATCCAGATAAAATCAAATGATTTTTGCTGCAAAAAGATAGATACTGAGACTGAGACATTCGCCCTAACGCCCGCGCCCGCGCCCGAGCCTGGCCGGGCGGCCGGCGGCGGCGCGCGTGTGGGGCAACCCCATGTTCTCTCTAGTCTCCATAACACTTCAAACACAAATTGAACATTGAACTTAATATAAGGAGTTTAAGCTATCCTTAAACTTTCAATGTGGGACAACTTTGAGTGTACAACACTCACCCCCACATACACCTGGTATCCTTATCAAAACTCCACACTTCCATTCATATTCCTATGTGGGACAAGTATAATCTCTCTATTTCTCTCACCATCTAATCTATGGATTCACATGTAATTGAACCCATATTTTAGAATAATTTGTTGTTACAAATTAACATTATAAAATGTCAATTACAACAATCCCCCACAAATCCATAGATTTGAACTCAAGCTTCCGTGTCTTGCTTTCAGCAATGGTACATCCCGGTTTGAAATACTGCCTAAGTCATCTAACGTCAATTGTCACCGGCTCAAATGGAACTAAGCCTTGAATTGGAGCCCATGGTTGTGACAGTGTTTGTTAGTAACAACAAGCCACCGGCTTTGTATTGATCTTTAGGGTTGACACGTTAGGCCATGTGTCCTGATCCTGTTCATTGAATGTTTTCAGAATAACCCAATTCCTTAACAACTACATTCACTTAGTTGGGACCAAACAACTACATTCACTTAGTTGGACATCTACAGGGATGCACTGCTTAGCATCTCATTTATAAATACTTGACCCCATTCAAAGTTAAAACTCTTACTATACTTGCAGTATCAGCACCTTCCAGAATTATAGGGGACAGACTCCAGATACAAAGTATCAGTCTATTTTTGGTGCTCTGATATCCCCTACGACTTGTTAATACCACATTGAACCTTCTTTTTGGGATCTCCACTTGGAAGGTTGGGTTGCTATCATAGTTATATCACTGATGGGTTTTCAGTCCCATCCCCAATCTGAATTTTTGTACCTGTGACAGATCTAATCATTTCGTCAAAGGATCAGCCACATTGTCCTTTGTTCCCACAAAGTCAATGCTTATAACTCTGTCCGACACTAATGCTCTTATAGACTTAAGTCTAACTTGGATGTGTCTTTTCGTCTTTTGGTTGTATTTACGACTCCAAACCTTTGCTATTGTGGTCTAACTATCACAATATACAATAATAGGTGGAAGAGGTTGGCTTACAATGGGAAGTTGTAGTAGCAACCCATACAACCATTCTGCCTTGGTACCAGTCGTATCCAACGCACATAACTCAACTTCAAAAGTAGACCGGGTTATCAAAGTTTGTTTTGCAGACTTCTAGAAGACTGCGCCCCCACCTAAGGTAAACACATATCCTGAACACCCATAAGTTTTGGAGTTTTTGACTATCAGCTAGCATCACTATAACCCTCCAAAACAGCAAGGAATCTGCCATAATGAATGGACAGTGACACTGTGCCCTTAAGGTACTTTAGTACCCTATCCAAAGCTCCCCAATGAGTTTTGTTCGGACAACTAGTGTATCTAGCCAGCTCCAAGATAGAAAATGAAATATCTGGTCTCGTTCCTTTGGCCAAATACTACAAACTCCCAATAATTTGGGAATACCTTAGTTGTGCAACATGTACACCATTTTCATTTTTGAATAAAGCCACAGAAGGATCATATGGTGTCTTAGCAACTCTACTGTTCTGATAGCCAAATTTTTCAATTATCTTCTCAACATAGTGAGATTGGGAAATAGTTATCCCATCAGTTGAACAAATCAACTTGATGCCAAGAATTACATTAGTCTCCCATATCCTTCATTTCAAACTTATTTTTCAAAAATGACTTGGTTTCAGTTATTATGTCAGTTATTTCAAACTTATTAATAGAATATCATCTACATATAGGCATAAAATGATAATTTTATCTCTTTTAACTTTACAGTAAATACATTTGTCATTCTCATTCACGGTGAAGCCAAAAGCAAGAATAGTTTTATCAAACTTTTCATGCCACTGTTTGGGTGCTTATTTAAGTCCATAGAGAGACTTCACAAGTTTACAAACCTTGTGCTCGTTACCATGAGCTACAAATCCCTCAGGCTGGTCTATATATATCTCTTCCTCTAGTTCACCATACAAGAAGGCTGTTTTTACATCCATCTGGTGAACCGAAAGATTATACACTGAACTCAGTGCTAAAAGCACCCGAATTGTAGTCAACCAAGCTACCGGAGAATAGGTATCGAAATAGTCTATTCCCTCTTTTTGTTTAAAACCCTTAGCTACCAATCTAGCCTTAAACTTATCAATGGTTCCATTAAGTTTCAGTTTCTTCTCAAAGATCCACTTACACCCAATTATAGTACACCCCGAAGGAGATCGACTAGCACCCATGTCCCGTTAGAGAGTCAGAGACAATGGAGTCCATCTCGCTTTTGACAGCTTCCTTCCAATGCTTGATTTCAGAAGAAGCCATAGTATTTTTGAAGGTTACAGGCTCATCCTTGATATTATAAATGACAAAGTTACTTCTAAAATCCTTGACGATCCTAGCTCTCTTACTCCGTCTAGGTTCATCTGGCTCTTCATAAGTCAGACTAGTACTACTAGGATTAGACCCCCCATTTGTCATCTTTTCCATATGTTTAGAAATAGAAATAGAGGCAAGTGAATCATCAAGTGAAACACTTGGAGGTATTCCCATTTTCATGGGAAATACATTTTCCAGGAAAGTAGCATCACAAAATTCGACTATTGTGTTGACCTCAATGCCTAGAATTTCTGATTTAATAACCAGAAATCCCAGTTTATAACTTGTCTCCACATAGCCAAGAACACAACATCAACAATTTTAGGACCCAATTTCTTTATCTTGTGTTCAGGGACCAGTACCTTTGCTAGGCACCCCCACACTCGAAAGTATTTGGGGCTTGGCTTCATCCCTTTCCATAACTCGAAAAGAGTACTCGTATTGTGTTTCAGAGGGACTATATTCAAGATATGGCAAGCCGTATTCAAAGCCTCTCCCCACAAATACTTTGGTAACCCAGAGGTTAATAAAAGACTGTTAACCATGTCTTTAAAAGTTCTATTCTTTCGTTCAGCTATTCCATTAGATGAAGGGGAATATTTAATAGTCTCTTCATGAATTATGCCAAAATTTTGACAATATTCATTAAACTTACTCGACTCATATTCTCCTCCCCTATCAAACCTTAATCGTTTAAGTTCCTTACCAGTTTGAGTTTCTGTTTCATTTTTAAACAAAATAAATTTATCTAATGCTTCATCTTTATTACGCATGAGAAGGATATAACAATATCTACTGCAATCATCTATAAAGGTTATAAAATATCGTTTATGGTCCCTAGTCAAAATCCCATTGAAATCACAAATATCAGTGTGAACTAAATCAAGTATTTCCGAATTCATTTCAACTAATTGATAGGGTTTCCTAACTTGTTTAGCTTCTACACAACTTTCGCATTTGTGACCTCGTTCAATTTCATGACAAGGTATTAAATCAAGATTCATCATTTGTTTGATTGAATCCAAATTTAAATGACCTAAGCTACTATGCCACAGAGAAGTAGATTCGACATTCAAAACAATAGAATCAGAAACAACAATATCACATTGCTTTCACTTTCTTTTTCCCGATTATTAAATTGGCCCTTGGCTGATGCTCAACAGGCATCTTCAGGGTCTGATTCATGTGCTCTTCCTCAATGCTTATCGTGACCATAAGATCGTCCAGAGATATTCTCCCTTTCTGATGCTTGAGTTTCATGCCAAAACTTTCCCAAGACTTGGAAGATTTATCCACTATGGTCATGATCAGAAACTTCTCGAGAAGCTTCATCTCAACATCAGATAGAGAATGCTCAAGATTGATAATCTCACGCGTCTGTTCAGTTACAGACCTTCCCTTGACCATCTGATACCTCATGAACTTGGAAACAAAATACTTTTCGAGCCCATGCTCTTCAGTATTATATTTTCTGTCCAACTTATCCCACAACGATTTTGAATGTAAGAGTCGGAACAATAGACATCGAAAAGCATATTTGACATTGCTGACAAAATAGCTCATTGACCTATTTGATCATGCTCAGTCCACTGCGCAATCTCAGCTGTCTTAGGGTTGGTTTTAGTTGGTTCAGGTCTAGTCACTTGAATAACCGACAAAAGTCCCTTCATCGTAAGCTATATTTTCATTCGTTGTTGCCAATGTTTGAAAAACTGGCCCGCAAACTTTTCCGGCATCCCGAATAAGTCGACTTTTGGGGCGATCGGAATAGCGACGGAAATTACATAGGCCATTTTAATAATTAAGAAGTGGAAAGCAAATCACAGATTTTAAAAACCAAAATGTGAATTTAAAAACTCAAAAACAACAAATGTTTTCGTTCCAATGAAAAACTCGATTTTTCAAAACCTATAATTTCTTCAAAATTGTTGGAAAAAGTTATCAAATAGACAATCATAGTATATTTTTGAAAAATCAATCAGATTTTATAAGCAATTTTGAAACCAAAACACAAGAAAACATGTTGGAACCAATTTATAAAGAAACAGTTAGAAATGTTGTTTTAACGATAAAATAAAACTTACAATGAGAATTGTATCGTAACAATTCTCGATCCAATAATTTCACCAAACCGAATCACAGATATAATCTGCTTGTCTTGAAGAAATTATACGTCCCGTTCCGAATGTGCACACGGGTACTACGCAACTTATTCCAGGATAAGACGGTTTCAGTTCTAATGGTATGCACTTTACCGAAGAACACCTCGTGTGACGTCCATATAATTTTATTCATAATCGATGGACTAATTAGTCATTATTAAGAAAATATAAATTTAATTATAAGTTATAGGTTGAAATTATAAATATATTAAAACTTGAAGGGACTAAATTGAAACTTTATTAAATATTTGTGATCAATACATAAATATATAGAAGTTAAGGATCAAATTGCAATTTTAATAAAATTATAAAAAAAAAGAAAATAAAATGATATATATGGTCAGCCAGCACGTGGCTGATCACCATTTTACCTATGTAAATATATATATGTTATTAACTTACAAGTTAAGTAATCAAACACACACAAATATAAAATACACATTTCACCTATTTGAAATTGCTAACCTCGGGCGAAAAATCAGGTTAGTAAAATTTTACTTTAAATTATGAATTAATTATTATCTTAACATTGTTTAATTAGTGCATTTATTAAATATGATTTGTACTATTCGATTTACTATTTAACCGAAAAATTTATTGAATTTGAGTATTTATATAAATTATTGTTCGGGTATATATTTAATTGGACTAGAATATTATAGCTAATGATATGAAATTATATAACCTACTAGATTTAGTAGTTGTTATAATGGACTATTCAAATTGATCGGTTTATTAATCAAATACATAATGTATGTACTAGTATTTAGATAATTGTTATTATAGTGAAGAATTGACAGAAATTAATAGGGATAGTAGGGAATTATATTTGAGAAATATTAGGGAATTGTATTTGAGAAAATTATAATTATTAAAAAGAAATATGATATTTTTGTAATAATTTCGTTTAGGGATGTTATAGAGAACAATAGTTATAAAACTATGAGGGGTTTGAGGAAATAAGCTTTTATGAGTTAATAGATAAATTAGATGTATACCGGGTGAGTTTATAGCGTCTAAAATTTAGACAAGAAAGGAACGGAGGTTTGAATTTTAATATAAATGAAATATTAAAAGATTGATATAAAATATACGCATATATTTAGTAATTTCATTCGTAACTTACGTTATTTTCAATATATATTGATTATACATATTACAACGCATTATAGGACACGGGGATAAAGTAGAAGACTAATCAACTCCTACTAGCATAATCGTTTTGGGATCGAGGTAAGTATAGTTAATTGAATTTATACATATATATATATATATATATGTGTGTGTGTGTGTGTGTGTGTGTATGATATGTTTATGTGTATGGATATATATATTCTGGTGATGTATACGAAATTATGACTCGATGGCTATTTATCTGGACTACTTGTTATACTGTGAAATTGTCATTATGTGGTTATATATGGTTATGGTGTATAGAAGTTAGAAGGATGATGGTATGTAATATATGTGAGTCTTAAATGAAATTGAATGTTGAAGTTACCGATGGGGATTTGATGGTTAAATGACAATGAGTGAGGAGAATATTGTGAACTGAGATAAGTAATGGCTTACCTAACTGGAGGGCATACTGCAATGGCTTATGGTGATATGATTAATGACGAGCTGTGTGTTGTCATTGATCGAGGAAGATGATGTAACATATCATACGAGTTGTGTGCTGTGTGATATGATTAATGATGGGATATCATACGAGCTGTGTGATGTGTGGTATCATTGATTATGGGGTATCATACGAGTTGTGTGCTGTGTGGTACCGAGGGAAAGAAAAAGAGATATTATGATTGAGGTGTTGATAGCCGGCATAGACCATTGAGTGATGCACTCCAGCAGGGGTAAGCAGGGCCCTAAGGAAATAAACAATAAAGTCGAGTATTATGTGTAATTTGATATATGATTTGGTATACGTTATTTCTTATATTCGTTGTATTGCATGATACTCGTTTTATTATGTATGTGCTTGTATATGTATAAGTTAATTAGCTATACTTATTGAGTAGGCAGCTCATCCCTTGCCAATATTTTCAGGAGATAGATCACGGTGAACTAGCTACATTAAATTGGAAGTCGTGAAATGGATCTGAATAGGTGGGTCAGCCGTGACATCTGAAGCCAAGGGTTCTGTCTATATGATTATTAAACATCTAGTCTTTTGTCGGGTTTGTATTTTAGATTTTGTTATAGCCTGAAACTTTCATCTTTTGGAGTTTGTACATAAGTATATATGTGGCCTAGTAAATATAAACTTTTGATGATACCTATCGTGATTTAAGATATATTTATAGAATTATATTATATCGAGAAAAATAGGATTTATCTTATTAGTTTAGAATGAAAATTCTTATAAGACAACTTATAATTACGAAGAGTATGATGATTAGTAGTGATAAAGTATAGTTCCGTAGGGGGTGTCACACCTCGAAACAACACTCAGTAGCCTTTTGTAAACTTAAGCTCAAAAACTCAAATTTGCAGGGCAAACACCTCGGATTTTGAGAGAGAAATCCAAGAGAGAAGAGAGCAAAAAGAGAGAGGAATTAGTTTTTGTTCGTATTCGTATATCCTTTGAAGTGAGCCTATGCAGCCTTTTATAGGCAAGGCTTTCAGCAGTTACAACATTCGCATTAATTACCATCATAGTGCAGCATTCAACCACCATTAATGCTGAAATAAATAGTCATTAACGGCATTAAAACGGTTTTAAATATAGGTCTAAAAGCCATTAAACACAATTAAAACCAGACATTAAAACTAGCTGAAACCGTCACATAAATGCAGGAGTTTCGGGTTTGTAATAAAGCAGCATTAAAATCAAGTTTAGTATCTGGTATTAAAGCACCATTAAAATGAGTTTTAAAGGAATTAAGACGGATTTAAAACCATTTGACTGTCACAAATGCGCCGGGTTTTATCAGATAAATCCAAATATTTTTGTTGCAAAAAGATAGATGCTAAGACTGAGACATTCGCCCTAACACCCGCACCCGAGTCTGAGCCCGGCCGGGCGGGCGGAAGTAGCGCCCGTGTGGGGCAATCCCATGTTCCCTCTAGTCTCCATAACACTTCAAATGCAATTTGGACATTGAACTTAATATAAGGAGTTTAAGTTATCCTTAAACTTTCAATGTGGGACAACTTTGAGTGTAAAACACTCACCCCCACATACACCTTATATCCTTATCAAAGCTCCACACTTTCCCATCATATTCCTATGTGGGACAAGTGTAATCTCTCTATTTCTCTCACCATCTAATCTATAGATTCACATGTAATTGAATATATTTTAGAACAATTTATTGTTACAAATTAACACTATAAAATATCAATTACAACATTATAAGCTCTCAAATATTTTATAAGATGTTTTAAAAAGCTTATAAGCCCACCTAAACAGCCTCTAAGTTCAAAATTTTATAATGTCATTTTATAAGATGTTTATACGTTATAAGTGGGTGGTTGACAAAAAGTTGTCAAGTCGACTGAACTGTCTCGCTAGGAGTTGTCATATGGAAACCCAAGTGGCATGATTAGTATGATTAGAACTCATTGGCTCCGATAGTATGGAATTTAGTCTTAACACTTGAGGATCCACAGTAACCTCCTGCGTGGGGCAACTGTATCTTGATATCCGCAAAAGGTGACTGTGTTTCTACGTGGTCATTATAAGCCTGTTTCAGTGCAATCGAAACACGTACAGTGGCTAGTGAGTTCCAAGATAGGATTCGTCGTCTATCATGAGATTATACCGATCTCTTGTGTTCTCTGAGTTGTGTCTAGCTCCATTAAGTCTGTGGCCACAATTATTGATCAAACAGAAAATGTGTTTCCTATGTTAATTTAGGGAGTGACACGAATTAGAGTTGATACACAGATGTCTGATTCCGGGTGAATCGATATATAATTTCATGCCATAGACTAAGGTCTGGAGATGGAAGATGGAAGGACTGTACCCGTATGTACTCGGGAACCTATAGGTTCATGCTATTTTCATATGTTCTCTAGTGGCATGGACCGTTACTAGATGATCACCCATATTACAGGTACCCCTCGATTAAATGATAATCAGGAGTGATTAATTAAATATGATTTAATTAATATGGTGCAAGATATTTGCCAATTAATTAGGTATTGACACAGTCCCAAGTCTAGTTAACGGGGGACCTATAGAGTGTCACAAATCACTACGAATATATTAGAATTACTTAATGAATTGATTTAAAAAGAAATAGATTAATTTAAAGTATTCAAATTAATTCTAAAAATTTAAATGATGTGATAGGGGTGGTAGACGAGTCGAGCCCGAGCTCGAGCTCAATTGTCTCTGTTTGTTACTCGCGAGTTTTTCTCTTTTTTTTCTTCTTCTAATTTTATATATATACATATATATTAAAATTTTTATATGTTTAATTTGATAGTTAATACTGCTAGATGTGGAAAATTATCATCATATAATGCTAGATTGTCCAATTGCTAGACAACTTTGGGCGCTCTCATCAGTTCCATGGAGGTATGTTTCCGTTTGGACCAGTGAGTGGGTGTTTCACGTGATTCAGCAGTCTGAAGAAGGGGACAGAAATCAATTTTTTATCATGTGGTGGACGTTATGGCACTGGAAGAGAAATTTTAGGACAGGTGGGATGCTTGGCAACGTTGACTGACAATGTTATACTCCTATCAACATTTGAGAAGACAGCTTCGTGGTGGGAATCAGTGATGAACAGGTCCTTCAAGCTTTGTGACAGAGGATGCTCTGTTGGATTACTGCTGCTTCTGTAATTGTTTTTTAGTAGCCTCACTACATTGTAGTTTATTTAGCTTAATGTTGGTTGTTTGTTGTTAGACCTTGGTTTCATTCCTGTTGTCAGACTTTTTTGTATGGTTTGGTTTGGTTTTTTATAAAAAGTTCATCGCTTAAAATAATAATAATAAAAAAATTTGATATTCAATACTTTATCAATTTCATACTAAAAATTTGACCATATGATGATAATATAATAACAATAATAATGATGATGATGATAACAACGTGGTGGTTGAACAATTTTATTTATTTTAATTATTATTTATTATATATAATGAGATCAACAAGCTTACTCAATAATTTAGTAAGTTTTAATAATTTAATTAAAATAATTATTTAATATGACAAATAAAAATTTTATGTTATATTTTAATATCTATTTATAATCTCTTATACTTTTTTAAATTGACAAGTCCTAATAATTAACTTATGATTTTTTATATCTATTTGTGAGTTTTATATTTATATCAAAATACAGAGTATACATTATACAATTTATAAATTTTACTTACAAATTTATGTCAAAACTTAGTGATTCCCATGAATTAATCTAAAAATGATGATGATGATGATGATGATAATAATAATAATAATAATAATAATAATAATAATAATAATAATAATAATAATAAATAATAATAATAAAAATCAACAAGCATAATCAACAATTTAGTAGGTTTTAATATTTTTTTAATATGACACATATAAATTCTATGTTATATTTTAATATTTATTTGCAATCTCTTATACTTTTTAAAATTGACAAGTCCTAACAATTAATTTATATATATACATATTCTATATTATAATTTATAACTATAATTTTATTAAAAAATTATACCAATAATTAAAAAATATACCAAAAGTTATACTAATATTTACGAGCTCATTAGGTAAGATTCGAGCTCGAGCTCGACTGTACGAGCTCGAGTCATACAATTCAAAATCGAGCTCGAGTTCAACTCGTTGCCACTCTTGTGATCATTCAATGGAGAGCCTATTTGATGGGAAACCCAAATTTTAATTAGTGGAATTAATTACATTTTGGGCCTTGTCTAATTAAATTAGATTGATTTAATTAGGTTGGGCTTGATTTATATAATATGATTAAATAAATTCGAGTTGGGCCTTTAAAATCAATAGGATTAATTTAAAGGCCTAACTAAATATTTTTTTGTTGTGAATTACAATGACCCCATGAAGTTTGATATAATTATGATACACTATTATTATTTTAAAAATTATAAATATTCATTGAGGTTTATAATATTTAATTAAGGGACTGAAATGATCAATTTTGTTTGTTTTTTTTTTTTAAATTATAGAAAAATCAGTCGAGAAAAATTATATAAAAAATCTCTCCTTATGTATTTTTTGTTTAATTTTTTTTATAATTTAATTTGTATAAGAATATTTTGATCAGTACTATTTATTAGATAATTATAAATTTTATAAAAATATTTATAATTTTTAAAATAACGAGAGAATATTGTTACTTGTTACAAACGAGATCGTTGGAATTCAACCTTTTATTTTACAAAAGCCCAGCAAAAAAACCCAGCGCAACACATACCCCACCCTCAAATCCCAACCCTACCGAGACTCCTAATCCTCCTAACCACCCAAACCCATCTCCTCCGCCGCCAGTGTCCACCGATAATCCCGGCCATAGTGTTCCCGGTTCGCCTACGCGCCACCGCTGCAGCCCCTAGAGGTTCCCCCGCCGCCTCCTCCGACAGCTTCCTTCCCGCCCCCGTCGTCGGTAGCTTCCTTCCCACCGCCTACGGTGGTCTCGGGTGGGCTGCCACCGGCGCTGAGTCCTCCGAACCCAGTGACGGCGACGCCAGGTCCGGTGAACAATTCATAGTTTTTGTTTTGCTTTTATATATTTTGTCTTTAGGGTGATTTTCTAGACGTCAATATCTCAAATAAAAGAATTTTTTTTTTAAATAGTAAAGTAATGTCTATCTATAATATAGTAAATAAAAATAAAATTGATTTTTTCTTTTTGTTTTTTTGTTTTTCAGCTTCATGCTTTCACTTTTTATCCAAATTTTGTACGAATTAAGGATCAACATAAAGGCCCAACAAGGGCAAAGTGCACGGACCAATTTAGGCTGTAAGTGGGCCAAATCTACCCAGTATGAGGCCCATTTTGATAAATTTAGACCCGAAACCAGACCCACGTATTTATATTAGACACAAACCCATATCCAGGCCATTAAAAATATTTGGGTATGGGTCTGGGTATAGACCCGACGTTACCCGATTAGACCCTACCACGGTTCCCCACTTTCCCTTTCTCAAAAAATTTATTACAGACTCCTCTCTGAGCTCTCTGTCGTTTATGTCAATGTCGTCATTCACAAATCACAATTGCCCTTTCTCGGAATTATCCCCGTAGTTCAGATTGATTGTCGCATTTGCTCCGCCCAACTGCCGTCACTTGCCCAACTGTCGTCACCGCCGTCGGCTGATCGCTTACAAGTCTCTCTCTCTCTCTCTCTCTCTCCCTAGAAAGATATCTGGTATCTCGTCTGGGGTTCTTGATTTTGGTGTACTCTCTGTGGAGGTAAGCCGTTTCTGGGTGTTGGGTTTTGACTGTGTTTGGTGTATGATGAGTTTTTTTGTTTTCTTGTTTTCATCGTTTCGGGACTTTTCTGTTGCAAAACATTCGGTTCAGCTCTGAAGGATATGATACTCTTTAATTGGGTCTAAGCCTAAAGTTTTTTTTGTTGTTTAGATATCCAAGTATGTTCTGTTTATGAAGGGATAGAGTAGCAGCTATGATTTTGGATCCACAATGTGTGTTCTATTGTTCATTTCTAGGTTGTTGAGTTTAGATGGTTGGTCTCCTTAGGGAATTCTATAGTTCATGTGGCAAAACAGCATGTGTAAGATACTAAGATGTGGTAGGCACTAGACAAGAAAGATCACCAAATCAATAGTTTTAGATTATATTGTTCACCACTTCATAATATTGAGCTGGTTGTAGATTTCTGTTTCAACCATTCATAGTATAAATGCTAATCTTTGTTTTATGGTTTAGCATAAATTCTTATCAAACAATATTTAAGATATTTCATCATGACTTAGTTATGGGCCTATGACTGCATATCTTGCATAACTTTTCCTTGTTTGATTGGAAGTTTCGGTTAGTCGTGGGTCATGCTTACAGTTTGAATTTGTCATTAGCCACCTTAGATGTTTCCTGGAATGTGTATCAGAATGATTAGTTGACTTGGATTATTTGGTAGCAACTTGGATTTTTCATGGAACAAGTATTAAGGAATTGTTCCTACGCTTGTACTCTCATTAGAAGGATCAAGTTTGCATGTAAAACGGTGTCTTGGTATCATAGATTTGAACTTACAGTTTCTCAAATCTGGATTTGATCTTGGTCCAAGAAGGAAAGCAAATTCTTGATAGTAATTTCCTTATTTTCCTGACACAAGGATGGACTCCATTAAAAGGGGTTCCTAGAATTTTAACATATGTTGGAAAACTATGAATGAACATATCCTACAAATTTATCAAATTGAAAATTTGGATCTGAGACCTTTTGCCCTGCGTAGGTCCCTCAGTTGGGATCGTCGGGTTCTTTTATGAAGCTCGGAATACAAGTTTGGGTCTAGGCCCGACCTGAATTTCGGGGTCTGATATGTTAGACCCATTTTACCCATCGGGTCCCAGACTGGGTCGGGTCGGGTCGGTCCAAATAATAGATAAATGGGTAATTGATGGGCCAGGGTAAATTTGACCCATTTACAGGCCTATTGACCGCAATCCAACTCCAATTTCACCTTCTCTTATCCCTTTTCATCGCCGTTGTTGGTGGTGGATCTACTGTTGTCTCTCGAACTCTATCGGAAGGTATAGCTGCGACCATATATATCACTATATAACCGTAGCTCTCTGTTTGGATTTTCTTCGTTGTTTCTATTTCGGATTTTTATTTCTTCATTTGTGTGTTTGCCCCTGTCAACTGTTCGCATTTGGAATTTATTGATTCATGCCTGGGTTTTGTGAATTGTATGCGTGATTTCCTTTTTCTCCTTTGTGATAACAGAGTTTGTTTCTTTTGTTGTATGTTTTCTGTTCAGATTTTAGATCAGCAGCAACTCGATCGCTACTTTGTTTTGCTTTGATGAGAACTAATGGTTTGGAAGCAACCGTAAGTGCTCATTCACCACGTTAATTTAGACCTTGCTTTGATTATTCTATGATGTTGATGCCAATATTGGTTGCTCTTTGGCATTATTTTCTTGTGATTTTCTCGTCTCCCTTGCCTATTTTATTCTTGACGGCAATTTCTCCGTGGGTTCAAATCACTGTATTTTCAATGAGAATACATATACACAAACAAGGTTTTACTTTAATTGCTAATGAAAATTGAAACTAAAAACACAAACAAACAGAAGCCTTCTGGTTCGTGAGGATACAAAGAAGAAGATATCTTCTTCCGAATAAAAGATGAGTAGATAATAGAACTAATACAAGGAAGCTATGCCTGAATATTGGCTGAAATGACAACTTTGACCTACCTTCATTACTATTGTTCCCAAATACTAGTTCCCCCAAATAACACAACCCACTCGGCTCTTCTCTTCATCTTGATCAGCTGCACACCTCTCACTTCCACTCTTCTGTATCAAGCAAAAAACACGGTTCATCAATTTACCATGTAACAGGTTCCGTCCTCATCAATGATTGGGTTATCTATGAAGACTTGGAGCAAGTATTGAGAAGAAAATGTGGAGGTTCAAAGAGTGCTTCTGAGATTCCGGGAGAGTGCTCCCTTGAATGACAGTGTGACAAAAACTGAGGTACTGCTCAATAAATCCTGGGTCGTTTAAACTGTACATCCTTTTTGCAGATTTGAACTAAACTTGTGGTTGTGGTAAACTTTCCTCTGGACTACTGATTTTTGTAAATGAGTTTCTATAAAGAGACTTGACTCTGCGTTGTTGAAATAATGTGTTGTGATGATTAGGTTATTCAGTCATACCAGTCTTGTAGCTCTAATTTGTCCTGTGAAGAATCAAGAATGCCTATATTAATCTATTGTTATGAAGATTTATGAATTGAACTAAGTCGGTTCCTGGTACCATTGTGACTACAGTTTTGACTGATTGTACAATGACAAAGTCTGAGATGGACACATCAATTATTACAAAAGGACGATACACATATATACATGACGTGAAAAAGGGCCCACCAGAAGTGATCGATGTTCATCATATCGTGGTTGCAAGAAATGGTGCAGGGGTTGTCAAGTTCTGTGCATGTGCTTTTTTGTTTGCCGTCATATGCTTTCTAATTCTCCTACTCTTGCAGGTATACTTTATTCCAATTATACAAATAGGACTAGTAGTTATTTGGGTATATGAGATTCTTATAGTTGTTTCCTGTTCTTACTAAAATCTGATCTTTCATAAGGGGATCTCACATTTTATATTTTGGATTCAATAAGTAATTGGTAATCTTCATGTTTTCACAAAGCTAGCCATTTCCAACATAATCTAGTTGGCTGCTATGTTCTGTATTACCTATCAAGTGCATTAGCTTTGTTTTCCTAGGCTTTGCGTTTTCTTTCAACAATTTCACAAGCCATGACAATGATTGTTGTAGTTAATATGCAAAATTGAAGTGCACAATCATGACTTGCAAAACAGGAAATGGAAGGAAGTAATGTAAAAGTTTATCTCAGTTTGCTAATGCTTTAGCATGCACATCTTTTCTTTATGTTGCTTCCTTGTCAAATATTCCTGTGAAGACAATCTGAAATTTTTTAGTTTGTCTTTCCATAGTTATCATCAGTGTTTTCGATATAACATTTATAATGTGATTAGTGACTGCAAACTATTGACACAGGGAAAGCCAGTTGCAAAGGTTCTTTGGAGCTTTACCTTTGCTGCTTTCTTTTTAAAACAAATGCTGAGAAAGCAAGTGGAGAAAGGTGAGGAGCTGGGAACTTTGTGCCTAGAATAATATGAACCACATGCTTAATTAGATGAATGCATTCCTTTTTTCTTTTCAAGTCTGATTTAAATGCGGGGTGCTTTTCTTGTTCTCATGGTTTCTCTATAACTTAAATGTCAATGTCTTATATGGAACACTGTTGTTGCACTTGCCTATGTTACAGGTCGTTCTAGCCAATTTTAACACAGCCCAAAATGAACCCAATATATTTGGGAAGACTAGTTTTGATGGGTTTAAAACCCAAACCTAATCTTCCCTCTTAAACCCCCAAAAGAGTTGCAATAAGATGATATAGGTAGTTCTTATGGGACAAAACTATCTTTCATCCTTTTGACTTTATATTTCCCTTTGTTTCTGTATAACAGGATCTGTTATAATTTTGCCAGCTTTTGGGGTTCAACTTGAGACTATTTACAGAAGGTATTCGTTTCAAAACATGTTACCTTTCCATTGTGTATTTGTCTATCTCATATATTTATTCCTTTTTCTTTCTTTTGTCAGAAATTTGTATATTGCCCTGAATTTGTAGAGTGAATACCATCCAAAATGCAGCAAACTTATTGTTTTTGTACCCTGGAACATATGGTAGAATTGGAAAAAAGCCATAGAAGACTAGCATGATACTTGTACAAGGACGAACACACACAAAAGGGGAAATGGTCCAAATCATTTTTTTTTATCGAAAAGTGCACGCACTTAATTTGACACAATGTTTTTTTTCCATCTACTTTGATAAGCTAAACATCATGAAGGAGTTGGGTTCTATTTTCTCCGTACTTCTAATTATTTGATATCAAATCAGTGGGAGAACAGTTCGCCACTTTGTTCCAATTGGCAAGATCTTGAAACCCGTACTGAATGAATGTGTGACTCCAGTTACCTGCTACTGGAGTTTGTCTCTAATTCTACGTGGAGAGGAAGAACTTTTGCTGGTGTTCAAGGTAAAGGCTCTTCCAATTGTTAATAAATGTATTTTGTATTTTCTGCTTATTAGTAGGATGAACTTTTGATAAGTTAAAGTTAAATGCTTTCATGTTTAACCCTGGTGCTGCTATTTATTTCCTTCCAATTTCTAGGAATTATATCCCCCAGTCTCAATGTTGGTTCCCATTTGGAAAGCCTTGTGTGCTGCCATTGACAACAACGAACGCCCTGAAATGCAATCAGATTGTGACACTAGACGATTCACTCCAAAGCGGTAGAATAGATTGTTTTCTTTCGTCAAGGTAATTAGCGTCCCGACCGACTAGATCCCTTTATTTCTGAGACGTTGTTCAGGGTCATCCAGATTGAATATGACGATATTTTTCCGATAATCAGAATAAACATGATGATTTGGCCTGCTTGGAGGAGGATCAATTTTGAATGCAGAGACTTCCACTGTGGAATTAAGACTTTGTCGTTGCACAGAAAAGGATTTTAATGCAGGGACTTATGCCGTGGAACCACGGCTTTCTCATACACATCCGACACCTCCAAGCACTATTCAAGTGAGTGGGCAGCATGAAAATGAATCCACTTCTTCTATTGTATATAGCATAATTGGTGGGAAAGTTTTGATCTAGTGATAAAATTACAAATTTCGCGACAAATGTTGGCCCCTTCATGATAATAGTGGTGAGAGGTTGGATTATCCTCAAGAAGAAGATCGAAATGATAGATAGATTGTCCAGTACTTTTACCAAATTAAAAGTTGATGACCATTTGAAGTTTACCGTCAAACCACCGCAATCAAAATACTATATTTTCGACTTACGCCAATCCAATGCTCCTAAAATGTATCTTTATCCTTTTCCACGTCAAATAAGTATTATGATAAGACCACCAAATTTTTATGTTTTTATTATATACTAGCTGTCGTGGCACGCTATTCCTGTTTATATATATTAAATAATTTTTTATGTTTTAATATATTATAAATAAGATTAAAATATATAAACTAACATATCACATTAAAATAAAATAAAATTAATTTATCAATTAATATAAAATTTAAAAGTTTGAATAAAGTAATTATTATATCAGTTGAGGGTCATTTTTGACATTACAAAAAAATATTACGGCAGTGTCATTAATCGTCATGTATGAGTAAAAGGGATTTTTTTTTTTTATATAATAGTATAGATGACAAAAAAAAAAAAAAAAAATACTGACTCCATTTTAAACCATCATCATGCCTTTGGACAAATTACAAATACCCTCAAATCATTTCTCCTTCCTCAAGTTAAAGGTGAAAAACTTTCAACTTTTTAACAGAGTCTTTTCTCATTGAACGTAGGACAGTGAAATTTTCTCCCCTTCAGCTGTCCCAACTTGTTTATCATATTTGTTGTTCCAAAAACAATAGTGTAAGTTTAAAAGGCATTTTTAGCGATGGATTTGCATGTCTGCTGCTCCAAAGTGAAGGTATTCTCCCTGAGAATAAGGTAAAGCCTGCAAAAGAGAGAAAACGTTAAGAACAAGTCGAAGGTGTACCTGATAAGGGCCTTCCGACGCTCAAATCAGTGATCGGAGTAAATTTTCAAGAGAGAATGAAATAGTAAGTGTAACAAAAGTTGTACTTGACCGAAGAAGAGCCAATATTTATAGTTACTGATTGATCTGCAAGTTGATCAACGGGTGGTTCCGTACATACTAGTAACGATAGCGACATGCAAGGTCTCTATGGTAAGTTCAAGAGTAAAGATTTGTTGATTCATATTCTAGACAAGTTTAACAACTAAAAAATATGTGAAACTCAAGGAACCAGTTGAAAGGATTTAGACTTTCAATAATCTAAATATTCCACGATAAGACTACAAATTTGATGTATTGTATCAATGCAATTTAGTTAAAAGTTCTTACTTGCTGCCGATATTGATGGTTGACAATTTTGTTCCAATGATGTTCATGGAATAAATTTCTTATATTTCGGATCTTTCATATATTTTGTCTTAAACTCTACAATTCGTTCTTGGTGAAAATCTAAAATATTCAAACGAATCATAAGGTGTAAAGTATAGGATTTATTTCTCACTTCTTTTAGGAGGTGATAAGACATCATTTAATGCTCCTATGCATGTTTATTTTGAGTATTATGGAAGGATTTTATTGCATAAATACTTGAATTATCCATCTTTTGAATGTAGGAGTTGTCATGATAAGCTTTGATGAAGATAGTATCAAATGGCGCGATTGGACTCAAAAAGCGATAAAGAGATGGATGACAAAAACAGACTTGGACACTCAATAAGGCGTGATCACGCGCTATTGAGTGCTCGAGTCTGTCGGCACAAAAGCGGGCAAGAGATTTGTTTCTTTTTTCGGACTACAAGCTGGAAGGCAAGAGAGTGGACGTTTTTGGTGCTATAAAAGGGGTCCTAAGGCTAAGGATCCTCCATCCAATTTCCTATTTCATGACTCTCTTAGTTTAGATCATCTCTCTTCTCATTTCTTTTGGGTTTTTGTCTTTCTATAGGATTTTAGATTTTTCTATACAGATGATGTGTAACTAATTTTCTTTTCTGATTCTAGGAAAACATGAAGTTTTATCTTATTTTCACTGAGTATTTCTTGTCTTGATTTACTATGTATGGAATGATTACTATTGATAAATTTGATATTCGAGTCAATGTTAATTTTTCCATTGTTATCTATGAATTCAATTATCCATAATTATCATGAATGATTGGTAAGAGTAGCAAGCAAATTAATTATGTGTTTTGCATGATTCATTTGTAGGGACGAGAAAACTAGGTTAGATAATGCAGCTACCACAATTGTTTGATCTAGGTTCAATTGTTTTCATTGATGCAGATGCTATCATTGAACTAATATGGAACGTTATCGTGCCCAGTCTTTGAGATAATAAGTTTTGATTTAGATGTTTGAGTCAAATCAATTACAGTAGGAAAACATGAATTTATTTGACTATCCTAATAGATTTCAAAGTTGAATATTTGGTTGTGAAATTAATCTTATTTAACCAATGATTAACATAACGATTGAGTGATACACCCGTTTGGATTGGACTTCCTTCTTATGTTTTTCATCTCAGTAGTTTATTCTTGCTTTCTATTTAGTTTATATTATTTAGTAGTTAATTCTCAATTCAGCCCCCCTTTTGGGTTACCACAACTAGACTGAAAATTAACTCATAATTCCCTGAAGATTCGACCTAGTTCCACTATGCTACAATTTTAGAATAAGTAATTAATTTTGACGACTACGACAACTAATCAGGAGGCTAAGGTGTAAAGAGAAACAAAGAGAAAGGGACTTGAAAGAGAAGATCACAAGAGACTCTATGTGTTTGTTTGTGTGTATTTATTTAGAGAATGATGACTTGTATGTGTATAATCTCTTTAATTCAAATTAATAGACACTATTATGACAAGTAAGATTGACAGCTTGCTGACCATATTCTTGCACCCTCCACCTTCACGGCTTCACCCATTATGAAGCAATTTTTTGAATACTTAAATAGCGATGACAAATATTGCCAGTATTTTTTGATAAGAAACAATTCATAACTTTAGATTCTCGTATAAGAAAATTATTACTTGTAGTTTCTGAAATAAGGTGTAATATTATATCCATGGTAAAATAAATTAATTTCCAATATCCTAAATGAGAAAATTTATATTTTCAAATATTTCCTATTTTTGTCTTTTTACCATTTGTGTACATATAATTATTATACCCCATATGTAGATGTTTTAATTAATTACTACTAGCCATCGTAGCACGCCGTCTCTGTGTGTATATAACAAACAATTTTTTTTATTTTAAAATATAATATAAATAAGAGTAAAATATATCAACTAATACATCTCATATAAAAAAAGAAAAGAAAGAAAAAACCAATTTATCAATTAATATAAATTTTGAAAAGTTGAATAAAGTAGTTATCTTATCAGTTGAGGGTTATTTTTGGCAACACAAAAAAGTGGTGTGGCGGTGTCATTAACCGCCATTTGTGAGTAAAAATGAGGTTTCTTTTATATAATAATATAGATATATGCCAACTTTTTAAATATATATATATATATATATATATATATATGTATTTCTATATATTGTTAAATGCTGAATTACATGTAATCAAATCAAATGTGGAACTCGATTTCAAAATTATTTTACATAAGAATTAGTATAAAATAAATTAATGGAAAACATTAAGAATGAGGTTTTTTCACAAGCAAACCCCCCCTTAAGCATTCAAGCAATCACTATCATTTTCACTTCACTAACATGGATAACAAGACCACCCAAATATTATGATAATTTAAGCAAACACAAAAACATACGGGTAGAAGCAATTCCAATAATTCAACCCAATTACAAAAAGCAAAACCAAAAAAATAAATGATGTTAAATTCAAAAGATTAAAACATCCTTGGACTTTTGAGTCGTTTGATAGTCAAATCCCATTCTACTACATTACGGGCTCAAAATCATAAAGAGCATAAACAAATTGCTTTTCCTCGTCTCCAACAATCCACACTTCTTCCTCTCCTTTGCTTGATGTTTCAACCTCATGTTTTCTCTTACTCCCTATAAACATCACACACTCAATAAAAACAATTTGAATTTAATTATGTGAAATAAGTAGACGTATTTTAAAATGATCATTATGGTTTCGTATTTTACTTTGCTTACCAATACCAACATGCGTGCTCTTGGGATCACTTTTTGCTGGCGGCGTTTCATCTCGGAAAATCTCTTTGGTGGTATAATTATAGTGCCCTACACGTATGCGATTGAGCAACTTATCTCCTCTAACTCTACGAGGAGGAGCCTGATCACGAATGCTCAAACTCTGTAGCAATAAATATTATAGGTAAATATTTTCAAAGTAAATAATGTAATGATTTAAAATCTTGTTCATGATATTAAGGCATTACCGTAGCGTTTTTATGCATATCTCCTTTTTTTCTACGTTGAGGTAGAAGCCCTTCAACAATAAAGGTGTGAACAGCCACAAGAGATCGAAATTGAACGTCCGTCTTTAAATGGACATAGAACTGAAAAAGAAGTCAAATTTCACCATTATAAATAGATGTGAAAAGCATTAAGAATGCTGAAAGGAATTATCAAGTGTAAACTTTAAAGCCTAATCAAAATCAATTACAATTATACATAAATGATGATTTGTTATTATGGTAAACTAGTTATTAAAACAAAAAAAGAATGTTGAAGTCCATGTTCAAACATCAAAAAATAGTAAAATATTTTCTAAAATTTTACTAGTAAAAATTGAGTAACATAGAATATAACTAAAAAGATTGATGTTTGGGTTTTACCACATCCCATCTATTCGGTTTTGAGCGTGGTAAACGGCGGATGATCCAACACTCTTTTCTCTCTGAATAAGAAAGATGCGTCACTCTTCTCGTTTCCAAGGTTGCTCCCTCTTGCCATATAACAATCTGACTCCATAAAATATTTGAAGTTATATTAACAAAGTATTTTCTTAACAATAGAACAAATGATGTAACGCAAAGAGCTAACAAATATTGCTAAATTTCTCATATTATTTGTTTTGTGTCATGACTTCCACGCTTAGCACAATTGCAAAATATTAGATATTTAGTTCAACAAGACAACCAATTTTCTTGCAACATGCAGTAAATATTTAATCATGAGGTATTGGACTCTTTTTCAAAAGCATGCTTGTTATGAATGGAAATCACATATTGCTATTAGGCAAACAAGACATAAAATTAACGGGTTTAATGCAATTTACCCTCTGTGATATTGCAAATGAGCAAATTACCCCCTATAAAAAAAATTAGTAATTTACCCCCTTAAGGAGGTAAATTGCTTCATTTTGAAAAACACAGGGCCATAGCTTTCACCTCATTGTTGATATTGAAATCTGTTTGTGATTCTTGAGGTGCACTCATGGACAACGGAATAGCTGGTAATGCAGTTTCAACATCATCTTGTGTATTTTCTGTCTGGGTAATCCTCTCTAACATCTGACACATAGGGAAAATATAAAATTTGTTTAATGAGGCTAACAAACTATCTAACTAGTAATGCGAATTATGATAACAATAATAGCAATTCAAGCTACGATTTGGAATATTAAATAGAAAAAACAAAGTTAACATCGATATTTATATATATATTTCAACCATTCACCATCAAATTAAATAGGGTTGCAATTATGAACAATATACAATTGTAATTATGTAGATCGTAAAAAAAAATTCTCTAGTTCATAACTTTCTATAGCCAACAATTGGTAAAATTACACTTTTTGTCCCATAGGACTAGGGGGTCAATACTTTTGGTCCCGCGCTTCCTGAAATGACCAATTTAGTTCCAAAATTGGGAATTTTCGACACATTTGGTCCCGTTAGACGATTTCCATAAAAAATATTAACGGCAAACGTCTCGCCGTTAGTGGGACCAAGTGTGTCGAAAATTCCCAATTTTAGGACTAAATTGGTCATTTCAGAAAGCGCGGGACCAAAAGTGTCGAGAATTCCCAATTTTGTGACTAAATTGGTCATTTCAGGAAGCACGGGATCAAAATTATTGACCCCTCAATCCTATGAAACCAAAAGTATAATTTTGCCGATAACAATTATTAGGAAGTCAACAAAATAAAATAAACGAAGGGATATGAAAATTACTTACAGACAGGTTTGCTGGATTAGAGCCAGTCAGGTTGAAAGGTTTGGGCATAGCAGGTTGTTGAATGAATCTATAAAATGGTGTGTACTTCTGTTCGAAAAAATGCACACTTAGTAGTATTAGCTTAGGAATATATGAACAAAATTGTAAAAGTAATAACACCACCTAATATAGCCTACTATTAATTAACAAAGTTATGGCAGCAACAAAACAATAAAATATGGGACTTATTAGCAAAAGCTAATGATGCGGCTTGCGACTTGATCGGTGCCTCGTTGTGCAAAGTATTGTTCGTTTTGGCTCTGTATAAGCCTCCTGAAAAGGCTCCTTTTCAGGACAAAACCGTGAGGCTTATATAGAATCAAAGCGGACAATACCTTGCGCAACGGGGTATTGATAAGTCGCAAGCCGCATCAGCTACCAAAGTACAAGAGTAAGGATTTGTTCTTTCATATTCTCAACAAGTTCAAAAACTGAAAAATATGTGAAATCCAAGGAACCAGTCGAGAGGATTCAGACTCATCATTAAAATACTTCATTTCCATTAGTGATCATCGAGTCCATCTCCAAAAAAGAAATAAGGGTAAAGTTCGAGAATATCGTTACTCTATGTATTCAGAAAAATCATGATTGTGTCATTACTAAAAGTCTTATTTTGTTTCTCAACTTTTTTTTTTTTACTTCAAATAAAGTTATTTTTAAAATATAAATAACAAAAATACATGTAAATATAACTTTCGTCAAAATTAATTCTTAAGCAACTATATAAAATATATGATGATAATTTATCAATCAAAATTTGGGACATAATAGACAAGTAAAATAGATTCTGTATAAAATGGTTTTAAGGGGAAAAGTTTGAATTATAAAACGTGTGCCTAGTACCTTTACGACATGGGGATATACAACATTAAAAGAATTGAAAAACCGTTATTTATAATAAATTAAGAATGTGGGTGCCGTTATTAGAGTAAGAGTATTCTAGATCTACAAATTGAAGTATAGATAGCATTAAACAACTAGCGACAAAGAGCGACAAAGACATTTGTGATTCTATATATGGAGTATATCCAAAAATTAGAGATGATCGCATATTCCTTATATAAAAGGTTCATTACCTGTAGATCTAAGTAGCGGCTCGACCAAATAATTAACTATTAGTTATTTATTAGTATCGGATATATTCTTTCTTAAAATTCTACAAAAAATAAAAATAAAAATCAAATGCAAATGCAAATGTAGAAAGGGCATGACAAATTCCTTTCACTCTCATCAGCTATTGATGTAGCCCTAGACACAAATTAAGTGGCACAATTAGATCAAAGGATGAAATGGAAAAAAAGAATTACTTATATTAGCCATACCATAACATATAAGAACTAGAAGTAATTAACATCAATTTTTTTTTTGTCACTCCTTGTCTATCTCACCTGATTGATTAGCTTAAAAAATGAAGCACTTAACAATTGCCTCCTGTTGATGTACATGTGACCTTGCCCTAAGGTTCCAGAAGCTACAACAGGAACTATTTCAAGTTGTTGATCTTCCCCATCAGCCATTTTTCTAAATGATTTGTGTCAAAAAATTGGGGCAAATGCCAGATATGAATCTGTGTTCTTTTCTCTTGAGGATGAGGGGGTGTGAAGAGAAACAAGGAGAAGCAACTTGAAACGGAAGGGTACAAAAGGCTCTCTCTGTGTGTGTGTGCGCTCGCGCATTTATTAGAGAATGCTGACTTGTATGTGCAGAATCTCTTTAATTCAAATTAATGGGCATATTTTGATACTGTCACATTTTTATGACAGGTAGAATTGACAGCTTGCTGGTCATTTTATTGCAAACCATCATGAAGCTATTTTATCAAGTGCCTAAACAACGATGACAACCATTGCCAGTAATTTTGATGAGAGAATAATATATAACTTACCTGTAGTTTCCAAAATAAGAGGTAAAATTATATCCATGGTAAAATGAATTTGATCCTAAATGAGAAAATTTTGTCATTTCAAATATTTTCTATTTTTATCTATTTGCCATTTGTGTATATATAATTATTGTACCCCATACATAAATGAGTTAATTAATTTCTTTAGGTATCAACTCTCATAACAATTTTCATTGTTAAATGATGAATTACATGTAAGCAAATCAAAAAGGGTAATCCAATTCAAAATTATTCTACCTAAGATTTAGTATATAATAAGTTAATAAAATTACAATTGAATTTAGATAATATTATAATAGATATATAGAGAATTTGATACATACAAGGAGGCACCTTTTATAATTTCGAGTTTGATACTTACTATCATTAGTGAAAACAACCAAGCATTAAGAATATGAGATTTTTCTCTAGATTTACTTATCAATGTTTTGTAATACTCATATATTTAAAAAGTTATGGTAATGTTAATTTTTAAAAGTACAATTTTTTTAATATTTTTAAAAATTAAATAAAATCTAACGAGTTCAACCCGTCGAATCTCAAACGAGTTGAATCTTGTTTTAGAAACTTCTTGGTGGGTCGGATTTCGAATTTTTACAAATCCACCCTAAACCTAACTGTTGCCTTCCCTAATTCCTAACACCTATTGTGAATCCAATATTTGGTTTTATTTGTGGTATGATAAAATGTTTTTCTATAAACACCCAATACTCAAAGTTTTTAAAATAGTACTCATAGGAATCTTGTGCTTGTTATATTTTAAAATAATATAAAATTATTAATGAGAATTATATTCTTATGGTTTCTAAATAATATTAAATTCATTGACATATTTCCTATTTTAATAGCATGTGGATTATTAGCAATTAAGTTTTAACGATCTTTAATTGAATCGAACATGTGCTCGAGCAATTTAATATTTTGAAGCATATTTTTGTAATCTTCGAGGAGGCCTAGCTTAGTTGGTGAAATTGAGGCCCCATGATCCTAGAGGTAATGGGTTTAAACCCCTACGTGAGTTGATGTTATTTTGTATAGTGAGTATAATTTGTTGTTGTAATAGTTAGATGTTAGTTTATGTGATATTATTGATTTGATTGTTTTTAATTGTCTTTGTTCGATATTGATAGCTGATAGTATTGAATGTTATCACTTACTTTTAATTAATAAAATTCATTACTTTTAATTAAAAGAAATAAAAATTTGTTTTGTGATCTCTACTAAATTTATGGGATCAAATATCAATTGATTTATTTTTCAATCCTACTTTTTTTTTTTTTTATAATGAGTGATGAACTATTAATTTGAAAGTACAACAATATTTTTAAAGCGATCAATCACTATTACAATATTCAGTGCACAGTATAATAATAAATCTACATTTACCAACATCAATCAAATGAATAATATAATCATCCTATAAACTAAATAACTCCCTACATACATAGTACTCGAACCCACGACCTCTTGATTATGGAACCTCAACCTCACCACTCGGGTAAGAGATCATCGGTATTTTTCAATCCTACTTAATACCGAGGTAGGTATAATTTAAGAATTATCTAGAAGGCAAGAAAGACATGTTGTATCCGGCGCAATACGTCAGTCAATGAGCATAGAACTAATCATCGTCCAATTGAAAAGGAGTCTATTACGGATCAACTAACGGCTGAGATGGAAAGAGCGATTCCATGAGTATACAGACTCGCAGCACCAGAACATTCCCAAAAGGAGACTTCTCCTTTCCCTCCAATTCCATTCTCTCTCTCTCTAGACTGAGAGAGGAGTAGCAACTAGCAATAGAGAAGAGAGAGAAACCACTCAATATACTCTGTACAGTGTACACACACTCTGCGTGTTTGTGTGTGTGTTTCTTTACGTAATTGGGGCTCAGATTCCCGGCCAATATCAGCGTTCAGGTGACGTTTTCTCTCCTTTTTCAATCTTCTTCCATCGTGGGCTTCTCTCTTTTTCTGCAGAAAATTTATCTTTAATGGCGTATAAGGAAGCATGTACCGAAATATACGCTTATATACATACGTATTTGTACTGTCTTTGTGCAAGTGCACAGGTGCATGTTTGTATCGGAGTATAGATGCGACATTGACTTCTTGTTGTTTAGCTATGATGTTTTATAATATTGTTGAGTGTATTTTTATTTAATTATTTTCTTTTTGCCCCTTCCCCTTTTTGCTTCAACGTCGCCGTCATTTGGAACCCATCTGATAACAGTTCTTTTTGTTGAATTTCTTTTGGGATTTTAACCAACATTTTAGGAGGGAATTGGTCTATCTCTGTGAAGTTTTTGGGTTTGTGGGTTACTGTTTTTTGTGAAAAAGCATGAATATTTTTGAGCTATTGTGCATTTATATGATTAATGTGTAGTTCTGATTCAGCATTCGTGTTTCTTAGGTGATCGTTGAAGTATCTCTTCTTTTTCTTTCCCCTGACTGAATTAAACTGCAAGAAACAAAGAAATTTTGTGTCGGGCCTAATAGTTTTAAGTTAAATACTATCTCTGTTTTGTTTCTATGAGCCATGCTAGTGCAATGTTGATTTCTTCGTATATTTTAGCTGTAATTGGTTTTCTTCTTGCACTTTTTTCAGAAATGCCTGGCCTTGTTCACTTGTTCTTTTTTTGGTTCTGGGCTTTTGGTCAGTTGGTTTTGCTTCCTCTCAAACAACATTACCTCTATCTCAGGATTGTTCGCGGGGAATCTAATTGTCTGCGACTTTCCCAATTAGGAGGATTATATGAGTAGCTAGATGTAATCCATTCAAAAAATTTGTTACCTTCTATTTAGTCCACTAAATTGTCTCCACATAGTCAAACCGTGTCAGACCTTTTAATTAAGAAATAGTCGAATTCAGCCATGGCTTCTCCCCTGAATTGTTTCATTTGACCTAGAATCGGTTTAAACTAACCCAATTATCTAGCGTTCTCTGGTGGACTGGCTGAATCGGTATCGCTTTCTTTCCACTCCTCTGTTGATTATTTGGTCTGTTAGTAGGGGCTGCAAGCGTTTTCCCTAATTTTTTCTTTTCCGGTTTTCTGTTTGCTGGTTTAGTAGGTAAGTCATCTTTCAACGGGTCTTTTCTATTAAATAATTCAGTGGACAATTAGGTTATTCTGTTGCATTATAGATGTAGATGCTTCACTCTCAGGTTGCTGTGACAACCTCCATTTCTTGACACGCAACCTCGTTTAAAGAACAACAGTTTGTATTATAGTACTGGAAGTTGGACTAGATTTAGTGTCTGTCAATCTGTTTCTTTAATGTTAATTTCTATATTTATCTAGATGAGGGTTCCAATTATCATACTCCTTAATTCTCTTAGGTCTAATCATTCAAAAATAAATGGAAGACGCTGGTAGGGAAAGGGATAAGTCTCCATCTTTGGCCCCACCAGCATCAACTATACTACAAGATGTGAAGGTAGAGCGAGTAGACATGCCTAAGAGGTCTATAATTACACGGCCTGGATTTGGGACTTCTGGCCAACGCATCTCTTTGCTCGCAAATCACTTCAGAGTTTCTGTCAGAAGTCCAGATGAATACTTTTACCAATACAGTGTAAAATACAGTGCCCTACTTCTTTCCAAGTTAATAGCATACAGCATGTGTATAAGAATCTCAGGTCTGATTGCAGGTTTCAATAAGTTCTGAGAATAATAGTGTAGTTGACAGCAAGGTAATTGGGAGGAAAGTCACTGATAAACTGTACCAAACATACTCATCTGAACTTTCTGGGAAGAAATTTGCGTATGATGGTGAGAAGAATTTGTATACAGTGGGTCCCTTACCGCAGAACAACTTTGAATTTACAGTGGTTCTCGAGGAGTCTATTGCCAAGCGGTAATTTTTCTGATTAAAACTTATGTTGTTTATGTTATTGTCTTTTTTGTTGTAGCTGCCTCAAAATGCGAATGAATTTTTTATTGTGTAGTGGTGGTAGCCCTTCTCATAGTGGAAGCCCAAGCGACTCTAGCAAAAGGTCTAAGCGCTCTCTACAGTCAAAAACATTCAAGGTAGAGATCAGTTATGCTGCTAAAATACCGTTGAGGTCGATATCTCTTGCCCTTCAAGGTGCTGAAACAGAAAAAGTTCAAGATGCTCTGAGGGTATTAGACATCATATTGAGGCAACAAGCAGCAAAACGGTATATACCAACTATTACTTTTCAGACTGTATCTTTACAGTTTTTAGCCTGTACATAAAAGGTGAACATTTGATGCAGAGGATGCCTTTTGGTTCGACAATCATTCTTTCATGACGACTCACGAATGTTCACTGATGTTGGAGGGGGTGTGACAGGCGTGAGAGGGTTCCATTCCAGCTTCCGTCCAACTCATGGTGGCTTATCTCTAAACATGGGTATTATCTACTTGCTTTTCATTCCTACATTTGCACTGTCCCACGTCGTGCATCTTGGAAAAATAATGCTACTAAACTTCTTTTCTCAGATGTATCGACGACCATGATCTTAAAACCTGGACCAGTTCTGGATTTCCTTCTTGCTAACCAGAATGTGAAGGAAGCTCGCCATATTGATTGGGTAAAGGTATGTCATGATTTTCATCTGCATGTTGCCGCATTCTTTTTACCCCAGTTTCTGGTCTGCTTGTTCGTAATGATGAGATTGAAATGCAGGCCAAAAAGATGCTGAAGAATTTGAGGGTTAAGGCCACACATAGTAACATGGAGTTCAAAATTATCGGTTTGAGTGACAAACCCTGCAATCAGCAATTGTAAGTATATAGTTTATCTAGCTGAGTTTTATCTTCCTTCCTGTGTAGAAGACTTAAGACATTGATTTATATTTTCAGTTTTTCACTGAAAGTCAAAAGCGGCAGTGGTGCCAGAGATGAAGGCGAAACCTTGGAGATTACTGTTTATGACTATTTTGTTAAGCACCGTAATATAGAACTTAAATATTCATCATTCATGCCATGCCTTGATGTTGGAAAACCAAAACGACCAAATTACCTGCCCCTAGAGGTGCAAAACTTTCTTTTATCTCTAGTTGTCTTCTGAACTCTAAAGCTTCTCATTCAAGAAACTCAATTCTGTTTTCTTTTTGGATTTCCAGCTCTGTTCTCTGGTCTCTCTTCAGAGATACACAAAAGCATTATCGGGAACGCAGAGGGCATCCTTGGTTGAAAAATCGAGGCAAAAGCCCCCCGAGAGAATTCGAGTTGTAACTGATGTAAGTTGTTCAATATTTATATCTATCTTGTCATGCATACTGATTTCATTTCTTCCTTGAATCTTCCAGGCTGTGAGGAGCTATCGTTACGACGAAGATCCGCTCCTTCTTGCTTGTGGTATATCAATAGAAAAACAGCTTACTCAAATAGATGGACGGGTCCTTGACACACCAAAGGTAGTTATTGTTCCTTAGTGGTAAACAAGCATTACATGCTAACAATGACTTTGATGCTCTTCCACTTCCAGTTGAAGGTTGGTAATAGTGAAGATTGTATACCCCGTAATGGACGATGGAACTTCAATAACAAGGTATTCTGTTTGTGCTATTCACTTGAGATAACTTGACTTAAGAACAGGAAATATACTGATAGGATATTGAAATTTCCTATTTTAGTTCATGGACTGCTCTGATTAATCTCGGGATTTTGTTTCCTAAAGTACACGAGGCAATTTTTTGAACTTATCAATTCATTGCTCTGATTTTGATCTTTTGAAGAAACTTCTGAACCCCAGCCAGATCGATCGTTGGGCACTTGTTAACTTCTCTGGACGTTGTGATACTAGTCATCTTTCACGTGAACTCATCAACTGTGGGAGGAACAAGGGCATTGTAAGCTGTACCTTATTCTCTTTCTCTATTATTCCTTTCTTTCTAGAGCATATTTAAAAATCTGTTGTTTTGTTTTATGTAGCAAATTGAACGCCCTTATACAATAATTGAGGAAGATCACCAATGTAGAAGAGCTAGCCCTGTGATACGTGTAGAAAAGATGTTTGAACATATTATGGCTAAGCTACCTGGTCCACCTGACTTTCTGCTTTGTGTTTTGCCAGAACAGAAAAATTCTGATATTTATGGTAGTAACTGTGCTCCATCTTTTCAAGGTTACAGAGTATTTTACTGATTAATCATTCTCCCTATTATTTTATGAACTTTGTGTTAACACTTAGGACCCTGGAAGAAAAAATGTCTGAGTAACCTTGGTATTGTCACCCAGTGCATTTCTCCTTCCAAGATTAATGATCAGTACCTGACGAACGTACTGCTAAAAATCAATTCCAAGGTAATAAGGCAAAGCCTCACAAGATTGAATTTTGCTTGTCACTTTCAGTGATCTCTCTCTGTTATTATGATTATTTTCGATATTTCATTCATAGCTCGGGGGAACCAACTCGTTGCTAGCAATAGAGCTTTCCCGTCGTATTCCACTTATTACAGATACGCCAACCATGATCCTGGGGATGGACGTCTCACATGGTTCTCCTGGTCGATCTGATATTCCATCCATTGCTGCTGTAATTCTGCTGCCACTAGAACTTTTCACTGTACTCTCAGACATGTTTTATTTTATGCTTGATACATTAATTTCTTACTCTTGAAAGGTTGTTGGATCCCGAAGTTGGCCATTGATATCAAGATACAGAGCAGCTGTACGAACCCAATCGCCCAAGGTGGAGATGATCGAGTCTTTGTTCAAGCCACTGGCAAATGGGGAGGATGACGGCATTATGAGGTGCTTCACTCTGAATATTTTATCAATTTGTATTCCTGTTTTACGACTTAAGTAGGCAAAGGATTTTTCTACATAATGCTGAAGATATGCCCCTACTATTATGCTTCAGGGAACTGCTTGTGGATTTCTACCAAACCAGCAATGGACGAAAACCAACGCAGATTATTGTTTTCAGGTAAGGCTACAGCAGAGTCTGGCAGTGAAAGTTCTGTTTCACCACTTCATATACTTCTGTGCCTAAGGTGTGCAGATGCATGAATGCACCATGCATCCGTGCTAGTTTTATGTATTAAAACAGATGTAATTAGTTATCTTTCTTTCGACAGTGTCTATGGTTTTGTACTTTTTTGTTTGAATTTTATTATTTTTTCCTAATGATTGTGTGATTTAGGCAAAAATGGAGCTGATTTCTTGCTTTGTCGCTATTCTTTTATATCAAATCAAACTTATACAAGCAATTATGTGACCATTAAACCTGTAAGTAAGGTTTGTGGGATTTGACTGGACAGCAGGTTGTTGCTTTATGACAGATTGAATGGACATGCTTTGGATAACATTTCTTGCAATTTTACTTTCCAGGCCAACTTATTATTGTTCTGAAATCTGTGTGCTTTAGTGCGATTTTTTCCTACTCTATGCATGCTGACATTTGATTTTAGTTTCTTCCTGTAAAATTCAAACGGTTGAATTTCTCCTGTCGGGATTCTATTTACAATGTATTTTGTTCATTGGCAATCACTTATATGATTAAACATGCTGCTAGAAAGCTGGTTGACCATGTTCCTTTTGAATGAAATATTACTGAAGAATGAAAATAGTAGCAATGAAGCTATGGTCTCTTTGATGGGCTTACAATCAATAACTTGGATGCAATGCTTCTTTGACATATTCTGTTTACTTCGATACTTAATAGATATAATCTTTCTCGCAGGGATGGTGTGAGTGAATCACAGTTTGCTCAGGTTATGAACATCGAACTTGATCAAATAATCAAGGTACCTTTTCTGTTTCTTGGTCCCAGAGAGCATATTGAACTTCTGATGACACTGTGTTTTTACTTCCTTCCGGACATCACGAGTGTTTGGTTTCAATTTGGAAACACTCGCATCCCTCATGTTTGCATTAAGTATATGAGAAAATTTGCTTATCTCTTGCAGGCTTATCAGCATCTTGGAGAGACTGACATTCCAAAATTCACCCTGATAGTAGCGCAAAAGAATCACCATACCAAGCTATTCCAAGCTTCAGCTGCTGAAAATGTCCCTTCTGGTATGGTTCTTTTCCATTGATGCACTCTAATACTCATTCATGCTACCAACATAAGAATAAATGTCTTCTCTCTTGTGCCTGCAGGTACTGTTGTTGATACAAAAATTGTTCATCCTAGAAATTATGATTTCTATATGTGTTCTCATGCGGGGATGATAGTAAGTTACTGCCCGTCTTTCCTCCTATCTGTTATTATGTAATCAAATCAATCATGCCGATGCTATTCGTGCAATGCAAAATGACAGGGAACTTCTCGACCTGCTCATTATCATGTCTTGCTTGATGAGATTGGTTTCTCCCCCGATGATCTGCAGAATCTGATCCATTCACTTTCATATGTGTAAGATTTTAGGCGTTTATGTTTTCTCCTCTCAAACCAAAGCCGTATTATTAGCTACCTAACATAATTTTGTTCTTTCTCCAGGTACCAGAGGAGTACTACTGCTATTTCCATTGGTACTTCCAACTTCCTCGCTAAAACCTTACTTTCAATTTATTTGTTCTACGAATTCCAGATATAATTACATAGACATCTCTGAAATTTGGGCATATTTAAACAAAAAAAAGACCCCTCAGTTTCGGAAAAATTATAGTGACACTCCTTGCAGTCATGTTTTACATTACAAATTGATGCCTAGCCTATGTCTATGATATAAAATGACTGTAGGCCATGAGGTGTATTTTCTCGGAAAAAGAGGATATCAGTGTAACTATGCCTAAAGTTCATTTAGACAATCAAGCTATTGCATTGTTTTCCGTTGCAGTTGCACCAGTAAGTTATGCACATCTTGCAGCCCAACAAGTCGGCCAGTTTTTGAAGTTTGAAGATTCCTCTGAAACGTCGTCAGGTCAGAAAAACATGACAGCGGCAGGAAATGTCCCCGTCCCTGAGCTGCCCAGGCTCCACAAGGACGTCGCTGGATCCATGTTCTTTTGCTGAAGTTGTGACAAATTTTCCGACCTTGGTTAAGGTTTAAGGTCGGCAACTAGGAAAGCTGTAAATAGTTGGGTGTCACCGACAAACAGGTCCGTAGTTGAGGCGACGGGACAAGGTGAAGATCATCTAAAGTAGCTATGAGAGAAGAGTATTTATTCTGGGCAACTTGATGGGGTTGAGAATTTTGATGCAGAAGATGTTTGCTTTTGTCTTTGAATGTCTTGGTGCATAGACCTTTTACTTGATTTCCCTTGTTTTGTTTGCCAGGAAATTGAAAATTGTTGTTTTCTTAGTTGCATTAATACATCATAGCAGTTTTAATCAGATGTAAACATACAGTTGAAGAGATTAATTTGTTTCAAAATATGGAGAGTAACAAAGAGAAAAAGGGATAATCAGAGGTTCTTGATGGTAAGAACTGTTGTTTTACATTTGCACACCATGATTTGAAGTTTGGGTTGGGATTTCAAACGACTATATATTTAAAAATAAATAAAGGATAAATTACAACTATCTCTAATGAGTTTTGGTATAATTATAAATGTTTTTTTTGTTATTTGAAAAATTATAAATATCCTTTTGAGGTTTGTAAATTATTTAATAAATAATTTATTTTCATTCATTTTTATTGGTGAATTGATCAAAATGTTCTTAGTATTTTATTTAATTTATAAAATTTTTTGAATTTTTTTGGATTATAATGTGTAGGGAAAGGTTTTTTAAGTTTTTCAAAGGGAAGAATAATAAAGCAATTTTTCTTGGCGATTATTTTACAATTAAACAAAAAAAATTAAGGACAAAATGGTTAATTTTAGATTTTTGGTTAAAAATTACAAATCTTAGGAGGGTATTTATAATTTTTTCAAAAAATAAGGATGTATTTTTAATTATATCAAACCTCAGAAGAGGTGGTTGTAATTTACCCATAAATAAAATCTAAATATTTACAAAATTCCAAATATAAAAGTTGATAACAAAATCATGCAACATTTTCCTTTTGCCTGCATTGAAAGAAAAATTAATATGTTAAACATTATAATATTATAAATATGTATACTATAATCTAATTTACACACAATAGATTTACCTATTAGCTACTCGGCTTGCATACTTGTATTCCCGGATACTTGCACGCCACTTTCGATAACGGTGATTGAAGTACTGTAATTGTGTTAAAAAAAAAACTAAAATTATGTAAACATAAATATATTTTTGAAAGAACAATGTGTTTTTTAAAGTCGATGTTATACCACTTGGATGTCAGCATCATCATCTCCTCTTATGTGTTTCCTAATAATAAGGCCAAATATATTTATAAGAGAAAGTAGTTTAATTGTAAAGGGGTGTAAAAAAATTGGAGGATCATACCAAAATGTAAATTTCTTCGTTTTGTTATGCCTTTCTGTTTCACGAAATATAAAGTTATTAGTCTAAATAATATTTTTTAGAATATTTTTTGAAATACTAATAAAAATTAATAAAAATATTTATCTTTGTAAGATCTCACACTTCTATCCAAGCAATTCTTTTCTCCCTAGCAAAGCAATTGTCATATTTGTAAATAAAATTGAGAAGGAAAATAAAAGATCACAGATCATGTACATACCTATATTTGTTTTGTTTTCTTAATACTTGTAAGATTCATTTGCCTAAGTCCTTCCCGTCCATCCCAATGATAGTGTTCCAACCTGGACTTAGCACTTCCATTTTTTAGGACTGTCAATTTAATTTTTTGACAAATATAGTAAGAGGATAAAGGAAAATGAAAAAATATTTAACACAATATTAAATAATATGCAATATTTAAATAATATTACATTTAACTTGACAATGTGAACTACTTTAAAAAACTATAAGTATCATACCTTTGTACAGTTACACTGAGTTTGAACTTCCTTTGCCTTACACCATAATGTCATCTTTTCTTCCAACTCTTCAATCCAAATGCCATTATTATCAACAAATTTTTCAATTGCACTGAACTCTTTACCTATAATGATGAAAGTTAGAATTATTACTTCCCTAAAATAACTTTTGATAAATAAGTACCAATATATTTTTGGTCTAAAAGGTAAAAAATGCAATTATAAACTAAAATCACACTAAAATGGAGCTAGTACAATACTGACTGTGTGTGAAGGAACTGAAGGGGAGGTCAACGCAGCCATTGAAGAGAGATTATTTCAAGAACTGGAGAAGGAGCTTCTTATAAGCTCAGATCAAAAGTAAAGCAAGAAGAGAGATTTCAACTTTCGTATATCAAGAGTGTTTACAGGAGCCCTATATATAGAGTTGTAATTAGCAGTTAATTAACTAATCTAACCACCTAACACAGAAGCTGTTAAACCAACTGAACTAATTAACCAACAAAGTGCTGAAAATAAACAAAAGCGCACTAACAACTTCAGTGTGCTTCAGCAACTCTTCCACTACTTATAAACTACCACTTAAGTAAGGAAAACGTAATGCTTATAACCATAGGAAAAACGTATTAACAAGATGTGATTTCTTTACAATGTCAACACCCCCTCCTCAAGTTGGTATTGGTGTGAAGTCCACTAGTCCAAGCTTGGAGATCAGATTTAAGAATACGGGTCCTGTCAATGTTTTGGTAAAAACATCTGCCAACTGCAATCTGGAAGGGACATGATCTGGGGCAAGAAATCCTTCTTTATACTTGTATCGAACCAAATGTCAATCAATTTCAAGATGCTTTGTGCGTTCATGAAAAACCGGATTAGCCATGATGTGCATTGCAACCTTGTTATCACAGAGGAAAGGGATAGGTGTTAAGACTGTGATTCTGAAGTCTCCCAAGAGATTGTAAATCCATGTTAGCTCACATGCAGTTGTGCCCATACTCCTGTATTCTGCTTCAGCCGTTGAACGGGATACTGTGTTCTGCTTTTTAGTTTTCCATGAGATTAGTGCTGTTCCTAAGAATATGCAGTATCCTGTCAGTGATCTTCGAGTGTCTACATAGGATGCCCAGTCGGCATCACAGTATGCTGTTAGTTTGAGAGTATTGTTTGCTGGAAAGAACAAGCCTTTAGAGCTGGTGCCTTGAAGATATCTCAACAGATGCAAGGCAACATCCCAATGTTGCTTGCATGGAGTTTGCATGAACTGGCTGAGCTGCTGTGCCGCATGACAGATGTCTGGTCTAGTGAAACCTAGATACAAAAAACAACCAATTAGCCTTCTATATGTTTCAGGGTGTTTAAGTAAGTTACCTGCTTCTGTGGAGAATTTGATTCCTGTTGGTAATGGGGTAGTCACAGGTCTGGCTTGTGTTGTGCCTGCATCTTCAAGTATATCCTTGATATATTTTGTTTGTGTTACTGCTATTCCCTCTGAGCTCCTCGCAATCTCCAAGCCCAAGAAATACTTTGCTGCACCAAGGTCTTTAATGGTATACAGCTTATGTCAATAGTCTTTAACTTCAACAATTCCTTTTTTGAAGTTCCCAGAGATGAGTATATCATCTACATATACCAATAGCACTATCAAACCTCCAACACCGTTCTTAGTAAATAAGCAATAATCATGCTTTGATTGAGTAAAACCAAGTTTGGCAATCTATGTACTAAACTCTACATTCCACTGCCTTGAGGCCTGTTTAAGTCCATATAGGGACCTCTTAAGCTTACATACATGCCCTTCTGGTACTGTGTAACCTTCAGGCGGCCTCATGTACAATTCCTCTTCCAAGTGACCATGTATGAAGGCATTATTAATATCTATATGGTGCAATTCCCAATTTGATGAAGCAACCACAACTAAAAGAGTTCTTACAGTGACTGTTTTAGCCACAGGTGAAAAACTTTCTATGTAGTCCACTCCTTCAATTTGAGTGTATCCCTTAGCAACCAGACGTGCCTTATACTTATTTACTGTGCCATCTGGAATGAGCTTCAGTTTTATAGACCCATCTACTTCCAATAGTGGTCTTGCCTTGTGGTAAAGGAGTTACTTCCTAGGTCTGGTTGTGCTCTAATGCATCCAATTCATTCTGCATTGCCTTCTTCCACTCCTGATGTTTGCATGCTTGTGTAAAGCAATGTTGTTGAATCCGGACCGGATCGGCTGGTTCAACCGGTCCGACCGGGAACTGGCTAGGGGTTCGGTCCGGGTGACTGGTATAAAATCGGTGTCAATCGGACCGGTGTGGACCGGTCAAACCCGGTCAAAACCAGTCCACTCGGAACTCGATTGACCCGGTTTTGATTATAAAATTTAAAAAAAAAATAAAAGTAATAATTTATATTCCATTAAAAAATAATATAGTGAAATATACAAAGAGAAAACAAATGTCAAGGAAAATAAATAGGCAATTGCTTCACGAATAATTATTCAAACCAACTATGTCCATATTTATAGTGTAAATGTTTAAACTTCTTTATGTTTTTTCGATGTGGGACAAATGAGGAAGTGTTCACTCTTTGTTTACACTTTTTCAATATGGGACAATGAGCATATTTATAGTGTAAATAGCTATGCTTCCTTATTGTTTTTCCGATGTGGGACAAATGACAGTTTTCAATCTTGATTTACACTTTTCCAATGTGGGACAATGAACATATTTATAGTGTAAATAACTTAAGCTTCCTTATATTCTTTGAATGTGGGACAAATAAGAAAGTGTTCAATCTTGGTTTATAATTTTTTAATGTGGGATAATGAACATATTTATAGTGTAAGTAATTTAAGGTTCCTTATATTTTTTCAATGTGGGACAAATGAGAAAAATGTTCAATCTTGGTTTACACTTTTCTAATGTGGGACAATGAGCATATTTATAGTGTAAATAACTTATGCTTCCTTATGTTTTTCCAATGTGTTATAAATAAGAAAGTTTCAACCTTAAGTTATACTTTTCCAATGTGGGACAATGAGAAAGTATTTAATTATGTTTGGTTTATATTTTTCCAATATGGGATAATGAACACTTCTAATAGGCAATAGAGTTTTTATTTATATGAAGCAATGGTTGTTAAAATATTTTTATAAATTTTATTTATTTAATCAATTATATATAATGTATTTGGCGGGTTTTCAATTTTAAATTTTTGTTAGTTTGAATTTTAATTTAATTTGCTTCATCCAGGAAGTTTGTTGGTTTTTTATTATTAAATTATCATAGATTGTATTCATTAATAAATTGTACATTTTATAATAATATTATTATAAATTGTATTTATTTAATCTAGGATATATAATATATTGATATGCTATATATATGTATATAAGAAAGTCCGGGTCAACCGATTTTTTTAATCCGGTCCGACCGGTCAGACCAGTGATCCAGTAACTTGACCGGTTCAATCCCCGGTCCGGTTTTAAAACATTGGTGTAAAGCTTCGAGGTTCCTGCACATGGGTGAGTCCAGCCAAGAAACAAAAATGTGCAGAAGAAAAGGCAGCTACAGTTAATGTGTCATATTCATTGTTCATAGTATTGCAGTAAAAGTCTTCCATCCACACAGGTTTGGAGGGGACCCTTGAGGAACTCCTAAGGGGCCTTGTTTCCTGAGTAACCTGAGTAACTTCTGTAGATTCAGATGGGGTTACAGATTCTTGTGTTGGACTATTTTCAGACAATGCTATATCTTCATCAATATCCTCACTAGGTATGGGGCATGTCACAGGGTCTAGTTGCCTGCCTTTGTAAGGGAATATTTCTTCATGGAAGACAACATCCCTAGAAACAATAAGAGTCCTATTTTTAAGATAAAAAATTTTATAACCTTTCTGGCCAGGTACATATTCCACAAAAATCCCTTTTACTGCCCTGGTATCAAACTTTTTCTTATGTGGCTGTGTGTTAGTAGCAAAACAAAGGCTACCAAACACTCTCATTGAATCATAATCAGGAACCTTTCTTTGTAACAACTCAAAGGGGATTTCCATTCTAAAATCTGTGAAGGCAACCTATTGATTGTATAAGTTGCTGTTAAGAGAGCCTCTAACCAAAACATGCTAGGTACATTAGATTGAAACATTAATGCCCTAGCTATTTGAAGAAGGTGTTTATGCTTTCTTTCCCACCACACCGTTTTATTGTGGTGTATAAACACAAGTTTTATGATGTATAATTCCTTCCTTTTGTATGAATTCTTGACATTCTTGTCCAACAAACTCAGTGCCATTATCAGTCCTTAACACTTTAATTCTTTTTCCAAATTGAGTTAGAACCATTTGGTGAAATTTCCTTAAAATGGGAACAGTCTGTTTCTTATACTTCATAAGGAAAGTCCAAGTACATCTGCTGTAATCGTCCACAATTGTGAGCATATAAGTGCAGTGATTTATAGAGTGTTGATTGTAGGGGCCCCAAATATCAACAGGCATACGATCAAAAGAATCATTATATCTAGTTTGGCTAACAGGAAATTGCATTCTGTGCTGTTTAGCTAAAGGACATACTTCACAAAGGTCCAAAGTCATCTTATTATTATTCAATAAGCCTAACTGTTTCAATACAATGCCAGAAGTGTGTCCTAACCATTTGTGCCATAAATTTGCATCTATGCTACTAGTAGTAAGCCCTATTTCAGGCAGTGACTGCAGCATGTGTCTAATAGTATGTGTCTTGAAAGATCTGTCATCAAGGATGTATAGTTTTCCTAGAACCTTGCCTACTACCAGAACCTTATCACTCTTGAGGTCCTGCAAAAAAGAACAAGTTGGCAGAAACTTGATTCTTATATTAGCATCCTGACATATCCTATTAACAGATAATAGGTTAAAACGTAAAGAAGGGACATGTAATACATCATTCAGTTTCATATCATCAGACAAAAGCACATCCCCTATGGTATCTACATATTGTTTTGAGCCATCAGCAAGATGCACATAGGGCTTAGGATGTTTTCTTTCCCTTTTATGACTAAGCAATTTAATATTATTACACATATGGGAAGTAGCCCCACTGTCTATAATCCAATATTCAGTATTCTTGAATACAGAGTCTACAAGGGACATACCTGAAAAATCATCATATTCCTCGAAGGTATCCTCTCCTGCTGATGTGCTAGCATCACCATTCTGCATCATCAGTTTCAGTTGAGTCCTAATGAATTCTGTGATGGATTCATCATCCAAGGTGTTCTGAGTAGATTCTTGACTATCAGCCGCACTCAGAGCCCTGGATCCACCCATTGCACCTTTATTTCTTTGTTCCATGAGACTCTTATACCAATCTGGATATCCAAAAATCTCAAAACAATGGTCCTTCAAATGCCCACTTTTCTTGCAATGGGTGCATTACTGGTTTTTCTTTTCCTGTGCATTCTTTTTTTCCACTGATTTTGAGTGGTTGAAGCATTAAAGTTTCTAGTCTGCATTGCCATGTGCTGATTAGCATTTGCATATGTGGAGCTAATCTCCCGTTGCCTTTCCGTCCTCAGAACAATAGCATAAACCTGAGCCACATTAGGAAAGGGCTCCATCATCAAAATTTGGCTTCGAATTGCATCAAAAGATTCATCAAGACCCATTAAAAATTGCATCAAACAATCTCTATAAACCAGGTTAGACATTTCTCTAGAAGCTCCACAGCTACAAGAGGGCATAGCTACCAAACAACCTAACGCATCCCACAATTTCTTGAGTTTATGAGAGTAAGCAGAAACTGATAAGTTCCCTTGGGAAGCAGACGCTATTTTCCTTTGTAATTGGTAAACCATAGGACTGTTACTGACCTCATACCTGGTTTCGAGTTCAACCCAAAGCTCTCTGGCCGTCTCAATATACAAGAAAGACTCCATAATGTCTTTAGAAATGGAATTGAGGATCCAAGATAGTACCATGTTGTCTGCCCTCTCCCATTGCTCAAATTCTTCTGAGGACTCATCTGGTCTGGGATGTTTTCCTGTGATAAAACCAATTTTCATCTTGGCTTTCAGGGCAATACGGATGGAACGGCTCCAAGACGAAAAATTGGTTCCATCCAGCAGATTAGTCACCAGGACTGTTCCTGGATTATCTGTAGCTTGTGTTTTCCAGACGTCTTTATTTTCTTCGACTTTCTTCCCCTTTTCTTCTGGCTTGACAGGGCTTCCCATGATGATTTTAAAGAAGGTATTGAGATTTGTAGAAGAGGCGTAATTACACAATCAAGAAGACGAGAATGGTGCCAGAGACCATCAATTGATGGCTCTGATACCATGTGAAGGAACTGAGGGGGAGGTCAACGCAACCATAGAAGGGAGATTATTTCAAGAACTGGAGAGGAGCTTCTTGTACGCTCAAATCAAAAGTAAAGCAAGAAGAGAGATTTCAACTTTCGTATATCAAGAGTGTTTAAGGAGCCCCATATATAGAGTTGTAATTAGCAGTTAATTAACTGCTAATTAACTAACCTAACCACCTGACACAGAAGTTGTTAAACCAACTGAACTAATTAACCAACAAAGTGCAGAAAATAAACAAAAGCGCACTAACAACTTCGGTGTGCTTCAGCAACTCTTCCACTACTTATAAACTACCACTTAAGTAAGGAAAGCGTAATACTTATAACCATAGGAAAAACGTATTAACAAGATGCGATTTCTTTACAATGTCAACACTGTGTAGTTGGCGGTAGAAGAACATCCTTATAGACATATTCCTCGTATAAAAACCCGTTTGTTGTGGCATTTTTTCATTTTTGACCAAAATCTTTGTTTTTTGTTGCGATATTCCTCTTGAAAATTCTATGTATAATTGTCCATGACTGAAAATATGATTACGCAAAAAGATTCCTACATTTAGAATTGTTTGGCATTGAGCTTTATTTATAATAAGAGCATAACTTAATCAGATATGCGTTTTTTAGTGTAAATGCAATTTTTTGTGTTGTTTGGCTCATATTTCAATTATCACTTTTATATTTAAATTTCATCAATATTAAGTTTTCATAAAAAGCTACTATTTGTAACTTTTAATCCTTTTGCAATTATTTTTTTATCTACCATTTCACATTAAATATTTTTTAATTTTATTTAATTTTGAGAACGAGGCTAATTGAAGTTTAGCCACAATATGTATTTATATAATCAATTATATAATTGAGAATCCAAGGTCCATAATCTTTTTCATAAAAAAAATAATTATACAATCCACGTCGGGCTCAATTGATGACAAAAGTGATGGACATTGTAATCTTTCAAGGAAAAAACTAAGCTAAAATGCATAAAATCTCCCTATGTTATGAAAATAGATGAAAAATATTCCTGTATTTTGTAAAATTAATCTCAATCGCCCTTCTTCGTTAAAAGATCCTAACGACATTAATTTTTTGATAATTTAGCCGTTATGCCTTACTTATTATATATTATTTTTTATTTTAATGACCGTTTTGGATCTTCATTGATCACATGAGAGCCATTAGATCTAACCAATTAATTTTTCACCCTTGGATCTTTAATTTGTAAAACAATCTACCGTTTAGATTTAATTAATTTTTAAATATGTTATAAAAAATAAAATTATTATTTTACATAAATTAAAAAAAATCACTTCCTTCCACCCCCTCCCCCCAACCCCCACTCCCTCCCCTAACCCCACCCGCCGCCCAGCAAAAGGGGGGCGACAATGAACGCCCAGAGCAGATCTGGGTGACGGCACGCTGTCATCCCCGAGCGATGCGGCCGTCACCCGGATCTGGTCACGGTCACCCAGGTCTGCCCTGGGCAATACAACCGTCGCACAGGGCAGAAGTGGGAACGGTGGTCACCGTCGCCCATGGCACATCTAGGCGTCGTCGACTGCCATCCCAGATTAAAAAAAAAAATTACTTTTATTCTTATTACGTTTTTTAAAATTAAAAAATTAATTTTAATTGTTTGCAACTTAAATTTAATTAAATAAAAGTATTAAATTTTAGTTTTAAATACTTGTAATATTTATTTAAATTTACATATTTTTTATAATAAATTTTAAATTTTTATTTAAATATATTAAACTAAATAAAACCTTAATTAAGTAATAAAATATAATTTTATAATTGATTTTTATATTGATATAGATATTTAAATTATAGAAAATAAATATTAGTATATTATTTTTGTATCATGATTTTAATTTGTCAATTTAAATTATAAATAAATTATAGAATCTTTTGGTATTTTAATATTTAAATAGATGTACTTAAGAACAAAATTATTTCTTTTTTTAGGAGGGATGAAATGCAATAAAAATCACTAAAAATAAGGTTAAAACAAGAAAATTTGGCCATGGTAATTTTTGGCACAATATAGGGGTATTTTTATCATTTAAGGGTAAAAAAAGGAGCAAAACGTGCAAAAAATCATGTCCAAACGCACCATTCGTGCGTGTATCCCACTTTCCGTTAGCTTCTGACGGACACGGGTTTTTTTGCTGAGTTTAACAAAATACGAATGGTTTTTTTTGCTTATTTTCAAATTATAGGGGGGTTTTTTAGCTTTTTTAACAAAACACAGGGGGTAAATGCGAGTTTAGCCAAAAAAACTAACTGAAAACCAAAGAAAAGGGGATGTTCATGTAAAAAATTTCAAACATTAGGGACAAAAATGCAAAATAACGATAACCTAGGGAGGTCAGTGCAATTAATGCTCCCATTATAACCTAGATATATATAGTGCAGTCAGCAGCTCCGCCGAAAGGTTCTTGCTTTCGTCTTTCATGAAATACTCCTATTTCTCAAGATTTTAGCAGCAGAAGTCGCCTCCCATGGAGGTGCTAGCTTCAGTTATTGGTTCAACTATTGAAGATGCAATCATGGATTGTTGATTATCTGCAGCATGGGAGGGATCGGCAAGAATACCCATCGTGAAAGAATAACATCAGGCAACAAAATATAGATTGGTATGCAATTATTTTGAACTTTATTAGAGATTTGTGTTTGTGATATCAGGGTGTGTTTCAATATGATTATTGTCTATGAGCGATTTCCTGCCGTTATTGTTGGCGAGCTTCTTGTGATCTTTACCGATTTATTGTTATTGCAGGGCTATAGATATTACAAAAGAATGCAGTGTATTGCTCTTGACAATTAACGTTGCCTGACCTTGGTTTAGCAAGTGACGAACCGAGGAATAACTATAATTGAAATCCTAAAAACCTATAGCTTATTAGAGCATGAAAGCGAGACAATCTTGTTCGTGATGTTTCTGTATGGATTCATTAGAGAATGGAGCCGTGATATTTCTGTATGGATTTCATCTTCACAGGAAAATTGATTCGTGATGTTTCTGTATGGATTTCATATTCATTGGAAAATGAGTGCAAATCTCTTGTTAGATAAGAAGATGGGTACAAATAAGAGAGGATGACCTTTCGACCAAGTCTTACAAGGGAATTTCATTTATGGCTAATGAGATTGTGAAGCTACCTAATGTTATGAATGACAAGCGAGCCAATCTTGATGTTGTTCTTGACGTTTTCGTATGGATTTCATCTTCACCAGCGAATGAGATCCTGATACTTCTACATGGATTTCATCTTCACTGAAAAATGGGTTCAGAATATTTTTGTATGGATTCATCATCATTGAAAAGTGAGTACAAATTCCATCTTAGATCAAGAACATGAGTATAAATAAGAGAGAATGTGCTTTCGACCAAGTTCTACAAGAGAGTTTCATTTATGCTTAATGAAACTAAGGAGCTATCTAATATCACCGGAGAATGTCCAAAAGTATGCCATGGGAGGATGTCCAAAAGGCATAACTTTGCTGGTGTAGTGCAATGTATTATGAAGTGTGAAGAGAAATAATCTCAACTCAATTTGGAGACGCAAGTGCTTAATTGTTTGGTTGAGTTTCATGATATTCAATTGCCAACTTTTCGTTTAAAAATGGTACCAAGTCACAAAATTCTGTAAAGCGTGGAATTGAATTGACTTCTTTGTGGGACGAAAAAAGTAATTTAATTGTGGATATGCAATTATTCAAAAAATATGAATAATTTATGTGAACAAATTATAAATTAGAGGGTGTAATTGTAATTATCTAAAGATACGAAAATGATGATCGTTTTCTTGATTCTGATCAAGAGCCTACTGTCCATTGAAGTTCAGACAAAGCCACGTGTGAGTAGGAGCACCAAGGAACAAAGAGATGGATATATTTTGTGATAAATTAGCTGCTCAAATTTTTAAAATTATGCGTGGGATGTTGTCTACTGTATAATCGTTATGGAATTTCTATTATAAGAATATGTGTTGTTTAGATGTAATTTATATGATATTGTTGATTAGTATATGATTGTTGTAATTGTCTTTGTTAGATATTAATATTCAACATAAATGATTGTACTTGATTTATTTCAAATAATAATAGTTCATCAATTTCACTTAAAAAAATAATTATTAGAGCTATGCAATAATTACTTGAAAATTAGCTTCACAGTCAATAATGTTAATTTTAATATGCAATAATTATTTCATAAAAATAGTTTACTTTTTTAAATATTTCTCTGACTTATAATTTTATTTCATTACTTGGTGGAATTATTTACATAAGGATTAGGTTGATTTTGAAATTTAACCACAATATATAATTGTATATTCAATCATGAAATTGTGAATTTAAATACTATAATCACTTTTTCTGAAATCAGTTATTCAAAAATTAATCCTCTCAGGATCAATTATGCACATTTTAGGGTTAAATTGGATTTTTTTTTTTTAAAAAACACACACCCAACATACTCACGCATATACTCAAGCTCGAATACAAGACGTCCTATAGAAAATGTTAAGCCAAGCCTCAACGAAAAGAAGGACCACTTGTTATTTATAGGTTTTGCCTTGTACATTTAGGCCTCGGTTGGTCTGCATGATAGGATTAAGCATGATGGGATTGGATGGGATGAGAAATAAAACGATAACTAATCCCATCATGCATTATATAATATTTGGTTTGACGTATTGTATGCGTGATATCTCATGTAATAATATAATATAACATTTTATTGAAAGGATCACGAAATATGATTAAATGTAAAAGTGTCACTAAAGGTATTATTTTTTAAATTATTTTCATTTTAACATTGTAGCTTCCGAATAATTACAAAAGATAAATACCTCTCAACATTTATTGAAATACAACTTTTAGAATAATACTTCTTGTGGAATATATTTTTTTTCCTTTTTTCTCTGAGTTTGTATGAAACAAAAGTTCAAAATAGACATTCAATAAAGAAAAAAGAAAACGAAGGCTTAATTTTTTCAAAAAAATTATAAAAGTATGACAAAAATTCTACTTTTTGAAAATTAATAACTAATCAAAACTCAAATATTTTCAAAAGTTCCAAAAGAAAATCAAGTAATATTTTTTTTGATTAAATTATTATAATTTAAAGTTCATTCTATTAAGCATGTGTATATTTCACAAGGAAAAGCCAAAATAAAAAAAGTGATTTATATCTTATTTTCGTGAAGAAATTGATTTTCGTTAAGGAGTGAAAAATAATCAACCAACTTAATAATGAGAAAATATATGGATCACGAAAATTATGTCAACTTTAAGTGAAAGGACATGAGAAAATATATGGATCACGAAAATTATGTCAACTTTAAGTGAAAGGACATATAAGGAAGAAACTTCTTAATCCTCGTTTAGACTAATCAATAGAATAGTGTATCCACTCTTCGATTGGATAAACTATCCCGTAAATAAGATTGTAAGACCGGGTCCGATATTAATATCGGACCTTAATAATGCGAACCAATTACGTATGATTATGCATAATAAACACATATTACTTTTTTTAAAATTAATCATTCAAAAATTAATTATTTAATAATTAAATAACCAATCATCTCAAAATTAATTACATAGCCCTTTGATAAAACCAGACCTCAATGTGATGAGTTTTACAATCGAGCTTAATTTGGATAAGAATTATCTCCCTATTTGATCCGAACAATTTTTATATAGCTATTAAAAAAGGTGGAAATATTATTCTTATTATTAAAATCTGGAAATTATATTATTAAGTTACATAAAATATATCTACTTTTATTTTTAAAAAAAACTTAAATTTGAGCAAAAAAAAATGCAATTTTATTTAGTTTTAAAAAATTTTAAAAAGGAAAATGAGTGTTTGAAATAAAGAAACTGAGAAATTTAACTGTTATATAATTTTTTAAGTGATAATTACACATATAATTACATAAATTATTTTAGGGAGTGTTTGCGAGAGCTTCTGTTTTTCAAGAAGTGATTTTCATAGAAAACGTTGGAAGTTGTAGCAGAATCAAAAGTGTGTAGTGTTTGAAAAAAAGTGAAAAACAGAAGCCAGTATGATACGGCAGTCTTTTTGTTCACAACAATAGTGCAGCTTTCCCCTAGTCCAAGTGTGCCACGACTCGTGAGACCACACTTGGGTAGTGGTAGCTTCCTCACCACATTGTTGTGGATGGAAGGCTCGAACGGACCAAAATACCATTTTGATCCAAGTCCGTTCTGGGCCTAATATTTAATTTGGTCCAACCAAATGAGAGTGTGTGTATGACCGAGACCTCATCACATTATTGTGTTTTAGCATGCATAAATATCCAATATTTAAAGCGATAAATAAAAAACGCCGCATGCATAAAACATAGCATACCCCTGTTAGGATGATCACAACCCCAACCTATGCGACCCACTGAGCCCGCAGTGAGTCTATGGTCTGTTTAGGGTGGTCCTAAATTATTATAATAGTAATATACCCATTGTTATTCCAATGGGCCTTGCAGTGCTCTTGTTTCACGCCTTGATGTTCCTCATTGGGGTCTCCGACTCCAATTGCTTGTTAAAATTGAAACCTCACCAATCCTATCTACTCTCATTACAACTGAAAGTAATACATCGGTAATAAAGAAAGCAAGCCTTAACATCATGAGGCTGAAAATACGGGAGATGATATTCCCAAAAACAAGAGGCACGCAGGCCCCACCCAACAGAAAATAAATAAACATTCATTCATCCATACACAAGGTCTAGGGCTTTGTGATCATCCCATGTTAATTCCATCAACTCACATAACATAATTATTCCAAATAATCATGCATAAATAACCAATGGATATTCCAAATACCCAAGTGATGTCCAACATCACAAAAGCATAAACATATAAATAATATGAAAAATTCAAATTTCAAATTTAATGGACATTTTACACAATGCATCCAATGCATGTATTAATCCCAAATTAATTAAGCAAATTTAATTCAAGGAATAATCCAATTATCCCAAAATCAAAAATGTAAAATTAACATATTTTCAGAATATTGTGCAGAAAATACAGAAAATCGAATTTTCCGGAAAAAGTCGAAAAACGGCACAAAACGGCCCAGCCGTTGTGCTGGCCGGCCGCCCGCGTGCACAGGGCAGTGCGCGCGCGCGCAGGCAGCAAGCCTGTGTGCCCTGCGCGCGCGCGCGCTGTGCCACGCGCTGGCCCTCGGCCAGCAGTGGCCGGCTGCGCACAGCGCGCGCGCGCGCCTGTGCGCAGGCGCCCGCCTGCGCGCGGCCACTGCCGGCCCGATCAATTTTTTTTTTTTTTTGTGTTTTTCAAAACTGTTTCAGCACAATAACATTAATATTATTCTGAAAATAAGCATGCAATTTTAGATCCAATCTAACAAAGTTAAGCATGCCAAAAGTCCATTAAATCTAAACAATTGAATCATCATATTATTCATATATTTATGTAATCTAACATGCCAATAAAGCCATTTAAAAGCAAGTAGATCATGCCAAACACATAGATCTATGCCCCTTACATCGAACCGGGCTCTGATACCACTTGAAGGACAAGCGGATCCGCCCGGGAGCACGAGCGGAAGCGAGAAAAGCGAGAAATTGCGTAAATTTAAATAAAATTCAAAATACGCGAATCCCAAGGGGTGTACCCTTGGGTGCTCAACCGAGCGTTCGATGTAGGATGTGTAAATATTAAAACATATATTTAAACACATAGGGCATAGATATACAAATGAAATCAATCAAAGCGTAATAAACCGTTACCTTTGATTGTTTAGCGTATGCTCCCGGCTACTAGTGTTGTTCCTTCTCCGGAATGCTCACGAAATCCAAACGTATGGATTCTCCAAAGGTGATCCACACCACACCGGAAGAAACACACGTTCTTCTTGCTAGAAAAGAACGGGTTTAGGAAGGAATCGGTTTAAGAGAAGAACACTATGAATTAGTGTTCTCTTAAACTTACTTTGTTCTTCGTCTTGATTCAAAATCAAGTGAAGAACACAAGTGTAAGAGAGGGAGGGAGCACGAAATTTTGAGAGAGAGGAGAGGATTTTTTTCTTCTCTTTTTCCTAGAAAAAGATGAATAATGAATCACTTATGCTTGGTGTTGTATATTCTAATATATATACATAATTAATGTGATTATTGGAATGTGTCTAGGTTCATCCAATGATGTCTAGATTCATTCCAATCAATCACCATTAATTCTTCAATCAAGCCTACCAAAAATTATGGTATGATCAAATCATACCAAAAGGGAAGAGCTTGATTGGAGTTGATTTGTCTCTTTCCAAAGGAGATAAGTCAACATACCACCTAGCATGAAACATGGCTGATTTTGCTTCCTCCAAGGGAGCGTGTCGGCCATGTTTGATTAAGGAAAGAAGTCCAGCTTCTTCCCATTCCAAATTAGGAAATATTTCTCCTCTCGGGTATAATTTAACGGACCGGGTTTTATCGTAATCCAATTGCGACGAACCCAATATTAAATCCAATTTAATGTCCACTTAAATTATTCCCGTTGATCTTTTAATCCAATTAAAAGATCCAACGTCTCAACATCTCAACTTTTCATATTTAATCGAAAATCCAATTTGCCGATTAAATGAAAGCCCGATACAATATCGGCCCGTCCATCCAATGGACTTTCCCTTAAGTAATCCAATTACTTATTTTTATCCTTCGAAATTGACTCCAAGTCGATCTCTCAACCTCCTCGGTGATTTGTGTGTGACCCTTTAGGTTCACCCTCAGCTAGACTTGGGCCCGTGTCCCACAAGGGCCCGTTACCATGGGTGGCCGTCTAGCAACGGTCCATGGCACTAGAGACTAGGTGAATTGGCGTGAACATTTAGGCGCCGATTCCGTACGGGTACGATCCTTCCGTCTACCGTCTCCCGGCCTTAGTCTAGGGTATGGAATTGGGCGTCGGTTCCCATCCTTGACTAGGCATCTATGCTTAATACTCGAGACCACGTATGCTTCATTGCGTCGACACAGGAAACCATTCCCTGTTCGACCAACCACTGTGGCCACAGCTTCAAACAGCATGTACGTGTCTCCGAGTGCATAGGAGATACCTCTGTTATATACTGACAGGGGACGGATCCTCTTCTTGGAATCCACCGTCCTCGCTACACATTCTGACTGCATTGGACAAGGCTTATAATGATCATCTTACAGAATGATCACCTCTCGCCAGATCAAAGATACAGCCGTCCTGTGCACGTGACTGCCATGATTCCTCAAGTCTGAGGATTACTCCCGTACTATCGGAACCGGGGAATCCAATCATACCGACCAAGCCTCCAAGGCTTCCATATGATGATCCCCGCGAGTCAGTCCAGTCGGCTCGACCCCAGTCGACCAACCCATCAAGACCGTGTAGGCGTCCCACGCCTGTCGCCGATGAAACACGGCACTCATCCAATGAACACGACTCTTGATGCAAGTCTCAATAGGACTCTCGATGCCCTGTCTCGAGGTCCTCGACTTGGAACGCTTCAGACCCAACTCTTAATCAGTTGGTTTCATGACCACCATCCAATGCGTGGCCCAACTGCACGAGTTGTTATCCATGGTCTGTGGGCTTTGTTGCGATATAAGTTAAACACCATTTTAACAAATGTAAGATGAGCGCAACAAAGAAGGTACCATTGGTGACGAATACTCATCTTATTCATCACATAATAATATTACATTTACATCAAGTTGTCAGATAGGTTACAAATCGCCAAATCTATTGGCTTTCTGGTCACCTATTCTAACAATCTCCCACTTGACCTAAAGCCAATCACCCATTAACCTCAAACCTCTTATTCAGATGGTGAGTGTGGGCAACTTGCGACATGGGCTTAGCAAGTGGATCTGCTATGTTTTCTGCGGAGCTGACTCGGTCCAACCGAACGTCACTCGTGCTATCCATCTCTCTAAGAGATGGTAGCGTCTAAGAATATGCTTGGATCGTGATGAGATCCCGGTTCCTTTGCTACCGCTATCGCCCCGTTGTTATCATAAAAGATAATTACAGGCTTAGCAATGCTAGGTACTACATCCAACCCTTGGATGTAGCTCATCAACCAAACCACTCCTTAGCAACTTCCAAAGCCGCTATGTATTCAAAACTCTATGGTGGAGTCCGCCGTGGTAGCCTGCTTGGAACCCTTCCAAGTAACCACGCCACCATTTAGTCTAAATACAAAACCAGACTGAGACTTGGCATCATCGTCATCCGACTGGAAGCTAGCGTCGCTATAGCCTTCCAGTATCAACTCTCTACCGCCGTACATCAAGAACATGTCCTTAGTCCTTTTTCAGGTTCTTCAGGATAGTCTTGACTGCACTCCAGTGATATCGGCTAGTTACGCTCAAAGCGAAAGCCACATCAGGTCTAGTGCACTGAACAACATACTGTATGCTGCCTACGGCTAAAGCATATGGGATGCCCAACATCCTTTTAAGCTCCTCATCAGTCTTAGGAGACCGCTTCTTGGATATCTTAATTCCATGCCTCATAGGAAGGAATCCTCGTTTTGAGTTCTCCATCTTGAATCTCTTCAAGACTTTCTCAATGTACGAGGACTGGGCCATTCCTAACATCCTTCTAGATCTATCCCTGTAGATCTTGATGCCAAGGATGTAGGATGCCTCGCCCATATCCTTCATGGAGAATTGCATTGACAGCCAAGCTTTAGTGGTACCCAACATCTTAGCATCATTCCCAATGAGCAAGATGTCATCCACGTAAAGCACCAGAAACGCAACTGAGCTCCCACTGATCTTCTTGTATACACAAGGATCGGACTCGTTCTTGATGAAATCATATCCCCGTATGACTTCATCAAAACGTATGTTCCAGCTTCGGGTTTAACCCCTTTTGGTGGATCTGCTAGGGTCCAAACCTTGTTTGTACCCATCGAGTCCATCTCGGATTTCATGGCCTCAAGCCACTTGTCCGAATCGATGTCCGACATCGCTTCTCCGTACGTCTTTGGATCATTATCCAACTGACTGGTCAGGCCCAGAAATCCATACCTATCAGGTGCATGGGATACTCTGGCCGACCTACGGAGGACTGGAACAATATCAGTGGGAACTTCAGGCTCAGATGTCACTGCCGCCTCATGGGGTACCTCACTTGATTCCTCAAGGAGTACCTCATCGCGTCGACTATCCGATAGAAAACCTTTTTCCAAGAACACTGCGTTTCGCGAGACAAAAACCTTTTGCTCGGAGGGATCATAGAAATAATACCCCGCAGTTTCTTTTGGATAGCCGATGAACCTGCATAAACTAGACCTCGAGTCCAGTTTATCTCCCACTAATCTCTTGACATATGCGGGGCAACCCCACACTTTCAAGTATTTATAGGAGGCAGGCTTGCCATGCCATATCTCATATGGCGTCTGGGAAACCCTTTTAGATGGCGCCAAGTTCAAAATTTTGGCCGCCGTCTCAAAAGCGTATCCCCAGAAGGAAAGGGGGAGTTCGGTAAAACTCATCATGGATCGGACCATGTCCAACAGGGTCTGATTTCTCCTTTCAGACACACCATTAAGTTGCGGTGTTCCAGGAGGGGTCCACCGAGAGAGAATCCCATTCTCTTTTAGATAATCAGTAAACTCACCACTCAAATACTCTCCACCTCGGTCCGACCGAAGGGCTTTGATCTTTCGACCGGTTTGGTTCTCTACTTCAAGTCTGTATTCCTTAAACCTTCCAAAGGCTTCAGACTTGTACCTTATCAGGTAAACATAACCATACCGTGAGTGATCATCGGTAAAGGTTATGAAGTACGAGTACCCACCTCTAGCCTGAGTATTTAGTGGACCACAGACATCTGTATGGATCAAATCCAATAGACCACTGGCTAGCGTACTTTGTCAAACAAAGGGTTTCTTGGTCATCTTTCCCTTTAGACAGGATTCGCAGGTCGGTAGGTTGTCCAAATCGTCTATTTCTAGACTCTTTGAGTCCACCAACCTTCTTATCCTATCTTTAGAGATATGACCTAACCTCGCATGCCATATCTGTGCGTTATTATGATCATCACGTTTTCGTTTGTGTTCTGCAGTCATAATCCAATTAGACTGTTGAAGTATGTACAGACCGTTGACCAATGTACCAAGCAGATGAGAAATACCATCTTTGATAATGAAAAAACCGTTTTTATTGATGGTAAATTCATATCCCTCCTTATCAAGGACCGGGATGGAAACAATGTTTTTAATCATGCTAGGTACATAGAAACAGTCGTTCAGTACAATCCTAACATGACTACTAATGGCTAACTCTAGTGATCCTACGGCCTCCGCAGCAACGGCCTTGCCATCGCCTAGCCTCAGGATCATCTCATCCTTGGTTAGCCTTCTGCTTCTTTGCAGTGCCTACAAATCATTGCAGATGTGAGCACCACACCCGGTATCCAATACCCATGAAGCAGAATTAGTAATCATATTAACTTCAACCACAAACACACCTGGGTTGGAGAGGAGTTGTGGGCACTCCCTCTTCCAATGCCCTTTCCCTTGGCAATGCATGCAGACATCATTTGCCTTGGACCGTTGAGAACGAAGGGCCTTTCCTTTCCCTTTGCTTGGTCCAACCGGAGCAATAGGGGTGCCTGGAGCGCGAGCAGGGGCCGCAACCGTATTCCCTTTGCCCTTCTTCCTCTTCCAGCGTCCGACTCTCTTGCCATTCGCCTTGGAGGTCGAAGCCTCTCCTATCAATACCGCCGGCACCGACTTGTGGGTCGTTGCCTCGTATTGGACCAGCATGTTGATCAACTCATGAATAGACTTCTCAAGTCCATTCATGTTGTAGTTTACAACAAACGGGTCATAGAATGGAGGAAGCGACTGGAGGATCACGTCAATGTACGTGTTATTGTTAAGCCCAGCTTTAAGGTCCTCGAGTTTCTCCACTAGGGAGAGCATCTTGACCCCATGACTTTGTACAGACGCTCCTTCAGCAAGCTTGGTGCCAAAGAATGCTTTTGTGGCGGCATATCTAATATGCCTATCTGGAACCGCATAAACCTCGTTCATGCGGAGCATTATGGCGGAGACGTTGTCCAGCCTCTCATACTGCTTCTGGATGTCGTTAGACATCGAAGCCAGTATGATACTGCGTACTTTCCGGTTGTCCTCATGCCATTTCTCGAACGTCAAACGTTCTTCAGGCGTGGACCCCTCCGGTAAGTCGCTCGGTGGCGGCTCGTCCAAGACGTAGCCTTGGTTCTCGAAACCGAGGACAATCCTCAGGTTTCTCAGCCAGTCCGAGTAGTTCGTTCCGTTGAATTTGTTAGTCTCAAGAATCATGATTAACGGGTTCTTAGACATATCTACATTATTAAAAAATATAAAGCAGAAATTAGCAGATGATGGTAATATTATTGTTCAAGTTGAAGACTTGGTCTTTTAGTCTTTAACCCTCCCACTATTTATACGAAATCCCGCCACTCTCAAGCGGAGTTTCGGGAAACCATTTCCTAGTGGGCTTGGGATCCACAAGCGTAATCTCCATGCCCCGCTTTACGATTCACATGAAGAAGACCTTGTGGGAGATATCCAATATCATTCTCATCCAATGAGATTCTCAAGATATTTTGCCTCACCTATTCACATGGTCCTGAGGACTCCAAGCGAACCATGTTACTCAGTGTTGGGCCCGACCCATCAACCAAATCATGCCTCAAACTGTCGCCCCCCACGACTCGTGAGACAGGGAAACAACGAGCGCAGTCTTTTTGTTCACAACAATAGTGCAGCTTTCCCCTAGTCCAAGTGTGCCACGACTCGTGAGACCACACTTGGGTAGTGGTAGCTTCCTCACCACATTGTTGTGGATGGAAGGCTCGGACGGACCAAAATACCATTTTGATCCAAGTCCGTTCTGGGCCTAATATTTAATTTGGTCCAACCAAATGAGAGTGTGTGTATGACCGAGACCTCATCACATTATTGTGTTTTAGCATGCATAAATATCCAATATTTAAAGCGATAAATAAAAAACGCCGCATGCATAAAACATAGCATACCCCTGTTAGGATGATCACAAGCCCAACCTATGCGACCCACTGAGCCCGCAGTGAGTCTATGGTCTGTCTAGGGTGGTCCTAAATTATTACAATAGTAATATACCCATTGTCATTCCAATGGGCCTTGCAGTGCTCTTGTTTCACGCCTTGATGTTCCTCCTTGGGGTCTCCGACTCCAATTGCTTGTTAAAATTGAAACCTCACCAATCCTATCTACTCTCATTACAACTGAAAGTAATACATCAGTAATAAAGAAAGCAAGCCTTAACATCATGAGGCTGAAAATACGGGAGATGATATTCCCAAAAACAAGAGGCACGCAGGCCCCACCCAACAGAAAATAAATAAACATTCATTCATCCATACACAAGGTCTAGGGCTTTGTGATCATCCCATGTTGATTCCATCAACTCACATAACATAATTATTCCAAATAATCATGCATAAATAACCAATGGATATTCCAAATACCCAAGTGATGTCCAACATCACAAAAGCATAAACATATAAATAATATGAAAAATTCAAATTTCAAATTTAATGGACATTTTACACAATGCATCCAATGCATGTATTAATCCCAAATTAATTAAGCAAATTTAATTCAAGGAATAATACAATTATCCCAAAATCAAAAATGCAAAATTAACATATTTTCAGAATATTGTGCAGAAAATACAGAAAATCGAATTTTCCGGAAAAAGTCGAAAAACGGCACAAAACGGCGCAGCCGTTGTGCTGGCCGGCCGCCCGCGCGCACAGGGCAGCGCGCGCGCGCGCTGTGCCGCGCGCTGGCCCTCGGCCAGCAGTGGCCGGCTGCGCACAGCACGTCCGCGCGCCCCTGCGCGTGGCCACTGCCGCCCCACCAATTTTTTATTTTTTATTTTTTTTTTTGTGTTTTTCAAAACTGTTTCAGCACAATAACATTAATATTATTCTGAAAATAAGCATGCAATTTTAGATCCAATCTAACAAAGTTAAGCATGCCAAAAGTCCATTAAATCTAAACAATTGAATCATCATATTATTCATATATTTATGTAATTTAACATGCCAATAAAGCCATTTAAAAGCAAGTAGATCATGCCAAACACATAGATCTATGCCCCTTACATCGAACCGGGCTCTGATACCACTTGAAGGACAAGCAGATCCACCCGGGAGCGCGAGCGGAAGCGAGAAAAGCGAGAAATTGCGTAAATTTAAATAAAATTCAAAATACGCGAATCCCAAGGGGTGTACCCTTGGGTGCTCAACCGGGCGTTCGATGTAGGATGTGTAAATATTAAAACATATATTTAAACACATAGGGCATAGATATACAAATGAAATCAATCAAAGCGTAATAAACCGTTACCTTTGATTGTTTAGCGTATGCTCCCGGCTACTAGCGTTGTTCCTTCTCCGGAATGCTCACGAAATCCAAACGTATGGATTCTCCAAAGGTGACCCACACCACACCGGAAGAAACACACGTTCTTCTTGCTAGAAAAGAACGGGTTTAGGAAGGAATCGGTTTAAGAGAAGAACACTATGAATTAGTGTTCTCTTAAACTTACTTTGTTCTTCGTCTTGATTCAAAATCAAGTGAAGAACACAAGTGTAAGAGAGGGAGGGAGCACGAAATTTTGAGAGAGAGGAGAGGATTTTTTTCTTCTCTTTTTCCTAGAAAAAGATGAATAATGAATCACTTATGCTTGGTGTTGTATATTCTAATATATATACATAATTAATGTGATTATTGGAATGTGTCTAGGTTCATCCAATGATGTCTAGATTCATTCCAATCAATCACCATTAATTCTTCAATCAAGCCTACCAAAAATTATGGTATGATCAAATCATACCAAAAGGGAAGAGCTTGATTGGAGTTGATTTGTCTCTTTCCAAAAGAGATAAGTCAACATACCACCTAGCATGAAACATGGCTGATTTTGCTTCCTCCAAGGGAGCGTGTCGGCCATGTTTGATTAAGGAAAGAAGTCCAACTTCTTCCCATTCCAAATTAGGAAATATTTCTCCTCTCGGGTATAATTTAACGGACCGGGTTTTATCGTAATCCAATTGCGACGAACCCAATATTAAATCCAATTTAATGTCCACTTAAATTATTCCCGTTGATCTTTTAATCCAATTAAAAGATCCAACGTCTCAACATCTCAACTTTTCATATTTAATCGAAAATCCAATTTGCCGATTAAATGAAAGCCCGATACAATATCGGCCCGTCTATCCAATGGACTTTCCCTTAAGTAATCCAATTACTTATTTTTATCCTTCGAGATTGACTCCAAGTCGATCTCTCAACCTCCTCGGTGATTTGTGTGTGACCCTTTAGGTTCACCCTCAGCTAGACTTGGGCCCGTGTCCCACAAGGGCCCGTTACCATGGGTGGCCGTCTAGCAACGGTCCATGGCACTAGAGACTAGGTGAATTGGCGTGAACATTTAGGCGCCGATTCCGTACGGGTACGATCCTTCCGTCTACCGTCTCCCGGCCTTAGTCTAGGGTATGGAATTGGGCGTCGGTTCCCATCCTTGACTAGGCATCTATGCTTAATACTCGAGACCACGTATGCTTCATTGCGTCGACACAGGAAACCATTCCCTGTTCGACCAACCACTGTGGCCACAGCTTCAAACAGCATGTACGTGTCTCCGAGTGCATAGGAGATACCTCTGCCATATACTGACAGGGGACGGATCCTCTTCTTGGAATCCACCGTCCTCGCTACACATTCTGACTGCACTGGACAAGGCTTATAATGATCATCTTACAGAATGATCACCTCTCGCCAGATCGAAGATACAGCCGTCCTGTGCACGTGACTGCCATGATTCCTCAAGTCTGAGGATTACTCCCGTACTATCGGAACCGGGGAATCCAATCATACCGACCAAGCCTCCAAGGCTTCCATATGATGATCCCCGCGAGTCAGTCCAGTTGGCTCGACCCCAGTCGACCAACCCATCAAGACCGTGTAGGCGTCCCACGCCTGTCGCCGATGAAACACGGCACTCATCCAATGAACACGACTCTTGATGCAAGTCTCAATAGGACTCTCGATGCCCTGTCTCGAGGTCCTCGACTTGGAACGCTTCAGACCCAACTCTTAATCAGTTGGTTTCATGACCACCATTCAATGCGTGGCCCAACTGCACGAGTTGTTATCCATGGTCTGTGGGCTTTGTTGCGATATAAGTTAAACACCATTTTAACAAATGTAAGATGAGCGCAACAAAGAAGGTACCATTGGTGACGAATACTCATCTTATTCATCACATAATAATATTACATTTACATCAAGTTGTCAGATAGGTTACAAATCGTCAAATCTATTGGCTTTCTGGTCACCTATTCTAACATTTTTCAACATCCAGAAGCTGAAAAATGCCTTTTCGAAACTCGTGCAAATACTCTCTTAATAAATTAGCAGGAAAAAAAAATAGTTCATTAACTTGATTCTCATTCAAGTTTAGCCCACTAACTTTCATAGTTTTCAATTTTATACACTATGTTGCAAAAATGCTTCAATTAGGTACACTGGTGGTCGGATTTTGCTTTTGTAGCCAGAAAATAGCATGTGCACGGCACATGCTGCAAATTTCAGGATTTTTTTATCCTATGTGGCACTAAAGAATGACTTGGCACTTGAGGTGGATATTTTTTTATCTATTCTTTGCCACATAAGCACTTACATAAAAAAAAAAATCAAATTGCATAAAAACAAGCTTTGAATTTATATTTTAATAGCTTTCGTAACACGTCGTCCCTACATGCATATAATAAATAATCTTACACACTTTAAAAAGTATTTATAAATTAAAATAAAATATATAACTCGATATACCGGCTTAAAAAAAAATCTACTTAAATATAATATCAACACAACCAAAAAAATATAAAATATTAAAATTATAGATAATTATAAAATAATTATTTTATAATACTTATAAATTATAAAAAATAATTATTATTTTATAAAAAATACATAAAATTATTATTTTATAAATAACTATAGATTATATAGATAAAAAATACATAAGTTTATAGATAACTATAAATAATTTTATTTTGTTATAAATAATTATTATTTTTTTATTATCAAATTAAAAATACATAAATTTTAATTTATAAAAAGTAAATAATATAAATATTTTATAAACCTATATTTATAAATATTTTATAATTTTTGTTTATAACTATAAATATTTAATAATATGTACAATTAAAATAAAATTAATATATAATATAAATTTTTAAAAAAAATATTTTCCTACCAATCGCCCATAATTTTTTTTTTGGGGGGGGTGTTGGGTAGGGATTTTTTTTAAAATTTTTTTAATTATATAATAATTTTATTTTAATTTATATACAATTAAGTTATGTTGGAAGCAATATTTGACCACGTTATTTGTCATTTGTAATTTTAACCACGTTACGTCCTGACGTGGTTAGTTTCATCGGACACGTAACCGACATTTGGCCACATCATTAAATTTCGTTCAATTGACGGAAAATTGGAACAAAAACCCTCGATTGAATTTAATTGAAACAAAACTATAACATAATGTATAAAATTGAAAACTATTAAAATTAGTGTACTAAATTTGAATGAGAGTCAAATTAATAAACTAATTTTCCCCCTAAATTAGCAATATATCAATTCATCCATGTAATCAAGAACAATAAACAAATTATAGTAACTAACATAAAATGAGATAAATACCTATAAACTTAAATTCATAATCTAAAACTTATTCTTAACCATTGAATTAAGACATCGTTCCAACTGTTATTTATCAACATTGAATCTTGGACAGAGATAATATGAAGACTAAATTAATTCCTCTTCTTTTTAATTTTTCTATATTAATTTGAAACTTTTATTTTGTAATCAATAACAATAATTACACAAAGGAATCATAAACGAATTGCTGTTAATTTTGAGAGTTTCTGAAGATCTGAAAAACTATAAATTCTGGAGAGAAATCAAATAGTAGTAATTGCAATGATGAAATCTGACACTCTTAATGGATTTTCTTTGCAATTGTTTTCCATTAAAACTCGCGTGATTTCTGAAAGTTTGGGCTCTTCAGCTTGATCGATCATATGCGGATGCATGTGCGTAAGTCATAGTGATATATGGTGTTGGAATCGCATTTAAATACAGTGTGTATATTGATTATTTGTATAAAAATTGGAAACTCGATCGATGCCGGGGAATCGGAAGCTGCAGAGGAATGCTGGGCTCTCCAGTTCCGCTGCCGATAAAGTTGAAGGTTTTCTTTCCTTTTTTGTTTGAATTTTGCGAATTTTTCTTTCAAAAATCGAAATTATGTTTTTCCATTGCTGATTTTTTTTTTGTTTTGATTTCTTTTTCTGCTTTACTGTTTTTGAATTTTAAACGGATGATCGGTTTCACTCTTTGATGATCGGTGTGTTGCTGTTAATGATGACCATCAGTTAATGTTGTATTAATTTTCTGTTTGTTGTTGTTGTTGTTGTTTTTTTTGTTTCGTTAATACCATTGAAAGGCATTCCGTTTTGTGCATGGAAGAAGCAGAGGTTTCTTTTTATTAAAAGCTGTTCTCATTTGTTTATTTATTAAGTTATTATTATATTGCTGTAGAGGTAACGGGGAGGTTAAAGATGGAGAGCAGTGATGATAATGGTGGAGTAGGTGATGAACGGGGCCAGTTCCCCGATCGACCAGGTGAACCTGATTGCTTATACTATTTGAGAACGGGGACTTGCGGTTATGGAAGCAATTGTCGTTTCAACCATCCCTCTAATGCAGGAGGACAAGTAAATACCTCCTGGAAATGTTTATCGTAATACTTTCTCCGTGTGTGTGTGTCTTTTCAGTTGGTATGTTATGGGGGAAAAGATTGTTGCAACGCCTTCTGTTAATTTGCTGATGATTACTAGGTGCATGGTGTTAAGAACACCAGCGAGCTTCCAGAAAGAGCTGGAAAACCGGATTGTGGGGTAATTCGAATATTTCCTTTTAACTTCTTTTCAAACAACCATTATGTGAATGATGCTTATGTTGCATAACCGAATGCTACCATGCTTGATCACTAATTGCTTTGTTTGAGAAACATGTCGTTCCAAGGAACAATATTATCTCTAAGATACTCTAGTACTTTTAACAACAACGTTAACTGAGCACATAACCATGAATGCGGTTGAAGAGGGTTCTGTTTTAAGCAGGCTGTTCACATGTCAATTAATTAGGAAGTGCATTCTCATTTCTTCTAAACGAAGCATGCCCCATTTTGAAACTATTAACTAAGAAGATTTTCTTCTTAAATTTTGATGACCTTGATGGTCAGAGTGATGGCTATGCTTTCTATAGTTGGCTAATGACCTACAGTTGGCCTGGTTTTGATTATTTGCAAATCATGTTCGAACTATCTCCAAATCTTGTCTGCTTAAGTCAAATTAGTTGAAGTTCTCTCTTTTTAATTCAGTGGAAATGAAAGAATTCATCAGAATCTGCTCTGAGCTTGTGAAGAAGTTCATTTCGGAATAAAAGTAACTTTGAATTGGGTATTTCCAATTTGAACTTAATAAGTGGATCGCTATTTTTGACTTGGTCAAAAATATGTCGAAGCCTTCGCTTTAGACAGAGTTAAAGATTTTTATGGATGCCTGTAACACTATGAATGATCATTTTATGTTATGCCATGGTAATGAATGGCTTGGACAAGCAATCTGTATAGCTTGAGTGTCTGCTCCATCTGCTTTCTTTTTTTTTTTTTTTCCCGTCTTCATTATCATTGCTGGTCCTTCAGGTTGATGGCTGATTTTTCGTATGTAACTTTTTCTAATTTAAGGTATTGTAATTTAGTTGAAGTTCTATCCCATCTACCCATTTTGTTTTTTCGTGGACATTAGGTGATAAGGTCATGCTGATTACTGTTTAGAGTAATATGCTCTGTGGTCAAATGAGCAACACTGGTACGATTCTCTTTTTGGAGTGAAATGACTAAACCATAACAGTTAGCATGGAGTTGAGCTAATACACATATTTCTCCAAAGTTTTCACTGACATTTCTGTCATCTCATTGACCATTTTAAGAACTCCTGGAAAGAAGTAGGAATTGATATGAATGGATTGGTGATTTATAGCTACTATTGGTGTTCTAATTGACTGCATTTCTCATGCAGTTTTATCTAAAGACTGGTACATGCAAATATGGATCTACATGTAAATATCATCACCCCAAGGATAGGCAGGCTGATAATCGTCCCAAGGATAGTAAGCCTGACTCATTAGTCTTATTGAATATTTTGGGTCTACCAATGCGTCAGGTGCATATGCCTTTCTCACTGGTTCTTCCTTTTAATTTGGCATAGCATTTTCAGGTTTAACTATTTGAAGTGGATTGGCACATAATGAAATGGATTTATGTATTGAAGCTAGAACTGATTATTTTTGATCATGTAAGTCTTCAGGACGGAAAGGCATGTCCTTATTATATGCGGACTGGATTATGTAAATATGGATATGCTTGCAAGTTCCATCATCCTCAGCCCACATCAGCTGCAAATGTCTTGCCTGTGGTAGGACCAGTCTATGGTTCAGGAGCCTCTGCAGTTGCACCTTCATCTGGTGCTCCATCTGTAGGTGAAATTCCGGCACCAGCATTACCTAAGGCAACTTATTTCTCTAGTTCCCTCCTTCATGTTCCACAGAGCTACATGCCGATAATTTTATCTCCATCACAAGGCTGGAATACTTATGCGGTGAGCCCGAATTATCTCCAGTTGATCCTTTCTATTTATATTCTTTGCACCTGCCTGCTTGTCTGATTTGGTATTTGTCGTTTCTATATACGACCACAATTTGATATGTTATTGTTGCATATTTGTCATTTTCTCAATCATTATTTATTTCTCATGGAGAAACATCTTTGTGATTTATCTATGCCATAATGTATTGAGGCTGGAAGGCAAGTGCTGGAATTGCTTTTTAGTCCCTTAGTCATTCTGGATCTGCTTTTTTAGTTCCTCAATGTTCCTTTCCCTGCTGAACTACTACATTGGTCTGGTTGCTTTTGTTAGAATATTTAAATTTGTTCTTATCTTTTCCTATTTTACTTCAAGTAGGTCTCTTCTATAGGTGTAGTTTTACTTCAAGTAGGTCTCTTCTATAGGTGTAGTTATCCTTAAATTCCATCACTATAAATAGAGGTGGAATCATCATTAATCAATAATATAGATTCATCTCTTCTTTTATCACTTCGTACATGGTATAAGAGCAGGTTCAGAAAAAGTGAGAAAGAAGTTGTATATATATATATATTTATATATATTTCTGAAAAAAAAAAAAAAAAAAAAAAAAACAAGAGAGAAAAACCTAACCCTAGTTTTTTTGCAACCCACCGCCACCCCCTTCCGCCGCCGCAGGTCACTCGGCCGCCGCGGCCGTCGGCCCCTCACCTTGCGTTCACACCCGTCGGTCGCCGCCGTCGCCGCTTTCTCTCTCGCGGCGCCGCGCCTTCTTCTTGCGCCGCCCCGCCCTTCCCGCCACTTCTGCTCGCGACGCCCGCCTCCGGCGTTGCACCTTGCGCCGCGCCCGATCTGAGATGCTCACCTGAATCAGCTTTTCGTTGCTGACTGCTCTCCCTGCTGCTGCTGTCCTATCTATCTGTCTGTCTATCCCCCCTTGATCATGGCTACCGTTGAACATAAAGGTGCTCTTGGCACCACTGTCAAGTTGAATGGCCAGAATTATATCCTCTGGTCCCAAGCCTTTCGGTTGTTTCTTGGGTCTCAAAATAAGCTTAATCATATTTTGGCTCCTCCACCAACCTCTACTGATGCTAATTTTTCGACTTGGCAACAAGCTGATTACTCGGTTATGACTTGGCTTCTGAATAGTATGGAGGAAACTGTCGGTTCCAATGTTATGTTTCTCACTTCTGCTAAAACAATGTGGGATACTTTACATGACATGTATTCTCAGGAAAAGAACGTTTCTCGGGTATTTGAACTGTATGAGAGACTTTTTTCCCTCAAACAGGATGGCCGTACAGTAGCCGACTATTTTGCCTCCTTGAAGGGCACATCTGATGAAATTTTGCTATATCACCCCTTGAGTTGTGCTGCTCAGACTCGCAAGACTCAGTGGGAAGATTTTTTGGTGGCGAAGTTCCTGTCCGGCCTCGACAACAATTTGAAATCGGTTCGTGATCACCTCCTAGCCAGTGACTCTGTGCCTACGTTATCCAATGCTCTGTCTCGTGTCCTCCGCGTGGCTACTATATCCTCTGACTCTTCATCTGGTCCAACCACCGAGTCCTCAGCCATGGCAGTTCGTGGTCGCGGTCGAAACTCCTCCCGAGGCCGTGGTGGTCGTGGTCGAGGCTCCAATGCTTCTACTAACTCCCGTTACTGCACCCATTGTGGTCGAACTAATCATGTTGTGGAAAAATGTTGGCTCAAATATGGCAAACCGGAGTGGGCCAATACAGTTAAAGGTGATGGTGAACCTACAACATCGGAACCTTCTGCTAATGAATCTGATTTGGTTACCCTTAGCCGTGAAGAATATGAACAGCTCCTCCATCGCCCTGTGGCTAATTCCACTGCCCCTGCCACAGCTTCCACTCCGGGTGCCTTTGCTGCAACTCCTGGTGAGTCTTGGATGCTAGATTCAGGTGCTACTACACACCTCACTGGTAATCGCTCTCTTTTTTACTCCCTCTCTCCTTCTCATACCTCTCCCTTCGTTCGCCTCGCTGATGGATCCTACTCTCCCATATATGGCTCTGGTACTGTTCATCCCACACACCAACTTACCCTTAATAATGTCTTGTATGCACCAAAGTTTCCTGTTAGTCTCCTCTCTATTAGTCAACTTACAAAAGTCCACAACTGCTCGGTAACTTTTTTTCCTTCTTACTGTGTGTTCCAGGATCTGCAAACACAGAGGACGATTGGTGGCGGTCATGAGCGTGGTGGTCTCTACTTTCTAGATCATACTACACCTGTAGATGCTCGTGCTCTTTCTGCCTCTGTCTCCCCTCTTCAGTGGCATTGTCGTCTTGGTCATCCATCCTTACCTAATCTAAAGAAGGTTTTACCTATTCAGTCTACACGCTGGATTGTGAGTCTTGTCAGTTGGGAAAGCACCATCGTGCTAGCTTTCCACCTCGTCTTGACAACCGTAGTTCCTCTCCTTTTAGTTTAGTTCATTCTGATATTTGGGGTCCGTGTCGTATTGAGTCTATTGGTGGGTTTAGGTACTTTCTTACCTTTGTTGATGATTACTCAAGAATGACTTGGGTCTATTTACTCAAGGATAGGTCTCAAGTACCTAGTATAATCACTTCCTTTTATAATGAAATAAAAACTCAGTTCTCTGTTAATATTCGTATTTTCCGTACTGATAATGCTCTTGAATATGTCCAAAAAGCAGTTTCTAACTTCTGTGATTCTCATGGCATTTTACATCAATCTTCTTGCTCGTATACCTCTCAACAAAATGGTGTCGCCGAACGCAAACATCGCCACCTTCTCGATGTTGCTCGCACTATTTTGGCTCATACGCATGTTCCAAAATCCTATTGGGGGGATGCTATTCTCACAGCTTGTTATCTCATTAATCGTATGCCTTCTAGTGTTCTCAGTGGGGATATTCCGTATTCTTGTCTTTTCCCTGGTAAGCCTCTCTTTGGGTTAACTCCTCGAGTCTTTGGGTGTGTGTGCTTTGTTCATCTCCATTCTCCTAACCTCGATAAACTGTCACCTCGTTCTGTTAAATGTATATTTTTGGGGTATTCACGAGCACAAAAAGGGTATCGGTGTTATGATCCTATATCTCACCGGTCATTTACCTCTGCCGATGTTACTTTCTTTGAGTCCACTGCTTATTACTCTAAGACCCCTTCCCCTTATGTTCCTCTTCCATCTCTTCCCTTACCGGTCCCGGCACTCTCACATCCTCCCCATACCGAACCACCTACACGACCTTTACAGGTGTATTGCAGGCGTACTCATTCTACGACTACCATGCCTGTTGATCCGCCAAGTCTTCCTCTTGCTGCAGCTCCTGGCACCCCGACCCCTATGTCTGCGGAGGATCTTCCCATTGCCCTTCGCAAAGGTAAAAGGTCTTGCACTGCTCATCCATTGGCTCATTCCCTTTCCTATAAATGTCTTAGTCCTGTTTATCGTGCTTTCTCTGTCTCTCTATCATCTGTTTCTATCCCTAATTCTTATTATGAGGCACTTTCGCATTCGGAGTGGAAGGCGGCGATGGATGAGGAGATGTCGGCTCTCCTTTCCCGGGGAACCTGGGAGCTTGTCCATCCACCTCCTAACGTCGACGTCGTCGCTTGTCGATGGGTGTTCGCCCTCAAGTTTCATGCTGACGGGTCCCTAGACCGATATAAAGCTCGCCTGGTTGCCAAGGGCTTTACTCAGACATATGGGGTAGATTATTTTTGAAACATTCTCCCCTGTTGCTCGTCTTAACTCTATTAGAGTTTTGTTTTCCTTGGCAGTTAATCTCAGTTGGCCAATGCATCAGATGGACATCAAAAATGCTTTCTTATATGGTGACTTGAAGGAAATTGTCTATATGGAGCAACCTCCAGGTTATGTTGCTCAGGGGGAGAAGCAACGAATGGTGTGCAGATTGAAGAAAGCGATCTACGGTCTTAAACAAAGTCCAAGGGCATGGTTTGATAAATTCAGTACTATTATTGGTGAGTTTGGATTTTCACGGTGCCAAGCAGATCATTCAGTCTTTGTTCGAATTAAGGAATCAGGTACGGTTTATTCTAGCAGTCTATGTTGATGATATCTTAATCACCGGTAGTGATGTTTCCGGGATAGAAGAAGCCAAGACATACCTAAGGAAGCACTTCGTCACTAAAGATTTGGGGAGGCCGAAGTATTTTTTTGGGGATTGAAATTGCTCATAGCAAGCATGGGATCTCTCTATCTCAGAGAAAATATGCCTGTGATCTCCTTCAGAAAGCAGGTTTACTCGGCACTAAACCGGTGGACACTCCTATGGAATTTAATCCTGATTTTTGGAATGATGATAGTAACTATTTGGAGGACAAGGCAAAGTATAGAAGACTTGTTGGCAAGCTAATCTACTTAACCGTAACTAGACCTGATATCTCCTTTGCAGTTGGCCTAGTTAGTCAGTTTATGGATAAGCCACGATCAGTTCATTGGGAAGCTGTTCTAAGGATCTTGAAATATATAAAGGCATCCCCGGGAAAAGGATTATTCTTCCAACAGCATGGACACACAAAGATAGAAGCCTATTCTGATGCAGACTATGCAGGGTCGAAGGATGATAGAAAATCTACTTCTGGATATTGCACCTATGTTGGTGGGAACCTTGTGACTTGGCGTAGCAAAAAACAAACTACAGTTGCTAGGTCAAGCGCAGAAGCTGAATATCGGGCTATGGCTCACACCACTAGTGAAGTTTTGTGGTTAAAGAATCTTTTGAAAGAGTTAGGTTTTACGAACAATGATCCTGTACCTATGCACTGTGACAATCAAGCAGCTATTCATATTGCCAGTAATCCTATTTTCCATGAGAGGACAAAGCATATTGAGGTTGATTGTCACTTCATACGTGAGGCTGTCATGAGTCAGAAAATTTGCACTCCCTTTACTCCTTCTTCAGAGCAAAGAGCAGATGTTTTTACCAAGGCTTTAGGAACAAAACAATTTAATATTATGTGTAACAAGCTGGGCATGATTGATATATTTGCTCCAGCTTGAGGGGAGTGTTAGAATATTTAAATTTGTTCTTATCTTTTCCTATTTTACTTCAAGTAGGTCTCTTCTATAGGTGTAGTTTTACTTCAAGTAGGTCTCTTCTATAGGTGTAGTTATCCTTAAATTCCATCACTATAAATAGAGGTGGAATCATCATTAATCAATAATATAGATTCATCTCTTCTTTTATCACTTCGTACAGCTTTATCAGGAAACTCCACATATGATTCTTCAAATATGCTATCTACTTGCTACAGAATCTAATACATAGATTGCCCAACATTTTCTACTCGTCATTATATAAATCATAATTCAAGATAACACCTTATGAAATATGAGGACTTTTTGATGGTACTCTTTGTTCAATTTAAGTATTTAGCACGTGAAGTTTCTATAAGATCTATAACGACAGATTCTCTCCCAAGATGTTAGCTTATCCTTGCTTAAACGTAATGCAAATTGGCCTTTGGAATGGAGTAGCAGAAACAAAAATGAACTTTTTACTATGAAATAAAGGCTATTACAAGAATCCTGATATTTCTGACCCTGTTTCTTCCATTTCAATCAAAAAACCAAGTACATAGATATTTATTGCTAGTGTAATCTTCCTTTTATGTAGGTACCACTTTGACAAAGTGTTCATTCTTTAAGAAAACATTCATCTTGCTACTAGTTGTTTGTATCTGAACTTATCTAGTTGTTTGTGTCTGATGTACTTGACTGAAGTTGTTAATTGAATATCTCGTGCTATGTATCACTTGTAATACTATGTCTTTTTTTTCTGAAAAATAGGGAAGTGTGAGCCCTTTATCTGTAACTAGTGTCCTCACTGCACCAGCTTCGGATGGGCAGCTACCAGTATCTTATCTGCCTGAGAGACCTGATGAACCAGACTGCCAATACTACATGAATCATGGAAGCTGTAAATACGGATCAGATTGCAAATATCACCATCCCAGAAAGAAGATCACTCAATTACCACCTAGTTCCCTAGGTCCACTTGGGCTTCCTTTAAGACCTGTGAGTTGCTTACCTCTTTATCTTTTCATTATATATACTCCCTATCCCATTTTTATGTATCCATTTTTGACTTGTCACAGAGTTTTAGATGAAGTTCAAAAAGTAAAAGTTCTGTGCATGTTTGCATTATTGCCCTCAAAAGTGGTAGTTGGAATTAGTGGTGTATAATTGCTTTAAGTGAGTGTGTTCTTCAGGGGGAAAATAGTTCATTTTAAATGGAGACCTATTTTGGAACTCTCCTGATCCTGAATGGAAATAGGAGGATGATTTTGTGATAGAAGAAGCATGTTTTATGATCCCTTATTCTGGGAACATCTCTGCACTTTCACTTTTTCAATCTAAAAACTCCTTGTCTAGTCACGGACTTAATATCGAAGGGAGTATAGACTAAGTGGTCAGCAAGCAAATGGGAAAATAAGAGAAACTTAACTTGTTTGGTAGAATGATGATAGCTCCCATCAGAATGCTCTATCCGTAGTATGTTGAAAGTTGGTCATAAGGACAACAATTTCGTGCAATATAACTTGGGAAACTTTTGATATAATCTTCTCATTCGTGATAAAGTTTGCTATTTTGTGCTAAATGAACCTCAATGTAATGAAACATGGAGATTAGTTACTTAAAGATGATTTCTTAGTTCTTTCTTGCCATTCCTCAGCTTTTTAAATCTTAGAATAACATAGCTGGGGGAATATCGTCGAATATTCAACTTCTACACAAGTGGTGTAATTTTGCAATGTTGCTTTATGTTTCCAATGGAAACTATAATTATATATAGTTGCAGAAAATTAAAATGACATGGCAACTAACGAATAATCGCTAATGGAAAGCACTTTCAAGGACTAATAATGCACTTGGATTGGCAGCTTCTCTTCCTTTTCACTTGTACTGTGTAATAAAATTTCTGGTTTTTATTCGATTAAATGACAATATGTCATTAATTGGCTTTGCATAGAGGAAAAGTAACTGCCATGACATATATTGTTTCAGGATTGGGGGTTATCATCCCATCAACTCCAAATTCTTTGCTGAATTTCATCCAGCCACTTTCCTTTTCTACAAAGTAGGGTGTATGACCTATGCTTTAGCTTGCAAAACTCTTTACAATCTTTTAAACAATCAGTAACCACTATGATTATTGACATGTGCTGTTCTATCGCTTGGATGGTAACTGATGAATTACTTTATAATTGTATAACGGCATAGTGGAAACTTGACGGTCAAAATTTTATGGCTGCATGAAAGCATTGGTCTTAATAAGAGCTGAAGTAGTATTGTAGTAAGTTAATAGATCAGTATGCAGTTCCGTTTTTTCTTTCGACAGTGTTCCTTTTTTCTTATACTTATTTGGTTTAGATTGCTTTCCTTATTTTAAATGGAGAAATATGCTCTAATACAACACACCACGTTTGTGATGAAATAGCTAGAGATAACAAAAGGAAAATAATTTAGATTTTTGTTGATAGAATAAGCAAATAGGGGTTGGGGGGGGGGGGAGGGAGAAAAGGGAAATAGGCTGAGGCTCAAACATTGTACAGTAGTTTTCTGTAACATTGTGTTTGGCTAGATGGATCTGAAGTTAGGGATTTCAAATCCCTTATAATAAATCATTTGGATTTCTTTGGATGATTCCATAATAGAGATGATATCACATAGTTCAATTCTTATTTTGGACTATACACTGTGGGATATTTATAAATTTCAAATTCTTGTCATACGGAGTCATTTTAAATCCTTCCCCCAAATCTATATCCTTCTATCCAAATGTAGTCTGAAGGACGATTGAGACTAAGCCAATCGCAAGCATTATCCAAAGACAGATTCACTTTCGCTGGTTTATTGTTCATTGTATTTTATTTCCTGCAGCTGTATGGTGACCTTGGTTTTTGATAAATGCAGGGGCTACCGGTATGTTCATATTACAGTCTTTATGGACTCTGCAAATACGGGCCTACCTGTAAATTCGATCACCCCTTGGACGGATATGCATACGCATATAGTTTGAGTGTCCCTCCTCTATCCATGCCTTATCCACCTTCCAGTCCATACCAGAGCACATCATCATTGGCGCCATCATCCGAAACCTCTCCCTCTAAACCATCAAAGTTAAATGATTGGATCAAGAAAGGCGCGCCTACCAGCAACAAGAGTCGGCATTCAAACACAAAAAGCGCTAGAGATTCTCCTGATGTATCCGATTCTCAGCCACGTTCATCCAAAGCATCCTCTGAAATTATGCAGAACGAATCTGATTGAAACGTTTTGATGCATCCAACATCAAATTTTTGATCGTTTTTTCCTTAAATCTATAAACTACTGTTTTGACGCAAATGTTTTTTGGAACTAATGTTGGTGATTTCATATGTCCTTTTCCTTCCTTGTATGTCTTCCCTTTCGTGACTATGGAACTATTGCTTAGAACAATATTTTGATTAATTCTACGTGGAACTGCTTACACAGTTCACTTGTTTCCAGATCCAGGTGAGTATTTATATTTTGGCTCACTGCTTGTTAGGCAAAATTTCATTTTTCGTCCTGTAAGTATAGGGGTGTTGCATTTTTCGTCCTTTAACTTTTGAAAAAACACATTTAATCCTGTAATTTTAGTTAATTTAACACATTTAGTCCTGTATTTATTTAATTAAAACGCATTTAGTCCTGTATGTTTTATGATTGTGACACATTTAGTCCTTTTTGATCGGCGAGTGAAATGAGAAGCCGGAGTTATAACGCTTGTGTTCACGCGTTACACAAAAACACATTACAGAACACTTTAACAAAAAATCCTCCGACAAATCCCTAATTTCTCCCCCAAACCCTCTGTCTGCGAACCCCTAATTTCCAAGCATAAACAAAAAACCCTCTTCCTCTTGGACATCTTGGAGTGCAATGTTCATGAAATGTTGTGGAGAGGAGACCAAAATACATGGCCACGACCTAAATACGGTAAGTATTGTTTAATAAAAAGCTTTAAGTTTTATAGGGTTGCAAGAAATTTCTAAATAAAGAACTAAAGGGCTTTGTTTAATGTTTGTTTACAGAACCTTTTCCCCTTATTTTATGAATATAGTGGATGGATGAATTTTTAATAATTTTTTGCCAACTAGTTGTTATTTAGTTTATTGTTGTTTAATAATCCCAATGATTTGTTGCATAATATGAAATGGTTGCCTAAATTCTGAGTGTTTTGCTTTTGTTTTTTTTGTTTTTGTTTTTCATTTGACAGATGGTGTGTTGATTATTGTTATGGTTAAATTTCACCATGGTGGTAAATTCTGTAATATTTCTTCTGATAAATATGTAGGTGGAAATGTGGTTGTTTTTTATTATGTTGATATAAAAACCTTCAGAATTGAGGGCACCACGACAGAGACTTCTGTTTTTTATTATGTTGATATAAAAACCACCACTACCAAGACCTTTAGGATTGAGGGCACCACCTGGCTCAAAATCGAAAGGAAAACAACCTCTAAGTCAGGAATCCGGCACAACTATTGGACCTAAATTGCTCAGCAAAGGAGGAAAACAATATGTTACTCTATCAAACCTTCCGGAAGTGTTGCAAAAGAAAAAGGGAAAAAGCAAAAAAGGAGTATTCATTGGTTATACGTTGAAATCATTTTGTCACTTTTTGTTTAAAATGCTATAAAGGGTAATGTGTCACTTTTCGGGCCATTTTGGGTTGATCAACATGATGTCTGTTTTTTGTTTTAAGAATTTGTGAAAACAACATACATAATGTTGATCATCTTTTTGTCGATAGTGCAGAACACTTTGATGTAAATCTTCATTGACTTACAAGTTCAGTTATATATGCAATTCTCAAGTTTAAACGCAAAAATGTTATTACATTACAATGTACGTACTTATATACAATGCAACCTCTTTGATTCCAAACAAAAACGAGAGTTAAACTCAAAGAAGGAATGCCTTCATCCCACTAAAATTCATGTCAAAACAAACCAAGAAACTATTACCAACACCAAAGTACGTTGATCTTTCTCTCCAAATGATATATAACACCATCTTTAGCTATATTTTTGGCTTCTAAATGAACAATTTCAGCTTCTAAATCATGCTTCAACCTTTTCAATTCAACAATTTCAACGTTTTTCAGATTGCTCTTTCGCAACAATCCAGGAATTATGGCCTTCGACCTTGCACACATCGGGGGGTCTTCCCATGAGAAGAAGCCACATCCTCTATTGTTTCTCTACATGAAAAATTTAGAGCAAAAATTAAACACAAACATATTACACAACACCAACATAAATTATAAAACCAAAAACCATCCGCTAACCCTGTGACTTTCACATGAGTAAAACCTCATTCCTGGATTATCATTTGTCCAAGATGTCCTCAACCGAGCAGGTTTGTCGTAGTTGCAATTACAGAGAGCATTTGAAGAATTCTCGGACATTTTCTCTCAATTCATGAAGGGGCGAAAATTGGTGGATTTGGGTGGAAAATTAGGGCTCAAAGTGGGAGAGGAAACTGGAAGTGGTATCTGTTTTTGAGGATTTGGGGGTGTTTGTCCGAAAGTGTGTGTGTTATTCTATTTTTCAACACCACCTGCAGTTCCAGCGAGTGAGAATCACGCGTTTTTTCCCGGCTACCGTCTTTTTTTTTTCCGACAAAAATAGGACTAAATGTGTCACATTCATAAAACATACAGGACTAAATGTATTTTAGTTAAATAGATACAGGACTAAATTTATTTTGTCGTTACTTACAGGACTAAATGTGTTAAATTAACTAAAATTATAGGACTAAATGTGTTTTTTCAAAAGTTAAAGGATAAAAAATACAACACTCCTATACTTGCAGGACGAAAAATGAAATTGCCCTGCTTGTTATGCCATTTTTGCCTTGAGCAAAAATTTTGAAACAGGAAGCTAGCTGCTGGTTCAAGATAACCCCTTTCCATTTTGTAAATGGAGTTTAATGTTGTTCAAAACTTAGTAGGGACAAAATACATTTTTCGATCTCAACAATTTTACTAAATAATTTTGGTCCCCTTATTTCATGAGTTATCCTTTTAGTCTCTAAAATTATCAAATTGAACAAAGTTGGTTCTAGTTGTTATGATTCTGGGGAAAGTAACGGATATGCGGACATGAGGTGCATATTGATGTGAAAAAAGGGGGAAATAGGTTGGATTATTTGCTGCTATCAATATATCGAACAAGCAATTTAAATCTATAAGTTTTAGATTAGTGATAATTTCAGTCCTCTCGACGAAAAAATGCTGGAAATTAATCGGACAATTGGGAATTAGGGTTTGCCTGCCAATTAGACTAGATTAAAGCACATGGTATCCTATGTGGATGCAGGCCAAATGGAAGGAAGAAAAACACCCTCTTCTCACCTCCTCCTCACAAAGAGGAAATGGGGGGACGATGAGGAGGCCCATGATGTGAACGACACCATTGACGAAAATTGATCGAAGGGATGCATTTGTGTATCATGGGGAGGCGAACATACGGGTGGTGGTCCGCCGACGAGTTGATCGCTGGCGGCGGAGATACGGCGGAAAAACAGTGGTAAGGTGGCGAGAAAAGTGGCGAAAATGATAACGGAGAGAACCGACCGAATAGTGGGGGAAAATAGATGGGCTTGAGTGCAATCGACTCATCGGAGGATGGAGAATTGATTTGTGGTGGTCAACGATGGGTAGGTTGGATGGTGGTGAATCGAGAAGAGAGAAAAATAGATCTAGAATTGTAATCCGATCGATTGAGGCGTGTTTGAATTCTGATTGAAACACACGTTGCATGGTTGGAATTAGCATCGGAAGGCGAGTTCGGTGATGGTGCGCGTGCCCAGAGACTCGTCGGAAAAAAATTCCAGCCACCGACGGCGACAGTGAGGTGGTGGTGGACAGTGAGCCATGTCAGCTCCACGTAGGATGCTGACTGTGTAAATGATGTCCATTTGGACGCCGAAATCCTAAGCCCCAATTTGATTTGTTAATTTCAAGTCACTTTTGGTCGGAAGGACCAAAATTGCTATAAATTTAAAATATAAAGGACTAAAATTATCAGTTCCATAATTACAGGACCAATGTTGCCACACTCCTATACATATAGGACTAATTTTATAATTTGACCTATACTTGATTTTGTCCCATTTGCCCCAACTTTTGGTCCCAAATCAAGCCAATTTCCCCCCTCCCCCCTTTTTACGCTCACATTCGTATTTTTCGTTAGTGTTTGACGGAGACTTAACTGTGGGACCAACTATGTTCAAATTGACAAATTAAGGGACCAAAAGTGTAACTCGTGGAACAACGGACTTAAAATCATTTTAGTGGTATTGTTGAGAGACCAAAATATATTTTTTCCCCAATATTTTACGTTCTTCTTTATTCAATGATTAGCATATGTTGAGGCCCGCACGTCTCATTTTTTACTACAAAATGCTACAGCTCACTGCAAAACAATTCACCTAAACCAGAAAAAAACACAACACGATCTCTTAAACTTTTTAAGAAAGGACAATGCGGTCCCTTAATACGGGAGACAACTTTTTTTTCTAAAACCTTAGAGGGTCTCATTGTTTTTTCTTTTAAATTTAGAGAGATTTTGCGACTATTAGCGCTCCCTCCTGTGGGATAAAATGCAGTTAACCCCAGAAGCAATAGTTATACTTTAGATTTTTAAACTGTAAAAAATAGTTCAAGTACCACATTTTGATTATAGCCCGCGTGAGAGATCTAATTACTAAATGAACGATTCTACTATTTTGTTATAAGTTATAACTTATAGCAACTGTAGAAACTCAAACTTTCACTACAAATAAAATATAATATGAGAAACAAAATATTAATTTTTATGTTGTTACTAAAAAAGCTTAATTGCATTTATTGTCCCGTATATTAGGTGGTGGCAAAATAAGAACCTTAAATATAAGGGTGGCAAATACTGCCCTGGAATTGTAATTGTAGGACTCCGGCCACCGAATTTTTAAAAGAGATCGCAATTTGCTGAAGTGAACGAATGTAGGACTTTTTAAATGGGGGAAAAAAGCTTACTGGGCATATTTTAAAAATACCTTACCACATGAGCGCTGACATGGAAGAAATGCATAAAATAAATTTTAAATTTATATTATGTATATAATTATAAATTATAAAAATAAATTAGTATATAATATAAATTTAAAAAAGTTAACCCCCTCCTGCCCCTACCCCCGTCCGCCTCCCCTCCGCCACCGCCGTCCCCCAATATCGAACGGCGTCGCCCCTCGAGCTGCACAGGGCGACATTGTTGTCGCCTAGTTGTTTCGGGGGCGACGTCGCTCGCTCCCGTCTGCTGGTCGCCGTTGCCTCTTTTTGGGCGGCGGCAGCGAGGGGGTGGATGGGGGTAGGGCGCCGAGGGCTGGGGGTATTGGGTCTTGTTTTACTTTTGTATAAATTTTATGTATTTTTTTTGTTATATTGATAATATATTAAATTAATTTTTAATATTTTATTTTAATTTATAATATATTTTAAAGTGTGTAAGATAATTTATTACATCCACACGGAGTTGTGCTATTAGAACTAGTATAAAATATAAATTCAAAATTTATTTTTGTGGTAGATGAGAGATAACAAAATATCCAATCAACTAAAGAACATTCAAATGAAAAAGGTATTTTTTTTTCCCTCATGCCAGTGCTTATGTGGCAGAGAATTTTCCAAGTAAGTATTTATGTGGCAGAAAAAAAAAGGAAAAAACTTAGTTGGTAATTGATTTTTTATTACAATTTCATGTCAGCAAAAGCCCAAAAAAAAGCCCTAAATTTTGTCCACATCAGCAAATTCCCACCACTTGTAAAAACTCAGTGGCCAGAGTCCTGCAATTGTCAAAAAAATAAAAAAAAAAAATTCCGAGGCACTATTTGGCACCCCTATATTTAGGGTCCTTATTTTGTCACCGTCTTCAATATACGGGGTAGTAAATACAATTAAGCCTTACTAAAAATATTTATTAAATACCAATAATTTTGATTTTATCATAATATAATTATTAATGATATGTTTACATAAATCATTCCTATCTTTTACATAATTACAGAAATCACACTTGACACTTAAAAAGCAAGGATAGTTTGTGTAATGATGTTGGCATTTTTAGTGGGTGTGTAATTTTCAAAAAATAGGGGTGGTTTGTGTATATAGTGTTGACATTTTTGGAGGGTGTATATGTAATTATTCAAAAGTTAAAAATAAATTGTATAAACAAACTATAAATTAGGATAGCGATCCTTGGAATAATTAATGTTTATTTTGCATCGACACTTCCTAGATTTCAGCTTAGTATAACAACCTATGATGAAGTTATGCCAAATTTTCGTTGTTGCATCCTAAGTTCTGCCATTTTAGTTCGGCTTCGATTAACTCTAAAACTCACTAGGCCCCAACCCCAAATTGTCCTTTTTCTTCGTACTAGTCGGGAAAAATGCAATTACTTTCTTGTGATATGCAAAATGTGTAAAAAATTCCGTGTGAAAAAATAATAGCAATTTATTCCCTGTATTTTAAAAAATAGAGCAAAAAACCCCCTAAAAATGGAGTAAAAAACGTTGTTTACTGCATTTTGAATAACACATGGGAGTAAATTGCTAGTTATTTTTTCACAGGGAGATAATTGCTCTTTTTGGTTAACAAAATGGGCAAATTGCATTTAACCCCACACTACTCTATATATACTACTGCAAAAATGCTCAAAAAACAATCATATTATTACAACAAAAAAAAAGAAGAAACACACACACACATACATATGTATGGATAAACTAACATTTATTTTTCTTGCAATTCTGTTATGTGGCTCAGCTGTCGGAACCAGACCTCAGCCGCGAGACGGCCGTGCGACTTTAGCTGCTGACGGTGGCGTCTGCAGCGCGGTTGTGGGAGTACAGAATTACCCTTGTAATGAACACAATGTACGTCAGCTTATATACACTTGTATGCACAAGTTTTAGAGGTTAAATGCAACGAACCTCCCTCTCAAACTACTAAAAGGGAAAATTACAATTTTAGTTACGTAATTATAGAGGGACGACAAGTTTGGTCTTATTGGAATTGAATTTAGTAGTCAAGCATATAATTTAAAAAATTAGCACATTAAAGACAAAATCTCCGATAAATTGCAGTTTGGCCGGAATTTGGGTCTCAAGTGATGAGGTTCACATGCCAAACTATGGTCAAATTTGTAATTTTTGGGTCATTTTGTCCTTAATGTGCTATTTTTTAAAGTTGTATGGCTTAATTACCAAATTTACTACCAACAAGATTAAAGTTGCCACCACTATAGTTATGGGACCAATTTGAAATTGTCCTTCGATTGATTAACTTAAGGAAAATTGTAATTATAATCCCATAATTATTGAGGGGTGGCAGTTTTAATCATGTTGGAATTGAATTTGCCAATTAAGTCATATAATACAAGAAATTAACATATGAAGGACAAAAATCTGCTAGAAATTACAATCTTGCCATAATTTGGGTCTCACGTGAGGGGCCCTTGTCAAATTTAGGTGAAATTTGCAATTTTTGGCGGATTGTGTTCTTCATGTGCCACCTTTTTTTTTATTAATAAATTATATGACTGTAATTGTCAAAATAAATCCCAATAGGACTAAAATTGTCAACTCCAGATAGTTATAGGACCAAAATTGCACTTTTCTCAGTACTAATAGGTAAAAATTGCTACTATACAACCTCTGAACTTTCCTCTTGACGTGGTATTGGACGCGTAGTTATATATATATACATACACTTTTAATTACGACTATTTTATGCATATTAGTATTTTTATAGAGGATAAAAGGCAATTAGGAGCTTATAAGATGTTGGATCTTATTTTGAAAATAAGCTCTTGAAGTGTTTGTATAAAATAAGATGTTAAAGCTTATAATATATTTTCACATCTTATAAGATGTTAGGGTGTTTGGCATAATAAGGTCTTTTTATTGGTAAAATGACCAAAACGGACATGATACTATTAGAACCAAATAAATTGTTATTTTTGTTGACATATTTTGTATTTGAATATTTTTAAAATACTTTCATAAATAGTATACAATAGTTTAACTCTAAATAAAAATTAATAGATTTTTTTTCAAAAATAAAAAAATGACAAATTATTATCTTTAAACTTTTGCATCGAAATAATGTTAACATTCATGCTAGTCAAATATTAACATCGATGTATAATTGATATATCTTTTTGTTAATTTCAATGACTACTTTTAATCATATTATAACATATAATATCAGTAGCATGTTTTTCATAGTTATAATAATAAAAAATTAATATTAATTACATAATTAATATCATAATTATATAAATATGAGAAGAAAAGATATAAATATATATAGAGAGAGAGAGAGACAGAGAGAGAGAGAGAGAGAGAGAGAGTATTGTAAATATTTTAAGTACATATTATTATTATGTATGAATACACACATCCCTTGGTATTTTCCTCATAATATCTTTAACCTTTTGTAATCCCCCATTATGTTGTAATTATATTTATTTAATATTTTAGTTTGTAACAATATTTTGGTGGCCTATAAATACCACCATGTAATTCATTTGTAAGAGAGCTTTGGAAAATATAAGATTAGTAGTTCTGGAGAGAATTTTATTCTTGTCTTTCTCATATATAGTTAGGAGTGAAAGGCCAATAAACTTAGAATTTTTCTAAGTTTATAACAGAGAGAGAATTTTTTTGTTGTTAAAAATATATTTGTTATATTAAGGGTAAATTGAAATATAGCAAATCAATAAGGTTATTTTTGTCTTATCAATTATTAATTGCATAGAGCTTATAAGATCTTATAAAAAAGTTAGAAAAGTTTTAAGTTTTTAACAAAGATCTTATAAGATCCAAAACATTTTATTTTGAGATCTTATAAACTCTTTTAAAAAAAATTGTCAAACGATTTGTGACATCTTAAAAGCTCTCAAACATTTTATAAGATGTTTTAAAAAGCTTTTAAGCTTAGCCAAACACCCTCTAACTTCAAATTATAGTGTATGTGTTAGAGAAATTTTAGAGTTTTTGTATGAGAAAATTTGGATGATATGTTTTAGGTGTGTTAGAGAAATTTTAGAGTTTTTGTATGAGAAAATTTGGATGATATGTTTTAGGTGACAAGTGGAGATGGATACATTCTGAGCTTGCAAAACATTCCCTTTGGTCAGTCAGGCAACGCTGGGAAGGGCCAAAGGCCGCCCGTTCTGCTGCACCATGGAGTTCTTACGGTTTGCATCTCCATTTATGATTAATTCTTATTCGAACAAAGCCATAAAATTGTATTTTTGGTCCTATAAGTTACGATGGTTTGCACTTTTGGTTATGGACTTTACGATTTTGACATTTTTGGCCCAACAGGATTAAAAAACATTACGAATGTTGTTACATGCACGAATCCAGTGGGATCAAATTTTTTAGGCTTTTGGACCGCATCTGTAATTTTTTTTAATCATGTGGATACAAAATGTTAACCCCGTAATAGTGATGTTTTTAAGGAGTGTGTGTAATTTTTTAAAAAGTACGGGTGATTTGTGTAAATGATGTTGAAGTTTTTGGTGGGTGTATGTGAAATTATACAAATGGCAGGGATGATATGTGTACATAGACTCTATGTGGGAGGGTGTAAATGTAATTATCTCTAATTTAAATTATATTTATTTAAATAAAATAAAAAAGATGAAATGAATAATTAATGATCAGAACTGTAATATATTAATTGTAAATGTGTATGAATAGGAAAAAACAGACGGGACAAATTGATTTAGGAGTTAGTTCTGATGTTAAAGAAATAAATATACTGTACAGTAGTTTAGTCGGTCAATATTATGAGAACTAAAGTTGGTTGATTTAGGGGCTTGGGTCTTAATAAATAATATAGATATATGTGAGATTTAATTCGTATGACACACTAGAAAAAAAGGTATGACTTATTATTTTTAAGGTGAATTACAGTGAGCTTCTTTGAGGTTTGGTATAATTACGGATACTCTTCATTGTTTCAGAAATTACAAATACCTCCTGAGGTTTGTAACAGTATAACAAATAATCCATTTCCATCCATTTTTATAGGTGAACTGACCAAAATGTCCTTATGCAAATTGAATTATTTTCTGAAATTTTCGGACATAACTGGGTAGGGAGAGATTTCTTATATTTTTTAACATAGAGGAGCAATAATGTAATTTGCCACAGCTGATTTTTCTACAATTTAAAAAAAATCAAGGGCAAAATAGACAAATTTCAGGTTCTTGGTTAAAAATTACAAACCTCAGGGGGGCATTTGTAATTTTTGAAACAACGAGGGGGTATTCATAATTATGTCAAACCTGAGGTGGTCATTGTAATTCACCCTTATTTTTAATTGCCATAGTCAAAAGTAAAAAATCGTGACTAATACTAAGTTTTTACGATTATGCAACAGCTATCCACGGTTGCTTCTATAAATGAAGCCAAGACATTAGTTATAACAAAAAACCAATAAGTATATGTTAGTGCGACGATATGTTAAATTAGACTCCACACAGTAATATCTTTATAGTCTCTAAGCTGGCTATTGATATCATGAGTGCGCGCAGGATGCGGTTACATGGCTGCTAAGTCCTCCAGAGCAGTCGTTGGCCCTTCTCTTGGCTGATAACGGGTTCGACGTGTGGCTTGTGAATGCGCGGGGAACGAAATATAGCCTCGGACACACGTCTCTTAGTTCCAACGATCCAGTAACCTTCTTATATCGCTCGGTCTCACTCTTTTTCCATTTGATCATCCTACTTTTTGTTGTAGTAACCATTCATAGCAATCTCTATAGGCTTTCTGGGATTGGACGTGGGACGAGTTGGTCACTTACGATCTTCCTGCAACTTTTCAATACATTTACGATCAAACGGGCCAGAAACTTCACTACGTCGGGCACTCCATGGTAGTTTCAAATGCCGAGAATATGTATATATATATATATATATTTTGATTGAAATTCTTATTACAAATCCACATTGCATCTTGTAATATATTTAATATATATAATTCGCGTGTATAAAATAGTTAATATAAATAAATTTTATGTAATATACAAAATTATAATAAAATTTGTTATAGAAAATTCAATTATTACATATTGTGATTTTATTTAAGGTTGTTGATCATGTGGTTTTTGTAGGGAGCTTTGATTGGTTTTTGCTGGGTTTTCAAAAGGGCAGTTAGTGGACAAGTTGAGATCAGCTGCTTTGCTTAGTCCAATTGCTTACATAGGTCACATGACATCTCCTATAGCAACTAATGTTGCACAAGCACTTCTTAACCAGGTACACCTTTTTTCTATGTCCAAACATATACATTTTTTTTAAAATTACATTTAATTTACATCCCTTAATCTGTGGTCTCTTTAAACAAATTATCCATACCTTTTGAATAATTACATATACACTTTCTAGAAATATTGACATCATTTACACCAACCACCTCTACCTTTTAAAAAATGACACACACACCCCTCCGAATATGTCAACATTATTACACAAATTATCCTTACTTTTATTGCTGTTAGGGGTGGTTTATGTAATTATACAAAACAATTGGGATGATCAAGAGGTGTAAATGTAATTATCCATTTTTTTTAAATCTCCTGGAATTTGACATATTTTCTCTTTTTAGCTTTTATTACATGTCATCTCTATTTATTTAGTGGTATTTTCAGTCTAAATTTTAGTTAAAATTTTAAATATCGGCCAGATGTATATAACTTTTTTTTTTTAATGGTAAAACTACCTAAAATTAACCGCAATATTAGTAGCTTCTAATAATTTCCTGTTTTATTTGACAAGAAATTAAAAAATTTGAAAATTTTGGCGTGAAATTAGCTAGAAAATCAAAATTTAGGGTTCTATTTTTTGAAATTTTGCGCCACCTGAGTGGTATGTGTAATAGCTTTTACTTTTATAATAGGAGTAAGTAGTAAAAATAATTATAAATTAATGTAAATTACAACCATCTCCTATTAAATTTGACATAATTACAAATATCTACTCATTGTTGGAAAATTACAAATACCTCCCTTTAGTTAATTTTAACTCATGTCTAACAATAAGCCCATTATGTTAGCCTATGTTAGGTTTTTATCCATTTTTTTTTGTGAAATGACCAAAATGCCCTATTGAATTACATATTATAATTTTACATATTTTTAAAAAAATTCATTTTTTTTATCAATTAATATGCCCTATGCATTATTTACTTTACCTACTCTTAGATTTTTTTATATTTTTTCAAATATTAAAAAATAATCAGGAAGGATAAAGTAGTAATTTTCACCTCACCATCTATGAGCTACATAATTATTTTTCATTTGAGGGTGCATTTCTATTTTCTTCAAAAATCGGAGGGTATTCGTAATTGGGCTAAACATATGACATGATGGGAAATTCTAATTCGAACTCGACTTGGCCAAATCTTAACAAATTATATGATAAGTATAATACACTTGCCGTGTGATTGATGTACAATTAATTAGAAAAAGTGACCAATCATATAACAAGTATATCCCACTTACTCTATGATTAATTTAGTTCAGTCAAACTTGATCCGCACAAGCCAAAATTACATTTTCCAATCACTATTTATGTTCTTGATTGGATTCTCTGTGTAACAGACTGTCCATCTTCTTTGACAGACTTCTTATTGGTTGAATATTCCAGAATTCAATCCCACAGAGTAAGAGAATTCTTCTTCCTTATTTTTTGGTATTACATTTAATTGTCTACTACTTCCACTATAATAAAATACAGTATTAGTAACAAAATGTTTTAAATTGTAGCTAAAAGTATATACTAAGTGATTATAATTTTATTTTTTTCACTATATAATTATCGAGGATAAAAATTGTATATAAAATTGTCACTATAAATAATTAATAACATATCTATATATAATAACAACTTAGTGATAGTGATAATTATTTGTCGTCACTTTATATATCTCACTAAATGTTTTTTCGTGAAAATATTATGGACATTCTTTTGTTACTAATCCTTACTAATAACAATTAACCATGATAGTGTACCGTGGTTGATATCTTTTGTGGGAAAGTTATATTTATCGTCCTGTCAGTTTACTTAATATTAAATTTAGTCCTTTAACTATGTCCTTTATTTATTTAGTCATGCAAGTTATAAAATTAATGATATTTATTCCGATTTAGGATTTTTAATCAACTTTCCGGCATTTTTTTATCGGAATTTGCCACATGGTCGCTGGCATTTTCAACCAAGTGAGGAAATTAATGATGTGGCGGTCATGTGACACATACTTGATCAAATGATTAGAAAAAATTGTTACTCCATGGGAGTTGAACCTGAGTCTCGTAAAACCACAAATGATCCTTTTGTAAAACCACAAATGATCCTTTTGCCACTTGAACGAAAATCATTATATGTAACTTTTGATAACTTTTAAGTCGATTGACCAGGGTTCAAATCCTTTTTGTAACAAATATTTAAAAGTTTATCTAATTGGCGTCATGTCACCTTGCCACCTCAAAAAACATGCCCAATATGGTTGCCACGTATGTCAATGCCACATAGGATTAACCTCCTCATCATGTACGATAGGGCTGCCATATCATGCGTTCTGGCAAAAAAATGAATTTTCGATGACTAAATTTCATTAATTTTATAAATTGAAGGATAAATTAATAAAGGGCATACTTACGAGACTAAATTTAACATTGGGTAAACTTAAAGGACGAAAAAAAATAATTTTCCTTCTTTTTACATTCAATTTCAAATCGTATTCATTTGAGTATTGGGAATATATATATATATATATATATATATATATAGATAGATATTAACAAAGATGGGTTTTTTCAGTGAAGTGGTTCTCGAACTTCTGCTGCAAATCTGTCAGCAGAAACACATTAATTGCGTCGACCTCTTGACATCTTACACAGGTACACGTCGTTTCTTAACTTAAAATTTTTAATGAGTTGAAAAAAATTTGGATGGTATTAATGAACTAGTGATTGAGGATTTTGATTTGAAATGCATGCATGCAGGCAAGAACTGCTGTCTGAATTATTCCATGATTAATGTCTTTTTGCAACATGAGCCTCAGTCAACTTCAACAAAGAACATGATCCATTTTGCCCAAAGTAAGATCACTTTGGCTATTTATTTTTTGGGTTGAATGCAATTTACCCTATTATGATACGAGAAATGAGAAAACCCCCATGTGATAGGAGAAATTTGCTAATTTGTTTTTCACGAGAGTTCTTTTTACTCATTTCCGATGTTAATAGGGGAAAAATTGCATTTAACCCTTTCTTTCCTTCTTCATCATACTTGTTACAAAGGTTGAGTGATGTGTGTTTAAATTTGAAAAGTTTGTTGAAGTCAGATCCGAACAAGAAAAGATCCAAATGGACTTAGGTAAAGCCTGTAATTTAAAAAACTAAACGTGGCTTGCATCACAACAAACGATAAGAACCAAACTGAAAAGACCCCAATTATAACTAGTCGATACTTAAGTCAACAAGTTCACCGTAAAAGAATAAAGTCATGGAAGTCGATTGTAAGAAGTAATAGGTAACAAATTAAAAAGTCGCACTTAGGACATGGGGATTAATAGTTATACATTTTCGCCACCTCTTAAGTTAAAGGACTAGAATCCAGAAAACTAGGATTTAGAGCAACATTTCAATTTTTTAACGTACTATTAAATAACATGTGGATTTTTACTCTAAAATTGAAAAATTCCTGACTTTAGTCATGAGAGCGGCATGTGATGATATTTCGCCAAATTTAGAATCTCCGGCTAGCAACGTACTGAAATTGCACAAAACTAAAAATATATATATGGAGTAAATTTACCACCTCAACATTTAAATGTCCTGAAAATGCCACTTCTGCTAAGTTATAGGACAGAAAATGCAGTTCTACGCAATCAAACATACAATTCTTTCCTACAACTTGATTTCTAAATTGAAAAAAATCAGGGGAACCAACTTTGATCATTTTTCTAAAAAAATAAAAAAAAATAAATCTAATTGTTTTACTGTTTCTTCTTCTGGCATAGTGGCAAGAGACGGAACGATTAAGATGTACGACTACGGGGACGTGAAGGAGAACATGAAACACTATGGACAGCCCGTTCCTCCATCGTACAACATGACAAACATCCCAAACGACGTTCCTCTCTTTCTAGCCCACGGAGGGAAAGATGCGCTCTCTGTGCCGGAGGATGTGAAGCTCCTGTTGGATAGCCTTCGTGATCATGAACAAGACAAGCTGGTCGTTCAGTATACGGAGAATTACGCTCACGCCGACTACATAATGGGTTTCAATGCTAGGCAAGTTGTGTATGATCCTCTCATGGCCTTCTTTAAGCTTCATTGACAAGAACACTTGCCGTTGGATGTTCGGAGTGGTTGATGTTTACAATGTTTTCAGTTAAATTTGGTCACTAAGGATGTAAGACAACTTTTACATGGTTGCATAAATTTTCAGTCAATGAAATATGTGAGCCAAGGTCCTTTCTAAGTGACGAATACATTATATCTATCTCAGTGGAAACTTTGGAGAAATATGTTAGACGACAACAATTTTTAAGGGTATTAAATGTAATTTTTTAAATCACAAGGTCTAGGGAGTTGGGGAGGGTGTTGTTTATTTATTTTTTTAATAATTTTTATAAATATAAATATAATAATAAGGTATATTATAGGTAATTATAGGTATATATGAAGGGCATTTTAGTCATTGTGTCTAAAAAATACTTTGAAGTTGACGAGGAGGTAATGTGAGCAATTGTTCACAACATAAGGGTGATATTTTATATTTAAATTTTCATAGGGGATTTTTTAATATTTTTTCATATTACAGGGAGTCAAAATGGATCTAACCAATTGAAAATTATATTTTTATGGCTCTAATTCTTTTAAATTATATACTTTATTAATTTATTTTCTCTAAGGGTAAAAAATAGGTAAATTTTTAGTAAAAAAAATAATATTTTTATAGTCTACTTGTTCAACTACTATCGCCAAACCCCTTGCTGGGTACATGTTAATTTACGAACTTTGAAAAATATATTTTTAAGGCTCTAATTTTTTTTTAATTAAAAGGTATTATTAATTTATATTCTCTATGCGTAAAAAATAGTGGAAGTTTCAACAAAAAAAAAAAAAAAAGAGTTTTTATAATCTATTTGTTCAGCACTTCACTGAACACACCCAATGTTGGGGGCATGTTGATCCGCAATGCTTGAAAATATCAATTTTTATGGATCTATTTTTTGAAATATGGACTTTATTCATTTATTTGCTTCAGAAGAGTACAAAATAGGTGATTTTTTTAGTAAAACTAATACTTATATAGTCTATTTGTTCAACATAACCTTCACCAAACTAGGGGCATGCTGATTTATAGAGCTTGAAAATATATTTTTAACACAATTGTAGATGTTATTATTAATTTATTTCTTTTTGAGGAGTAAAAAAGGTGGAATTTTCAGCAAAAAAATATGAGTTTTAATTTTTGAGCTGCGGAAATTTGCAATTTTCATCCTATAACTTAGGGGAAATGGCAATTTTATCCTATACGAATTGATTTTCGCAATTTAGTCCTATAACTACGAAAAATTTGACAATTTTAGTCCTATATCGCCAGAAAGCCCAATTGTCAAGGTCATGTGCCCCGACACATGCGTTTTTCCAACCAAATAGGACCGAACTTGCCAATTTGTTTAAATTATAGGATTAAATTAGAAAATCAATTCGTACAGGACAAAATCGTCACCCCCTTAGTTACAGGACAAAAATTTGTAATTTTTCTGTCCATTATATTTTAACAATGAGAGTATGCTAGAAGAAATATTACTTCTAGTACTAATAGCTAATTACTATTGTTAAAAATAAAAACACGTGACGAATAATAATTGATTATCATCACACATTGTTTCTGCAAGCCATAACTATAGCAAATATTTCGGTTATTGCCAAACAAACTAATACGATGATTTAGCATTTTGTCCACTTTCCGTCGACACTTGCTAGAGTTCAGCTTAGTACCACCCTGTATGGACGCATGTAATTAACCATTTACTTAGTCTGATCCCAAATGTTGGCATTTTCATTTGGCTGCGATTAACACAAAAACTAGAGCAAAAAAAAGTTGTTTTTTTTCCATTGTTTCCATAAGCTTTTCAACTCCATGCAGTCCTTCCTGTCTAGTCTATATATACTACAACAAGAATGCTCGAAAAGGGTAAGATTCTGAAGAAATTAAAGAAAAACAAAATCATATATATGGATAAACTAATCTCTATTTCCCTTGCAATTCTTGTCTGTGGATCAGCTGTCGGAGCCAGAACTCAGTTGTCATCAAACAAGGTGACAGGCCGTCGGAGTTTTGCTGCCGAAGATGGGGTTTGCAGCGCAATTGTGAGAGTACAGAATTACACTTGCTATGAACATAAAGTATGTTATAACGTACTGTTTCCAACATGCACAGTTGTAGTGTACGTTGAATATTTGGGCTAAATTTAAGTTAATCTCCTATGAAAATTAAAATAGGCACGTATCCCCGTCCTTTTAACTTAAAAAATAAAAGAAAGGGTTAAAAAGACAGGTTAACATTTTGCAAAAGAAGCATTAACATCTTTTAGTTTTGTTGTGTGCTTGCGCACTTTGCAATTGGTTTTCATGTTTTGGGTTATATATTATTTATTTTGCTCTCATTTACTGATTATATAAATGTTGAGCTAGTATTTAGTTTTGTTTTCTCTTCTATCGCAACAACTTAAAGAATGAGGTGTGTTGGGGTTGGAGAGAGAAATAAACTAAGTGCAAGCTGAATATTTGGGCTTTTAAAATTCGTAAATGGGGACAAAATAGATAATATTCAGATTAAAATATATAAAAATCAGTCGCAAATTGCACGAGCTAAGAACCCAATAAGACGAAGTGGGGTTAATTTTTTTTTTTTTTAAGTCTTAAGGTGTCTTAGTTCAAAGAGGTTTCGTGCTAGTTCGATTTTTATAGGGGGTGATTTGAATTTAACCCTTGAATGTTGTTGTTGCATTGTTGGAGAAATTTTAGGATTTTTGAGTGAGAAAATTGCATGATATATTTAGGTGACAAGTGGAGATGGATATATCCTGAGCTTACAAAACATTCCATTTGGTCGTAAGTCAGGCAACACGGCGGGGCAAAGGCCACCGGTCCTGCTGCAGCATGGTCTTCTTATGGTTTGCATCTTGACTCATCATTATTTGTTGTCTAAATGTGTGTCTAGATTAATTTAAGACATATTTGTTTTGTAGAAGTATGCAAATTGTCATACATTAATAAATCTATATTATACAGGGCAAAATGCTTTTTTGGTTCTGTAAAATTAGGATATTATTTGTTTTGGTACCACAAGTTAGGTAAGTGAGTTTCATAAGACACGATTTTTAATTTTTTTGGTCCCAAAATGTCACGTTTTCCAGTTTTTTTGTCCCAAAATGTCATGTTCCATATACAAGGCATATAACATTTTGGGACAAAAAAAAAAATTGAAAAATATGTTTTATGGGACTAAAACAGCCACCTACCTAAATTGCGGTACTAAAACAAATAATATTATAATCTTACGGGAATAAAAAACATTTTTCCCATATTATTCAAAACAAAACTATATTACTGACTTTATGTATATGGTTGCAGGACGCGATTACATGGTTGTTGAGTCCTCCGGAGCAGTCCTTGGCCCTTCTCTTGGCTGATAATGGGTTCGACGTGTGGCTAGTGAATGCACGAGGAACGAAATACAGTCGAAGACACACGTCTCTTAGTCCCGATGATGCAGTACTGACCTCCTTATTGCTCTTTTTCCATTTGATCATCCTAATTTGGGAAAATTTTATTTTTGGTCCCATATCTTAGGGTCTTTTTTTATCAGGTCTCATTTGTTGCATTTGTCTCACATTTAGTCTTATTTATTTATTTTTTTCTCAAATTTGGTCCCAAACAATATTTTTCGTCAAATTGTTAACGGAGCCGTCAACAATGACAGACTCTTGCCCCAATAACAGACTTGACGGCTCCATTGATAATTTGACGGAAAATGCTGTTTGTGATCAAATTTCAAAAAAAAATTGATCAAATAGGACTAAATGTGAGACAAATGCAACAAATGTGATCAAATCAAAAAAGTTCCTAAAATATGGGACTAAAAAAATGATTTTCCCTCCTAATTTTAAATTGGTTTAATTGGTAATCATTCACGGCAATCTTAATTACTAGGCTTTCTGGGATTGGTCGTGGGATTGGTCGTGGGACGAGTTGGCTGCATACGATCTTCCCGCAACTTTTCAATACGTTTACGATCAAACGGGACAGAAACTTCACTATGTTGGGCATTCCATGGTAGTTTGAACAACCAAGAAAACATAGATATATACATGTACTTGTGTATTGTGCTTCTTGTTGAACTTATTTCACGATGTGTCTTTCTTGCAGGGAACTTTGATTGCTTTTGCTGCCTTTCCGAAAGGGCAATTAGTAGACATGTTGAGATCAGCTTCTATGCTTTGTCCTATTGCTTACATAGGTCACATGACATCCCCTCTGGCTAGAACTGGTGCAGAGAAACTTCTTGCTGAGGTAACTATAAGCTAAAATACATTTTCTCTCTTGAAACAGTTGATGCGCATCTGCGATAAATTAGTATTCTTCATGATTTTTACTATTAACCATAATAATTGACTATACCAAAAAGTCATATTCCAATCTAGTTTAACCAAAGAACTCGAGATCTTAAAGTTTTTAAGAAAAAATGATTAAATGCATTTTTGGTCCCGTAACTTAGGTCATTTGGCTTTTCCGTCTTTTAACTTTTTAAGATAGCATTTTAGTCCTGCATCTTTTTAATTTTTGCAATTTCAGTCCTTTTATTTGCCAGAGTTCACCTCCACTGGTGAGAATGGTGAATTCCAGCAAAAAAAGAACTGAAAATACAAAAATCAAAAAGATGTAGGACCAAAATGCTACCCTAGAAAGTTAAAAGACAAAAATGCTGACATAAATGGGCCAATAGTAATAAAAGCAATTTGAAAATGTCACGTAAGATGCACATACATTTTTCCGACGAGAAAGGTGAACTCCGACAAAAAAAGGACTAAAATCACGAAAATTAAAAAGATACGGTACCAAAATATTACCTAGAAAGTTAAAGGACGAAAACGCCAAATGACCTAAGTTACGAGACTAAAAATGAATTTAAGCCAAAAAAAAAAAAAAAAAAAAACACCAAATCGAGTTATATTGAACTTACTTAACACTAAAAAATCTCAAGTTGACTTTTGGGCAAATTAATTTCCAACCAAAATTTGAAATTTCCAGTCAGTTTTTGAAGTTCCAACCAAAATGGACTCAAATTAAGAAATATTTCAAATGAATAAAACATAAAACTTGAAAATATACCAATTTAAAGGTATGAACAAGTACATCTTTCCCTATTCTAAGTCTATTAATTTGTATTCCTAATTGCAGCACTAACAGGCTATGAATCTTGTTTGACAGACTTTATATTGGTTGAATATTCATGAATTCAATCCTGCAGGGTGAGTCATAAAATTCTTCTTCCTTAATTACACTACAAGAAAAACGCTCAATAACAACAAAAAAAAATTCAGCGTCGAGCTAATTAACAAGTAAAATTTTCGTTGCTAATGCATTATTGAATACAAGAAATTTACTTGCTAATGATTTTAACAACAGAAAATTACTTGCAAACAAATTTAGCAATGAAATGTTTAAGATATATATTAAGTAGTGTAGATTAGCAATGAGAATTTTACTTGCTAATTAGTTCGACACTGATTTCAGCAACAAATTTTTTCGTTGCTATTAAGCTATTTTCTTGTAGTGTTACCTCAACTTCTTCACCATCATTCGCACTTTTACCAAAATGGTTTTTTCAGGGAGGCTGTTACTAAACTTCTGTTGCAAATCTGTAAGAAGAAAGGCATTGATTGCACCAACCTCTTGACATCTTTCACAGGTTGTTTTTCAAAGCAAATTTCGATGCCATTAATGAAATCATTGGTTAATTAAGGATTTGATTTTGCATGCATATTGGTGGATGTAGGGAAGAACTGCTGTCTGAATTCTTCCACAGTTAGTGTGTTTTTGCAGCATGAGCCTCAGTCAACTTCAACAAAGAACATGATCCATTTTTCCCAGAGTAAGATGATCACTTTGTATTTTTATTTCCTTCCTCGTAACAGTATTTGAAACTAAGCTGAGGATGACAGAACTTACAAATGTTTGTGCTAGGACAAACAACAAATAGGATTTGTTTTAAGTTTTGTATTTGTTTCGGTCAAATTCGCCGAAAAATAACGAAAATTGCCAAAATTTTAAAATTATGGGACTAAATTACGAAAACCAATTCGTATAGGACAAAAATGACTATTAATCTAGTGTCTTTTTGGGATTAGATGGACAGGAGAGATATGACATAGTTGGTCCATATGAGGGCAAAATATTTTTTGGGTCCCGTAAGATTAAGGCATTATTTGTTTTGATACGATAACTTAAGTAGGTGGTTGTTTTAGTCCCATAAAACACATTTTTCAGTTTTTTGGTTCCAAAATGTCAATAATCATACCAAATGCATAAATCATCACAATAATTAGTTTTATCATGGTAAAATGTAGCAATTATCACAATAATAAGTTAATTGTGCATTAACTTGTTAAACAATACGAACTATTTCTTTCGTACGATTATTCTTTCACAATTAATGGAAGAAAAAAAGTTGTCAATCAATGTAAAACAAAGCAAAACAATAAAATATATTGTGACGAATGTACTATTGTTTTTCTTATAACAACATTTTCAATTGCTGCAAGAAGTTAAATTGGTATGAAAGATGATTGCTTTGATAATTGCAACAATTTTAGAAAAATCAAATTTGTTTATTATTCAAATATATTGTGTATAAAGGTTTCAAGACAGCACATATTTATTTTGTAAATAACATATTAAAGGTTTCAAGATGTGACAAAACTTTCAAGGCAAAAACAGAAAACGAAAATCAGCGCAGGATGCATAGCTTTTGTGACAAATTATTATTATAACTAAAAATAGAAATATGATAATTTTAGTACTAGGTCGGAATATATTTGTCACACTTAGGTAATTGTTATGAAAATATTTTTTTTCAAATACATATTAAGTAATATTATAAGATTATGTATTGGTAAAGAAGTATTTTCTTTTGTAAAATCAATAGAAGCTTTTGCAAGGATATGATTTTCGTTACGTATGGGATTGTAACAACATGAAATTGTTATTACAAAAACTTCTAACGTCGGGCTTTAGATGATAAAAATTGTAATGAAGACATTTTGTTACCAAAGCTTTCTGTGACCAACCTCACGCTTATCTAGCTGCATCTGTTATTTATTTTGGCACAGTGATAAGAGAAGGAACGTTTAAAATGTACAATTATTGGGACGAGAAAGAGAACATGAAACACTATGGGACGCCCGTCCCCCCATCGTATGACATTACAAACATCCCAAACGACGTTCCTTTCTTTTTGGCCTACGGAGGGGCCGATGCACTCTCTGTTCCAAGGATGTGAAGCTCCTATTGGATAACCTTCACGATCATGAACAAGACAAGTTGGTCGTTGAGTATACCGAGAATTACGCTCATGCTGATTATGTAATGGGCTTTAACGCTAAGCAAGATGTGTATGATCCTCTCATGGCCTTCTTACGGCTTCATTGATGAGAAAACGGTTGGAGTATCAGAGTTAATACCTCATTTGAAAATAAAGAACACCAGATATAACAAGGTTTGGCCATAAAATATGGCTACATCCTCAAACACTACCAAATATACATTTCACTAAAAGAAGTATTAGAAAGAAAGAATAAAACAAATGTCCAAGAAGATGATAGGCAATTTGTTGAGGGAAGAAACCATAATCAAATCCCATCTATTTATAGGTATCTTTCTTCCAAAATTTTTGCAAATTTTCTATGTGGGCAAATGTAGGTAAATCTAGTCAAATATTTGATTAGATCAAACAATGTGAGCCACTTCTTCACAAATCTCCATCTTGGCGAATTTCAGTATTTCTCCCGTTTGTAGAACAATCTTGGTAGTGTCTCCAAATTCAACTTTTAAATATTGACAAGGTTGATCAAGTCCAAACAAAGTTGAAACTTTATTGCAGTCACAACCTTTGTCAACATATCAATAGGTTTATCAGTTGTGCATATCTTCTGGATTTTTACTCCACCTTCTTCCAGAATGTCTCGCACAAAATGATATCAAACATGAATTTGTTTCGTCCTTGCATAATGGACTTGGTTCTTTTTTAATTGGATAACACTTTGACTACCACAATATACTATGACGAGCTTCTAATAAATTCCCAATTCACAAAGTAACCCTTGAGCCAAATTGCATCACCATATACTCAGCTTTTCGTAGTAGATAGAACAACTGTTAACTGTAAGATTGACTTCCAACTAACCGGTGCTTTTGCTAGTGTAAACACATAGCCAGCCAAGTCTGAATCGCAATACCCAATGACATACCAGTTGTCTTCCTGCTCAAAAATCAAACCAATATCCATTGTATTTTGGAAGTATCGAAAAATCCATCTCACAACTTGCCAATGTTCCTTTTCAGGATCATGCATAAATCAAACCAATATCCAATGTTCCTTCATCCTTTGTCTCCATCCTGTACACCTAAACTCTCCAGGAATAATCATCAACAAAGGTGACATAATAATGTGCCCCTCCTAAAGAACTTGTTTTTGAGGGACCCCATACATCAGACCAAATATAATCCAACATACATTAAGTGGTGTGGATTGTTGTCCAAAATTTACCCCTGTTTGTTTTCCTTTGATGCAATGCTCACAAAAATCTGGTTTGGGATATCATAATCCTTTCAACAATCCTTGTTTTATGAGAAAGTTCAAGGATCTTTCACCTATAAGTCCCGAGCGCATATTCCATAGTTTGATCTCTTCTGACTCTCGATCATCCATGGAAGTTGCTGAGAGACTAGCTTGTTGCATGGGCGGAGAAATGCCCCGACAGGCTTAAAGTATACTACATTATTCAAGAGAGTAAAAGAAAGGGTGGAGTACAGTTTGGGGTTCGTGACTGAGAGCGTGTTGAAGGAGCACATCCCGGAGTCATCGAAAACAAAAAACTCAAACTCCTCAGGAAGTGATCCCAACAATATCAGTGCTAAATATTTGTCTTTGAACGTCTCATCCATATTCATTAATTCAGTCACCAACCGATTAAAATTGGTGATATGGGTACGATCTTATACCATCTGACTCCACTTGTTTGGGAGCACCATCTGATTGCTTTGCTACCTTTTTGAACATGGTAATTCATAAAAGGTTACATTCCTGCTGAAGATTATTTTTTTCATCTCCGGGTACCATAGACGATAACCTTTTATGCCCGAGGTGATCCCCATAAATATTTCTTTTTTTGCTCTTGGATCCAACTTTGATTCCTTAGCATGACAATATGCAGTGGAATCAAACACATATAAGGAATAATAATTTGTAACAAGTTTATCCACTAATAGAAGTAGATGATAGACGACGAGATGGAATGTGAATCCAAAAGTTTATTTCAAACCCAGCATACATCGAACTTTCTCTAGAAAAGCTCGATTCATACGTTCTGCCACTCCATTTCATTGTAGTGTATACATGACAGTGAAAGTGTTTGACAATGCTTTATCATTACATATTTTCTGAAATGGATCACTTCTGTATTCACCCACCATTATTTGTACGGAAACATTTGATAATTTTGCTTGTTTGAGTTTCCATCATCTTTTTCCATATGAGGAATACTCCAAACACTTTATCTTTTGTCTCCATCCTATACACCTAAACTTTCTGGGAATAATCATCAACAAAGGTGACATAATAGTGTGCCCCTCCTAAAGAACTTGTTTTTGAGGGACCCCATATATCAGACCGAATATAATCTTAAATACCTCGAGTGTTGTGGATTGTTGTCCAAAATTCACTCATGTTTGTTTTTCTTTGATGCAATGCTCACAAAAATCTAGTTTGGGACATCGTACTCCTTTCAATAATCATTGTTAGATGAGAAAGTTCAAGGATCTTTGACCTATAAGTCCCAAGCGCATATTCCTTAGTTTGATCTCTTCTGACTCTCGATCATCCATGGAAGTTGCTGCAACAGTCCCAATAACTGTACTACCCTGGTAGTGGTACACATTGTTGTTTTTCTAAATTTCCTCTATCACCACACATGCACCAGTCACGATCTTCATCACACCATCAAAGAGGTTTTGCCGACGACAAAGAGCGTCGCCCTTGTGCCGCGTGAGAAAATCCCATGTAAACTTGTTGCCAAAACATCACTCTCACACGACGTGAGATTGTTTCGATTCGCATCGTCGATCGAAGAGCAGGTTTTGGGATTACCTATCGAAAAACACATTTTCCGTTATGCCACCATTGATGATAAGCTCTACATGCGAACTTACACACCGTCGAGCACTGTCAGATACATTGAGCTAGTTGTGAATGTTTATTTGAAATGGGTTCATCCAAACTTCCCTAACGGCGGGCAAATATCGCAGCATCTCGACTCCTTGGAATTGGGTTCTTCACTGGACATGAAAGGGTCTTCGGGCCACACGAGTACGATCGAAAAGGGTACTTCACCGTGCACGGCAAACAAAAGTTTGCCAAGAAACACTTCAACCTTTGTCACCATCCTGTAAACCTAAACTCCGAGAATAATCATCAACAAAGGTGACATAATAGTGTGTCCCTCCTAAAGAACTTGTTTTTGCCATACATCAGACCGAATATAATCCAAAATACCTTGAGTATTGTTGATTATTGTCCAAAATTCACCCCTGTTTGTTTTCCTTTGATGCATGCTCACAAAAATCTAGTTTGGAACATTGTACTCCTTTCAACAATCCTTGTTTTATGAGAAAGTTCAAGGATCTTTCACCTATAAGTTCGAAGCGCATATTCCATAGTCTGATCTCTTCTAACTCTCGATCATCCATGAAAGTTGCTGCAACAGTCCCAATAACTGTACTACCTAGGTAGTGGTACACATTGTTATTTTTCTAAGTTCCCTCTATCACCACACATGCACCAGAAATGATCTTCATCACACCATCAAAGAGGTTTCACCGACAACAAAGAGCGCCGCCCTTGTGCCGCGTGAGAAAATCCCATGCAAACATGTTGCCAAAACATCACTCTCACACGACGTGAGATTGTTTCGGTTCGCATCGTCGATCGAATAGCAGGTTTTGGGATTACCCTATCGAAAAACACATTTTCCTCTACTCCACCATTGATGATAAGCTCTACATGCGAGCTTACACACCGTCGAGCACTGTCAGATACATCGAGCTAGTTGGGAATGTTTATGTGAAATGGGTTCACTCAAAACTTCCCCAATGGTGTGCAAATGTCGCAGCATCTCGACTCCCTGGAATTGGGTTCTTCAGTGCACATGAAAGGGTCTTCGGGCCACACGCGTACTTCACCGTGCACAGCAAACAAAAGTTTTCTAAGAAACTCACCATGATCGCCGGCGGCACGGGATCACGCTGATTACCTGGTGATGCAGACGATTATCAAGGACCCAAAAGATGATACAGAGATGTACAAGGTGTGCGCGAAGTGGACGGAGGATGATATCTTGCTGAGAGACTAGCTTGATGCATGGGCGGATAAATACTCCGATAGGGTTAAAGTATGCTACGTGATTCAAGAGAGTATAAAGAAAGAGTGGAAGTTCAGTTTGGAATTCGTGACTGAGAGCGTGTTGAGAGAGCACATCCTGGAGTCATTGAAAACCAAAAACTCAAACTCCTCAGAAAGTGATCCCAACAATATCAGTGCCAAATATTCGTTTTTGAACGTCTCATCAATATCATTAATTCAATCACCAACCGATTAAAATTGGTGATATGGGTGCGATCTTGTAGTTCTAGAAACATAATCCAAGAGAAACAACCTCTTTTTCTTGTGGATCTTATTTTGGTTGTTTTTCAATGAAAAAAAAATCTTCCAATGTTGTCTGCAATTTGTGAGCAAAACTTCCCGTCGAAATTGCAAATAGTGTTCTCTAGACAAACACGAACTATTATTACCATATACTAGTCCATTGATGGAATCCCAATCTTCTCCTTAATGTCATCTGGTTTTACTTCTTCAATGGCAATATCTAAACCTTAATGAAAGAGACTGTCTAGAACATCAGTTTGCCATATACGAAATGACTTGTGTCATAACAAATTTCCATTGCAAATCTTGTCACAACAATTCTCGCCCAAAGAGAAGATGTAGTTTTTGTAGACGGGGTGGATGTGGAACCCTTTTTGATATAATCTATTTCAATCACAACTATTTTTTAATAGCCCACAGCGGACACCAAATAGCCCAAGGAACTTTTTTCTGATGCGAAGATCAGATTAGATAACCTTAGGCTTTGATACCAATTGTTGGGTACCAGAGTTAATACCTCATTCTAAAGCTCTTAAAACATAAAGAACAAATTATAACGAGGTTTAGACAAAAAAAAAAAAAATATGCTTACATCTTTGGACACTATCAAATATATATTTCACTAAAAAAAAATATTACAAAGAGAGAAGAAAACAAATGTCAAAGAAGATGATAGACAATTTGTTGAGGGATGAAGAAATCATAATCAAAGCCCATCTATTTATAGGCATTTTTCTTCTAAAACTTTTGCAAATTTCCTATGTGGGACAAATACAGTTAATACTAATAAAATATTTGATTAGATTTAACAAAATGAGCCACTTTCTTAACACAAAAACTTGGTTGTTGGATGTTTGGATTGGGGGATGACCACAACATTTTCTGTGAAATTTGCTCACAACTGAATATTGAGCTAGGATTGTTTTTTTGATATATTGTCGACTTTTATTTTTAAGTTTTATGTTAACATAAATATTGGGTTGGTATGATTTATGCACGCCTTAAATTCATTTTTGATCACGTAATATAGGTCATTTGGCATTTTCTTCCTTTAACTTTCTGATATAGCATTTTGGTCCTACATATTTTTAATTTTAGCAATTTTAGTCATTTTCTTCGCTGGAGCTCACCCTTCTCGATGATGGAGATGAACTCCAAAAAAAAAAAAACAATGGGCAGAAATCTCAAAAAATTAAAAAAATGCAAGACCAAAATGCCATCCTAGAAACTTAAAAGACAAAAACGTCAAATGATCTAAGTTATGGAACCACAAAAACATTTAATCCATTTCTACACAAATTCTTGATTTTTTTTAAATCTATTGTTAATTTACACAAATTTTGAGTTGGATGATTTCTGAATGGTGTGTTGGTTTTTTCTATTTTTGAATTTTCATTTATAAAATTGTAAATCACCTAAGAGAGTATAAGACTGTAAATCACCTTAATGCATGTGTGTCACCCATACGAACAGGGCACCCCATAATACTTGTGGTACTCCATCTAGACACAATTCCATAAGCGGGTAGGTCATTCACAATTCACATCAACGCCGCACACATCATAAAAGCCTAGTTCGTGATGTTGGCGTGCGTCCGCACACCTACACGTCACAATTGCGGTAGGTCCTCGAGCAATGGTTGCATGTACACATCGAACAAACATTCAGATTGGACGGGCCAGGGATCAATAGAGTTAAGAACATGTACTCAGACTTCATACATATCCTCAGTGGGAAATGGTACCGTGTTAGGATAATGGGCCAACATGAGTACATCAGGCCATACTATCCATGCGAGGCAAACTCGTCTATGCACAGACAATCTAACATTATAAGGCCCCACTGCGAAACTTGGGTGTGTCAGGTCGAAATGCCTCCACGCCTTGGCGTTAGAAGGATAACACATGGAGCCCTCCTCCAGTGATGGCTGGTGTGCCACGTCATGTACTCAGCCGTCGCTGATGAAGCGTACAACCTCTGTAGTCGGAAAGTCAATGGCAAGTACCTAAGCACAAATTACGAGGACTTCTAGCATTAGGGGTTTCAGCCCTGGTCGATTTGTACCTCTGGTCATACAGAACTTGCAGTATTCTAGCTTACTTTCGTCCTTCTAGTACAACATGCAACCATTTTTTCACGCATCAATCTTCTCGACCTGTAAACCTAATTCCCTTATCATTTTTTTGTGCTATATTAGTCGGAGGGATGGGTGTGATCGTGAGGCAATAGGTCACTCACTACTGGGATACTTAATCGTACCATCTCTTAGACATGTTGTACTCGACCCTGATGTTCACTAGCCTAACCACCGCTGACAACTGGGATATCAGTATAGTCATTGTACAACGATTGCTCAGAGCGTGCACTATATCAAGAAATTATTCTGACAAGCCGGACACATCATAGCCAAACAGTTTCCCTTGTAGCAAAAACAAGGACTGCCCTGACCGACATCCGTAAGAAAGGAGCTGGACCCCTTCAGGCCCAAAATGCCCGTACGACGAAAAATATTCGCCAAGCTACATATAAAACCATCCTCTGGTCCCAATTTATTTGTTGGTAATCACCTCAGTACGTAGTCGTCTCATGTGCAGTTGAGGTTCGCTCATGAAATTGGGGCGTTGACAGCATCATAGTATTTTTGGACCATTGCCTCACCTTACGCCACAAAGCTTTTCATATATAATTTGTACATAACCTCATTTATTATTTTGAACCTTTCCTTCTTGTACTTTCGACATGGGCACCAAATCTTCTCCCGTCCATATGTGCACGCTGACATTTGACCCAATTTTGAAAGTGTGCACACCTCAAACTCTTGTTTAATCCCCACATTTCTCGATTGGTTATTCTCATACATCCACCTCATCAATTGTCTTAACATAATAACTACATATATATATATATATAAATAGTACATGCTCATAAGAACATATCTTCAACAAAGCAAAACTCACATATTATATCACACAATATTCAATATATATATATATATAATTAACTATATATATACATATATGTTCCGAGCTATAAATTAACGAATTGTCACTAATAATAATTAAACACTTAAATACATGATGAAACTACACTGAACAAAAAAGGGGTTACAATTGTAACCTGGTTAATCACAATCCATCTCCTCCAAACGCAACTCAAAGATCAACGGTATGTGATGATGGTAATATTTATAATGTACTCAAAAATCATAGAGGGATAGAGAGTTTGTGCATTTTAATAATTCAAAAGAGTCAATACAAATGAGATGAAAGAGATAAATTTACGCCGAGCATTGCGATGAAAAACTAGTCGTTACATCAAATTCTGATGGGCTTTGCGGCACATTTCTGATGGGCACTACTAGCCTTTGGGAAATAGCCGTTAAGCTTGCGATGGTCTTTAAAATTTGCGACGATCACGTCCACATCTTGCAAATCAGCTCGTCTTTTGCGACGAAATTACTGACAGGAGTAAGACAATAAAAGAAAATATTCGAAAAACCATCGAAAATCTTCTCGATCGTGGAAATTGTGTCCTATATTTGTGATGGCGATTTACCATCGCAAAAATCCATCGGAATTCATGGACAACAAAATATCGCGACGGATTTTCCAACTGTAGTTGACAATACTGACTCTGTGACGATTTTTGCGACGGCATTCAAAAAATGAAATCTTTTTTTTTCCGACACCAGTTGGCTTCATATGTCGCAAGACCGTCTGAAATACCATCTCTAATTGGGACATAAATTTGTACTAACCACAAGATTATACCTTTAGATCGCGAACCAAGGATCATGTTTTCAACGTTCTTGATCTCACACGATCATGCATGCGCCGTCGCCGTCTCATGTCCACCGACCACCTTTGGATCTCCCATGAACGACCTCCGTCCGTCCGTCCGTCCATCCATCATGCAAAAGCGAAGAGGATGCTTCCTCTATTAAGTCCACACCACACTAACGAGTCCCTTTTTACACTTGCTAGAGCTTAGAATTTTGAAAAGCTAGAACAATTCTATGGAGAAGAGAGAGTTCTAGTTTCTCAAGAGAGTTTGAACTACTTTTAGATTCCTTCTAAAATCATCCAAAGAATGAACTCTTATTTATAATATTTAATATTACAATGAAAAAGACTATTTACAATAATTACAAGTAGCCAACTAATTGACTTTTTGATAACATATTCTAACAACATATACTTTAACGACAAGGAATAATTTTGTTTAACAACATAAATGGCTCCCTCGGCCTTTTCTTTTCAGACCTGATTCGGCTCCCCCTCCTGCTTCTAATGATCTGTTGGTGGTTGATCTCTTACTCCCTGATGAGAATGAATGGGACCTTCCAAAGCTGCAGTCCATGTTTTGTGAGACGGATGTTGACTGTATCAAATCTATTTCAATTAAGAGAAATGAAGCTCCTGATCATATTATCTGGCACTATTCCAAGGATGGAGCGTTTAGTGTTCGAAGTGCATATGTGCTAGCGGAGCGTGAAGAAATGAGGCAACAAGGTACATTTACGGAATCTTCTTCTTACGGGACTTGTGTGGGATGGAATTTCTTATGGAAGGCTCGGCTTCCAGGTAAAGTGAAATATTTTTCCTGGAGATTACGTAAAAATGCTCTGCCTCTACTTGTAAACCTGAAACATCGAAGGTTAGAGGTCGAGGCGGTCTGCCCTGTTTGTGGAACCGAAGAGGAAGATGAGAAACACTTATTCCTAAAGTGTGACTTTGCTCGTCAATGTTGGGCATTGGCTGAAATTCCTTGGGTTGTTATGTCTGCGTGGGTCAGTTCTTCATAAGATTGGGTGCGCCACCTGAAGGCTAAATGTACAACGGATCAATTTCTATTAGCTTTGACAGTGCTATGGTCAATCTGGGGGCATAGAAACAGGCTTATTTTTGAAGGAAAATCCAGCTCTCCTATGGCTACTGTTCTGTTCGCTCAGAATTTTCTTCGTAACTTTAAGCTTGCAAATCTTCAGAATGGGGCTGTTGATGGTGGTGTTTAGTGCTGATATGCTGTGTTGAGTTTTTTAATATTTCCTTTGTATCCTGATGAAAGTACTCTGTTATAAGTTGTTTCTGGTTTTATAAGATTTCTACTTTCCGATAAAAAAAAAAAAGGATCAAATATGTAACTCAAGGAGCATTCTGGACCAATTATGTTCTAGTGGCAAACTTGAGAAACGAAAATATATTTACTAAAAAAAAAAGTCTAATGATGCCAAAATAAGTGACCACCAATTATGTCACTATCTTTGAGTATGTAATAATTATTAATTAAGGTTACAATGAACATATTAAGAATTCCAACAAACTTTCAATACTACCAATATTTTGGGATGAGAGAAGAACAACTTATAAATTAACATAAAACAAAAAGATAATCCAGACATATTACATAATTGAGATTAATCAAGGTCTGTCCCACATCAACATCACCCAAATAGTTTGATTGTTCATTTGCACTTCACTTGAGATTTTAATAATTTAAGACATCATCTGATAAACCACACATATTTATATATATATATACGACATATATATATTTGGCTTTTTCTGCAGTCCAAAACAATTTTCAATTTATAATTCTTGTTTTCCTCCCTACCTATCTGTCTTTTCTCTGTTAGAGGTATTTGGCCACATTAATTCACATTTATGATTTATGCGTTCTTCTTCATAGACGGGGAAATTATTTTTTTTGTTCGTTAAGTATGTCCAATATTAATTTTAGTGTAATAACTATGCCCAATATTAGTTTTAGTCCGATAACTCTGCTCATTTTTTTCTAAGTCCAATAACTTACAAACTTGATGAGATTTAGTTCGAATTAGGGTTTTTTACTTAATTTTACGGCAATATTTTGAAAATTAGCCAAAAAATGCCCACGTAGCAAATATTTGGTTAATTTCCGACAATGTATATATGTGTACAACTACATATAATGACACATGACCATTAATACTGACATGACATTATTTAAAATATCCTAATTCTAAAAAAAATATATAAAATATTAATGATTATAAAATTTATATTTTATTAATTAATTTTGAATAATTATTTAGTTAAATATATTTTATTAATTAATTTTTTGTTAATTTTTTTTAATGATATTTAATTAAATTAACTAAAATATATTAACTTTTTTCCCTACCAGGACAGTAAGGCTGCCGCCCCCGCACTGCGCCCTTCTCACCGTAAGGCGATGCCGTCGCCCAGATTGGGGGCAGCAACACCCTCAACGCCGTCGCCCCCTTATGCGGAGGGCGCCAAAGGGGTGGGGAGGAGGGTAGGCAATAGGAAAGGGGGAGGGAGGGTAGGCGGCGGGGGAGCGGGCGTTTGGGTCGGGGGCAGGCGTGGGAGTGGAGGTGGTAGGGGGTTAAAAATTTTTTTAAATAATAATTTTATTTTTAAAATTTATAAGTAGATATATATATATATAATAATTCAAGTTAAAATCCACCTCATTTCAATTGACACATAGGCTTAAAAATTTTCAAAATATGTCCAGTTGGCATTCCATGTAATATTTCCGGCCAAGAAATCAAAAATCGACCACCGGAGAACTAAATCTAATTTTGCAAGTATCTGGACTTAAAAAAAATAGACATAATTATCGAACTAAAATTAATATTGAGCATACGTGACGGGCTAAAAAAAATAATTGTCCCCATCATACACTCAGCAACCATTCAGACAGACACGACCAACTTAGATTTCCAATTTCCTAAAGTTCATCCAATCGTCAAGAACAACTGGTTCTTACTTCACAATTTACATTAATAGACGTCCCAAAATATGGGGCAAAACAAAAAAAAAATACATTACGTTGTAAGCTGTCCAACTGAAGGGTCTGACTCCTGGGTGTTCACACAAAGAACCGTACGTACCAGCAACGATATGCATTCGATCGACCAGTTTCTGGTATTCGCTTCCTATAAAACTTACAGCAAACGGTCGATTTTATTACCAAGTGATCAAGGGAAAGCATAGGTTATAATTGTCATAAAAATGGTTGTGATCAAGACAATTATAACATCCTTAATTTTTGTGTTCATACTTAGTACGTCTGCAGCTGGTCGGAGAACAAAGCTGATGGGCCTGAATTCCGGTGATTATGCAGATGGTATCTGTAAGTCAAGGGTGGAGACACAAGGTTATAGCTGTGAAGAGCATAAAGTATGTATGAACAACTTGCCTGTTTATTATTTTTTTATGAGTGATTTCTAATTATATTTTGATGTAATTAATGTATGATCAGGTGACAACGAAAGACGGTTATATTCTGAGCTTGCAGAGGATTCCAACGGGACGATCCGGCGGCAAGAAGACGGCCGGAGCTAAGCCACCAGTTCTCCTCCAACATGGCCTCATGAGTGTTGCTACTTACAACCTTATTTTATTTTATGTATTATATATACTCTAAGTTTATATACGTGGCCTGGGTCTGGGTCTGTGTCTGTATATATTAAATGAAATAAAAATAATAATAAAATTTAAAATAAAAAATCCAATCGGTTCATTTCAGCAAGTAACACACTCGTCTATACATGTTACAGGATGCTTTGACATGGTTGTCGAATTCTCCGGACGAATCTTTGGGATTCATACTGGCGGATAATGGTTACGATGTTTGGCTGGCCAACGTTCGCGGTACTAATTATAGTAGCGGACACACGTCTCTCAGTCCCAACGATGCGGTACTGATCGATCTAATGACCTACAGACCTTTAGTGTAGTGTTTTATTACATTTATTTTTGACATAGACACATTGAATAACTATAGTGTGAATTTTGATGTGTTGAATTGGTGTGTAATTGGAGACAGGAATACTGGGACTGGTCATGGGACGAATTAGTAGAGTATGACTTTGGAGCCTTTGTGCAATATGTTTATGAGCAAACAGGGCAGAAGTTGCATTATGTTGGCCATTCTTTGGTAACTACTAACCCACAACTTCACTATTCAAATTTCGAACTTATTTTTTATATGGTGAATTACAATGATCTTTCCTGAGGTTTGACATAATCATGGATATCTGTCATTGTTTCAAAAATTACAAATACTCCCCTGAGATTTGTAATCGTCTAACAAATAACCCATTTACATCCATTTTTATGGTGAATTGACCAAAATACCCTTTTACAAATTGAATATTTTTTTAAAAATTTCTAAATTTTTCTGGACAAAAATGCATAGAGAGGGGTTTCTTACGTTTTTTTACATAGAGGCAATAATGTAATTTGCCTCGGCTGATTTTTCTATAATTTAAAAAAGATCAGGGGCAAAATGGACCATTTCAGGCCCTTTGGTTAAAAATTACAAATCTCGGGAGGTATTTGTAATTTTTGAAATAACGAGGGAGTATTCGTAATTATGTCAAACCTCAAAGGAGGTCATTGTAATCCACCCTTTTTTATATATAGCTTCGTGTTAGTCTGGATGCTTCTATTTTTATTTTTAGTTTTTTTAGAGAAGAGAGAGAGATTATAACTAAAAAATCATTAAAATAAATCGTTCTGTTAAAATATAGTAATTGTGTCATTTGACGGTCTCTTTTCATTCTTTTCCGGCCAAAATGTATCAAAATCAAGAAAAAATTATAAAACATGAAAAAAAAAAATAGAAATTTTCTTATTTATAGAACCAACAACCGGTCATATAGGTGGGGAAAAGGGCCAATTTTCCCTCTCAAACTGGCCTTGCATGCGTTTCACATCAAGCCGATGTTAATTTGGACGGCCAAACTAACGGCCGGACCAAAATTTTGTGAAAAAATAAATAATTTACAACCAAAATTGAGGATACGGAATGTTAGAGACCAAAACTGAATTAGTGCATATTATATAAAGACAAAAAATGTTGTTAAGCCGGAAAATAGTTTTACTAATCCTTTCAAATATAAACATAAAGTTTTTTACTAGTACATAATAAGAACTCAACTCGACAATAAGCCTTAACTTAGTTAGGGCTGCACAATCATGTGAGTTCAAATCTCATCAATGTATGGATGTTGGTCTACTTTAATAGTAATTATTAATTAATTATAAAAATTTTAATATTAATAATTGATATATAATGTGATTATTTCAAGTTATAATATAATTGTAACCAATTTACTCAAAACCAATAAAAATAAGAACTCAACTTATTTTTCTAAGATGTGATCGCGGCACGCAGATAATAATTTTCCTACCCCTTATTTTAGCCCAAAAATCATGTTTTTCTAATCATAGGGTATAATTTTTTTTTCATAATTCAAATTTGAGAATTTCTATATGTGAATATGAGAAATTTTAACTATGAATTTTTATTTTCTCTTATGTGAATAATAAAAGGGGACTTTGATGGCTTTTGGTGCATTTTCAAGAGAAGAGATGGTAAACATGGTAAGATCAGCTGCTTTGCTGAGCCCCATAGCTTACATGGGTCAGATGCCATCTCCACTTGCCAGAGCTGCTGCTGATATATTCACAGCTGAAGTACTCAAAAACTTACTCAATTCATTTGCTTCTGTTGCAAAAAATACATGCATTATGTTTGATTTTGTTTTTGGCCCATCTCAAAAACGAGTTGAAAATAGATCGAAAATAAAACCAAACATAATGATGAATTTTGTTGAATTTATTTCCAGCTACGCCCTTCTCACGTCGTCTAACCTTTGTTATTTATTTGTCGTGTATTTATAACAGGTCTTATACTGGTTGGGTTTCAAAGAGTTTGCTCCCGGAGGGTGAGATTTGACTTCACATGTCTATTTTATTTAAAGAAAAATTTTATACATATGGTATGTATATGTTAAATAGAAAAGACGCGTAAATAATAGAAAATTTAATTCGCCTCTGGAAATACTAATAGGCAAAAAAATCCCCGTAACAAAAAAAAGGGCAATTTGCTTTCTACGAAAGCGCCCACCGTCTCCTAGGTTTGGGGGCGTGTTGCCCTTTTCTTTTCTTTTTATTTATTTATTTGTTTAAATGAAATTTTTCTACCTATTAGTATTTTCACGAAGGACCGTAAGTGCAAAATGTTCAGTATAAAGATATGATTAGCAGCGATAATAAATTTTATTTCCTTCAAGAACAAAATGAAGCATATATTCATCCATCTTTTAACACTATTAATATTTATTAGGGTAAATTACAGTTACTTCCCCTAATATTTGGCATAATTACAAATACCCCTTGATGTTTGTAATTTTTAACCAAAAGCCTGAAATCGATCATTTTACCCTTGAATTTTTCATTAAAATTGTAAAAAAATCAACCGATGCAAATTGCATTATTGCTCCTCTATGTAAAAAACTTAACAAACCTCTCCCTGCGCATTGTAATCCAAAAAATATTAAGAATTAAATAAAAAAAGAATTCAGTGAATAAGGGCATTTTGGTCAATTCTCCCATAAAAATGAATAAAAATGAGTTATTTATTAGACGATTAACCTCAGGGCTGTATTTATAATTTTTCAAATAATAAGGAAGTATTTATAATTATACCAAACCTAAAAAAAGTAACTGTAATTTACCCTATTTATTAATTAATAATGTTTACTAATATGTTTGAGTCCAACAGAGGTGCTGCTTCCAAACTTGTGGATGATATCTGCAGCAAGATTGATTGTACTGACTTGGAGAGTATAATTACAGGTATCGCTAATTACATTGATTGTAATTAATTAAGAATAATATTTCCTTGATTATACACTACAAGAAAATCGTTCATTAGCAACAAAAGAAAATCAGCTTCGAGCTAATTAGCAAGTTAAATTTTCGTTGCTAATCTACGTTATTTAATACAAGAAATTTACTTGCTGAATTTAGCAACAAAAATTTACTTGCTGACAAATTTAGCAACGATTTATTTAAAATATATCTCAAGGAGTGTAGATTAACAATGAGAATTGTACTTGTTAATTAACTCGATACTGATTCAACAACAAATTTTTACGTTGCTATTAAACTATTTTCTTGTAGTGGTATATATAGATGTCTGATTCTTACTTTAATCTAATTTGTGTTGGGATAGGCCCTAATTGTTGCATGAATTCATCAAGGGCAAGTCTTGCTCACCAACAACCTACGGCCACAAAGAACATGATTCATCTAGCCCAGAGTATGTACTAATTAAACCTTAAGTAATTACACTTCTATATTTTAATTAGAGTTTATGCAAGTTAAATTAATTTGCACATTTTAGTAGCTTTTGAGATTAAGAACTACCTAGAAAAATCAAGGGTATATTTAACTTGATATGCATTATGTAAATGTACAAAAATATTTTTAATTTTCTTTATTCAAACGTATCTCAAGACGTGTAGATATAATTTTTTATTTAAAACGTAGTAACTACTATATAACACCTAATATTTATTATATATAAATTTATTTCTTGATAGTATTATTATAAGAAAATGTGTTTAATACTTTTTCTTTCACAAACACATTAATTAATATAGTGTTTTTAAATTTGCACACGCATCGAGTATATTTGACTGCTCATTTACGTCATTCCACCCAACGTAACAACGTAACATCATTTGGTGCTCCGACAGTGATCAGACAAGGGACTATAGCGATGTACGACTACGGTAGTGAGGATGACAACAACAAACACTACGGCCAGACAACTCCTCCCGACTACAATATCACAAGCATTCCGAACCACCTTCCTCTTTTCCTCAGCTACGGAGGAGAGGATTTGCTCTCTGACGTCAAAGACGTGCAGACGTTGATCGATACCCTCTCCGACCACGACCCCGATAAGCTCGTATTACAATACATCGAAAACTATGCTCATCTGGACTTTGTTTACGCTGTAAACGCTAAGCAAGTTGTGTACGATCCTCTCATTGCCTTCTTCCGACTAAATTAGAAGTGAGCAATTCTTAGGAGGTATCAGAACTATTGTGTACATATATAGTATTTATTTACTCAAACTATTGTTAATGTAGTTGTGTACATATATTTTCTGTCAAAATATTAACGAAATCTAATGAAATAACAAATTAAAAATAAGAATTTTGTAATTTATTTCTGGACTATTAATAAAATTCCGTAACCAGTGGATGACCCTAATATATGGAATTAAAAATATTACTTTCTCAAAGTATATATATAATTAAATAAAAATAATAAAACCTTAGATTAAGCACACTCGTAGAATGTTATCCGATGACTAGCATAGTAAAGGGAGAAATAGCACTTTTGGTCCCATAACTTAGATCCTTTTCACTTTTGGTACCATTCGTTACGGGATTAGCAGTTTTGGTCCCATAACTTACAAAAATTAACATTTTTAGTCCTACCCCATTTTTCCGTTAATTTCTTAACGGAGGTTGAGTTTTTGAAATTGAAGGTAAAATTGGCGTCATTTGTGCTTGGAATGATTTTTGGCGGGAAAATAACTACTATTGAGAGCTAACATAAAAAAATAAGAAAATTAGAGCAAATAAACTGTTATGAACACAACTAATGAAATTGTCTTTTTGTCAAGTGTGCTTACATTGTATTACTTGAATTTTTTGTGGGTCATCACTTGTTTTAATAATTATAGAATTTATATAAAATGATAAATTGCAACACAAATAAAATTAAAAAATGAAAGATTATTTTTTTGTGAAAGAGGATAGAAATCACCTTTATTTGCCCTAATTTTCTTGATTTTTTTATGTTAGCTCTCAATAGTAGTTATTTTCGCGCCAAAAATCATCCCAAGCACAATTACGCCAAATTTACCTTCAATTTCAAAAACTTAACGGCAAAAATCAACCCCCGTTAAAAAATTAACGGAAAAACAGGGTGGGACTAAAAATACTAATTTTTGTAAATTATGAGACCAAAACTGCTAATCCCGTAATGAATGATACTAAAAGTAAAAAGGGTCTAAGTTATGGGATAAAAAATGTTATTTCCCTGTGGTAAAGTTCTCTCTTCTTTTCGATCGGTGAGTCCAATTTGAATGAATCATTTAAATATCAAAACAGTAAGTGTACTACATAGATTTTCACAAGAATCAATTCTAGAGCTAAGTTGAACTTATATAATTATCCAATTCAAGAAGAACCAAGAAAAAGACATATATAGGGTAATCAAATCATACTATAATTGCCCCCTTTCATTTTTTGTCTTTTTCAAAATTATTTTAAGTGTATAATATCTACTTTGCTCCCTTTCTTTGATATTTAAATAAATTTTAAATTGATTTATTTAAATTATTATTTAGTTTAAATATATTTCAATAAACTATATATTTGATTAATTTTAAATTATTATTTAGTCAAATATATTTAATAAATTATATTTATTTATGAATTATATTAATTTTAATATAAAAATACTTCAAATTCAGTGAAAAACAGTTCAAACTCTAAAATCATTTCTAAATTTCAAGTCATACATGTGATGTTTTTCCTCAATATCCTCCATGATTTTTACTGCTACACTCAATTTTTCTCCTCCAAAGGGGGAAAAATAAAAAGAAACAAATAACGAGCTCTCAAAGATGAAATTACCGCATAATCTTCTTCAGTATCTGGAGGTTGATATGGCGATTGGTGGTGCGGTTGCGGCGGCGGAGAGAGAGAGGCTTGGGTGGCGGTTGGGGCGGCGGCGGCGGTGCGGGTGCTGTTTTGGTCAGGACGACGAAAAGTCTTCTTTCATTTTTTTTGTTTTCTTGTTTTTTGCTTTTATTCTATTTTTGAAAAAAAAAAAAACACATGAAAATTGTTAAGAGGAAAAAAAAAAGTTTTTTTTTTCTTTTACTAATTATCCAATTCAAGAAGAAGAAAAAAATAGAAAAGAAAAGGACATATATAAAATCATACTAGATTAATTGAGAAAAAATAACTTCCAACATAACCTAAAGTTTCAAATTCTCAAATATAGATGTTAGGCCTCATGCTGAAATGATTTTGTGCTGCAATTTGGTATCTTACAACAACACTATCACCGTCGTCGTCGTCTCCCCGGCAACTCTTTTTCCTCTTCGTTAACAAAAAGAGCTCATCGCAGTAAACTGCTTGAAGAGGTGATGAGTTTGAATCCGCACGATCAACGCTCTTTTTGCGTGGTCGTATCATCTTCTTAACAAGCTTCCGATAATATTTCTTAAGGACGTTGATTGCCATATATGGCTATATCTCTCTACTCTCTATAATGATTTACTATTTATATATTGTTGAGATGACGAGTTAAACGACATCGTATGGAAGATTTCTGTTTGTTGATTTATGTTGTGAAGTAGCTGTAGTAGGCTGTGGTTTCATGTTTTATGACAGGAGAAACATGAGATATTTCGACTTTTAAAGCAACTGATTTTGTCTTATTTTGCAACTACTTCTGTTGTTATTTCATTGCTAAAAGCAAGTCCAACTCGGGAAATTATTACCCAAATTAGATTTAGTCGAAGCAAATTAATTATACAACAAGTGTGATACATTTGCTATGGGATTAATCATTCTCTGAATTGTACACCAATTACACAATAAACATATTGTACTTATCATATAATTGGTTTAGATTTAACTGAGTTCAATTCGGACTGGAATTTGTTGATTTTGCTTAGCTTTTATTACACTACAAAAAGAGAAAGAAAAAGTAGTGGCAGAAAATTAAGTGATGGTATTGAAATCGGCACTAATTATAATTTGCATTAAGTGTCAAATGTTTTATTTTTTTGTTCAATATTTGTTTTATAATGATAATTTTAAAATTGTTATATAATATTTTATCATTAATATTATGGTACAAAAAACAGCCAGGAGCAATTATTAGAATAATATAACAATTATATCATCATATATGTCTCTCTTTTTTTTTCCTAATTTATCCCTCACCTAACTCCTATTACATGGATAGGATTAATTGGTCAAGGCTATTTTAGTAATTCGATACGTCCTCATTAATTTGGTAAGTCAGAATTTCCTGTTTTTCTTAACTTCTTTCCTTTTTCAACACCTTCCTTCCAAGAATGATGGCATTTCCTCTTTTTGGCTGGTTCTTTCCTCTATCAACAACCCCACAATTCCTGAATATCCTTAAGATATTTAGGAATTAAAGTGTATCACGGACTCTTTCGTAGACCTATTTCTTTTAAGATGCCAAAAATAAATTTAAAAGTTAAGTACGAAAATAATTTCAACGTGGGTTTAGCCCGATCATTATAACTAGATCCATCGTAAAACAATAAATAAGAAATATTGATTCAGGGTGTCTTGTTATACGTTTAATCGTTTGGAACTTCATATGAATTTCTGTAATCGAACATTTTGGGAACTTCGTAGGAGTTCCTTTGCCCATTTTTTGGGCGTCGCTTCGGAACTTCTTAGGAGTTCCTTTCGTCGAGTTTTTTGGGCATCACTTGGAACTTCTTAGGAGTTCATTTAGTCGAGTTTTTTGGAAACTTCATAGGGATTCTTTTGCCCGTTTTTTGGGTGTCGCTTGGAACTTCTTAGGAGTTCCTTTAGTTTAATATTTAGGAGTTTAGATTAGCACCAGGGTCATAAGCATGAATGGATTGAAATCCATCCTGAATTCCGACACCATTAATCAATCCTCTGAGAATTCCAGCCACAACAATAAGGGTAATCAATATATAACATTTTCATTTTTGAGCCTTGTTGACTTTGGAATTTTGGGTGGATAATATTCCCCAGCCACATAAGAGTGAAAAGGCCCAGATGATAAGGAACCCGGATGATAAGAAAACCAAATGATAAGAAACCCAACAAAATACTGTCATTCGCTCCAACGACGGAAGCGAACACCATATATAAGAGAAAACCAGAAAAATACATATTGGCGACGAGCGGTGGATCAAGATGCACAGTGGGCCGAGCTGGGCCAACTCAGCCCAGGACCGCATTAACCCAATAAAAAAATGGGCTGGTTTGGCCCAGGCCCGCTTGGGTCCGGGCCGGTCCTGGGCCGGTCCCAACTACCAATACTTAGGACCGGCCCAGCCCAGTGACCCAGGACCACCTGGTCCTGGTCCGGGCTTGGGCCGGGCCTACCGGGCTGGGTTAGTGGTCCAGCCCAATTGGGCTAACTTTTTTTTTAATAATTCATGATAATTTTTATTTCATTCTTTTAAGTTGATATTACTAGGTTTTTTAAACTTTTCAAACTTTAAAACTTATGTTTTTTATTGTGCTACTTCAATATTTTTCGTATAATTCATTAATACACCTTATTTTTTTTAAAGTTTATTTTAAGTGTTTCTTTTCTTGTTATTATTTAAGTTTCTCATTGTAAATTTCTTAGTCAATTTTATTTAAGTTCTTTGTCATTTTTACTTATTTTTTTCTAGTTATAACTTTTATTATAATTTTTTGCTAAATTTATTTTACTATTTATCTATTCATAAGACAACCATAAATTTAAGTAATTGTTCAAAATAAAACCTCACATTTATTAAATTGAATATAAAAATTTACATGTATAATTGAAAAAGGATAAATACATAGAAAATTAACTATATATATATTATATTAAAGAACATATAGTACATATTGCAAAAAATTATTCGGGAATCATTTTCCACTCATACATATTTGACGATCCTTCTCCATACCGATATTGTCCGCGTGGATAATATAATCCTTCAAAATCGATGTTTTCTCCACCACTCTCTGGATCGGGAAATGTTGAAGGTAGAAATGGTTCTTCATCTTCATCGTCATCATCCTCATCATTAAATGTTGGTGGTTTGTATTTGTTCCCTTCACGTTCCAATTGTTTCTTCCTCCACTCTTGATCTAACCAATCTTTCCATAAAACACAAAATTTTATTGATTTTGGACTTAATCGACTTCTTTTATCTGTGATCGTCCTTTCACCTGCACTAAAAGCACTTTCGGAAGCTACTGAAGACATTTGAGACGTTAGTACATCACGTGCAATAGAAGAAAGAATTGGAAAATTTCTTTGTTCGGACTTCCACCATCCTAAAATATTAAATTCCTCGTGATCATTTTCTAATGGTAGTTGTAAATAGTGTGTTAATTCATATGAGGATCTATGTGTATTTGTTATTTTAGTTTTCTTTAAATCATTTAAAATAGAAAAAGTTCCAAATGGTCGACTTGATGATTGAGATTTAGAAGGAGATTCATGTGCACTAAATGCAGAATTAGAAGAATATTTATCTACCAAAATTTCTAATGAAGTTTTTATATTACTTATTTCTTGGTCTATACTTATTTCACTATTATGTTTAAGACATGAATAATAAGTTCTTACCAGATACGCACAACCATCAAATTTGCATCTAGGATCAAAAATACATGCTAAAGTACATAAACTAGGAATTTTTTCAAAATATTTATGCCACTTCTCTTCCATATTGGCGATAATTTTACTTACAACATCATCATATCTATGTTCATCAAAATATTTTACAATTCGAAGCATATTGGGCAACATTATATTCGAAGTAGTGTAGTATATACCGGACATCACAATACTAACTTCTCTAAAAACTTCTAATAATGGAGCAATTATATTTATAATGTCAAAATCATTTAAACTAACAAAATTTTCTCCATTAGGACCACGTAATTCATCATTGCATAATTGCGTAATTATTTTTGCATATGGATATGCTTCTTTTAGCATTCTATATGTTGAATTCCACCTAGTTTTAACATCAAGATATGGAACTTTAAAAGTCATTTTTGCTAAATGTACCAATCTCCTATATTTTTGAGTTCTTACCGATGAGGACATAATGTTTGATAAACAATCTCTAATTCTTTCTATGCTAGGATCTATAGCATCTAAACCATCCTTTACACAAAGATGTAATATATGACAAACACATCTAACATGAAGCAATTTTCCACCAAACATTGGTTTTAAATATTGGTTTAAATATTGAATAGCTTTTGTATTATTAGTTGCATTGTCAAAAGTAATCGATAAAATTTTTTCGTTGATATTCCAATAATTTAAACAATCAAGAATAGCATCTGCAACATGAGCACCGGTGTGTGGATGATTAATAATTGTATAGTCAATTATTCTTTTTTCAAGAAAAAACTCCTCATTAATCCAATGAGCCGTAACACAAATATAATGGGTGTTACCCCTACCTCTCCACAAATCTGATGTTAAAGAAATTCTTGAAGTTAATGTTGAAAAATAAGTTCGTAAAGCAATAATTTGTTCTTCGTATTGTTTATATCCATCTCTATAGCATGTAATACGTGAAACACGTTTAAACTGTGGTTGACAATTTGATTGCATAAAATCTTCTAAATGTGGATTTTCGGCATATTTAAACGGAAGTTCAGTTTGGACAACTAATCTAGCAAGTCCTAATCTCATTTTTTCGTGTTTATAAATAAAATTATTTACAGAACCACTTGGGGTTATTTGCAAATGTGTTTGCGAAGGACCCGGGGGTCCATCGGCTTTATCCCAACCAGGAAAACAAGAAGTAATGTGTCTAGTTAAAGTTCCGGTACCACTATTTTTTGCATGTTTAAAAGTTTTTTTTACAAATATGACATATGGCTCGTTCTTGTTCCGGTATTAGCTTAAAAAAAGGCCAAATTTTACTAGTTTTATTTCTACGGGGTGGAAGATTACGACTCATAGAGCTTTGTATTTTTTCATTTTCAATAGGAGGTGGTGGTTGTGCAAATTCATCAATTAATTCAATTTCTTCATCAATTGTTTGAGGTGATGTTGTAAAAGTTTCCAGTGGTCTATTTAAATATTCTATTTCTTCAGTGTTAAAAACACGTTTTGATTTTGTAGTAGTCATAATAGAAGGGTTAGGGGAAGGAGTAGAACTAACATTAGACGAAGAAGAATTTTTTCCTAGATGTCCAAATCTACTCATGTTTAAAAAATAATATAACAATTAATTTAACAAATAATAACAAATAATATAACAAACACAATAATTAAATAAATGCAAGATCAAGGAACAACGTTACCGAACAACTGACGAGATCTTCAAAATCAATAGGCGAGATTGACTTTGAAATATTATAATTTAATTTCACAATTTTATAGAATTGATAAAAAAGAGAGACTTTGGTGAAAATAATACAATTTTTTTTTTGTATTTATAGGCAAAAAATAAAAATAAAAATGGTAATACAACATAATTTTGGCTTAATATTTACTCAATATTTTGGCAAAAAAAAAAAAGGAAAACAAGAGTATATACTCCAATTTTTAAAATTTCAGCCAACGGTCACATTTGTGAGTTTGTGACCGTTGGCTGCAAATTGCAAATTGTTTTGCAATTTGCAACCACGTATTGGTTGCAAATTGCAAACAATTTGCAATTTGCAATTGCAATTAAATGGGCTGGTCTGGGCCAGCGCAGACCAGCCCATTATTATTATATTTTTTTTAAAAATAAGTTTAAGTTTGGGCTCAGCCCAAACTAGAAAAAAATTTAAATAGACCCAATCGGTTCTGGGTTGGTCCTGGGTCGGTCCTGGGCTGGGTTGGTCCTGGATCGGGCTTCAAACGAGCTGGTTCATGGGCTGGGCCTGGGTTTAAAAATGAACCCAATTGGGGCCCATTTAAAGGCCCGGGACCACCCCAAGACCGGTCATAAATAATAATGGGCTGGTCCTGGGCTGGGTTTTTCCGGGTTGGTCCGTGCCGGTCCTGGGCTGACCCGGCCCATTGTACACCTTGAGCGGTGGATATCGAGGACAGGAGCCAAATGATAAATTTCACTCCCGATTAATAATATTTTTGTATTACGGTGCAATCTCTTTGTCCACGGACAGCACATCTACTAAAAAAGGCGTTGTTAATTGAATTGAATGACAGAACATCTTAAGCAAAACCCATAATTTGAGTATTTCCTCTCGGTTGAATCTCAACCATAATTTCTCCTTTTTTTTTTTCTTTGTTGTCGATGACACATCTCAATCACTTAGTACTTTAAATAAATAAATGTTGCACAATATATATAGTAAATAAGGGACATATATTGAACACGAGGATATTGAACACATTACTTTAAATAAATAAATGTTGCACAATATAGATATTAATAAGGGACATATATTTCAAAACAAAAAATAAATTAAAAGTTAAACACCTTTGCAGGACGAGCAACTAATTAGTCGCTTACACACCGCTCTCAAAATTCAAACAAATAAATTTTGCACAATATATTTTATACATACGCATGTAAGCATGCATGTATAATATTTAGAATTTTCAAAGTAAGTGGCGGAGGATTTTGTGGCTTGCAACCATGAAGTTCGCCCTCTTTTGAAATAGTCCTCCTCTCCCCTTTCTCTCTCATTCAAAAAATACCTTTCTCTCTAACACAGTAATCCACGCACGTTTACGCGCATGGTTTAAAATTTTCATGCATTTCCATCGAAACTATGGAAACGTTTTCATTTTCGATGTCATGGAAATAAAAATACATGGTAGTTTCGAAATTATATAGTTTCCTTCGAAACACTTCATTTTTCTTAATTTTTCTTCGAAATCTTTGAGTTTCCTAAGAAACTTTTTATTTTTCATAATTTTTCCGCGAAACTTTTGTATCATACTTTTAGCTACAAATATATAAATTCTTGTGTTATGCATAAGTATTACATTTAATAATAACAGATTTAATATTACGCTAAATTAGTAATGTTATATGTCCAAATATCAACATAATATAGATATTTCACAACACATAGTTAAAAATAAATATTATTTTATTATTTTTTGTCAATAGCAACTACATCAATTAATAACTCCAAATACATAATTATACTACAAAAAAATAATGTTAATTGACTAAATGATACAAATTAAACTAGATATATTTGAATAAAAAAAAAAAAAGAAAGGTATAATATTTTTAATTTTTCCTATAATTATGTATGTTTCTTTAATTTTACGATTTTTCTGTAGCGTTTTCGAGACGTTTGCAAAAAGTTTCTAACATTTATAAACTCGAAACATGTGTTGAAAATGAAACTTTAATCCATGTTTACGCGTTACTATTTTTCATTTTCTCTCTCTTTTCATACGATCAGAAATGTATCGGGAGAGGAGGAGAGGGCGAAATGGTGGAAACACGAGAACAACATATGAACGCTCATCGTCGTTTCATTTTTCCTTTTTTCATTTCTTAGTGTCCTATCAATTTCAACTTGTACGATCCTTGAATGCATTTATAATAAGTTGGTGCATATGGTTTTTATCACCTTTTTTTTAAGGAACTTCCCGTACTTAAATATGGGATTTATCACTTTTTTTCATATTGAGAGGGTGTGTTAAAAATACTAGTATTAAAAGATTGTTCCTCTAATAGTTTAAACTCTTTTTAAAATGAGATGATCGATTTTCATATTTTAATAATATATTCAAACTTTATGTGGCGAAGTTAAAGTGTGGTTAATTATCCCATAAAAAGTCCCATCACTATGTGTTTTTGGTGACCACCGACGCTAATCATGCAATAAATTAGTCGTGCTTCTTCATTTATTTCATTTTGTTTAGACATTTATTCAGCTGACATTGACTTTTTTTTTTTTTTTTTTTCGTTGTGATGATCTGCTGACAAGGATTTAATGTAATAAGACGTGATCTTCATCGAAATTTACATTATAATCGAGGTAATAGATATTTTTCTGGGGTCTTAGATTATACTTTTTGCAAAATTATAATTTTTGTTCTTGTAATTTACTCTATTTAAATATTTAGTTCTTTTTTTTACGAATTTAGTTCTAAACATCTTACATTTGGTCATTTTACTATAAGAAAATAAAAAATTAGCGACAAAAAAATCAACTGACAATTTTAATATTGTCACTAATTATATATATTTAGTGACAAGAATGTTTATTTTGTCACAATAATGAATTTTATGATTTTAATAATTACTATTATTTTGTAAAAATTATTATTAGTGATAAAAAAAACGTGCATAAAGTTGTCACTAAATACAATTAGTGCCTCATGTATAGTGACAACCTAGTGACAATAAATAATTGTTATCACTATATTGTGTTGTCACTATAGTGATAATTTTATACAAAAAAAATTCACTAATAATTATATAGTGACAAGATGAAAAATATTGTCACTTAATACATATTTTTAGTGACAATTTTTAAATTATCATTTGATATTTTGTCACTAATATCATATTTTCTTATAGTATTTTTTGGTGAATTTAGTTCTGTGTTAACAATTTTGGTTCCTTTCACACTGGAATAGATCTCATTTTTCATCCTATAACTACGTTAGAACCAAAAATTATCAACACATGACTAAATTGACAAAAATGATTGAATGTGAGATGTTCACGACTAAATTTATTTTAAAAATTAATTAAATGTATAAATAGAATGAGTTACAAATTAATACTATTAACCACAATGAAATAAATTAATATGAAAATTTAAAATTTGACCTTATCTAATCAATATTTTTCACAACCTTATCTGTGATTAAGGTTTTTACCACGATTCTTAGATACGATCAAAACATTTGTCATAAATTTTAGTTGTAACTATACACCATCTACTAAAACAACAGTCAATTGCTATTGCATCATCATTGTTAATAATATTTTTGCTTTAGGTTATAATTAATAATAAAATTTTGACTATACTCTAGTTATAAGATACCATGCTATATATAAAAAGACATGGTACAATATTCGTGACTTTCATGACATAAACCTAATTGATTTAATTGAAAACAAAAGCAAATTGAATTTTTTATTTTGAATTTTCTTGCATATTATATTTCACGTATATTAAGATTACAATGTTTGTTTTATTCAAAGAAAAAATTATACACGTAGAATCTATATCACTGTAAAAAAATAGTTTAATAGCAACAAAAAAAATTATTGCTGAAATCAGCGTTGAACTAATTAGCAAGTCTTATTCTCGTTGCTAATCTGCACTACTTAATATATATTTTAAACAATTCGTTGCTAAATTTTTTAGTAAGTAAATTTTCGTTGCTAATTTCATTAGCAAGTAAATTTCATGTATTAAATATAATGCATTAGCAACAAAAAATTTACTTGCTAATTACCTCGATGTTAATTTTTTTTGTTGCTATTGAACGTTTTTCTTGTAGTGTATATTAATTAAAATAAAAAAGATTAATAAAATTTAGAAATAATTATACTGTCATCCCCTGAGAATTGATGTGATTACACGTAGATCCCATGTACTTTGGAAAATTACACCTAGTACTCCTAACATTTGTACACATCCAACAAATTAATTTGCTGAAAATGTACGTGAGAACTAAAAATCGAGAAAATTTCCAAGTTATAGGATCCAATGTAAGGTAATCGTAACAAATGAGATAATATATAGGATCAAAAATATAATTTTTTCATTACTAAATAGAAAATATAATATGATATGGAATAGAAAATCCAATCCACTCATTTACCTATCTCGATTGCCCTTGCCCTTGAACAGACTAGACGAGATGGTCTAGCGTGACAATGAAGAGCCCGTCAGGATAGCCAACGGATGACGCCTAAAACCCTTGTTAGGGTTTTCGAAACTTATCAACGGTGATAGAAACCAGTTCAATTTATGAACCCTAATTGGATGGATTTAGGCAAGTCATCCTTGGCTACCAAACTACACTCTTCATCTCCATACCAGACCTCTCTTCCTTAACATTTTCGGACCAATTGCTGCTTAATATTTCATCGTAAATGAGCCGTATCTATATATAGTGTCCGAAAGAGAAAAGGATATTAGATTCAAAGCGCCGCGTTTCTCAGTCATACGGCCTTCCAAGGCTTAATCCGACATGCATTTATATGCAGATCATGTGGAATTATTCTCATCTCTTCAGAGGATATATTCCTCACACTATGTGGACCAGTTATTGTCATTACTCTTTGATTCATTTCAACTCGCGGGGACCAAAAAGAAAGGAATTTGAGGTTGCACAAAATAAAAACTTCATTTATTTTGTAATAAATGATACAGTTTCAACTCTTAGTTCCAGCAAAAATGTGCTAGAGCTCTCTAAATCTAGCTCTTTCTCTTGACAACAATCCAATGACCCCCTCAGAGATGAGCTGGGGTGGACATGTTTATAATACGTACGTATAGAGGTAGTAATTTTGGTCTTGTTGAATCAATTTTGACAATTTGATCCTATAATTAAATAAAGTTGACAATACGAGGACAATTATTTATATGATGGAAAATTCATAAATTGGCTGAAAATCCCCAAATTAGCATGTCACGAGCACAACATATGCAACTTTTCAGTGAAATTGGCTGGAATCGTCCTTAATTCACGAATTTCAAAAAATTACGGGATCAAATTACAAAAACATATTTGTACTGGACTAAAAATTATTTCATTTTAATATATATTTTTATGACAACTTTATGATTGTCATTTATTGTTTTGTTGATAATATATTATTATATTTTGTTATATATTTATATTATTATAAAGAGAAGAGGTTTTATAGATACAAAATGGTAGTTTTTATACCACTACACCAAATTATTTATCTATACTATTATAAAAAGAAGAGGTCTATAGATACAAAATGGTAGTTTTTATACCACTACACCAAATTCCATCTAGCGTTCAATGGAATTCGTTGCTAACGAACGTTTATATATTTTCATCTTTGATCAAGTGTGTATATGATGAAAGCTGAAAAGGGTTTCTAGGCGTCATCCGTTGGCTATCCTGACTGCCTCTTATTCATCGTGTTAGACCGTCTCTTCTACTCCACCTCTATTGGCCAAATTACCTTTTACGTCCCATAAAGAAGGGACTTTTTCAATTCAATCCCACACTTTATGAAATTTCTGATTTGGTCTCATTTTTAGACAAAAAGTTGTCAACTTAGTCCCAGAGCTATTTTCCATCAAATTTTAACAGAAGGGCGGACCCTATTAAATGGTTGTTAACGTTGGAGGAAAATTATACACATGATTTATCTACTCATTCCACCCCCAGATCGAACATCAAGTCACCCCCCCTAATCCAAAAAATCTCTTCAGCCACTCTCTTTCAAATTGCTTGTGACTACTAGTTTTGATTTCAAGAAAAGCACAAGATTTCAAGTGAAGGTTGTGAACATTGGCAGATTCGTGATGATGTCCTTGCAGCCCAGCCATCTGATCGAGTTGAGTACATCTGTCAATGTTCACTATCTTCACTTGATCGATCAGATGGTTGGGCCGCAAGAACATCGTCGCGAACCTGCCAATGTTCACTATCTTCACCTAAAATCTTGTGCTTTTCTTGAAATCAAACCAATAATCGCAAACGAATTTGAAGAAAATGGCTGAAGAGATTTTAAGGTTAGGGGAGGGGGGCATGACCTAATGTTCGATTTGGGGTTGGATTGAGCAGACAAATCACGTGAGAATCATGTGTGTAATTTTTCACCAACTTTAATAGTCATTTAATGGGGTCTCCGTCCTTCCGTTAAAACTTCACGAAAAATGGGGTCTGAGACTAAGTTGACAACTTTTTGTCTAAAAATGGACCAAATCAAAAATTCTGTAAAGCGTAGAATTGAATTGAAAAAATTCCTTCTTTATGGGACGAAAAAGATAATTTAGCCCATCCCTATTTTTCAGACACTAGCTAGGAGGGCTTCATCTTCCTTTTGTTCAAAAGCGACCAAGAAGGGTACACTTTTATCTTTATCTATCTTTTAATCATAAAATTTTGAGTGATTTTGGCCCCAATCATCAGCAGCGACTGAGGCATTCAGGGTTACGATGGATTACTCGCAAGTGCAACCCTCGTATTGGTAGAGAGTATCAGTACCTTAATCATCTTATTAATGGAAGTGGTTTATTCTGAGTAATGGAGCCAATCTAGCTAGTGGTGGAAATATAGGCTAGAACCTCTAGTCTAATCCAACCTAAATATAATCGCCGCATGAGAATTGACATAATAACAAATATTTTTTTTATTATTTGAAAAATTAAAAGTACCTTCCTCAAATATAAATTATGTAGTCCCTATACACTGAGATAAAAATTATTACTTTATTCTTATTAAAAAAAAATTTTAAAAAAAGCCTTTAAGAAAATGTAAAGGAACTTTGAGGGTGGACAAAGAAAATAAAAGTGTTGCACTTTTAGTCCCAACTTCATTGAAATTGTTAAATGATGCATGAAAAACCAACTCTGACCATTCAAAGGTGGTTTTGATGGCTTGAAACCACTAATTCGTTTTTAGAGGGAATTGGATCAGATTTTTCAACTATTTTGGAGGGAATTTCTTATAGGGATTATTATTCAACTCCTTTTGTTGGTTGTATGTATTTTAATATCTTGGTTTAGCTAAATTTATGTAATTTTTTATTTGCAATTATGTAATGATATAATTAAAATAAAATATTAAATTTTGTGATTGTAAAATTAAAATATTAAAATCACTGCAATTTTGTAATGATAATTAGTATTTTTTTTCATAAGGGGGATTTTGAACATTTCATATATCACATGGGCACTTGAAATTTCCCCTTATTCAAATTCTGTTCATATTATTTCTTATTTGAAAGATATTGCTATTTTTTTAGAAAAATTATTTTTTTCGTCCTTTAACTTCAGCCTCTATTAGTTTTAATTCTATATATAAGTATGTCTTTTATTTATTTAATCCTATAAATTATGAAAATGATGATAAATAATCGTTCGATTGTCGGGATTTTAGTTTTTGGTAGGAATGATGATATGACAGCCAAGTTGGACAATTTTTGGAGTTTTTTAATCCTACGTGGCTTTGGACATGAATTGAAAGACACAGGACATGTTTTAAAGGGAAGAAAAAAATAAATTATATTATATGTATAATTATAACTTAAAAAAAAAAAAATCCCCTCCCCCCACCCCCACCTTCGTCAGCCGCCTACCCTCCTCCCCACCCTCTGGCGCCCTCGATAGTGGGAGATGACCGTCGCCCCCAATTGCATCGCCCCCAGAGGTAAAGGGTGACCGCGGCCGCCTGGACAATAACAGATCTGGGTGACACCGTTGTCTAGAGGCTACGAGGGTGCACCACCATCGCCCTCCTCTGCGGGGTTGGGAGTGGCTCCATCACCTTCACTACCATTTAAAAAAAAAAATAATCCATTGCGTTGGGCGACCCAGTCGTCCAAACAATAATAGATTTGGGCAATGTCGTTGCCTTCACCATCATTTAAAAAAAATAAAAAGTTCATTAGATATTAATTAATTTAATTAAAAGTAATTATTTTTTTTAAAAAAGTAAGTTTTAAAAAAGAAAAGTTACAAATATTTTAAAATTTTAAAAATATTGATTTATTTTTTAAATTTTATAATAATATAAAAAATTATTTAATTATATTTATATAATTTATTAAAATATATTTTTTCAATAACACATGGACGTACAGGTGGATAAGTTATTGGACATTTCAACAAGTATCTGCCACGCGTGCAATTTCCGACTTGAATACAAAATTGTGCCAGAGAATTCATTGTCAAAACCCTATATCGGACTTAATTTCATCATTTTTTAAACTAACAGGAGTAATTAAATAAATGACATTCTTAAAGAACTAAAAGTAATAGAGGGTAAAATTAACAGACCATTTGATTCAAAATTACAAGAAAGAGCCCTTGAATTAACATTATAAAAAGTCAAATTCGAAAGTGAAGGAGATCAACGTGAAGATTTTATCTTCGAATTGTAAAATATCAAATTTTTAATTTTGAAGAAGAAGAATCAAAGAATTAGAAAGAGATTGTACCTATTTTTATCTATCAAATATATATTTTTTATTTTTGATGATTTTCTTGTATTTTGATTTTTTGACATAATAGATTTTTTGTTCACAAAATTAAGACAACGCATTTTCAACAAAGAGTTTGTTGCAAAATCCCTCTCAAATTATGTCCTTGTCGCAACCAGTCGGAAAAGCTGGCGCAAATACCATGTCGTCCGAAATTTCCAATGGTGTTCTGCAATGACACGTTTCCTCGCACACGTGGCGCATGCCTTAAGATGGCCGTGAACAATTGGGACGAAACTTCATCTCTATGTTTGGTTTGATTTTCTTCCCATCTCCGAGATGTTTTGGGTAATTTTGGCACGTTCTCTTATATATATATACATTCACTTATAAATAAATAAATATTACTATATATATATACATTTATAAAAATATATAAAAGAGATAGGATCTGATAATGAATATATATATTATATTTATATTATAAATACAATATAATATATATTTATATATAAATAAATGTCTATAATTTTTAAAAATTTATAAATTATATTTAAATATATATAAATATATTCAATTTTAAAATATGTTTTTATAATGTTGACAAGATTTGAATCGTCCATTTATAAGAGATGAAATCTCTAATGGTGTATAAATAAGGTATAAATAAGGGTAAAAATGACATTTGTCAAATACAAAATTAAAAAAAATTAAAAAAAGGCGTGTGTGGTGCACCAACTGCACGATGGGGGTGTTTTGCCCTATTTTGAAGATCACAGGGGGATTTTCTGTTGTTCTTTTTTTTTTTTTATTACAATAGGGTATGTTAAATATTTATAAAAACATAGGGGGCTAAATTGGATTTTACCCATATTTTTAGTAATAATTTTAACATTATCACTTAATATTTTATTGCTAATTTTATATATTTTGTTGCAGTGAATATCAATTTGCATATTATACATTGTTAATTGGTCGGGAACTATTCTTATACATGTTAATTGCGCACTACTATCAGATAACATACTTGGTTATTTTGGAGAGTTCACATGTATTTACCAGAATATTGGAAAAATAATGCAAATCATAATTTGGTCCATTTCAAAGGGTTGAATATATGTTATATATATATATATATATATATATATATGTTGACCTCTTGAATCTGTTCCTTTTAAGATTCGTCAAAACCTTATCAATATGGAATGTCAGAGGGAACAAATAGCCATAATGGTCAACTTGATCCCATCGACTCATATTCAAGAACAAAATTAACCAACCTCAAAACATACATATAGCGATATATTGATATGAAATTAAATCCACGATATAATTATTGGTATATTTTATTTTTATCGGATATGAAATTGCTTGTAGATATGGTATGTGTTACATATTGAGGGGAAATTAAATTGTATTTTTGTCTCATAACTTAGTTCCTACACATTTTTAGTCTTACTTTTTAGGGAATTCTTGAAAATAGTCCCATAATTTTAAAAGTTTCTGACTTTGTCCTCCTACCAATTTTCCTTAGGAAATTGACCAAAAAAAACTACGTGCAAGTTACGGGGCCTTTTCCCACCATTCTGGAAGACAATGGCACATGATTTGCACGTGGATTTTTTATCAATTACTAACAGAAGTTGGTATGACAGTTGATAATAAATTTTTTACAAGTTATAAAATTATTTTCGAGAATATCATAATTAATCAATTGGACTTAAAATGTATTGGGCCTAATACTATAAGAAGAAAAATGCAATTTCCGTTCATATTAACATGCAATATATTCTGCATTTTCATGTTTACGAATAAATATAGAAAAACACTTGTGTGTATACAAGAACTTGGGTTTTTTATATCAATTAATGAGGGCAAAATATTTTTTTAGTCCCGTTAAATAGGATCAGACTTGTTTTGGTATCATTATTTATCCAAGTGTAGGTTTTGGTCCCATTAAACCCAAATTCAGGCTTCTTTGGTCCTAATAAGACATTTGTCATGCTCTGCACATGACTTATTGGAACCAAATAAGCCTTTGGGCTTATTTGGTCCCGGACATAGACGGAGTTAATAAGTCATGTGCTCTGCACAATACTTATTGGGACCAAATAAGCTTGAATTTGGGTTTAATGGAACCAAAACCTATATTTGGATAAATAATGGTACCAAAATTGAGTTTGACCCTGTTTAACGGGACTAAAAAAATATTTTGCCCCAATTAATGAACTAAATACAAAGTCAAGATTGTATCTATACATATCTGGTTGATCAAAATTTCTTATTTCCATGTATATATATACATACATATATATATATATATTGATTGGAGACAGTCAACGTGAAGGGATATGGCAATGTATGGTCCTTCATACTGCAGAATCTATTCCTTTGAGAGGAATTTGAATAACCCTAAATTATTTTGCATGAGAGCGAAGTCCGTTACCAACGCATGCAGCAAACCTCGAAAGGCCAAGAACCAGAAACGATGCTGCTGACGCTTTGAATCTTTTCGCCGTCTATATATACTCATCATGCAATATTGAAATGTAGCAGCAGAAAGAAGATTGACATACGTCGAAAGAGGAGAGGTCTTGTATGAAGACTAAGATCCTAGTTTGGTAGCCAAGGATGACTTGCCTAAATTCCATCAAGCGTTCATGTAGATTAGTGGAATTCGTTCCTAATGTACATTTATGTAATTGATCTTTGATCGAGTGTATGATGAACGCTGACAAGGGTTCTAGGCGTCATCCGTTGGCTATCCTGACCGGCACTTGTCCGTCATGCTAGACCGTCTCTTCTGTTCTATCTTTGTTTGTTTCCTGGGAACGAGCTTGGGGGGATACGATCTTCATGTATTCAAAGGCGAACAACCAAGAAAGGTACATATACGTGAATTGTAGCATGAGATGTCCATTTATCAAGTTGTTTTTGTTAGTTTATTTCATAGTCGTCATTATATGTAGTTTTAGAAGGTGTTTGGCTAAGTTTATAAGCTCCTCAAAACATCTTATAAGATGTTTGAGAGCTTATAAGCTCTAAAAAATCGTTTGGCAAATTTTTTTTGAAAGAACTTATAAGATCTCAAAATAAAATATTTTAAATCTTATAAGATCTTTTTAAAAAAGTTAAACTTTCCTAACTTTTTTTATAAGATCTTATAAGCTCTATGCAATTAATAATTGATAAGACAAAAATAACTTTATTGATTTGCTATATTTGAATTTTACCCTTAACATGACAAACATATTTTTAACAACAAAAAATTCCCCCCCCCCCCCTTCCTCTCTCTCTATACGTGTTGCCTCCCTCCCCCTTCTCCTCTTCTCTCTCTCTCTCTCTCTCTCTCTCTCTCTCTATATATATATATATATATATATATATAATATCATCTCTTCTTCTCATATTTATATAATTATGACATTAATTATGTAATTAATATTAATTTTTAATTATTATAATTATAAAAAAAATATGCTACTGATATTATATGTTATAATATGGTTAAAAAAAGTCATTGAAATTAACAAAAAATATATCAATTATATATCTACGTTAATATTCGATTAGCATGAATGTTAATATTATTTCGATGCAAAAATTTAAAGATAATAATTTGTCAATTTTTTGTTTTTGAAAAAAAAATCTATTAATTTTTATTTAGAGTTAAACAAATGTATACTATTTATGAAAGTATTTTAAAAATATTCAAATACAAAATATGTCAACAAAAATAACAATTTATTTGATTGTAATAGTATCATGTCCGTTTTGATCATTTTACTAATAAAAAGATCTTATTATGCCAAACACCCTAACATCTTATAAGATATGAAAACATCTTATAAGCTTTAACATCTTATTTTATCCAAACACTTCAAGAGCTTATTTTCAAAATAAGCTCCTAAAACATCTTATAAGATATAGGAGCTTATAAAATGTCTTAAAAAAGCTTAGCCAAACACCCTCTTAGTTTCATTAGTTGGATTTGAAGCTAATGCTCTAATTATGTCCAAGTTATAGCTATGATTGGAAAGTTGGAGTAGTATAAACTTAGGGTAAGTTGCATAAATTCAGTTTGTTTATTATAATTACAAATTTACACTTTTTAAAGTTTTGGCTTTGTCTTATATTTATCTCTTTCTTTAGGATTTGACCAAAGATTTGCATGACACTCCTATTTGTACTCAAATTTTTGTAATTGAATTTGACCGTTTGTAATCCGATTGGATTTTTCATTTTAGGATTGATTATGTTTAAAACCCCTCTAAAGATACGAATCACTTACTCCCAAAAAATTAAAAATTATACTGACACCCCTTGATATAGTGCAAGTTGTCGATCAAACGTTGTATAATGGTTGCAACAAATCCTAATTGTCGGTAGTTGTTAAGCTTATGAACATCAAGGTCAAGCACAATATGTATAATATATGCGTTGATTAGGTGCCCAAGTGAACTAGTGACCTATCACCTGACCCCATTACCCCAACAGCGCTCCTCGACAGCCCTCCCTTTGGTCACTGTCACCACCGCCACCACAAACAACGCCCCTCAACTTCCCCCACCAGGCGCAATCACTACCGTCGCCACCGCCAACAACCCTCAACAGCCACCCCTTGACCGCCGCAGTCACCTGAAGGTAAATATTTTTTTTCTAAGATTTTTTTGAATTTCTAAATTTATGCAATTTTTAAATGTATAAATTGAATTTTGTGAAAGTGGTTGAATGTATTTTTTGAATTTTTCTGAATGTGATTTTTTCAAGTATGCAATTTATGGTTGAAGGTGATTTTCTGATTTTTGTAAATATTCTGAATTAGCTGTGTGCATTTTCTAAATTTTGTGAATTTTCTGAAATTAGAAAAATATTTGGGAATCTGACGTCCATTTTAGGGGAAAATATATTACACTTAGGAATATACAATAACATATTTTAAAATAATATATATAATACATACTCTAATATAATATTTTTTCAAATGTCAAATATACTGATATAATATATATACAATAGTACAAATATTCTAGAAATACTACCAATAAAATTATAATACTAACATAAAAATAAACTTTAATATATTATAATATAATTAAAGATACTAGAAAATACGATAAAACAATATTATATACTATAAAAATTCTAAAAATACTATAATATAGTAGAATATAGTGAAATATACTAAAACTACTATAATGTAGTATATATGTTAGATCAACTCGAAAATACTTTTTTCAATATATATATATATATATATATGTGTGTGTGTGTTAGATCACTCGAATGTTATTCACTTTTAAGATCAAAATTGTTTGTTCACAAGCATCCAGTGAGGAGCCAACTCAATTGTGCAATTATTTGTGATGAGGCATCAACTTTAATTTATAGAGTATTTATTAAATTTCAAAATAACATTTTTTTAATTTATTAAATACCTTATCTTTTAACTTAATTTAATTTTTTAAATAATATAATCCTTTTATCGAGGTAATAAGCATTTCGTGCAACCTACTAGTAATAGCAAAAGTACAAATTTGGATGAAATTGAGAATAATTTTGTTCTTTTGATCTCCCAAAAAAAAGTTAAAACATGTAAAACTATTGAAGAAATGGAAAATCAAGAGCAATTCTGGAGACATTTTGCTGTAGAGAATTTCAGATCTAGAGATGGAGAAGAAAGCACTGTTCGTGTACAGAACTTGGTTTAATTTCTAGAGCTATCTAAACCTATATATAGAAGAAGAAAGAATAAAGTAAAGTGTGACCCTAAACCAATCTAACAACTCTAACCAAAATCTGTTGACTAAGAAAAACAATTTAACAGAAACGTAGTTATGAAAGCGTTATCGAAAAATGCGACTTCTGTAAATGCGACTTCTGTGTTGTATTCTTTCAGCCCCCCCTCAAGTTGGAGGCGCGATGGCATCCCGAAGCCCCAACTTGACAAGTAACGAAGTAAACCGCGCGCCAGTGAGGTTCTTCGTAAACAAATCAGCTAGCTGCACAGTGCCGGAAACATGTGAAGGGAAAATGAAACCAAGCTTGAACTGATCGCGGACCACGTGGCAGTCAATGTCCAAGTGCTTGGTGCACTCGTGAAAGACAGGATTCTTCGTAATATGGATGGCTGCTTGATTGTCAACAAAGAACGGAATAGGCCAAGGAACAGTCACCCGAAAATCCTGCAAAAGGTAGGATAACCACATTAGTTCACAAACAGTAGAAGCTATGGCACGATATTCGGCTTCCGCCGAAGACCGGGACACGGTCGTTTGCTTCTTAGTTTTCCATGATATCAGGGAAGAGCCAAAGAAGACACAGTAACCGGTCAAGGAGCGACAAGAGTCGAAGCACGAAGCCCAGTCAGCGTCAGAGTAGGCCGTAATCCTGCAATCGCAATCAGCCGCAAAGAATAAACCTTTCGTAAGAGACCCCTTTACGTAGCGGAGCACATGAATGGCGGCGTCCCAGTGTTGCTGGGTAGGACGTTGAACAAACTGACTGAGTTGTTGGACGGCATGAGATAGATCTGGCCGTGTGAAACCCAGGTACAGGAGTCGCCCAACCAAGCGTCGATAAGGCTCCGGATCAGCCAAAAGGCCGTCCGAGTCCTCAGTGAGCTTGAGGCCGGGCGGAAGCGGTGTATGCGTCGACTTTGCTTGAGACAGCCCGGCATCAAGTATAATATCGGCAGCATACTTACGTTGAGAGACATAAAGGCCACTGTTGGATCGGGCAATCTCGAGCCCCAGAAAAAATTTCGCGGGACCGAGATCTTTGATCGAAAAATGGGAGTCCACGTATGTCTTCACCTCTTGAATGAGCTGTTCACAGGTTCCTGTAACCATAATATCATCAACATAGACAATTAGAGCTAAAAAATGTGAGTCTGTATTTTTAAGGAAAAGACAAGGGTCATTGGAGGACTGGTGGAAGCCATATGTAATCAGCGTTGAGGTAAATTCCGTGTTCCACTGCCGGGAGGCTTGCTTCAAGCCATATAACGAGCGTTTCAAGTGACACAACAAACCGGGTTTGGCGGGATAACCCTCCGGGGGATGCATGTAAACCTCTTCGTCGAGGTACCCGTGCAAAAACGCATTATTCACGTCAAGTTGATGGATGCCCCAGCCCTTCGCGGCAGCCATAGCCAGGAAGACCCGCACCGTGACGGACTTTGCTACCGGAGAAAAGCATTCATTGTAGTCGACCCCGGCAATTTGGTTGAAACCTTTTGCGACCAACCGCGCCTTACATCGGTCCAAGGAACCATCGGCCTTCAATTTAACTTTGTAAACCCATTTGGAGCCGATAGCCCGTTTTCCATGTGGAAGTGGCTTGAGTTCCCAAGTATGATTCTTGTCCAATGCGTCCAGTTCGTGGCGCATAGCTTCTATCCATTCAGTTTTCTGACTCACTTCAGCATAGGAACGGGGCTCCTGCAAGTCAGTAATGCGAGTCAGACAAGCCATATAATCAGGTGATAAAATAACCTGTGAAGTAGCAGCACTATGGCAGACAAAGTCTTGCATCCACAAAGGCTGAATTCGCTCCCTGGCGGACCTCCGAACAACGGCTGGAACAGCAGCGTGCGGAGAAGACTCTTGCACCAAAATAGGTACTGTGACAGCAGGGGGTGGAGGCTCGGTTTGTAGAGGAGCTGGAACTGGTGCATACCCATGCACCTGTTCAAAATCCAAGTTACCCTGCAAGTCATTACCTATATCAGTATCTAAAGGCAGCAAAGGATACGGTGGATCAGAAGCGAGTGTTGAACCAGATGAAAAAGGAAAAACAGATTCATAGAACACAACATCTCGAGAGACGAATGCATGAGGAGTTTGCATATCATAAACTTTATAACCTTTTTGGCCGTGACTATATCCAATAAACACGCACTTGGAAGCTCTACTATCAAATTTATCTTTTGCGGGCGAGGTGTTCGTGGCAAAGGCTAAACAACCAAAAATACGTAGATGACCGTAGGAAGGGGTTCGACTATATAGGAGTTCAAATGGGGTCTTCCAATTCAGCAAAGGTGAGGGGAGCCTATTGATAATATGTGTAGACGTAAGCAAGGCTTCTCCCCAAAACTTCCTAGGAAGATTACTTTCAATCATAAGAGCTCGAGCAACCTGAACCAAATGTTTGTGCTTTCGTTCCACGACCCCATTTTGTTGGGGTGTGTATACACACGACCTGTGATGTTCAATCCCCAAATCAGCAAATAAGTTCTGACAATCTTTACTAAGGAATTCACTCCCATTATCCGACCTAATCTTCAATACCTTAGCCCCAAATTGTGTTAAAACAAAGTTACAAAAATTCTTGAGATGTGTCACACTTTGAGATTTATGTTGCATGAGAAAAGTCCAAGTGCATCGTAAGAAATCATCCACAATAGTAAGCATGTAGTGACATCCGGTTAATGATCGTTCTTTATAAGGCCCCCAAATATCTACATGGAAAAGTTCAAATGTTTTCCTAGTCCGAATTCCGCTAAGTGGAAATGACAACCTTTGTTGTTTCGCCTTAGGACAAACGTCACAGACAGCATTCTCAACACAAATTTTATTGTCTAGTAAGCAAGCATGTTTAAGCACATGTACAGATGTATGTCCTAAACGTCTATGCCATACGTTGGCTTCCTTAGGAATTACATAGCAAGAAAAAATGCGAGATTCATCATTATAATGCGCAGGCTTATTCAGCATATCAGAAAAAGAAAGCTTATTCAACACATATAGTCGTCCATGCATTCGTCCCACTGCCTGTGCTTTACCAGTCATCCGGTCCTGCAAAACGCACTTGGATGAGCAAAAGCTGCATGTGATACGTGAGAATTCACACAGTCTTTGAACAGAGATCAGGTTGTATTTGAAGGAAGGAACAAAGAAAACTTGTGTCAGTGTGATATTGTCAGATAGTTTTACCTCACCTACCAACTTCACATCTCGCTTACTTCCGTCCGGAAGACATATTCGTACCATTTTGTCAGGAATAGAAAAGTTACTAAAATGTTCAAGGTTACCACTCATGTGATTGGTGGCTCCCGAGTCCACTATCCACTCATCAGCATCCAATTTAGAGTGAAAAGAGTTCAAAGCAACGTTACCTGCAAAGGTCTCCGGACCAACAATCTGAGCAAAGTTCACATGGAGTGGATCATTGTGTGTCGTGTTCCTCATCAGCTGCACTAGTTCCATGATAGCGTCTGATAGTGACAATTGAGTTGTAGTAGACTTATCATCACCAATTTCAGCATCCACCTGAAAGGCTCCTTTTTGGCTTCCTGAAGGTCCTGCATTCTGCCTCTTTCTTCGCTGATCCGTCAATGTTTTGTACCAGTCCAGCACGCCAGTAATCTTAAAACATGTCTCACGTGTGTGACCTGTTCTCCCGCAGTTGTCACAACTGAGCTGCTTCTTATCCGCTGAAAATTTTTTTCTGTTATCACCTTTATAGTGATATACGCCTTTTCCTTTTCTATCGTCTTGTGTCTGAGCCTGCATTGCCGCATTCTGAGCCTCAGATCCTGCAACTTCTCCGAGACCGAGGTTCACTAATCGTTGTTTCTCCACCCTCTGTATCATTGAGTAAGCCTTATGTACCGGCGGTAAAGGATCTAAGGCTAATATCTGGTCACGAATACTGTCATAGGACTCATTAAGCCCCATGAGGAATTGCATAACTTGATTTTCAGAATTATGATCTTGCACTGCTTGATTAGATCCACAATGACAGCCACAAGTACATTGTGGAGGTGGCCTAAGATAGATCAACTCATCCCAAAGACATTTCAGCTTAGTGAAGTAATCAACGACCGACATATTTCCTTGACTAATCGATGCTATTTCTCTCTGCAATTGATATATCAAGGCTCCATTACAATCTCCAAACCTTTGTTCCAGCTCTTTCCATAACTCATGAGCAGAACCGGCATACAGAAAAGCGTGTCGAATCTCCTTAGAAATAGAGTTGAGCAGCCAAGAGAACACCATCGAGTCAGTTCGATCCCATAGTTCATATTCAGGCGAATTCGGTGGAGGTTTTACAGCCGTTCCAGTAACAAATCCTAGCTTCATCTTCGCTCGTAACACTATCCTAGCCGAGCGACTCCAAGCGAGGTAATTTTGAGCTGTTAGCGGAGTGCTAACCAACAACATACCAGGGTTCTCGGACTGTAGCAGCTGCAATCCGACCTCAATCGCTCTCCTCTGTTCAGCACCGCCTGCGTTTCCTCCAACCACGAGCTCAGGCTGTGGCGCCGCAGCAGGCGGTGGTTCCGGCGCTCCAGGTGCTGCCGGTGCCGCAGGTGCTGCCATGAGTGCAGCTCGCCAATCTCCCACCATTGGGAATACGTAGGTAACAGCAACAATAGCAAAGGAAAATAAGGTACAGAGACCTTCACATGGAAGGCTCTGATACCATGAAGAAATGGAAAATCAAGAGCAATTCTGGAGACATTTTGCTGTAGAGAATTTCAGATCTAGAGATGGAGAAGAAAGCACGGTTCGTGTACAGAACTTGGTTTAATTTCTAGAGCTATCTAAACCTATATATAGAAGAAGAAAGAATAAAGTAAAATGTGACCCTAAACCAATCTAACAACTCTAACCAAAATCTGTTGACTAAGAAAAACAATTTAACAGAAACATAGTTATGAAAGCATAATAGAAAAATGCGACTTCTGTAAATGCGACTTCTGTGTTGTATTCTTCCATATCTCATGATATCACTGGGACGCATAATAATTAAAATTAGTGTCTGAAAATATTTAGTATCCCAATACATACAAGTTCAGAAAGGAATGAAATTTGTTGTTAGAGCATGGAATTACACAGCTGGACTTAAGTCGTGAAATTCAGCCTGCACTACAACAAAGTAAACGTGTTTTTGTGGCAACCAAATCCATACAAGTTCCCACCGTATTTAAGCCACTGCAACAAACAAAGAAGATAGACCTGAATGGACTACACCTTATGGGAAAACTTGACAACATATACAGTTACAGAGATACATTTCTCAATCGATGTCGAAAGTATTTGTCACAAAAGAGGACTAAAACACGATGGTTAGCAACTTAGCACTTGTAATAAATTACAACTTCCTGTATAATAAATAACTGAAACTTCACGGCTTGCAATTCACATCTATAACCACTGGAATCGGCATAGCATGCTATCGATTAAAACCTGATGGTAACCATTCTAAGCCTGCGACTTGGGGATCTTGCAATCTCTTGGAACGATATCTCCTCAGTCCGTCTTAATTCCTTCTCCCTCCAGCTGCTGTTTCTTAGGCTCGGCAGGGAAGTATTTTACACCTACCATGTCTCCTACCCTGCTGATAACCTGATAGAAATACAAAGTTTCACCGGTAAATTATAGAATGATAAAGCCCGTTATCTTTCCTTAACCCGTACACATGGAACTCGCCACCAAAGGATTTGCAATCTCACAAGGGGGAATGGGAAAAGGCAAACAAAAATTCTGGTCAGTGTATTTATCTATGATTTCCAGTTGCACCATGTTAAGACGGCACGTGCAATAGTTCTCCAGATTTCTCACTGAATATGCAGGTCCCTAACTAATTCACAAATCTTGTAAATCACGTGGAATGGTTATCTGTCATGCTATGCCGATCAGAACCTTGGCTACAAGTTGTAGTTATAAACTGCAATATCGGAATTATAATGTGTTGATAGTTCACAATGCATTGGCATCTCAGAAAGAAGCTTGCTAAAAAGGAAAATTTATGAGCCAAAGAATATTCATTGTGTTGGAAAAAACAGAGAGCAGGTAGCATAAACTAAATTTTTTTTCAAAAAAAAAGATTTTCGAAATGACATTTTAATAAAAGAATTTGTTTATGTCTAAGAATTATGAGGGAAAGCTAAAACAAAGTTTCGTAGAAAAGAAAATGCAAGTTTGTCGAAAAAAGGAGGTTCTGTAGACCGGAAAAGTTTAGAACCAAAGCAAATTCATTGTGGAGAAAAACAGTGATGAAGCAGTTTAAACTAGAAATTTGAAAAAGAATAGCTTTTCGAAACGATAATTTAATAAAAGAACTCGATGTATAAGAATCACGAGTGCGAGCTAATTTAAGAAAGATTTAGCTTAAACTAAGAATTTTTTAGAAATACTAGTTTTTCAAAATGAAAGCGACATAAAGGATACGTTTCTTGATAAGAATCAGGAGGCTAGGTTGATTTAAGAAATGAAAATGCAAGTTAGTTTAAAGAACGAAATTTTCTAGAAAGAAAAAAATTGAGAACCAAACCAAATTCATTGGGAGGAAAATTAGAGAAGACATAGCTTAGACTAGGAATTAATTAAAAAGACTAACTTTGGGAAACAACATTTTAATAAAAAGATTCGTTAATGAGCTCATTTAAAAAAGGAAGGTTCATAGAAAGAAAAGTTATAGTTTAAAAAAGGAAGTTTTGTAAAAAGGAATATTTGAGAACAAAATCAAGTTTGTAAGGGAAAAACAAAGGAGTAGGGAGCTTGAACTAAGAATTTTTTTTTAAAAAAAAAAAAACTCGCTTATTGAACGACAATTTACCTAAAGTATTCGTTTATGTATAAGAATCAAAGGGAAAGCTAAGTTAACAAAGGAAGTTTTGTAGATAGTAAAAAAAACAAGTTATCTTGAAAAAGGAACTTTTGTAGAAATGAAATTTGAGAACCAAAGCAAATTCATTTTTGAGAGAAATAAGAGAAGATATAGCTTAAACTAAGGAATTTTTAAAAATACTAATTTTTGGAAAAGAAAATTTCATAAAGGGATTCGTTTCTGAATAAGAATCACGAGGTCAAGCTAATTCAAGAAATAAAGTTTTGTAGAAAGACAAAACACAATTTTATTTAATGAATGAAGTTTTGTAGAAAGAAAAATTTGATAACCAAGGCAAAATTGCAATGTTGGTCCCACTAGATAGGGTCGTTCTTACTTTTCATCCCAAGCTTTACGTGTCGACACCTATAGTCCCAAAACCCCAAAAATTTGACACTATTGCTCCCACGTTGTTAAGTACTGACGGAAACTTCACGTGTTGGTTAACGGGGGGGTTTTCAAAACACAAGAGGTTTTTCTCCTATTTTTAAAACTTATGGGGCACTTTTATAAGCTTTTTCGAAAAATATGGGAGGTAAAATAAAAATTTTCAATTTTTTTGTCAAGTCAACGATCGTTGACTAATGGCACGTGACATGTTGTTTCCGTCAACACTTAAAAGCGTAGGAACCATAGTGTCAAAATTTTAAGGTTTTGGGACTAAAAGTATTAACACGTATTCCTTGGGACGAAAAGTAAGAAAGACCCTATCTAATGGACCCTATCTAATAAAAGAATTCGTTTATGTATAAGAATCATGAGGAAAAGCTATCTAAGAGATGAAGTTTCGTGGAAAAGAAAATGCAACTTTGTTGAGAAAAAAAGGTTATGCGGGAAGTAAGAGTTTAGAACCAAACTAAATTCATTGTGGGGAAAACAGAGATGAAGTAGCTTAAACTAGAAATTTTGAAAAAGAATAGCTTTTTGAAACGATAATTTAACAAAAGGACTCGTTTATGTAAAAGAATCAAGAGCACAAGCTAATTTAAAAAGAGTTAGCTTAAACTTAGAATTTTTTAGAAATACTAGTTTTTCAAAATGACAACTTCATGAGAGGATTAGTTTTTGGATAAAAATCAGGAAGCTAGGTTGATTTAAGAAATGAAGTTTCCTTTTTTTGAGTCAAAGAAAATTCATTGTGTGGGGAAAAACAGAGAGTAGGTAGCATAAACTAAGAATTTTTTTCAAAAACCAGATTTTCGAAATGACATTTTAATAAAAGAATTCGTTTATGTATAAGAATAATGAGGGAAAGCTAATTATGAAACGAAGTTTCGTAGGAAAGAAAATGCAAGCTTATCAAAAAAAAGGAGGTTTTGTAGACCGGAAAAGTTTGGAACCAAAGCAAATTCATTGGGGGGAAAAACAGTTATGAAGTAGTTTAAATTAGAAATTTTGAAAAGGAATATCTTTTCGAAATGATAATTTAATAAAAGGACTCGATGATGTACAAGAATAACAAGTGCGAGCTAATTTAAGAAAGATTTAGCTTAAACTAAGAATTTTTTAGAAACACTAATTTTTCAAAATGAAAACTTCAAAGAGGATTCGTTTATTGATAAGAATCAGATGGCTAGGTTGATTTAAGAAATGAAAATGCAAGTTAATTTAAAGAAAGAAATTTTCAAAGAAAAAAAATTGAGAACCAAACCAAATTCATTGTGGGGGCAAAACTAGAGAGGATATAGCTTAGACTAGGAATTTATTAAAAAGACTAGATTTGGGAAACGACATTTTAATAAAAAGATTCGTTAATGAGCTAATTTAAAAAAGGAAGGCTCATAGAAAGAAAAATTATAGTTTGAAAAAGGAAGTTTTGTAAAAAGGAATATTTAAGAAACCGAGTTTTGTTGAAAAGAAAATGCAAGTTTGTTGAAAAAATGAGGTTCTGTAGAACGGAAAAGTTTAAAAACAAAGCAAATTAATTGTGGGGGAAAACAGAAATGAAGTAGCTTAAACTAGAAATTTTGAAAGAGAATAGTTTTTCAAAATGATAATTAAATAAAAGGACTCGTTTATCTATAACAATCATGAGTGCAAGTTAATTTAAGAAAGAAAAGTCTTGTAGAACGGAAAATGTAAGTTGGTCTAAGGAAGGAAGTTTTGTAGAAAGGAAAATTCGAGAACGAAAACAGATTCATTGTTGGGAAAGGGGGGGATACGAGAGGCGTTAGCTTAAACTAAGAATTTTTTAGACATACTAATTTTTCAAAATGACAACTTCATAAAAGGATTTATTTTTGAATAAGAATCACGAGGCTAGGCTGATTTAAGAAAAATGAAAATGCAAGTTAGTTTAAAAAACGAAATTTTGTAGAAAGAAAAGAATTGAGAACCAAACCAAACTCATCGTGGGAGGAAAATTAGAGAGGACGTAGCTTAAACTAGGAATTTATTAAAAAGACTAGCTTTACAAAATTACATTTTAATAAAATCAGTTTGTTAATATATAAGAATGACGAGGCAAGCTAATTTAGAAAAGGAAGGTTCATAGAAAGGAAAATTCTAGTTTCAAAAATGGAAGTTTTGTAGAGAGTAAATAACAAGTTTGCTTGAAAAAAGAAGTTTTTGTAGAAATAAAAATTTGGAAACCAATGCAAATTCATTGTTGAGGGAAATAGGAGAAGAGATAACTTAAACTAAGAATTTTTAATAAATACTAATATTTTCAAAAGACATTTTCATAATGGGATTCTTTTTTGAATAGGTAACGAGGATCAAGTTAATTTTGAAAATTGATGCAAGTTAATTTGACGAATGAGGTTTTGTAGAAAGGAAAATTTGAGAACCAAGGCAAAATCGCAACTTTGGTCCCACTAGATAGGGTCGTTCTTACTTTTGGTCCCAAGCTTACGTGTCAACACTTATAGTCCCAAAATCCTAAAATTATTACAAAATTGTTCACACGTCGTTAAGTGTTGATGAAAACGGCACGTGTTAGTTCACGTGCCATTAGTCAACGATCGTTGACTTGATAGAAAATTGAAAAAATTGTATTTTAGCTCTATAATTTTCAATAAAGCTTATAATGCCCCCTAAGTTTTAAAAAGAAGAAAGAAACCACTCGTGTTTTGAAAAATCCCCCGTGAGCCAACACATGCCGTTTTCGTTAACACTTCACGATGTGGGAATAATAGTGTCAAAATTTTAATGTTTTGGGACTATAAGTGTCGACACATATGGCTTGGGACCAAAAGTAAAAACTACCCTATCTAGTGGGACCAAAAGTGTGATTTTGCCCCAAATTCATTGTGGGGAAAAAACAGAGACAAGGTAGCTTAAACTAAGAATTATTTAAAAAGACTCAATTTTCGAACGGATAATTTAATAAAAGGATTTTTTTACGTAAAAGAATCACGAGAGCACGCTAATTTAAGAAAGGAAGTTTCCTAAAAAGGAAAATTTATGAACAAAAAAGAAAATTCATTGCGTGGGGAAAAATAGAGAATAGGTAGTATAAACTACGAATTTTTCAAAAAACTAGATTTTCGACATGACATTTTTAATAAAAGAATTCGTTTATGAATAAAAATCATGAGGGAAAGCTAATTAAGAAACCGGGTTTTGTTGAAAAAGAAATGCAAGTTTGTTTAAAAATGAGGTCCTGTAGAACGGAATAGTTCAGAAACAAAGAAAATTAATTGTGGGGGAAAACATAAACGAAATAGCTTAAACTAGAAATTTTGAAAGAGAATAGTTTTTCAAAATGATAATTAAATAAAAGGACTCATTTATGTATAACAATCATGAGTGCAAGTTAATTTAAGAAAGAAAAGTCTTGTAGAACGGAAAATGTAAGTTGGTCTAAAGAAGGATATTTTGTAGAAATGAAAATCCGAGAACGAAAACAGATTCATTGTTGGGAAAGGGGGGGGATACGAGAGTCGTTAGCTTAAACTAAGAATTTTTGTGAAATAATAATTTTTCAAAATGACAACTTCATAAACGGATTAATTTTTGGATAAGAATCACGAGACTAGGCTGATTTAAGAAAAATGAATATGCAAGTTAGTTTAAAAAATGAAATTTTGTAGAAAGAAAAGAATTGAGAACCAAACCAAACTCATTGTGGGAGGAAAATTAGAGACGACGTAGCTTAAACTAGGAATTTATTAAAAAGACTAGCTTTGCAAAACTACATTTTAATAAAATCAGTTTGTTAATATATAAGATGGACGACGCAAGCTAATTTAGAAAAGGAAGGTTCACAGAAAGGAAAATTCTAGTTTCAAAAAAGGAAGTTTTGTAGAGAGTAAATAACAAGTTTGCTTGAAAAAGGAAGTTTTTATAGAAATAAAAATTTGGAAACCAATGCGAATTCATTGTTGAGGGAAATAAGAGAGGAGCTAACTTAAACTAAGAATTTTTAATAAATACTAATATTTTCAAAAGACAATTTCATAAAGGGATTCTTTTTTTAATAAGTAACGAGGATCAAGTTAATTTTGAAAAATGAAGTTTTGTAAAAAGAAAAATGCAAGTTATTTTGATGAATTAGGTTTTGTAGAAAGGCAAATTTCAAAACCAAGGCAAAACTACAATATTGGTCCCAAGCTTTACGTGTCAACACTTATAGTCCCAAAATCCTAAAATTTTGACATTATTGTTCCCACATCGTTAAGTGTTAATGAAAACGGCACGTGTTGGTTCACGTGCCATTAGTCAACGATCATTGACTTGATAAAAAAATAGAAAAATTGTATTTTACCTCTTATAGTTTTCAAAAAAGCTTATAAAGCCCCCTAAGTTTTAAAAAGAAGAAAGAAACCACTCGTGTTTTGAAAAACCCCCTGTGAACCAACACATGCCGTTTTCGTTAATACTTAACGATGTTGGAATAATAGTGTCAAAATTTTAAAGTTCTGGAACTATAAGTGTTGACACATATTGCTTGGGACCAATAGTAAAAACTACCCTATCTAGTGGGACCAAAAGTGTGATTTTGCCCCAAATTCATTGTGGGGAAAAAACGGAGACAAGGTATCTTAAACTAAGAATTACTTAAAAAGGCTCAATTTTCAAAAGGATAATTTAATAAAAGGATTTTTTTACGTAAAAGAATCACAAGAGCACGCTAATTTAAGAAAGGAAGTTTCCTAGAAAGGAAAATTTATGAACCAAAGAAAATTCATTGCGTGGGGAAAAACAGAGAATATGTAGCATAAACTACGAATTTTTCAAAAAACTAGATTTTCGACATGACATTTTAATAAAAGAATTCGTTTATGAATAAGAATCATGTGGGAAAGCTAATCAAGAAACCGAGTTTGGTTGAAAAGAAAACGCAAGTTTGTTGAAAAAAGAAGGTTCTGTAGAACGGAAAAGTTTAGAAACAAAGCAAATTAATTGTGGGGGAAAACAGAAACGAAGTAGCTTAAACTAGAAATTTTGAGTGCAAGTTAATTTAAGAAAGAAAAGTCTTGTAGAACGGAAAATGTGAGTTGGTCTAAGGAAGGAAGTTTTGTAGAAATGAAAATTCGAGAACGAAAACAGATTCATTGTTGGGAAAGGGGGGGGGGATACGAGAGGCGTTAGCTTAAACTAAGAATTTTTTAGAAATAATAATTTTTCAAAATGACAACTTCATAAAAGGATTAACTTTTGGATAAGAATCACGAGACTAGGCTGATTTAAGAAAAATGAAAATGCAAGTTAGTTTAAAAACAAAATTTTGTAGAAAGAAAAGAATTGAGAACCAAACCAAACTCATCGTGGGAAGAAAATTAGAGAGGACGTAGCTTAAACTAGGAATTTATTAAAAAGACTAGCTTTGCAAAACTACATTTTAATAAAATCATTTTGTATAAGAATGACGAGGCAAGCTAATTTAAAAAAGTAAGGTTTGTAAAAAGGAAAATTCTAGTTTAAAAAAGGAAGTTTTGTAGAGTATAAAGAAGGGAGTTTTTAAGAAACGAAAATTCGAGAAGCAAAGAAAATTCATTGTTGGAAAGGGGGTGGATACAAGAGGCGTTAGTTTAAACTAAGAATTCTTCAGAAAATACTAGTTTTTCAAAATGACAATTTCATAAAAGGATTCGTCTTTGGATAAGAATCACGAGGCTAGGCTGATTTAAGAAATGAATATGCAAGATAGTTTAAAAAACAAAATTTTGTTGAAAGAAAAAATTGAGAACCAAGCTAAATTCATCGTGGGAGGAAAATTAGAGCGGACGTTGCTTAAACTAGGAATTTATTAAAAAGACTAACTTTTCAAAACGACATTTTAATAAAATGATTTTGTTAATATACAAGAATCACGAGGCCAAGCTAATTTAAAAAAGGAAGGTTCATGGAAAGGAAAATTCCAATTTTGTAGTAAAGAAAAAGTTAGCTTTAAAAAGGAAGTTTTGTAGGAATGAAAATTTGAGAATTAATGCAAATTCATTGTTGAGCAAATTAATAGAAAGAAAAACATTGAGAACCAAAACAAATTCGTCTTGGGAGGAAAATTAGAGAAGTCGTAGCTTAAACTAGGAATAGGAATTTACTAAAAAGACTAGCTTTGGGAAACGACATTTTTATAAAATGATTCGTTATCCACCAATATATCATCACTCAATTGATTTTTCCCATTATCCTAACCACATTTAGCAACATTCTCACAAACTACTGTATTGTTATCATTAGACAGGTTGAGGGGGGCCTACATTGCCTCCCCCTCACAACAACACTCATTCTCACCACTCAAATTCAAGCCAGAATCAAAATTAACAGTAGCAGCATTTGAATTTAAAGAGATTTTAGCACCACACAAATTAAGGCCATAATCAAAATTAGCAGTATCAACATGAGCATTTGCACTAATTTTAACAGCAGAACAAGAAGCATTATCCAATTGTGCATTGTGATCCATTGATAGGTAGTTAGGATTTTCAGCAGCTCTTTTAGGCATTTTATCAAGCACATCATGCTCATTAGCTAGAGTAGCATTCTTACCTTTGTTGTGGGATCTTTTCAAGCTAGGATCAGCAGTATACTGTTTCAACAATCCAGCAGTTTTACGCAAAGAAGGTTTAGTGGCATTACCTTTAGTGTAGCAGTCTGAGGCTTGGTGTCCCACATGTTTGCAGAAAGGGCAATATTTGGGAACTTGCTCTGCAGCAGGAGAAAAAGGGGCAGCACGCAGGGCGCAAGAAAAGTGTTGTTCTCTGTTTCTGAGCCAAAGGGAGGACCTATGTTGCATTATCACAGGTCATGACATAGAAGAAAACTTAAAAGGCAAAACAGAAAGAAGCAACAAGAAAAAGAAAGGAGATGATGGATCATTCATAAGAATGAAGATAAACAAGAGGGTAGAAGGGGAAGCAAAAACAAAAAAATCTTACATTTCGTTTGAGGCACTCTAGTGAAAATGCAGGAAATTTTGCAGGGTTGTAGAGCATTATGGGCATTACCGGGGAGTCATTATCACCCAGCACCTCAAAGTCCATTTTCTGCAATTCTGACCGGAAAAAGTTGTTGTTTTCCCGAATCCTTGCTAGTTTCTGAGCCCCTGCATTGACATAATGCAGAAAGTGAGTAATTTGGACATAGACAACGACAAACATGGTCTTGTCTAGCAATCAAATTCAGAAATCCCAACCTCTGCTAGAACCATCTTCTCCAAGAATAACCTTATTGGAAGAAATGATTTGTTGTGCTGTGCAGCTGGTGGCTATATCGATGTTGCTTCAGAAATTCAATAAGTTCCTGAAGGAAGTGATATGAAATGTCAGAATGCACCATTAATGAAGCAAAAGTCGAGTTGTCTATGATGTAACATAATGCATAATTCCATTAAGTTGAAAAGAGATGCATTTCTCCTGGCAAAGAAATCCTCCATTTTCCTTCCTTAATTTGAACTATTGATTTAAGCCATTTGTGTTAAAAACAAGGTTTATTTCTTAACATTCACATGAAAGAAAGCAAATCCTTTAAATAAATTCCTATGCAACCGATTGATACTACTTAAAAGGACACATGTTATATTCCCATGCCAATTTTGCCCGTTAGCGTAATCAAATGTCTAAGAAAGAGGGCGCATAGCTTTGCCCTCTTAAGATTATAAATAAACTAACATGTCACATTTAACATATTAGAATGGTAGCAATTAGCAACTTCTTACTGGATATCTACCTTGTATTTCTTGCATATGGAAACAATTTCAGGAAGCTGGCACAGTTCCCTTCCATGTTGTAGATTCCCTCCACCACAACAAATATCTTTTTCCATGGTCTGTGTGTTCTGGGCTGGCCCTCAGCAATTTGTTCCCTTAGAACTTTCTTCAAGTGGGATGGTGCTACAGAAAGGATTATTAACAGTTAAACCAATCCAATCAATCATTCAATTATTTATCAAAAGAAACAGACAGCCTTAAACCTACTATTATGCTGTAAAACTCGAATAGTTGCCCCAGATCCTCGAGCTCCATTAACTATAGAGTTATGGTTCAGAGAAGCACTGCTAATCAAGCCTCCATGAAAATTCCCAAATAAAGTAAGCATTACATACTAGTGCAAAATGTGGGGGTCAACTGCCTCCATCAACTCGTGTACTACAGGTGCTCGCAGAAAATTTCTTCAAGGACTCCACAGCAATGGCGCCAATCAAGCGCCGTCTTTATCAAGCGGGAAGGGAATAAACTCCGAAAGACTTCTTGGTGGGTTTCTTGAATGGTTTCTTGATATTCATTGTACGAATACAAAAGGGGCGAGAATCCGCCATTGGAGCAGGTAAAAACCCTTATTTCAGACATTTTCTTTCTTGGTTTTCTTGCATTTTCTTGGTTTTCTTGCAAATATGTGTACCTTTATACACAGATTTGCATATCTTTTAACTGCACGTGTTTATTTTATTATACAGTTGCCTTAATTATTATTTTTTTACCGTTGCCTTAAATAAGGTATGTAATGGATAAATAAGAAAACTGCCTTAAATAAAGGATGTAATCTATACTATTATATAAAAATAAAAAATAAAAAAAACTCCTCCATACTCATAAATGACGGTTACTTATACCGTTGTATCATTTTTGTGAAGTCAAAAATGTCCTTCAATCAATAATATAACCAACTTATTTAACTTTCAAAGTTTCACTAATTGATAAATTGATTTTTTTCTTTCTTTTATTTTTTTTAATATGATGTAATGGTTTATATTTTGCTCTTATTCATAATAATAATATATTTTAAAGTGCAAAAAATTATTTATTATATATACGCTGGGACGGCATGCTAGCTAGTGGATAAATAAGGAAACCGATGAAGAAGACATTCAATGAAAGAGAGAGAAGAAGAGAGAGAAAGAGACCCTATGTTTGGCTTTATTTTAAAAATATTTTATTTTGTTTTGGGGATGGAGAGAAAAAATAAAGATAAATAAGTGTGTTTTAGAAATATAATGTATGTTTGTGTTTGCTTTTGGAGTTAATTTTAAATAGTATAAAAAATATATTGTATGTATTGTGTTGTATATTGAAAGACAAAAAATATTGTTTATTGTTGAAGCATGTCTCTTTTATATATTTTTATATATGTATATAGTAATATTTATATTTTTTCTATGTATTGTGTTGTATATTGAGACACCAAAAATACTATTCATTGTAAAACCATGTTTCTTTTATATATTTTTATAAATGTATATATATAGTAATATTTGTTTATTTATAAATGTATGTATATATATGTGGGAAAATGGGCCAAAATTACCCAAAACACCTAGTGAAGATGTTTTGGGTAATATTATGTTTGGTTTTATTTTCTCCCCGCAAACAAAACATGGGCTTCTCTTCTCAATCTAAAGGTACACCTCAATGTGCCAAATAAAAAGGATGAAGCCGCCCTGTTTTAGTTTCTTATTAGCCTATTTATAGGAGTATCGATGTCTTCATGCTTTTTTTTGATTGGTCCAAATGAGTGGCAAATACGCAAAAGGTCGTTCAAGTGGGTTGGTCGCATGAATTTGCCCAGCTCATACAGTTTCACGCCGTATTTAGAGCTCTAATTTTTTTAGACGAACTCTAACTTTTTAAACTTCTAATATATGAGCTCATGTGAAAAGAACCCTAATATTTTTAGATGAGTTTTGGTGAAATGAGCTCTAACTTTTTAGACGAGCTCATGTGAAATAAGCTATAACTTTTTAAACCTCTACTAGATGAGCTCGTGTGAAATGAGCTTTAAAATTTGATCATAGGAAGTTGTCCTCATTCTATGATTGTTTCCGTTGATTTTTTATTTCGAATCATGTTAATTTTTTTATTTAAATTTAATATATATTCATATATATAAATATATATATACACAATAAATATATAGTAAGTAAAATAAAAAATTTATAATAAAAAATTCAATCCGGGATCATAGCATGACTTATCTGGTATGAGAGCCATGCTTTATAATTCCATGAAATTTCTAGAAGTTAGAAAAGACTAATATTAGCAACAATTAATGATGACAAAGCAAGATGACGTGTAAAACTTTCATTGGCTAAGCTCACGTAGCACCAACACATCGAAGCTTTTCCACGGAACCCCAACCCCCCCTCTTTTATCTCATATTTTCTTCTCTGATGAACGTAAATTCTACAGAACAAAAAACCCACACATACGAATAGGAAGAGATCAAAGAAACCAAAAGCCTCATACTTTCTTACTCTTTTTTTTTTTTTTTTGGATTTATAGCATTGTTGTAGAGATAGAAACAAATGCATAAATCTTCATTGCTCCCACTCTTATTTTTTTCGCTGATAATTTTAGAGCTCAGTGGAAGTTTACGTGGTGTTTATGCGTTATACGGGCCGTCTTCCCCCGTTGTGCAGTTGAATCCTAGCAATTTCAAGTCCAAGGTAAATTATTTTCTGTTGAGCATTGTGGGTTTGTGTGTGCGATTACCATTTTTTATTATTTCAGTTTCTTGGAGAAATGTTTCGTGTTCTAGTAATCAGTTGAAGGTCTAATTTTTAGTTCCATTTGCTTTCTTTGGGATTTAGAAATGAGGTATGAACTGATCAGTGAGTGGGTTTTGCATGTTTTGTTGTTTTGGATTGATATGAGCTTTTATATCAGTGTTGCTGCAAAATTTACTTCAGGAAGCTTCAAAATAATTCAGTAATTTGAAGCGCCGGAAGTAATTTTTGGAGCTCAAATACCATCACTAATCTGAATATAGTTATAATTGATTATCGCTTTGATTAGATATACATTTTAAATTTTGCTTCAGGGATAGGGAGTGAGCTTGTCTTGGTTTTGAAATTTTGTGATGAGTGCTAGTATTGGCAGTCCTGAAGGCAAAGTTGTAAAGCTAATCTCTTTGGGCCATTTCAAATTTGACCCCACGCTTTTAGGAGATTTTAAATTTAACCCCATATTCCGTTAAAAATTGCAAAAAAGAAAAAACACCAAAACATTGCTGAAAAAACCCAAACACCAACAAATGTTAAAACTACCGCAGAGAACCTACGTGAAAAGTCATGTGCACGTCGATAAAAGAAATAGTCAGTTGTTAGTTATAATATTTGTTAGTGGGAGGGGCTTTTTTTGCAACGTTTTGACCTCTTTTTGCAACTTTTAACCTAATATGGGGTTAAATTTAAAATTCCGTAAAGCGTGGTGTTAAGTTTGAAATGACCCTAAACTGTTGGACTAGTTTTGCAATTTTGCTAAATCCTGAATATCACATCAAAAGCTTCGGAATAAGTCATTTGTAATAAGTGGATTTGAAGTGACTAATTTTGGAGAAACGGTGTTATCATCGGATGTATGATTCCCAAATTCAGGGTCCTATTGTTATATATTGTGGAGTCTCAGTTGATGGCTTTGTGTTCTGAAACTTCGTTATTTTTGTGAATATACTATAAATTCAGGTTCTAAATTCAAATGGTGTAGTTTTAGTTGAGTTCTTCGCGCCATGGTGTGGTCATTGTCAAGCATTGACGCCCACGTGGGAGAAGGTGGCGAATGTCTTGAAGGGTGTAGCAACTGTGGCGGCACTTGATGCCGATGCTCATAAGTCACTTGCGCAGGTGTGTTCTTATTGAATATTTTTGTCTGTCTACTACATATTATTGGCTTATCGACAGAAGTGAGGTCATGACGAACTGCCTTTCATATATGGTTAGTATTCCTGATTTAATTTTATTGAAACAAATTGGTCTGCTCTAGATAATTCATCACAAACAAGTGTAGGACATTGTCTTTCTCCTTGTCACTGATAGTTAAATAACAAAGTTTAAAATCAGAGAAGAGAAAGTTTTAGAGTTTATGTTATGGCATAAGGGTAGGAGTATGTGGAGATGTTTGTGGTAGTAACACACAGACTTGTTGACAGATGTCATATTTATGTTGCAAAGGATGCATATCGGTCCTCCACGTGCACTGCATGAATGTTTTTTTTGGCAAAAGAGTCGATCGGAAAACAGTCATATATGGAAAAGTGCACATTTTGTAAAGTTGAGATAGTAAATTTGATACAAAAAAAGTTTAGATGATAAAGTGTAAAAACGGACATAGTTCGGATGGCAAAATGTAATTTATCCTTATATAGATACATGTATATATACGTTTTCTGATCTTTCATCCTTTCTTGTGCAGGAATATGGAATTAGAGGTTTTCCTACCATTAAGGTCTTTGCACCGGGGAAACCCCCTGTAGATTATCAAGGTGCTAGGGATGTCACGCCCATTGCTGACTTTGCATATCAACAGGTCAAAATGTTATCCTCTAACCTATTAATGATCCGGTTTAGATTATTTCATTTCTTCCTTTTTTTGAATTTTGCTGGATGCTTGATGATTGTTGTGTTTGTCAGCAAGGAAGATAGAATGATTTGCAATAAAATGCTAGGATTTTTTCTTGTATCTTTCCCAAGCTACTTACAACTACGACTGCAAGATGTCGATATTATTTTCAGGAGACAAGGTTTCAGTACCTTGTTATTAATAACATCTTAAGACATTTAAAGGAAAAAAAAAGAAAAGTTACAATCAGATATCTGCACCGGCTTTTATTCATTTTGGCACTTCTAATTATGGTGAGTCCATCGAGTCAAAAAAATATGAAATATTGTGGAATTGTATGAGCTTCTGAATCATCAACCTCACACTGTTTCTGCTAGTGAGTAGGCATTGTGAATCAGATAATACAAGAGCCGAAAAGTAATAGTTTCTTCTTTCTCATACAGATCAAAGCGCTCCTGAAGGAACGTCTGAATGGGAAATCAGCAGAAGGATCGAGTCAGAAGTCAGAACCCAGTGCATCAGTTGAACTGAACTCGCGTAATTTTGATGAATTGGTAATCAAAAGTAAGGACCTCTGGATCGTGGAGTTCTTTGCTCCTTGGTAAGTTGGCTGTTTCATATGTTTGTTTGCTTCTCCTAGAGGTTTAAGTTATACGAACTTGGGTTACCTTTTATGATAATGGTCTTAATCAAAGCTCTAATCAAAATCAGCATAATGAATGTTGCAAATCTAATTATTGACTTCAGAAAATCGTGGAAGGACAGCCAACTAACACATTGTAAATCCCTCAGGATATTCCCGTTTGTTATGTACTGATTATTATCAGTATTGAATAGATCCTGTGCGCTCTTTTCATCATGGTTTTGTTTAAATTTATATTTGTTAATAGCACCATTATGTTTTCAACATTTTTTACATTACCACTCTGCCACTTTGAAGGTGTGGGCATTGTAAGAAGCTTGCTCCTGAGTGGAAGAAGGCAGCAAATAATCTCAAGGGCCAGGTGAAGTTGGGTCATGTAGACTGTGATGCAGAAAAAGTAAGCGACTACGAAGCATAAATCACTTTTGTTACTTGTTAGGACCTCTATTATTTCCTTTTACATATTTGGCGTAATATTTTCGGAGGGGGAGATATTGATTCAGTCTCTTATTATGCATGAATATAACCTAAAGGTCTAATTTTCTCCAATGAAGAAATTTATAGTTAGTACACAAACTACATACTTGTGCCAATGAAAACAGAAATCCGGACGTTCTCCACGAGTATATGCTTTCTCTAAATGACAACATGCTGATACAGTCTAGTCAATTCTGATAGAGGATGATCCTAAGCGCGTACCTCATGTTTCTTGACATGGTTGAGGATTGAATGCCAGTTTCCTAACCAATCAGATTACCAGTCTTTGATGAGCAGGTTCAACGTGCAAGGCTTTCCCACTATCTTGGTGTTTGGTGCCGACAAAGAGAGTCCATTCCCATATGAAGGTGCAAGATCAGCATCAGCAATCGAATCATTTGCTTTGGAGCAGCTGGAAACAAATGCTGCCCCTCCTGAAGTGACTGAATTGACGAGCCCGGTTAGATTTTCCCCTCCATTCCTCTCTCTCTCTCTCTCTCTCTCTCTCTCTCTCTCTCTCTCTCTCTCTCATATCTGTTTAACCTTCATTTTCTGTGAATTGTGTTACTAATGGAACTGAAATAATGCTGCTCGAATAGGATGTTATGGAAGAGAAGTGTGGTTCTGCTGCCATCTGCTTTGTTGCATTCCTCCCCGACATTTTGGATTCCAAGGCGGAGGGTAGAAATAAATACCTCGAGCTTTTGTTATCAGTTGCAGAGAAGTTCAGAAAGAGCCCTTACAGGCAAGAAATGCTACTTAATTTCATTAAGAGATAAACACTCTCATCACCGAAGGTTTGGGCATATTACAAAGCATTAGAATATTATGTTTACACCCCATGGCTATCTGATCTTCATGTGGGAATTTGTGATATAAAACATAACTATAAAGAATGCAACATATGATTTTCAAAATTGTGGGATTCTCTTATAATATGCCAAAACTTCAGGAATGTCATTGTAATTTTCGTTACATTAACATCCGAAAATCTCTGTCAAATGTGACTAAATGAGATGATATACGCGCAGTTACCTCTGGGCTGCGGCAGGTAAGCAGCCTGATCTCGAAAAGCATGTCGGAGTCGGAGGCTATGGATATCCGGCTTTGGTTGCTCTGAACCTGAAGAAGAAAGCTTATGCCCCACTTAAGAGCGCTTTTGAGCGCGACCACATCATGTAAGCACTTCATCGTTTCCGTTTCTTTCTTCCACGTTTACGTCTGCGATTCTTCTTCCTCAGAATAGCTGGAAAACCGACAAATAACCGTTGTGTTTTCTCAGAGAATTCGTGAAAGAAGCTGGACGGGGTGGCAAAGGCAATTTGCCTCTGGAAGGCAGCCCGGAGATTGTGAAGACCGAACCATGGGATGGTAAAGATGGACAAATCATTGAAGAAGACGAATTCTCCCTCGACGAACTTATGGGAGACGGAGATGGAGACGACAATGTTAGCAAGGATGAGTTATAATTCAGCAACTTCTGACCTGAGAGAACATGAAAATTGATGTTGTAATCAGTCTTGATGCAAGTTTGAGTTATGTGTTACTGGTGATTTGAGTGTCAAGACATTCCATTGAGGTTATATGGCTTTAGTTGTAGTTTCTTGGCCTGCAGTAACTTCAATGCTTGCTACCTGCGTCTACTTCTGCAAGATTTACAATACAACAAACAGGTGGTGTGCAAAATTCTATAAACACAAAGAAATGGTGAAAAGATATGAATGTTCTGATGGAGATCTGGATAAAAACAAAATGAAATAATGTTAAAATTTGAAAAGAAAAAGGATATATTTGTTTACACCTAATGTAAGCTTATCGGAAAAAAGAGGGATATTTTTGTAATATTTTTAATGATCTGCGACTGAACTAATTAAAAAATGTATAATTCATATTATGTTTGATTTAAATAAATGGTTTAAATTTGACATTCAATAAAATGTATACATATAAAAGTTAAATATAATAGAAAAGTATGTAATAAATTTTGCACATATATATATATCTAGGATATAAAATATATTTAAGGATGACGTATACAAATATGTAATACTTTTGTTATATGAATTATATACAATAGCAAAAAAATACTTAGTAATATATATGTATATATGTGTGTGTAATTAGTTGAGTATTATTTCTAGTTTTCAACAAAAGCCCCATTATTAGTTATACAATTTGCTACATAAATGAAAAATATTCGGACAATAATATATCTTAATTATGAAAGTATACTCTTTTATCTTTTACTTATTTAATTTTTGTTATACATATATGTTTTATTCTCTAGGGGTCGTTTACAAGTCCTAATACTTGCAAATCACTCTTATTCATGGTGTACTTCACCATGAATGATCCTCAGGGCAAAGCATCTCATGGCATATCATTGATTAATAAGACAGGAGAAATAGAATATACAGGAATAACTCGCATTCCTATCAGCGTGAAATGAAAAGAAAATTCCTACAAGGCCAATCAATAGACAACCTTGAAAGGAGACTTTGCTGATGGTAAGGAAAGGTATAGTTAGGTCTGAAAACTCAAAATTGACTATCAATCACATGCATTAAGATAGCAACTTGGATGAGCAGATGAACTAATCAGGGAAAGTTCTGGCATACTCTGACAAACAGAGTGGATCGCAGGAAAGAAGTTTAAACGCTAAAAACAAAACTTCTAACAAGATTATCTATTTTTGTAGGTAACCATAAAAACTTTGAAAGACAAGCTTCTTGCTTTGGTTCACTCGCATCTCAGTGCTCTACGCCCACAAAAATGGACATTTTCTGGTTGATTGACTTGAGTTAGAGGTACATATTAGGGATGCTTCTTAGACAAATTGTAAATGAATTGATTCTCGGATAAGAGGTAGAAACGCTACTACTGATCCATCAAGCCCCAAATTAAAGCCTGATAACTTTATCCGATCTCGAGGTCATGATAAATCCCATCACATTATCACCTTTTATCCGATTAAATAAACACCAACAAAAAAAATATTAAATTTATCACATAGCATGGTTTATCCAATCAAATTTTATCCCCACAAATATTAAACAGCCCCAAACGTCAATCGCCTCTTAGGTTTGCTCAGCTTACTAACTCGGAAAATCCTTTTAAATTGTCCATTTCCCATCTCATGAACACATTTTACACTATTTTTTTTTAAAAAAAAATAGATTATTAGTCCTAGAAATTTAATAAGATGTTATTATGTTAAAAATCTAATTTATATTTATTAAATAAAAACCAAAAGAATTTATGAAAAGTAAATAAATTTACAAATATTATTCGGAGCAGGCAGGGGACGAAGCCCATACCCGATGGTATTCAATCTAACCTCAGTTCCATTTGTACGAAGTTTCGAGAAAGAAATTTGAAATAACTGAATATCGAAGGAAATTGAAATCCATCAAAATCTCACTATACATACATTGTTCAAAATAAAAAAATTGAAAGATTTGAAGTCTTTTAAATTTAAAATTTATCCAAAATAAAAACAATATTTGGTATTGAGAATTTAAAATTCTTCAATGCTAAATTCATCAAACCTTAGTTTCATTTTTCCTCAAAAATACAAACTCCAACTCCTGAAAATCCCCAATTCGGTTGAAGGATCGATCATACAATCCATTTCCGCAGACGTCCCTCTTTGCTTCCTCCTTCGAAACCCCCATGGCCATCCACCTTGTTGCCGTTGACATACCTCTCCCTCCTCTTCTTCAGCCCGCCCCTACACCCACTTCCACCACCGCTAAAGGCCGCCCCACTTCTTTCACCTGCCCATTCCAAAACCCGACTAGTTTCATCCTTACAAGGCGTATTTTACCTACTAGTTTCGTTTTCTCATAAAAGTTCACAGTTGAAATGGAAAGGAATTGATTCAAACGTCTAACAATATAACCAACAGTAAGCAAGGACGATCAAAGATGGATGAATCTGCTCACTAAGCAAGTGAATAGTCTGGCAACAGATTCAGGCCTATTTTACCGCAAATACTCTATATGCTGAAAATCTATTGTTCCTTAAGGATTCACTCTACAAACAAAGCCACATTCTATCCTACCTGCAACTTAACACATCCTCAAAAATATAATCTATCAATCATTTACTAAACCACCTACTTCATATTAAAGTGAAAACCGAAAAAACGAGTGACAGTATAACTTGTACCCACCAAACAAAATGCTGACTAAGCCTCTGCCATGTCGCAGTTCCTATGCACAATGTGGTCGACGAACCTCTTCAATCTTCTAAATCACAGTCCTTTCCCTTTTGTTTTTATTTTCTTTCATCTGAAGTTCGAGTTTTCTATTCTGAATAAGCATTCTTTTCTCAAAGGTGAATCTGTAAAGATGGCTCTAATAAAATCTTCCACCTGCAAATGAGATGAGCTAGTGATTAATTATTGTATTGTGTCAAACGATTCTTCTACAGAGAAATAGGAAAGCTGAGAATATGGCCTCCTTGCCAAACTTGTGTAAAACATTTAAGACATGAATTATCATCTATTCGTGATTAATTGTTCTGGTTTACGTTTCACTCTTTCCTTTATGCTTATATTTTTCTTGATGGGTTGTTTCTTAACTTTTTGGCAAATGCAGTTTGCCTAAATTTCAAGATAATTGCTGTAAAGAATTTTTGCACCTCTGATGATGTAAAATTGCAATCAGCAAGTTCACCACTCTCCCAGGAAGCAGTAATCGACTTCAAAGGCATGTCCAAAAGTTCTAAGGAATAGGCAGAGAAAATGTGAAGTAAGGTTGCTAAAAAATGAAGATCATGAACTGTAGTATGACAGAATGTACCTGCCAATTTTCTCAACTTCCAAATGGATAGTATAAAATTATCCCTTTCCTTTTGAGACTCTTGTGACTTTGTCGCTCTAACAGCCAACAGAGGCTCCAGTAAAGATGACAGATGCTCAAACAGCAGATGGATCAATCTTTGAAGCTGCATTTAAGGAGGGGTAGGGAAGAAGTTTCAGCTTCACAGTCAAACAATTACATTTTTCGACTCAAAATTTTCCATGCATATCCATGCACTTCACCTGCAATGTTTCTTCTGCCGCCATATCATCTAAAAGAAGTATTTCTTTCGTAATTCTCGAAAAGACAGCCTCTAGAATCATGGCCATACTCTTCTCATAGACCAAAGGAAGCAATAGAGGTTCCCATATGATATGTACTTTCTCAATTATGAAAGCAACCTGACACAATCCAAAGCAACCTCTCCTCATCAAAGTAACTCAAACCAATAATGAAGAGAGAGGAAATTGATCGCAGGCGGGGATGGAGAATAGAAACTCCCTCATTTCTTGATCATACCTGGTCAATACAAAACTTGGCAGACTCAAATTGTTTTATCTGGTGGGTATTCTGAAATCCATTGGCTCCATCAATAGCCTAGTAAAATCGCAGAGTAATCAGATAAAGAAGTTTGGCTTGGCACAGATGCACAATGAAGATACCACATAAAACCCATGTCCATTTCCGTGTTAAAGTACCTGTTTCAAGTTATAAAGAACAAGCTGAATTTGTTGCTGCAGAACTTCTTCGGCCATGAGCTGAAATCTTGGAGCCAAATCAATAAATACAGCAAGTTCTTTCACGGAACTAGGGAAGTATGGACGATACTGCACATTACAGTAATCAGATGTGTTACAATAGTATAACAAATTCATATGCTTCTAACTAGTAATAACAAGAATCATGATGCTATTTCCTTCTCCACTCGATTTATGTCAACTTCAGCTGCTAATTGACCAAAAAAGGTGGATATGGTTAAGGAACTTCTAAGATAGGAGCTTAATTCATAGCCTCCAGCTACAAAAAGGTTCCAGCAGGACTCCAAACAACACAATTTACTGTAGGTATGAAAACCTCTCACATCTCGGATTACACACAAGACATGCTGAAAGAGAAAAGGCTGCTGCAATGTCATGCTTAAAAGAACTCCAAAGTATGTGATGTAAATTAATAGATTCTTGGCTGTTTGTTATATTATCCACACTAAATGAAGATGTCAATCTTCTAGTATTAATGGGAAAAGGGCTAATGGTGAAGTGTCATTGATCCCTTAATTGCTTGCATTATCAGGTCGTAATGTGTCTTTCCTATCTCCATCACAATTAAGAATATGGATTTCTAATCAGTAATTTTGGAAAAATAATTAAGAGGTATCATTTTGATGGGTGAACATCAACTTGGGCAGTAAAAGAGAGGTAATGAAGAGATAAAAAATGGATCAATGAGAAAACTTATTTCAGAAAACTGAGAAAATTATGAACTATTCTCAAAAGCTGGACGCATGTTGCTTCTGGAATCAAATAGCCAAGGAGATTCTTTCAATCAAACAGCATCAGCAAAATTGACTGAATAAAAACACAAAAACCTTTCTATGAATGATTCTAGTGCTATAGCAGGACTCCGTGTGATCCAAATAACACATATCTAAAAGAATAAAGAATTCTAACTCAAATTTCAACCATCCATCATTCTGAAATTTTTGAAATCCAAGAGGCACAAAATGCATTCATGCATACCTCAAAGGCAAGCCCAAGAACCTCCTGAGATAGGTAAAGACAGTCATTGTGAATGAGAACAGCAGCCTGATTTATGGAATCCAGCTGCCTTTGAAGCTTCAAAAAATTCAAGGAAGCATGCCACAGAATTATCAAATATTCAGTGAACTTCGTAAAAGATGATCACATGCAAAAACAATTCTAGAATTCTCAAAGGATGAACTGAATGAATTAACTAACTCTAGCAAAATAGCAGCTTAAGATAAAATTTAAAGTTGATAACGTTTATTTCTGAATGCCTTCTTCACTAACCTTCGCCGGTATGATAGCTTCATAAAGAAGTAGAGCATTTTTAGCAGTGTGATAGAATTCCAACCCCACTTTTGGAGGTAACACGCAGACATCCTGCATGAACCATTCTGATCAGTATCATATTCTCAGAATGTGTGAGCAAAGACATACAAATTTAAAGAGGCGTATTCACACAACAGATGCACACATTATATGTAATGTATACATAACCATACATACATAGATTGGTAGAAATATGAAATATATATATATTTATATATATATATATATAGAGAGAGAGAGAGAGGGAGAGGTGGGGTGAAGGAGGTAGGGGGGAGTTGATTATACAAATATCTACACGAGAGACCACAAAGCAGTAACCTGAATTTCTTGAACCTCTACATGCATAAGCTCACTATTTAATGTATACATAACCATACATACATAGATTGGTAGAAATATGAAATATATATATATTTATATATATATATATATATATATATATATATAGAGAGAGAGAGAGAGAGGGAGAGGTGGGGTGAAGGAGGGAGGGGGGAGTTGATTATACAAATATCTACACGAGAGACCACAAAGCAGTAACCTGAATTTCTTGAACCTCTACATGCATAAGCTCACTATTTAATGAATAATCGGCTCCTCATTTGACGGCATTCTAGATAAGTAGTGGACTAACATTCCTGCTGTCATGCACATGATAAACTAAATACCATTTTATTGCCCTTAATTAGGCTGTTATAGGTAAGAGCGGTACAGATATTACACAATGAATATGCAAGTCAGCCATGTTAAATTCCCTTCTCTGCTGACCTGTATAAGTTTAGAAGTATCTTTACCTGGAATGTCAAGGTGTCCAATTATTCGAAGCACACAACTCCATCCAAACACAGCAGAAGCTAAGGTCACTGCTCCAAGAATTATTTATTGATACAAATAATGATAAGCCAGTTATGATCTCCCTCCATTTCATAAAATAATTAGAACCTATTAACAGTTCAATAGCAAAACCTCCCCCAAAACACAATAGCGACCAACATCACCTACTCAAAAAAGAAATAAAATCAAATGTGGCGCAGGCCTTGCTCCCCCATCACTTCCTCACTCTCAACCAAACATCACAAGGGGCACATTGAAGAGGGAAAAAAGGAATGGAACAGGACAAATTTAACTTGACTGCAACATCATTGGCTAAAGATCATCAGATCTCTTTTGAACTCCATTCTCTGCAGCCACCTCTGTTTATTAACCAACTTTTCATACATTTTCTGTTGAGTTCATCATTGTCACTCACCCACAAAGCCACCTAGAGAACTACCATCACTAAAGAATCCATATTGTAGATACAAAAGATAATGTCAAAGCAAAAATTTAAATAACTCCAAAACCTCCCTTCAATGCTGCTCCCAGGATCCCTACCTCAACGAATATTAACCAACAAAAACAAACCTCCGAACTTATTTGAATGAACTCCAAATTATTAACCTTAATACTACCGACATAAAGAATTTCTCCGAAGGTGTCAGCAACATTGTGCATCAAATGTCTCCCCTCTCTAATAACTTAAACTATTCAGATGAATTGGTCATTCTATATGGTAAATAGTCAAATTGTAATAATGTTATTGCATGGATAGAGGTTATACATTCTCGCAATTTCATCCATTAAATAATATCCTTGTAAAGTCTCTTTTAAATTGTCAAGTTGCAAATAATATGTAATTACTTGGAAAGTCTGTTTTAAGACAGTTGCAAATAGTTATTTAACTAAGATCTGATTATGAGTTATTAAAGGTGAAAATGAACAAACATTCGCAGTTAGAGGTTGTTCCAATATGCCCCAGTGAATTCTTAATTGGAATTAGAGCATACACTATTCCTTATCGAAATAGGGAAGTCTTCCTCTTTAGCTGCAGGAACTCATTGATTCATCCCTTCCCTCTGGTCAATCACTGTTTGAGCACTAGTATTTAATGCAACTAGCTTAGCAACAAGTATACCATAGGTAGCGCCTTACCCTGTTCCCTCAAGAACTCAGGAATAGGCCGGCGCAGAAGCTTGTCATAGAGTAGATTCAAAATGTTGTTGGAGGATAAAGTCAAGCAATGCAGGATTGTGTGCAAGTACAACAAATTGAAAGTAGTTTGACAAAAAGATGAGGGAGTTGATCACATCGGACTGATATTGATGTGTGGTAATGTTAGTTGTTTCTGTTGGAACAGTGTAGAAACAAAATGCGCAAATGGGGCTTTTGCAGATAACAAATTGAAGTTGAAAAACACTCTCTGTCTGTCCAAGGTGCGTAAATTAATAGGATCTTATGATTCCAGTTGTTCAATAACCGGAAGCAGAATGAAAAATGGCATAGAGTTCATAGAGAATAAGAAGTTTGTCCACAAGAATGAAATAAGAACAGAGATTAGCTGCTATAACTTAACTTGGAAGAAAAAAATGATTAGCAATGTAATGGAAATGCAAATTCATGATTGTTTGAAAGAAGTGAACAAGGTATTCAAGTTACTCGATTATCACGAGCAAGTCAACGAGTTTTGCTGAAACAATGCTCAAGTAAAATAGACCTTTTCAAGAGAAAATGTTGAAACTCAGGCTTGATGCTTGAAGATGGACTGCATTTCACTGTTGCTTTACAGAGCTCCTTTATGTAACCATCTTCTTACCTTTTAGTCAAAGTACCTTTGATTTGTTACTCCCATAGATAATGTCAAATGATAAGTTAAACATTGTTTCCTGGCAATTGAGAGCTAAATACTCCATAGATGATGTCAAATGATAAGTTAAAAATTGTTTCCTTGCAATTGAGAGCTAGATACTCCAATAAGTTTTCATATCTACACTTATTTGAACATGTAGGACGTACAATATCCATATCTCTAGGTGGCCCCAGACCAATTGTCTCTCTATTAAGTTGTGACCATATCCAAATATATTCAAGTGCTCGTCATAAACTTTTAATTTTTCCTCCATCCCCATAAACTGCTAAGCTATACAATCTCTGAGATCAATTTGGATAACCACAATCAAGTTTACCCACTACTTATGTTAGCATCATCATTGTCATAGTGCATTCTGATGGTATGCTCGTGTCCTCAATTTTGGGGTGTCATGGAAACAATATAGTTGGGGGGGCGGGGTTGGTTGGGGGAGTTGCAGCAGAAAGTAGAATTTGGGTCATGAAATGAACATCAGCTGCAGTCATAAGTCTTTCTTGCACTTAACTGACCTTAAGGGTTTGATGCACAAGCTCCATTAACTGCTTAGCTGCTTCAGATACCACACATTCCTCAGATGTGAAGAGCAAAACAACACTATTAGAAATCTCTCCAGCAAGTTCTTCCTTATTTGCCCTGGAAATTCTCGTGATATTGTCCTGCCGTAATATATGTTGGCTGAGCGGCCCAAACAGAAAGAAATAATAAAAAAGGTTTCAGTTATCTACTCACTTGAGGAAGGCTGAAATTAGATTGTAGAAGCATATTTCTGGCCTTAGCTAAAATCTGAACTTTCTTTCTTGCTGCAAAGTGCACCTCAACATTGTCAGAAAATTTGCTCAGCTTCTCGTCTTTGATGTCAGATTGAGATATGAACATAAGTTGCTTCAAATCTGTCTCAAAATCGATGGTGAGTTTCCTGATCTCTTGAAACTCGGCCAGCTTGGAAGCATCATCAGGTACAACCTGAAGTCAAAATTGGGGATATCATAACTATACTGTGAGTGAAATCAATAAATTTCCAATTTGCAAAACTTTGTATTTTTCAAAAGATTCTTTAAAACTAAAGGAAACACTCCATCTAGAAAACTCATAGGCCCCGGTGCCTTTCAGGAACGCCCTAGAATAAGACTCGTTTTTTACTAAAAGAAGGCTATGTTTGAATCTTTACCACAAATGACTTTACATCTTCGAGAAAATACATTTCGATTGGTATATTTTCAGGAAATATTTTCTTAAGACATTCCCAGAAAGCAACACCGTTAAAAACCTTACAACCTAATTTCACCTCTATTTCAAAGATTAACCAAAAATGTCTTGCATCACATTTTCGGAAATTGTTTCTTATTATACATTTGAAAACAAGTAAACTAAAAGCATGTATCCAGATGAACTATCAAATCACCAGGTCACTTAATTGGTCAAAATTCGCAATTCACTGATCCAGTGAGCAGCATCATTTCAAAATATTTTTAGGAAATCCTTAAAGTGGATCCAAACATAGCGGAAGTCTTTTTTCCCCTTCAAAAACTATTCTATAAACTAAAGTATAAATATGACAACATGAACTCTTAAGCACTATTTACTTACACTTTTTCAACTCTCATCTACAACTATGTTCCTCATCAATGTATCCCAATAATTGGAACAAGAGTACTAATATAGTGCGTGCGACCTGAAAACTTGTTTCAGTTATAGTAATGATACGCATGCTACCCCACAAAAATATAAGAAATGATTTTTATTCAAATGATTATTCCAGAAACAAAGTCATTTTAGCAGCATCAAAATACATCTCACTGCTAGTAAAGTAATGACACATGCTTAAGCTACTAGCACATGAATTTTCACATAGCATTTCGACTTTGCATTGCTAGAATGTAGCAGTAGCTCCTCTTATAGTATTTGGCTTTGATCTTTGACTATTCCAACAGAGTGTTTTAGATAATGTGACGTCGAAAAATCAGAAATGATATTGTAAAAAAGTCTTTCATAGAAAGAGGATAAAAATTGTTGTCAGTACAGAACAATATAGAAAACACAACTCCAAGGCTAGTATCTTCTGAAGCAGACAATTCTATTGCAAAAACTAATAGCCGAATAAATCCATAATTAGCTAAAAGAGGATATTATGTTAATTACTACTAATGGTACTAGAACTGCCATATCACAAAAGTGGTTTCTTTTATCCTTGTGTCAAGAATGCACTCCCCTAGATTCAGAAAGCTCAGATTCAGACAAAGAAACATGAGTGGGATGATCATTTAACTAATGGATTATTTCTCTTTTGCAATTTAATAAATCCAAATGGTTTAGTGAAAGCTAATGGACATCTAGCAAAAGATAACATAGCAGAACACTCTTTCACATCTTTTAACTCTTGACTCACATACTTTAGCATTTAGCCAACAGGTTCCTCCAGTCTTTTGGATCAAAGATCCAAATTACATGTTGAAATCATACAATCTAGAAATATTAAAATGGAGTTATTTGTATTTCGTCTTGTAACTCCATCAGGCTAGCAGCTCAGCTAATTCTTTTTTTGGAAAATTATGCAGGTTATCTTTATCGACTCAGCTTGTAAAAAGTACCTCAATGGAACAATGGGATAATGAGTTTATTCGGCAAATGGCTAAAGAACTACGGCAAACTTATCATGGGTGATTGGATCCCTGGACAGCTGAGAATTACTCGTGTTTTGTTTTAATCTTCAGATATTTTGTGCATCAAGTTGCTTCACCAACATCTCCTGCTGGGTATACTGGTCATACCTGCTGCCTGCTTTCCCACTGTACGTATAGGCTTGTGGGGAAATTAGATAGATTGCCACACAAAGTTCCTGAAGTGTAGGGATAATACGTGAAGATGCCCAATTCACAAGGAGAGGGAAATTCTCCAGGGAGGTCAAGAGGGTATAGGGAGGACTGAAAGTCGTTTAGTCAGCAATACTTAGACAAACCATGTACATCTTTGTGTTCTCTCATCTTTATTTTCTCATCGCATTGATTTCTCTTCCCAATAACCTACCAGCATTTTATGTCGAAATTATAATAATAAGACATCACTTCAACTAGGCTCAACAAATAGAGATTTTATGCATGTTTTTAATTGGCTAGCCCAGTTAAAACGACAGAAGACAAGATTCACAAAAACTAAGTAAACACAACATTTTAAGTGAATAATATACATGTTCATGCATTGGTTGTTTGCATTTTCTCTCACCCACTCATTCAATATAATGTAGCATACTGATTGATGCTTATGAGGAACTACAACTTCTCAAGAGGCAAATAGCATGTTAGTGAAGTCACATATCTTCTTCACAAAGTTCTTCAGAGAGGTACTAATATTGAAATTATTATTAGGCTGTCCCCAAAAATTAATAACACACCTTGGAAAGGAAATTTGCAATTATCATGTCTGACATCCTTGGCCAAGTTAATCTTCCAAAACAGCGCATCCAAGAACCATTTTGAAAGAATAAGAATTTGTAGATGAATTCAACGATCTGAACAATGTTAGAGTACATAACTTCACCATCCACCTTGTTGCCCTGGGAATGAAAAGGATTGAATGGACACATAAATGTAAAAGTTTCAAATCTATAAGTACAAGGTTTGTCTCGTCCAGCAAAGTATGTAAGCAGTACAATTTTTTTTACATGATCTACAAGAAAACTATTCATAGATTCCATATTCACAAAAGTGTACCTCAGGATCAACAGATGGAACTATTTTAAGAACTGCCTCTGATGCATTCCCCAAGTCCTGATTGGTTTCTTCTCTAAATGAAGGAGTTGCCCTACAACCCACCACTGGACTAAAAACATATTTAGCAATCAAATCTGCAATTCTTGCAAGCCCATAATCAAGGATGTCAGCAACCTGCATAAGAATAACATATAAATTTTTCAATGAGAAATGAAACTGAGAAGGACTCTGGAATACAAGAATAGGATGAAGTTTCAATTGAAACTAAGTTAACATCAACTCACATCCATTGCTTTCAAAACAGTTTGAAGCTCTAGCCCATCAATTCCATTCATGTTTTTCTGATACTTTATGTGAACCTCATTACCTTCCTTCTCAAACCACACTGCATTCTCCATAAACCTCAAAAGCAGCTCTTGAATCTACATCCAAATCGAATGGCTCTAAAGAACAATCATAAAGTTGATAAAATCATCATTGCGTTACTCGCAATTGTTTTTCAAAATAAAGCTCAACTCAAAAAAATAAAGCTCAAGAATACAATTATGCCTTACATATGGAACAAATTCAAGCATACAGGAGATGAGCAAACGTCTTGTTCAACTCGAGGATAAATATTGCAACTATGAACCATTTAAGTCCAGTAGGACCAGTTGTCCTCTCAAAATGAGTTGAATGGCCCACATAATACATACAAAAACCAGGATGCAGCCAGCAATAAGAGAAACACAATCTCGTCTAAATAAAAATTTATAAAGTGATAAAGAAAACATTACAATTTAAAAGTGTCAATAATGATTTTCTTCTTACTTTGACATAGAAATTTTGATTTGAGATGCATAACTCCTTAAGATAACAACCTATAAAATATTCTATCCTCGCACTTCTAAGGCTAAATAGGAAAAAACAAAAATAAAGAAATACGCAATTGGCTTAACAAAATAAAATATACTATAATGGTTCCAGTGCAGCATTCCCCTTCTTCTCCCAGGATTTAAGTAACAAAAGACAAGAAAACACACCTTCCCGGATCACTCATTCAAAGTAAACCAGATTAGCACAAAATATGTTCATTGCTTAATGTATTCCTAGAAAATTTTAGAAAGCCAAAGAGATAATACGACGATGGTAGCAAATATGTAGCATAGCAGTTTCTCTCCTCCATGTTTAGTTTCAACTTTCCCATTGTATTTCCTTCTTTGTGTTTCCCTTCGTATGTGTTATAAAATCAATTTTCTTTGAGACAATTGTGCCCACCACCATTTATGCGGCAGATGTTGGTGGTACCATTATGTGGCACAAGCTGAAGGAAGTAACAATTAAGATAAAGCTAGCATCAAGATATGACACTAAAACTGAAAAATTCAATAGTCAATCCGAGTCTTTCACGCTGCTTAAAAACTAACTTCAAATAATAAGACAGAGTCACAGAGTATGCTAGTGAATAAAAAATACAGAAAGAGTATTTTCTGAAGCATCTTAACATAGCACTTATCACAGACTTCAGACGTGAAATCAACAATGGGAAAAAAAATTTGCAACATAACGTCACGTATTTAGAATTATACCAGAAACCCAACTCATTAACCAAAAGATGACTACATATAAAGTTAACTCCATATTGATTTTTTAGAATAAAACGACAGAGAAATAATCTGAAGTACCTCCTCAAAGCAATTAGTCCACTGCTTTTTGAGAATCCCATACACCACGGGCTCACCTTCCACCGCTTCAGCATCCTCATTGCCTTTCACTCCAAGTGCTTTCTTCAACTCCCGTAACCCCTCCGCAGCTTCCACCACTTTCCCATTCTTCACATTATCGCCAACCACCCCCAACTTTCTGTCTAATTCCAGAACCACCTCAACAAACTCCAAAATCTCCCGCTTCTCCCTGGACTCCCGCCTTTTCTCCACAATTTCTCGAAAAATTCTCCCGACATCCGCCTCGATCGGCTGATCGGATATAAGATTGAGTAGCGCGACAACGTCATCGGAGAGGCGTTCGGACTTGGAAACGACGTCTGAGCACTGGGAAAAGAGGGAGGAGAAATCGTCGTGGTGGGATAGGAGGTACGATTGAACGGTGGATTTGATTCGGAGGGAGTGGGCGTCTAGGCGAGAGATGAGGAGGCGGAGATCCGGCGCCGATAATGGGGAGGAGGGGGATTCCAGCGACGAGAGAAGATCTCGGACGTTGATGGTGTTGAATAGAACGTCCATCTGGAGAGTCCCACTGTATCGACTGTGGGGCTAGTCTCTAGTGGATAATAAAACGTGAGGTTTGCGCAATTTTCACTTTCCCCCCTCAAATAAGAAAAATAACAAATTCACCCCTATAATTGAAATTAGTTTGTCAAATCGCACAATTACCTATTTTTTGGCCAAATTACTCGTCCGAGTTGTTGATGCACTTAAGAAATAGTAACACCAGCATACTAATGCCAACTGTCAAGAAGTTCAAAATTAGAGCAGAAGTCTTGGTGAAGTCGAAATTTATCAATACAATGATGAATCAACTAAGTGTTGGAAAATAGTGAATGATAAATTTATTTAATAAATTTATGTCTATCGAATTAAATCGTAATAAGTTATTGGTTACGATGTGCGACGCATGACAAGCTCGTAACATGTGAATTGTGGTATCCGACCGTCTCTAATCAACCAAATATGTGTGTCCTTTGGTCGAAACGATGTGTCCATTGGGTGAAACCATTTGGGTGAAATGGTATGTACTTTAAGTGGAATGATGTGCTCGTTCAGATAAAAATTGATGATTTTTCAAAGACATTTTTTCTGATTGAACATGTCCATTCAATGATACATTTCCAACTTCTATATATAAAGTCTCCTATTCACTTCATTTTCATAGCATTCTTAAACAATTAAAGCATTTTGCAAATATAGTTTCGGAATATTTTTCGATTCGTTGTTCTCAAAGTTTGTAGTACTGCTACCTTAAAATTGTAAGTCGTTGTATTTTGAGAAACAAATTGATATGGTATTGACCATGGTGGCCTGATCTTCACGACATAGGCTTGAAATGGATAAAGAGGTCCGTGCCCTGAGGAATGCAAATAGCCAACCAACGTCATATGAACGTGACCTGCTACTTAGAACATTCAACCAACCACGAGCACAAGTAAACCAATCCACACAACGACGCACTTAGGTCGAGCACGAATTGGGGGCTTGGTGAATTTGAATCACCAACCTAATATGCTAAATTGACAATATAAGGTTTCACTAAAAATGAAACAAATGATATAAATTCTCCAAAATATGAGAATTCTCTCGATATTTCTTAAACTTAGATAAATTCTTGGTTCTTCCCATTTACATGGTTGATACACGCCTTTTATAGGCCAAACCACTTCCAAATTAACCACACATATCTCCAAGTGCCTCCTTGGTGGATGTACATTCAATAATTAGTCAAAAAAATGCCTAAAAACTATGCATTCTTGGTCAAAAACGAGTAAAACTTTTGGACTTCCATGTGAATCCAAGAATTGGTGCATTGTATGTGATAAATGCACTTTGAATGTAATTTAGAAGTCTTCTTTGATCACATGGCTGCACTTGAACGAAATTTGACCTCTTATTATGGGCTTCCTTGGGCTTTAATTATTGAAATTAAGCACTCATGTTGGGCCTCCAATTGTGACTTGATCTCATTAGCAAATATTAAGTTGGATTGGGCTTGAATTGCTTCTTGCATTCTCTTCAATATTCCTCTTGTCATTGGCCCACTTCCAATAGTCAAGTCTTGGTGCAATTGATCTTGAATTTCTTTAGCTCAATTGATGCCCTCGGTGTTCTCATCACAAATTGTCATTTTTGTTAGCATCAGTGTGGGACAATAATCTATACTAATTATAAAAAGAAACCTTCTTTTGTGTATAATATGGAAGTTATTTATGTGTTTTTACAACAATTGCCCTTTGTTCCTTTAAAAATACATTTGATGATTTCTTTCTATAAGATGAATTAATTATTTGTGGAGGATAAAAATGATAATTCACCATCTTCTTGGTAGTTCTCATACCAATTTTACAAACTACAAAATATACCCTCTTGTCATAACCACCCATGTTCCCACACCATCTTTTTCATTTCTTTTTTTTTTCCCTCTACAAATTAAACTCCAATTAAAAGTCTAAAACCCCCCTCACAAACTAATATATTAATATGTTTTTCTATGATTTGGTCTTAATAAGATACATGTAATTAATATGTTCTTTTTTTTTGTTTCATTTTCTGCTATCTTCTATATATATATATAGACTCATATGCCATTTTTTTTTTCATTTTTACACGTAAAGATCAAAGATGCAAAATACAAAAGTTAAAAGTATCAAGTTAGCAATAATCAAGATGTAGTTGTGATTTTTTATTTTTACTCTTAAACTTCATCTGGCGTTAATAAAAAGCTGCATATTATTCTCCATGTAGTATCAAATACCATTATTTAATGCATCTTTATGGGTTGTATGTACAATTACTTAAATCAGAAAAAATATTCAAACTTTCTGTTAAGAAAACATACTTTGAAGTATTTTATTTCTCACCATCTTATTTTTATGTGGAATAAATAATTTATCAACTCTAAACATGTTATGTAGTAGTAAGTGACTTTTAATATAGATTGAAGCTTGCTTTTTTAATGTTAGTACTGATATATTTCATATATATCTTAATTTTTCTGCATATTGCAGATTTACTTTTTTTAATGTTAAGATTTGTATCAAATAGTAAGTGAATTTACTAATTTAAATTTTATTTACTTTTTATCCAATTTATGCAACATGAAGTCTTATTTTGAAATCAATTAGGAGTTTTTGGTACGAGATCAATGCTATCTGGTTGATGTATCTAATTTATGGAAACACATTTTATTTTAAGCCGATCATATATCGAATATTAAGTTTTCAAATCAGAAATTATCATATAATCACGTGTTTCTAACATGTTAAAAAAATATTAATAATTTCAAGGGTCTTCTAAATATATATATATATATTTGTATTATTATAAAAGAAAAGATTGTTTTCTTCTAATGAATGTCGGTTATCTCATACTTTTACCATTTCTTTCAAATTTTGGCCGCCAAAACAAAAGTGAATTTTAAATTAAAAAAGTGTATTTATCCTTGAAAATCCTAATAAATATACTTATTCAACTTAAAATTCAGTTTTATTTTGAAGGGCAATTTTTTTAAAAAAAAAATTGATAGAAATATGATATAACCACCATTTATTAAAGGAAAATAATATTTTCTTCTATAATAGTATAAATAGATTACGCTCATCCATTAAGTGTTTTGTAAATTAATTTTTTAAAACATTTTAGATCAGACAATTAACAAATATATGATTAATGATCTACTAAAATTCGATGTAAAATAGATCATATACGTACTAAAATTGACCAAAGTACGTAATTTAAACACATTGATTAATATATCTTAATATTTTTATCATTTTTTTTATTTTCTCACACATCGCGTGTGCACAGGCTGCTAGTTATCTTAAAATTAAAGAGTTTAACTCTTACTTCAATTTTATAATATACAACTCCCGCATATCCCTCCATTTCACCTAACTCTAAGAACAAAATAAAGACGTAGGACAACTAGTTCAAGTACAAGAAATGCATGAAACTAAATTCGAAGTCAACGAATGGTTGAGAGTAATGGTAATATGTCATACCAAAGTTCAAGACTAACATATTACGATACATGATGATGCAATTGCAAATAGCTTGTACATAAACACTTTTTGGCACAAAGCCAGAGAACAAGTGCATCTTAAGAAAAAAAATTAACTTCAAGAAACTAAATTAAGCAATTAAATATGAAAATAAATCAAATAACACTAGATAATAAATTAAGTTAACCATTATAAACTAAACATGTAAGAAAATTAAACATTATGAATTTGGTAAATTTCTTTCACTTTCTTTTTGTGACATTTTAGGATTTATAAAAATATAAATTATGAGAAGAAGAAGAGATAAAAGAATATCTGAAAATGATTTTTTGTTGAGAAAGAAGAAGAAAAGAAGAAGATTTGAAGGAAGGAGAAAGAATTTTTATTTTTATTTTTTAAATATCGGGTAGCCGATTGGGTTGGACTCCCCTACCCAAAATCGACCCCACCCGACTTTTAAAATTGGGTATCAAGTACCAATACTCATTTTTTTTAATTAAAAAATAAATCTGAACATGATCGGGTCAAATCGGGACCCAAATTACCTGACCAGAAACACCCATCCCTAGGCACTAGCCCAATCTACTTAGTAGACACGCCAACATCAGATTATTTTGAACAATTGGGCACACTCTTACGAACACTCATCGTTTTCTCTATATACTTCTCAACCCAATGCAATCAAGATGAGCTCAACCAAGTTGTTCCACTTGAACTTAAACAAATCAGAGAAGTACAATTAGGCTAGAGCAGTAATGATGAAAAAACTAGTTATCTGATCCGGGTCGCGACTCGATCTCCCGGGACCTATTTGGTTTGAATACCCTCGAGCTCGATCTAGTCAGCTTCCGGATAACCTGAGAAGAAGCAAGCACGTGAGACTAGCCGGGAGGGTCCCCGGCGTAGACATTCCGATGCTTAAGTCAGATTCTGATCGAGATGGATGGTCGATAATATGGAGAATAGTGCTGGTCGAATATAATTGGATTAACTTACCTCAAATGTGGTGGGTCAAGCTTATTTATAGCACCAAATATCAGTACCTCCATGGTCCACGTGGCCTCATCTCTTTAGTCTGACAAGCTTTAGCATCAAAGGTCCATATTTGAACACCTGGTCCTTAGCAATAACCGAGTCGTTCATCTGGGTCGGGTCAGACAACCCGACCCGTATAGCTGGTACGCGGGTCTGGTGCTCCTTTATGACTTGGGGCCCGCTTTTTAGGATGTTTTTGGTCTTTTGACCATTTTATTGGGTAGTATCCACATCATTATCTCTTCCAAGTTACAACCTAATGTTTTGTACCATGTTGTCTTGCTGCAAACTGACCCTAAGAAAGAATTTATTTAATAGCCCATTTCACAATTTTTTAGATTATAATTTTTTTTCTTACCAATTATTTTTTGAGATTATATTAGTACTATTAAAACAGACCAATATTCATATAAATGTGACATGAATATTTTTCTTAGGGTTTTTTGTGTCACAATCCTACCATTGGACCCATAGAAAAGAATATTAGTTGTAAGCTCTTGATTTGAATAATAAACCACCCACCGAAAAAATAATTAAGAATGAAAGCAAAAAGTGGCAAGTTTTGACAAATTTTGCCTCAGCATTTAAACTTCCAACTGCAGTTGAGGTGCTACCTAGATTATTGATTGCATCTTAATTTAATTTAATTTTCTTAGTGATATTTATGTGAAATTTGTATGGACTATACTTAATTTATGTTCAGTTTGGCCCGCGATTGTATAATTAATTATAAAATAATTGACATAGACAACAGAGAAAAGTCTCAGCCTCATTTCAAAAGTCTATATATATTGTGTAGATGTCGCTAATAGATGATGTAGATGTTAAACAAAAAAAATATATGCAGTGAATGCGAATAAATGCAAATATGTTATTTCAAATTGTGCAAATTTTGCTGTTGACATGATTCAGTTATCATTTTTTTTTTGTTTTGATATTTTCATTCTTTTAAGAATATTTACACCTAAAATTCTTATTTTGAGTAGAAAAGAATAGTTTAAGGACCAAAGATTTAAACCTAGAATTCTTATTTTTAGCAGAAAAAAAAAGTTTTATTGAAGAACTCTGACTCTTTTGAAAATCTTCATCCAATATTTAAAGATATGACTAGATAATTAATTATTTAAATAAAGGGATTGCCAAATTAAGCCAAAATCATTATATCGGGTTGATTGTATTTTCACCCTCTATAAAAAATACTAATAAGGGAAAATCCCCTTAAAGAAAAAAAAAAAAAAAAAAAACGGCAACATGACCCCTGAATTGTATAAAAGTAAGCTCATTGTCTCTCACATCAAGGAGTCGCGTCGCTCTTTTGCCCACATTGCATTCCTTTTACTTCTTATTTATTATATTTGTTCCGAATGATTTTTTATCTGTCGTTATTTTTACAGGGAGGTTTGATACTTTTAATATTAAGTTTCGTAATAAGCAAGCCATACACACCTTTAAAAATTACTAGCGGACATAGCACACCCGATGGATGTGCATTATCTAAATCTTTTTTGTATTTGTTATAAAATTCAGTAAATGAAAATGATAATGAAGTGAATTATCTATCAAACTATTGTCACATTGTGACTTTAAATGTGTTTGAGTAGAAAAGTATTAAAATGATCAAGTGAACATAGGGAAGGTTATTTTGCAAAAAAATAAAATAAAAATAGATCTATTTAAGGGTATTTTAGTCGGCACGTACATATTTTGTCGATCAGAATTAATTAATCTAATACATTCACACTTAATAAATAGTGTAAATAATAATGAACCACTAAAATAACTTCTCCTAGATGCCCTCGAAAGATGCAAATCATACGTAAACAAATACTATAAATACCATTCATCTTTTTATATTACAGTAGTGACGGTACAATATTTTTCCGACTTGATCAAGCATCGGAAAGTTATGGTCGGGGACAATCCAATGCCTGCAGACTGACCTCAAGAAGGAGTCGACTTGACAATATTCACTACAACGACTACTGTTTTTATACAGATCGCCAGACGACATGGGGACGTAATTAATAAAAATATATAATTCATCAAAGATTGAAGCAAATAATAACATCAAATTTTCATAAAAATTCATGCAAGCTATGCTTCATTAAGTAATCTACTATGATCCGACTTGTTTTCTCTGTTGGATGGAAAGAATCCCAGAATACATATTTATTTGCATCTGCACATGTAAATGGGTTCAACTCATCGCATAAGTATCCCATCTCAAACATCCCTGTGGCACAGCAAGCCACTGATGCCACTTCAAACCCTGTAATATTTTCAAATATTAAAAAGAATTATTAAAAAATAAACAATTTATTTTTAGAATAAATATTTGAATTACACATACACGTGTATAGTTAGTAGTAATATATACATATATATATATATATGCTGATATCATCATGGCGAAAGAAAAATAAAAAATTTCACAACCAAATTTAAGATGTTAATTTACAAGAGCATGCAATTAATTTATTTTCATTTACAAGGGCGCATTTCTTTTTTTTTTTTAATAAAAAAATAATTTTCAAATACTAAAAAGAATTATTAAAAAAATAAACAATCTATTTTTAGAATAAATATTTGAATTACACATACACGCGTATAGTTAGTAGTAATATATATATATATATATAATAAAAAATTTCACAACCAAATTTAAGATGTTAATTTACAAGAGCATGCAATTAATTTATTTTCATTTAAAAGGGCGCATTTCTTTTTTTTTTCAATAAAAAAAATAGTAAAACAAACTGAGACTATAAGTGGGTAAAAGATATGTGTGTTTGACGCCAAAGAGACAAAACAAGTCACATGTAAATATTATTATACTTGTTATGTGATTGGTCATTCTCTAACTATACAACAAACTCCTCTCTATGTAATTAACCTTAACTTAACCAAATTCAATTTGAGCTGAAATTTAGCAAAAGGAACTTACCAAACGTAGAAGGCTCGCGAATGATCTGCATAAAAACAACGTAAGGATTCGAGAAAACAACCCGAATCCCCGGCATCTCCTCATTCATCTTTGTAACCAAATCACTCAACTTCCCATTAAAATGCAACGCAACGTCGTTGTACCCATCCATGCACTTGTCTCCATTCCCGTTCACATAATTCGTGGTCCTCTCCAAGGGCAGGCACCCCATTGGCGGGAGCCCCGTGAGCGACATCTTCCGGGCTCCCAGACCGTATATCTCCTTAACGAACGTCTCCGCGGCCCCAATGAGGAAGTCCTGGAATTGGTCAACCGTGTATTTGGAGCGCGTGCTTGGGAGAGAATAATAATTCTCCAGGAAGTCATTTGTGCCTAAGCTGATGATGTAGAGTGCTTCAGTGATTATGTAGTTGGCTTTTGTGTCTCCCATGTAGGCCTTGAGTTTGTTTCGATAGTCCTTGTAGTACTCCACTTCTTTCCAAAGTGGTATCACATTCTGCAAGTGCAAATTTATAAGAACACTCATCAAAATGTTGTAATCACACATATAATAAAAAACATATACATATATATATGTATGTATGTATACACACATAATAAAGCTGGTAACTCATTGGTCAGCGTGGATCTTCCATCACACTTTCATGTTACACGTTGATGTCATACTAACTAGTGATTGACACGTGTTTTTTTCAAATTAAAAAAGTATAATAAAATTAAATTATAATTTAAAAATGGGACCACATATAATACAAATGTGGATGTGGCATCAACGTGTGTCACGGATTTGTGATGTAAAATCCTTTACTAGGCTTGTTGGGGTTAATTAATTGCATGTTACCACCTTAAAAAATTACTAATAGGCACAAAATCTCCTAAATGAAAAAAAAAATAAAAAAATAGCAATGCGATCTTGAACTTTTAAAAAGAAATTCACTGTCTGCTGCATTAAGGAATCACTTTCTCCTTTGATACTTTACAAAAAAAAGAAAAAAAATATTGTCCATTAGTATAATTTTCGCAAAAAGTCCTATTGCATTTAATAGTGTTGGAAAATATTGCATCTTGCACCTATGATTATCCATAGGTTTGATGAGTGACCTTGAGGGAAGTAGAAAAACAAGCCAAATTAAGATCTATATATATAGATGTATAGGTATGTATAAATGTGTGTGCCACAATAAATAATAATGTGATGTTTGATTTATTTAAGTATATTTAAGAAAAGACAAATAATGTCACCCTTTAATCATTTCCTTTAATAGAATTAATATATTAATTTGTACATTGGAATAGTAGCAATGAAATATTCATTGGCTACATAATTAACTTTGTAAAATACAGGAACTACATATGGAAATTATTATTAAATTAGACGGAAAGCTAAAGAAATTGTCAAACTAATGGATTTAAGGTAGTTTAATTTTTATGCTAACTTTAGCTTATATGTCTATATATAAACTTCTTATGTATAATAATAACAATTACCATTTTCTTATGTGTACAATAGTTAGGTAAATATATTTTTAGTACGAAGGACAAATTTTTTTGAGACAAAAAGAAGGGAAATAGAGACGAAAAAACCTTTGTTTTTACGTAAATTTATATTATTTATTAAGGCTCAAGACCTTAGAAGAGCTACTTTTGGATCGATAACTAAATATAGACCGGTTAAAACGCCCATGTATATATTTATTTATTTCATTAATTCTATCAATAATTTTATTACATGAACATTTGAAGTTAAATTTTATCAATTTTGATTTTTTATTCATTTTATCTTTCTTATCTATGATTTAATTAAATAAATATAATAAAAATTTAAAACTTAAAATTTTCACGTGTACATATCAGTACGTAGTACGAGTGTTACTATCTTAGTTGTCCACATAAAATGAACGACATGATATGATTCACACCATATAGTTTTAATTACTCGATGTGGAGAAATAATTTTGAATATATATATTCATTATTTATTAAAGGGGAGACTTTCTAAATAACTACTTATAATTAACAAAATATAAATTGCTTAAAATGTCATTAATTATATTTATTTCTTCCACATATAATATTAGTTAACTTTATTTACAATTTCATATTCATATATATTTCAAAATTAATTTATATATTCATTTTGATTATTTCTTTATTTATTCTTTAAATAACAAAATATTATGAAAAATTAAATTATGCACATAGAGGGATTGCATGTAGAAACACTTACAAGAACGTTTGAAGTAGCATTGTCAAAACCAGTACCAGCAGAAGCAAAGCAAACGCCGCCAGCAAAATCCGACATGTTGTACTGCGGATCCAAGTACGCCGGCACAAACGGCCGCAGCCCGAAATCCTCAGAGATGAAATCCGGCGGTATACGGCCGTTGGAGAATCTCCCGGTGGGCCGCCCGCCGAAAAAGTCACGCCCATATGGCCGGAAATTGCTCTTCAGCACCGTCGATATCTGGTTGTTGTTGCCCGCATCCACCGAGGAGTCCCCGAACACGATCACCGCCGGGACTTTCCCCGCGGCGGCGGCGCCACTTATAATGAACAGAAGCAGACATGTTGCCGGAAAAGGGGAAGCCATTTTTCTGCAGTGAGGAGGGTTTATTTTTCGCTACCTGTGAAAGAGTTTATATACAGGTGAAGAATAATATGGAGTCGAAAAGTTTGTTTGTTGGGAGTTATATTTAATGGTCAGATGACTGAACTTTTCCCTCTCTTTGGGGGTGAGGTGGGGGTGGGGGTGCGGGGGATGGTAGGGGTTGTTGAAGAGAGCTTTTATGGGCATTAATGAAGAGCTTGCTGTTGAGTTCATGAGGTTGGTTGGTACGTGGGGTTGGCACTTGGCAGGGAGGAAATGCATCCACTGTTGCAGCTTCCACACCAACAAAAAATAATGTGAACTATAAGAATTATGTATAGAGTTACTAGGCGGGAAATTGTTTTTCTTTTTTTTTCCCCATATTTTAGGGCCTTTTTTTATTTGGTCCCATTTATTGTATTTGTCTCATATTTAGTCTCATTTGTTCAATTTTTTTTTTCAAATTTGGTCCCGAACAACATTTCCCGTCAAATTGTTAACGGAGCCGTCAAGTCTGTTATTGGGACAAGATTCTGCCACTGTTGACGGCTCCATTAATAATTTGACGGAAAATGTTGTTTGAGACCAAATTGGAAAAAAATTTGAACAAATGGAACTAAATGTTATAAGACAAATACAACAAATGGGACCAAATAAAAAAGGTTCTAAGATATGAGACCAAAAATAAAAATTTCCCTTACTAGGCATAAGCACAACGTCCTCCCATTAAATTTGGTATAGTTACACGTAGATCTTTTATAATTTAGGAAGTTACAAGTAGTACCCCAAATAATATTTTCGTATAACAAATAGATCCTTATGTTAGTCAAAATTAATCGAATTTGTTGATATTAGCAAAATAATTGTATGAAAATCTATATTTATCCCCATTTGACTTATTATGCATCAAGCAATTTTTTTTTTTCATCAAAACACCGCTATAAAGGTGAGGATATACTTCCTCACATGCATTAGTGTGTGAAAATATATAAGGATAGTTTGGTCAGAAAATGATTTGATTGGCCTGTAATAAATCAGTATGGGGTACATGTTCCATTCGATTTTTTTGCTAATATTAGCAAATTCAGTGAACTTTTGACTAACAGGTAATTTGTTTGTTGGACGTGAATAATGTCAGGGCTACTAGATGTCATTTATAAAATCACAAGGGGTCTATGTGTAAGTACACCAAACCTCAGAGGAGAACGGTGTGATTATCCCAAGTTATTATTATCATCAATAATTAGTGATATATCTATACTATAGCTTACTAACATCATGAACATAATAACAAATAATAAATTTTTACTGGCATGTCACTATGTCGTACTGTACATGTCATGGGTACTAATTATTTTTCGTGACAAATTTGTGCAAAAGTCTTTTGTTAATAATTCTTGGGGCTAAAACTAAATTACCGTCGTTTGAAAATTAGAATAGGCACAAAATCCACGACGGAAAAAATAAAAGATCATAGAGCATTTTAATATTTTGAAAAAGAAGCATCTAACTCGCCCCTTTCTTACTCTGTTGTTCACTCACGCAACTTGCAACTGATTTTCATATTTTAGCCTGTATTTTGTAGAATTTATCCTCACTTATTAAATATAGGAGTTTAAATATTCAACTGCCATTTAATTTTGTTTATTCTTCAACTTTAATACCACCTCATTCTTTGGTGTATTGGGATTTATGAGAGAGTAAAATAAGTATTAGTTGAATATCTGAGTTTTTAAAAATTGATAAATAAGAAAAGAAATAGACATATACAGGCCAAAATATGAAAACCAATCACAAATTCCACAAGTAACAGTAGGTTAGATTAGATTTAGCCCCTAATTCTTGTTGATAATAACTTTTAGAAAATAATTGCTATTATTAAACTATGTACCTCATTCCGTAACAAAATAAAAGTTTTCGTAACTTAAGACATATGCTTAGCTAAGTGACAAGGGTATCCTTACACTCTTACGGGTATGTACTTAAGATATATATCAAGTCACATAAACTTGGGACTAAATTAGTCCAATCGAAGGATTTCTACTGGAGACTCCAAAATGAGCCTAACAATCTTTTTCATCCTCAGGTCCCCAAACACATGATCTGAAACATACTCGGAACGATCTCGATCTTCGACCCCCATCATCTTTGGTTAGTGGTTATACTGTCTGATTTGTTTTTTCATGTTTGGGTTCTTGGAATTCACTGAAATAAATAGTAAAACATATTTTCTTCTTATATTTATTTTTGGGGAAACAGCATTTTTGGTACCATAAATTAGGTATTTTTCACTTTTGGTCCCATTCATTATGAGATCGGCACTTTTGGTCCCCTAGCTTACAAAAAATTGCATTTTTTGTCCTCATTCACTTTTTCGTTTGTTTTTTAAATATTTTTTGCTTGAGGGAAAATTCAATTTTTATTAGAGAAGAGAGAAATCTCCTTTCCTTGCCCTAATTTTCTTTAAATTTATTTTTTCCCCCTAAAAATAGTTATATTCCCCCTCCCCGCCAAAGTATTGCTAAGTTGAAAAGCGCGCCAATTTTTCCTCCAAGAAATAATACTTAATGGCCACGTACTGGACATGTGGCCGACACCGTTAAAAACGAAAGAAAAATGAATGAGGACCTAAAGTGTGAATTTTTATAAGTTCCGTAAAATGCCATATCCCGTAATGAAAATTATGGATCACTGAAATTATAGATAGCAATGGAATAATTAAATAGAGCCATTATAAAATGAAGTCCGGGTCTCATATTTATGAAATATTTTATAGGCTCCATTATAAAATCAAAAATATTGGTTTAAACATTCAGGCCATATCACATACCAAGTCCCCAGGTCAAACAGTATTTTGGAAAATAAATAGAGTCAAATCCAACATTATGGTCTCCAAAATGATTGAATGAAAAAATGCCACCCTACATGAGATATTGGACCTACACTCTGGTTTTATACCTCATCTTAACCCATAGAAAATTCAGAATTGATCATATTACCTAGCATCCTAATGGATTTGTAGGCGTCAAGTTTTATCGGCAAAATTCTCTAAAAACCAACAAAACATTTTACTCTCATCCAGTTACTCCTTCTAGGCATTCAACATCTGAAACTGATGTATATAATAGTAATTATAATTTACTTACAAGAGCATAAGAGTAATTTCATGCGTATACCACATAGTAAATATATGCATCCTATCTCATTATAAAATAATCAAATCACTATAAATACAAGATATATTATTTTTTAATTCTAAGTTACTATTAATTGATTTGACAATTCATACAAAAATTCTCTCTCTAAAAACTTGGGGTACAATTGTGTCGAAGACAATTTTTTCCAATTAATCCTTCACTAAGATTCACTTCCACATCAGAAACTATTAGACCTACTATCTCAAAGTTCCAAGAAATAAGAATACATCAGAATCTCGCACAAGCTGTCTACCAACTTTATGAAAAATCTGTCCAAATAGAATCTCCAAATGTTGTGCAGTAATACTATAATACTTGAGAGGATTATTAAATGAATTATTGGTCTCATAACTAAGGTCATTTGGTATTTTCGTCGTTTAACTTTTTAGGGTAGCATTTTCGTCCTATATCTTTTTACTTTTCACAATTTCGATCATTTTTCCTATGAAGTTCACTCTCCTTGCCGGAAAATATATTTGCATCTCACTTTACCTTTTAATATTGAGGTTACTGTTTTTGTTGACTCATTTTTGCCACAATTTTTATCCTTTAATTTTCTAGGGTAGAATTTTGGTCCTATATTTTTTTTAATTAATGTGATTTCAGTCATTATTCTTTTTTCAGAGTTCATTCTTCTCGCAGTGGGGTGAACTCCATCGAAAAAGGGCTAAAATCGCAAAAATTAAAAAACACATGAACAAAATTGTGCCCTAAAAAGTTAAAAAGACAAAAACGTTAAATCACCTAAGTTACAAGGCAATATATATATATATATATATATATATGCCATACTTCAAATGTGATTAACTGGTGTAGACAAACTTATTTCGGACAAAGTATTTCCATCATCAATTAGGCCCCGTTTACTCTTTGACAGTGTTATTTGAGTGATAGGATAAACTCGAATGAGATGTATGATAAAAAAGCCTTGTATTATTTATAAGCTATTTATTTTGGTGTTTTTGATTGTTATGCAAAATCTTAATCCTATGTTTACTTTGACGTATTATCAAATATTTCAATATCATTTACCCAAATACCTTTTCTTACAAAACATAAAATCCCCAAATTCATTTTTAGCCCTAGCCATTGAAATTGCTGGAGAGAAGTCTTGCTCTCGCGAAATCGTCGGCGCAATGTATTGTGGGAGAGCAAAGAAAACCTTACATGAACAACAACTTCGATTCAAAGCCTTCGTCTACGAGTACGGAGACGATTTACGGTTTTGTGGGAGAGCTCATGTGAGTGTTTGAAAAATGAATGTTGGAAAAGGGGAGTACGTGAGGTTAGTAGAGTAATTCTGAATGAAAAAGTAGGGACAATTTAGTCTTTTTCCTACCAGCCATATTGGCTACTAAATGCTTGGCTCATCTTGGCCCATAACCTAGGATGGGTTATTGAACCGCTACAGTAAAAAGCGGCGGGCTTGGCTTCAAAACCCGGGTCCCCATTCACCCAAGCAAACACCACACTAAATTGTACTATTTCATTTATATAGGCGAATTCCTCTAAATAAACGGGACCTAAGTGTAAAGAAAAATTATATTCACCTAGAATATAACTATATATAATATAATTTATTATATATATACATATATATAGTTTTATGTGATACTCAACTAAACTTCTTAAAATTGATTCTTACTTTTTCACATAAACGTCAGCATAAGGAAGCCAAACAAAAATCTAGCATGCTAGCAGTATTCTTATCTTGCTATTGATTTAAAGTGAACTGCAAATAATAATAAATTATATACTGCAGGAACTATAATTATATTTGCACTTTAATGTCATTTGTTTGTCAAATCAAACCATTCGTTTCTCGGGTGATTGTACAATTGTAGTGCAGAGAAATGTAAATCACGTGATACATTTAATTTTACATTATATAATATTAATTGGAGACGGTACACTTTGTATATGTCAACATTTTTTAGCTAGATTGGTAAGAAAGGATAATTTTTAATAAGATCATCGCGTGTTCAATTTTCTCTGCTGATGTGAGAATTGTATTATTGGACAATTATTGGTAAGTACTATTATAAGCAACTTATGATGTTTGGGGTATGTTTTGGCCGATAGTGCTGTTCAGATGTTTGGAGGCAAAACCACCCATATTTTTTGTAATGAAAAAAATAAAAAATAAAAATATATATTTGTCAAAAAAGAACAAGAGAAGATTAGCAAAAACTAAAAATAAAAAATCAAGTGACAATTTTAATATTATCGCTAATTATATACATTGAGTAACATCCTTTTATGATAATAATGAATTGGGTAAATTACAACTATCTCCCCAAAAGTCTGGTGTAATTATAAATATCCCTCATTATTTAAAAATTACAAATACCCCCCTCTAAATGAAAATAATTATGTAGTTCCTAGACAGAGATGTGGAATGTACTATTTTACCTGTGCTGAATTTTTTATTTTTAAAAAAAAATTGAAAAAATATAAAAAAAATACGAGGGAGGATAAAATAAATAATCCATAGAGAATATTAGTTCATAAAATATTTTTAAAATTTTTTAAAAATATATAAAATTATAACTTGTAAGCCAAAAGTGCATTTTGGATAGTTCATCATAAAAGTTGGATGAAAACATAACGGATTGGGCTTGTTGTTAGACGGACATTAAGGTCAGGGGGTAAGTTATAATTTTCAAACAACGAGTAAGTATTTGTAATTATAATAAATTTCAGGGGAGGGTGATTATAATTTATCCTAATGAATTTTATAGTTTTAGACTTTAGTAATCATAATTAATTAGTGAAAATTGTCACTAGTAAAAAATAGTGAAAAAAATTGTATATAAAGTTGTCACTAAAATCAATTAGTGACATATGTAAAGAGACAACCCAATGGCAACAATTATCTGTTGTCACTATATTTTCCTTGTCTCTAGATACATATCACTAATTAATTATTTATAGTGACAATTTTATGTACGATTTTTGTCATTAATAATTATACTATGACAAAAGCAAAGTTGTTGTCACTTAATATATATTTTTAATCACGATTTCAAAATTATTACTCGATATTTTGTCAATTACAAACTGATATTTTGTTCTAGCATGTATGGTTGTATTCATAAATATATCCTTTATTGCATCAATAACTAACCCTAGATCTTTCTTTATGACAAATTAATGTTACTTGGTATATTTCTTTATTTACTTAGGGAGAAATTTCGTTTGTAATAATTATTACGATATAAAGATTGCAATAATTTCAATGGAAATATTTATGGTCCGGAAAATGTTGGTGATGAGAGTGACAAACTCTTAATTATCTCCCACATACAAACATGCATTCAAAGCTTCACCTGAAATGGAGGCCATTTGGTGTCCATACATTCTTCTTCCATTGTCATCATTGACTGCTACCTTAGTCTTTCGTGGCATATCGTATTTATATGCATATAATAAATAATTTTTTATATTTTAAAATTTATTATAAATAAGAATAAAATATATAAATCAACACATCATATTTTAAAAGAAAAAAAAAGAAATAAACTTAAGGGTATTATCGTCACAACAAAAATTTTGTGTAGTGGTGTCACATACTGCTATTTGTAAGTGAAGAATATCTTATATATATATATATATATATATATTAGAATGGATGTTGTTTCCCCAACTTTTTGATAATCATATTTTATTTATTTTATTTAATTCAATTTTTGTATGGTGTTCTATTTTTCTTTTGTTGAAAAAAATTACAAATATAAACTAGTGCCACGTTAGATATTTTTGTTAATATTTTCGGTATTCATAAAATAAAAATTTTCCTGTAACAAAATAAGTTAGTTTATACACTTGGAAAATGAAAATTTTGAAATATTATTACGAGCACACCTAACCAAGTCTATTGAATTAATTAAAGATGATTGATGAACACTATTGAAACAGAAATCTGATCCCTTGACTAGTTTGAATCTTTTATTACAAAATAGTACGTTTGTTTATGTTTCATTTAATATATACAAATCAGGTGTATAAAAATTTATATTATTTTTATATTTGAAAAAAATTATATTATCTACATGATATGTATATAGTAATTAACTAGTTACATAAGTGAAATAATTCAAAATTTAAAATCAAAGTAACTTACTTAATCAGAACTCAGAAATGTTATTAGATATACAAAGAGTTTTAAATTATATCATTAACTAATTTATTTGATAAATATGTGGATCTTTGGATAGACTATAATAATCATGCATGAAATAAGAGGACGAACAGGTGGAATTCTTCATATTGAAATGTCGTGATAATATCGTTAAGCAGTAATTTGTTTTTTATGCATTCCCTTAATGCAATATCTAACAAAGTAAATAAGTGGAGTTAGAGAATCATTATTAATTATAAAGTACAAATGTAAAACAAATTTTGGACATTATTATCGTCATTGTTATGAGATACATTCCACCACAAGAAAATAGTTTAATAGCTACGAGAAAATTTGATGTTAAATTCAGCGTCGAGTTAATTAGCAAGTAAATTTTCGTTGCTAATCTACACTCTTTGAGATATATATATATATATATATTAAATATTTCGTTGTTAAATTTGTTAGCAAGTAAATTTGCGTTGCTAAATGTATTAGCAAGTAAATTTTGTATTATGTAACGTAAATCAGCAACGAGAATTTTACTTACTACTTAGTTTAACGTTATTTTTTTCGTTGCTATTGGACAATGTTCTTGCAATATTGATTTCCGAACAATTCTATAGTAACATTAAAATTTTGGAAGTCTTCACTTTAAATAATAGAAACATTAGTGTGGGGAGAAATGTGAAAACAGAGAAGGAATTTTTCGTATCATCGCAACATAACATCTTTTGGACAATGTGACTATTGTATTACTTCTCCTAGAAACTAATTGCTAACCAGTTATGAAAAATCAGTTGTATGTGCCATATTCGATGCATATACACAAAATATTTTTAAAAAAAGTAAATAATTACATATCGTTACTAATTATTTTTGTAGGTAGAAATGATTATATGGAAAGAATTGTGATAAAAAATAAATAATTTTGAAATGGGTAGATTACATTTTTGGTCACGTAAATGGATATGTTTCCAATTTTGGTCTTATACCGTCAGAAATTCACACATTACATTCTCTATGTCCATTTGTTTTCCAATTTCAGGATACATATGGAATTTCCATTAAGTGCTTAACGTAACAATAAAAATCCGTTAAGTTGCATCAATTGGAGGTAAATGTACTGGCCAACAACAAATTCTGGAGGGAAATCATTGTTTCTTCTTCTTCCTCTTTACAAGCTTATTTGTTTCTTTTTTCTTCCATTTAGTAGCAACCAAAAATTAAACATGGCTGCAAATGATGAAGTGTTTTGTCACTGTGGAAGAACTGCAAGTTTGATAACCTCGTGGATCAATGACAACTCAGGTAGAAGGTTTTTTGGATTTTCGAAAAAAAGAAATGGGTGTAACTTTTTTGCTTGGGAAGACCTACCGATATGTGCAAGGGCAAGGGTTATCATATCCAGATTACTTAGTAGGTTGAATAGAATGAAGGACAAGATTTCACAGATGCAATGAAGACAAACTATTTTAATTTAGATTTTGGTTGTTTCATGGTGTTGTTAAAATTTTGCTTTGGTTGAATTTCCTCATTGTTTGTGAGGATATGGTTTGTTTATGTTTGGGATGAATGTTCATCGTGCCCCTAATATTTTCATTTTTTGACAATATTAGGTTGTAAATTAGGATATGTAATCTTTATTTTGTCATTAGCAATTAACAGAAAACGCCTTTTGGTCCTGAAATTGGGGGAAAAAAATGGATATATAGAATGTAATGTGTGAGTTCCCCATAGTATGGATCAAAATTGGAATGGGTCCACTTATGGGACAAAAAATGTAATTTACCCCGTGCAAGTTAACGGGAGCGTGCGAGTCACGTGAGTTCTGCCGTTAACAATTAACAGAAAGCTCATTTTGGTTCTGAAATTGGAAAAAAAGATAGACATATAAAATGCAATATGTGAAGTCTACAAACATGGGACCAAATTTAGAAATGGGTACACTTAATTTGACCAAAACTATAATTTACCCTTTTAAAACATAATATTTGAAGTAGGAGAAAGAAAAAAAAAAATTAACTAAAAATATATAACTATTTAAAGAAAAAGTAATTTTTCCCACTTGTACATAGTGGGGGAAATGTAAAGTTAATAAGTGAAAAAAAAAAAAAAAAGAACAGAAAATATCAGACAAGACACCAAAACGGTGTTGGTCAATAATTATATACTATAGTATAGATACTTGGACTGGGTAATATGCCCTTTTCTATTTGCTAATTTCTGCAGCCCAATATTTGTAAATGCTACTAACTTTTTTATACTTTAAATAATTTGTATTTAAATGGGAATAATAGGCTAAATTGGAATCATTATTGGAGGTTCTTAGTTGATAATCACTAAATTACTAAAAAATTTATTTCAGTAACTGATTAGATTCTTTGATAAGTACTAATAATTGCCATAACGGTTAAGTTATTAAAAACAGATTTATCTTAATATCTGATTAGATTCTTTCATAAAAATACTAATAGTTTATATATTTATTTTAGAAATATATCAAATTAGTACAAAATTCGTGCCAAGGCACGGTGAATATTTTCAATTTAAATCGTGACTTATAAAGTTGAACCAAAATAATCTACGTCTGTATATTAGTTCTAATAAGAACTATATAAAATGTAATTTTTTTTAATTGAATGAGTTATCATTAATTATTTAAAAAAATATCCATACAGTCATAGATTCTTATATTTCTTTAATCACTTTGTTCATAAATTGCTTATGTTATAGTATTATTGGTGGAGTATAGCCGCGGTTCACTTTATATCCTTTAGAGAATGTAGCAGTCATTCTACCACTTGTACTATCGTTGTTAATCACATTCCCCATGCTAGGTTAGAGATTTCACAACTTTATGATTTATTTTTGTGTTATTTTTGCAGACCCATTATTTAAAATGATACGAAGTTCTTATCTTTTAAATTATTTTAAATTCAAATGCCAAAGTAGTTAAGATTTGATATATAATAGTGACTTATCTTTTATACCTATTAATTAACTGGAACGACTTATCTTTTGTCATAACTTTTTCAAATGCCAAAATATTATATCTGCCCATGTGTGTAAATATGAATCTTTGTAGCCGGTATCTTTGACTTAATCAATCTTCTAATGCACACTCACCTAATACATATATATATATATATACATAAATTAATTAGTGTGTTTATCACATTTTCATGATTTTTGTACTAAATCTATTTAACTTAGATTAAATTGATTTATAGATATAAAATTAAAAATATATAAAAATATATTGTAGTCTCGACATTGTATTTTTAGAAATAAATTGATTTATTTTTTTCTTTAACACATTGAAATATGTTTATAGTCTCGATATTGAATTTTTAGAAATAAATTTGATTTATTTCTTTCTTGATTTTATTCAATATCTATCAAAATAGATATTGAATATACATGTTTTTATATACTTCATAAAAGAAAAAAAATATAGATTAGATTCTTTTGTATAAATATTAATATTTTTTATTTTTTATTTAAAAAAGACTTGTTAGATAATATTGATCAGATTCTTTTCGATAAATTCAATATTTTTAATTCTTTATCTAAAAATAATTATTAGATAATCAATTTAGATCTCTTTTGGATGAATACTAATATTTTTAAATAGTTATCTAAAAAATATGTTATATTTCATTTGACAAAATAGAGCTCATTTACGCATATGTGGCGCTTAGGTGGATAGTCTCAATGATTCTATTTTATTATATATAGACTAGTACAAAACCAGTGTCAAGGCACGGGGAGTATTTTCAGTTTAAATCGTGACTATAATAATAAATATTTGAAAATATATACTTATAAAGTTGAACAAAATTCATCTATCTTTGTATATTAGATCTAATAAAAATTATAAAAAATATAAGTTTTCTTGAATTGTATGAGTTATCATTAATTATTTAAAAAAATATCCATACAATCATAGATTCTTATATTCTTTTAATCGCTTTGATTATAAATTGCAAAAATATTTTATTTTATTTTAAATTAGATAAATGATAGATTATTTGATTTTATAAAGATTTACAAATTTGTTCAAGTAAATTGGTTAGGGATACAATATAAAATTCAAACTTATTTTTACATCTTTCAATTTTTTTTTATTTGTGATTATTATCATATTAAATTTAATTTTTTTTACATATAAAATGGTCATTAACCACGGACACACAACGGTTATTGGCCATAGTTTTTGCGAATGTGGCTAAATCAAATGTTTTTACCATGGCTCTTAGCTGTGACAAATAATTTTGTCATGGTGGAAAAATTAGTTTTTTACATCGATTTTATTTAACCATGGTTAATAATATTTACTACGATTTTTAGCCATAGCCATTAACATTGTAACCACGAGTAGTTTTTTCCTAGTGTTTGTTTATGTTTTTTTTGGGTAAATTACATCTACCTCCCTGAGGTTTGGCGTAATTACAAATACCCCCTCGTAGTTTGAAAAATTACAAATACCCTCCCTGAGGTTTGTAATTTTTAACCAAAGGCCTGAAATTGACCATTTTGCCCTTAATTTTTTTGTTAAAATTGTAAAAAAATCGGCCAGGGCAAATTGCATTATTGTTCATCTATGTAAAAAATTTAAGAAATATTTCCCTGCACATTATAGTCCAAAATTTTTTAAGAATTAAATAAAAATAATTCAGTGCACAAGGGTATTTTGGTCAGTTCACCCATAAAAATGGATGAAATTGGGTTATTTGTTAGACGGTTACACACCTCAGGAGGGTATTTGTAATTTTTCAAACAACAAGGGGGTATTTGTAATTATGCCAAACCTCAGGGGAGGTAGATGTAATATATCTTTTTTTTTTTTTTTTCAGATTTCATTGAAAAATATGTATTTTTAATTTTATATAGATTTTCGTGTGAAATGAAGAAATATTTGAATTAGTTAATGATATTGTGTTTTATATTAGATTTTAACGTCAAATCAATATATTTTCAATGAGAATACGTATAAATAAACATGTTTTCACTTTAATTGTTGTTTCGAAAGTCGAAAATTGAAAATAAAAACATCAACAAAGAGATTGTTAATTTTTGCCGGAGGATTCTTGGTACGAATAATTAGTTTTGCTTACCGGAGGATTCATGACAAATTAATTTAACCTTTTGATTCATATATACATTTTCTATGAATTTCATTAAATTCGAACATAAACTTATTTTTATGCGCAAACTTTAAACTTCTAAGAAATGTTCTTGTGTTGCAAAATATCATAATAGTATAAAGAAATAAACATAAAATCTTGAGACAAATTTCATAAATGAACAAAGCTTACAAAGAATATCCAAAAGATACGACACACTTATAAATTATAGCGTTGCAAAATAAATCGAGCTACGATCAAACTTCTCAAAAGTTTCAGACTCGACATTTTAGAAATATATGAAGCGAGTTATTAAGAATACTAGAGGATATTAGCTAGTCCCCATTTGAACTAGTAAAAGAATAGGTACGCATGTTCGTCATATTTGTGTGTTTTAGTGACCTAAAACAACGAAGTTTCGCATATCTCTCTCCAGTTCTTGGCCCATCTTCTCATACGTATCGGACATGTCATGACCGTCGTCTTCTCTGATTTCAGGAGATCCTTCTTGTTGAGGGGACGGGGCCTCGCTTTTAGAGTTGTATCCATAGGCATGGACTTCTCTCACCAGGAAGAAGCAAAGCAAGATTGCCATCAAGGGGAAAACTACGTTTCTTGGTCGGGAAGCGGCCATTGTTAACTTGAACTTAATGTTTTTTCGGAAGTTACTTATTTTTGGTTTGCCTACGAAGATATGATTGCTTTTCCTCGTATGTCTAGCTTGAAGGGGTGAGTTTAAATCTTGATGAGTGTGTTTTTATAATTTTAAGTATTTATGTTGTTGAGAATTTTTAGGTGAACTTAGTTAAGTTTTATGGTTAAACTTATTCTCCCTCCTACTTTTTCGTAATTGTATTATTTTGGTGTAAGAAAAGTTCAAAGTTTTTTAGTATTTTGGCATGTTCTTTTTCGTTTGGAAACGTGGCGAATCCTATGTCTGTGTATAATTTTTAAAACTTATTTAACATAAGATATTTAATATAAATTCTACTATTCAATTTATGTAGAGTAAAAGAGTATATATAAGTTAATACTAATATTTTGATTTATAAAAAAATATTGATAATTAATTAATTTAAATTTAAAAATAAATCACATACCATAATTAAGTAGGACACTAAAAGGATGTTCTCACTTAATAATAAAGTATAGATACATACTACCATATATTATTTTATTTCACTTGTTATATATAATAATTTGCAAACTGGAGACATTTACAAAAGGTTATAAGTTGTGTCATTTCCTTTTCCTAATACCCATTTGAACTTTTGTCTCGATAATTGTTTTTCTCAATTCTTTTATCACCTTGGGATTGTTTAGGTTTCAATTATATCTAAGCATGTGTGGTAGATATTATATATGAAAAATATTTTAAATTCTAACACCTATCTACTATATTACACATTAAAAATCCACAATTAATACGTAATACAATTGCCATGAATGTAATAATAAAAACGATTCTCTAAATTTTATAATTTTCAACTATATGATGATTTTAATCTTTTTTTTATCAGGCCATCATTCCACGTATATTATCTAACGGTTTTGCTTAACTACGCATTGTCGTCCATCAATCAATAAAAAGGCAAATCCTTTGTTTTACATCCGAACTAAATTCATTCTCCACATAAACGGAAAGAAGAAGGAACCCCTTTCTCCGACAGATCAAACCATGGCAAGTTAACGGAAAATTTGCAAGGATTATCTGTCGATCAACTTATGTAGCAAACATGGCAAGGACGATCGTCGTATTTGCTGCATTATTGTTGGTTGTGTTATGTACATTTCTTTCAACCTCATCAGAGGCCAACCGATTCTTAAATTATGGCATTTTGATGCCTGATGTAATTTCCGAACAGAAGTCACCACCCCAACAGGCAAACAACTATACGAGGGCTTTGCCACCGACGATTGAGCCATAATTATAGCCGAAACCCGAAGGTCTTAGGTACCATCATCAGATACCACACATCTTCTCAAGAGGTTCAACAGAACTAATGTTGGTACTAAGAATTAATTAATGCAAAATTATTCCGGGCATCATGTTTGTAACGTCGTTATTGATTAAACTTTGCAGAGATTTTTCATTAATCAAATTATAACGACATTAATAAGGTTGTTTTAGTTCATCCTGGATTGATAGGTAATGTTATATCAATTTTATGCTATTTTTATGCAAGAGAAGATGAATTTTATTAAGAGATTTAGGCATTTATGTTACTAACTTTTAATTCATTCAAGTTTGAATTCTCTTCTATAAACTTTTGCATTTCTTTTGCTATTTTTTCTTTTAAATTGATCATATTTCATTTATATGTTGCATAACATTACATGTGAATTAAATTCCAAAAAGATTGACATATGCACCTGAAATGTATGTAGCAATTGGTCAGATAATGGTGGAAATTTTCCTTTTCTTCTTAAATTTTCTTTGGATGTCGTTTCGTTTTTGTTTTGTTTTTTTTTTTTTTTCCGGTGTCACCCATAAGACAGAAAAATGTTGTACAAATGATGTGTCTTTATGTATGTATCGTTCTTGAGGGGTATTTGATACATCCAAAAATAACAAGGATTTCGTACTTCTCTGGTTTCGTTATTTGTTTATGTAACAATTTTACAAGTTAGCGCTTACGCTTATAGTTATTATGTATCAATTATTGATTTTTCTAGTTATCAAGAAATCAATATTATTCCACATCTTATCGACTTTCTACTTATTTATGCATTATCTATTAATGAAACTTCAAATATCCAAATACAAGCTTTGTGATTTTCTTGTGCGTTGAACTCAAGTTTGTTTCCATTACTTATTCTTGCAAATATCATTTCAATTCCTCATGCATCTTAGATATATATATATAGAAAATGATTATTTTTTTATTTTTTTCCCAATTTTTGATTTTACGGCATAAGAAATTTTGAATTCTATTCATTAAACCTTCTCCAATTTTTTAGTTAAATTCTTTTTGTTAGCTTGTTGGTTGCATTTTTGTATCGGAGTAGTACTCCAAATTTTATACTTTCTTGAAATTACTGTAAACTTGGGATTTTTGATTTATTAATAAATGTGTAGGGGTCGATCCTAACCCCTACCAACGCACAAGGGCCAAGGGGGACAATTCCAAGAAAAAGAAAGAAAAAACTAAGACTAACCTATTTCTTTTATGATTTCATTTTTTATTTTTAATTTTCAGTGAAAAAAATATGTTTTCAATTTTGTATAGGCTTTTGTGTGAAAATGTGAGTATGTTAGATCAGTCAATTAGATTGTATTTTATATTAGACTATAATATCAAATGAATATATTTTCTCTAAAAATACATACGTATAAACAGATATATTTTCATTATATAAATTACTGTTTCAAAAATTAAAAATGAAAACATAAACAAACAGGTTGTTTACTCTCACTATTTTGGCCTTGGTATTGTAGGACTCACTCCTGCAAGCCGCTTTGGATGGAAGTGGAAAAAGTTGACCAGATTTGGAGAAAAATCTTACTTGTATTGATGTAATAATTTAATTACCTTGGAGAAAAAATCTTACTTGTATTGATGTAATAATTTAATTACCGCTTCTATTCAGGAAAAAAAAATCAATCCTTAATTTTCTAACTCAAAGTTTGATTGACATTTTGATTGTGTTCTACACATCAAAATTCCAACTACATTTTTCCAAATTAAAATTGTAGGTTGATCGCTTGCTAGCATAAACATCAATGTCCATGAAAATTCAATGTATGAATACGTTTATAAAAACTCTCGTTAATGAATCGATGCTTGAGATCAATATCTCATTACAAATCATAATATATCATTATGCGACTAAAATGCTTTAAAACAAATTAATTAAAACTCCTGGCTTAAAGACATTTTTGGTCCTGTAACTATATGTTATTTTCATTTTAGTCCAGTAACTTTCTAGGGTTTCAAAATGATCCAGTAACTTTTTAATTTGTTCAATTTTGCTCCATTTTTTGCCGGATTTTATCTAAACTTACCGAAAAATATCACCGGAATCTGACGTGGCAATTTAAATTGGGAAAAATAATTTTATGCCATGTTATTTAGTGAAAATAAAATAGTGTATAGTTGGACTGCCAAGATAGCCAAATGATCGATTTTTTTTTTTGAATACAATCATGTGCAAGTCACGCGACTTTTTCCTGTCATTTTCGTCGGAACAGGACCACAATCGCAAAACTAGGGAACTTATAGGACCAAAATACGAAAATATAATCGTAGAAGACTAAAAATGCAAACCCCCTATACATACAGAACAAAAATTATAATTTTCCCATTCTATATACGATTGCACATAAGTTATTGTATACAAACTACTCCTATAAGATTAATATAAATAACATCGTTTCAGTTCCTAGTAGCATGGACGTTGTTATTATGGAATAAATAAAGAAAAAATGTTTCAACTATTGCAAATGACCTGCAAGTCTTTGAACTCATTCTCTAAAATGATTTCCTACTATTTTCTATTTGTTGGAAAATGGTGAATGATAAATTAAAGGATAAATCGTGACAAGTGATTGGTTACGATGTGTGACACATAACGAGCTCGTGATAGCTTGTGACAGCTCGTGACACGTAGATGATGGTTGGTGGGCCCCAATCATCATCCGGTCGTGTCTGATCAACCTAATGGGTGTATCCTTTGGTTGAAATGATATGTCCATTGGGTGAAACTCTTTGGATGAAATGATGTGTCCATTTGTGTGAAATGGTATGTCCTTTGGATGAAAGGATGCATCCATTTGAGTTAAATGGTATGTCCTTTGGATGAAAGGATGCATCCATTTGAGTTAAATGGAATGTCTTTTGGGTGAAATGATGCATCCATTCGGTTGAAAGGTCATAACCTTTCAAAGGCATCTTTTCTGATTGGACATATCCATTCGAAATACCTTTCCAACTCCTATAAATAGATCTCCCATTTTTATTTCATGGCATTAAAAAGCATTCAATTATTGATAGCATTCTTAAGCATACAAAGCATTTAGAGTCTAGCAAGAGAGTTTCAAGATATCGGTTGGTTCGCTGTTTCTCAAAGTTTGCAGTGCTGCTACTTTGAGATATAAAGTCGTTGTATCTTGGGAGACAATTTGCCAATTCCGTGAGCACCAGAGCGGGGCAATAATTGTCTTAAAGATAAAGAGTCTAACTCTTGCCTCGACTTTGTAATACACAATTTCCCCCACTATCTATCTCATTCATTCCTTACACTATTTGGCTAAAACAAAAAGACACAAGAAAATGACAGTGAAAGTTATGCAAATGTCCTCAAAGGAGAAAGTTATATGTCAACTATCATGTTCAATACTTGACTTATTTGACAATCTATGAACATGATTATCTACAAGTACAATGATTTATACTAAGAAGTCGAGCCTTCAAAATATTACACCTTCATATTGGAATCCAAAATAATGCGTATTTTATGTAGGACTGAAAAGTTTTACGAATATGTCATAAAGTTGCCCAAAAATGTATTATATGATCACCTCAATAGCTATTAATCTACTCTTACACAATAATAAAGATCATATTCATTTAATTATGCATAAACCCTACATATACTAGATTGGATTAAATAATACTCATTATTGTATAAACATTATTGTTCGACCAAAATCAATGAACTAGATAATTACTCATCTTTATAATTGTGTATTTGCGTTTAGATGAAAGATATTGTGCCTAATATGACAATCACCTCAATGGAAAAAATTGAAAAGTGATGACACACTGTGCAATATATATGTTCAATACTGAATGTTTTAGGTCATAGAATTATTGAGAATTGGGCATGATTTGAATATATTTACACATATGGCGCATGCTCGTCAATTGAAATAATATCATTACATAAATATCTATATATAAACATCAATACACATAAGTAGATGCTCCGTTAAAACATGTTTAAACTACTTACACAAGAAAATCTCTATTGGAAATTAATACTATCAATTAAGGAATTCATATATATGATGGTATAAGGTAAGATATTAGACTTAATAACACATATTCATAATCATTTTGTGTATGTTTTGATTCCATCATAATTAAAAAAAAGGATACATAGCCTATATAATTTGGACATGTGCAAAGTTTGTAGAGATGCCAATGTATTATTTATCTTGCATTAGATGAATGTACCAAGTCTTAGTTTTTCAAATGTACATGCTTTAGATATTCTTGACTTATTTTATCATTAGGTTATGCACTTGATTTGAATGGACAATTAAATATTGGGATTTAAGTTATTATTCCATACCCATGTTAAAAGTAATATCAAATGAATGTATAAGTTTTAATATTTCTTAAAACAATGTCTATGTCTTTTACGGTTTCTCCCTCGTTTAATACGGATTATGATAATCTTACATTTCTATGACGTATCATTTAAGTAATACTTTTTTTATTTATAATCTTATCTCGTATGGTGGAAATTGATGTTGATTTATTACACTTGTAATATGAAAATAGGTTGGCTTGAACGGAAACGGCTAGGAAGAAAATTATAGCTATTTAATATGTATTACACGCAACCAGAAGATATTTTCAGTTTCATTTCAGTGAAGACGCAATAACATTTAGGGGTTTCCTAAGCCAATATATATCATATCGAGGGTTTCACTTTAATTGATAGTTCTGGTGGAAAAGAAATGCAATTTGCTTCCACTTCAACCATTGAAGAAGGAAAAATGTGCTTTAGATTATCAAAAACTTTCATTAGGGTGAGAAATTTTAACGACGCAAAGGCAACTCAAGATTGGCAAGGCCAATCGGGAAAAAGGTCAATGTGTCGAGATCATTTCCAACTACCATGGATGCAAAAACAACGTCTAAGGGTTTTGAGAAGTCCCTTCAAGATTCACTTGGTGTCGGGAAGCCAGATCTCAAAGTTTAGCAGCATCATAACAAAATGGTGTTGGGACTTAATATTGGCCGGGATCACATTATTTTCAATTGTAAGTACCAAAGTTTCATCTTGTATAATTAATTACTTTATGCGAATGTGTTAGATTCAGATCCTTCAAAATGTAGGTTTGGTTCTATAATACTTTATGTTGAAATTTTACTTGCAAAGGAAAAAAAATGACATAACAGATTTATAAAGAGATCTGATAAATTATCTTGTTTTATGTATATGGACCAATATTTTAAAACCCGGATCGTTGTTCGAACCGAAAAATACACTAGGTCCAGGGTTGCTAGTTCAACCACTGGGTCAATCATGGTCTAATAAGTGATGTCATAATAAAAATTAATATATTAAAAAATATTAAAAAAATTGAAAAATAAAAATCCAATAATTTTTAGTTATTGTAGGGATTAAAAGTGTCCCAAAATTTGGTATTAAAATCAATATGTTAACATTTTTAGGTCAACAATAAAATAGAAGAATTGTCTACAGAACAAAAATAGCTAACTACTACTATTAGAATTAATAACTAAGTTTTATTGCCACTGAATAGTTAGCATCAACAACTATAGAAATAAAATGTAAGTCTTATTCTATTACTTATGAATAGCAACTTAGGCAATCATAGGAGATAAAAATATAGTTAAAATTATGGGCTTCATGAGTTTGTTCATTAATTACTATATAACTCAAATAATTATTGCAGTCTGGGTGTTGGTTAGTATGCATTTCTCTCAATTCTCATGTGAAATTTCATGGGTTCACTTAATATAACCCTGGGTCAACCGAGTCATTGATTCAACAGGTGGTTCAGAATGATTTGCAAAAAACAGAACGGTTTTGAGCATTGTATGATTTTATGGCTTTCCTCTGAATATTTTATAGATCACACGGTAGTTTAATAGATCCGACCTATCGATTCGAGTTGGATTTTAAAACATTGATATGGACAAGTATACTCATAAACACGTACATGCCTATTTCAGCATACAGTTAGTAAATTCTCAATTCAAGACCAAAGATCTAATTATGCACAGAAAAGATATTATTCTTTTCATAGTAATTTTTTTGTTCTATAACTTTGAGTTGGAATACTTTTAGTTGCAAGCATTTAAATTGTTGTATAATACTAAGTAAATACTTTGTAAATTATCCCCACTCCACATAACTAAGTCTAGATCATTTGTTAAGACAAAGAAATAAATTCTTTATTTCTATTTTACCAATAATAATTCTAATATAAAAGTCCTTAAAAAAAGAAGTTTCAAATTTATACTATTAAAAAAAATTAACACAACCAAATTATTTTGCCAAAAGAATTCATGATATCATAGTTTTTATTTTTTGCTATATGAGAAATTTTTCGAAATCCATCCCTTTTAATTATGTTCAAGGTCACATGAATAAGTTCAATGTCACGGGTTCGATCTCACCAGACGTATGTGTATTTGTCTCACTTACTTTGAGTTTATCTGTAATGAGTTTGCCTCACTTAATGTGAGTTTATTGTAATGTGAATTTATTAATCGAATTGATGTATTTATCAATTTATTGATATATTGAAGTAATTATATAATTGCAGTTTCTACACATTTAATTAATCGTATATATGATGAGTGCTAAATTCTTTTAGTGGTCTTGTTTAATTAGTAGTTCAATCTGTAGGGGTTAAACTGATCGAAACTTTCTTTCAAGGATCAAAAGACAAAAGATAGATAACTATAATTTTAAAAGAAGGATTATCATCATACATATGAGATTATGTGCAGGATTTACATAATCGACATTACAATCCCAAATTATACTGAAGTAAAAGTTCACCCGTATATCATCAATTTTAAATTGTCATAATATTTTCTGTAATTGAAACACCTCAATTTATAGATTTCTGGAATTCATTGTAATATGTATTTGATTGATTCCTAGTGGACGTGTATTCACTTGCAATAAGAGTTCTCATTTTTTTAGTTTAAAACCCTCTGAGTTATTTGAAATTACATAAATTCTCATATGGATGGGGCAATTGAAAAATATATATGGAATTATTGGGGTCAAATTGGAAAAAGATTATTGTGGGAGGGGCAATCCGCAATATATATATATAGATAATACGTAATTTGGCTACAGCAATCCATGGGAAAAAGAAAGTAAAAAAAAAAAAAAAGAAGTTAAATACCGCCCATTCTACACTCAGAAATTAACAAAATACCCAAATTCTGGAATTAGCCCCTTTCTTCTCAAAATCACCGTTCTCCGCCGTAACCTCGGCGTCACGCCGGTTAAGTTTAGGCGCAGCGACGGCTGTCTCGTTGGGCTTTCTCCGGTTTATTCGCTTCTATATCTGTTCGCTTGACTATCTGTTCCCCGCGCTATCAGGTTTTGGCGCGCCCTGTGATTTCCGTGAGTTTTTGTTGTATGTTTGATTTAATTGTTGTTCCCAATCAGGCTTTGACCATTTGATAATCCAGCATTGGTTTGATGAGAATTGATGCCCTAATTTGATTTCCCCCAATTTGATGAAACCCTAGCGTGTTCCGATTTCGTTGATTTTCATCTGAATTATGAGTTTATCAGATATATGCAGTTATTTTCAGCCTGCCCAATACGTATGCATGGGTAATTGCCCTCTGTGTATGTGATTATGCATGTGATCAGGGTCCTGGAAAATTCAATGCCATAAATTTGGTTTAGCTTTTGTTTGATGTGGACAAGTTGAAAGGCTAGATTGTTTGCAGGAGCTTAATTTTTTTTTGGTTTTTGTGTTCTCTCCTTTTCTTTCTTTTTTTTTTGTTTATTTGGGAGGAAGAGGTGGATGGGGATCAATTGCTACTTGATTTGCTCAGCTATAAATGGCACCGATGCTGCTCAGTAAAGTGAATTGTTTTGTTGTTTCGTTTTCTAATTGATCATTTTAATTGTATATTTCCAGTATTTGAGAGCTGGGCGTTCGGGTTCTACATTTTTCTAAATTGGATACAAAGTCAGTATTAGATGACATCATGGAACGATTAAAAGAAATCCATTTTTATTCTTACAGTAATCAACAGTTTATAGGTTCTGCTTCTGGATGTTTCTTGTGAGGGAAAAAAGCATTCTCGTGAAGACCCTTCCTCTCCTATAATTTTATGTGGGAAAATTACCATGAAGTGAAGGGTGAAATTATTTTGCAGGAATTATAGTTGGACCATCTAAATATGTTAGTATTTGGGACTAGAAGAAGTGGACTGCGCACATCAATGTAGTGAATTCAACTTTGTGTTAAATCTGTGCAGCCATCAATGAGTATCTGCTTCTGGATCTTTACCAGATGCTTCTCTTTCTGAAATGTTTTCTTACAGTCTCTTTTGTTGGAAAGAGGGTTGTGTGCTTAGTGAACTTGCAATATTTTCATAATTTTAAATAAAATGACTTCTCTGTTTGTATTTTCCTTTTTAAATTTTTGGTGTTTTCTTTACAGGTCCAACTTCGGATATTCCCTTGTTGCCCATCGGAGTTGACTAGCCCTTGTTCCGGATGAGACTTCAGTAGCTGCATAACTCAAACTAGTTTATTATGGTTTTTTTGTTTATTTGTAGGAAGTCTGATTTCATGTTATGAACACATATTTATTGGTCTAAGATAAGGATGAATTTACAAAAGCACCATCCAGGGCAGATTTCGGGACAGGTATCCAACCAAGCTGGTGCTATGTTGCCTGGGTTACCACACCAAAATGGAAATCCTGTTCCCGGGCAGATGCAAAATCCTAATGCTCCTCGTAATGTCCAAAGTATGGACCCAGAGATTGTGAAAACACGGAGATATATGCAAGAGAAGATGTAAGGCTTCTTATTTATGTCAATCAAAGATATACTTTCAGATATTGATTGTTAGAGCCATTATAAGTGTACTTATGACACTACGTGATAAAAATAAGAAAATTTGTAAACAACATTCTCTGGCAACAGATGCTTAAATTTGCAGGTCTTCTCTGCAGGTTGCAGTGTGTAATGTGTATTATAGCCTTTTGCAGGTTTCTCTATGATTTTAAAATAACTCAAGTTTACCTTTCGCTGATTGTTGATAGTACATGCAACTGAATGCTGATGATGCTTGACAACTACATGTCAATTTGCCTAAACTTGCTTTCTATTTCATCTTTCTGCATTATGACAATATTTGATCAATGAGGGACACATGTAGGATTAGTTTCCGACAATCGGTTTTTCTCTGGCCTTGGAAAATTAACCCACTCCGTTTCTGCTTTGTGGTACTTATGACGATTATATTTAATACCTTGATGAAGGTAAAGTTGGATTCGTCAAAGTCTTTATAGTTGAAGTTTTTAAGGAAGATTCACTGGTCAAGCAGATGTGTGTTGCTTCTTTTCTCTGTTCTGTTTGTATGATTTTGGGTTCTTTTTACATTGAAAAATTTGACTGCCCTTTTACGTGATTACTATGCTAATTCCTGTGAATTGAGATAGTGGGTATAGGTGATATGTGCATCTGTTTCTTCTAATTTTTGCAGCTTTGCTTTGCAAGTAGGAAATGACGTATTGTCCTTTTCCGGTAGTCGTATTGAATGCTCTATTACTAACTTGTCTCCTCTCTTGGTGGCGTTTTTGCTGTTTTGCGTAAGAAGTGCCAAAGTTCACTTCATAAATGCTGTTATAGATGAAATTTCATGTTGATGAACCCTGCTGAAGTTTTAAGTTTTCTCTTCTGCAGCTGGGAATTTCTTATGCAGCGGCGTCAACAATCTCATGAGGTACCTACTAAGAAAATGATCGATTTAGTGAAACGCCTAGAGGAGGGTTTGTTCAAGAGTGCTACGACAAAGGCATGTTACATTTTTCATTTCGTTTTTTCATGTAATTGCCTTCCATATCACTTATGCTTTTCGTGTATAACATATGCATACTGAATTCCAAGGATTCACAAACTGTTGGATTTTTGTGGAATGCCCACATATATTAGTGAAAATACTTTTGATCAAGCCCTTTGAATATTTAAATCTCACGTATCACTGTTTTTTCTCAGGAGGAGTATCTAAACCTGGCAACTTTGGAAAGTCGTTTGCACATTCTGATTAAGCGCTTTCCTACGAGTAATCACAACCAGCAGTTTTCACATGCTAATTCTTCTCCACCTGTTGGTACAATGATTCCAACTCCTGGGTTTCAGCAAACTGGGAATTCCAGCATGGTTGGGACTTCATCTGTGGATAGTTCTCTTGTCGCCACCAATAGCTCCAGCACAGTTGCACAGTCTGCAGTCAATTCAACCTTCTTGCCAACTCGAAATGGGTCTTCTGGGAGTGTGCACGGTGGTTCTTTTAACTTTTTGATGCTATGTAGTCTTGTGATCTATGGAATATCACATGCCTTATAACTCTTTTTCACGTATTATGTACTGCAGGAGTTTTGGCTGGTGGTTATCAACAATCATCACCTGTTTTCTCAGTAACTGGGGGAAGTAACACGATGACATCCACGGGTGTGCACAGAATGACAAGTCAAATGATCCCCACTCCTGGAGTTAATAATTCTAATAATAACGACATAAATAGTAATGCTAGTAACGACACTCTCATGAACATGGAGTCATCAAATAGTGTTGGTGTATGTCCTGCTGTTGAATCTACAAGTGCATCACAGCCTATGCTACAAAAGCAGCATGCTGGTGGTCAGAATAGTCGCATCCTACACAATATTGGCGGGCATATGGGTGGTGGAATCCGATCTACATTGCAGCAGAAGTCCTTTGGATTATCAAGTGGGCCATTAAATGGAGGGTTGGGGATGGCAGGAAAGAATATATCCATGATGAATCCAGGAACCACCGAGGGTCATTTAACAGGAAACATATATGGAAACTCCACGAAGCCCTTGCATCAACATTTTGACCAACATCAACAACCAGTAATGCAGGGTACTCTGTTTCTCTCTTGACTCTCTCTTTACTACTGACTCCATGCTTTCTCCCCCTTTCTCTCTATCTTTGTCTCTCCATATGCGTGCCAGGAGAGGTGATGCAAAAATTCTTTTTATTTAAATGTAATTTTACTCACTGCAACACTTCTGCTTGGCAGGTGATGGATATGGAATTTGTGGCGCTGATGCTTCAGGATCCAGGAACTTGTATGTTCCTGTGACCTCGGTTGGATCAATGATGAACAACCAAAGCTTGAATACCGTATCAATGCAATCCATGCCGAAAACAAATATGCAGCCTCAAGCAATTGATCAACCTGAAAGAATGAATTTTCAATCGCAGTATTTAGTAAAAGAAAATCTTGTCCAACCTCACCAACATCAACAGTTTCAACAGCCATCCCATCAGTTTCAGCATAGGCAACTTGCTCAGCATCAAGTTCAACAGAAAATGCAAAACCAGCTTTTGTTAAAGAGTAATTCTTTCAGCCAGTCCCAGCCATCATCAAATATTGTTTCTGAGGCAAAGTCTGGTATTGGAACAGAGCACCCTGATGACGGTCTACAGTCCGAATCTTCAAAACCCTTCCTGGTTTCTGATATGCAGAATCAGTTCCAACAGAACTCTATGGATGACCATTCTAGAACCACATCTGGTCCACTGGATGTCTCTTCATCACTAGCTCAAGTTTCAGATCAGATGCAGCAGTCGTTCAATCCACAGCAAATTGTTGGTGACCCTCAAAGTGATTTTGCTGGTCTTTCTGGTGGCATCCAACAAGATGCAGTGTACCATGGTCAATGGCATTCCAAGTCCGAAGATGCATCTCATTTATCAGGAAGACTCCAACCTGATCAAACCATGCAGGACAATTTTCATCACAGGTTAACTGGACAAGCTGGAGCTCAACCAAATAATTTATCCTCGGAAGAATTGCTGAATGGCCAACCTGACACATCACGGTCACAACCTCTGAACACGAGTGAAGCTGTATGTCGATCTAATAACATTACTCGTGAACGACAGTTCAGGAACCAACAGAGATGGCTGCTGTTTTTGAGACATGCTCGTCGATGTCCTGCCCCAGAAGGGAAATGCCATGATCCTCATTGCTTAACGGTTCAGAAGCTGTTGAAACATATGGAATGTTGCGATGTCTTTCAGTGTACGTACCCTCGTTGCCGTGCTACGAGGGTATTAATCAATCATCACAGGCGCTGCCGTGATGCAAACTGCCCTGTTTGTGTTCCTGTGAAGGATTTTGTGCAGGCACAATTGAAGGCATTTGCTCGTTCTGATCTCAATTCTGGGTTGCCTAGTTTAGTCAATGGATCTTGTAATTCTCATGATACTGCTGAAATTGGACAATCAGCTTCAAAGAGTGGTCAAATGGCAGCTGAAACTCCAGAAGATTTACAACCTCCTCTTAAGCGCATTAAAACTGAACCAGACCACCAGATTCTTGTCCCTGAAACTGAACGTTCTGTTGCATTGGCTTCTAACGTTAATGATTATTATGTCCAGGATGCGCAGCATAATGAACAGCATCATGATTCACATATTGCAAGGAAATCTGAAACAACTGAAGTCAAGATGGAGGTTCCTGGAAGTGTTGCATTTGGACAGTTGAGTCCGAAGAATACCGAAATGAAGGACAACTTGGATGATGTGTGCGTCCAAAGTCCTGAAGGTGGTCCTATTGCTCCAAATAACCCTGCTGGATTTGCTGGGCAGGAGGTCATTAAGACTGATAAGGAAATGGGTCAGGCTAAGCTGGAAAACACTTTAGTACCTTCCGGAAATGCATCCAAGTCTGGGAAGCCTAAAATAAAGGGAGTATCAATGATAGAATTGTTCACCCCAGAACAAGTCCGTGAGCACATTATGGGCCTCAGACAGTGGGTAGGCCAGGTAAGCCTTGTATGCATACATTTAGTCTATCTTGCTAGAACCACACTTACATTGATAGTCTGCAAGCATGCTGCATGTTCGTCTTTAACAAGAAATGACCACCCCTAGGCTCCTGAACGTTGTTGTCAGCACCTCAAAGCATTTTCATGATATTTCATCATAAGTATGGACTAGAATGTAACAGGCTGTTGTCAAAGTAAAGCAGAATCCGGAAGCATCATAGTTCTTTCTGCTTTAGTTTGCCTCCTAGGATGGTTCTGAAGTTTCATCATAAGTATAGACTGGGAATTTGAAATGCAGTTGTCAAAGAAAGCGAAATTTGGAAGCATCTAAGTTCTTTTTGCCTTAGTTTCTCTCGATGGACACATCTCTCTCTCTCTCTCTCTCTTTGGGTGGGGCGTTGATCATCAGGAAATTGGAAAGGTTCAAAGTGGCTTTCAAAAAATGCCTGAATGACCATTTCCCTTAGGCTTACGATTATTGATCACAAAACAATATTAAGGAATGAGACTTGGTTGAGCTTTTTCTCTAGGATATATATGGATCTCTTACTGATTAGTATTTGGTGTATTGACCAATGAAATTTTCATTTCTTTTATGTCTATTTTAGTTGTTATCTTGTTTTTGTTTCTAACCTCTTTGGTTTGGAGGGTAATGGGTTTTATACAAGGCATTTCTTGATTCAATTTCACTCGTTTATGACTTTACCTTCTCAAGAAGCATTATGCACTGTATATGCTCTTTGAACGTGTCATAACCTTCACCTGATAACATTTATAATTGTCTTTGTTTCCACAGAGCAAAGCAAAAGCAGAAAGAAATCAAGCAATGGAGCACGCTATGAGTGAAAATTCTTGCCAGTTGTGTGCAGTTGAAAAGCTCACCTTTGAACCTCCCCCTATATATTGTACACCTTGTGGTGCTCGCATTAAGAGAAATGCCATGTATTACACCATTGGAGCTGGTGAAACTCGTCACTGCTTCTGCATTCCATGTTATAACGACGCTCGTGGAGACACCATTGTAGTAGATGGAGCTACTCTTCCAAAGGCAAGGGCAGAGAAGAAGAAAAATGACGAGGAAATTGAAGAGTGGGTATGTCACATTTACTGGCAAATGCTTTTTTATATGAGAAAAGGCCTACAAGATACTAAATATTTGTTTTTGCAGTGGGTTCAATGTGACAAGTGTGAGGCTTGGCAACATCAAATATGTGCATTGTTCAATGGTAGAAGAAACGATGGTGGACAAGCTGAGTACACTTGTCCAAATTGTTATATGGCAGAAGTGGAAAGCGGAGAACGTGTGCCGTTGCCACAGAGTGCTGTTCTTGGAGCAAAGGATCTGCCTAGAACAAATTTGAGTGATCACTTGGAACAAAGATTATTTGCAAAGCTGAAGCAAGAGAGGCATGACAGAGCTAGGCTTCAAGGAAAAAGTTATGATGAGGTAATCTTGTTTTACTTTTGTGTAGTATCAGCTGTATTTTCCTATTAAAATATATCGGTTGAATGTTCTGATCTAATATGCACGCGTCGGAGAGATACTAAAGGAAACATATGTAGCTGATATTTTATGGGACTTGCCAAGAAGTCCAACTTTACCACCTCAAGGAACGTTCACTCAACAACTCCTGACCTTTTATGACTAATAAGGATAACTTCTTAACCAGTATTAGGTGTCTATCCATTTTCATACAAGTATCACATCTAATTGTTTTTCCCTTTAAATCAACAAAATAAACCTTTTGATGTTTGTGTTATGTTCTATTTTCTTTCTCCCAAGTATCGCGGGGGTAATTTTATGTTTGGGGTTGTACATTTCATGACTTAAACCGGTTTCTCAATGACAATTATTAGTAGTTAGACCTTCAGACGGAACTTTTAACAGAAAATCAGTCTTAACATTAATTCCAGGTTTTGTATCGAACTGTTTTTCTAGCTGTATTTGGTATTAAATTTGACAGATTGCCTTGGACTTTGTAATTTTGTCTCCACAAGTCCAAAATCACTAAAACATTATGCAACTTCTGTGTTTACTACTGAGTAGATTGAGCTTTTGTTTATGTGATTAATTTGCCAGGTTCCAGGAGCGGAAGCACTTGTTGTAAGAGTGGTGTCGTCAGTGGACAAAAAGTTGGATGTAAAGCCACGCTTTCTTGAAATTTTCCAAGAGGAAAATTATCCAGTAGAGTACCCATATAAATCTAAGGTATGGCATACGAATGAGACATTGTTTGGCAGACCCTGAAATATGGACTTCTGTTTCCTGCTTTGTATTTATTTCTTTTGATATATATACTTTGCAATAGAATTTAGAAGAGTTATACATTGAATGGGTCCACTTATTAGAATTTGTTCTGTCTTTGGAAAGAAATGGATGCTGCACATACGAAGTTGTATTATATGGAAAAAATGTTAATTTAGCATATTCGATTTAATTTGTACCTTGTACAGCATTAAGAAATTCTATGTCAGGGATTACAATGATAGCATCTAAGATCTGCGCATACTAAGTTGAACTTGTTTAGTAGGTTTTTCTTAATTCAACCTTTCATTAGGTGTTTCTGTTTTTATTAATTTATCTCGAGGACTGTAGATTTGTTGCTTGAAATTATTCCTCACATTAGCTGGCTTTATTTATTTAAGCTTGGATAACTAGTTTATGTAAAATCTTTGAGTTGTTACAGCGTGTCATCAATATATTACCTCAAACTTTATTGTCTATCTTTCAGGTGATACTGTTGTTTCAAAGAATTGAAGGGGTCGAAGTATGCTTATTTGGCATGTATGTGCAAGAATTTGGATCTGAATGTCAGCAGCCTAATCATCGCAGGGTCTACCTCTCATACCTGGACTCTGTTAAGTATTTCAGGCCTGATGTCAGAGCAGTGACAGGAGAAGCACTTAGGACATTTGTCTACCATGAAATTTTGGCAAGTTTCTGACTTTGTTGTTCTTGCATGGCTACTACAGCTGATGTATTTAGGAAATAAAATCTTTGTTACCATTTGTAGTTCAAATACTCAACATTTATCTGTGTTTCAGATTGGGTACTTGGAATATTGCAAAAGGCGTGGTTTTACAAGTTGTTATATATGGGCTTGCCCCCCATTGAAGGGTGAAGACTACATTCTGTATTGCCACCCAGAAATTCAGAAGACACCCAAATCTGATAAACTTCGAGAGTGGTAAGTTTGATTGCTGTCACTTTATGAGGCTGTTGAACATATTATGAGTTCTAATGCATACCATTGTCTTTCCTGAATATTATCTCCGGTTTCAGGTATTTGTCCATGTTGCGGAAAGCTTCAAAGGAAAATATTGTAGTCGATCTGACTAATCTGTATGAGCATTTCTTTGTTTCTACGGGTGAATGCAAAGCAAAAGTAACTGCAGCTCGGCTGCCATACTTCGATGGAGATTATTGGCCTGGTGCTGCAGAGGACATCCTCTATCAACTTCAACAAGAAGAGGATGGGAAAAAGCAGCATAAGAAGGGAATTATGAAAAAGAGCATTACAAAAAGAGCTCTAAAGGCATCTGGCCAAACTGATCTTTCTAGCAATGCATCAAAGGATTTGATGTTAATGCATAAAGTAATTTCATTGCCCTAATTTCTTTATTTTTGTGTTGTTCCTTTCAATTGGCATGAACACTTCTTGTGATGCGTCTATTTTGAGTATCTATCTAATATGGTACAATTAATCTTGTTTTTTCCCTAAAGAACACAACATTTGAGGGGTTAACCTCTTGCGATGCTATTTTGATTGATTATGTTAGTTTGTCCAACCTCATCTTTTCTTTTATGGTTCTCTTATAGCACTTACAAAAATATACAAGTGACACTGCCACTTATTCTGAAACTTCTTTGTTTCCGTAGCTTGGTGAGACTATATCTCCAATGAAGGAAGACTTTATCATGGTTCACTTACAGCATGCATGCTCGCACTGCTGCATTCTAATGGTTTCTGGAAATCGTTGGGTTTGCAGACAGTGCAAAAACTTCCAGCTCTGTGACAAGTGAGGATTCTGCCGACTTTTTTCTTGTTAGAGTAAAACTTCATCGTGTCTATTTCATTTTTCTAGAGTAATATTGTATTTCTGGTATCATGAATTGAGTACAGCTGTCAATCTTTTATAGGCTTGATAGAGATATTATGGCTATTCAAAGAGAAGAAAGACATCAAAATTATTAAGTGTGACTGACTGCTCTTAATGGCAAAAACATGACTGACAAATGGAATAAGTTCTGTTGATGTCTGCTTTTGTGGTACTTATGTTGTGTACAGTTGAGAGATTATCAATTTAGTATTTTGTCTTGGGATTGGCAGGTCTGAGGAGGATAGAATTTGTTAGGGAAATTTCAAACAATTCAATATCTTAAAAGTTTTGCAATTTGTGTTTAGCAACACAAATATGTAGAGTGACAAGAAGCAACAAATTAGCTGTTGCCATTTCTCTTAGTTTATTGATGTGTGATTTCTTCTTTGGACCTACTATTGCCCATATCAGATTTCTTTTGTTGTTTGTGATGACCTTTTAACTCGTAGCTCCTGTCAGACCTAGGTGCTTTATGAGAATGAGAGCGCTAAAAGCGCCTAGATTATTTAGGTGTAGACATGATATAATTGGTGTAGCATATGATTGATCCATCTTTTGTTGGATGTGATTTTCTTCCGACCTATTTTCTTCCACTTTCTTATTTTCTTATACTTTTTTCAGTCATGCTTTGTTTTTGTTCAGTTTATAAGTAAATTGTTGCTTGCGAGGATAACAACAGATTGATATGTCAACTTTCCATTCTCTGCAGCGAATACATCTATTTAGGCTTCATCAATCATGTCCAGGAATATCAACATGCTTTAAATTGTGCCGTTGAACTTATCAAACCTATTTTTCTTTTCAGTTGCTACGATGCTGAGCAAAAACGTGAGCACAGGGAGAGACATCCTATTAATCAAAAGGACAAACATGCACTTTATCCTGTAAGTCCATAATATCATGATTTTGGCTGACATGTTTTTGGTATTTATGGATTACTCCACGCGTTTCGCATAAGTTTAGGATTTGGAATAAGTTTACAAGATTTGCAGGTGGAAATCACTGGAGTCCCCGATGATACCAGAGATAGTGAAATTTTAGAGAGTGAATTCTTTGACACAAGACAGGCATTTCTGAGCCTTTGTCAAGGAAACCATTATCAGTATGATACTCTTCGCAGAGCTAAGCATTCCTCAATGATGGTTCTCTATCATCTCCACAATCCTACTGCCCCAGCATTTGTGACGTCATGTGCTATATGCCACCTTGACATAGAAGCTGGGCAAGGTTGGCGATGCGAGACATGCCCTGAGTATGATGTATGCAATGCTTGTTATGAGAAGGATGGAGGAAGAGATCATCCTCATAAATTAAGCAACAACCAATCCAATGATCACGATGCACAGAACAAAGAAGCTAGGCAATTGAGAGTTATGCAGGTAATTGTGCTTTCCTTACTTTCATGTGTTTCACATTGCCCGGAGCTTTCATATTTTTGTCTTATCTGTTTGCAGTTGTATATCTGCCTTATTTTATTGTGTTCTTCATATATTTCCTAAGGAGAGGTTATACAATAACCCACCCTCTTTTCTTTTGTATCTGATTGCTTAAGATGACTTCCATTATTCTTTCGGGAGGATTTATGCACCTCAGCAGAATGATTGACAAAACATATAAAATTGTGACGAACCATCAATTGTCTCTGAAGCACTTGAATAATCCACCACCCAAGAAGATAGTTGGCTAATGGCAACATAAATGGGAGATAACTTAGTTCTTTCAGATGATTTATCTGGAAGTTACAGATTAATTTCTACGAGGTGCTTGAACAATCATGAAAGCAAAAGCCGAAATGGTTAATAACCCGGCTTGGTTGTTTACATGACCTATCAATGGAAGCATTAGATCCTGGCTCAGATTTTCGTGACATGAAATTCTTTATTCATTCTTGCAGCTGAGGAAAATGCTTGATCTCCTGGTGCATGCTTCTCAGTGTCGATCTCCACATTGCCAGTATCCAAATTGTCGCAAAGTGAAGGGACTTTTCCGCCATGGTATGCTGTGCAAAACACGTGCTTCTGGTGGTTGTCATTTGTGTAAGAAAATGTGGTACCTCCTTCAGCTTCATGCTCGAGCATGCAAAGAATCCCAATGCACCGTACCTCGTTGCAGGTGTGCTATAAAAATCCTCTTGCTACATCGACAAAATCCTGCTCTCTCCTCTATCATCTTTCATTTAGTGTGAGGAAATCACACGTCTAAATTCTCTCACATTTGACACAGGGACTTGAAGGAGCACATGAGAAGGCTGCAACAGCAGTCTGATTCACGACGAAGAGCTGCCGTTATGGAAATGATGAGGCAACGTGCAGCAGAGGTTGCCAGCAATTCTTGACGATCCCATTTGTATATATAGCATTAGCAACTTTTTTTTTTTTTTCGAAAATTCTGTTTCATAGTGAACTGGGGAGTTTTTATAGTGCTAAGAAACTACATTTTTCTCAACTCACAAGAAGTGGTAGGTTGAAATCTGTTCCTTACTGTGATGGCTAACTCCATTGCAACAAAACTCGAGGAGTTATTTTTCACCATCACTTTGGTTCATACTTGCTCGTATGAGCTTTGCTAGGGATGTCCATAGATGTGAGACTCTGCTTGCTTTTCCTACAACTAGCTAATGTAACTTAGATGGATAGGGTATATAATCTGCCTTGATAAGTGACCTTTTTTTCTTTTCTTTTTCTTTTTCATTCTTTGTATTTTGCCTTTTTACCATCGTTGGATGGGGTGTGTACAAATAGCTGTCTTGATCTAAGTTCTAACAGATGTTACCAGCAAAGTACAAGGGAAAAGCTCATTTTGTCACGAGGTCAATTTCCTTGGTCTTTTCATCAATTCTTGTAACTCAGAATTGTCTTCTCCTTGTACCAGGATTTGATTGCGCATCATCATAGTATATAATGAAGTGCATTATAAGAAAGGATATTATGCCACTTAAGATATGCAGAACCTAACTTATGATCTAATGATCTTGTTGCATAAATTCTTACTATTAATTGAGGTTAGCATCAGACTATCTCTCATTTTTAATCTTGTAACATGGATTTCTTATTTCCTGAAATACTTCTGGATTATTCCTTTTTTATTTTTCTTTTGAAATTAGGTGGCTAAGTTTATTCAAAACATTTTATAAGTGGATTAACAAAATCGTGATGGTGTTTGGTCTCTTGAGATGTTAAGATTAAAAACACTTCAAAGATTTTATAAAAACAATGGGTTGAGCTATTTGTTTTGAAGCGCTTGTAAGACCCTGGCCCTAAATATCTTATTTTAGGATTTTAGAACCCCTTCAAAAAATACCCATCAAATAATTAATATAAACTTTTAAAGATTTTATAAAATATTTTAAAAAACTTATACATCTCTAATTGAATGAACTTGTTACTTCTTCAATGAAATTTAAGTTTAAAATAATTATAGTGTTCACTCGCATATAACAATCATTGTGATTGTTCAAAGCAGTATACAATCTAGCTTGCGTCTGTTTAAATTTGAATAAATCATGTAGTAAGTATAATATAATATAACCAATATATGCCGTTCAAGGAGAGTAATCAATCACATAATAAGTGCATTTTCATTTGTTATGAAAGCACAGTTGACATGCTTCATATTTGTGTACATTAATTCACTGAACAAAACTATGAAGATCACCATACTGCAGATGAAACTACTCATAGATTGAAGTCTTGATCAGGCACATCTCTTCCTATCTCCATGAAAACAACACCACATCTAAAATAACAAAAACTAAGTATCACAACCTTGTCTGATACTACTACTACTACTACAAGACACTTCCAATTCCTACGGCCAATGGAGGAATTTGTAACCTTGAAGCGACGGAGGCAGATATGTCTGCGACGATGAGTCAAGATTATCAGGAGGATAAATATATCCCTTCCCATAACCAAGATCCTTCATTAGCTTCGTCGGTGCATTCCTCAAATGCAGCGGCACCCCCTCGTTCTGTCCCACCGATTCCTTCACCACCTTCTGTGCAGATCCCATTGCTCGGTACACAGCAACCGACTTAGGCGCCAAAGCCAAATACGCGACACACTGTGCAAGTATAACGTTGCACTCTGGCATCCCAATGAAATGACAAGCTTGGTAACAAGAAACGGCCTGCGTTAGAGCTTGCGGATCAGCCAAGCCCACATCTTCACTCGCAAACCTAATGAGCCGACGTGCAATGTAGAGTGGCTCTTCGCCTCCTTCCAACATTCTTGCCAGCCAATATATAGCTGCATCGGCATCACTCCCCCTCATCGACTTGTGGAGGGCGCTTATTAGGTTATAATGCTCCTCCCCTGCTCTATCATAGGCCAAATGCTTGCATTGCAATGCTTCTTTTACATCATCTACGGCAACCACAACCAAAACCCGCGGTTCATCATCTGTATTTCGTTCTTTAACTCTTGCAGATGCAGTCGTGGCTGCGATTTCAAGGGCGTTCAACGCTACCCGTGCGTCTCCATCACAATGCACGGATAAAAACTCTATTGCATCATCATTTACTTCGAACTTAACTAGTTGCTTTAGGCTTGCAGCCAGTCCCCTGTCCTCATCAGAAATGGCTCGTTTAACTAGCATTGTTATATGATGGGGTTTCAATGGATTGAGCGTTAAAACTCTGCAGCGGGATAACAATGGCGTGATCAGATGGAAGGACGGGTTCTCTGTGGTGGCGCCGATGAATACTATACTCCCATCTTCGATTACGGGCAGAAATGAATCCTGCTGCGCTTTGTTGAACCTGTGAACCTCATCAAGAAAAAGAACAGTACTTTTGCTCGTTTTCAGCTTCGATTTTCTGGCCGCCTCCACAGCATCCCTGACATCCTTTACGCCGCAAGTCACGGCGGAGAGAGAAACGAATCGGTAGGAAGAAGGTCCGCAGTCTCCGCAGGAGCTCACAATGGCCTTGGCGATTGAGGTCTTGCCGGTGCCGGGGGGCCCCCAAAGGATGACGGAGGGGAGGCGGCCACAGCCGATCGCCGAGCGGAGGAGGGAGTCTCTCGCCAGGAGGTGGTCCTGCCCCACCACCTCGTCGAGCACGCGCGGCCGCATTCTCTCGGCTAGCGGCGCTGGCGGAGGTTCCGGAGAGGGTTTCTGGATATTTTCTTGATTTTCAGCCAATTTTTGACGCTTTCTGGGATGAACCAACGAGTGGGACTGTTCATCTCCCTCAATCTCTTGGGATTCTTGTTGGGTCTGATCTTTCTTGGTGTGGAAGTGGAAAAAACGATTGATTTTGGGTTGGACAACGGGAGGGCTGGAGTTGGATGATGGGGGAGTGGGAGTTTGGGCAATCGGAGGAGGGTGGTGGTTATTCTGATTGAGGAGCCAATCGGTGGCGTTGAGGAGGTTGCCGCCGGCGGCCGCCAGGGCTTGGGCGGCGAGGTCAGTGGGGAAACCCATGCTGACAAGCTGCTCAATTTCAGCCTCCATCTCCAAATGGTTTGCCCTTTTGCTCTCCGAGGGCTTCAAACTCATACGGTTGCCTACTCAGATTGCACTTTCTGCTCATTTTTTCGTGCTTGATTATGTGATTTCACCTCTTTAATTAATTAGGTAATTAAATAATTAAACTTCGTGTTTTCTAATTCTTTTTTAAAAAAATTGTTCGTAAAAAAGACTTATTTATTATTGATGGTAAAAAAATAATTTCAAGAATGCCATGTTCGCGGATTTGGGTTAATCTCAAACCCACCCTCACTCCGACTCCGCCTCAATCCGACTATCCAATTTTAAATAAGTTAAATATAGGGATGATTTTATTTATAAGCACCAAATCAATTTTGATATTTCATATTTCGACCTCATCAATTTTAATTCTCGAAATTTCTTAAAATCATTAAAATTAGCCCTCTCCATTAATTGACCATCAAAATTAACGGAAAGGACCACACATGACATGCACGTGTTCTTAGCTGGGAAAGGGGTGCAACATTCTTGCTTCTCATTTGCACAATTACCTTCCTCATATCCCAAATTATCTGGATAAGAAAAAAAAAACCACACTTTAGATTCCCAATTTTGTCTTCAATTTCCTTTGAAAATTGACAAACGAACATGATTATGACCAAAAAACAAAAAACTTAGTGATGATACAAGTATAGGGACAATTATGTTTGTTGTTTTTATATTGTTAATATATATGTCACTAATTGTTTATAATGATAACTTTATATTCTATTTAATTAGATCGTACTTTGTCATCTCGAATTTGAGCTGACTTAAGAATCGGAGGGTCATTGTTGGGGTCCATCCCGGCTAGCCTGACGTGCTTTTTTTTCTCAGGTACCATTTTATCTGGGTGATTGATCGAGATCGCGAGCATTGACCTCCATCCAGGATCGTTACAAACTCTACCCGGATCAAGGAGGTTCCAAACTTATTTTTAAGCACTTTCCACATAATTTCACTATTCTACTTTTATTTTTGTTGCTTATTTCGTGTTGATAAAGTGAAAATAATGTTTTCATCAACAAGTTGAAGGTTCACTTGCTTCCATGGAAAGTTTGTTCGGTTGAAAGCATCATGGACAACAAAACATCCAGGCATGATGTTTCATTGTTGTGAAAATTTTATGACTAGTTATGGATGTAGGTTCTTTGAGTGACACGACAAATCAATGTGTGTGAGATCAAGAGCTATGATACCGGATTTGCGATGAATCAATAAAATGGAGGATGACATGATGGTCAAGGAAAAATGAAGCAATTGTCAACAAATTGAGGGATGAGATAGCATTACTGAGAAGAAGGAAAAATATGTTGATGGCTTTATTGTTATTATCATGGCTTCTTATTATTTTGAAGATGTTATTTTGAATAAAAAAAAGAATGTAATGAATTTTTCTTTGCTGTTTTATGTAATTCTTTTCCTGTTAACTGATGTAAAATGAAGCTCTTTATGTAATAGCTTTGTTAAATCTGAATTAAATGATTGTACTTGCAAAGAATAAACAAGAAGCAGTAAATAAAAGAAAAACCCGAATTTGATGCAAAGGCGAGCAAATTATGTTTGCTTGTTTTAATACATCGAAAAAGAAAAAAAACAGACGACAGTTTTGCATTATATAATAGATGTGCGAATTGCAAAAAAATTATCGTTGATGATAGATTTGCACTACATAAAAAAAAAAAAAGATGCCAGTATTGCACTACATCATCGCAGCATTCTCAAGGACCATTCTCCCACCCTTAGTTGGTAGATTCATATCCTATTCAAATACACAGGAAATAGAATTTACAAAAATTAAATTTTGTTTAAAACAGAAACTGAATCGTAGAATTTCAGAAATTAAATTTGCAGAAACATAAACAAACACCTAAATTACGAAAACAAAAACATAAATTGAATTATGGAACAAAATTGCATGAAACAGAAATAGAAACAAAACCTACTGAAGTATTTGGAGGCTCTATAATTTTGATCCTCTTGTTCTCACTTTGAGTTCTTTTCTTTGATTGATTCAAACAATTAAAGCAATTGAAGCATTTGAAAAACGATGCTTGGACAGAATCCATTAAAATAATTCATTCACACTTAACTTGACTTGAGAGTGAGTGGTTTGTAGAGTTTGATCAGGTCGAGTGCCAGGCTCAACCTTTAAAATATCATTTGCTTGTGTCATTTCCTCTTGTGCTTGTGGTTGTTTGCCTTCTTCATCTGGAGGAAATTTTTTTGCAAATGGTCTCCGTTCACACACTTTCTTAATGGGGGTTATTTAAATAAAAAATGTAAAAAAAAATAAATTTAACGAAATGGGGTAAATATACCCCATTTCATATTTTAGGCGAAGCCGGGGTCAATATACCCGACTTCGGCCCTCGTAATCAGAGAAAGGGGAAGCCGAGGTCAACGACGCCGGCTTCTGTGCCTGCTGAACCCGGGGTAGTTGACCCCGGCTTCAGCAGGTAGATGGGACGCAACATTTGCGTCCCATTTTACCCCCACCCGAGAAACACTTTAAACAACCCCCTCCCCCTCCTCCCCCCCCCCCCCCTCCCCCCCTCAATTTTTAAAACCCATCCGAGCATCCCCCAACACTTTAGAAACCTCATCAACCACAATCATATCTTCCCCTCACCAAACTCCTTCAACAATTTTACCTCAAATTTTTCATCCAACACTTCACCCAAAATACTTCTATATTTTTCACTCCTCTCATTTTGAACCATTATTTTGAAAAATTATTCCAAATATAATATGACACATTTGGGTCCATGCGATAGTAGTGTACTGTACGGGTAGAGTAAGCATCGTTCTGAAGATGTGTGCAGAGAGCCGGACAACATTTTAAATGTAAGGCGTGGTGATATTTCATTTTTTTGGGTTCTCCAACTGGTCCCACGTCATATTCGAGTATTACAAGTATTACAAAATATGGGTTTATTAGGTGTTATGCGTTGTAGTCATATTGAGATTGACCAACACCTTATCACCACGTTAGTGGAAAGATGGAGACCCGAGACCCATACTTTCCATTTTCCCATTGGTGAGGCGACTGTTACACTACAGGATATTGCCATTTTGTGGACCCTTCCGATTGAGGGGCCTCTAATTACAGGAGTAGATACACGACGAAATACTGCAGAATGGCAACAATACTGCGTTGAGATGTTAGGATTTATTCCGGCGGCTGATGCATTTAAGGGCTCCCGGCTAAATCTACCAGTCTTGCATAATTGGTTGATGGCCAACACGTGTGATGACGACAGCCCTTTGGAGGAAGTGCTGCAAGAGGCACGAGTATGTGCTATGTGTCTCGTTGGTGGTATGTTCTTTCCCGATCCTAATGGTAACTCGGTGTCGTTGTTGTATTTGCGACATATGGAGGACACCCATGCCTGTTGTTGTTGACCACTGGACTCATTCATATCACCTCCGAGGATTTCCAACATAACTGGGATGCTGACTTCATCATTATTTTCAAGAATACCATCATCTTCACCCTCCATTTCAACCTCATCTGGTTTTGAGTTTACTGGATCATTATTTAAGAAACTATCGGCTTCTGGCTCGATGTTCATATCGTAATTCTCTTCATCGTTATATGTAGATGGACCCGCAAAATTTTCATTAATCCCAACATTGTATGTTGATGGACTTGCAAAATCTTCATTAATCCCAACCCTGCCCATTGCTTGAGTAATTGCTGGCAATTGTGCTGAATCTTGTGTTAACATAGACATGTAGGTTCCCTAATCACCAACAAACGGGTCATCAGCTACAATATTTTCATACACTGTTTCTGCTTCAACAAAAATATCAACGATCGAATAGCCATATACCGGATCGAAAAAATACTGCAAGTCTCCGTCATTCTTAATATGTAATACCGTCTCTCGCCATCGACCAGCATTACATGTTGTGTATTTAAAAAATATCTGTAACTTAAACTCACCCCTACGGAGGCCAAGTACTTCAAATAAAATTGATTCGAGTTCAACAAACGTAGTACTACGACATATTCGTTTAAATCCAACTTCAGGACGATCATATCTCACGCAATCATATGAATCAATTCGTTGACCTCCATAAAATATAACAATCATAATATTATTTTCATCTGCCATGTCTTCAAAAAAAAAAAAAAAAACGTCACAACAAATACAAATAAGAGCATAAATATAATCAGTATCAGTAAAGATAACTTACTTGTGTTTCGAACGTGCAAGAATTATAGAGATTTTCGTGCACCTTTTCCACCAAAACTGAAGGAGAAAGGAAAGGGATGTAAAATATGAAATGCTGTGCGATTTGAACTGCAAATGGGAAACGCAGAAGGAGGTATTTATACACAGCGCACGCGTCCCCATTTGCTTTTGCACAACATTTGCATGCATGCAAAAGCAAATGCAGCATACCTGCTGAAGCCGGGGTCAAACACCCCGGCTTCAGCAGGCACAGAAGCTGGGGTCAATTACCCCGGCTTCTGTGCAGGTCAACTACCCCGGCTTCTCCTTTTTCTGATTACGAAGGCTGAAGCCGGGGTCAATATACCCGGCTTCGCCTAAAATATAAAGTGGGGTATATTTATCCCATTTCGTTAAAAAAAATTTTTTTGAACATTTTTTATTTAAATTTACCTTCTTAATGCCCCATACCACCGTAGAATTTATAATTCAGTTTCCCTCTTTGCTTCTTCATCTTGAGTTTCGCTTATTTTCCTTGTTTCTTTTCTTTTTATTTTTAGGGTCTTCATCTGCAAGGGCTTTATTGTCTTCTCTGGCCTTTATCTTTTTCTCTCAAAATTAGGAGCCAATGGTTGAATATATCCAATTTTCTCCCACAATGTACTGTTGTTCATGGGCATTATTTGTTGGCTCATACACTTTGTAGTAAATTTGCACATGATAGCTTGAGTGCACAAAGTCATCTCGATCAAGCATTGAGTATATACATCACTCATCCAATGCTTGCATGGAATTCCACACAATTCTCATTTTCAACATGAACATACACCCAATTCCTTGCATAAGTTATTTGAAACAATCAAAAACTCATGTCCAGGTCAACAAAGTCAAATATACTAACTATTGCCCCCTATAATGTACATTGGTCATGTGCACAAAAGGTCCCACCATAAAAAAAAAAAACTTTAAATGTTGCAAATTATTTATGTTTACCTAGATTACACAGACAACAAACCAAATAAATAATTTTAGTTTCAGCTAAACTCACATTATACTCAGAACAGAAAAATTGAAAAAAATAATATGCAACAATTGACCACTTTACCAACTAGTTTTGTGATTATTTTAGTTATTTGTGCACTTATCCACAAATCTGTAGCCATACACATACCAAAATAGTTGTCAGATAAGCACATTAAGACACAGAACTAACACTACAATAGCAACACATCAAAACATAAAGTTAAAAGTAGTTGCAAAAATTTCGTTACTGAAGTACCTTTTCAAGCTATTTATCAAATTATGATACCAAAATTGCAAGGGACCCTAAATTTGGTACCAAAATTGCAATTATCCATACACTTGTATTAATAGCCAGTGCTAATAAATTACATGGTAAATATCACTCCTATTCGCATTTAGTCCCTCAAATTCACAGTCATCACATTAGTACCCTCAATGTTTGACGATTCCATCAAATGTCTCACAAATGTGTCCTCGCTGTTAACATTTCGTTAAAAATTAACTATGGAATTGGGACTTTGAGGGAAGTTATGCGTGTTTGGCTTCAAAAATTGCTCACAAATTATTTCTACATTTATGGCAAAATAAATGTCCTATAATATTTTATCAAAGTGTGATGTTCGAACTGAAAAAATATTTCCTGTAATTTGTCCAAACCAAAGCAATTTGAACCATTCCTTTTCATATTACTGTGTAAATGGCGAACAAAGAATATGTTATCAACATTCCGGGATATGCTTTCAAATGCTGAAATCAAGCTTTTGTATTTTTCACTAATGAATGTCCACGTATATTGATTTTTAGAACCTATATCATCCTCTAACAATATAAAAGGCCATACCAAGAGTCTTTGTTTCATCTTTCAATAATAAAAACATGAATGGTGATGGAAGAAATAAATCACATCAAATAAGACAATCCTAATATTCCCAGAAATGAAAGTCCAAGATCAAACTTATCAAATCAACATGCCACACCAAATTACTGAAATAACTCTAGTCAATGAATCACAACAATGTAATGATTGTAGGTGAGAGATAAAGTAGTACTTTACCCTTATCTACCCTACATAGCATAAAATCCCTACTGGTATGAATACCCGTCATCATTTTCTCGTTTGGAGGAGAAGGAGATACGTGTATCAAGATCTAGTGTAAGTGTGTTGAATCACGCCCCTATAATACAAATTTAATCGATCTCACTATTTGGCGACATCAACTTGGCACCGTCTATGGGAAACTGCGATTCAACATTTGAAGACGAACACTTGATCAAGAGCGAGACAAAGAACACGGGCTTAGGCAAACTCGAAGGGATCTCCGAGCACGCCCTAGGAGAAGAAGTCTAACAACAATTGAACCCTGAGGGGGGCGAAGACAACCAGGGACAAGAAGAGCATGGAGGTCGGGAGTGACCCGCCTCCCTCCATGCTTTAGATCACGCACGAAGCCCTCCTTGGCCCTGTTGTGTATCACGAGGTCACGGATGATGAGGGGTAGAGCGACGCGTCTTGCCCTCTTTCCTTGAAAAGGGAGGAGAGTGGGCTTGCGAGTCCATTCAAGATCATGCTGTTCCCGCTCAAAAAGGATAGCAAAGGAAAATGGGAGGTCAAATACCTACCACTCTTGGAGGAGAGCTATCTCGAAGAGAGGAGCCTCAAGAGGAGAGAGGAGGCCAAACACCTGCCCCTCTTGGAGGAGATTCGCTCCAAAGAAAAGAGTTTCAAGAGGAGAGAGGGGGTCAAGGACTTCATCCTCTTAGAGAAGAGCCATCGCAAAGAGAATAGCCCCAGGGGGAGAGAGAAAGTCAAGCACCTTCTAAAAGCGTGTCATCTCAAGGAGAAGATACCTAATGGGAGAAAGGAGGTTGAGCACCTCCATCTCTTGGAAACATGTCATCTCGAGGAGGAAGGCCCCAGTGGAAAATGAGAGGTCAAACACCTCTCATTCTTGGAGAAGAGTCGCCTCGAAGGGAAAAAATCTCTAAGGGAAAAGAGGAGGTTAAACACCTCCTCCTCTCAAAATAGAGTCATCCCCAAAGACAAAGAACAAAAAGAATAGAGGAAGTCAAGCACCTCCCCCTCCTAGAGTAGAGCCATCATAAAGAGAAGAACCACAAAGGGATATGCGAGGTCAAGCACCTCTCCTTCCTGTAGAAGAGTCATCCTGAAGAGGAGAGCCTCAATCTCTCGATAGGCAAGCCAACCTTCGAGGAGCGGAGTAGGCTTCCCCCCTCCCCCCCGATCTAGAGAACACTTGGCCAACTTGGTTGAAGATGCTTCAACTCAAGCCACATCAAAGGCGGTAGCCTAATACATCTACATACATGTTTCTCTCCACGACCCCATTGCCATCCTTGCAGAGGCGAAGATGCTTTTTTATTTCCCAATGGTCGTGAGAGAAACCCCAAGGCCGTTAGAAAAGAGATGGACTATGAAGAAGAGGATGCAAACAACAAGCTCAATGACCAGAATAATACAATCCACCTCCATCACCTTCTCTGAATTCATGGAGGGAGAGAGCTCCAAATCCTTCTAGGGTTGCATGTCCAAGACGGACAGAAGATGCACGAATGTCTGCTTCCGAAGTTACACAAATGTGACGCAGTCCATTCACACCACGTGTCATGGTCGAAGCCATTTAACCTGTGATCAAGCTCCACAGTCTCAGCACAAATATGATAAAAGGAACTCCTAATAATCGAATTCCCACAGACACATGCACGGGTGACGATAAAAAAAAAAATAAAAAACCTAAGACTCTTAGCTAAGTAGAAATTTCATGAAGTCCACCATTTGTCCGTGAAGTTTTGCCGGTGACCCGTTGTGGCGATCCGATGGCCAAAACATGCTTCAAGAGGGCCTAGAGCACTTACAACCCTCGACATCCTAGCTATCTTATAATCATGAGGTCTTTTCTCCAGTTATAGAATTACGGGCCGCCATCCAATGGCCAAAATATGTGTCAAGAGCATTGACAGCCGTGACATCCCGGCTATCTTATAGTCATGAGGCCTCGTATCCAATTATAGAAATACAAATTACTCTTGACTGCAAGCCCCACTCCTTGATCACAATGTCATGATGACATGATGCTCAAGAAGTGTTAATTCTCTCCAATTCTCATTGTGTTTATTTATATATAAACTTTGAGTTACTCACACGGAAAATGAAATTTCTATAAACAAAAAATAGTATTTGGCAGTCAACTATATATATGATCTTCTGGAACGATCTATGAGTTTTTCTTTCTGCTCTTTTCTTTTTCATTTTTTGCTGGTTGATTCGCTTCTCATTAATTTGAGTAAAACAGCAAGCAAATAAAAGGTGAAAAAGCTTACAATTTGCAATCAATTTTGCTTGTGTCGGAGAAAAGCATATATTCTACACAAGCTACTCAAACACAATCTTTATATCCTTCTTCAACTTCCCACTACTCTGTCCGTTTCTTACATACACTTCAACTAAAAACAGCCACAAGTATATAGATCTTAAAACTAAGACCTAATTGATTCAATTATGATGAATTCAGAATTTAACTGTATTAATCTGTCCATTATAGCTGTTTTTGGGACCTTATTACTAGCCTCCACCACCTACAGATTAAGCTGTGGTAATACCAAAATTAATGCACACATTGTCTGCTGGATTAATTTTCTATCTTTTGTTTATGTCCATTTTCAAGCACCTTTGCATGAAAGTGCTTAACGAATTCTGTCGATAACATTATCCAGGCGCACAAATTAGCCCAGGAACTCAGGTTCTTGCAGCTCAAAACGCAGCTGGCGGACTGCTCATTGATAGTCCTGGATCCTCAGTTATTCGCCCTCCGTTCTGTGTATACCCTCCGCCTGCAGCTCAGGCCAGTCCGCCATCTTTTCGGCCACCGGCCCCTTACACAAAGCCTGAGCACGGCACTTGGTGCGTGGCTAAGCCGATGGTGGCGTCTTCCGTGATGCAGCAGGCCTTGGACTATGCGTGCGCGTCGGGTGCCGACTGTGGGCCGATTCAGCTGAATGGGGTGTGCTACCAGCCGGACACGGTGCTTGCTCATGCTTCCTATGCTTTCAATAGTTACTGGCAAAGGACTAAAAGGGCTGGTGGAACTTGTGATTTTGGTGGCGCCGCCATGCTTGTCACGGTCGATCCGAGTAAGTATCTTTGTCCAGCGATCCATGTTATATATTACTCCCTTCAGATCATTTATTATAGAAAATCTAGTTGTATTTTGTGTTTTATTTAATATATCTTTGTTATATATATATATAAAGTTTATTTTATTAATAATAAATAATTTGTATACGTGACTTATATATATAAGATATATATGAGTAAATGTCATAAATGGCTCCTTTTATATATATAGAATTACTCTAGCCCCTCATCTTTATTGTCTGGCCTTAGTATCACTAAAATTCATTTTTTTTGTTTTAATCCAGTTCATTGGTTAACTTTTTGATGAAAAAATCACTCAAATTTGGTCATTTTACCCCTAAAAAATATAGCATATAAAGGCCTCATGACCAGATTCAATGACTTATTCGTCCGAAAATTGATTGAGGAACTAGAACACAAAATATGAACTTTAGGTATGATAAGTCAAAAAATAAATATGAGTAATTAAAATAATTATAAGGGTGAATTACAATGATATTTTCTAAGGTTTGGCATAATCCTAGATACCACCTTATTTTTTTAAAAATTATAAGTACTCCGTTGAGGTTTGTAATTTTTAATCAACTTGGAATTATCTATTTTACCCTTATTTGTTTATTTTCTAGAAATAAATTGTAGAAAAACCAGCCAAGGCAAATTATATTATTGCCCCTTTGTGAAAATAACGTAAGAAACCTTTCCCCGTGTATTTTAGTCCTAAAAAAATTCAGAAAACTTTTAAAAATTAAATAAATAATTCAGTTTGCATAAGAGCATTTTGATCAGTTCACCTGTAAAACTGGATGAAAATGAGTTATTTGTTAGATGATATTACAAATATTAAGCGAGTAATTTTTAAAAAATAATGGGTATCCTTAATCATATCAAACTTTAGGGGAGGTAATTGTAATTCCTTAATTATAAATATAAACTTAAAATATGTACCATTTATGACATGCATTTATCTATATATTATATTATTAAATAAAATACAAGATGTAATACCATTTCACGAATAAAAGGTCTGATTTAATATATTGCGTGCCAGGCTTTGTCCAATTTTTCACCTTTTTTATAAGGATTCAACTTTGTAGACAGACTTGAATAAATTTAATAAACTAATATAATATATATATATATAGTGTTTTTAAAATTAAGAATGGATTAAAAGTCTGGGAAATTACAACTCCTCAGTTGATGGATATTTAGTTACATGGTAAGAAAATAAAAAGAGTGATTATTCATATCTTAATTTTATTTTATCAGGATAAAGATATTGTATTACGATGTGTGGTTTGAATAATATATGGTTTAAATGAGCTTTATTTAAGCAATAAAAAAAACTAACCCATAAATCAAAAACATTATTTTAACTTATTTTTGTATAAAAATAATTATATAAGCACTTAGGTTAGCGAAACATTGCACTTATAGTTTTGTAAGTATATATGGGACTGGCCTTGCTACCCAAAATGAAGATGGCTAAATCATGATGATTGTTCTTGGAAATTGCTATATCTATTTTCATATATATATATAGAAAAGGTATGGGACCAATAATTTGAGTTCTGTACGAATTTAATATGACAATTTTGTCCTATATTTTAAAAAATTCGCACATCAACAATAATAACCGAAATTTGTTAAAATTGGCCGAAAAAGTACACGCGACATGCATATATATGATCAACTTGATTGGGTGGACTTCTCCGATCATTTTTATCTTGATCTGCAAAATTAATACAATTATAGGACAAGTTTGTCTCGTATACGACTAAATTTTGCCACCCCATACTAGAACTAAAATTATAATTTTTCCACTTAAGTTATTGTAAATACCGCTTTAATATATCTATGAAATATGTATAAAATACTGTTATTTTATAGAAAAATAAGAGATACATTCAATGTGTATATATTAAATAAAATATATATGAAATTTAGTATTTATTATTTTGTATTGAAAGATTCAAACTGCGCAAACAATCCTACTTAAACAAGAAAACTCTTGAACATTTATGAGGCGATCATATCTTTCTTCCCTTCCTCCCCCACTATGTATATATACATATATATATATGGAAAACTGCAAATTAAAATAACAATTCACCTCTATGTATTTTTTAAAATGAAGTAATTTAAAAATATATATATATAGGATTGTACATTGCTATTTATTTTTTATAGGAAGTAATTTATTTATTTGCAATATCACAGGGTATAAATTGCGTTAAATCCTATATATATATATATATATATTATTGAGAAACTCTACTAATGAAGCTTTTACCATATGTATGAATATTTGCAGGCTATGATGAGTGCCATTTCATCTCCAGCTGAGAATTTTACTTAAAGGAGACCACCATATGTATATTGATCATGTTCATGGATATTTCATTCAAGATTACCAATATTTAGCTAATTTGCTGGTAATCATCTGGACAAAATAATACCAAGACTTTTTTCAATATTACATGAATTACTTTACTATTTTTCATTTTTACTTATTTTGTTACTATGATACCCCATCCCACGTCGATTAAAAACTGATAAGATAAGTATATATATATCATGAGTTTTGGTCAAGAGCGTTTATTGGATATACATACATGTTCGACAAATTATTTATAACCGAATTTCAAGATGAACTTGGTGGGTTTGAACTTTGAAGCCAATGCTCGCATCCAATGGGCTCATGGGTCCCGGTCGTGATAGGTATGTTGCGATTTGCATAAGTTTCATAATTTTTTTGGGTAAATAATTATAAATTATAATCATTTGTTGAAATAGTTTTCCTTTATTATAAAATGGTCAATTTTTTTTTTTTTTAATTTAAATGTCCTTGTCTTTGGCCCCATCTGATTTAAATTTTTTTCAGAAAAATATTAGATTTCCTTTTTTGTTATTTGTTAATTAATCACCGTAATAGGAAGAAAGCAAAATTTAGATGGTCACTAGAATTCACTCGGCAAAATTATTTTAAAAATACAAAAAAACAAAAAAAATTCAAAATTGGTGTCTTTTGACACCAATTTCAATTTTAGGCGAAGATGGGTTTTCAAACCCCATTTTCGGGAAACTTTTGGCGAAGAGTGTCAGCCTCGTTGACACTCATTGAAGACTGGGTTTGAAACCCCATCTTCAATGAGTGTCAACTCTTTAAGAGAGACGGGGTTTGAAACCCCGTCTCTCTTGAAGGTTGTGAAGACTGGGTAAAAACCCATCCTTCACGTGAAAGGAAAAAAAATCAGTTGTGCATGCCATGCACTGCATACGACCGAATGCTCTTGTGTATAAAAGGGGGGTGAAGTGAAGAATTCTTCACTTCACTTCTTCACCTCATCGGAGCATTCAAAATTCAGTTTATTTTCTAAGCATTTCCTAACAATTATTTTTCACTTCACTTCAGTTTGTAACCCCGTCATTAATGAGTGTCAAGCATCTGCCTGACACTTTGCTAGAAGACGGGGTTTGAAATCCCGTCTTTGTCTAAATAAACACCAATTTTAATTTTTTTTTTGTATTTTTAAAATATTTTTTCCAATTCACTATTTATAATTTAATTATGCTTTTTTTTTCTTTAATGCAAAGTTTCGTATTATTGGTGTATATATACGTCATTTATGTATACTATCCTTACCCTAAAATATACACGAGTCTTCATAAAATACGAAATATATAAAAAATCCACGTAGTTTATATATATTAAATAGAATAAAAAAATCCAATCTATTTCTCAAATTGAGTATATCCTTAAAAGTTTTGCCTTCCTTTAAATTAGCACTTACACACTCCCATGAAAGCAAACTATCTTCACGGTCCACGGATTTAATACTTTCTGCAGCTCAGATTGAATTTTTTATTCTAATTTATATTCCATTTTTATTTTATTTAATATATACACATTATGTATATAAAATTATCATGTTTATTTTAATAAAAAAAATTATTACACATATAAAGCGTATACATTAAATATAATTTCTGCACGGATTTAAAACTTTCTGCAGCTCAGATTGAATCTTGTATTCTAATTTATATTGTATTTTTATTTTATTTAATATATACACATTATGTGTATAAACTTATCATGTTTATTTTAATAAAAAAATTATTACACATATAAAGCGTATACGTTAAATATAATAGGAAATATAATAAAATTTGAAAAGAAATCCACTGGGAGAGCATCCATCTCCTCAAATATTTGTATCTTTTAAGTTTTGCCTAGTCAAATTTTTTGTCCATTGTGCCGACAAGCTAGCTACATTTATGTTCTCTTGATATGCATCACATTCCAGTGATGGAGAACAGTTGGTGTAAGAAATTCTCTTTACTTGTTTTGTCCTTTAGCATAAAGGATTGATTTAATTGCATTTATTAATCATATAGTTATAGCTATTTAGTATTTTAATCCCGTAACTTATTAGGGTTATAAAATATTTCTTTAATTTTTTTTAATTTCGCAATTATAGGATATAGTTGATTGGAATTTTCAAAATTTGCCAAAAAAAAATCATATTTCAGGCCAATTTAAAATTTTCGGCCAATTCTAACTTAAAATTGTAAAATTAGAAAATATGAAGGACTATTTTATAACTCTGAAATCACAGGACTAATTAAAGTTTCAAATAAGTATAAGTGTAGGACTAAAAATGCTATTAAGCCTAAAGAATTCTATTCTCTAAAGCCTCGTTTGGTCTAGGCGATGAGATGGGCAAAATGCTTTTTTAATCCCATAAGATTATGTCATTATTTTATTTTTATTTTTATTTTTTGTATCAAAACATAGGCATGTGACGATTTCAGTCCCATAAAATACTAATTCATGTATTTTTAGTCTCAAAAGTCGCGTGTTTTGCACATGTCTGTCAATTTGGGACTAAAAATACCTCAAATTGTGAAACTAAAAATACCTAAATTCATATTTTATGGGACTAAAAATACTATAAATCATGCCAACGGTCATTGACTTAAGACTAAAAATACCTAAAATCATATTTTATGGGACTAAAAACGTCACCTGCCTAAATTGTGGTATAAAAAATAATAATGATGACTTAATCTTATGGGACTAAAATAGCATTTAGCCCGCAATGAGATTATATATGATAAAATTAAAAGGGATATATAAAGTAATACAATAAGGCCCCGTTTACTTTGAGTTATTAGCCTGAATAAGAAAATTGGTATAGGATAATATGTTGTTTACTTTCATGTATGAGAACCCTGTATAATTTCAGGGCCCGATACTAATCACTGTCATACTTACATACTTATACCACCAAAGGTTGTGTTATAAGTGTGTAATATTTTATATAACAATTAATGCTGGTGGTAAAAGTCATATTTGCCCTCTAATAGGACAAAGAAGTAGTTCACCTACCACTCAATCACCAACACACTTTCACCCTCAGTTCTTCATTCTTGCACCTAGACCGAACGAGAAGAGAACCAAAGAACAAGGTGAGTTCTTCATCTTCTCCCATTCTTCTTCTTGAACTCCATTTTGTATTCTAGAGTTTATATATATAAGAACATAGCTTCCATCGATTATTATGCTTCAATGTGAAAACCGATTAATATTTTTTCTTTTTTTTTCGTCTTGGTGGATTTTACTAACAAAATGTCTTCACTTTTTTTTTCGGTGTTTAATGTTACAGATCCAAGCTCCATTTCAAGGAATGTTCTTACAAAAATGAATTAACAGAATTACAGAAATTACGAAATTATATGAATTATGAAAATCACAACCATTTCATAAAGAACTAAAAAATTATTTCAACAAATTGAATGTTCTTACCTACGCTGGAGGAGGTGAAATTACTTGAACTAAATTGAATTACTTCAACTAACAATGAAGGAGCAAAAGAACAAACAAAATACCTACTTTGAACATGGGTCTTCTTGCAATGGGGGTAGGTGAAATGATTGCCCCTACTATTTAATTATTGAAGGGCAAATGGGTAATTTTTCCAAACAAAATAAATAAATACAACAAAGTAAATACTACACAAATTTTATCAGAATTTTTTACTATATGTAAGTAAACACATTACAATTAATACATGGCTTTTTTATCATTAATTTAATTCAAGATAATCCTATCACTTATATAATTCAGTTCTCAAAGTAAAGAGGACCTAAGTAATTAATTCCCGTATTATCTTGTATTTGTTTAATAATATTTGTAACTAACTTGTTTAATATATTTTGTCTTATAGTGAAATAATAGAAGCTCTCGAATATAATTCAATCTCACTTATATAAATTAATGCAATAAAAAATAATACTAGGGGATAAAATATCAAGTAATAATTTCAAAATTGTCAATAAAGATATATATATATATATCTTAAGTGATAATAATTTATATTTTATTATAATATAATTATTAATTACAAGAATTATGCGTACAATTGACACTGCCGACCACTAACAACACATTTATAGTGATTATACGAATACAAAGATAATAATTATTTGGATAAAACTTATTATTATAACAAAATAAATTTTTTTATAACTCAATATATATAATTAATGATCGTATTAAAATTATCATTTAATATTTTTATTGCTATTTTCTGGTAATACACAAATGCGATCGTGTACCCCAACCAAGGATGTGGAATACATAACCAATGTACCATGTTTGGCAATATTGAATTTTTAATTTACGGTAAATTACAGTTACTTTTTTTGAGGTTTGATATAATTATAAATACTCCATCGTTGTTTGAAAAATTACAAGTATCCCTCAAAGATTTGTAACCGTCTAACAAATAACTCGATCATTTTCATCCATTTTTATGGGTGAATTGACCAAAATGTCCTTATGCACTGAATTATTTTTTATTTAATTTTTAAAAATTTTTGGACTACAATGCGTAGGAAGAGGTTTCTTAAATTTTTTATGTAGAGGAGTAATAATGCAATTTGCTTCGGTTGATTTTTCTACAATTTTAATAAAAAGTTCAAAGGCAAAATGGTTAATTTTAGGTCTTTGATAAAAATTACAGATCTCATAGGGGTATTTATAATTTTTTAAAAAATAAAAAGATATTTATAATTATATTAAATTTTAGAGGGAGTGACTGTAATGTAATTTATGACTGAACATAATCAAACTCCAACCAAACGGAGCCTAAAAAAAATCAAACATAAAAGTGAGTGCTTTGATTTTTGGGTATGAAATGGATTAGTCACGGACAAAACAGTCGCTAAAAGACAACGAAAAAATCTGTCGCCACCGCGTTTTTTGCAATCACTTTCCTCCACAAAAAGTTTGAAATTTGGATGCACAAAAGCCGTCAGCTGCCCCCACTTAGTTTGGAGCTTAATACCAAATGACCCGTCTAGATTTTCTATCACACTTTTTTATCGTATCAACAAATGATTAATAAATATTTTTTAAATAAAAAATATAATTAAATTAATTAAATTATAATTTAAAAATAAAATGACGTATACACATAAATTTATAATTCTAACGTGTAATAGAAGATTCATCGATACATGCTATTGATGAAAAACATACCATCAAAATGGGGGTGTGGTCTTTACTAGCTCTAGAATCATGACAAAAGAGATAGTAAATGATGGATGGCCAAGAAAATGTATTGCTTATTTCACTGATTTTTTACTGTATTTTTGGTGTTGGATTGGACACGGTTATGATTGCCTACGTGGTGGAGATTTTTGGGGTGTGTCGGACAGATTATAGTCCAGACGTGATGTTTAAATATTCGAGAAAAAGAATTTGAATAGGACCTTTCTTGATAAGTGTCAAATTTGAATAAGATATAATTGCATAATTAATTATAAGATAATTGATTATAATAAAATTAGTTTTGGATAATTGTTTTTAGAAAAAAAGTGATCGTGATGTTGGGGTTCATGATTCTATAATTAATAACGTAAATGCAGATTGTAGTTAAAATTTGAAATTATTCTTATTCTTAGGGTTAATGGAGAAATCCAAGAATTACTTAATGAACATAATAGATAAATTATATAAAAAATAATTACGATATAATTAAAAGTTATAAATGATAGTTTTTATGTAAAGGTGGCTTTTAATCGAATTCAATTAGAAAAATGGTCATTAGAGAAGGAGAATCAAATGGTACGGTACAAAAAATTGCGATGGCACTCAAAATGCTGGCTAACGCAACTATGCTTTATTTTAAACATGTCAGGAAAATGAATAGAGTGTGAATTACAAGTTACCTTTTATCCGGAGTAGAGTGTGAATTACAAAAATTCCCTCATTAAATATATAACATTTACATATAAATTCACATTAATTGAACATGTAGTAGTATTTAAAAATTCGAGGGATTGTTAATATTCTTTTTTCCCAAAAATTAGGAACTTAAATAGTTGTCATCTAATTATAGAAGGGCGGGAATCATAATTTAAAAGGGACGTGTATATTTCTATAAATATTCGATAGAGATATAGCCGGTAATTACACTAACTTTTAGAAGAAAAAAAATAATTATTTTTAACTCACAAAACAATTATGCTGTCAAGTTGCCTAACAACTCCAAATCCTTGATGGATCCCAATCACTTTCACTAAATAGTTCTCTTGGTTTTGGAGATAGAACATATTACGGGAAATTCTACGTCAAATCAGGTTTAATACTATTATAAAATAAATTTAATATATTTATTATATGATTGGTGTACAGTTCAGAAAATATGATCAATCACATAATAAATATATCATAATTACTCTGTGATTGGTTTAATTCGATCAAATCTAATTTACGTAAGAAAGTCCCGTAGGAGTTTTTGGTCTCTATAAAAAGCATGGTGTTGGTGTGCATATTCATTCTTATTACACTAAGATCTTGATCATGGGCAAGTCCAATGTTGCTCAAGCGCTAATCCTCCTCCTCAACTTGGGAACTTTGCTAATTTCTCTGGCATGTCCATATTGTCCTTACCCTACTCCTCCTTCCAAACCACCTAAACTCCCTCCGAGGTTGCCCCCGAAGCACCCGCCCAAGGTAAAACCACCCCATTCCCCACCAAACCCGCCGGTCGTAAAACCACCACCCTACGTTCCCAAACCACCGCCAGTTACACCACCATCCACACCCAAACCTCCGATCGTTAAACCACCACCCTACGTTCCCAGACCGCCGCCCACCGTCCCCAAACCTCCACCAGCTACACCACCGTCCACACCCAAACCTCCCATCGTGCACCCTCCAATCATACCCAAACCTCCCATCGTGCACCCTCCGATAGTATACCCTCCTGTCATACCCAAACCTCCTATCGTGCACCCTCCAATAGTGTATCCTCCAGTCATACCCAAGCCTCCCATCGTTTATCCCCCAGTCATACCCAAACCTCCCATTATCTATCATCCTGTCGTACCCAAACCTCCCTCCACCCCTAAACCACCCGTCGTCATCCCACCACCTCCACCGACCATCACACCAAAACCACCACCTACAGAAACTCCGTGTCCACCACCACCACCACCGAAGGCGCAAGAAACATGCCCCATTGACACCTTGAAACTCGGTGCATGCATCGACGTCCTAGGTGGCCTAGTGCACATTGGAATCGGCAGCAGCGCCAAGGATACATGCTGTCCGGTGCTCCAAGGGCTCGTCGACTTGGACGCAGCCATCTGCCTTTGCACCACCATCAAAGCTAAGCTTCTCAATATTAACATTATCTTGCCTATTGCTCTAGAAGTTCTTGTAGACTGTGGGAAAACTCCACCTTCTGGCTTCCAATGCCCTGCTTAGAGAAATTCCTTATCATTGCAGGGACTGAGATCTTCATCTGGAGAAGTGTTGCTTTATTTCATCTGTATGATAGAAACTTTTTACTTAGCCTGAAGGGCAGTAGCCCAGTTTCAATGGGTTTGGATTGTAACTTTAGCTTCAAAATCTGAAGAATGATATATTTTTTTTTTCTCTAAGATAAATGCTTATATACATACTAGAGAAAAATGGACGTGGATTGAGTTTAATCACATCAAAATAATTGTATAACGAGTGAAATGCATTTGATATGTGCTCGGGGCTTTATTGCAATTTTGGTCCTTAATTTAATGCTTGGCCTTTAGGTTGTTTAAGGAATGAAATTTTTTAATTTGGTCTACTATTTATGTAAATTTAACGATATGAGGACACATTTTGTTGCGAATTTGAAAATTGGTTGGAATTTGAAATGTCCTCAAATTTGAGCTGACACATGGCTTGCACGTGCCAATTTTCGATAGATTTAGATCTTTTCCACAAAATGTGTCCTTAAATCAAAAAATCTAAAAAATAATGGATCAAATTATAATTTTCATTTATTAAAGGACCAAGACGTTGCCAAACACTTCAATTACATGACCAAAGTTGCAGTAAAATCTGTGATTGGTATATAATTTGAAGTATCTATAACTAATCATGTGATAAGAATAATAAATTACGATCTATATGTACTTTTATACAATTAAAGAGCATCCTTATGGTGTCTTCAATTATTTTGACCTGTCAATTTTTTATCTTTTAATTATTTTATTAATCTCCATTTTATTCTCTCTATCCTCAACTTCCACATTCCTTTTTTCTTATCTCATTTTTTTTTAATAATTTGTAAGAACTTTTATATATTCTTATAGTATTTTTTATTTATCAAACTGATATATATTTTTTAAATTAACATATAATTTTTAAATTATAATTAATTGTATATATACATTTGAGTGTGCCATGTATACTCAGTATAGATAAAGCATCACCACCTCAATTAACTATCTTTGTATGTTTTCAAATGAATGGACCAAATTATCCTTATTTGAAGGGATAATAGCCATAAAGTTTTTTATATTCCTATTTCTTTCTCTTTTCATGTTATTTAATGTTTTCTTCTTTGATCTCACATCACTCATTATTTAAAGTTTTCATCTCTTTTATTTATTTTTTAGACTATATTATTTTGTAATATTTTTCTTTAACTTAGGATAATCTAATAAATACCATAAAATATATTTAATTTAAATACAAAAATGATAAATATCTTTAATAATATATTTTGGATATATATTTAAACATGCATACATATAAAGTATACTGTCAATACTAGTATTTACAATGTGATTGACTGATTTTATCCGGCCTTGATTTGATCAAGAATTTTTCATAAGTATAAAAGATTTATTGTGCTAGAAAATAAAATAAAGACAAGGTTTATTGTGATCGAAAATATAACAAAGACATGAATTTACACCATATCTTTATAGTCAATAGGACCAACTTGCTTCACATAATGTCTCGAACTAGTGGTTAAGATTGAGGTTCTATATATGAACAAGTTTAAGGTTATGAGTTTGAGTTTCATCAGACGTGTGTTTATTTAATTTGTCTCACTTTATGTGAGTTATTGTAATTTATTTATTGTTCTTAGTTATATTGATGCAATGGTGGAATGAATGTATTGCTAAATTTATCGAGATGTTGATATAAACATTTATGTAATTATCATTTAAAAAAAATTATATAGGACAAACTTGCATCCGTATTTCTTTTTCCTTTTCCTTTTAGACCTGTTTACTTGCATAATTCCATTTCCCAAAAAATAGTAAACAAGCTGAGTCATTATCCGGGGTACAAAAGTTATTTGCCATTTAATCCCACCTACATCATCTTGATGGGATAAGGGACGTTTGGCTGAACTTATAAACTTTTTAAAGCATTTTATAAGATATTTATGTGTTTATAAACTCTTGAAAATTGTTTAATACTTTTTTTAAAAATTTATAGATTATAAATAAGATGTTTTGAATTTTATAAACTCTTTAAGAAAAATTATTACCCAACTTCCGTTAAAATATCTTATAAGCTATTTAATTTTAACATTCAATTGACAAAAATGCACTTATTATTTTGTTAGTATTTTACTTTTATCTTTCATATAATTGGCGTTTGCCCTCTAAAGCAAAATTATCTATCTATAAAACTATAAATTCTAACTGTTTGTAGCTTTTTTCGTTATTTTTATAGTATGAAGAGTTATTATACCAAATCTTCTAACATCTTATAAGCTTAAATTTGCATCTAAATTTTACAGTTGAGATATATAGTTTTTATTGATAGTTACATATATTTCTTAATCATCAATATGTCGTTATTTATTTAATTTTTCTAATTAAATATGAAAAATATTGATTTTTTCTAATAAAAGTAATAATTATATTATTACATTAATATATCAAGAAACTAATCAGCAGATCAATAAATTGCTCAATGACAATCAACCTACAAAAAATAATGAAACAATAAATTGTAGAAAAATTTACATAAAATAAAATATTAATGGGATTCAAACACATACTTTATATAATTTATGAATCTCAATTTTAAGGACTAAACTAAAATCTCATTGCTTAGTCATCAATGTCGTCATAAATTAAAAGTCATTGGAGCCCAAAAGGAAGGCCCAATTTTCGCAGCCTACCATAGTAGTGAACTTATGAGTAAAGGCCTACATTTTAGGTCCAATACAAAGATTCAATTCATGAAAATAAATTCTCATAATCTGTATTTGTATAAAAAGGAAATATAATTTTCACTTATAACGATTTGTGATATCACTACACCAATATTATATTGCGATAGAAGTCTATGGAGACTTACACTAAATTCGACTTTAATTCTAGTGTAAGCACTAAGGGCCCACACCATTGCTCTTTCAGGTACAAATTAAAAAGTTAATGCTTATCATACACATATTGACGTGATACCATTGTGTAACACCATAAACAAATATTTACTTCAAATGATTAGCGTTTACTAGACTAATAGGCCTCCTTTGGTATCAAGCATGATAAATAATTTTATCATGCCTAATTATACATTTGGTTAGTAATATTAAAGCCTGATATTAATATCGGGCCCGATCTTATTTATCATAATTTGGGGGAGAATAGATCACACCCACTACTTAGGATCCACAATACCACCAATTAGTATAAGTTGGTATTATCATGGTTTAAAATTTTCATGCGTTTTCATCGAAACTATGGAAACATTTTCCTTTTCGATGTTATGGAAACAAAAATACATGGTAGTTTCGAAATTATCTAGTTTCCTTCGAAACACTTCATTTTTCTTATTTTTCCTTCGAAATCTTTGAGTTTCCTAAGAAACTTTTTATTTTTCCTAATTTTTCAGCGAAACATTTATTTCATACTTTTAGCTACAAATATATAAATTCTTGTTTTATACATAAGTATTTCATTTAATGATAATAAATTTAATATTAAGCTAAATTAGTAATGTTATATATATAAGTATCAATGTAATATAGATATTTTATAACACATAGTTAAATATAAGTATTATATTATTATTTAGTTTCAATAACAGCTACATCAATTAATAACTCCAAATACATACTACATAAAAATAATGTAAATTGACTAAATAATACAAAATTAAACTACATATATTTGATTAAATAATCAAAAAAAAGAAAGGTAATATTTTAAATTTTTTCTATGAGTATTATGTATGTTTCTTTAATTTTACGATTTTTCAGAGCATTTACGAAATATTTCCGAAAAGTTTCTAATATTTATAAACTCGAAACGTTTGTTGAAAATGAAACTTTAATCCATGGTATTATGTTTTTTTTCCTAATTTACCCTTCTACTCTCTCTCTCGTCTCTACTTTCGCTTCTTTCTTCTTCTTCTTTTTTGTCGACGATAAGCTTCAACAGATGACCGAAACAACTATTTAAATACACGTAAAATTTAAAAAATACTTTACTTTTTAAACTTTGCTGTGTTTGTATTTTGAGAATTACTTGCATAATAAAAAAATATATTTTAAATTATAATAATTAAATAATAAAATATTATGAAAATTTGTACTTCTTTCCATTTTGAAATTTTAAAAAATATTTGAGTTTTAAGTAATTGCTAAATTGAATAAGTATGTTGAAACTCTACCTCACATAAATATAGAAAAAAGAAAATATTCACAAATTTATTTTATTTTAAGCAATTGTATATCATAAATAATTTAGAGTTTTTTTTTTAGTAATCATTCACAAAGGCACAATATAAAAATGTGAATAACTTAAAAGATGATACCCTTAACAGTCTTTTTACATTTAATCAAATTTTATAATCCCTTCAATCAAATATCATATTAAATTATCATATAACATATCCTGCATATAATACTTCAAACCAAATAACATATAATGTAATATATGATTAATTATCATTCAATTTTTTATTACACCAAGTCACATCACGCTAAATCTTATCACACGAACCAAACAATTCCATAATATAGACTGGTCCAATATTTACTTGATTAGATCGAAGTCTGTAATCTTTCGTACTCATAATATAGGCTAGTGCAATGCTTACTTCTTTAGATCGAAGCCGGTGGGTTCGACCAACCACTCTTCTTTTTATTTGAATAACACTTTCAATACATTAAAATAAATAAAAAATATGACTATTAATAATATATGAACTTCAATCGTATCTTTCATTAATCAAATTTTTTAAGTAACCATGCCCTAATCGAATAAAATCCATCACCAACCAGGACGGCAGAGGGGGACAAAAGTGTGAAAAAAGGAGGGCTGAGAGAAACAGCTGTACGACACTTGTATTTGAACTCATTATGCCTGCCGGTGCTCCTCTCTCTCTCTCTCTCTAAACTCTCTCTCTCTCTCTCTGAAGAAAACAATAAATAAAGACAGCCTAGGAAAGATCAGCTCATCAGTTCTCTCAGGCAAGCTCTTTTTATAATTTGATTGATTGTGTGTGTGTGTGTTTCTAATTTTTATTTTGGCTGTGTTGTTGTTGTTGTTGTTGTTGTTGGTGGTGGTGGTGGTGGTGGTGGTGGTGGTGGTGGTTTGGTTCCGGCGTTGTGATCTGTTTATGGAGTGTTGTAATTTGAATTTGACTGTCGGAGTGTTGATTATCAAAATCCATCTCGACTTGAATCGGGATTCTTCTTTCTTGCTTCATTGATTGATTATACACCGTCGATTATGCATATTACTTCTCAACTACTTGCAGGGGTCTCTTGTGATTGTGAACTTACAATCTCCGACAAAGTTGACCAAAGTATTTTGAGGGCATTTTTGTCTTTTTCACAAACTTTATATTAAGCTAACGTCTTCCAACCCCCGGGAAACAAATGTAAGTTTTTATGTAAAAAATATATATAATTATGATAAATCTTAAAATATAATATATTATATATTTTTAAATATTTCGGAATAATTACAGTCTGTTTTTTATAAATCGATAAATATATGGGCTAAACTCATTAATTGATACATTTCGCATTATTGAATACATTTTCTCTACAATTATTAAATTTTAGCATAATTAGTTTAATTTTGATTAATTGTCCTACGTCATGTGATTTTTTTTCCCTTCTATTTTTGTTTTGTATCATAAGTTTAATTTTATTTTGGGGCTGTAACGTCAGATGGGGGGCGAACCAACATTTAGGAGGATATATACACACCATTAGAAGAAATATGAAGTTTTGTTATTGTTAATTAGTCGACATCACACGTTGTTTTTGCGTGCATATAATAAATAATATTTTATATTTTAAAATATATTATAAATAAGAATAAATATATAAACCAACACATTATATTTCAAAAAAAAAAGAAGAATAAGAAGAAATAAAGAAAGAAAAAAAACCAACATAAAGTTATTATTAGCATAACAAAAAATTAGTGTGGCATTATAAGTAACAGTTCTTTGTGAGTAAAAATGGAGTTTTCTTTTTATATTAGTATAGATTACAATGGTCAAAAGTACAAAATTATGGCGAATGCTAATTAATGTCTGTGCAATGGCTGATGCTTTGACCATGAGTAAAATCATGACGACTGTTAATTAATCACGATCAAATTTAAATTTACACATCGATTTTATTATATCATGTATAGTGTATTGATTTGTTATGACTTTTTAAGCTGTATTAATTTATATGGAGTAGAGAATAATCCATTTCTTTTGTTTGTAGCACACACTGACATAATAATGGAAGTAACACAAATACTTCACATGAAAGAAGGTTTGGGAGAGAACAGTTATGCCAGCAACTCTTTACTAGCGGTATATATTGAAACTCTCTCTCTCTCTCTCTCTCTCTCTCTCTTACGTATTAATTGGAAGGGAATAATACTTTTCGTCCTATAATTTAGGGTCTTTTCACTTTTAATTTTATTAATTATGAGATTCTCATTTTTGGTCCCGTAATTTCTAAAAAGTAAGTAACACTTTTAGTCCATACCACCTTTCCATTAAATTTTTTAATGGAAAACACCACGTGTTTAGCACATGGCCATTAGGGCCTTCGGACTTTTGGTCCCATATGTTATGGGATTCTCACTTTAGATCCCATATGTTATATTTTTTTTTCATTTTTGGTCCCATAACTTTCAAAAAGTAACACTTTTGGTTCCATGCACTTAACGACCACGTGCCGCTTTCCGTTAAATATCTAAAGAAAAGTGTCATGGGATCGAAAGTGCTACTTTTTAAAAGTTACAGGACCAAAAGTGAGAATCCCGTATCCAATGGGACCAAAAGTGGAAAGACCCTAAGTTATGGGATGAAAAATATTATTTCCCCTTTATCTCCTTGTGATATTGCAAATGAGCAAATCACATCCCTATAAAAAAAATAGTAATTCATCTCCCTATATTTTGTACAATGAAACAATTTACTCCTTGGACAGGGAGGTAAATTGCTTCATTTTAAAGAAATAGGACGGTAAATTGTTAATTTTTTTTTTCACATGGGTGTAATTTGTTCATTTGCAATACCACATGGGGTTTACTTGCATTTTTCTCTATATTAATCTTATGGAACTTGGCAGAGAAAGGTGATATCCATGTCAAAACCATTGATAGAAGAAGCCATAACTGAACTATACAAGAACATGGTCCCCAAGACTGTGTGTATAGCAGATTTGGGCTGTTCAGCCGGACCAAACACTTTGTTTGCGGCGTCTGAGGTTGTGAGAATTGTCGGAAAACTTTGCCAGGAACTCGAGCACCAGGCCGCCCTGGATTTCCAGATATACTTGAACGATTTGCCTGGAAATGACTTCAACTCCCTTTTCAGGGTTTTCCTGCCCAGGTTTCAGTCGGAATTAAGGCAGGAAATGGGGCCTGGATTCGGACAATGCTTCGTGTATGGAGCTCCAGGGTCATTTTACGGCAGGCTTTTTCCTGCTAAAAGTCTCCATTTCGTTCATTCTTCCTCCAGTCTCATGTGGCTCTCCAAGGTAATTAAAGAAAAATTTTCCAACCAAAATTTATTAATTTTTGTTATGTCTTAATGTCTACTTAGGTCCAAGATTAAGGGTTGTTCGTAAGAGTTTAAAATAAATATATTGCTGAAAATAAATTGAAAAAAGTGTTTGATTTACAGTTTCTGCTTTTGAAATATTTAAGATAAGTTGATTTAAACAAAAAAAAAAAAAAATAAGTAATTTACTTTTTGGATTAGATTTCCATTATCATAGGAAAATTATAATTTTGATCTCGTAATTATAGAGGGTGATAGTTTGGTTCTACCAAAATTCAATTTAGCAATTAAGCAATACAATTTGAAAAACCTGGTATAATAAGAACAAAATATTTGAGACTCACATGAGGCACATATGTCAAATCCCGGCTAGATTTTCAATTTCTTGCGGATTTGTTCTTAAAGTGCCATTTTTTTTTTTGGTAAAAAAAATTGCAGGGTTTTATTGTCGAATTGAATTTTAGCGGAACTAAAATTGTCGCATCCTATAATCACGGGACAAGGTTATAATTTTCCGAGTTTCAAATTATGTGTATATATATATATATATATATATGTGGTGTCAGGTTCCTGAAGGGGCGGAGATGAATAAAGACAACATTTACATGGCGCGTACAAGCCCCCGAAGTGTGATCGATGCGTACTATGAGCAGTTCCGGAGAGACTTGTCGACATTTTTGAGATATCGTGCGGAGGAAGTGGTGGGCGGTGGGCGAATGGTGCTGTCCATGTTTGGAAGGAAGAGTGAAGAGGCTTCCAGTGAAGAGGGCTGCTATGCGTGGGAGCTCTTAGCCATGGCTATAAAAGAAATGGTGAACGAGGTATGCAATATCTTTAGTATATGTTCCCAAGAGTATTAGAAAATAGGGTTAAATGGCAATTTACCTAATATGATATAGAAAATGAACAAAAGACTTCATGTGGGAACAAAATCAGAAAATTACCCCTCTATATTTTTTTGAAATAAAGAAAAATATACCCTATGACCAGTGTTGTAATGCACATACACTTCTTGTATTTTTGCTTGAATTTAAATAATAATATTATTTATAAAAAATAATATAATTTTTGTGTTTTTTTTTCATCTTATTTTTCAACCGTCACTTTCTCTGCCTTTCTCTACCATCGGTGGACCGCCGCCCCTCTCTCCTTTCTCTTAGTGCCACCGCCTCCTCCTCCACCCGTTCCCCTCAGTGCTGCCACCCCCTCTCCCTTCCCCTCCCTCCCATGCCCTCCCCCTTCGTGCCCAGGCCTGCCGCCCCTTGCCCTTCCTTCCAAGCCCTGCGCGCCACCCCTTCCCCTTGTTGATCTATTAGTTAAATTTAAGTTTTACATTGAAATCAAGATCCAATAATTTTAAATAAGGTACAAATGTCATTTTAAATTAAAAATAAAAAAAATAAAGAAACCGTGTTGGCAACACACCAAATGCATGAGGGGTCTTTTTACTTCATTTTAAAAAATATATGAGAGAATTTGTTATTTTTTTCACAATAGATTTTTACTTATTTTTCATATCACAAGGGAGATGGGGAGAGTAAATTGCATTTAACTTTAAAAAATGTTAGATAGCTTATAAAATTTGTCGTACAACACGTGAAGTTATTACTTTCTAAGGTGTTTGTAAAAATTTAACTTAAGTGCTTTTTAAATTGTAGCTTAGATTGAGATAAACGAAGGTATTTGAAAATGCAATTTCTTCTTATGCTTATCTTAACTTAAACTAAAATAAATTAAAAGATGTAAGTTAGTGCGTAGGTGTTTATGGTAACTTAAAGAATTTCTGTAAATTACTTGATTTTTTTATGACTTTTTTCCTCTAACTATTTGGAAAATACCCATTTCAGGATAGTTAAATAATTTCACAAATAAAGTGGTAATAAAACAAGTTTTTTACACGATACTTCCACCTCAACTATTTTCGACCTATGACTATTACTTTCAAATACACCCAAATTTTACATTTTGATCACTTTAGAATTTTTCTAAAGTTAAGCACTTCTGTAACAAAAAAATATATTTTTGCAAACACCCCCTTTGTCTAACTATAAATTAAAATAATTGAACTTAAATCTAGCTTTTTATGATAACAATACAAATTATATATGTCGACGTGGTGTGGTGTGTGACGTAATTGATGATCCGTTGTGCAAAGTATTCCTTACTTTGATTGGAGACGCACGATTTTGTTTTGAAAAAACACTGTGTGAAAAAACACCGTGTGCAAGACCAAGGCCACAGCCCCCTTCCCAAGCTTTGGTGGCTAATGATGTTGGCACGTGTTCCACAAAATCTTGAAATTGGAACGGAGGAATTGTTTGTATGTGTGTGTATATATATATATATATATATAGCTTCATATGTAACTTATTAACACATCCATACACATGGTGCAGGGGCTAATAAAAGAAAACAAGCTACATACATTTCACATCCCTCAATATTCGCCATCGCCGGCAGAAGTCGCAACTGAGGTCGTAAAAGAAGGGTCATTCGCCCTCAATACCGTCGAGGCCAAGGAAATCATGTGGGCTGAATGCAGCAACAATAGCTCCTATTCTGACAAGGCGTACTATATGGCCAAGTGCATGAGGTCCGTGGCGGAGCCCTTGCTGGTTGAACAATTTGGTGAAGTCGTGATTGATGAACTGTTCGAGAAATACAGGAGAATACTATCTAGTCGCATGTATCATGAAGACGATAACAAGTCTGTCATTGTTGTTGTTTCCATGACTAGGCGAGATTAATAACTGGCAAAAGAACTAAACTCGAATATAAATCCATGCTATATATAGTTGATGCTTGTGCACTTGGTGTACAAATAATTGTTTATATATTTTAGAGGAAAATAAGCAATTTTATTCAGAAGCTATAAAATTAACAATGAGCCACAAAGTTAAATGACATGAAACAAAACTGCTAGAAGTTAAGGAAAGAATGTCCAACGGCTATAAGGTCCCTTTGGGAGCCCGAAAAATGACCATGTAAACCAAAGAATCAACATCGGAAAAAGAATGCATACATGGCCATTGCCAGAAAAAGGAGAAGAGATCTTCCAATACTGAAACATGATCGTTACTAGGCTCGTGTATGGGATTTGCAGTTGAAAAAGCGATCCAAAATAAGTCCGGACCTCCTTCACCACCGGCCTATGAAGGGAGGGATACATGTTGCAGCGACTCAATTTCCTGGCAGCACATACATTTATGCAAGTTGCATCCCCTTCCCTGCAAGCGCTCGTTGACTATGAGTAGATCATGCACTATTCTCCAGGCGAAGATATTCCAGAAATCCAGATTGATTTCAGCGAGAAGACCCCAGTTTGATCAGGCTTCCTTCCACCAGGCCTATGCTAATAGTTGTTTGGACAATGTAAGAGGGAACTACTTGCTCTACATCCCACTCATCGCCCTTCCAATAATAATTCACCCTATGTTGTGTGAATGTTGGCTACAACATCTCTGCCGGACTCTGTTCCCCTACCCAGGTGTCTGTCGTGTCGTGCCAAAAACACAAATGCGGAATAAATATTCATCCTATCGCATATCCCAGCAGAATTCAACTACCAAATATTCAATTTCTGAATAAATTCAATTACCAAAAATTTGATTTTGGAATTTAAATAAATTCCAACGAATAAAACCAATCACCATAAAGATTTGATCGGGACAGACCAGTTTGCAAAAGATTGGATCAGGACCTGCCCGCTATATAGAAATCCCAGCAGAATAAATTCAGCTACCAAATATCAATTTCTGAGTTGCATATAAAATCCAACAGAATAAATTCAATTAACAAACATTTGATTTTGGAATTTAAATAAATTCCATGTGAATAAAATCAATCGATTTCTGGTATACATATATAGAAACTAAATAAAATCAGTTACCAAACATACGATATCTGATATCTATACATACCAACTCTAGCGGATCAAAATTCAATTATCAAACATCCGACTATGGTATTTATATAAATTCCATGTACAAATTTCAGATACCAAATATCCAATTTATGATATACATAAAAACTGCAAATTAGAATTAAATTAAATTACCAAAGATTCGATTTCTGGTGTGCATATAAACCCCTGGCTACATGATATGCACCACACCTCATTTAACTTGCACACAAACTCTCAAGATTGGCGACAATTGAGCATGGCGAATATTAGAGTTTTTCACTTAATTGTTTTGGCGATTTTCGTCGCATCAACAGGTTTTGTTTTTTTTTACTTTTTGTTATTTTGATTGAAAATTCGTCATATTAACCACCAATTTAGAGACGCTGGTCGAAAACCGTCTCTACTAATTGCAGCTACGATCGGTCTCGTAACTAGAGATGTGGTTTTTTTGCAGATTGAAATTCTGTCTCCATTCTGTATAAGAGACGGAAGTATCTAAATCCGTTTTCCCCTGACGACGACTCACTAGAATTCATAAATATGTTTTATTGTCATAGCTAATTATCATGGTCAAAAATGAAAATCGTGCGATACTAATTGACCACAATTGCACGACTAGCATCAAACGAGGTTAAAACATTAGTTATATTAAAAAATTATAACAAATGTTTTTGCCATATATAGTTATAGCAACATTAAATGTTGGTAAAAAGTTTGAGTTTTAATTTGCGATGTTTTTGTTTTACTATGGTTTAAATTATTGATTTGTTTGCGGTTTAAGCCGTGATCATTTATAATGGAGGAAATAATTCATTTTTTATAGTGTCTGCATTTGCGGAATCTATTCAAATATAGAATTTATTGAAATTTTCGTAACTAACGAAGATATAATTGCTTCAATATTCGCAGTGTTATGGTCGCCCGAGATGCTTGGAGTAGGTGTGGAAGCGAGGAAATTGCAACAAGGATCTAACGCAACTACCCCTGTGACAAGATGCCCCAGACCATGTAAAACCGGAGGACAGTGCGAATTAGCCAATTGTGGCTTCGCATGTGTACAAGTTCCGGGTTCAATTAGAGTTTGTTCAGGCGAGGTGAAATTAGCGTCACTGTATAAACCTACATGATACTTCATGTAACTTCTTCAAGAATAAGAGAAAACAAAAAAATTGTTGAGTATTTTGAGTTAGCATTGAGTTTTTATTTTTTAAATAATGTTTTAATATGAGCACGTATAAGAATCATTCTATTTCGTACAGCAAGGTTTGTTTTTGGGAAAAATAATTATAATTTCTCAAAAATATCTTTACGATCATACCGAAAAGAAAAAAGAGAGAGCGAGAAATGAAAAAGTGCAAGTCTCATTTGATTTGATCTTCGATTTAATATTGTTGATGTTTGATGATACTGTTTAGATTTAAATTGAATAAGGTTGTATTTGGATTGAAGGATTTAAAATCACGAATTTCAAATCCTTAATAACAAATTCTTTGAATTAATTGTTTGGATAATTCTAAATGCAAAGGATTTCAAATCCTTATATTTTAATTTTGAACTATATTTTGATGAATATGGGTGAATTTTAAATTCTTTTCAAATGAATTCATTTGAAATCTTTTCTCCAAATCAATTAATCTAAATACACCTTAAGAGAAAAACTCATATTTGTTTCATGTCTTAAATCACAACGGGGTGCATCGGCTAGCAATTTCATTAACTTATGGGGAATAATTTTAGAGAGAGAGAAAAAGTAACTAACAAAAGATAGTGAGCAAGAGGAAAATTAGATAAATAATTAAGAAAATTAAATTAAATATTAAAAAGATTCAAAATGACAAATCAAAAAAGTTGAGACCAAAAGACCCATCACCCATAATAATAAAATATAGATGAATACAACGATAATAGAAAATAATGACCTTAGTGTAGCATTTTGCAAGAAATTAACTAGCACGAGTAGAATGGTGACAATAAAATAATGATCTACGTCCAACATTTTGATGTACTTGTTGCATTTTTCCGTCTCAAAGTTGGGGTCGGTACAGGCGTATCAATGGGTCAAAAATACCTAGACCTAGACCCATTGTAATGGGTCTTCACCCAGACCCAGGTCCTTTACTTTAAATCAGGCCCAAATTCAAACTCAAACCCTTCTAATTAATATAATTGGGTCTGGATCCTCTTACCCGTTCAGACCCAAAACTTCTTACCCATTCCACTGGCCCATCCCCATCCAAGTGTATTTTCAGTTGTTACCATGCCCATCTCCCCATGCCCATCCCTAACCCAAGCCCCCACCACATCAAAGCACCACAACTCCAAACTTGCCGCCGTCGCTGCCGACTCCGCTGCCACCTTCGCCGATGACGCTGCTAATGCCGCTGATGCCAAATGAAAAAAGAGAAGGAAATGTGAAGAAATAAATTGGAGTCGCACCACCATCCAACGTTGAGAGATGAGAAGCCTCACACTTGGGGGGTGGGGATGGGCGGCCACCTTCGCCGTTGACGCCACTGACGCTGCTTTGCTGTAAATGAGGGGTGCTTTCCATGGATGTTGCTGAGCATGCGCATTTGGTGTTTGTTTTATGGTCCCACTCACCATTCCCATTTGACTTCTTGATTTTGTGCTTTTCTTCAAAATCTTGCCTTTTAGTCTTCTTAATCACTGAGTCCGGGTGTTGGTGTTGATGTAGGCCCACCTCCTCCAAGATTGATTATCATGATGATGATCAGTGAAGGTGGTGTTGGGGGCTGTGGGGCCAGAGAATGATGATGGATGTGGTGAAGAGAATCCATGCTCAAATCTTGTTGTTTGTTTGCAGTTGGGAGGATTGTATTGTAATTCTTGGTAGTAAAATTTTTGTGTGTTTGGAGTCTATTTGCTCGTGTATCTTTGGATAATAAAATGTTGGACTACTTTGTCTTTGTGGGGCTGTAATGATGTTCTTGAATTATACGGAGAAAATGAAATGGTGTTTTTATGTATGTCGATTAAGTGGTTTGAGGAGTTTTTTTATTTTTTATTTTTTTTGAAAAAAATAGAGCAGCGGGTCTAGATCGGACTCGATTCGAAAAATCAGGTCTGTTTGGGTTTTGAGATCCATAGGTTTTAAGTTGAATTCAATGAATTGAGTAGGGCTTGAGTAGAGGTTTTCTAATTGGATCTCCTTTGGGTCTGGATCTGACAGGCCTAGGTCGGTAAGTATTTTATTGTTTGCGGGAATCTCAAAATTAGTTCTATATTTTCAAAAAAATTCTTATATTATATCTTTTTTCCAACCTCCCTTAAAAATTTGACAGCAAAAACAAGTGACTTGCACGTGTTTTTTGTCATTGAATTCCCAACGAAGTTGGAAAGAGAACATAAAATGAGAACTTTTAGAAGATATGTGACTAATTATGAGATTTTTTTTCAGTAACAAGACTAACAACATACTTATCATAATTTATTGAACGAAAAATGCGATTTTCCCTGCTATTTACAATCATAAGAAAAAAGAAAAAACGATAAACAAGATTTTCTTGCTATAAGGTTAAATACACTTTACCCCACTCAATCTTTCTTGAGGTACATTTACCCCTCTTAAATTGATTGACTAAGATAAAGTTGCCCCTCATGGCATGATTAATTATATATTTTTAGTACATTTAATAGTATTTTTGCAAATTAAATCATCACCAAATTATTTTTTAATTAAATATAATATTTTAATCAAGATATAGGAAACTATTTAATAAATTAAGAATTTAAATTTAAAGTAAAGTAATAAGCAAATATAATAGATACACAATGAATATAATATCCCCAAATATACTTTTAAAAAGAAATTGGTTATGCGCTTAATCAAAAGTTGAATGCTTTTAGGAAAAAAAAATAAATATATTTTTTAGATTTCTCAAAGAAAATATATTTAAAAAAAGGATATGTAATTACATTTTTTTATCTAAAAAATTAAATAGTTAGTAACTTAATTTCTTACCATTTCTTTTTTGATAGGAACTTATTACCAAACTAACAATAACTTTTTGCATGAAAGTTGTTTTTGGTATATATTACACTCATTTATTACTTAACTTTTAGTCTATAAAACTTGAACTACTTAATTTTACTAATTATATTTTTATTTATTGTAATTAAAATATATTTTTCTAATTAAGAAAATTTTAATTGATTTTAAGATGCAAAATATTAAAAAAATACCCTTTTTACTACTATATATATATATATATATAATAAGGTCAATCTTTTCCAAATATTTAGTCCTAGTTGACAAGTAATTAAGCTTGTTACTTTAGAGAGTTGAATGCTATTGGTTAAGGGGGCAAAGTGATACATAAAAGTGTAAATCTTAAGTGTATTTAATAGTCCTAATATCTCTAACTTTCTAGACAAAGATAAATATATCCGATTAAAAATATAAATAGGCAAAATAATATTTCAACGTGATTAATTTGTTAGAAGATATTTTTAAATACTTTTAAAAAAATTAATTTATTAGGGCATGATAAAATTTAAAATGAAATAGCGTCTGAATCGTATATAAAATTAAATACTGATCTAAAAATAAAAAAATAAAGAATAATTATCATGAAATTTTAAATAAAAGTTTTCAATCTTATAAAATTAATGTTGCTTTTGAAAAATTTCATATGACTAACTTCTAACTAATTGATTTTATTTTAATATTAGTATTAGATAATTATTTTTAAATTATTTTCACGTACTTTTTTTTTTTTATCATAATAGCAGTAGAATAATACTAATAACTGCAATTTATGATTATGGTTAAATATATATAAATGAGAATCTCTTGAGTATTTATTCTTGATGTGAAAAGATATTTGTACTCTTACATAAGTACTCTGTTTAATAATAAATAAGAATTAATTATATAAAGGGTGAATAGTATAAGTTGGTCCCTTAAGTTAGTTTCTGAAAGAACTTTAGTGCATAAAGTTGATCTTTAATGTTAGCATATCCCTAAACTTTAATTTTGTCTCAAATCGACAGCTCTGTCCATTTTCAACGAAAAATGGTCATGTGGCCGAGACATGGCTTACTCTGCAGGGTTATTTTGTCAATATGTACTCTTTTTTTAGAAAAAAAAATGATATATTAAACACGGCTGTATTTTCCGAACGAGCACATTTTATCCTCAATTGTAAGATGGACTTATTTAAGATAAAAATTAAAATTTAGGAACGCTAACGTTAAGAAATAAACTTGAGTGATTAAAGTAATTTTAAACGAAATCTGAAGAGATCAACTATAATATTTAATTTTCTCAAAGAAGAAAAGATTTGGTATTTCTAATTCCTCTAAACTGCTTAGAAGATGAATAATATATCTAACTAAAAGATAAATAGATAAATAATATTTTAACACGCTTAATTTGCTAAAAAAATCTTAGAACATTTATAAAAAGAATGAATTACTAGGGCAATAAAATTTAAAATGAATAGCATATGAGTAACATGTTAAATATTATTCCAAACTTCAAAAATAAAAATATAACATAGAATAAATATACAAAAAATCCTCAATATTCTTTTATTAAAAGTGTTGCTGAAAAATTTAAATGGAGTCACTTCCAATTAATTGATTTTCTTTTAATATTTATATTAGATAGTTATTTTCAGAATTTGTATTTTTTTCATAATATAATAGACATAAAACTTCACCATGGTCAATTTTTCTCAACCTCCAATTTTCTCTCTCTCCCTCCACTCTTCTCTCACTAACTTCTCACAACTTTAATATTTTACTGTTTTTTGTTTATATAACTAATATATAATTTTTAAAACTAAAAATCATATTATTTAAGTTGTAAAATAATTTTACAAGTATCTATACTTTTATACTTAATTATTAACTGAAAACACCATCTCACTTAATTTTGGTCTGCAAATTTTTAAAATTTTAAATTAATCAATTCTTTAACTCCTTCAATCATTATTGTTTTTCATAATTATCTTTTGGTAGTAATTTTTTTTTGTTTTTTAAGGGCCACACATACTAGTACATAATGAGAGAGAATGTCCCTTCAAAAATCTCCAAGCAACACTGGTCTGGAGCACCGACAAAAAGATAAGAGCCAGTGATGGACGATCAGAAAGCCGAATTGGTATTCATCCCCTCTCCGGGGCTGAGCCACCTCGTCTCCACCGTGGAGACGGCGAAGCTCCTCCTCGAGCGCGACGACCGCCTCTCCATCACCGTACTCATCATGAAGCTCCCCAACGATAGTGCTGTCGATAAATACACACAGAACATCTCCTCAAATTCGCGTTTGCGGTTCATAAACGTCCCAACTCAAGAGGAGACTTCTCCTTCCAAGACCTTTATCTTCGGTTTCATCAACAACCAAATAGCTCAGATCAGAGAGATAATCGCTGATCTAATCAAACAGCCATCTCTGCCCACCTCTCAGCTGGCGGGTCTTGTGCTCGACATGTTCTGCACCAAATTCATCGAAATAGCAGACGAATTCAACCTTCCTTCTTACTGTTTCTTCACTTCCAGTGCTTGCACCCTCGGCCTGTTTTACCATCTCGTCTCTCTTAAATTCGAGCAGAATCAAGACCTGACAGAGTACAGATCCTCCAATGCCGAACTGCCCATTGCCTGTTTCTCCAATCCTGTTCCAGCGAAAGTGTTGCCTGCTGTGTTTGTAGAAGAAGGACCCCTGTCGGCGATTTCCTTGAGCCATTTCAAGAGACTGACGGAGACGAAAGGCATTATGGTGAACACATTCTACGAGCTTGAATCCTATGCGATTCAGTCACTACTATCTGATTGTAAGAAACCAAAAGTTTATCCAGTAGGCCCGATTTTGAACTCGAGCGGAGATCAATCGTTTGATGAAGATATCAAGAAATGGCTGGACGATCAGCCCGGAAACTCAGTTGTTTTCTTGTGCTTCGGAACTCGGGGGAGTTTCGAGGAAGCCCAGGTGAGAGAGATCGCTTTGGCTCTGGAGAATAGTGGGAAGCGTTTCTTGTGGTCCTTGAGAAAGCCGGTGCTAAAGGGCACAATGCCGTTCCTCGCTGAATACGAAAATTTTAAGCACTACCAGAAGGGTTCTTGGAGAGGACTAAAGGGATCGGGAAAGTGATCGGATGGGCGCCGCAGGTGGCAGTGCTGTCCCACCCGGCGGTAGGAGGATTCGTGTCTCATTGTGGCTGGAATTCAACGCTGGAGAGCGTGTGGTTTGGTGTGCCGATCGCTACGTTTCCGCTGTATGCTGAGCAGCAGCTGAATGCTTTTGAGTTGGTTAAGGAGCTGGGGATGGCGGAGGCGATCAGGATAGACTACAAGAAGGACTTCAAGGGAGAGAGGCCGCCGGAAATTGTGGGGCGGAGGAAATAGAGACGGCGATAAGGCGGCTGATGGCGGAGGAGGGGGGAAGTGGGGTGAGGCAGAAGGTGAAGGAGATGAAGAACAAGAGCAGGATGGCTTTAATGGAAGGTGGATCTTCTTATAATGCTCAGAAGCTCTTCATTGAAGATGTTATCGGAAATATTGCTAAGTGAGTTCAGATCTACTTGCATTTGTGTACAACATGTTTGGAAATAATTATAATTCAAGATCTGAAAACAAGAATGAGCTTTCAGTAAAAAACCTTACAATTCAAGTTTCTAATCACTGTGATATGGAACTCCAGCTTCTAATTACATCTTGACTTGGAATTATTCTCGGATTTGCACCAAAAACACAGGAGTTTACGTTGTTGGGATGGTTTCAAATTAAAATGGGGGTAAATGCTTTTTTGGTCCGTAAAATTAGGACATTATTTGATTTGGTACACAACTTAGGTAGGTGGCTGTTTTAGTCTCATAAAATACATTTTTTTAGTTTTTTTGGTTCTAAAATGTCACGTTTTTCAGTTTTTTTTTTGTCCTAATTTCAGTTTTTTTCCCCAAAATATCATGTCAATTTTGGAACAAAAAAACTGAAAACGTGTTTTATAAAACTAAAAAACACTGAAAAATGTATTTTATGGGACTAAAACGATAACCTATTTAAATTATGGTATCAAAATAAATAATTCCATAATCTTGAGGAACAAAAAAACCTTTTGACCCACTATAATTCTCTAATATATAAAGATGGTATTTACTTTGAATGATTGATTTGATATTGCACCTACCTCACTCAATTCAGTATTTACTTTCATTTTGATGACCCGAAATAGTAGAGTGAAGCCCCGGATTGAAATGGGTTAATAAATGCTAAGCATCCACGGCTTATTTATTTATTTAATATTAAAAAAATTTAAAATAACAAAAATAAATAAAATATAATACATATAACATGAATACCATTTCTTTTTTTTTTTTATAAATCACGAAGTCGAACTCAAGTCGAACTCAAAGAGTTCGACTTCAATGATTAAAGTCGAACTCTTTGAGTTCGACTTGAAGAGATACAGAAAATGGATATTGGAATTGGTACGGTAGAATAACTCGTCGATTCGTCTCATCATCTACTGATAGACGTGTAGAGAGTGGCTATCAACCTGGACATCACCAACAATACAACATGTGGTATGTTGTGCAATAAAACTTGATTCATGTTACACCCATTTTCTCTTAGATTTAAATTCATTATTTTAAAATTGGTGCAGGAACAATATGCAAAGGCCCTTTATCTAAGTGTTCAACCTCCACCAACCAATTTCGAAGAGGCTTTGCAAATGCATCAGCGGTTTATTATCGGAATGATTGAACTTCGTGAAATGCTTTCTCGTTTTCCGAGAGATAATCAGCCCGAACAACAAGCAGCGCCACATGATAATGCTCCGTCTACGTCCCACAGACAAATGAGAAGTAGTAGCAGAATGTCTACAAGTTCACTTAGAGGTGATGATACTATTGGGGCAGATATAGTTGGTCCATCCACTGTTCATACACCTCTAAATGTATATCAAGATTGCTACATGCCTCAACCGCCCCAACAAAGTGATTGGTTTGATTCAGCTCCATACATGCCAAGCCAACGACAACCTTATTATGGACAATTTGATCTTGACCTTGGCATTGGCACGAGTCAAACATATGCACCAGAATATAACATCTCACCAGTTCTATTTTCAGCATTTGGTGCATATCGTGATTATGGAGAGTCTAGTTCTGCAACATCATTAAGTCAGTTGCATATGAATGCAAATGATGATAATATTGAAGATGAACCAATACAAAATATGGGTGAAGAAATAAGAAGACCTCGACGCCAACGGCACCGACGCACTTGTGGGACGGGAGGTCATTTTTAAGAATTGTAATTATTATAATTAATTTTTTAAATTTTATTTTTTGATTTAAATATAATTTTTTTGATGTAATTATATTTTTTGTGTTATATATATTTTTTGTTGTACATAATAATAATAATAATAATAATAATAATAATAAATAAAAATAATAATAAATAAAAAAAATAAAAAAAATATGGAAGTCGAACTCTTTGAGTTCGACTCAAAGAGTTCGACTTCGTGATTTATATAAAAAATTTTTTTTTTGGTAAAGTCGAACTCAGAGAGTTCGACTTTTACCATTCATGTTATATGTATTATATTTTATTTATTTTTGTTATTTTAAATTTTTTTAATATTAAATAAATAAATAAGCCAAGCATCCACTTGGGTGGTGGAATAATTTATCCTACCAGACTCACTTTAGTCAGATTAAATTTGAAATGATATTTCTATCCATAAAATATAATAACCAAAAAAAAGAAAAGATTGGTGTGTGGGATAAATAGTTGATTGGGGGGTGATCGGATAAAATTTAAGAAAAGATAAATTAACAATTTTCTTGGTGTTTACCACTACAAGAAATATGATATTTAACCATGGCTATTAATCATATTAAATAGTCGTAGCGAATAGTCATTAATCACGGTCATGCAACGGTTGTCGGCCATGATTTTTGCAGGGTGGTTAAAATATTTGTCATGATTAAAAGCCATATGATGAATGTTTTTTATCACGGCTAAATAAATTTATTATGGTGGAAAAATTAATTTTTTTTATCGATTTTTATTTAATCATAATTAATAATAATAATTTACCATTGTTTTTAATCAGAATCATTAAAAATATGACTAATAGTATTTTTTTTTAATGTACCCAATTGGTTAAAATATGGGATGAAACCAGATTATACTGTCACACCCTCCAATGACCAGATAAATTATCAAGTCTTATATAGAGCCTGATAGATTACCAGTAAACCGTCATTTCTTATAATAAATTGTGGATAAGTGTAAACTGGAGGCCCAATCCTCAGTTATCTGACTTGTAAATGGCCCCTAAAATGCTAGATACTAATTTAAAATATACATACTCAATTATATTGGGGAATACAATCAAACAAAATTGTAGAAATTCTACATCAACAATGAAAGTGCATTCTTACCTTTTTCCGTACACATAATTATATTTGCACCACTTGATCTATAATTTATATATACAAATTATATTTGTATAATTATATAAATCACTTTTGGTAGACTAAAAATACGGATAGTTTGTGTATTATTATTAGCGTTTTTAAGGGATGTATGTGTAATTTTTTGAAAAGAGATAGTCTGCATAAATAATATTGACGTTTCTTATGAGTATATGTATAATTTTTTTTTAAAAATATATGAATAATTTATGTAAAAAGACCGAGTATATATGTAATTATCTCTTTTCCTTATTTCCCTGGGTCAATTCAATGTTAGCCAAGTTGGGCCAATTCCATGTTTACTCCGTTATGAATGTAAAGCAAAAGTTATTGAGAATCGACAGGCAAAGAGACTATAAGGGTGTGTTTGGATTGATGGATTTGGATTTGAAGGAAGAATTTGAAGAAAGGATTTTAAATGCCTCCATTTAAAAAGAATTTGAAATCCATCCATTTTTCATCAAAACATAGTTCAAAATTGGGATGGAATGAATTGAAATCCTTTGAATTTGAAATTACCCAAACAAATTCAAAGGATTTGTTATTAAGAATTTGAAATTCACAATTTCAAATCTTTCAATCCAAATGTAGCCTAAAGGAAAACAAATCATTACAAAATCTCTTGAAATTGTAATTTATCCAAATTTAGCTCAATCTTTAATTGATCCTAAGGATATTTTCATTACCAGACATTAAATTTTCTGGTACACACATAAAATCAAACTATATATGCACACCACCTCAATAACACACACTCACACACAGAAGATCTCAAGATTGTGAAGAACACTACTTGATCGAACATGGCGAATATTAGAGTTTTCCAGCTACCATTTATTGCAATTTTCGTCGCATCAACAGGTTCAGCTTTTCTCTTTTTGTTGTTTTGATTGAAAAGAATTTTGGGCGTTTGAAATTCTGTCCATAATTTGAGGGAAAATTCTTATCTGAATCGGATTTGGTTTAATCAAATCAATTAAAGAGCAATTGTGATACAATTGACATGTGATTGATCACTTTTTTTTTAATTGTACACCAATCACACTGCAAATGTATTACTCTTGTCATGTAATTGATTTAGGTCCGACCGAATCCAATTTGAGTTAGAATTTTTTCAAACTGGACATGAGATTTTTGCTGAATCTGAAAATTCAGTGAGAATTACACTTTTAGTCTCTAAATAATACAATTTATTTGATTTAAGCTATAATTAATCATCACTTACACTTTTGGTCCCTAAATTGATACATCTTTTACTATTTTGGTCATTTTTGTTAACCGACTGTTAAATTAGACGGAAATGAAACGTTTTTTTGTGGCCTCATGTGTGTGACGCGTAGCTTTTTTCTGTTTGAATAAACGGTTAATTGACGAAAATGACTAAAACAGGTAAAACATTGCACGTTTAGGGAGAAAAAGTGTAAGTGGTGATTGCTTAGAAACTGAAATACAATATGTGGTATTATTTTAGGACCAAAAGTATAATTCTCCTGAAAATTCATCTCTATTTTATATACAGAAGGAATTAAGCATTTAAATCCATTTTTCCTTTATAGATTTTTATAGGAAAAAAAGCACCCTTATGATATTGCAAATGAAAGACTACTCTCTATGAAAAAAATAACAATTTATCTTCGTATATTTTATAAAATGAAGCAATTTGATAAATCCCATTTGCTAATGCTATTTTGAACTCAAAATGCTAATTTGACAATTCTTAGAATGAAGCAATTATGCCAATATGTAATCAAGTATAATTGAATAGGGGTGGCAACTCAACCTGAACAGATAAAATCCATCCTGGACTTGCCTCAGGGTCCAAAAAATTGAAAACGGGGCGGATAGCGGGTTCTCAAAATTAGGATCCGTCCGAGGTGGGTCCCGGGTCCTTAAGGACCCACCCCATATATATATATATATTACTTTATCATGATAGAATAAACAATTAATAAAATATTATATTATTTAATTTATTTATTGTTAGCTACTTGTTCAATAATTGATGAACTGAAAAATTGCTCAATAATACTTAACGATGAGGAAGACGAAGAAGTAGTTACCAATGTATAATGGATATGAATTGTTTGAGTTGTTTTATTATGAACAATTTTATTTGTACTTGAAAATCTTCTTTGACTTGAATTTGAATTAGATCATAACAATTTTATTTTGTAATTGATATATTAATTTTTTTTAAAAAAATTATAGAATAAATGAAAAAAATAAAATCTTTGTGCCGGGGCAGGGCGGGGTTAAAAGAATAACGGGGGCGGGGTGAGTCCCGGGTTCTTCCCGAAGTTGATAGGACGGGTCTCGAATCCACCTAAACCTGTCCCGTTGCCATCCCTATAATTGAATGATCATTTGATAGATCGCGTTTGCTAAATCTATTTTGAATTAAAATTCATCGAACTTTTGTAACAAATATAGTTAATTGTTTGAAAATTTGCAGTGTTATTGTCGAGTGAGATGCTTGGAGGAGTTGCATACACAGAAACAAGAGAATTAGGGCAAGGAGTTGACTTAAAGACCCGTTTGCAACAACAATGCCCTAAAAATTGCATCACCGACGAGGAGTGCGTCAAAGCCAATTGTGGCTTCCGATGTTTGAGACTTTCAGCTGCCAAGAGACTTTGTTCTGATCTTATTAAATAAACTTTACATGGATAATCCTGCTGGTTAATTATCAAGAATCAAAGAAATAAAATTGTCGAGTATTTTGAGTTAGCATTGGATTAATTACGATGTTTTATTAAAATGATTTGAATACAAACATGCCCCATAATTATTCAATTACCATACTGCATGGATATTTACCAGAAAAATAGATCGAGAAATTACATTATATATAATACTGGAAAAGAAAAAAGAGATCGAGAGTTTGATGTAGAATAATTCTGGAAGCAGTTAGATTGACGGAAGTCAAAAGCGTCATGTTTTAAGTGCGTGGTTTGATCGTGGAACTTGAAACAAGTAAAATGAAGCAAATTAATTACCCCTGTGTTTTTCTTGATAGGTGGGTAATTTGCTTTATTTTTCAAAACACAGGAAAGTAATTTGTTAATTATTTTTTAACAGGGGGATTTTTGCTCATTTCTTATATCACAGGGGGGTAAATTGCATTTATCCCAAAAAATTTATTTGGAAGGAGTTATGGAGTGATCTACCTGTGCACATCATCGTAGTTTTGAATTATGAGGCGTGAGGTTCTCCTCGGAAAGATGATCGCGTGCGTACAAAGGTGGATTGCTCAATAACTCTGCTCAAGTCAAAAGTTATGATCGTTTGAAAATTCACGACCAAGCCACACAATTCAAGCACTAGGCTTTCGATTTCTGCTCATCCAAACGCTCTCAAATGCGTCGGCGTCTTATTCTAATCAGAACTACATATAAATTAATGAACAGAACGAATGTTCCAATTAGAAATGAATTCCGATGTTTGGTAATGCGGTTGAAAATCAGATTTAGAAATGAATAAGAGAAAATATCATGTTTCGTATATTAAAATCAAAATGAAAGACATGTATATGTGTGTGTTGAATTGACGGAAATGGAACTTCACACAAGGAATACAAGTGTTACGGATTTAATTGCTAAAATCATATTCCATTACAAATGCTTGGAGAGCAAGAGGTATTTAAATAGAAAAATCCATCAAGCACTACCAAAAAACAGGCTCATAGCAACAGATAGTTTCCCGCGGAATTTTCCTTGAAAATTTGCAATAGATTTTGTCACGACTTGCAAAAGATTTTAAAAAAAAAAAGTATTTTTTCATGGCAAATTCCCTGACTAACCAACAACGAACATTTGCAACGGATCAATGTCACGGCAATTTTGCAATTGATCAATGTCACGGAAAATTTTGCAATGAATTTTCAAATTTATCTATTGCAAATATTTTGCAACGAAAATTGCAATGGAACAAAGGCATTGCGATTTAATGAATCTTTTTCCGCGACATTTTCAACGACAAGCATTCACCGCAAACTGTTGAATATTTTTCATTGCAAAATAATTTAGAGGATTTGCAATGATTTTTGTTGCGGATGGCATTCCGTGGCAAATCTACCGAAAATTTTGCAACTACTTTTGTGACGAACTATGAAGTCATTGTAATCCGTACATTACATTTGTAGACAATAATTATCGTGCCATTAGATTTGCAACGGACCTTCTATCCGTTGCAATCCATACATGACAGCCGGAGTCCATTATTTCAAGTTCGGTATTTTTGACACAGATTGCAGCAGAAACTTTCCGTGGCAAAATTCGTGGAAAAGAACTAATAGAAGAACACTTTCATGCTACTTCACACTTATTTATATATCGTTCATAACAAGTACACTTCTGGACATTTAGCTAACTTACATAAGGTAAGTACAAAAGTTTTTGTTAGTTTATTTATATATGGTGATTTAAATTTTAAAAATTTTAGTCTGTTATCTATGTATGTTAATGAATATATATAAAACATTTTTTGGTGTTAGTTAAAGATGTTGAGAGAATTGAGAATCTACCCCATAATGTTGGTGTTAGAAAAGAATTTCTAAATATGGTGACTGAGGTTCAAAATTGAGCAGAAAAACAACATGCTTTTATGGATGGGGAAAAAATTCGTTGTCCATGTAGTAAATATAATAATGGTAAGTACAAATCCACAGGGTAGGTAACATACGACCTCTTTAGAAAAGGTTTTATGAAAAATTCCGACAATTAGACATCTTATGGTAAACCTCTACAGATGGATTATGAGATCCAATGTCAGCTAATATGGTAGCTAATAACTTATCAGATTAGACAACACATTGGAATAAGTATGAGTTCTAATGTAGCTGGTCCTATAGTTCGTCCGAATGGGGATGTTTTCAGTAAATCAACATATGCTTATTTAGTCACATGCGAATGGGACTGGTGTGAGTTCTAACGTTGGGGTACAGTATAATACTAATAATTTGGAAGCATCGTCTGAATTTTTTTATGTCGCACATGCTCCAAATCAACCGTTACATAATGGGAACAGAACTCACCCTTAGTTATTTGTGGTGGCGAGATTAGTGAACACAAAACCATAATACAATTTACGATATAGTTGTTGTGATCAAATATCAAAACTAATAGGGGAGATGCTGCCATAAGTTCACACGTTACCAAATGATATTATAGTATGAAAAAGTTGATAAGAGAATTGATTTAACTATTGAGAAAATTGACACATTTAAGGCTAATTGTATGTTATTTTGGAAAGATGACAAACATTTAAAATTCTACAAGTTTTGTGGGTATGCTGGGTATAAAATTGAAAGGGTTCAAAAGCTTCATCGTACAAATGTTGCATATGATTTTATGGTGCTTTGGGTGCAGGGGGTTTGTTACACGATAGATCCGGCCGCTTGGTCTTTGCATTTTATGATTTTGTGGACGTCCGCACAAACACGTACACGGAGTTGTTTGCAGTGGTTAGAGGCCTTGAACACACTCGGGATAGAGGGTGTTTGCGCTATGGGTTGAAATCGATGCCCTTCTGGTGTTGCACATTATTCAGCGGGACTGTGGTGACTGGCTTTTGCGACCTCTCCTCACACACCTTAGAATCCTGAAGAGGAAGGTGAATTTTAGATTTTTTCATGTATATTGAGAAGGAATCCAACCAGCGGATTATCTTGCTATCCACTACAAAAAAAAGGTTTTATTGAGACTGATTTTGGGACGGAGGTTGGGACAGTATGTTGTCCCATTTCAATGTTGGAACAGAATTTGGGACGACGTTGGGGCGAAATAATATCGGTCCAAAAAAGTCCTGTCCCAAAATATTTGGGACGATTTTGGGACAGATTTTGGCAACCGTCCCAAAATTTGAAATGACATTTGGGACAGCCTAACAAGCCCTCCCAAAATATGCCCAAAGGACGGATAATTTAAATAATAGTTTGGGACGGCATGACGGATGGTGTGGGACGGATCGTCGTTCCAAATTCCATCCCTAATTTTAAACCGGACATGTTAATACTGGAACGATTATTGGGACGATGTTTGGAACACGTTTTTATTTTTATTTGGGACAACCTTACGGACGGTTTGGGACGAAATTTTTAAATCGGACGCATTATTTTTGGAACAATCGTTGGGACGGTGTTTGGGACATGACCTTTTCTTTTTTATTTGGGATAAAATGTAATTCCAAATTCTGTCCCTAATTTTAATTAATTTTAAAAATAATTTGATTGCATTTTCTTCTATATTTTTTTTTTGTTAATATTGTATTAAATTTCTAATTGAAGACAACATTTCTCATACGAAAGAAATTCAAATTAGCCAAAATATATTGTATTGTTTACATCCGAATTTCAAAAGGAAAACACATACGAAAGAAATTCAAATTAGCCAAAATATATTGTATTGTTTACATCCGAATGTCAAAAGGAAAACATAAAATATCCTAGTCTAACGGCTGGGGCGGATGCTAGTCGATGGGCTCATCCTCTGCCGACTGCTGCGTGGACTCCTCGACTGGGACGTTAGCAGCCGAGGATCGAGGTGGAACTATAGGTGGATGGTTGGGGAGCAACGTCGAGATCCCCATCTTGTCGAAGAGCACACCCAACATGAGCTTAATTTCCTGAAGTTGTGTTGAGATAGGAGGTTCTAGCGGTGGGGCAGCAGTGGACGTCGAGGCTGTGTTGTTTGTGGTCCATGGGGGAGCAGCGTCTGATGTGAATGCCTCGGACCCCATGCCAAAAACTCGGCCCCGTTTACTCCCCCAGCCGCCTCGGCCCAAAGTTATTCCTCCTCTAGTGTTGTGATAACAGCAGTTGATGAGGCACCCTCCTCTAGTGGAGTCAACTGTGAGGTACGCTCCTCGAGCATCTTCTGATATGTCTCCTGAAAATAAGTCAGATATGACGCGTTAGTAAATAATTAATATTATTTTAAGGAAAAAATTTATAACTTACCGCCACTTTCTCTGCCCGCGAGCCGCTCCAACTGTCATCCGCTTTCTTTTATAGCAGTCAGCAAACACCTCCATACGCCGAGGTGCGCGGCCAAGCCGAATCTCCTGCACAGATATTTTAAAATGTTAGACATTTTTAGAAAAAAATATTATTGAAAATAAAATTTATTCAAAATCAAATTTACTCACTAGTTTTCTCTTGTGCTCGCCCATTGAGGAGGACCCTCCACGGTAGATGGTGTTGGCTGCTGGGTTAGCCAATCGGTTAACCTTGTTCTGGGCTGATTTCTTCTTGAATTCATCTGATGCCCAGTACACTAGAAGGCCAGCCCAAACATCATCCGACAACCATTCGGGCTGCTTATTTGCTTTCCTAGCTTCATTGAATTTTTTACTAATCCATTTGCCGGCGTACAGGTTGAAGAAGGATCTCACCGTTTCATCCGGGCAGTCCCACCTATATATTCGCTGCAAGACAAGAAACATATAGAATAATTAGTAAGAGATGTATAAATAAAATATAATTTTGGATACAATTACTAAGAAAGTTGAATACTATATACTTTAAGCTCATCAAACCAAAAGTTCTTTTGGGATTTCGGGATTTCTCTGTAGGAGGGCCATGGGTGCGTGTAGTGACCCGAAACCACATTACCGATGCATGAGTGAAAGGTCCGTTTATGCCTGTTATTGTTTGTGTTTATTTGTAACAGTAATGCAATATATCAATTTATATTATATGTTTTAAAAAATAAGGAAATGAAAAACCACTTACGACACATCATCGCCTCTGATGAACCTACGAGGACGTGGAGGCGCGGCAGGTGGAGGCGCAGTTGAGGATAGGCTGGGGGAAGGGTCGGAGGAGCCGCTAGCCTGTGATGTTCGGGGCGTCGGGTCCACCGACGGGTTCCATGATGTTGTGGGCACTAAAGGAGGGCCTGGAGGTGGTGCAATTGGGTGTGTCGATGCTTCCGGAGCATCATAAGTATCAAGGGTAGGTGGTCGAACCACCGGCCCACACCCACGTCCACGTCCCCTGCCACGTCCCCGGGGCGGTGCGCAGACCCTCGAGTCATACCTATCATAAGTGTGACCTTCAATTTAGGAGACAAAATATACTCAAAATAATAATCTATTGAATGTGACTAATCACTGCTATAATTTAATAAGTAGGGGATACATGTATGTTAGTGTAAGTGAGGCACTGATTCAAAGATAAGATTAATATTCTAAAACTCTTACTTTAATAGAAAACTCTTACTTTAAATCATCAATAATGCAACAACTTGACATGTGGGTTTCATAATTTCTCTTATGAGATGCATAAGTTATAAACAATTCCAACTCCAATAAAACTAGGGACAAGTTTAGAAGGTTGGAATCAGTCCTTTCAGATCACAATGAAAAAATTCAAAATGAGAAAACTAGCCAAATAAAAGATTCAATAAAAAACAGGCTCATCAGAGTTGTCACCCATAAGCTGAACAATTAGATGAAATTCCAGTATCAGCAAAGAAATCAACAGACAGTGGCCTGAGCTGAAATAAACAACAACGAATTAGCTTTTGATATCATAAAAGTAAAATAGACATCAAGAACATAAATTTATTTTGCACCAGGCCTTCTAAAGCTGATTGGCCTACTTCATTTGCACCTTTCTCAAACAGCTCATCTATAGATTTGCATAACAGCATTTTTATTGACCTGAAAAAAGTTTACCTTAGTCACATAACTATTGTGGAATGGAAATATATTATGGAGTTCTAAAGACAGATCATGCAGTAATGGCATAGCTTAATTAACAAGACAACATGAGAAATTAGCAACATCTCAAACTTTTCTCTTTCAAAATTATATATTTTTATATCAGTCATTTTTATATTATTATTTATTTTATTTTATTTATAAAAAAAAACTAATTAAATATTTTCACACACACATCGAGTGTGCCACATACCTCTAGTATAATATGATAGTTAAAACATGTATCAATGCCCAAATCATACATGGGGGAACTCAGAATGCTGCAAGTAGTCAATGGAACCAGCTATATTGCTTAATAGGTTGAGAATATATCCCTTCTTTTCAGGAATTGACTAGCATTCTTATCTTACTCAACGGAACAAACTTCAGCAGATACATGTGTTCAAAGAATCCTGCCACTGGCAAGATTTGCATGAAGAAAGTTATACAAAAACTAACTAATAGATCTAACAATTTAAACAGGATCTTACAATTTAAACAGACAATTTAAAAAGAAACCCATCATATTCACTCCAGGAATCAACAGACAGGCGGCAGAAAATGAAATACAAGGACATTAACCTATCCCCAAATTAAACATACCCTGTGAGACTCAATTCAAAATATTCTAACAAAGAGGTCGTTAAACTTAATTTAGACCAACTCTAAAAAAAAATACAAGGAAGGAAACACACTAATTTCCCGGAATAAACATGGTATGACCAACTCTCAAATAAATACAGAAACTCCATCTCATTCAATCACACCCAAAAAATACATCACACAATCCAGAATTCCCAACTCACTAACCATAAATCAACTCAAAACTCGCACCTCAAGCACCTCATTCCTTCCTCACACCACCAGCACTTACTACAGCAACATCCACTCACCAAAACACGCGTCCACATGCCTTTTTAAAAATTACAGAAACCACCTCTGAAAGCCTTTAAAATCCAAAAATACACCTATTGACTTAGTCAAACTTTAATATAAATTTTGAAGGAAAAAAATTCCCTTAGGGGTACTGTTTCTGTAATTACCAAAAGGTAGAGAGGGAGTTAATATAATGTTTATGAGGTTGAGTAATACGACCCCATATATATTTTATTATTATTTATATCAACCTTAAATTTAAATTTAAATTATTTTATTAAATTTTTTTAATTGAATCTCTATATAAAATTATAATTTTTAATAATTGAAATATTAAATTATTCAATTAATATATATTTATAAAATTAGTTACTAGATTATAAGTTTAAATTATAAAATTATCATACTTGAATAAATTATATATTTGAAATTATTAAAATTAAAAAGTTATTTATCCTCTATTAATTTTATTTATAACTAAATTTTATTAAAATTAATAGGTTATAATTCAAAATAATTTATGAATTACACATAAATCATATCAAAATTAGTAAAAAAATAATAATTTATTTATTAAAAGGATATTTTAAATTATTAATTTTTTTAAAAAAATCCCTCACCCCCGTCGTCCTGCTTGCTCCTCACCTACGCCCAGCCCCTCTTCCACTTTTGCCTGCCTTCGTTCTCGCCCTCCTCCAACTTCGTCTGCTATCTAAATATGTATGTACAAATATATATTTTTCATATATGTATAATAAATATATATATATACATATATGTATAATTTATTAATTATAGTAAAATTTAGATACAAATAAACATAGTGGATAAATAATCTTTTAATTTTAAGAATCTAAATAATTTATACAAGTGTGATAGTTTTAATTTTAATGTATAGCGTACTAACTAATTTTTAGCAATATATTAATTGAATAAGTTAATATTTCAATTATTAAAAGGTGTAAATTATGTAAAGATTCAATAGAAAAAGTTAATAAAATGATTTAAACTTAAATTAAGTTTGATATAAATAATAAAAAACATATATGGGGTCATATTACTCATCCTCATAAATATTACATTGACACCCCCTACCTTTTGGTAATTATAGAAACACTCCTGAAGGCATTTTGTCATTCAAAATGTATATTAAAGTTTAACCAAGTCAATAGGAGTATTTTTGGATTTTAAAGGCTGTTATGGTTGATTTCTATAATTTTTCAAAAAACAAAGATGGTTTGTGTAAATGAACCATAGGTGAAGGGGTATAAATGTAATTATCCCTAATGTTTATACATAAAATATATATAATATGAAATAAAAGATGCAGCTAATTTAAAATAAAAAAATCACAATAAACTCTGTGCAATGGTTGACATGCATAAGCTACTTTAGTCCAATCAAAATTATAAAAGAAAGTAACAAAATTTATTTTAAGAAAAAAAAAACCTGGACTATAGGTTATATATAGAGACGCACAAACATAACGAATGGCCGCAGCCAACCTGAAGCGCCTCGGCTTATCTTATCCCCTCAATAAACTCCAAGCAACATTCGAACACCGAGCAAACAGCTGAGACCCTAGTGATGGAAACGAAGAAAGTTGAATTAGTATTCGTCCCCTCTCCGGGGCTGAGCCACCTCGTCTCCACCGTGGAGATGGCCAAGCTCCTCCTCGACCGCTACGGCCGCCTCTCCATCACCGTACTCATCATGAAGCTTCCCACAGACCGCGCTGTCGATAGTTACACAAAAAATATCTCCTCAGATACGCGTTTACGGTTCATAAACCTCCCAACTCAAGACGATGCCTCTTTGTTCAAAATGTTTGATTTCATTGACAATCAAATCATTCATATTAGAGACATAGTCTCGAATCTGATCAAACAGCCATCTCTTCCCGGTTCTCAGCTGGCAGGCCTTGTGCTCGACATGTTCTGCACTAAATTCATACCAGTCGCCGACGAGTTCCACCTCCCGGCCTACGCTTACTTCACTTCCGGTGCGGCTGCACTCGGCCTGTTTTACCATCTCGTCTCGCTTAGGTTCGAGCAGAATCAAGATCTAGCAAAGTACAAATCCTCCGACGTGGAATTGTCTGTCCCATGTTTCTCCAATCCTGTTCCAGCAAAAGTGTTGCCTGCTGTGCTTGTAAATGAAGGTCCCATGTCCACCGTCTTCTTGAGCTACTTCAAGAGACTGACGGAGACGAGAGGGATTATGGTGAACACATTCTACGAGCTTGAATCCTATGCGATTGAGTCTCTACAAGCTGACAGTAAGAAACCAAAAGTTTATCCAGTCGGCCCGATTTTGAACTCGAGCCATGATCAGTCGTTTGATGAAGATATCAAGAAATGGCTGGACGATCAGCCCGAAAACTCGGTTGTTTTCTTGTGCTTTGGGACTATGGGGAGTTTCGAGGAAGCCCAGGTGAAAGAAATCGCGTTGGCGCTGGAGAATAGTGGTAGCCGTTTCTTGTGGTCCTTACGAAAGCCGGGACAGAAGGGAGTGATACAGCTGCCGACCGAGTTTGAAAATTTTAATGAAGTGCTGCCAGAAGGGTTCTTGGAGAGGACTGAAGGGATTGGGAAAGTGATCGGATGGGCGCCGCAGGTGGCAGCTCTGTCCCACCCGGCAGTCGGGGGATTCGTGTCGCATTGTGGCTGGAACTCGACGTTGGAGAGCGTGTGGTTTGGCGTGCCGATGGCTACGTTTCCACTCTATGCTGAGCAGCAGGTGAATGCTTTTCAATTGGTTAAGGAGCTGGGGTTGGCGGAGGCGATCAGGATAGACTACAAGAAGGACTTTAAGGGAGAGAGGCCACCGGAAATTGTGGGGGCGGAGGAAATAGAGACGGCGATAAGGCGGCTGATGGCGGAGGAGGGTGGAAGTGGGGTGAGGCAGAAGATGAAGGAGATGAAGAACAAGGGCAGGATGGCTTTAATGGAAGGTGGATCTTCTTATAATGCTCAGAGTCTCTTCATTGAAGAAGTGATCAGACACATTGCTTAGGAATTTGAAGTTAGTTGCTTTTGTCGTAATTCAATAGTCTAAAGTTGTTCCCGCTGAAGAAAACACATAATGTTATTCATTTGTGAAAAGCAATTATGCCCGTTTGGAATGTTAACAATATGTCTAAAATACATTTTTTGTTTCGTAATTTATATTATTTGGTGTTTTCGTTTTTTAATTTTCTACGACGGCATTTGGGTCCTGTATTCTTTTTATTTTCGTAATTTCATTCATTTTTTTTTATTGAAATTCACCATTCTCGCCAGGAAAATGGATATCTATCTCACATGACCTTTTAAAATTGAGGTTATTGTTTCTATTTGTTTCTTTGTCCTTTAACTTTCTAGCTAGGATAGCATTTTTATCATACATCTTTTTAATTTCCGCAAATTTCAGTCATTTTTCCGCCGAAATTCATCATTCTCGCCGATTAAAAAGATGTCAGACTAAAATGCTACGTATCCTAGAAAATTAAATAGGAAAAAAATCAAATGACTCATGTTATGGGACAAAAAATACATTTAACTCTAAACAAAATTGTACTTTTCGTTCCATAATACCGAGGATTTACACTTCTGATCCTTTGCAATTTTTTAAAAGTTTCCAATATTTCATTTTTTCTTACATTTGATCCCAAGAGCCACATTTTGCCAAAATGTAACGGTCACGTGTAGAATACGTAATATTACGATTTATTTGTTGATGGAAAGTGGCTCTTGACATTGAAGAAGTGAGAAAGTAAATTTTCTCAGTTCAATTTTTTTTAATCAATTCTCTCTTTTCTCCAATTATTCTCCGTTCGATCTGATAATAATATTTTTGGGCATAGACAGAAATGGAAATCTAAGCGGAGGATCCGACTCCTTGCAAAGTTTTGCTCGTTTTCCGACTTCCTTAATGGAACGATGTTTGTTATTTTTTCGCTTGTTATCTACCTTCAATTCATGCGAGACATACTTGGGAATCTTCTCTACGGTAAATTTTAGCTCGATCCCGGTTCGGTCAAATTTGAATTAATATATGACAAGTGCAATATATTTGTTATATGATTGATTACAGTTTAAAAAAAGTTACCAACAACATAGCAAGTGTATTACACTTATTATGTGATTGGTTTGATTCGGTAGAATTTTCCTTTTTCTACCTTCGGCCAAAGTACGGGGAAATAGCATTTTTCATACTACAACTTATGGCCTTTCCACTCTTTGTCCCATTGGATACGGGATTCTCACTTTTTGTCCTGTAACTTTTAAAAAAGTAGCACTTTCGATCTCATAACACTTTCAGTTAGATATTTGACGGAAAGTGCCACGTGGCCGTTAAAGTGCATTATGCATAGGACCAAAAGTGTTACTTTTTGAAACTTATGGGTCTAGAAGTGAAAATTTCATAACATATGGGACCAAAAGTGAGAATCTCATAACATATGTGACCAAAAGTGTAAAGACCCTAATGGCCACATGCTAAGCACGTGGTGTTTTCCGTTAAAAAATTTAATGGAAAGTGCTACTTTTTAGAAATTAAGGAACCAAAAGTGAGAATCCCATAATCAATAGAATCAAAAGTGGGAAGGCCCTAAGTTACAGAATGAAAAATGCTATTACCCACCAAAGTACTGGCATAACGAAGAAATCTTCATGTTTCTGGGGCTTTTCACACGAATTGGTAATACAAATGTGTCTTAAGACCCCAGGACGAAGATCGAGTTTTTCCGAGACAGAATAATATATCTAAATAAGCAACCTACAAGTAATCCCGAATTTTTTTTGGGTTAAATACAGTTACCACCCCTGAAGTATCCATCTTACATCAATTACCCTCCTAAAGTATTAAAACCTTCAAAACCCCCTGACCTTCTAAAGAACCGGCCACAATTTTACCGATTGGACCGACCGATTCGGGCTGGATTTTAAAATACTGTGGGTTTCAATAATTGGCCCTGCCTGTCTAAAAGTGCACAGAAAATGTTCTTTTTTTTTTTTTTTTCTTTTTAATGATTGGACTGGTGATCAAATCGGATAATTTATTACAGCCATTACTTATTCTTACATTTTTTTCCTCTCATATTTCCCATCCTTTTCCTCTTTCTTTTTTGGGAAAATTGCATCGGGCACCCCTGTGAAATGGGAAATTACTAAAAAACTACCTGTGTTTTGAAAATAGCCAAAAAAAATCCCTCTGTAATTTAAAAACTCTGCAAAAAAAAATCCCCTCTTCGTTAAAAAAAATGGAGAGTTGCATACACGCGCCATAAATGCGAATGTTATAATATTTTGACCCATTTTTAGCCTTTAACCTATTTGAATGGATAAAATTGCCCCTATCTTATGAAATTATTCCATTTCTTCATTCTTTTGGGTTCATTATTTATCTTTTTCATATTTTGCTGAAAAATTATGATGAATACAAAAAAGTTAATACATACAAATGTAAAAAAGAAAAAAAAACAGACAATAAATGGGAAAGATACCAAAGAGGTGTTCTCCCTTAATATATACAAGTAATTTGTGGCACACCCTATGTGTGTCCAACTTCTACAATACCATTTAAAATAAGATACTTAAAAAATTTTATTATTTAATAATATATATATATATATAATAAGAAGTTAATATAAAATTTCTAAGAAAATGGTGACAAAAAAAATGAATAAAAATTAAAAAAACAACTATCAAAAGATAATGAGGGAATGCGAAGTTAGATGAAAAAAAAAATTAAATATAATAAAACAGACCAAAATTGAAAGAAACACCAAAGAGGTGCTCTCCCTTAATATATAATAGAGATAGTATAGATTCTTTTATATATGTTAATTGGGTAAGTATCCTTTTTTTGTCTGCAACCAAGCCACTTGTATTTGTATTTAGTTCCTCAAATTTTACTGTCATCACTAGGGGTGGCAGGCGAGTCAAGCCGGCTCACGAGCTTCGCGAGCCGGCTTGATTTTGAGCTCGACTTGAGCTTGAAAAATTCGAGTTCGAGCTCCAGTTGAGCTCGAGCTCGAGCTCAATATACACTGTTCGTTGAGCTCGCGAGCTTGTTTTTTTTAATTTTTTTATTTTTAGAATTTTTATATGTTTATACATTTATACATTTATTTATACATTTAACTTTTATAGTTTATATAAAAATAAACTTAATCAATAATTTAGTAAATTATAATATTTTTTTAAAATAATTATTTAATATGACACATATAAATTTTATGTTATATTTTAATATCTATTTATAACCTCTTATACTTTTTAAATTGACAAAATACATAATATACATTATACAATCTATAAGTTTTACTTATAAATTTATGTTAAAACTTAGTGATTCCCATGAATTAATCTAAAGATGATGACGACGACGATGATGATGATGATGATGATAATAATAATAATAATAATAATAATGAAATCAACAAGCTTAATCAACAATTTAGTAAGTTTTAATATTTTTTTTAATATGACATATATAAATTCTATGTTATATTTTAATATTTATTTGTAATCTCTTCTAATTTTTTAAATTAACAAGTCCTAACAATTAATTTATACATATACATATTCTATACTATTATAATTTATAATAATATAATTTTATTAAAAAATTATACCAATAATTAAAAAATATATAAAAAATTATACAAATAATTACGAGCTCGAGTTCGAATCGAGCTCGAGCCATACCCTTCAAAATCGAACTCGAGCTCAAGCTCGCCAAAAATGGTCGAGCTCGACTCGTTGCCACCCGTAGTCATCACTTTTGGTCTCCAACATTTGAAGATTCAATAAAATGTGTTCCTTGTCGTTGATATTATGTTAAAAACTAAGGGTGATCAAATTTGAAGGGAAGTTATGGATGTTTGGCGCAAAAAGCAGCTCATCTACCATTCCTATATTCTTGTCAAAAGAAGTGTCTAGTGATTTTTAAATTGTGAATATTTTGATCAAATTGTCAAGTTCGAACTGAAAAAATATGTTATGTAATTTTTCCAAACCAAAAAGTAATTTGAACCCATCCCTTGATATATTACTATGTAAATGGCAAACACAGAATCTGTTATCAGCATTGGGGAATAGGCTTTCAAATGCTAGAATCAAGCCTTTTTATTTATCACTCAGGAATGTGGAAGCATATTGATTTTCAAAATCTATATCGTCGTCTAATAGTATTAAAAGCCACACACAGTTTTCCTTATTTTCATTTTAGAGTAATAAGGAAAGGGATGGGTTCAAATTACTTTGGATTGGACAAATTATAGAATACGTTTTTTCAATTCGAACATCTTAATTGGATGAAATATTCACAATTTTGATAAAATTACAGGACAGTGTAGATGAGCCATTTTTGGCACCAAACACCCATTACTTTTCTCCAAAATCAACCATCCTTAGTTTGTAATGAAATGTTAATGACGAGGACTGCATTTGATGGAATACTAAAACATTGGAGACTAAATGTGACAATTGTGAAACTTGAGGGACTAAATATGAATAAGTGATGTATTATATAGTGTATGTGATCTATATATATATATATTATATTTGAAAGTTCCCAGTTTCTATCCAATAAGTGACTTTTTTTGTGGTGGAAGTTTCCAGTTTCTATCTAATAATTCAGCCAGTAATGGATCATCATAGTTAAAATCACCAAGGAAGTCCCTATCCTGATCTTCTTTTCTAATCTCCGGGCCTGTGGTGTTATTGAAACATCCTGTTTTTCCTCAACATTTGTATGAGTTGTAGCATGTTGACAGCCTAAATTACCCTTGGCTTTGATTAAATGATCTTCTTCTCCAGCCATATCCTTCTCAGTGTCTTCTAATATAACATATTTGCCTTTATCCTTGGTGGTGGCCTTGTCCTTGTTTTCTGTGTGGGGATTACCACTTCCAGATGGTTGGTTCTTGGCTTTTGCTAAACATGAGCTTTGTTCATGTCCAATATGCTTACAGAACGAATAATAAAGGGGGCAATTTTCATAGATTACTGTTTGTCCGAATGTGACATCCTCAAATTTAACAAAAATAGCTTGTATTCTAGGGGCAGTCAAGTCAAGTTCAACACAGACACGGGCTAGAATTGGCCTAGATACGTCAGCAGTGGGTTCATCCATGTGCAGAGGTTTCCCAATCAAATTAGCTATGCTGAATAATGCACTTTTATCAAACAAATGACATGGGAGTTTAGGTAGTTTAATCCAAATAGGAGCTATGGGGGATTCTATATGGGAGTTAAACGTGGGGGTCCATTTGAATACCCGCATATGAAAGCTATCAAAAGTCCATTCTCCCTTAAGCCATAAACGAGAAAAGTCTTCTTCATGTGACAGGTTAATAAGAACATGCTTCGAAGTTATGATGCCAACAGAGACATTACCTCTTAGGCCCACTTTGATGATTTTGTTCTTGAGGAAATTGAGGCTGAGGAGACCATGAGAGAATTTTCCAATCAGAGCAAATTTCAGTCTGACTGCGAGTTTCTCAATTTCTGCTTTTGAGAGTGAAATTTCTGGTTCTCTCTTGAATGTTGCAGCTGCGCCCAAGGTGGGAAATTCCTCATCCTGAAAAGATTTTTTGGCTGCTCTGGATAGGTCAGAGAGTGATGTGCTAGAAGCAAGTTGAACCACCATTGAATAATTTCTTTTTGCCGGCGGGGGGGGGGGGGGGGGGGCAAGTGTCTGAGGGGGTTGAGGTGGACCAACGACTAGTGGAGGTGGGTTGGGTTGAGGTGGACCATTGGTTGGTGGAGGTGGGTTGGGTGCTGGGGGTTCTGTCATAGGGACACGAGAGGCATCGATGGGGTTGAGAGGTAGAGGGAAAAATGAGGATGTCGCCGGCGAAGCGTTGTCGGCGACAAGGATGGCTATGTGGAAGAGAAGAAGAGAAAAACGGGGAAGAAAGGGGGGTTGCGCGTGAGGGGTTGTGAGGGCGAGAGAGGAGAAAACAAACGGTGAGAATGTGTGTAGGGGTAGTGTGTGGAAGTACACAACTTCCACTTATTCCTTCTTATTTTTCACAATGATATATATTACATATATATGTATACACATACATGGAGGTATAAATGAGAAAAGTTACGACGAATTTTTTAGTTTGAAGTTTTAAATAAAAGGCAAAATGGTCTATTCACTTGTTTGTTTTTAAGTGATTTTCTTTTTCTTTTAGGCTTTCACTGGAGGGGCAAATAAGTCTTTTTATATTTTGACTACTTTTTTAATTGATAAGGGTGGTCACCATAAATCATGCAAAGACATTAATGATTTATGTAAATAAATCTTAGGAGTAGGGGTGTAAATGCAATAATATTTATAGCTATAAATTAATTGTCACGAATAATAGTTAACGTATAAATATGTAAATTACGAACAATAGTGAAAATACACAGAATAAAATAGGGTTTCAATTGTCATTTGGTTAATCAGATCCATCTCCTCCAAACTCAACTCAAACAGAACACATGATCGTAATAGTTACGATGCCTCAAAATGAGAGAGAGAGAGTGTGTTAATATGTGGCACGAGTGTATAAAGGAATACACATGAGATAAAAGTTATATATATAGACTATTTCGGGTTTTGAGATGGATATGCATCTAGCAATATAGCCGTTGGGAAATAGTACTTAGTGTTGTCCATGGGTACTTGCAAGGGTACAACACTTAGACGATGTTGTTAGTTTTTTTACGGAAAATAGAATAAGTAGCAGAATCATTCGTCGTTTATGATGTGACTTAGGGTGCATTTTTAACGACCATCGGAAACGTACGAAGTTTCATCCCAAAACTATTATGTTCGTCGTAAATTTAGTCCCAAAGTTGCGTCGGAGGCTTGTCATCGCAAACTACCAGTGAAAAATATGGACAACAAGATATTTGCGATGGAACTTTTGACTGTCAACGATGAAGATAGAATATGCAAGGGGTTTTGTGATGATGCTTCCGTTGAAAATTTGGGATCTTAGTTATGTGACGAGTTTAGATGATATGGACAAAACAGATATTTTCCGTCCCAGAATCATCACAAGAGCTGTCACAATTTGGGAGGAAATATGCCTGTTGTAATTCTCCCGTCACATAAATGTTCTTTTTAATGATTAGCATGTGTCATAGCACAAACACCTCCCAACACTATGCAGCCCCATATCCCTTAGGGATACCTCAATGATTTGTGCTTCAATATTTCATTGTGGAGATATTGGGTTTAAAATTTATTGAGAGCTTGTGTGAGTGGGTGCGTGCATGGAGAAAAATAATTAAAAACAAAAACAATATATAGGCCCATGCCGACATTCACGGGTAAAGCGAAATTTTAATCCTACAACTATATATAGGGCTGGGATGTGGCATTTTTTGCCTTCTCCGATTTTAAATTTACAAGTAAGGATTATAATTAAAAAAAAATAGCACGTAAAGTCCAAATGCTGCTAGTAAAAGCTAATTCGCTTGTAATCAATACATGCTTGACACGTAATCTTTTTATTTAATTTTTCTTTTATTTTTCAACTGATTTTGTTGATGTGGCATTTTTAATGAATTTAGATTAAATTAGCGTGTGCTCCGTGCTATGCACGAATTTAATTTAATTATGATTAAAATTATATCTTATAAAATTTTAAAATTATCGGGATAATTTTACTTTTGGTACCCCAGTTATGGCCTTATTTCACCTTTGGTACCCCCTGTTTCCTTGTCATCAATGTTGATACCCAAAGTTTTCTTTTTTCATCGAGCTGAGTACCTGCCGTTAGTTGACCATCAGAGTTAACGGTCAAAGTCATTTTGGCGAAAAAATTGGCAATTTTTTGCCAATTTAAGCACATGTTTGGCCACCATTTACTACACCACAAAAACTAGAGTTGAAAAAGTAAAATTGAGAATATTTTGAGGAAAAAAACGAGAGGTATGAGGAGAAATCAGTTTCAATCTTACTCAAATACGAGTGTGAGTTCGTCTAATGAGAACATTTATGTGGAAAAAATGTATTGTGAGTGTGGAATTGAGCTACCATCGAAGACTTCTTGGACCAAAATAAATCCGGAAAGAAGGTTTTGAGCATGTCATAATTAATTTACTAAATATATCCCTTAACTAAATATAAAAATACCTAAAAATGAAATTATCCCTTAACTAAATATAAAAATACCTAAAATATTAAAAATTCTAAAAGTTAAAAATTTAAATTACAAAATCATAATACAAAATATACTAATTAAATTTAAAATACCAAAAATTATATAATTTTATAAGTTATATTATTTACTATAAATCATATTTTTAATTAAAACTCCCAATATATTATTTAAACTAAAAAATTAATATGTTTTATTATTTTTAAATTTTGAAAAATTAAATTAATTTTACTTAATTTTTAAAATTAAAATAATAATAACTTTTTTGGTGTATTCTCCGTCGATTCCCTTTACAAAGAGTTTACCATTACAAAGAATTAATGGTAAATTTTAAAATTTATGTGGAAAATGTATTGTGAGTGTGGAATTGAGCTACCACTGAAGACTTCTTGCCAAAATAAATCCGGGAAGAAGGTTTTGGGCATGTCCTAATTACGGTCTCATTAGACGAATCCATACTCGTATTTGAGTAAGATTGAAACTGATTTCTCCTCATACCTCTCGTTTTTTTCCCAAGATATTCTCAATTTTACTTTTTCAACTCTAGTTTTTATAGTGTAGTAAATGGTAGCCAACCATGTACTTAAATTGGACAAAAACTACCAATTTTCCCGCCAAAATGACTTTGACCTTTAACTTTGACGGTCAACTAACGGCAGGTACTCATTTCGATGAAAAAAGGAAACTTTGGGTATCAACATTGATGACATGGAAACAGGGGGTACCAAAGGTGAAATAAGACCATACCTAGGGTACCAAAAGTGAAATTATCCCAAAATTATCTAAAAGTTAGTTTTTTTTAAAAAAAATTTGAATGAGATCAATAATATAAAACTATTTTTTTTTTTTATCCAAATCACAATTAATCAATATCAATAAAGTTTACAATTATCAAAATAAGAATGAAGGGATATACTTCCAATAAACTTAATTTTTTATTTATTGTTTAGTTTTATTTATTTTTCTAATTGTCGGATGGAACATAAGTTATTTTTTGAAAAAATAGTCTTTATACTAATATCTATGTAACAAAATTGCATATCAATATCACATCATCTTATTATATAATATTATTGTATAACATAATTTTCTATCATAAAATTAATCGTATGCTATCATTACTTTTATAGAATTGTTACCAGAAGGACAGAAATGTGAATATTATGGAACTTCAAGTAACTAATTACTATTGAATGAGTACATATATAAAACATTATTATGATTAGATATAAATATAATAAAAACTAATAAAAAAATAGTTTTAACAAAAGATAAGACTATACAATATCAAACATAATCAGTTAAGTTTTGCTCTAAACAATATTATATATTATTTTGTTTCCGTAATTTCGATGTCATGGAAGCCCAGTAAATCATTAAGCAAAATACCATTGATCACAATTACAAAATTAATGTAATGCTTCAAATTAATATCTAGAAGTCTACTAACAAATTCATCAGTATAGAAAGTGATTAGTATAAAAAATGAATCAAATTAATATATATCTTGTTTGTGCACGCAAGTAATTATTAAATTTATTATGTAGGAATATATATATATATATATATATCAAATTATTCTCTTCATCTTGGTAAGACTTTTTAATATTAATTGTACTTGTTTTGTTTGCCCTATGATGTAAACGAATTTCTTTGAGAAACAATACAATTCGAAGTAAATTACCCCTTTTGTAGTCAAGTTTATGAAAGACAAAAGAAAAAATGATTAGTATCACTTTTTTTTTATTTCTTTTATAAAAAATAAATTTAGCAGCATTTGAAATTAATAAAGAGTAAAAATATTTATATTTTAAAATTATATACTGAGAATACATATATAATAAGAAATTCGAAACGTTACAAACATAAGATATAATACAAAATAATACATAGTAAAAAATTTCTTGTAGTTGGTATATGTTCATTAATTATCATAGATACTGTAACATAATCAAATTACTTTTTAATAAATAATTCTTTCTGCATGTCAGGTTGAATTTTCTATCATGAACTTTTAAATTAGAAAATAAATAGATAGTGACAATATAAATGTATATTTATATATATATGTAGTTTATGAAAAGAAGATGACGGATACCTAAGAATGAAAATTAATATAAAACTATATGTAAACATCACCAGATACTAAAATGGTGAAAGAAACTTACTGGAGAAAATTTCACACAAATTTTGGGTCTATAGAATCATTCAATAAGAGTTTTAAAGAAATAAACATGAAATTTAATGAACAAAACTTGAAAAATCGAAGAATTTTAATACAAATAAAAATGCATCAACTAATTTAAGCAAATATTCACGCCTACATCTCCACACTTGATAAAGTAAGAAATACAAGATTTTAGTAAACTTTTTCTAATTGCAATTGAAAAGGAAAGATGTTGATAAATTATTATTATTATTAGAAAAATATATATATTCATTTAGTGCTATTTGATTGAAAGAAATTATGAAATAAAAATAATAATATGAATGGATTATTGTAATTGAAGGTAAATATTTAAATATAAAAATCATTAACAAAATTAATCAATGGAATATTAAGAAAAACAAAGATAATTGAAAAAAAAAACATCAAAAAAGTTTACGTAAATACTCAAAATTAATAATAAGAGCAAAAAAAAATTAAAATATTACAAAACTTTTAAGAAGTAAATAACAGAATGCTTTGTCGTGGATTGCCCGTAAAAAAAAGTCAAAAAATAATATGAAGGAAAATATGAAGAAGAAAAGTTTAACTAAACCACAAAAAGGAAAATATAGAAAAGATTTGAAATTGGATATCAAAATGCAAAAGAATAAAAAACAAAATCATTTGTAAATGCATCAAGAAGCAAGTAATGTTTTAAGAGGTTGCCACTTACATTAACGAAAATATATTATCATGTTATTGGGACGTCTTGTTATTTTCTAAAAATAATTATAAACAAAAATTAAAATTGAAAAAATTCATGCATTTATGAAGTATGATTTTCATTTTGTATTTCAATAAATACAAATCTGTGAAGCTTATCATATATTTAATGTTAAAATTTTGGTAGAGCAATATTTACAAAATTATTTCATTAAGAAAAAAAAATACTCGAATTCATATTGCAAAAGATGACAAACTGTATATATGATTAAAATTTAGATGGTTGGTGTTACGAGATATATATATATTTATGATAAAGAATTAATCATAAATTTGAATTTATTTAAAATAAATACAAATTGGATTAGTATCTAGTATAGAATAAACATTAATATGGAAGATAGCATTTTTTAGATAAATATAAATTTAATTTTTAATTTAAAATAGATGAAATTTCTCGCCAATAAGATTTTTTGTTGATAATTAAAATTCAAAATTACCAGAATTTAGTATTTAGTCAAAATTAACTTGATTTTGGTCAACCATCGTTTTGCTATATATATATATATAGATAGATAGATAGATGTGCTAATTTCTCTTTTTAATTGTAGTCCTCAAATTGTAAGGACCAGGAGTGATGACCACTCTATAGTCAAAGGACCACAAACTGCATTTTCCCTTACGTTCGTAACAACATTCAGGGCAAAATGTTACATCAACATAACTTATTGGAGTCTAAAAATCTACAAAATAAGGGATGCCACGATAAATACGTGCTAATTTCTAGTTCGACGACATCTGAATAAAATATGCTAATTCAAAATAAAAAGGACCAAAAGTGCGACCAAAATATAATTATAGGACTAAAATTTTATTTTCACCCCTTACTATCAAGTCTAACGTGCAAATCTGCCAACTAGACCTAATGACTTCCAACTTTCCAAGGACTAAGAATTGGCGTGTACGGAAGTCAAATGAAAAAGAGAGTGAAGACGTGACTAAGGTTGAGATTCGTGTTCCAAGGACAAGAGATGCATGTATTCCCATCTGTCACGTACAAGTAGTAATATTATTATTAACTAAATTATTACTAATTTATTATAGGTTAAAAAGAATATTTTATGATCAAATTATCCTTATATATTTTCACACGTAAATGAATATAAAGAGTTATATCTTCAACATTATAATAAAGGTGGTTCAATCAAAAAGAATTGTTTGATCTGCAATAAGTCCGTAATAAGTATCGGGCACTGCATACACTTCAATTGTTTGTGTATGTGTTGACGAAAACGTCAACAGATCGAGTGGGGGAGAATGTCACCTGCTGTCCCTTAGCCAAGACGGTCGGCAGTGACTTGCGGAGGACGTGCCAGCGGCAAGGGGATGCCGGCCGGCACGCAGGTGCGCAAACGGCAAGTGAGTAGAGACTCTTACCGATTGGGGATCGCAAAACTGTTCATATGGGAACTTCCTTGAAGTGTGAGGGTGCTATCCGCCAAGTATGAAGTTGTTTCATGAACGTTTTGGCACGGAGTTATAAGGGCGACTACCGGGCGCCATCCTGTGCTCGAACAGGAGATTGAAGTGCGAAGCAGAGTGCTTTATCTTTTGAGATTTGCAAAACTGTTTCAATGGTATGTTCCATGGAGTGTTGGGAACATCTCCACCAAGTTTCAGAGTTAGACGGTTCCGATTAAGTAGGAAACGACGATGATGTTTGGAGCCTGCCAGTGCAGTGGCGAGAAGGCTGTTTTAGAATATTGCGAGGGCAATTCCCGGATGATGGATGATTGGATGGGGCTGAAACTGTAAATTTGGGATGTAGACGTTGTAGGCTACACAACGGTTCAAGCGGCACGTGATTTGGACGTCGGACGAGGGAGATAGCAAAAAGATGCGCTCCTCGGCCACTTTAATGTCTACTGCTGGAATAAGGGAAATTCTTTTTAAGCCTATTATAAGGGGGGCATACCGTGGTGAGCTCCAGCCAGCCTCCCCCGTGCAGCAAGGCACTAAATGAGCAACCCTTGGGGGCATGTTGGGGCCTCCAAGGGCCAGCTTTAGGCACCTCGAAGGGAGGGCTAAAGTCCCCGAACGGGATGGGAACCGGACGGGCGGCGTAGGGCCAGGATGGCCTACGTTGGGCAAGAAAAGGGTCGAGAGGTTCCATGCTATGCGCAAGGTTGCACCGCGGGCTGCGGGAAATCAGGGGCAACACCTCTAGGCCGAATGAGCAATCGAGGCAAGCACTCTAAGACCTCGTGAGCTAACTCGTGACATGCGCTATTAGGCTCTAGCCATGCACGGGGGTTCGTTGGCTAAGATACGCGGTCGTGGGGCGAAGCCGCGATGTGGGCAAATTGTGAGGCCATGCCGAAAGGCAAGAAGGCATGTTGGATATGCCGTGCGGGATTGATGCGAGATGTTGGCATCCGAATTGGGCCACGGACTTGTGATGTTGTCCTACTCGGGCGAGGCATACGAGACGGGCATGGTGAAGACATGCGCCGGTTATGTACCGAGTGAACGTTGAGCGTGTGAGGGGCGTTGTGGGCAAGAATGGTCCATAGTGCCGAGAAGGAGCAAGGATGCTCCGAGCCATTGCGAGATGTATCGAAAGGACCCGAGATTGTGGACGAGATACATGATGGCGAGCTAGCTAGTTCGGGCCGGACATGAAGACACGCAAGGCGTGCGGGCCGCGACCCTCGGCGAACATGGGCATTTCAGATAGGCGAGTGCCGGGCACAAGGTGCCGCACATGGAGGCGTTCGAATGTCGCGCTGGTGAGCTACGAGTGTCGAAGACACACGACGGGGAAACCATTAGGATTCGAATGGATGAAGGCCGGTCGAAGGTTGAGTGCAACCTGAGAGGCATCACGGGCGAAAATGAAATATTCCGCTGCGACAAAAGAGTCCGCCCGTGACACTAAGGTTGAGATTCGTGTTCCAAGGACAAGAGATGCATGTATTCCCATCTGTCACGTGCAAGTAGTAATATTATTATTAATTAACTTATTACTAATTTATTATAGGTCAAAAAAATATTTTATGATCAAATTATCCTTATACATCTTCACACGTAAATGCATATAAAGAGTTATGTCTTCAACGTTATAATAAAGGTAGTTCAATCAAAAAGATTTGTTTGATCTGCAATAAGTGCGTAAATATTGATTTTCATTCAGTTTTTTGTTTTTGTTAATATTTATGAATTTAATAAATTTTGACTAACAAATAAACCTCTTTGTTAGACGAAAATAAATTTTAAGGATACTAAATGTAATTTTTCAAATAACAAGAAATCAACGTGTAATTCTATCAAACTCCAGAGAAAGAGAGTGTAATTATCCCTTATTAAGAGAGAGGAAAGAGCAGTATAATTAACCCTATTTTCATTGGTGCAAAACCTAATTAGTCCGCAGGTAGGTAATTGGTTGATGAACCCCCATACAGGTGAAGTGATTTTATCTACTGGCGTAGGAAAAGAAACTTTCGTTCATCTCACTGCAGAAAATACAATATTTAATTATGACTAATAGTTATTAACTATGACTTTTAATTTTTTTTTATTTATTTGAAAGCGATGAATTTTACTAATAAAAAATAAAGTGATTACATTCAGTTCTGTCGGCTATTAATATCGAATAGAGACAACTACAAATGATCAAATCAATAATATCACATAAACTAACACTTAACTATTACAGCAGCAAATCACACTTATTATACAGTAGAAATAACATCAATCCACGTAGGGATTCAAACCCATGACCTCTAAAATCATGGGACATCAGTTTCGCTAACTAAATTAGACCTTCTCGACTAACCACGAATTTTAGTTCTGAGTCATAAAATTATAGATAATAATAATTCTTTGTCTAGCGTCTGCTGACATAATTTTCCTATTTTTTTTTTTAATGAATGACATAATTTTCCTTGTTTGCATAAATACTCAGCGACTTCAGAACCTTCCAAATGGTAAGTGATATCAAAATAGATGACGAGGAATATTCCATATCAAATCCACCTTAAAAACCATGGAATGTTGTTGAGAAATGACATGTCAAATGATTTTTGTTTCCCATGTATAGATAAAATATTAGATGACAATTTTTTCATGGGACAAATGTAATGTTACTCCTGTAATTTAGAGTGATATTTTTTGTACTACACGAATTGATTTTTAAATTTAGTTTCCAAACTTTAAAATTTTGGCGATTTAAGGACTTTTCGCCAAGTTTGTCAGAAAATTGCATCAAATTTACACATGACACAATTAAATTAAGAATTCCGACAAATTTGGTTGGAGTACTTGTCCTAAAATTGTAAAAAAAAAAAATAAATAAATTATAAGACTAAATTGTGAAATTTGATTTCAAGAAGACCAAAATTGCAAAACCCAAATAGTTACAGGACTAAAATTATATTTCTTTATATATTTTATCTTGTAAAATCTATTTTTATATAAATATGTCTCTTTCTTTGTAAATTTTTTCTTTTAAAATATATGTTAAATATAATTTACTTCTCTTAAAATATTAAATGAAATTAAGTTTAATTAGTTTTTGTTTAACACATTTTTATGTATTTTATCAACTAGAACTTACCATTGTTATGTATATTTTAATTTGATAATTATATTTTTTACTTCACTCCTACTTATTTATTTTAATCTTGTATAAAAAATAAAGTAATTTATATGTAACAATGACAGCCTCTAATATTATGGGCAACGTGAAGATACAATAGTCATTGACAGCAAAGCAGTGACGCCAGAATTCCATTGTTGGAGGCCAAGAATACTCGCAACGTTTTAGGAAAAATCTCACTTTTTGTCTCATATCTTCAGTCCTATTCGTTTTTAGTTTTATTCATTACATGAATTTCACTTTTTGTTTTTTACTTTATTTTTTGTCTTTTGTTAATTTTTTTTTGATGGAATGACCACATGAATATTACGTGGCCGTTAAGTCTCAAAAGTGGAGTGAAAAATTGGCTGACTTTAAAGGGATAAACGACAGAATTCACACAAAAGAGGGGCAAAAACAAAAACGTAGGGCTCAACACCCTTCCACATCTTCCTCCCACAGTCGCGAGATTTGATCGTCCAAGTCTGAACAATGGCGTCAACAAGCGATACAAGTTCAACACGCGTGCACATCCTCCATTTTCAACAGAAGCTACAATTTTCTGTTACTTTATTTTTTGTCTTTCGTCAATTTTTTGACGGAATGACCACATGAATATTACGTGGCCGTTAAGTCTCAAAAGTGGAGTGAAAAATTGGCTGACTTTAGAGGAATAAACGACAGAATTCACACAAAAGAGGGGCAAAAACAAAAACTTAGGGCTCAACACCCTCCCACATCTTCCTCCCACAGTCGCGAGATTTGATCGTCCAAGTCTAAACAATGGAGTCAACAAGCAATACAAGTTCAACACGCGTGCACATCCTCCATTTTCAACAGAAGCTACAATTTTCAAGAGATAAACATCTATTTTAGGAAAAAAAGAAAAAGAAAACTTACGGTAATCTAGTGGAGGAAAATCATTGAAGTTGGGGTTGCTTAGGCTCATTGTCGTTGAATCCTTGCTTCTTCTACGCTTCTACGATTCAGAGGTGAGATTTCAAAAAAAAAAAGGGGGGGGGGGGGGGGGAGGGGTTGAGAAGGGATTTCTGCGAAGAGGTGTGTGGAGGAAGAAATTTGGGGAAGAAATTAGGATTGTGTAATTTTTTCCCCAAATACGCGAGACAACACAAGTCCAAAGTCAGTCACTTTTGAGACTTAACGGTCACGTGATATTTACGTGATCATTCCGTCAAAAAAGTTAACGGATGACTAAAAAATGAGATAAAAAGTAAGATAAAGGACCAAAAATGAAATTTTGGTAATGTTTGAGACTAAAAATAAACAGGATCTAAAATATAAGATCAAAAATGAGATTTTTCCCAACGTTTTATTTTCATTTTTGGATTTGGCACACAAAATAATGCCTAACTTTGTCACTCAGTATTCTTCTATATTAAAGTGATTATGACTCTCGACCAACTACTAATATCTATTCTTAATTCAGAATAATTAAATGAATCAATAATCTCTTGTTCGAACGGTGAAGTTAAGGTCTCACAATCTCTTTTGAGTTCGATGTAAATATTTGGTCTACTTTACTTTATAGTAGTACATGTGTTGTTTTTTTTATTTACTTTAAATTTATTGTGTTAATTTTGAAATATTGTATATTGTGTATTGAATGCTATAATAATATTATGTTGGTTGATTTAAAACTATCGAAGTATTTTTAAAAAAATAATAATAAAATTAAAAGTGCTGAAATTTTTTTACATCGCACATGCTGCAAATCAGCAGTTACAGGATTTGCAGTTACATAATGGGAACGGAACTCACCTTAGTTATTTGTGGCGGTGAGTGTATTGAACATTGTTATGATCAAATATCAAAATTAATAGGGGAGATGTTGCCATATAAGATCACACGTTACCGAATGATATTATAGTATGAAAAATGATAAGAGAATTGGTTTACCTATTGAGAAAATTGACGCGTTTAAGGCTAGTTATATGTCATTTTGGAAAGGTGATAAATATTTAAAATTCTGCAAGTTTTACGGGCATGCTAAATATAAAAATGCAAGGGTTCAAAAGCTTCATAGTAAAAAGGTTGCATATGATTTTACGGAGCTTTGGGCGCAGGGGTTTGTTACACGATGGGCGGGGCCGCTTGGTCTTTGCATTTTATGTGGACGTCTGCACAAACACGTACACAGAGTTGTTTGTGGTGGTCAGAGGCCTTGAACAGGCTCGGGATAGAGGGTGTTTGCAGTATGGGTTGAGTCGATGCCCTTGCGGTGTTGCACATTATTCAGTGGGATGGTGGTGACTGGCTTTTGAAACCTCTCCTCACACCTTAGAATCTTGATGAGGAAGATGAATCTTAGTTTTTTTCATGTACATCGAGAAGGAAACCAACCCAACGGATTATCTTGCTACCCAAGCTTGTTAGTTGAAGAATTCGTCAGTTCTCACGAGGGCTCATGAAATAGAAAATATCATCCCATAGGCAGGTAGGTCGTTCACGTTCCACATCAAAAACGCATGCATCATGAATACCTTGTTCGTGGCGTTGTTGTGCATCTCTACACCCACATGCCATAATTGCAGCAGTCCTTAATTAATGGCTCTAGGTAAACATTGATCAAACGCTTCGGATTAGGCAGTCCAAGGATCACCATTATTAGGAACATGTTTTCAGACTTCATACACATTCTCGGTGGGAGATTGTACGGTGTAAGTATGATAAGCCAACATGAGTAGGTCCAACCACATGCGACAAAGCCATCTATGCACAGGCCCATGCTAACATTACATGGATCCAATGTGAAATCGGGATGTGTCCGATCAAAATGCCTCCAAGCCTCAGCATCATACGGATGGCACAAAGAGCCGTCCTTCGTCTGATAGGTGGCATGTCATGTCATGTGCTCCGCCGCCCTCGTAAAGAATACAGTCTCTGCAGTCGGGGAGTACGTAAACAACAAGTACCTAGGAACGACAAACGTGCGTGGACTTCTTGCACTACAAAAAAACAGGGCTATAGCAACGGATATTTTGCAACGGACCAATTCGTTGCAAATTTCAATGACCTTTGCTACGACTTTGCAACGAATTTTATTTTTTTTACATTTTCGTTGCAACTTTCATGGCAAACTAACAATGATATTTTGCAACGGACTATCCGTGTTCCGTTGCAAATTTTTGGTCAACTTTAAGATGTCTCACATTCAACATAAGTCGTTGCAAAAGTCGTGGCAAAATGTTCCAACGAGACATTCCGTTGCAAACATTCAACGGTTTTTGCAACAGACGTCTTTCGTTGCATATTTTGCAACGGAATTTGTAACGAACCCGTGTCGTTGCAATTTAAATATTCTGATTTGCAATGAATTTAGCGACGGAACTTTGTCCATTGCACAACTTGCCGACAATTTTGTAACGGCGTTGCAACGACCTTTGAAGTCGTTGCAATCCGTACATACAGCTGTAAGCATTAATTATTGAGTCGTTGAATTTGCAACGGATTTGTCCGTTGCAATATATTTGTGACAGCTGTAACCCACTATTTTAAAATTCTATATATTTTGCAACGGATTTTGCAACGTTTATATCATTTCGTTGCAAATCCGTTGCAAAATCCGTTGCAAAATCCGAAATATATATAAGAAAACCCTTATTCTAAGTTCACACATTTTATAATCATCCAACAACTTCTTCATCTTCTCTCCTTCCATCCACAACCGATTTTTTAATAAATCTTTGCATTAGATCGTTAATGATATCACGTTAGTGCAACGAGTCACACATTTGGATATTTTGCTGACTTACAGTAAGGTTAGTACAAAATTTTTACTAGTTTATTTATATATATTCATTTTATTCTTGGAATTTTTAGTTTTTTATGTATGTATGTATGTTAATGAATATGTATAATATTTGTTGATTTTAGAGCAAGATATGTTGAGAGAATTGAGAAAGTGGATGTATGATAAGAATGTACCCGGTAACCGTCATCTTACAAAAGAATTTATAGATGGGGTCGCTGAGTTTATAGATTGGGCAAAAACACAACATGATTTTATGGATGGGGAGAAAATTCGTTGTCCATGTAGTGTATGTAAAAATCACAAGTACAAATCCACGGAGGAGGTGACATGCGACCTTTATAGGAAAGGTTTTAGGAAGATTACTACAATTGGACATCTCATGGTGAGCTTATACAGATGAATTATGAGCATTCAATTTCAGCTGACAACTCTGTAGATCAAACGACAAATTGGAATAACTATGAGCAATTGAATTAGGATCAGCGGATGGTGTTTGATGCAGCTGGTCCTGTATCTCGTCCACAGGGGGATGTATTCAATGATTCGACATATCCTAGCGATCAACCATATGCAAACGAAGCTGGTCTAAGTTCTAATTATGATGAGCATTGTCTGAAAAGTTTTTTGATGTCGTGCGTGCTGTAGATCAACCATTATATGCTGGGAGCGAAACTCACTCTTAGTTATCTGCGATAGCGAGGTTAGTAAACACCAAATCTAAACACAATGTATCACAGATTTGTCATGATCAGTATTTACAAGTAATAGGGTAGATGTTGCCACGAGATCACACATTGCCCAATGATTATTATAGTATGAAAAGGTTGATAAGAGAGTTGGGTTTACCTGTTGAGAAAATTGACGCATGTAAGGCTGGTTGTATGTTATTCTGGAAAGAAGACAAACATTTGGAATTCTGCAAGTTTTGTGAGCAAGCTAGGTATAAATCTACCAGGGGTCAAAATCCTCGTCGTAAAAGAACTGCATATGCTACAGTCCGGTATTTGCCGTTAACTCCCCGATTGCAGAGGTTGTATGCTTCCAATACAACAGCTGAGCACATGAGTTGGCATGCCACTCATGAGACAGAAAGTGGGGCTATGTGTCATCCATCTGATGTAGAGGCGTGGAAATATTTCAATGAGACACATCCAGATTTTGCTTCAAAACCCCGCAATGTTCGGCTTGGCCTTTGTGCTGATGGTTTTGCCCCTCATGGACAATATGACAAATCATATTCTTGTTGGCCAGTTATCGTTAAACCATACAACTTTCCTCCAGGGATGTGTATGAAATCTGACTATATGTTTTTGTTGTTGATTATTCCTGGTCCTGCTAATCCCAAACGACTTATTGATGTATATTTGCAGCCTTTGATTGAGGAATTGATACAATTGTGGCAAGTAGGTGCACAAACATATGATGCGTCTAAAAAAGACTAAACTAAATAAACTTAGTTATATCACAAGTTAAAAATGTACCTAAACATTTTTAACTTTCAACTTAACATCTTTACCAAAACTAAATAAACTTAGTTATATCACAAGTTAAAAATGCAATTAAACAAGTCTAATTTTGTTAACTTTTAACTTAACATCTTTACCTAAACTAAATAAACTTAGTTATATCACAAGTTAAAAATGTAACTAAACAAGTATAATTTTGTTAACTTTCAACTTAACATCTTTACCTAAACTAAATAAACTTAGTTATATCACAAGTTAAAAATTCAACTAAACAAGTGTAATTTTGTTAACTTTCAACTTAACATCTTTACCTAAACTAAATAAACTTAGTTATATCACAAGTTAAAAATGCAACTAAATAAGTGTAATTTTGTTAACTTTCAACTAATGTAGACATGGTACGAGGAGGATTTAGAGGAGGTAGGGGTCATAAGGCTAGACCATCATCTACCCCACTGCTTGTTCCAACTACACATGTAGCTAGAGAGACACCTTCCTCATCTCTTACTCAACCTCGTTTTCGTGTTGAGACGGGAAATACATGTGTAGCTCCATCACCATCACCTGCAGTTTCCTCATCAGCACCACCACTACCACCACCACCACCACCACCACCATCTGCATCAGTGCCTAAAGTTGCCTCTAATGATGTCCCTTTCGATGCAACTCCCTTGAAAGTCATTACTCCAGCGGCAAAATTACACTTTTGGTCCTATAGGATTAAGGGGTCAATACTTTTGGTCCCGTGCTTCCTGAAATGACCAATTTAGTCCCAAAATTGGGAATTTTCGACACTTTTGGTCCCGCGCTTCTTGAAATGACCAAACTAGTCCCAAAATTGGAATTTTCAACACATTTGGTCCCACTAATGGTGAGGTGTTTGCCGTTAACATTTTTTACAAAAAATCGTCTAATGGGACCAAATATGTCAAAATTCCCAATTTTGGGACTAAATTGATCATTTGAGGAAGCGCGAGACCAAAAGTGTCGAAAATTCTCAATTTTGGGACTAAATTGGTCATTTCAGGAAGCGCGGGACCAAAAGTGTTGACCCCCCCAATCCTATGGGACCAAAAGTGTAATTTTGCCTTACTCCAGCGGATATCTTGTAAAGAAATTTAAAATGTTTGATAGTTTTAAAAATATTTTAAAATATTATATTATATTGGTTTTTACAATTATTTATTTGATACTTTGTAGGGATTCGAAAGTTCAAGAGGTCATCAAGGATATTATTACTGGCTATTATTTAGGGCCATGGCCTTGTTTCAAAAAGGTTCCCCAAGAGACTAAGGAGTTTTGGTTTCAAAAATTTAGTGTAAGATTTATATGTTTAACTCTTAGTTTATGTGAATATTAATTATTTTTTGTGTTGTTATCATATTGTTGTATTATATTTTGTAGAAATGTTACACGTGGGATCTAATGCTTCAAACCCAAATCCGCAAGAGTTATAATTTTAGGGTAGGGAAATGGATCAGAGAGGCGATGTCACGATGTAGGAAGACGAAAATGAGAGCTGGTTGGATCTCCGATGAAGTTTGGGTAGGGTTGCAGAAAGAGTGGGGTGATGAAAAATTTAAAGCCATCTCAGAAGTTAATTAGAAGAATCGTCAAACAAACATTGCATCTGCATCTACAATTTATCGAGGTGGTTCTGCTTCTTTTTCAAAACACAAACGGAAGTTGGTAAGATATAAAATAATTTATTTTTTTATTTTCTAAATAATAATTGATTCTTTTACTCAAGATTATTGTTTGTTTTTTTGTTTTTTTGAAAATTTGTTAGGAGGAATCACTCGGTCGCCCGCCGACACTTATTGAGCAGGTGGAGAAGTGTTGGAAAACAAAAGAAGGCAATTGGGCTGGTCCGAGAGTGGCGGATGCAGTTGTAAGTTTTTATTATTTCATTGAAATCAAAGTAAATAATTTAATTTATTTCCAAATTATAATATTCTTAATTGTATAGGAAAAATTTCAAAAGCTGAGTGGTGATCATAATACTGTTTCTCAAAGTCTACCGGAGTCATCTTCGAGCACATCAGTTAACGATCAACAACTATGGTTGGAAGTAATTGGAGGAGTAAAGAAGGGTCGAGTTTGGAGGATAGGCTCGGAGGCGAAGATTTATACTTGTTCTAACTCGACTAGAACAAGCAATCTCACTCCAGTACCGGAGCACCATGAATCAGAGTTGATACAGAAGTTGTTTCGTGAAACCGAGACATGAAACGACAAATAGAGCGCAACGCTAAAACGATGGAGAAAATAATGAGTTTCATGTCCGATAAATTTGGTACTGCGCTTGAAGATGATATAAGTGAATCTGAAGATAGTCCTGGTGATATCCCCCCCGACCACCCACCTCCACAAGATTGTGAAAATGAATTTGATCCCCCTCTTTAAATTTATATGCTTTAAATTGAATACTTTTATTTTGTGGATTGGAATGTTGAACTATCTTTATTTTTTAAGTATTTTGCCTTAAATATATTGTCATATTTGAATTTTCTTGTTAGAGTTAAATTAAATATATTATTATTGAATATAAATTATGAAATTGTCGTTGCAATTATTGTAGTAAAATTTGCAATGGATTGGTCGTTGCAATTGTCGTTGTAAATGAAAATTATTTTGCAACGAATTGTAGTAAATTATGTCGTTGCAAATTTTGCAATGGAATGTCGTTGCAAAAAATTATTGCAATATAGCAACGACTTCCATTGCAAATGTCGTTGCAAATAAAATGATTTTGCAACAAATGATAGCTAAATATTTCGTTGCAAAATTTGCAACGGAATGACGTTGCAAATGTAGTTGCAAATAAAACCCGATTTTGCAACGAATTGCCAACATCTTTGCCACGAATATACCATCGCAAAGTCGTTGCAAAATATAAAAAGTCAACTTTTAAAATAACGAAATTTACAACGGATAAAAATCCGTGGCAATATTTTGCAACGACCAACAAAATCCGTTGCTATATAGCAGTGGTACCTATAGCAACGGAAAATTTTCCGTTGCAAAAGTCCGTGGCACATCTGTTTTGCAACAAATTTTTCATGAAATTCATTGCAAAAATCCGTTGCTATAGGTCTGTTTTTTTGTAGTGTTGCAGCATGGGCTTTGGTCCCTGGTCAGTTTGTACCTACGGTCATCGCAAAAATTGCAGTACTCTAGATCAATATACAATATGCAACTATTTTTACACACAAGCATCTTCTCGATGGGTAAACCCAAGTTTCTAATCAACTTCTTCGTGATGTTTTCTATTTCAACCACTCTTATATACTTTACTCATTGAATTTTCTATTTCAAGTAATGTTGTATCTTTTGTTTTATACTATATATACTTATTATGTGCATAAAATTTTCTCTTAACTAAAATAAATAACTTAATTTTTATACATAAAATATATATTATATTAAATAAAAGACGCATTTAATTTAAAATAACAAATCACAATTAACTATGTGGAATGGTTGACATGCATAAGCTACTTTAGTCCAATCAAAATTATAAAAGAAAGTAACAAAAAAAATTTCTTTTTTTTAAAAAAATCATGGACTATAGGTTATATATAGAGACGCACAAACATGACGAATGGCCACAGGCAACCTGAAGCGCCTCGCCTTCTCTTATCTCCTCAACAAACTCCAAGCAACATTCGAACACCGAGCAAACAGCTGAGACCCTAGTGATGGAAACGAAGAACGCTGAATTAGTATTCGTCCCCTCCCCGGGGCTGAGCCACCTCGTCTCCACCGTGGAGATGGCCAAGCTCCTCCTCGACCGCGACGGCCGCCTCTCCATCACCGTACTCATCATGAAGCTTCCCACAGACCGCGCTGTCGATAGTTACACAAAAAATATCTCCTCAGATACGCGTTTACGGTTCATAAACCTCCCAACTGAAGACGATGCCTCTTTGTTCAAAATGTTTGATTTCATTGACAATCAAATCACTCATATTAGAGACATAGTCTCGAATCTGATCAAACAGCCATCTCTCCCCGGTTCTCAGCTGGCAGGCCTTGTGATCGACATGTTCTGCACTAAATTCATACAAGTCGCCGACGAGTTCAACATCCCGGCCTACGTTTTCTTCACTTCCGGTGCGGCTGCACTCGGCCTGTTTTACCATCTCGTCTCGCTTATGTTCGAGCAGAATGAAGATCTAGCAAAGTACAAATCCTCCGACATCGAATTGTCTGTCCCATGTTTCTCCAATCCTGTTCCAACAAAAGTGTTGCCTGCTATGATTGTAGATGAAGGTCCCAAGTCCACCGCCCTCTTGAGCAACTTCACGAGACTGACGGAGACGAAAGGGATTATGGTGAACACGTTCTACGAGCTTGAATCTTATGCGATTGAGTCTCTACAAGCTAACAGTAAGAAACAAAAAGTTTATCCAGTCGGCCCGATTTTGAACTCGAGCCATGATCAGTCGTTTGATGAAGATATCAAGAAATGGCTGGACGAACAGCCCGAAAACTCGGTTGTTTTCTTGTGCTTTGGGACTATGGGGAGTTTCGAGGAAGCCCAGGTGAAGGAAATCGCGTTGGCGCTGGAGAATAGTGGTAGCCGTTTCTTGTGGTCCTTACGAAAGCCGGGACAGAAGGGAGTGATTCAGTTGCCGACCGAGTATGAAAATTTTAATGAAGTGCTGCCAGAAGGGTTCTTGGAGAGGACTGAAGGGATTGGGAAAGTGATCGGATGGGCGCCGCAGGTGGCAGCGCTGTCCCACCCGGCAGTCGGGGGATTCGTGTCGCATTGTGGCTGGAACTCGACGTTGGAGAGCGTGTGGTTTGGCGTGCCAATGGCTACGTTTCCACTGTATGCTGAGCAGCAGCTGAATGCTTTTCAATTGGTTAAGGAGCTGGGGATGGCAGAGGCGATCAGGATAGACTACAAGAAGGACTTTAAGGGAGAAAGGCCGCCGGAAATTGTGGGGGCGGAGGAAATAGAGACGGCGATAAGGCGGCTGATGGCGGAGGAGGGGGGAAGTGGGGTGAGGCAGAAGGTGAAGGAGATGAAGAACAAGAGCAGGATGGCTTTAATGGAAGGTGGATCTTCTTATAATGCTCAGAAGCTCTTCATTGAAGATGTTATCGGAAATATTGCTAAGTGATTTCAGATCTACTTGCATTTGTGTACAACATGTTTGGAAATAATTGACAACATTATATTATAATTAAACACATTGCTAAGTGAGTTCAAGATGTGATCAAAAACATTGCTTAGGAATTTGAAGTTAGTTGCTTTTGTTGTAATTCAATAGTCTAAAGTTGTTCCCGCCGAAGAAAACACATAATGTTATTCATTTGTGAAAAGGAATTATGCCCGTTTGGAATGTTAACAAAATGGCTAAAATACATTTTTTATTTCGTAATTTATGTTAGTTGGTGTTTTCATTATTTAATTTTTTATGGTGACATTTTGGTCTTGTATTTTTTTTATTTTCAGAATTTCATTCATTTTTTTTTTTATCGGGAATTCACCATTCTCGCTAGAAAAATGCATATGTATCTTATGTGACCTTTTAAAATTGAAATTATTGTTCTTAGTGATTTCTTTGTCCTTTAACTTTCTAGTTATGATAGCATTTTTGTCATATGATTTTTTAATTTTTGCAATTTCAAGCATTTCTCCGTTGAAGTTCATCCTTCTCGTCAATTTAAAAGAGGGCAAAATGCTTTTTTGGTCCTATAAGACTATAACATTATTTGTTTTGGTACCACAACTTAGGTAGGTGGCTGTTTTAGTCCCATAAAATACGTTTTCAGCTTTTTTGGTCCCAATACATGACATTTTGGGACCAAAAAAACAGAAAAACGTGTTTTATGGGATTAAAACAGTCACCTATATATGAGACCAAAACCATTGGAAAACGTGTTTTATGGGATCAAAACAGCCACCTACTTAAGTTGTACATGATTTGTTGGGACCAGAAAAGCTGAAAAACGTATTTTATGGGACTAAAACAGCCACCTACCTAAGTTGTAGTACCAAAATAAATAATGTCCTAATCTTATAGGACCAAAAAAGCATTTTACCCATTTAAAAAATGTCAGACCAAAATGCTACTCTAAAAAATTAAATAGTGAGAAAATCAAATGACCCATGTTATGAGACCAAAAATGCATTTAACACTAAACAAAATTGTACTTTTCGTCTCATAGTACGGAGGATTTATACTTTTGATCCTTTGCAATTTTTTAGAAATTTCCAATATTTCAATTTTGTTACATTTAATTTCAAGAGCCACATTTTGCCAAAATATAATGGTCACGTGTAGAATACGTAATTTTACAATTTATTTGTTGATGGAAAGTGGCTCTTGACACTGAAGAAGTGAGAAGGTAAATTTTCTCAGTTCAATTTTTTTTTTTATAAATTCTCTCTTTTTTCCAATTATTTTCCTTTCGATCTGATAATAATTTTTTTTGGCATAGACAGAAGTGGAAATCTAAGCGGAGGATCCGACTCCTCGCAAAGTTTTGCTCGTTTTCCTACTTCCTTAATGGAACGATGTTGGTTTTTTTCGCTTTTTATCTACCTTCAATTCCTACGAGACATACTTGAGAATCTTCTTTACAAGAAATTTTAGCTCGGTCCCGGCTCAGTCAAATTTAAATTAATCATATGACAAGTGCAATATACTTGTTATGTGATTGGTTACGGTTTAAAAAAAAATGACCGACAAGCAAATGTATTATACTTACTATGTGATTGGTTTGGTTGGATAGAATCTTTCTTTTTCTACCTTTGGCCAAAGTACCAGCATAAGGAAGTAATCCTCATATTTCTAGGGCTCTTCACAGGAATTGGGAGTACAAATGTGCCTTAAGACCCAAGAGGGAGATCGAGTTTTTCCGAGGCATAATAATATATCTAAGTAAACAACCTACAAGTAATCTGGAATCTTTTTATCATACATTTAATTTAAATTTATCCCATCACTCAATTATCCCTATATCTGAAATAAACAAGGCTTAAGTTTTGTTTGAGAGCATAAATAATAGTATCGAGTTGTTAGTCCTCAAAATGTAAAATTAATGGACACTTTTAGTGAGAGGGGTGTGGGGTATCAATAATTGGATCTGCCTGTCTGAAAGTCTCCATAAAATGTTTTCTCTTTATTTTTTTAGGATTAAATATAGTTACCATTCCTAAAATATTCACTCCACATCAATTACCTCCTAAAGTATTAAAACTTTCAAAAAGAACCCTGACCTTCTAACTCCTTTCATTTTTAAGTTCAAAAAGTCGATTTTACCCTTATTAAAAATTGCTTTTTGAAAAAAAATATTAAAGGAATTTTTAAAATACCAAAACCACTTTTTTTTGAAATTTTATCTAATTCTAGTTTCACTGTTTATCGAGCTCTTTTAATTTTCGTAATCCTAAAGTACTTGGAGCTCATTTTATTTTACTTTTCCTTGTTTGTCAAACCAAATTAAAAATAAATTTATACATGCATACATATATATATATATTTATATATTTACTTAAACAAATATACAATTAATAAATCCGAAAGAGCTGATCATGAGCTAATAAGAAAATATACAATTATTATATGGTAATTATATAAATGTGGAAATTATATGAATGTATAAATTTATTTTTAACTTGATTTGACAAATAAGTGAAACTAAAATAAAATGAGCTTCAAATACGTTAGAATTATAAAAATAAAAAGAGCTTGATGAACAAGTGAAAATAGAATTAGATAAAACTTGAAAAAAGAGAGTGATTTTGGTGTTTTAAAAATTCCTTTAATTTTTTTTTCATAAATTAATTTTTAGTAAGGGTAAAATAGACTTTTTGAACTTCAAAATTAAAGGTGTTAGAAGGTCAAGGGGGGTTTTGAAGGTTTTCATATTTTAGGGGGGTAATTGATGTAGGGTGGATACTTAAGGGGTGGTAACTGTATTTAACCTATTTTTTTATTTTTTTTATTTTTTTTAAGATTGGACTGATTGTTGGGTGGGGATCCACCCGTGGAGAATTACAACAAATCTCCTAATTACTATTACAGCCCCAAAGATCAATTACAGAAATATATATAAAAAAAAAACCACTTACTAATGAATTACACAGAATACACAAAGTATAAATGCATGTTTTAACAAATACTAAAGCTCAGCGAGCCGAGATCCGAGGAGGGGGAACTCACGGCTACCAAGAAAGCCGACTCCCACAACTAGTTACTCAAACACCACCACAAAGGCCCTCGTCCACAAAGGACCACGATCCACAAAATATCTAAACACTACCACAAAGGTCTTTCCACAAAGGATTATAACTGCACGATTTTCACGAAGGAACTTATGGTTTTTTCGAGAATGGAATAGGGAGATAAAGGCTTTGTACTCACACTTGTTATATCTTACTCAAGAGGGATGAGGACCCTTTTTTACATTGGTGAGAAGGCAGAGGCAAGAAGGGGCGGTGGACCATGATTTTGATGTCTTCGAAATGGAGGAGAGAAAGTGGGAACCCAAGGAGATATTTTGAGAGGGAGAGAGAATGATGGCAGCTGCAGATTGCAAGGGTAAATGAGGGATCAGATTTTAGGTCAAAACAATAAGTATGAGGGACATAGGTCACACGGATTCTGGGCCGGGTCTGGTAGTGTAAATGGGCTTTGATGAGTTGGGTCAATTAGTGGTGGATTGAGCCATCCTTTGGTTGTGGGTTTAGGCCCGTGAGTTGGGCCTACTCGAATGAGTCATGGGCCAATAAATTCCAACAATCTCTACCTTGGACCAAGACCCAACCAGTACCAAGGTCGGATCTCGGCCATCAGCATAACCATGTTACTCCTGGGACGCTAAGAGGGTACCTGCAAAACAAATAAGCAAACTTGCATGTTTGGGTTAGTAAAGAATACAAAAATAAAAAGAGACATGTTCCACAGGACTGTATAATTAGTAGATTTTTCCTAGACTGTCTTCAATTATTGCATTGGCTTCTTCTTCATTATGGTTTTTATCCCTATTATCTCTTTTTGGTTTTCTACAGTCCTTAATATAATGTCCTTTGATACCGCAGTTATAGCATCTTCTTTCTTTAACTTTATCATCTTTGTTTTCATCATCCCTTGATCTAGACCTATGACTTCTTTGTTTGTAATCTGAGTTCTTATTCCTAGTTCTTCCCCTAACAAAATTTACCTCAAGTTGGTTTTGACTAGGTTTATTAGCCTTAATGTCCATCTCCTTGCTTTTCAAACCATTAATAACAGTCTCTAAATTAATCTGGTCCCTACCATACTTAATGGCAGCTTTGACATCACTGTAATCTTCTGGGATGGCATTTAGTAAAACTATGGGAGAATATTCATCAATGTTTTTTTATCTCCTGTCAACTTCATATCCTGAATTAACTTAGTAAATTCATCCAGATTCTCCTCTATGTTTTTAGACAGGTCTAGTCTATAACTAAAGAATTTTTCAAGTAAGAACAATTTACTAGGTAGGGAGTTTTCTGTATATAACTCTTCTAGCTTATCCCATAAGGCTTTAGCACTATCTTGCTTTCCTACTTTTCTTAGGACATTATCAGACATATTTAAAATGATAGACGATTAGGCATACTCATCAGTTTCAGTTCTTTTTACTTCAGAAATAATTTCAGCATACTTTCCATCAATGGCCTTAAAAAAAAATTGTTGAATTAAAATACCCTTCATCTTTTGTTGCTATATAGAAAAATCCGATTTTCCATCAAAAGGATGTAGGTTGTAATCAGCCATCACAAAACTTTAACGACAACAAATGCAGGTATAATAACGACAGTAAAGCGAACCTTCTCTACCTCAACTAGATACCCGACAACCTCTAGGGCTCGACCAAGTGAGGAATAGAGAAAGGGACTGGTCTCGGTCTTAAAATAATAGCAATATGCACAAAGCAGTATATAATATCAAAAATTTGCACTAAGCAATTATATATCAGAGTTAACAAGAATCACATAGGATAATATAATCACACTGAGCAGGATATATTCTAAACAATATGCACAAAGTAATTTTTTTTTTTTTTTTTTGCACAAAGCAGAAATATTTAATCGTGGAATTTGCACAAAGCAATAGAAATGTACCAAGTAGTAACAATAGCACTAAGCACTTAAATCAATTCCACTGAGGACAAAAAAATATATTAACAAATTTTGCACTTTAGCAAAATTACATCGAAACCGCACTAAGCAAAATTTTCAACAAAGATAAATTTCGCACTAAACGAGATTTAACCTCAAAAATTTGCACACAGCAAGATATATCACAGAACTGTGGCACTAAGCAGTATAGACAATAGTTGCACTTAGCATAATAGAATATGCACTAAGCCGAATCATTTGGTCTTTGGTTGATATGAACAGTGAATAGAAAATAATAATAATTAATGGAGCACAAAGCAATGTGGAATAATAGCAATAGCACTAAGCAGATATTTGCACAAAGCAGTACATAGTACTTGGACTGAAACTTTTGCGCTAATCAATACTGATCAGAGAAGTATTTGCACCAAAAATTATTAGCACTAAAGAGAGAGTGATGTATGCACTAAGCGGAATTCGTAACTAGGCTGAAACAAGAAATTTCCAAAAAAAAATTAGCACTAAGCCGAGCACACTCAGTAAAAAAATATAGCACAAAGCAATAAGAGTAGTAGGATCAGATGGCTCTTACCAAACCGTTGATGGCCAGTGAGAACCCAAAAGGATTTGATACCACTGTTGGGTAGAGATCCACCAGTGGAGAATTACAACAAATCTCCTAATTACTATTACAGCCCCAAAGATCAATTACAGAAATATGTATATATATATATAACCACTTACTAATGAAATATACAGAATACACAAAGTATAAATGCTTTAACAACTACTAAGGCTCAGCGAGCCGAGATCCGAGGATGGGGAACTCACGGCTACCAACAAAGCCGACTCCCACAATCGGTTAATAAAATACCACCACAAATGCCCTCGTCCATAAAGGACCACGATCCACAAAGGATCTAAACACTACCAGAAAGGTCTTTTCACAAAGGATTACAACTACACGATTTCCACGAAGGAACTTACTATTTTTCCGAGAATGGAGTAGGGAGATAAAGGCTTTGTACTCACACTTGTTATATCTCATACAAGAGGGATGAGGACCCTTTTATATGAGACATTGGTGAGAAGGCCGAGGCGAGAAGGGGCGGTTGACCATGATTCTGATGTCATCGAAATAGAGGAGAGAAAGTGAGAACCCAAGGAGACATTTTGAGAGAGAGAGAGAATGATGGCAGCGGCAGATTGCAAGGAGAAATGAGTGATCAGATTTTAGATCAAAACAATAAATATGAGGGACATGTCACACGGGTTTTGGGCCGAGTGGGGTAGTGTAAATGGGCTTTGATGGGTTGGGCCAATTAGTGATGGATTGAGCCATCCTTTGGTTGTGGGTTTAGGCCCGTGAGTTGAGCCTACCCAAATGGATCATGGGTCAATAAATTCCAACACTGGTGATCAGATAATATTATTTATTATAGCCATTACTTTTTCTTACATTTGTTTCTCTCATATTTCCCATCCTTTTCCTCTTTCTTTTTCTGCACTATTATAATTTTCCTTTACACTTGCATTTTCACCTTCACTACTCTTTCTCTTCTGATGATCAGTTCATAGTTGCAGAGCTCATGTCCCACTTGACAATCATAAAAATCTCACTTTACGATCTAATTGAGTTGGGGGGTTTTGGCAGTCCTTCATATAGAATTATTTACCTGTACAATCAAATAAATTTTAAAGTTCTATTGTTCTTCTTTTTTTTCTTTTTTTTTTTTTATCTCAAGGGCAAAAAGTTCTACTGTTCTTAATATATAAAATTTGTAGTTACAAATTACGTATTTTAAAGTCATAAATTAAAGTATTCTTACCAAATAAATTGAGAATATTTATTTTATGAGTTTCTCTCAGGTTATAAAATTAAATAATTCTACAATATAAACTATAAGTACCAACCATTGAATACTTTACTATGTTCCGACATATTACAACTTTATATTACTAACTAATTTAAATAAAAATATTTAATATTTCTAGATTTAATATGACTATTATTGTTCTTACCAATTTAACTTTTCATAACAATTTAAAATTTGTTACAAGAAAAATAATCCATTTGTCACAATCGAATTTATTCATGATTTGTTTAAGTTCACGCAACATTATTTTTCCTTTAGTCACGAAAGAATAATTTTTTTGGTAAGGAAAGTCAGATTCTTGGTACAAGTTAATAACTCATTACAAAAATTCAACTTTATTGTTACAACTAGTAAACTTTGTTATAAGAAAACTAATTCTTTTGCCAACTTATGCTTGTGTTACAATTATTTTATCAAAATAAATGTATTTTCTTGTATTAATAATTAGCAAAGATGTAAAAATATGAAATATAAATTATATCGTATCTAACAAATAAACACTTATACATGGTTATATATCTGTTCAAGAAGAATAAAATAAATAAAAAGAAACTTACTAATTTTGTTTTATGAATAAGATTGTGAAAAATGTCCTTTTTTTAATTATTGTTGTCATGTTAATAAATAAATATTAAAAGAACATTATTCAAAACAAGATAATATGATTATAAAAATATATTAGGATAAATTACAGCTACTTCCCATAAAGTTTGGCATAATTATAAATACCCCCTCGTTATTTGAGAAATTACAAATATCCCCCAGTTTTGTAACCGTCTAACAAATAAATCATTTTCATTCAATTTTATGGCTGAACTGACCAAAATACCTTTATGCACTGAATTATTTTTTATTTAATTTTTAATTTTTTTGGGACTACAATGCGCAAGGTGAGGTTTTTTATACAAATGAGTAATAACGCAATTTGCATTGACTGATTTTTTTTACAAATTTAATAAAAAAATTAAGGGCAAAATGGTCAATTTCAGACTTTTAAATAAAAATTACAAACCTCAGGAGGGTATTTGTAATTATGCCAAACCTCAAGAAATGTGGTTGTAATTTACCTAATATATTATAACAATACGATCTATTTTAAGTTCTTGCACTGATCATTTGCATACAAAATAAAACAAGATTAACAATAATAAAAAAATAGTTAACTAATGGATTTTACTTACATATTTATACATATATATATTATGTACCAATAAAAGATATCGTAATTATTATTATTGTTTTGAAAATTAATTTTTGTATTATCAAAATTTTTATATAAACATATGAACAAATATATTATTATTATTATTATTATTATTATTATTATTATTATTATTATTATTATTATGGTCAATCCCAGTCTTGCGGTCTACGTAAACCAAAAAAAAAAAAAAAATCAAATATAATTGTTAAAATGTGATTATTTTTTTACTAGCCTAAAATCAATCCAACTAACTCATAGCCCATTAATTGCGGTACAATCTGGATTGAATCAATGGGTTGGGACAACCGAACAATTCTATTGAACACGCCAAATATGATTGATCAATACTGGAGTAGAAGATGTTTAGATCAGTTTCATAATCGGTTAGCGGTTTACTCAGTTAAATTGGACCGATTTGGTCTAGCTAGATTTCAAAACACTTTATACAGACAGGGCACATAATATAATAATCATGATCGATTGGTAATAATTTCAGGTACTGAGATTGGGTTGGATCCGACTTAGATAACTAACTAGACAAAATCATGTTGATCCTTATCTATTTAAAAATTTATAATGGTTAGTAGTAATTTTGACACACATATGCAATTTCTATAAATATTATTAAAAATAAAATATTTTATAAAATTTTATTATTTAATAAAGTATATACAAAATAATAAGTTAATATTAAAATTATAAGAAAATACTATGATAAAAAAGATGAATTAAAATTTAAAAAAAAATAGCTATAAACAATAATAGGAGAGTGAAAAGTTAGATACAAAAAAATTAAAAGTAAAACAAAAAAAAAAGATCAAAAATGGGAGAAACACCAAAGAGGTGCTCTCCCTTAATATATAGTATAGATTCTTCTATATACTTTAATTGGGTAAGTATCATTTTTTTGTCCTACAACTAAGCCACTTTTTTTTTTTTAATTAAATCACCCGAGGGTGGGGGGAGTTTTTTAGGATCCCCTTCCCTTCTCTATTAATTAAAAAAGGCCAAGGAATATACGACAGGGAGCACTAACTCCCTAATATAACCTAGGAAAGCATAAATAAGGAGTATTACTCCCTTACAATCAAGCCAACAAAAATTAAGGAAAGCATAAATAAAGAGTACTACTCACTAACAATGCAATTACGCCACTTACTTGTATTTAGTTCCTCAAATTTCACAGTCATCACTTTTGGTCTCCAACGTTTGAAGATTCAATCAAATGTGTTCCTCGTCTTTGATATTCTGTTAAAAACTAAATGTGACGATTGTGAAACTTGAGGGATTAAATATGACAAGTGGCGTAGTTAGAGGACTAAAAATGATAGGGTAAATTACATCTACCTCGATATTATGGAAATATTGGGTTCAAAATTCATTGAGAACGTGTGTGAGTGGGTGTGTGCATGGGATAAAAAAAAAAAAAAAAACACTATGCAGGCCCATGCCGACATTCATGGGAAAACTGCGATTTTGATCCTACAACTATAAGGTTGGGATGTGGTATTTTTTGTCTTCTCCGATTTTAAATTTGTACGTGAGGATTATAATTAAAAAAAGAATTAAATGGAATTTTCATCCTGTATTTTTAGCATTTTGGCGTTTTAGTCTTTTATCTTTCTACGGTAGCAAATAGGTCCTATAACTTTTTAATTTTTCACAATTTTGGTCCTTTCGTTGCCGGAGTTTGCAAGTTTTGGCCGGAAATTTTTTTAATTTGGGGCTTTTCTTCCCATTGGTCAATTTAATGGACCAAAATCACGAAAAATTAAAAGTTACAGGACTTATTTGTTACTTTAGAAATATAAAGGACTAAAATGCCAAAATATAAAAGATACAGGACGAAAATATTGTTCCATGCTGGCAGGAATTGACCAATGAGAAGAAAAGCCCCAAATTAAAAAAAAATAATTCCGGCAACATTTCCAAACTCCCGTGACTGAAGGACCAAAATCGCGAAAAATTAAAAAGTTACAGGACTTATTTGCTACCCTAAAGAGATAAAGAACTAAAATACAAAAGATACGAGACGAAAAATATATTAAACCCTTAAAAAAAATAGCACATAAAATCCAAACGCTGCTAGAAAATACGAAACTCGCATGTAATTAGCACATGTTTGGGACGTGATCTTTCTAATTGAGACGTTTTTTTTTAAAGTTTTCAGTAGATTTTATTGATGTGGAAATTTTTAATGAATTTAGACTAAATATGCTAATTTCTCTTTTTAATTGTAATCCTCAATTGTAACTTTAGGATCATTAAGGATCAAGAGTGATGATCACCTTAGAGTCAAATGGCAACATGTCACATCCTCAGAATTTATTGCAAAATTAAAATCCTCAAATAAGGGATCCCACGCTAAATATGTGTTAATTTTTAGTTCGATAACATCTAAACTAAATATGCTAATTCGAAATAAAAAAGGACCAAAAGTGTGACCAAAATATAATTATAGGATTAAAATTTTAATTTGACCCCTTACTATCAAGTGTAACGTGCAAATCTGGGCAACTGGACCTGATGACATTCCAAGGGCTAAGAACTGGCGTGTATGGGAGTCAGATGAAAAAGAGAGTGAACACGTGACTAAGGTTGAGAAGTGTTCCAAGGAGTAAGGACAAGAGATGTATGTATTCCCACCTGTCACGTGCAAGTAGTAATAATTTATCAATTCAAGAGAGGTTGGTTCAAGTATGTAATCAGGGTTTATGTTCATGAATTTCTTATATATATGGAGCAAATGCATAAAAAGCCTATCATCTAGACATATTAGATTAATCTTTTTATTAACAATAGTTAATGATAATTATTTTAACATCTTCCAAGATCAATATCTTTAAAAAAAAAAAGAGAAAAACTGTAATGAAGTGACGTAATTTTGATAGTAAAAATTTGAAATTTGTAATTTAAATGGTATGTTCTAATAGTTAAGGTTGAGGTTTCATGAACATTTGTTGTTATGAGTTCGAGTCCTATTGAATGTGTGGGTGTTTCTCACTTTATGTGAGTTAATTTATTGTAATTTATTATTTTATAATTCTTAATTATATTAATGTATTGTTCTATTACGTTCCATTTCTCGAAATTAATCATGTAAGTACCATAAAAAGGGATAATTACACCTTCCTCCCCGAAGGTCTGGTGTAATTACACGTAGTCTCCCTGTGGCTTGACAAATTACATCTAGTAGTCGTGAAGTTTGCTTATATCTAACAAATAAGTATTCCATTTAATCAAAATTTACCGAATTTATTGATATTAGCAAAAAAAAAAAAATTGAATGCAAATCAATATTTACTATTGATTAACTTCTTACTAATTTATTGTAGGTCAAATAATCTTTTTATGGTCAAACTAATCTTATACATTTTCACACGTAAATGCATATAAAGAGGTATGTCTTCAACGTTATAAAGGTAGTTCAATCAAAAAAGATTTGTTTGACTTGCAATGAATCAGTAATAAATCAATTGATTCATTCAGTTTTTTTTTTTTGTTAATATCTATGAATTCAGTAAATTTTGACTAATAGATTAACCTATTTGTTAGACGTAAACAAACTTTAAGAATATTAAATGTAACTTTCCAAACCACAAAAAATCTACCTGTAATTCTACCGTATCCCAGAAAATGAGAGTGTAATTATCCCTTATTAAAAGAGAAGGGAGAGTAGTATAATTAACCCTATTTTCATTGATGCAAAACCTATTTAGTCCACAGGTAGGTAATTGGTTGATGAACCCCCCATACTGGTGAAGTAATTTTATCAACAGGCATCGGAAAAGAAACTTTCATTCATCTCCCTAAAATATATATATATATATATATTTAATTTTAGTTAATAGTTATTAATCATAATTTTTAGTTATAGTTATTAAAATTATAATTAATAATAAGTTTTTTTTCCTAGCGCTTGCTAACATAATTTTTCTTTTTTCTTTTTTTTAATTTAGTGACATAATTTTCCTTGTTTGCATCAATACTCAGTTGGCAAATTGCTAAACGTCTGATCTAATCGATGGAAAATTCTCAGCGCCTTCAGAACCTTCCAAATGGCAAGTGATATCAAAATAGATGACGAGGAATATTCCATATCGAATCCACCTTAAGAACCATGGAATGTTGTAGAGAAATGACCTGTCAAATGACTTTTGTTTCCCATACATAGATAAAATATTGGGTTGATTGTAATTTTCGTTCTGTAATTATAAGTATTTAATGTTTTGGTTCTTTAAATTTTTAGGATAACAAAATAGTCTTTTAACTTTTTCATTTTCGCGATTTTCGTCCTCCGGTCGCCGGATTTTTTAAAACTCGCCGAAATAATGGCATGCGATTCACACGTGAGGCTTTTAAACTCGCCGAAAGAAGGGACAATGCATGAATGTGGTATCACTCAAGAAGAAATCAACCTCATCGCGTGTCATTATTCTGGCAAGTTTTAAAAAATTCAGCGATCAGAGGATAAAAATCGCGAAAATTGAATAGTTAAAGGACTATTTTGCTATCCTAAAAACTTAAAGGACCAAAACACAAAATACCTATAATTATAGGATGAAAATTGCAATTAACTAAAAAATTAAAGGACTATTTTGCTACCCTAAAAATTTAAAGAACTAAAACGCCAAATACCTATAATTACAGGACGAAAATTGCAATAAATCCTAAAATATTATATGAGAATTTTACCACGGGACAAATGTAATGGTACTCCTGTAATTTACACTGATTTTTGTTTACTATACGAATTGATTTTAAAATTTAATTTCAAAACTTTAAAATTTTGACAATTTAAGGATTTTATGCCAAGTTTGTCAAAAATTGCATCAGATTTACACATGACATAATTAAATTAGGAATTCCGGTGAATTTGGCTTGAGCACTTGTCCTAAAATTGTAAAAAGAAAAATATAAAGGATAAATTACAGTCACCTCCCCTGAGATTTGGCATAACTACGAATACCCACTCGTTATTTGAAAAATTATAAATACCCCCGAGATTTGTAATTTTTAATCAAAGGCCTGAAATTGATCATTTTGCCCTTGAATTTTTAGTTAAATTTGTAGAAAAATCAACCGAGGTAAATTACATTATTGTTACTCTGTGTAAAAAACTTAAGAAATATCTCTCTGCGCATTGTAGTTCAAAAAAATTCAAAAAAAATTTAAGAATAATTCTGTTTGCATAAGGACATTTTAGTCAGTTCACCCATGAAAATGGATGGAAATGGGTTATTTCTTAGACGGTTACAAACCTCAAGGAGTGATTTGTAATTTTTCAAACAAACGAGGGGGTATTTGTAATTATGTCAAACCTTATGGGAGGTAACTGTAATTTGCCCTAATATAAATTACAAGACTAAATTATGAAATTTGATTTCAAGAAGACCAAAATTGCTAAATATATTTTATTTTGTAAAATAGATTTTTATAAAAGTATGTCTCTTTGTAAATTTTTTCTTTTAAAATTTATGTTAAATATAATTTACTACTCTTAAAATATTAAATAAAATTAAGTTTAATTAGTTATTTTGTCTAACACATTTTTATGTATTTTATCAACTAGAACTACCAAAATATAGTAATTTATATGTAACAATGACAGCCACTAATATTATGTGCAACGTGAAGACACAATAGTCATTGACAGCAAAGCAGTGACGCCAGAATTCCATTCTTGGTGGCCAAGAATATTTACAATGTTTTATTTTCATTTTTCGATTTGGCACACAAAATAATGCCTAACTTTGTCACTCAGCATTCTTCTAGATTAAAGTGACGATGACTCTCCACTAACTACTAATATCTATTCTTAATTCAGAATAATTAAATGAGTCTATAATCTTTTACTCGAGTAGTAAAATTAAGATTTCATAATTTCTTTCGGATTCGATGTAGATATTTAGTCTATTTAACTTTAATAGTAGTATATATATTATTTTTTTATTTATTTTAAATTTATCGTGTTAATTTTGAAATATTATATATTATGTATTGAACGTTATAATAATATTATATTGGTTGATTTAAAACTATCGAAGTCTATTAAAAAAATAATAAAAAAATTAAAAAGGCTAAATTGCTTTTTCTTTTAATTCCTGAAAGGAGGGTGTTTCTTGTTTTTAGTCCCATAATTTACTTTTTTCTTTCTTTTTTTCGTTTTTTGCCCCCAAAATTGCTTTTTTATTAAGACTTTTGAGAGTAATTTTAAAATTTTCTTTGATGAAAAAAATATTTTTAAGACTAACTTTACAAATTTCTTAATGATTTTGGTATCAAAAGAAACTTATAAAATCATGGAATCAAAAAAGCAAATCCCCTTATTTGTGCATGGGATAAAAAAAGCGATTTAGCCAATAAAAAAATCCATATAATATACAGTTTAATTTCTGACATGAACTCAGCTGATTAAATAAAAATTAATTATGTAGTGGACGAATGGAACATTATATGTTCGTTCATTTTTGTATGTACGATATGTATATCATATATATATAATGTTGATATCTACTATAGTTACATATAGATATGACATAACTAGGAAAAAAAAAATTATTTTTGGCTACACTATAGTTAAAAATTATGGTAAATAATTATTATTAATTACGGTTGAACAAAATCAATGAAAGAAACTAGTTTTTCCACCATGAAAAATTTATTTGCCACAGCTAGAGCCGTGATAAAAATATTTGTCATGATTTTTAGCAATGACATATGTTTTAGCCACATTTGCAATAATTACAACCAATAAGAGATGCATAGTCATGATCAATAACTATTTACTACAATTATTTATTATTAACTATGGTAATTGACCATACTTATTTTGTATTTCTTGTAGTGTGTTTTAACTTGAAAATTTAGAAGTTCATATTAACATGTTTGGTGGGAAAATTCAAATTTGCAACATCAAAGATCAATTGTGGCAGATTGTACCACTTTCGGTGAAATTTGTCCTTAGTATTTGGACTGTTTTGAATTACTGTCTTTGATACTATCGATTCTTTTTTCCACAGGACCAGAAATATAAATTCCTTAATTTTAGAGGACCAAATTGCAATTAAACCATCTCCCATGTATATTATTACACGCCTGAGTATATATGTCCCGTTGTTGTAATCTCAAGAACCACTAAAACTCGTGTAATATTTCTCTTTCCCTTTGAATTCCTGCAAAAATTCAGCATCGGAAAACATGTCGGAAGACCAAAAAGTAACCAGCCTAGTCTTCATTCCTTTCCCAATCATGAGTCATCTGGCAACGGCGGTAAAGACAGCGAAGCTGCTGGCCGACAGAGACGACCGCCTCTCAATCACAGTCCTCGCGATGAAGCTGCCGATTGACACACTGATCAGTTCTTACACCAAGAACTCGCCTGACGCCCGGGTAAAAATTGTCGAACTGCCCGAAGACGAGCCCACGTTTTCAGAGCTGATGAAATCTTCCAAGAACTTCTTCTTTCGGTACATCGAGAGCCAGAAAGACACTGTCAGGGACGCTGTGGTTGAAATCACGAAGAGTTCGCGATCGAGTAGGATTGCAGGAATTGTAATCGACATGTTCTGCACACCCATGATTGATGTCGCCAACGAGCTTGGCGTCCCGACATACATGTTCTTCAGTTCGGGTTCCGCAACGCTCGGGCTCATGTTCCATCTCCAGAGTCTGAGAGATGACAGTAATGTGGACGTGATGGAGTACCAGGATTCAGATGCTGAGATATCTGTACCGACATTCGTCAACCCCGTTCCTGCTACGGTGTGGCCGTCTCCGGTGTTCGATAAGGACAGTGGTTTCCTTGACTTTGCCAGAAGGTTCAGAGAGACCAAAGGGATTATGGTGAACACGTTTCTTGAGTTCGAAACCCACCAGATTAGGTCACTCTCTGACGATAAGAAAATCCCACCAGTTTACCCTGTCGGGCCGATACTTCAAGCTGATGCGGACGAAACTGATCAGGAAAAGCAAAAGCACGGGGAAATCATGGGGTGGCTCGACAGGCAACCCGATTTATCTGTTGTGTTTCTTTGCTTTGGTACCCATGGATGTTTGGATGGTGACCAGGTGAAGGAGATTGCTGTGGCCCTGGAAAACAGTGGAGATCGGTTTCTGTGGTCCCTGAGAAAGCCACCTCCAGAAGAAAAGATTGTGTTTCTAGGGGATTATGAAAATCCTGAAGAAGTGTTACCAAAAGGGTTCTTGGAACGAACTAGAGAGATAGGGAAAGTGATCGGGTGGGCGCCTCAAATGGCGGTGTTATCTCATCCCGCGGTGGGTGGGTTTGTGTCTCACTGTGGGTGGAACTCGACGTTAGAAAGCGTGTGGTGTGGGGTGCCAATGGCCGTGTGGCCATTGTCTGCAGAGCAGCAACTCAATGCGTTCCTATTGGTGAAGGAGTTTGAAATGGCAGTTGCGATTAAAATGGACTATAAGAAGGATAGTAATGTGATTGTGGGCGTTGAGACAATAGAGAAAGCAATTAGTCAGCTGATGGATCGGGAGAATGAGATTCGAGTTAAGATTAGAGCACTGAAAGAGAAAAGTAGAATGGCCCTGATCGAAGGAGGGTCATCGTATAATTACTTAAAACGTTTCGTTGACAATGTCATAAATAACGTTTCTTGAAATGGTACTTGTGTTAGCTTTAGATGAGCACCAGGGCAATACATCTACCTTGTACCATCACGTCTATTTTCCTCCCATAAGACTAATTTGAGTTATTTTACACCAATTTAGATCCTAAGTTTTGGCATTATCGAGAACACTAGAAATGAAGGCAATACGAAACTAAAGAATTCTTTTACAAATGAATCTTGTTTCATACATGTAGTTGATGATCTAATTAATTCGACACCGTATCGAGTTTGAATAGAGAGTGAACATTTGAACAAGGTCGAGATTCGTGTTCAACCGATACAAAGCGACGTGTATATTCCCGACGGTCACGTGCAAGTGGTAATAATTGGAGAATGTAATCATGCTTCAGCTTTATGATTTTATTGCGAATATTTCATCTTTATTCTAACTAATACCACTAAGCGATGTTTGATGATGATTGATATATAATACATGGAGCAAATACATAAGAGTCTACCTTTTCTCGGACAATCCAATTAATGTATATCAATTATGTAACGAGGGTATTATAAGTATTTATTTTATAAAATCCTCAATCGTTCTTGTGGATTTTTTTGTGAATTTTTGTGGGAAAGACTAAAATTTCCATAAAATTATAAATTGTAAGGCTAAAATTGTCAGTACATTAATTATTTGAAAGACAAAGATCGCCGTCTCCTACAACATACATGATTAAAATTGTAATTTTACCTGATATAATATTATCAATAACACAATAGATATAATTATGTATGGATAAATTATAACCACATTTCTTAAGATTTGACATAATTACAAGTATCTTATTATCGTTTGAAAAATTACGAGTACACCCCCCCTTACGTTAACGTCCGTCTAACAACGAGTTCATTCCATTAGACGCCGTTATTCCGTCCAATTTTAAATGGTGACTGCTAAAAATGTCCTTTTAAATTATAAATTATACTTTTATATATTTTTTAGAATTTTCCAAAATATTTTATAGATTAATATTCTCTATGAATTATATTTTACCCACCCTTCGAATTTTTTTTTGTATTTCTTCAAATAATTTTTTTTGAAAAAAAATAAAATTCAATAAGGGTAAAGTAGTACTTTTCATATAGACTATATAATTATTTTTTATTTGAAAAGAGTATTTATAAGTTTTCAAACAATAAGGATATATTTGTAATCATATCAGCCCTCATGATAGGTGTAATTTAACCTATATGTATAATATAGTTTCTTTGGGTTAAATGCACTTTGCCCCCTAATTTATTATTAAGGTAGCATTTACCCCCTCCCCAAACTAACAAATGTAATATTTGGACCCCTAAAACTAATATTTGGACAATATTGTCCTTATTTTATATATATTTGTAGTTAAAAGGATTTTTTTTTAACATTTAACATTTTAAATTCAATTAAAATTTTCTTAATTAGAAAAAAAATATATTTTAATGACAAAAAATTAAAATATAATTAGTAGTTAAATAGTTCAAATTTTATTACATTCGCATACTCAAAGTTAAGTAAATAAATAGTAATTAATAAATACACAAATACTTTCATGTAAATGACTTTTGAAAAAGTAAAATAATAAGTTAATATATATAATAGATACACAACAAATATAATATCTCAACAACTCTTATATACTTTTGAATATATGCTTAACCAAAAGTTAACCACATTAGAAAAATAAATAAACAAATATATTTTATCATATTTTTCAAAGAAAATATTTTTAATAAATGAATATGTAATTACTCTTTATATCTAAAAAATTAAATAATTAATAATTTATTATTACCAAACTAATAAAATCTATTACATGAACATTTTTGGTGTACTTATCATATATAGTCATTCATTCGTTAACTTTAATTATGTAAAATGTAATAAAATTTGAATTATTCAGCTTATTAATTATATTTAATTTATTATAATTAAAATATATTTATTAATTTAAAAGAATAAGTACTATATTTGATCCGGGTTGCTCACCTCGATCATGAGTGTTCACCCGGTTGAGTATCCTTATGTGCAATCTGGCAGACTCCCCAAACTAGTAACCTGAAAAGAAACAAGCACGTTAGGTTAGCCGGGAGCGTCCCCGGCGTAGATCGTCCGATGCTTAAGTCAGACTCTGGTCGAAATGGTAATATGGCGATCAAGTAAAATATATGGTCGAATATCACTAGAAATAAGTTACTATAAATGTTGTGGGGTAGGTGTATTTATAGCACCAAATATATGTATTTGCCTGATACACGTGACGTCATCTCTAATCTTGAGTTGTCTCCTTATTAAGGATCTAGATTTTGGACACCTGACACAAAATGCGATCCGGGTCGCATGTTCGGGTCAAATTGCATGACCCGACCCGCGAGCTTGTGCGCAGATCACACCCTATCATTGTTAAAAATAATTAAGGGAAAAGTACATTAACCCTTAATTTAATATAGTGGGGCATAATTCAAATCGGATTTTTTCGCTGATCTAGAACGTGGTTTTCTCCGAGAACTGTATATAGGGAATCCCGCAGAAAATGTTAAAATTGACAGCAAATCCATGACATCACCTCCCATTCTTGTCTTCCACGAATCCTAATATGAGGGACTGTTTTAAATCCAGGCCTTCTAGCTTTTCCAACACACCCCCCTGTTCTTGTCAAACTTCCGTTTCTCAAAGTGAGCAAAAATGAGTGGAAAAATCAAACTAGAACTTGTGTTCATACCTTCTCCAGGAAGAGGGCACTTACTAGCAACAGTGGAGATGGCAAAACAGCTAATCGACAGAGACGAACGCCTCTCCATCACTGTGCTCGTTATCAAGCCCTCTTTCGACCCGAAGAGCAGCGCTCATTCCTATTCCCCGGAATCCAATTCCAGGATGCGTTTCATAGACATTACAGAGGTCAACTCCCTGTCGATGCCGATGAACTCCCCGTTGACGTTTTACAATAAATTCATCGAGAACCATAAGGATCCTGTCAGAAAATCAGTGACTAAAATAGTCCAAGATTTCGGTCCAAACTGTGAGCTCGGCGGATTTGTGATCGACATGCTTTGCACTGCCATGATCGACGTGGCCAACGAGTTTAGCGTTCCGACCTACTTGTTTTTCACGTCGGGGGCTTCAGCGCTGGGGCTTATGTTCCATTTCCAGGGCCTGAGAGACTTTCAAAATCAAGACGTGAATGTGTACGAGAACTCAATCGAGGAGTTGTCCATTCCGTCGTACAAACTCCCTGTCCCTGCCAAGTTATTGCCTGCTTTAATGTTTGACAAGGGCAGCGCGATGTTTCTCAATCACACCAAGAGATTCAGAGAAACCAAGGGAATCGTTGTAAACACTTTCCTGGAATTAGAATCCCACGCGATGAAGTCCCTTTCCGAGGACGACAACATCCCACCAGTTTACTCGGTCGGACCAATACTTAGTTCAGAAGACGGAAATGATCGTAACCCGAAGTATGACGAGATCATGAAGTGGCTTGATGAGCAGCCTGATTCGTCAGTGGTCTTTCTCTGCTTCGGGAGCAGGGGATGTTTCGATGACGAAAACCAGGTGAAGGAAATTGCGGTGGCGCTCGAACGGAGTGGTCACCGATTTTTATGGTCCCTGAGGAAGCCTGCTACTGAGCACAAATTTAGGACTCCAGGTGACTACGATAATCCTGAAGAAGTATTACCAGAAGGGTTCCTGGAACGTAATTCGGGGATTGGGAAGGTGATCGGGTGGGCGCCTCAAATTGCCGTCTTGTCCCACCGTGCTGTGGGAGGTTTCGTATCCCATTGCGGATGGAACTCGACACTGGAAAGCATGTGGTGCGGCGTGCCCATGGCGGTGTGGCCGTTGTCGGCTGAGCAGCAGATGAATGCTTTCCTGTTGGTGAAGGATTTGGGAGTGGCAGTGGAGATAAGGATGGACTATCGGAGGGATTTGATGGGTGGTAGCAATATGATTGTAAAAGCTGAGGAGATAGAGAATGGAATCAGGCGCCTGATGCAGCCCCAGAGTGAGATTCGAGTCCATGTTGAAGCAATGAAGTTGATGAGTAGGATGGCGTTGGCGGAAAATGGGTCATCCTTCGACTTCGTTGGACGCTTCATAGAAAATGTAGTGAAAAATATGTCATGACTACGTGACTTGTAAGAAAATATTACTTTGTGATGTAAAACTCTAGCCATGATCGACTTGATTAAAATTGAACCCATATATGATAACTATAATATATTTATTATATTATTGGTGTACAAATTAAAAAAGTAACCAATCACATAATAAATATATTTTATTTGCTCTATAATTGATTTAATTCGATCAAACCTGATTCGAATAAGAAATTTTTCTTTGTGACAACAATTTCTTGTGTACACTGATTGTATTTTCCGTTGTCGATCTCCTTTAGTTTTGACTAGGGTGTGTGGCACAATTTTTTGAGCATGCACTTAAAAAACTAAAATTTAATTGTTATTTTTTATTATACTAGTCGTTGTTGTAAGCGGTTCTCATGATTATGTGAAAAAGAAACGTGATGTGAGGGAAGGAGAAAAAAGAAAACGTGGAATGAGTTGAGAAGAAAAAAATAAATTGTAATTGTGTGTTTATTAAAAAATATTAAAGTCTGTTCGAAGAAAAAGAGTGGTATTTAAGGTGAGAGAGAAAAAAATATTAAAATTTTTATTCTGATCATTTTTTTATGGGAATAAATAAATTAAAGGATAAACTAAGATATTCAAAAGTTGGTATGGCATTTTTTTTTAAAATATTAAAAAAAGGGGGGAGAGAAGGAAGTTATAAGTTTAATAAGTTAAAAGTACATGGAAGATGAGAAAGTGAGAAAGTTGAAAGTTAAGAAAATATATAGAATAATATGATATTTGGTGAAATGATTGTAAAAATTAAAAATTTGAAAAAATGATAGATCAAAGATGTGACACACTAAAAAGTAATCTCCCTTAATAATAAAATATAAATAACGATGGTTGGATGGGTTAAGCGGATTAGATGTATTGTTGATCTCGTAATTTAGGTCATTTAACGTTTTCGTCTTTAAAATTTTTAGGATAGTATTTTGTCATGCATCTTTTTAATTTTCGTGATTTTAGTTTTTTTGTTTGCCGGAGTTCACCTCCATCGGCAAGAAGGGTGAGCTCTGGCAAAAAAAGAACTGGAATCGCGAAAATTAAAAAGATGTAAGACCAAAATGCTACTCTAGAAAGTTAAAGGACAAAAATGCTGGTAGAATTGCGTCAATAGGAGCCAAAGCCCCAATTTTAAAATGTCACGTGAACGACATGTGCATTTTTTTCAGCGAGAAGTATAAACTTTAGTGAAAAAATAACTAAAATCATGAAAATTTAAAAAATATAAGATCAAAATGTTATCTTAGAAAGTTAAAGGACAACACTAGAGAAAATTTAACATTTAATCATGGTCAATTTCCATGGTTAAAAATAAATAGTCATGGTAAATAGTCGTTCACCACGGCCATGCAACAGTTGTTGGCCGTGGTTTTTATGAGTGTGGCCAAAACATTTGCCATGACTCATGGCTAAAAGTCATGTTAAAAATATTTGCTATAATTCATAACCGCAGCAAAAATAATTTTCACGGTAGATAACCTGAGTATTTGCAACAGTTTCTGTTTAATCATGATTAATAATTGTTATTACCATGATTTTAGTTTATAGCAAATTAAAATCGTAGCAAAGAAAAAAAATAAATTCTAGTGTGAAAACACCAAATAATTTAAATTACGTGAGCAAAAATGCATCTAACCCTAGATTAAGCGAACGATGGATTTTTCAATACTATAATGTATTTGCCTAGGTTCAAACCCATAAAAATTGGAGTGAAGGATCTTTTGTGGCGCTTTTTTTTTTTTTTTTTTTCATATTGATATCACATTTATATATATAATTACAATTTTTCATAATAAGTAGAATTAGTGTTAAACTTTTTATAATAGTCAATTTTTCTCATAATTTAACAGTGGTGTGCAAAAATGTCACACTGTTAAATTGTTTATGGGATGGTCAAGTGTTATGCACGTGACGTTAAGTGCAGCTCATCAATCATTGATCCCACCTTTAAATTATAATTTTAGCCCTGTATTATAGGAAGTTTTTGCAATATTAGTGTCATACTTATCAAAATAATAAAAAATTGTAACATAACTTAATGGATAGGGGTTATTGCAATTTTGGTCCTGTATCTTTAGGGGGTTGGCAATTTTAGTCCTCTAACTTTGGGTATGGAGATTTTGGTCCTGTATCTTTCACATGTTCGCAGTTTTGGTCCTTTAGCCCATTTTATGATCATTGAGCCCTTTCGATGAAAAAAGCTCCATAGTCCAGCACCTGCTCTTAGTAAGGCCCAATGCTTCCGAAATAAAATTAAGCCTTTATAAATTCATACCTGGTTTTGACTGCCTTGCCACCGGGTATTTCAAGTCTTCGATTTTACGACTCTTTTCCAACCACACTACCGCAGTAGATGGTTTGCAGGTACTTAGCTCCTACAGCAACAAACAGCACAACCCTATTTCGTTTCCTACCTTAAGGCGTAAAAGTATTCAAGAATAGAGACTTACTACGATTTTGGATAAACAAATTGAACAAAAGCCTTTACTTTATTGAAGAAATACTTGGAATATTACATAGATATTTTATTCCTCTATCGGAGGAGAAAAATATTTAGCCTCTCATGGATAAGAGGACTTGACTCATTGGGGATAACCCCATACACTGGATATGTTAACACTTAGAGAATTTAAAGACACAATTTACTTTCCTGAAGAGTTGGAGAAGTTTTCTGATGTCCCCCATCTGCTTCCTAGCTCTCTTACTTATAATAGCCCGCGGACTTCAAACTCGAACTTCATTCTTGCTTTGGATGTCGTCACTACGTTCGTCAGCCCTTTTGTCTTTCTACTTTCGAACTGTGGTCATCATGGCTTGTTGGCCATGTGTTCTCCAGTTGGTGCTTCATGTCTTGTCTGACTGTTGGTTTTTTTGTCGTCTTTTGCCAACAGTCTTTTCCTTGCTCTTTTACATTTTGAGATTTATATCTATTTTTGCAAAAATCCTTTCTTTTACCCTTTTCTGGTTTCGGTTCGGGTTTATTTTGGGTTACCCGAATCCTTGTCCTGAACATGGGATTTTCTTCACAGTAAGGGCATACATGGTTATGCCATTTCCCAACGTGCATCATGTTGTAGGCCTTCTTTCTTGTGGCCTCTGTCGCTGGTAGCTTATTTTCCAAAATAAGCATTCGTTTCTTTTCAAATAAGCTCTCCGCGAACCTGTACTTTTTTCCGTCATGGAGTTCAACAAGAATGATACATTTAATTTATTGAAGAATATTTTAAATGGATACTTGACTTTATCCATCTCTGTGAGACAGACCCAATAACCCCAAGCTCTTCTGGTGGATATGTCATCTTCACTGAGGGAAGATACCAGGGGAGCTTCTCCTATGGCAGCCTTCAGTTTGTTAAATGCTACCATGTCAGGTCTCTGCATTTGGATGAAATGGAATGCTGGATGAGACCCATTTCCTGCGATTTCTGGATCTATGGAAATGAACTCCTGTTCTCTAATTGCAGGTTTAGAGCCCTACTCTCTTAATTCTCGGGCTATCACCGAAGATGATTCCTTTCGAATTGGTTCCAGTAAGTCGTCCCATAACGAGCTTGCAGCAAGTTTAGTACTCCTGATGGCGCTCTGGACAGTGTCTAGATCATTTCGTTGGACTTGGCCAGCTATTTGGGCTTTAACTGTTAGCTGTCCAAACCTCTTATCAATCTCCTTAAGGTCTCCCCAAGGTGTCTGAGCCTGATGATGACGGAGTCTGCTTCAGCTGCCTCCATCTCTTGTTAAGAAATCTGCAAGAATATTTCATGAGATTTGATAACGACAATATTATAACAATAATATTGGCATTCTGCTTGCCATCTAATAATACTATCTTTTTCAATCTTTGATTCAAGTTTATTTTTTAAGAAAGCCTTAACATTCGTATTATCAACTTTTAATATAAATTCTTTGGCTAGTAAGAACAAAGGCCTATTTTTGAAAGCCTTCAAAACTGCAAAGAATTCCTTTTCATTAATATGCCATAATTTAGCTTGTTGTTCGGTGAACAACCCTCATGTGTATCTACATGGCTCTTCGCCAGTAGTTGTTTTGCTCATGAGCACTGCTGCCCATCTGTAATCATTGGCGTCTGTGTAGACTACCAACTCATCCTCGTCTTGTGGGATTGCAAGCTTTAGCAGGCTATTGCAAACCTGTTTTAACTCACGAACCCTTTGCGTATGAATTTCCTCCCATTTCCACTTTGAACTTTCTGTTTGTTTTAGAATTGGACGGAAATCCTTTCTGTATTTTGCGAGGTCCTTGATATAGATTCCTGCAAAATTGACAACTCTCAAGAAGCTTTGAAGTTGCTTCTTATCTTTAAGAATATCAGGAAAATTGCGAATCTTTTCTACAATGTGTTCCTGCAACTCAATAACCATTTCGTTAATAAGAATTCATAGAAATTCAATTTTATTGACAGCTATGATGACTTTCTTTTCGAAAAGCACTAATCCCTCCTTATGACATGCATCAGAAAATATTTGAAAATGTCTAATATGATCCTGTATATTTTTAGATGCAATCAAGATGTCGTCTATGTAAACAAACATAAACTCTAGATAGTCTTTGAAACGATTATCCATCTTTCTTCGAAATATCTGGGGTGCATTGGCAAGTCCTATTGGAAGTACATTCCAGATATATTGTCCATGAGGTGTGGAAAATACAGTGTATTTCTTTGAATCATTTTCCATTTTAATCTGATAAAATCTAGATTTGCAATCGAACTTAGAAAACACTTTAGTACCTTTAATGCAATCAATTAAGTGTTCACTACTTGGGATGTAATAACCATCAAATTCTAATATTCTATTAATGTCTTGATAGTTAATGAGTAACCTGGGTTTAACCTATTTTTATCTCACCATGATTTCTTACCAAAAAATCAGGGCTACTATAGGCCGAGACTCCAGGCTCAATGAGTCTAAGATTGATAGCTCTTTAATGATCTCCTGCATATCTTTCTTATCCTCCATGTTCATTTGGATAGGCTTGTATTGGACATACTCGTACTTGCATTCCTCATTGACCTTTAGAGTAGCCTTGATCTTATTTCTATTCCACCACGCCAAAGGATTCTCACTGAAATTCCTTTGAATAAGCCTCTTGATGTTCTCGAGAGAAAGTTTACTTTCTCCGTCCCTGTCTATTGACCTGCACTCTTGTATAGCTTCCTTCAAAATCCTAAGATCTTCTTCAGAAGCATCACTAAGACCCTGTTGCCTGAAAGACAAAAGAGCCTTACCAAATTTTCTTCTATCCTGCATTTTTGGATGAGTCAATTTGACATCATCACCATGTTTGCTGCGAAAAATTATGAGCATTATCTTGTTAAATGCCTTTTCTCTTCGCAAAACCTGTATCTCGCTACCACAATTAGTAGTAAAAATCAACAGATTCTTGTGGTTATCTTGGACATATTTTGCAAAGGTTTGGATGAAATTATTACCTAGCAAAATATCGGCTCATGTATCATGAAAGTAAATAGGAGGCTTCTTTACCTTGAACCAAGGTGTTCCAAATGCTCCTCCAATCATGATTCTCGCTTCTCGTATACCCTTATTTAGTACTAGAATTTTTTGTGAAAAATCCCTTCCTGCAATAATGGGTAAGGATTCCATAGCGTCGCTGGGAAACATACCGGGTTTTGCTGTACAAATCCCTGATCCTGAGTCAATATAAGCTGCAAAATATTCTGACTGATATTGTTCATACAACATACCAACAGATATGTATATAAAAAAAGGGCTAGTCATTCAATTCGAATGCTATAACCACATACCATTACCTTTTCTTCCCCATGGTGTATGATCGAGGAAACTTAACCCCAAAGTCATTATCCTATTTTCTCGTCATATAATTCCTGCAACAAATATCTCATGGCCTGTTATTTCTAGCATTCCTTCGTATTTTCCCACAACAAGTTGTTGCAAATGATATAAGTTATCACAAGGAAAATAGTTTTCTTTTTCAGTGATGTTAAATATAACCTGGATTTGTTTCCAGCCTTCTAGGCATCTGAATTTCACATTATCAACCCTGATAGCTAGGGGCTTCAATATTTCTGGTTCCTTTCCTTTATAGGCCATAATCCTATCTTCTGAAAAGGACATCCTACTACTAAAATTAGTTCTAGAACTAAGGGCTCGATCTAAAATTGGGTGATCTTTTATCAAGATATCAACAGCACCTATTCTAGGTATTCTAATAGGATCTGGTGTCATTACCTTACCGAATTTCTTGAAAATTTTAGGAATCTCAATATACTCTTTCCTAAGAAACAAATCAGAATGATGTGTGTTGGAAAGGGCATAAGCTATTCTATATGTTATAGAATATGGTCTATTCCCATATTTCATAAGATCTTTTCTTTTAAAATCCTAATGAAGGATTAAGACTCTACTGAAATCTTGGTCTGGTAGGTTGTATGCTATCCTAGGATGAATGTCAAACATCAGTTTTCCTGCATACAGATTTTCTATCATTGTCTCTTGAGTTATTGATTCTTTTATCCATTATTGACAAATGTATTTCCGAATCAATTCCTTCCTTAAAAGTTGCTTTTCTTACTACTTCAATAGCTCCTATGTGGATCCATTTCATAGTAACCGCTACTTCTTCCCTGAGTTTACTTAATTCTTCAAGAATTTCTTCTTTAGGAATAGGTTGCATTTCCATCACATTACTAGTAAGTTCCATAGGGATAGCAAACTAACCTGAACTTACTTTGTAGATTATGTGATGTTTCCTTTGGTTCAGTCCTATCTGGTTGAGGACTCTTACGATCCCTCAAATCCTAAAACCGTCGTATGGGCTGAGATTAGAGTCTTGTCTCATGATTCTTTCCATTGTTTTGTTTGACACCGTCATCCTTGAAAAGAATCCTGATAGGCTATTTGAGGTTTGAAGCCTATCTCCTTCATTGTAATTACTCTGATTCGGTTGAAGATCCATCCGAATCACTTTCTATTTCTTCCTCGTAGATGCTTTCATGTGAGGGAAGATCTTCGAATTGGTAGATTGGTACCAAATCACCATAGTAGACTGCACCCAGGATGTCGTTCGTGGCTTCAAATTGGCGTAATTCACAACGTTTCTGCGGGCAATCTGGGGAGATATGTCCTTTTGCTCTGCACGTCCAACAGTTGCAATTCTTAAAACTTTCATTAGCTCGGGTATGAGCTCGTCTGAAAGTTCTTCGTGTAGGGGTTCGTCCTGTGGATTTTACTTCTGATCGTCTAGATCCTTGGGATGAAGCCCTTGTTGGTCTTGTTCTCTGTCCAGATTTGTATTATCTGGCTTTTGATTTGGACCACCATGATCTCTTTCTGAAAGAAGATTTTCTGGAACTCCTGGAATAAGAGTCACTACCTGGTGTAGGAAAGATACCGGTCCAAGGGCGTCCCTGATGTGTTCCTAATGAGATCTGGATGTCTCAGGGGTATTCCTTTGATTTCTTTTCAGATCTGTGATCTCAGTCTTCAGATCTGTAAGATCCTTCTGTAGATCTGGTAGGATCTTTAGGATCTCATCCATCTTTTAGTTCAATAGATCTATTTTCATAGGTATATTGATTAACCTATGTCCATAGTCTTGAACTGTCTTTTGAACCTCCCTAAGGTCCTGAGAGTACTTTGACGCATCCAGTTCGAGTTCCCTCCAATCAGTTCTTTTAATCATTATTTTTAGAACTATATTTTTCAGAAATCTACCTGTTCCAGATCTCCTGGCTGAGATTCTTCCATGGATCTCAGCTCTCTGTAGATGTCTCACCGCATTTCCTGGTTCGGGTCAAAATGCATGACCCGACCCAGCGGGCTTATGCGCAGATCCCTATACTTTTTGGGGATTTTGGATCTTTTTCAAGAACATTTAAATATTTTTTAAATAAATTAAGTTACACCCTGTCATTGTTAAAAATAATTCAGGGAAAAGTACATTAACCCTTAATTTAATATAGTGGGGCATAATTCAAATCGGATCTTTTCACTGATCTAGAACGTGGTTTTCTCCAAGAACTGTATATAGGGAATCCCGCAGAAAATGTTAAAATTGACAGCAAATCCTTGACATCACCTCCTATTCTTGTCTTCCACGAATCCTAATATGAGGGACTGTTTTAAATTTAGGCCTTCTAGCTTTTCCAACACACCCCCCTGTTCTTGTCAAACTTCCGTTTCTCAAAGTGAGCAAAAATGAGTGGAAAAACCAAACTAGAACTTGTGTTCATACCTTCTCCAGGAAGAGGGCACTTACTAGCAACAGTGGAGATGGCAAAACAACTAATCGACAGAGACGAACGCCTCTCCATCACTGTGCTCGTTATCAAGCCCTCTTTCGACCCGAAGAGCAGCGCTCATTCCTATTCCCCGGAATCCAATTCCAGGATGCGTTTCATAGACATTACAGAGGTCAACTCCCTGTCGATGCCGATGAACTCCCCGTTGACGTTTTACAATAAATTCATCGAGAACCATAAGGATCCTGTCAGAAAATCAGTGACTAAAATAGTCCAAGATTTCGGTCCAAACTGTGAGCTCGGCGGATTTGTGATCGACATGATTTGCACTGCCATGATCGACGTGGCCAACGAGTTCAGCGTTCCGACCTACTTGTTTTTCACGTCGGGGGCTTCAGTGTTGGGGCTTATATTCCATTTTCAGGGCCTGAGAGACTTTCAAAATCAAGACGTGAATGTGTACGAGAACTCAATCGAGGAGCTGTCCATTCCGTCGTACAAACTCCCTGTCCCTGCCAAGTTATTGCCTGCTTTAATGTTTGACAAGGGCGCCGCGAGGTTTCTCAATCACGTCAAGAGATTCAGAGAAACCAAGGGAATCGTTGTAAACACATTCCTGGAATTAGAATCCCACGCGATGAAGTCCCTTTCCGAGGACGACAACATCCCACCAGTTTACTCGGTCGGACCAATACTTAGTTCAGATGACGGAAGTGATCGTAACCCGAAGTATGACGAGATCATGAAGTGGCTTGATGAGCAGCCTGATTCGTCAGTGGTCTTTCTCTGCTTCGGGAGCACGGGATGTTTCGATGACGAAAACCAGGTGAAGGAAATTGCGGTGGCGCTCGAACGGAGTGGTCACCGATTTTTATGGTCCCTGAGGAAGCCTGCTACTGAGCACAAATTTAGGACTCCAGGTGACTACGATAATCCTGAAGAAGTATTACCAGAAGGGTTCCTGGAACGTAATTCGGGGATTGGGAAGGTGATCGGGTGGGCGCCTCAAATTGCCGTCTTGTCCCACCGTGCTGTGGGAGGTTTCGTATCCCATTGCGGATGGAACTCGACACTGGAAAGCATGTGGTGCGGCGTGCCCATGGCGGTGTGGCCGTTGTCGGCTGAGCAGCAGATGAATGCTTTCCTATTGGTGAAGGATTTGGGAGTGGCAGTGGAGATAAGGATGGACTATCGGAGGGATTTGATGGGTGGTAGCAATATGATTGTAAAAGCTGAGGAGATAGAGAATGGAATCAGGCGCCTGATGCAGCCCCAGAGTGAGATTCGAGTCAATGTTGAAGCAATGAAGTTGACGAGTAGGATGGCATTGGTGGAAAATGGGTCATCCTTCGACTTCGTTGGACGTTTCATAGAAAATGTAGTGAAAAATATGTCATGACTACGTGATTTGTAAGAAAATATTACTTTGTGATGTAAAACTCTAGCCATGATCGACTTGATTAAATTGAACCCATATATGATACGTATAATATATTTATTATATTATTGGTATACAAATTAAAAGAGTAACCAATCACATAATAAATATATTTTACTTGTTCTATAATTGATTTAGTTCGATGAAACTTGATTCGAATAAGAAATTTTCTTTTGTGACAACAATTTCTTGTGTGCATCGATTTTATTTTCCGTTGTCGATCTCCTTTAGTTTTGACTAGGGTGTGTGGCACAATTTTTTGAGCGTGCACTTAAAAAACTAAAATTTAATTATTATTTTTTATTATATTAGTCGTTGTTGTAAGCGGTTCTTATGATTATGTCAAAAAGAAATGTGATGTAAGGGAAGGAGAAAAAAGAAAACGTGGAATGAGTTGAGGAGAAAAAAAAAATTGTAATTGGGTGTTTATTAAAAAATATTAAAGTCTGTTCGAAAAAAAAAAGAGTGGATATTTAAAGTGAGAGAGAAAAAAATATTGAAATTTCTATTCTGATCATTTTTTTATAGGAATAAATGAATTAAAGGATAAACTAAGATATTCAAAAGTTGGTACGGCATTTTCTTTTTAAATATTAAAAAACGGGGGGAGAGAAGGAAGTTATAAGTTTAATAAGTTAAAAGAACATGAAAGATGAGAAAGTGAGAAGTTGAAAGTTAAGAAAATATATAGAATAATAAGATATTTGGTAAAATGGTTGTAAAAATTAAAAATTTTAAAAAATGATAGATCAAAGATGTGAGACACCAAAAGAGTAATCTCCCTTAATAAAAAAATATAAATAACGATGGTTGGATGGGTTAAGCGGATTAGATGTATTGTTGATCTCGTAATTTAGGTCATTTGAAGTTTTCGTCCTTTAATTTTTTAGGATAGTATTTTGGTCATGCATCTTTTTAATTTTCGTGATTTCAGATCTTTTGTTCGCCGGAGTTCACCTCCATCGTCAAGAAGGGTGAGCTCTGCAAAAAAAGGACTAGAATCGCGAAAATTAATAAGATGTAAGACCAAAATGCTACTCTAGAAAGTTAAAGGACAAAAATGCTGGTAGAAATGCGTCAATAGGAGCGAAAGCCCCAATTGTAAAATGTCATGTGAATGACATGTGCATTTTTTTCAACGAGAAGGATAAACTTTAATGAAAAAATAACTAAAATCACGAAAATTTAAAAATATAAGATCAAAATGTTATCTTAGAAAGTTAAAGGACAACACTAGAGAAAATATAATATTTAACCATGACCAATCTCCATGGTTAAAAATAAATAGTCATGGTAAATAGTCATTCACCACGGCCATGCAACAGTTGTTGGCCGTGGTTTTATGAGTGTGGCCAAAATATTTGCCATGACTCATGGCTAAAAGCCATGACAAAAATATTTGTACTATTTAAAGACACAATTTATTTTTCTGAAGAGTTGGAGAATTTTTCTGATGTCCCCCATCTGCTTCCTAGCCCTCTTACTTATAATAGCCCAAGGACTTCAAACTCGGATTTCATTCTTGCTTTGGATGTTGTCACTGCGTTCGTCAGCCCTTTTGTCTTTCTACTTTCCAACTGTGGTCATCATGCCTTGTCGGCCATGTGTTCTCCAATTGGTGCTTCATGTCTTGTCTGACTGTTGGCTTTTTTGTCGTCTTCTGCCGACAGTCTTTTCCTTGCTCTTTTACATTTTGAGATTTTTACCCATTTTTGCAAATATCCTTTCTTTTGCCCTTTTCTGGTTTTGGTTCGGGTTTATTTTGGGTTACCAGAATCCTTGTCCTGAACATGGCATTTCTTGTTTTTCACAGCAAGGGCATACATGGTTATGCCATTGCCCAACGTGCATCATGTTGCAGGCCTTCTTTTTTGTGGCCTCTGTCGCTGGTAGCTTATTTTTCTAAATAAGCATTCGTTTCTTTTCAAATAAGCTCTCCGCGAACTCTGTGCTTTTTTCCGTCATGGAGTTCAACAAGAATGATGCATTTAATTTATTGAAGAATATTTTAAACGGATACTTGACTTTATCCATCTCTGTGAGACAGACCCAATAACCCCAAGCTCTTCTGGTGGATATGTCATCTTCATTGAGGGAAGATACCAGGGGAGCTTCTCCTATGGCAGCCTTCAGTTTGTTAAATGCTACCATGTCAGGTCTCTGCAGTTTGATGAAATGGAATGCTGGATGAGACCCATTTCCTGAGATTTCTGGAGCTATGGAAATGAACTCCTGTTCTCTAATTGCAGGGTTAGAGCCCTGCTCTCTTAATTCTCGGGCTATCACCGAAGATGATTCCTTTCGAATTGGTTCCAGTAAGTCGTCCCATAACGAGCTTGCAGCAAGTTTAGTACTCCTGATGGCGCTCTGGACAGTGTCCAGATCATTTCGTTGGACTTGGCCAGCTATTTGGGCTTTAACTGTTAGCTGTCCAAACCTCTTATCAATCTCCTCAAGGTTCTCCCCGAGGTGTCTGAGCCTGATGATGATGGAGTCTGCTTCAGCTGCCTCCATCTCTTGTTAAGAAATCTGCAAGAATATTTTCATGAGATTTGATAACGACAATATTATAACAATAATATTGGCATTCTGCTTGCCATCTAATAATACTATCTTTCTTAATCTTTGATTGAAGTTTATTTTTTAAGAAAGCCTTAACATTCGTATTATCAACTTTTAATGTAAATTCTTTGTCTAGTAAGAACAAAGGCGTATTTTTGAAAGCCTTCAAAACTGCAAAGATTTTCTTTTCGTTAATATGCCATAATTTAGCTTGTTGTTCGGTGAACAACCCTCATGTGTATCTACTGGCTCTTCGCCAGTAGTTGTTTTTCTCATGAGCACTGCTGCCCATTAGTAATCATTGGCGTCTGTGTAGACTACCAACTCATCCTCGTCTTGTGGGATTGCAAGCTTTGGCAGGCTATTGCAAACCTGTTTTAACTCATGAACCCTTTGGGTATGAATTTCCTCCCGTTTCCACTTTGAACTTTTTGTTTCTTTTAGAAGTGGACGGAAATCCTTTCTGTATTTTGCGAGGTCCTTGATATAGATTCATCCAAAATTGACAACTCCCAAGAAGCTTTGAAGTTGCTTCTTATCTTTAAAAATGTCAGGAAAATTGCGAATCTTTTCTACAATGTGTTCCTGCAACTTAATAACCGTTTCGTTAATAAGAATTCCTAGAAATTCAATTTTATTGACAGCTATGATGACTTTCTTTTCGAAAAGCACTAATCCCTCCTTATGGCATGCATAAGAAAATATTTGAAGATGCCTAATATGATCCTGTATATTTTTAGATGCAATCAAGATGTCATCTATGTAAACAAACATAAACTCTAGATAGTCTTTGAAAAGATTATCCATCTTTCTTCGAAATATCTGGGGTGCATTGGCAAGTCCTATTGGAAGTATATTCCAGATATATTGTTCATGAGGTGTGGAAAATACAGTGTATTTCTTTGAATCATTTTCCTTTTTAATCTGATAAAATCTGGATTTGCAATCGAACTTAGAAAACACTTTAGCACCTTTAATGCAATCAATTAAGTGTTCTCTACTTGGGATGTAACAACCATCAAATTCTAATATTCTATTAATGCCTTGATAGTTAATGAGTAACCTGGGTTTACTCCTTTTTATCTCACCATGATTTCTTACCAAAAAATCAAGACTACTATAGGCCGAGACTCCAGGCTCGATAAGGAGATGGAGAATGGAATCAGGCTTATTGATTAACCTATGTGCATAGTCTTGAACTGTTTTTTGGACCTCCCTAAGGTCCTGAGAGTACTTTGACGCATCCGGTTCGAGTTCCCTCCAATCAATTTTTTTAATCATTATTTTTAGAACTGTATTTTTTCAGGAATCTACCTATTCTGGATCTCCTGGTTGGGATTCTTTCATGGATCTCAGCTCCTTGTAGACGTCTCACCGCATTTCCTGGTAGCGCCTGTTGGACATGGCGATTTCTATGCCATTCCTCTTTTTCTTCCCTTGGAAGAAGTGATGGATCGACCAACCTTGGACTGTTGGTGATGGTTCTAAGAATTTCCATAAGAAATTCTATTTTCTGTATTTTAGAATCTGAAAATATTCCCTGTTTTTACTGTAACTCGAACTTTCGTTCAGTTCCATACTTTTAAAATCTCCTTTGTTAGGGATAAAATATCAATATGTAATATAAAAAAATATTTTCTTCAATAAACCTAGGGTCTGATACCATTTCTAAGGAGTATGGGTGATAAAATGCCAAAAGGAATGAAAATGGATTAGAATGCTCATTTTAAAGCTGTAAAGGGGTAAAATCATCCAAAATTTGGTCAAATTCGCCCAGATTCGGTCGGTGGACTAAAATTGGGTAAATTACATTTTTGGTCCCATAAGTGGACCTGTTTCCAATTTTAGTCCCACAATGTCTACCATTCGCGAACTACGTCCCATAAGTGGATCGTTTGAAATTGAATTATTATTTGGTCTAAAAATAGTTTAATACTTTTATTCCAAAAATAAAATTTTATTTCTTATAATGTGTGCTCAAATATTAAAATATTTTCAGACCAAATAATAATTCAATTTTCAAAAATAGTAAAAACATATCCTAAAAATTATCTGGAATTCAAATAATTTTAATTTTAAAGCTATTTTATTATAGATATTAAAATAAAAATTTTCTAACATTTTCACTTTTGCAAAAAGAAATAAAAATCTTATAGTTTGTGGTCAAACTTGCTCAAAATGCTTTTTTCCTCTTAATGGTCCAAAAAAATAATTTTTCCTGCTTTTTTGGTACTATTAAACTTGGCTAGCCAACAGGGGTTAACGACCGTTAACGGTCATGTGCAAGGCACATAGCCTCTGCCGTTAACTTGGGATCAAAAAGACGTGTTTTTGTGTTTAATGGTACCAAAAGCGACACTCACCATAATTGTGGTACGAAACACAATAATGACCTATTTTAACGGTACCAAAAAAGCATTCGGCAGATAAAATATTTATTATTTAATAAATAATATAGACATTAGAAAAATATTATTATTGTTTATGATTTTATTGGTTATGAACTAAAGCTGTGGTAAATAATTATTATTAACCACGGCTAAACAAAACTGATGCAAATACTTAGCTTATCCACCATAAAAATGATTTTTGTCATGGCTTTGAGCCATGACAAATGTTGTTGCCATAGCTCTTACTCATGACAAATGCATTAGCAACATTTGTAAAAACCACGGCCAACAACTGTTGCATGGCCGTGATTATTGACTTTTTACTACGATTATTTAGTTTTAGTCATGACAATTAATCATGATTAAATGTGATATTTCTTCTCGTGAGAGTGAGTAATACAATATAATATTACGAAGTGAAAAAGATGTATGAAAATAATATAATAAATAATTATAGAGGATAATGAGAGAGCATGAAGTTGATAAATAACTCAATAGATTAAATTAAAAATTAATATTGACAGATCAAAAATTGGGAGATTTCAAATTGATGCTCTCTCTTAATGTAGGACTAAAATGCTATTCTAAAAAGTTAAAGGACAAAAATGCTGATAAAACTGGGTCAATAGGAACAATTGCCTCAATTTTAAAATGTCACATGGGCGGCATATACATTTTTTCCAGCGAGAAGGATAAAGTTTAGTGAAAAAATGACTAAAATCACGAAAATTAAAAAAATACAAGACCAAAATGTCATCATAGAAAGTTAAAGGACGACAGTAGGAAAATTTAACATTAGCCATGGTAAAAAATAAATAACCATGGTAAATAGTCATTCACTATGGTCATGCAACGGTTGTTAGGCCGTGATTTCTGCGAGAGTGGCTAAAACATTTGTCATAACTCATGGCTAAAATCCATGACAAAAATATTTGCTATTACTCATAACCATAGCAAAAATAATTTTCATGGTGGATAACCTAAGTTTTTGCAACGATTTCTATTTAACCATGGTTAATAATTATTATTTACCTAGATTTTAGTTTATAGCAAATAAAATTGTAGCCAAAAAGCAAAAAAAATTCTAGTGCGAAAATGCCAAATAATCTAAAGGGAAAATAACATTTTTCATCCCATAACTTAGGGCCTTTCCACTTTTGGTCCCATTGGATACGGGATTCTCACTTTTGGTCCTGTAACTTTAAAAAAGTAGCACTTTCGATCCCATGATACTTTTTGTTAGATATTTAACAGGAAGTGCCACGTGGACGTTAAGTGCATGGGACCAAAATTGTTACTTTTTGAAAGTTATAGGACCAAAAGTGAAAATTTCATAACTTATGGGACCAAAAGTGAAAATTCCGTAACATATGGGACCAAAAGTGTAAAGGCCCTAATGGCCACATGCTATGCATGTGGTGTTTTCTGCTAAAAAAATTAACGGAAAGGCGCCATGGGACCAAAAGTGCTACTTTTTAGAAGATATTGAACCAAAAGTGAGAATCCCGTAATCAATGAGATCAAAAGTAAAAAGACTCTAAATTACAAGACGAAAAGTATTATTTCCTCATAATCTAAATTATGAAAGCAAAAATGCATCTACGCCTGGGTTAAGCGGACGATGGATTTTGCAATACTATAATGTATTTGCCTTGGCTCGAACCCATAAAAATTGGTGAAGGATCTTATGTCACGTTTTTTTTTTTTTTACACATTGATATAACATTTATATATATAGTTACAATTTTATTTCCATAATATGTAGAATTAGTGTTACACTTTTTATAATAATCAATTTTAGTCTCATAATTTAATAGTGGCGTGCAAAAATGTCACACCGTTAAATTGTTTATGGGATGGTCAAAAGTGTTATGCACGTGACGTTAAGCCCAGCTCTTCAATTATTGATCCCATCTTTAAATTACAATTTAGCCCTGTATTATAAGAAGTTTTGTAATATTAATGCCATACTTATCAAAATCGTAAAAAATAATCACATAACTTAATGGATATGTATAAAAAGCGTCACGTTGTTAAATTTTGGAAAAAAACATTTAATTTATGTTATTAATAATTTATTGGCTTTCAATACTTTAAATTTTGGACAAAACATTTAATACGTTGCTATTAGCAAAGTATGGAATTAAATATAAATTATTTTTAACATGTAAGATTAAAATTGTAATTTAATTGTGGGACAATTAGCTACTGTGCCATTGACAGCAAGGCCATGACGCCAGTTCCATTCTTGGTGGAATATTTTTTGCGAAAATCCTGTTCAGTTGACTTGTGATTAACTTAATAATATTATCAGCGAGATACTCGTGAAGTAATTTTATACAAGTACACGCTCTACGTGTGTATAATTTTTTAAAAATATTTATTAATTAATAAAATATATATAGAGAGTAATAAGAATATAATATTACAAAGTGAAAAAGATACATAAAAATAATATAATAAGTAACTATCAAAAGATAATGGGAGATATGGAATTAATATATAAATTAATAAATTAAATTAAATATTAAGAACATATAAAAAATTAAAGGGAAATTTACATAAAAAATACATAAAAAAAATTAACGAAATGAGTATTTCTACAAAATATTTTTGTAAGTTGTAATTTATAATATTTTTGTAATATATTTTTTTACAAAATATTTATTAAGTTATAATTTATAATATTAATACTAATTATATATTAAATAAATATTAATTATTAATTAAAATTTTAAATAATAATTAACAAAAATTAAGAAAAGCAATTAACATAATTTATGATTAATAAATAAATAACAAATTTGTAAAGAATGAAGAAGAAAGAGAGAGTGGGGACATGCATTGAATGAAGAGAAAAGAATAAAGAAGAGAGAGACTGTGGGAACATGCAAAAAACACTGCATGTAGTGGGCGCAGAAGGGCTTATTTATTTATTTAATATTAAGAAAATAAAAAATAACAAAAATAAAAATATTATAATATATATAACACAATTGGTAAAAGTCGAACTCAGAGAGTTCGACTTTTACCTAAATTTATTTTTTTTTTTTTTTAATTTCTGAAGTCGAACTCTGAGAGTTCGACTTGAAGTCGAACTCTCAGAGTTCGACTTCTACTTTATGAAGTCGAACACTGGGAGTTCGACTTCAAGTCGAACTCTCATTGTTCGACTTCTACTTTACTTTTTTTTTTAAAATTATTATTATTATTATTATTATTATTATTATTATTATTATTATTATTATTGTTTTTTTTTTTAATCTGCATATAAGTTAAAATAAATATACCACAAAAAACATTTATTAACACAAAAAATATAATTACAGTAAAAAAATTATATTTAAATCAAAGAATAAAGTTTTAAAAATCATTTATAATAATTACAATTCTTAAAATTATTGTTGTCTTCTACGACCCCTCACTGACGCATCAGTTTGTCTTGAATGGCCCTCCCTTTGTTGGTATTGTTGTCTATCTCGCGTTTGTGGCCAATCCATCTCGTTAGGAATACGTGTGGTTTGGATTCTACCACGATGAATGATGCCACGTAAAGTAGTGTCATGGACCAACTCAAATTGTGGAACATCCCAATAATCTTCCGCCATCAAAGGATGAAAAGACTTAGAATATGTTCTCCTGTAAGCCATTATATCATAATAGTCCTTCACCATTGATGGGGCACTAATTCTATATGCAGCGCATACCTTTTGAGCATGCGAGCACAGGATGCCGAATTGACTCCATTTGCCACATGAACATTCTCGTGTGGCAATTTTGACGACGTGAGTGTTGAATCCATGTCCAGTCTGACGTTTTGTCACAACGGAGGCAGACTGTTGGTGCTGGTTGTATCTCGTCACAGCATGTTCAACACTTTTTTCGAACCAACGTTGAAATAATTTGTTTGCAAAGTCCGTCCATAGTTGGTTGTTGCTTAACATGACACCACTTTTGGCCATCCTCTCACGAAAATAGTGGACTGAACGAGCAAATGTTATTTCCACTATTGCAGTCACAGGCAATCGACGAGCCCCTTTCAGAACTCCATTGATGCACTCTGACATGTTGGTTGTGAGAATTCCGCACCGCCATCCGCCATCGTGAGAAGCTGTCCATTTTTCCTTCTCAATATTCTCTAAGTACACAAACGCTTCTAATTTGTGAGCCTTTATCTCGTTCATTGTTCGATTGAACTTGCTGATTTGATATTCAGAACCAGCTCTCCAACAAAGGTCCTTCAGTTCGACATTCTTGTGACGACTATTGAAATTAGAACATACGTGCCGCAAGCAATATCTGTGCACTCCCTGTGGTGGCACAAAATCTGGAATTTTTTTCACTGCTCTGATGAGACCCGCATTACGGTCAGAAATAAGACACATCCCAGACCGTCCTCTTATAATATGTTTGCTCAACATTTGAAGAAACCAAGTCCAAGATGCTTCGGATTCTTCATCGACAATAGCAAACGCAAGAGGAAGTACCTGTTGATTCCCATCCATGGCAGCTGCAATCAACATTTTGTGCTTGTACTTCGTGTATAAATGTGTTCCATCGACACTGATGACATTGCGGCAGTATTGGAACCCATCGAACTCAATATCGCACGATGAGGGTGTTCATCGTTTAAACATCTTGAAGCAACATTACCAATGTTACCGACGTCTTAAAATGACGCATGGAATCTCATGCGATGCAAGAACGGGTATATTGACTGCTAATGAAGCAGTTTGGAAGCAGATTTGCATGCCTCCGTGTGACCGTTATGTGAAGTGTTATGTCAACGCATCAGAAAGGCACTGGAATGCATTATGGGCGCTATTTGAATCCAAAGAATACATGAGCATAGACCCAAGGACACTTATCCCTCCAAGACCACCATTAGAGGATGGAGGGTACGGTCCTTCAAGCTCATCAACAAAATAACATATTAGCAATGCATTGGTTCTATTATTGTTGTTTAAGTTATTGTGTAAATTGAAATTATTGTTGTTAAAATTTAAAAAATTATTATTTAATTATTTAAAATAAAAAAAAAATTAAGTCACGGGCTGCTAAAGCAGCCCGTGACCGCTGCTGCAGCACTATGCTGCAGCAGTAATGCTGCAGCGCATGCTGCAGCATAGCGTGCTGCAGCACGCTATGAAGCGAGGTCACGGGTTTTATAACCCGTGACCCTCTTCAATAAATGTAAAATAATATATATATATTTGAATTCAAAAAATTAACGGGTTTGTGTCTATATAATAAGTGTATGGTGCATTTGAGAATTCTTCAAACTTTTCTATTTACACTTCAAACTTTCCACTCTACACAAAAACGTAAGTTGTTTTAAAATATGGACAGAAGACAAGTGTATGGTCCACGCGACCCAACCGTGTTGTCATCACAACGACAACACAGGTCTGATGATGTGCTTGACGGTGATTTAGATGAACCCTTGAAGGCACGACGTGCGGATGGTGCATTTTGGACACACTTTCAAGAGCATGCCCCACATCATAGGGTGTTGGCAGTACTACACCAAATGGGGTTTTATGGTGTGTACCGATGCGGCAGGATTGTGTACGATGCGCATCTCATCACAGCACTAGTTGAGAGGTGGCGCCTCGAAACACACACGTTTCACTTGACTGTAGGGGAAGCGACACTGACCCTACAAGACGTCCAAATAATATGGGGACTCCCAATAGACGGACTTGCCGTGACCGGCGTGGATCGGGAGAGATCTTGGACAGAATGGCAACAACCTTATTATGGACAGGTTGATCTTGACCTTGGGCTTGGCACGAGTCAAACATATGCACCAGAATATAACATCTCACCAATTCCATTTCCAGCATTTGGTGCATATCGTGATTATGGAGAGTCTAGTTCTGCAACATCATCAAGTCGGTTGCATATGAATGCAGATAATGATGATAATGTTGAAGATGAACCGATACAAAATATGGGTGAAGAAATAAGAAGACCTCGGCGCCAACGGCACCGACGCACTTGTGGGACGGGCGGTCATTTTTTAAAAATTGTAATTATTATAATTAATTTTTAAAATTATATTTTTTAATTTAAATATAATTTTTTTGATGTAATTTTTTTACATTTATATGCGTAGGAATAATAATAATAATAATAATAATAATAATAATAATAATAATAATAATAATAATAATAATAATAATTTTAAAAAAAAAAGTAAAGTAGAAGTCGAACTCTCAGAGTTCGACTTCATATGATTGTAGGCGCCATATTCAAAAAATTGTAGCTGAAATAGGAACGGTCGTAGAAAATTCGAACCGTTCCTAATTCAAATTTCCCCAATTTTTTTTTGTTTGGCGTCTATTCAAAAACTTGTACCTGTATTAAGAACGGTCGTAGTATATAATATCCGTTCCAATTTTTAAAATTTATTCTGATTTCTTAAAATAATAAAAATACATATATCTAATACAATTTTTACAATAAGGTTTATAAAAAAATTATAGAAAAATTTCAAAAAATTCAATAAGTCTCTTCATCGGACTCAGCCTTGTCAAAACTATCTTCATCTTCGGATTCACTGTCTGGCGAGCGCGATGTTCCTGCTCCATGATCAACGACCAGCTGTATTCCCGTTAGGTCATGCAGTTCAAATGTTTGGTTATCTGTAACAACATCTGGATTAGATACGACTTCATCCATTTGATAGGCGACCTCGGTCCATCGCGAGTCATCGATTACTCTTCGAGCCTTGATTTTGCAAACAGCTTTCCAATCGACTTTATCTCTCTTCATGCTCGGGTAATCCGCGTAGTAGACCTGTACTGCTTGTTGAGCTAGTATGAATGGTTCATTCTTTTGGTAGAGCTTTTTGAAGTTGACATCAACGATGTGATAACGAGGGTGTATCTTCATGCCTTTGACCGGATTGACCCAACGACAATTAAATAATACAATGTGCATGTTTGGAATAAGTGGGTAATCTAACAGAATTATCTCTTCCAATATTCCATAGAAGTCAGAATCCGTGTCTGTATATGATGAACTTTTCACACAAACACCACAATTCATTGTTGACTTCCTGACATTGTGACGTTCAGTGTGGAAATTGAAGCCATTGACGAAGTAAGACGGGTATGTCGTCACTTCTGCTCTAGGGCCCCAATAACGCAACTTCAACAATTCGTCGTTTGTGTGATTCAATTCGGGTTTCACCTGGAATTCATCATATAGCAATTCAAATAATTGATTAAAAATTGAGCAGATCGCATTTATAAGAAAGTGACACTTACACGACGCTTGAACCAATACTTGAATTGTGTTTCCACTAGTTGATCAATTATCGGGTCCTCTGAATGATGTTGCTCGAATAGTTTATTCAAGAATGACCTGTTACAGTAAAACTGATAATTATAAATATACATGTCCAAATTGAAATGAACGCTTGAGATAGTTACGTTTGTATAAGACACTTATTCGTAGTACGGTGCTACTATTTCACAATTACACAACACGTATATCTCGATAACATGAAATTCCTCACCGCTTAGCCATCTTTTCTTTGAGGCTCCACTTGCTCAGCCCAGGTAATTGAAAATGAACCGTACTATTCGATCGTTGTTGCTCGTGAGATCATCGTTCCGACCGGTCTGCTTCGGTTGCAGAGAATGTGCGGTTCGAAGTAGTGAGAGGAGAAAAGCCCGATTTCTTCGACAATATAAGCCTCTACAATTGACGCCTCGATGTGTGCTTTTGTTTTTCACTTTTTTCTTCAAATCACATAGGAATCTATTCATAGGAGTATTTATTAAAATGCAAATTAATTGCTGCTTAAAAATAGTATATTTAACAGTAGTTAATTACCTCTCAAATGGGTACATCCACCTGTATTGCACGGGCCGCCCAGCACGCGCCTCATATGGAAGGTGAACAATTAGATGCTCCATTGAGTCAAAAAAAAAAAAAAGGAGAAAATATTTTCTCGACGTTGCACAGGATGGCTGCTACACTACCTTCCAATTCTTTTACCTTGGTCACATCTAGTGTTGTTGAACATAGGATCTGGAATAGAAGGCTCACTTAAGTCAGGGCCCCCCACACGTGCTATGGAAGCATTTCATGGAAGGCAACGGGAATCAACTTCTGCATAAATACATGACAATCATGGCTCTTCATGCTGTGCATTCTTAACTCCTTCATATCAACGCAACGGGCCAAGTTAGAGGCGTACCCATCAGGAAACCTACGACAACGAATCCACTCATATATCTTTTTCTTTTTGATCTTTTGTCAGTGTATATACCGCTTTGGGCATCACGTTCGGTCTCCTTTCATCCACCTCTAGCTCTGGCTAATTACATATGATCTTCAGATCCTTCCATGCATTCAGATTGTCCTTCGTTTTCCCCTTGATGTCCATCACAGTATTGAATATATTATCGAAAATATTATTCTCAATATGCATGACATCAAGATTATGTCGTATCAGATGCGCCCCCGAGTATTCAAGCTCTCAGAAGATGTTTTTCTTCGTCCACTTATCCTTCCGGTTCACTCAACGGTTGTTCGACTGCCACACTAAATGCATCGACACGGGTTCAGATCTGCTCTCTAGTCAGCTTCGGACGTTCAACCTTCCTCTCCATTCAATTTTTAGTGAAGGCTTTCTTGTTCCTGCGATAAGGATGATCTGGTGGTAGGAACTGCCTATGGCAGTCAAAATAGCATGCCTTTTGACCGTGCTGTAAATAGAATGCCCGTGATTCCTCCATACAAACTAGACACCCCATAACACCGACGGTACTCCATCCAGACGCCATCCCATAAGCAGGAAGGTCATTCACTGTCCACATCAATGCGGCATGCATCATGAATGCCTAGTTTATCGCAGTATCGTGTGTACGTACACCTACATGCCATAAATTCTGCAACTCCTTGATCAACGGCTCCAAGTAGACATCGATAAGATGTTTCGGATTCGATGGGCCATGGATCACCATCGTTAGGAACATATATTCAGACTTCATGCACATTCCCGGTGGGAGATTGTACGGTGTAAGTATCATGGCCCAACAAGAGTAAGTTTTACCATATTGGCCGTGCGGTGCAAACCCATCCGTGCACAACCCAAGTCTAATATTACGAGGCTCAGCTGTAAAATCAGGATACGTTCGGTCAAAATGCTTCCAAGCCTCTGCATCCGACGGATGACACATGGATCCTTCCTCCGTCTGATGGCTCGCATGCCAAGTCATATGCTCTGTTGTGGCCTCCGACGCATACAACCTCTGCAGCCGAGGGGTAAGCGGTAGATACCTAAGATTGGCATACGGGGATTTCTTGCGTCTAGGATTTCTGTCCCTGGTGGGCTTGTACCTAGCGTCTCCAGAAAACTTGCAATATTCCAAATCAATATCGTCCTTCCAGTACAACATGCAACCGTTTTTTGCCAGCATCAATCTTTTGAACTGGTAAACCCAATTCTCTTATTAATTTCTTCGTATTGTAATAATCGACGAGGAAAGTGTGATCGCAGGGCATTACAGTATCAGCGCACTGCATAAGCGATCATATGTATGCTCGGAAAAACCACCTTTGGCCTTGATATTCACCAAAGAAGCAATTGACGCCAACTGAGAGGTAGTGCAACCGTTCCACAACAGTTGGTCCGCAACATTCACTACATGAAAAAAACGGTCTGACAAGCCAGACATATAATCATATGGCCTCGAATTGTAATATGAACTAGGACCCACATCAGATGGAGAATACCGAGTACCATCATCAACCTGTCCCTACTGGTTGTACGAAGACCAAAAAGATGGCCCGACGACATCGAATACCATCCTCTGCGCCCAATCCATCTGAGCCGCGTCACCCCAATACGAACTATTATCCTCCTAAACTGGTGGCGTTTGTTGCTGCTGCTGCTGCACATGGGGCGCTGTCAATGCTTCAAAGTATTCCTGCACCCTCTCCTCATCATGCGAAGTCCAATTATAATATTCTGGCTCAAATCCTTTCATACACAAGTCAAAATTTACCTCGTCTGGTGTTTTGAACCGTTCGTTTTTTCACTTCTGGAAGGGACATTTAATCTTCTCCCCGTCCATATATGCACGCTGAGACTGGGCCCATTCTAAAAATGTTGTAACACTGTCCTCAAACTTCGGCGTCACACCCAGGACGTCTCGATCATACATCTATTTCCTCAACTGTCTTAACATGATTGGTCCTACGTAATTCACAACAGTAATTAAATGACGAGAATATATATATTATATATATATATATAACTAACCATTACAGAATTTCAACTCCTTACCTGAGCAAAACACTTATCAATATCAATGCAAAATTCGCGCAAATAATTGATATGTTCAATTTTCCGTATAAAGAATCAACATAGGGAGTTACAATAAAATGAGTTGGAGAGTAATTATAAGAACAATGAGAAAGAACGGGACATATATATAGAAAAATATTGGAACGGGCATTGAAATATTATTTGAAACACACAACTAGCCGTTGAAATATAGCCGGTGATCCAGCTTTAAGAACGGCTGGAACGGATGTAACAACGGTAATATTACCGTTGTAATATAGCCGTTATGACATATTAGGAACGGTATTAGTCACACACAATGTTACCGTTCCTAATTGGATCACAATTGGGAACGGTAATTGTAACAACACTGCATTTCCAATATACCCACAATTTGGAATGGTCATTGCATTACATTTTTGCTAATGGCGTAAAAGGTCTCATTTAGCACTACATATTGAAACGGTCACGCAACTGGTCCAAATAGAGCTGAGATTTGGAACACATATAGGAACGGTACGTGTTCCAGGTCGAGTAGCTGTTCCAATTTTCACACATGTATTTCAAATGGAATACCAAAATATATCCTGTCCCTTTTAGGAACGGTAATGGGTTTACATATTGGCACACATATGTTGGCACACAAATAGGAACGATCGTGTCGTTCCATACATTTGGACTACCATTAACGCGAAAGTGACGTCATCAACGGTTTTCCGTTCCACAACAGTTCCACTTACCGTTCCTATTTGGAACGGTCGTTGGAACGGTCGACTATATCCGTTCCAATTCCCGCATTTTTTTGTAGTGAGACCATTACAGGTTTTGGGATGGATATGCAACTAACAATATAGCCATTGGGAAATAGTACTTAGTGTTGCCCACGGGTATTTGCGAGGGTACAACACTTAGATGATTTTGTTAGTTTTTCGACGGAAAATAAAATAACTTACAAAATCATTTGTCATTTACGATGGGACTTAGGGTGGATTTTCGACGACCATCAGAAACGTATGAAGTTTCATCCCAAAATTGTTATGTCCATCGCAAATTCAGTCCCGAAGTTGCGACGGAGGCTTGTTATCGCAAATTCCCATCAGAAAGTATGGACGACAAAATATTTGCGATGGAATATTTGACTGTGAGCAATGAAGATAGAATATGCAAGGGATTTTGTGATGATGCTTCCGTTGAAAATTTGGGGTCTTAATTTTGTGACGGGTTTCCAAACTATATGGACGAAACAGATATTTTTCATCTCGAAATCATCGCAAGAGCCGTCGCAATTTGGGACGAAATATGCCGATCGAAATTCTCTCGTCACAATAATTTTTTTTTTTTAATGATTAGCGTGTGTCACAACACAAACACCTTATCCCAACACTATGCAACACCATGTCCCTTAGGGGATACCCAATAGTTTAGGACTCAATATTTTATTGTGGAAATATTGGGTTCAAAACTTATTGAAAACGTGTGTGAGTGGGTGTGTGCATGGGGAAAAAAAAAATACTATGCAGGCCCATGCCGACATTCACGGGAAAATTGCGATTTTGATCCTACAACTATAAGGCTGGGATATAGCCATTTTTGTCTTCTCCGATTTTAAATTTGCAAGTGAGGATTATAATTTTTTAAAAAAAAATGCTGCTAGAAAATGCTAAATTCGCATGAAATCAACCCATGCTTGACACGTGATCATTTTAATTTAATTTTTTTTTATTTTTCAATTTATTTTGTTGATGTGGCATTTTTAATAAATTTAGACTAAATGTGCTAATTTGTCTTCTTAATTGTAGTCCTCAATTGTAAATTTAGAATCATTGAGGATCAAGAGTGATGACCACCCTATAGTCAAAGGGCAACATGTCGCGTCATCAGAACTTATTGAAAAATTAATATCCCCAAAATAAGGGATCCCACGCTAAATATGTGCCAATTTCTAGTTCGATGACATCTGGATTAAATATGCTAATTCAAAATAAAAAAAAGGATCAAAAGTGCGACCAAAATATAATTATAGGAATAAAATTTAAATTTCACCCCTTACTATCAAGTCTAACGTGCAAATCTGGGCAACTGGACCTGATGACTTTCCAAGGACTACGAACTGGCGTGTATTGGAGTCAGATGAAAAAGAGAGTGAAGACGTGACTAAGGTTGAGATTCGTGTATTAAACAAAAGTTGTAGTGAAGTGACGTATTTTTATATTAAAAATTGAAATTTGTATATTTAACAGGTGATGGTAGTATATAATTTAGTGGATAAAATTGAGGTTTTATGAACATTTGTTGTTATTGGTTCGAGTCCTACTGAATATATAAGTGATTCTCTCACTTTATATGAATTTATTGTAATATATTATTTCATAGTTCTTAATTACATTCATGTGTTGTTCTATTACGCTCCATTTCTCGAATTGTAATTATGTAAGTACCATAAAAAGGGATAATTACACCTCTCTCCCCAGAGGTCTAGTGTAATTACGGAAAAATTATACTTTTGGTCCCATAGAACTGGGGGGTCAACATTTTGGTCCCGCGCTTCTTGAAATGACCAATTTAGTCCCAAAATTGAGAATTTTCGACACTTTTGGTCCCCCACTTCCTGAAATGACCAATTTCGTCTCAAACTTGGGAATTTTCAACACATTTGGTCCCATTAGACGATTTTCGTAAAAAAATGTTAACGGAAAATGTCTCGCCATTAGTGGGACCAAATGGGTTGAAAGTTTCCAATTTTGGGACTAAATTGATCATTTCAGGAAGCGTGGGACCAAAAATGTCGAAAATTCCCAATTTTGGGACTAAATTGGTCAGTTCAGGAAGCACGTGACCAAAAGTGTTGACCCCGCAATCCTATGGGACCAAAAGTGTAATTTTGCCTGTAATTACACGTAGTTCTCCTGTTGCTTGAAAAATTAGATCTAGTAGCCCTAAGGTTTGCTTCTATCTAACAAATAGGTACCCCGTTAGTCAAAATTCACCGAATTTGTTGATATTAGGAAAAAAAAATTGAATGAAAATCAATATTTACTATTGACTAATTTAAAACTAAGTTATTGTAGATCAAATAAATTTTTTTATGATCAAATTACCCTTATACATCTTCACACGTAAATGCATATAAAGAGGTATGTCTTCAACGTTATAAAGGTAGTTCAATCAAAAAAGATTTGTTTGATCTGCAATAAGTCAGTAATAAGTTATAAATTGAGGGTAAAGATGAATTTTCATTCAGTTTTTTTTTTTTTTTTTGTTAAATATCTACGAATTCAGTAAATTTTGACTAACGGATGGGCCTATTTGTTAGATGAAAATAAATCTTAGGGATACTAAATATAATTTTCAAATCACAAGAAGTATTCGTGTAATTACACCAAATCTCATAAGATGAAAGTGTAATTATCCCCTGTTAAAAGTAGGGGTGGCAACGGGGCGGGTTTGGGTGGACCCGGGACTCGCCCCGCCAACTCCGGGAAGGACCCGGGACCCGTCCCGTCCCGATTATTTTTTTAACCTGGGACCCGCCCTAGTACAAAACCCGCCGGGACGGATCTAACCCGGTAGACCCAATTTTTTTTTTTAAATTTGTTCTACAAATTAAAAATAAAATAAAATTTAATATATCAATTACAAATAAAATTAATTGTTCATCATCTAACTCAAATTCAAGTTGAAAAAGAATTTCAAATACAAGTAAACTTGTTCATAATAGAACAACTCAAACAATTCATATTAAATTATTGATTATACATTAGTAACAACTTCTTTGTCTTTCTCATCGTTAAGTATTGTGGGACAATTTTTCAATTCATCAACTATTGAACATGTACCTAACAGTAAATAAATTAAATGATACAATATTTTGTTAGCGTTTATCCTATCATAACAAAATAAAAGGGATATATATATATATATTTAAATGGGGCGGGTCCGGGACGGGTCCTTAAGGACCCGGGACCCGCTCCGAATCCGGCCCCGCTACCCGCCCCCTCTATAATTTTTTGGACCCGGACCCGCTCCATTAGGAGCGGATTTGGGTTGGATTGCCACCCCTAATTAAAATGGAGCGGATTTGGGTTGGATTGCCACCCCTAATTAAAAGCGAGGGAAGAGTAGTATAATTAACGCTATTTTCATTGATGTAAAAAACCTAATTAGTCCACAGGTAGGTAATTGGTTGATGAACCCCCATACAGGTCAAGTAATTTTATCAACTGGCAGAGGAAAACAAACTTTCATTCATCTCACTACAAAAAATACAATATTTAATTATGACTAATAGTTATTAACCATAATTATTTAATTATGAGTCATTAAAATTGTAATTAATAATATTTTTTTTCTAGCGTCTGCTAACATAATTTTCCTTGTTTTTTATTTTAATTAATGACATAATTTTCCTTGTTTGCATCAATACTCAGTTGTCAAATTGCTAAACGTATGTCTAATCGATGGAAAATTCTCAGCGACTTCAGAACCTTCCAAATGGTAAGTGATATCAAACTGTAGTAATGATTTGGTTTGATTAAAATTGAATTTATATATAAAGTGTAATATATTTATTGTGTGATTGCTATATAAGTCAAAATAATAATCAATTACATAATAAAAGTATCATACTTGCTCTATGATTGATTTGGTGCTATCAAACCTAATTCGCATAAAAAAATTCATTTGTGACAGCAATTTCTTGTGTGCATTGATTGTATTTTCCGTTGTCGATCTCCTTTAGTTTTGACTAGGGTGTGTGGCACAATTATTTGAGCTTGCACTTAAAAAATAAAATTTAATTATTATTTTATTATACTAATAGTGACTGCACGCGATTCTTTGTGAATATGTGAAAAAGAATTGTGGGGTGGAATAAAAAGAAATTGTAAAAAGAAACAAACGTGGGAGGAGAGGAGAAAAAAAGAAACTTGAAATGAGTTGAGAAAAGAAAAAATAAATTGTAATTGTGTGTTTATAAAAAATATTAAAGTTTGTTCGGAAAAAAAGTGAATATTTAGGGTGAGAGAGAAAATTTTTTTGAAATCTGACCATTTTTTTAAGAGAATAAATGAATTAAAGAATATATTAAAATATTCAAAAATTGGTACGATATTTTTTTTTAAAAAATATTAAAGAAAAGGGGGAGAGGAGGAAGTTATAAGTTATAAGGTAAGGCCTCGTTTACTTTCAATTATTAGTTTGAATAAGAAAATTAGTATATGATAACACTACAAGAAAATATGATATTAGTGACAAAATATCAAATGACAATTTTAAAGTTGTCACTAAAAATATATATTAAGTAACAACATTTTTTATCTTGTCATTATATAATTATTAGTGATTAAAAATTGTGTATAAAATTATCACTAAATACAATTAGTGACACATCTATAGTAACAACTTAGTGACAACACAATCTACTGACAACTATTATCTGATGTCACTAGGTTGTCACGATACATGAGTCACTAATTGTATTTAGTGACAACTTTGTTCATATTTTTTTGTCCCTAATTCTTGCTAATAACAATTTTTACAAAATAATAGTAATTATTAAAATTATTAAATTCATTATTGTGACAAAATAAATATTCGTATCACTAAATATATGTAATTAGTGACAATATTAAATTATCACATTTTTTTTTCATGGCTAATTTTCTATTTTCTTTTAGTGTAATATGTTGTTTACTTTCATGTATGGGGGCTCTGTACAATTTCAAGGCGCGGTACTAATTACTGTTACAACAATTAATGCACCTGGTAAAAGTCATTTTTGCCCTCAAATAGGACAAATGTTTTGTTCACCTACCACTATTACACCAATACTCACCATTTTCTTCATTGTTTCTGTTGGACCGAAGCACAGGAGAAGCAAACTGCAAGGTGAGTTCTTCATCTTCTCCTTTTCTTCTTGGACTCTATTTTCTATTCTAGAGTTCATATATCTAACAACATACCTTCTATCGATTATTATGGTTGAATGTGACCTTTATTTAATTTTTTTTTTTGCCAAAATTAAAACAAAATATTCAAAAATTTCAAATAATACGAGACGGAAATTCAAAAATTCAAAATCAAAATCAAACAATATTTTCCCAACCTCAACCACAAATCGGAACCTAAGAAAAAAAATTAAATTATTGCACATAAATTACAAAAAATAAATAAATTAGAGAAATGAATTGAAAAACCATTACAAGAAATTGGACTTACCGAAAGAAAAGCAGCTTTCGTAGACAGAGGAGCAGAAGAACTAAAAAACACCACGAGCTTTTGGTCCCATGCCACTCTCCCGTTAAATTTTTAATGGAAAACACCACGAGCTTAGCACGTGGCCATTAGGGCCTTTACACTTTTGGTCTCATATGTTATGGGATTTTCACTTTTTGTTCCATAACTTTCAAAAAGTAACACTTTTGGTCCCATGAACTTAACAACCACGTGGCACTTTCCGTTAAATATCTAACGGAAAGTGTCATGGGATCGAAAGTGCTACTTTTTAAAAATTACAGGACCAAAAGTGAGAATCCTGTATCGAATGGGACCAAAAGTGAAAAAACCCTAAATTATAAGATGAAAAATGATATTTTCCCGTTAAATAAATTCGATGCGAAAATAAGCTTTTCCACTATGAAGAATTTATTTGCCACTACTAAAACAAGTGGTAAAAATATTCGCCATGGCTTTTAGCTATGACAAATGTTTTAGCCACCCTCGCAAAAACTACGACCGACAACCGTTGCGTGGCCGTGATTAATGACTATTCGCTACGACTGTTTAGTATTAACCACTGCAATTAGCCATAATTAAATATCATATTTCATATAATGACTGGTATATTGTATAGGGTTAATTAAATACACTTTGCCCCCTTGAATTATCTCTAATGTGACATTTACCCCCCTAAACTATTAAATATAACACTTACCCCACCTGGCTAGACAAAATTGCCCCTAAAATTTTGAATAATTATATTATTCTCAATATATTTTAGTATTTTGCATATTAAATCATCACCAAACTATTTTTTAACTAAAAAAATTTAAAAGTGAAAAATTTAAATTTAAACTGGTGTAAGTTCATATACATAATAAATACAGAACAAATATAATATCCCAACAAAAAATTCTTTTGCATGAAAGTTTTTTGTATATTTATTGTACTCATTCATTACTTAACTTAAATTTTTTTTTTTGTATTTATTTTACATTTTGAACTATTTTACAGACTCAAAATTAAGTAACGGATGAGGACAATCAATACACAAAAAAATTTCATGTAAGTTTTTTTTTTATTAATTTGGTAATAAAATTAAATTATTCACTATTTACTTTTTCAGATATGAATGAGTAATTACATATCCATCTTTTAAATATATTTTCTTTAAACTATATGATAAAATATATTTATTAATCTTTTTCCTTAAAAGTGTTTAAATTTTGGTTAAGCATATATATTGTCAATTTCTTTTCAAAATTATATATTAGTTGTTGGAATATTACATTTATTGTGTATCTATCATATATATTCACTTATTACACCAATTTTAATTTAAATTCTTCACTTATTAATTTTTTTAGTTAGAAAATAACTTGGTGATGATTTAATTTGTGAAATACTAAAATATATTAATAATAATATAATTATTCAAGACATGAGGGACAATTTTGTCCAACCAAAGAGGTAAATGTTATATTTAATAGTTTAAGGGGGTAATGTTACGTTAAGGATAATTCAAGGGGGCAAAGTGTATTTAACCCTATTGTATATAATCATATTTCTAGATCTTTGGAGATCTTCCAAGTACTTGTATATAATCACGAGAATCAGGAGGCTGTTCCTTAGTGTCCTTCTCCTCCAATTTTTCTTGATTACAGTAACCAGAAATGGCTGAAGCCAAAAAATTAGCCAGCCTAGTGTTCATTCCTTTGCCTGTGACGAGTCACCTGGCAGCAGCAGTAACGATGGCAAAGCTCCTCGCAGATCGAGACGAGTGCCTCTCGATCACAGTCCTCATCATGAAGATGCAAATGGACTCCAGGATCAGTTCCTACACCAAGAATCCGCCTCACTCCCGAGTAAACTTCGTTGAACTGCCCCAAAACGACTCCATCATTACAGAGTTGATGAAATCTCCCCAAAACTTCGTGGCTCAATTCATAGAGAGTCAAAAGGACCTTGTCAGGGATACTGTGGTTGAAATAACAAAGAGTTCAAGTTCGAGTAAGGTTGCTGGATTTGTAATCGACATGTTATGTACATCCATGATTGATGTCGCCAACGGGCTTGACATCCCGACTTACGTTTTCGTCCCTTGTGGTTCGGCAGCGCTGGGGCTGATGCTCCATCTCCAGAGTCTTAGAGATGACCATAATTTGGACCTGACCGAGTACAGGAATTCAGATGTTGAGATATCTGTACCAACATACCTTAAACCGGTTCCAGCTACGGTATGGCCTTCTTCTGTCTTTGATAAGCAAAGTGATCTCCTTGATTTTGTCAAAAGGTACAGGGAGACGAAAGGAATGATCATGAACACATTTCTTGAGTTCGAACCCCACCAAATCAGGTCACTCTCCAACAATGAGAAAATCCCACCAGTTTATCCCCTGGGACCAATACTTCAACTCGGGGGAGACCAAACTGATCAAGACAAGCAAAATCACATTGAAATCTTCGAGTGGCTCGACAGACAACCTGATTCATCTGTCGTGTTTCTTTGCTTTGGTAGCAATGGATGTTTCAATGGGGATCAAGTGAAGGAGATTGTTGTGGCCCTAGAAAAAAGTGGACACCGGTTTTTGTGGTCCCTGAGGAAGCCACCTCCGAAAGAAAAGATTGAGTATCCAGGAGAGTATGAAAATCCTGATGAAGTATTACCTGGAGGGTTCCTAGAACGAGCTAGAGAGATAGGGAAAGTGATCGGGTGGGCGCCTCAAATGGCAGTTTTATCTCACCCTGCAGTGGGAGGATTTGTGTCGCACTGTGGGTGGAACTCGACGTTGGAAAGTGTGTGGTGTGGGGTGCCGATGGCTGTGTGGCCGTTGGCTGCAGAGCAGCAGGCTAATGCATTCCTATTAGTGAAAGAGTTTGAAATGGCAGTTGAGATTAAGATGGACTATAAGCAGGACAGTTATGTGATTGTGAACGCAGAAACGATAGAGAAGGCAATCAAGGAGCTGATGGACCCGGAGAATGAGATCCGAGTTAAAATGAGAGCACTGAAAGAGAAGAGCAGAATGGCCCTGATGGAAGGAGGGTCGTCATGCAATTACTTGAAACGTTTCGTTGATAATGTCATTAATAACATTTGTTAAATGCTACTTGTATTAGCAAAATATTGCTATAAATGATGTGAATCGAGTTGAACATGTTATTGTTTAAGTTTGTTTGAATTATTATCGAGTTTCGAAGTTTGAGTATGAATTTGGTTTAATTATTAATTCTGCTGATTTTGCGGTTGTGTTGGAGTTTGTTATTTTGAATTGAAGGTTAAAGTTGTTTTGTTTTGATTCCATACACATGATGCTGCAGAAAGTTATTTGCTTTCTGATTTGATTTTGACTTGTAATGTGAAGTTGTTTATCTGCAGATCAACCATTGAATTTTTGAATTTTTTTGTATTTTATAAAATTAATTTTGATTTTATTTTAAAAGTTGGAGAGCAAAGTGCAAATGACTTCATACGCTTGGGGAGAGTGCTTGTATGTAACCTTAATCACCCAATCTGAAATCGTCCTCAGGCGCGTGAAGACACGCAGATGGAATATTGCACCCTTGTCACCTCAATCAGCCGACACCCTTGTCAACTAACCCACTAATATTGCATAGATGTCCAATGTCTGTCACTAATAAAACAAGGCATTCATCTATTGAATACAATTAGTGCAAGTCTCTATAGGACCCTCGACACCCAATCTTGAGGTCCTCGACTTGGAGTGTTTCAAACCGATTCACAAAAGTTGGTTTGACTGTCAACCTATGCGCAGTCCAACTTCTTGGATTCATATGTCCAGTTCGTAGGCGTTGGTTGTGACATCGAAATCACGTTTAATGCTAGCAGTAAGCACAACAAACTCACCGTTGCCTATGATTAATCATTACTATAATTATCAACATAATATTACTTTCGTTCAAAGATTGACGAATAGTTCTTAGAATAGTCAATCCTATTGACTTTCTGGTCACCTATTCCAACAATGATTTCCTCTTCATGAGATGAAGAAGCAATTGTGTTTTTCTTCATAAATATGACAAAATAATTTTGTCCTTGTGCAAGAAGAAGAATCAAATTTGCCTTCCTTTTTACAAGAAGGAGAATCAAACTTGTCTTCCTTTTTGCGAGAAGAATAAGACTAAACAACTTTGCTTTCAAAGAAGGTCTATAAATAGAAGACATTGGTTGCAATACAACATATGTTTTTGCTCTTTTGATAACTTGCTCATTTTCTCTCGTTCAACTTTCCAAAAAAGATGAGTTCTCTTGTCGTCTCCGTCGATAAATTATTGATCTATCATAATCCTCTATCGCCTACTAGCATGGGATTAAAGGAGATTCAATCATAGCTGGTATGGACTATCTTTAAAAGGAAGACATGTGTGTTCCTACCGTGAACGGTATCCGAACGTTTTCCTTCTTGACGAGTGGCTTGTAGCCGTTTTCAACCACTTGCTTGGATGTGGATCGTTCTTGAGAAAGTTTACATCATCTATATCAATCGAATGCACCAAATGTTGGTATCTCTAAAAGATTCAATTGACTCTTTATTCATGAGATCCGCATCGCAGTAGTATTGAGCTGGGCGATTTGATCGCTAATTACAATATTTATTGTAATTTAAACTATAATTTTCATTGCATTTAATGTTTCAGGGCCTATAAGAAACTAACACGAACACCCCTATATTATTGGGTGATTTGTTAGGATTACTTTTGTTGGCATATCTCTTAGAAAAGGTTAACTATCATTTTTGGTCTCATATATTAGTCCCAGTTTAATTTTGGTCCCAATAATTACGAAAATCTCAATTTCAGGATAATATCTTTTGATTTTGTCTCAAGTTTGGTTCCAACGTCAGAAATTGATGGAAAACGTTAACTTTCGTTAAAATGAGATATGTGCCCTCACATGGTTGTATAACTTGCGTATTTGGAGAAAAATCACAAATTTGTAACCCTAATTTCTTCCCCAAATCCCCAGCCTTTCCTCTGCAAAAAACCCTTGTAAGCCCTTCTTTTTTTTTTCGAATCTCCCGTAGAAGAAGTGAAAGAGCATGACATTGTTGCGAGAAGAATGAGCCTTCGAGATTCAAAGTTCAATGAATTTCCCATCCGATTACCGTAAGTTTTCCCTCTTTTTTATTTCGAAAAATCTTGATGTTTGCCGAAATTTGAAAAAAAAAATAATGTGGATTCGTGTTAAAGATGCTTTCTTACCACAATAACACATGAGAGATTTTTGGGTAAAAGCCGAATCACTTGTTGACTTCATTTTTTCAGAGATGGAAGCAGAATTTGGGTGAAGAAGGAAGAGAAGAAATCATGTATGAACCTAATTTGAGATTTTCCCCTCCTTTTCTGTCATTGCACGTATATATATTTCCCCAAAATATGAACCATGTGAGGGGCACGTGCCTCATTTTACCGAAAGTTAACATTTTTTTGTATTTCTGGCATTGGGACCAAAATTAAGACAAATAGAAAGATATTGCCCTGATATTGAGATTTTTATAATGATTTGGACCAAAATTAAACTGAAGCTAATATATGGGATAATGAATGAGATTTACCCTCTTAGAAAATAACTTCAACAGTTGGATAACCACCATGCCTAGAAATAGACATCCCAAGATTTCCACGGATATCTCAACCACCTTCGAGCGACTCCTAAACCTCTCAAAATTACTCCTATAAATAGGGGTCCAAGGTAAGTTAACATGTATCTAAGCTCACTTGGCCATCCTACTCGAGTTCTCTCTATTTTTCAGCATCTCCTCACAAATTTTCACACTTTTCTATAGTTTCAACACTCCATACTCGGATTACATAATTTATTTCATCACAATCTCACGTTTTTATTTGAGTTCCTTATTTTATTTTATCAATCTTGTACTGACTTAAGAATTAGAATACTAACTCATGTTTTATAATATAGCTAATTTTAGGATTTTTCAAGAAAATTATTCAGTCCGCATTGTACTTCTGGAGTACTCTGGTACGCATCAATATAAGCAAAATTGCATTTACTGCCTTATACGTTTGTGGGGGTGGTAATATTAAAGGACCCTAGTTACAGGGGTGACAAATTATAACATAATTCAATAATTCTGAACAATTAGAGGACTCCGATCATTGAAGTTTTATAATTCACCGAAAATTGCTGATGTGGACGAAAGTAGAGTTTTTTAAATTGGGATTTTTGCTGATGAGGCATCCAATCAGGCCCCCCTAACTGCATAAGCAATGACCAGAATGGATTCTATGCCCTGTATGTTTGGGGGTGGCATTTTAAGGACTGTAGATACAAAGGGCTGACAATTAACCCACAATTTATTAATTTTGTGCAATTTCAGCACTCCTTTTTTTTTTTTTTCCATGTCATCCACTTATGTGTATTAGTATGTTGTTTTCACTTAGTAAATGACTTGTAGGTGTAATGTCAATTTGACTGATTTATAATAGTATAAGCTAACAACACTGTATAAAAAAATAGAAAATAATTGTCAACGTATATTAATATGGTAAGCTAAGAACAATGATTGGAACAAAGAAGATATACAAAAAAAGAAAAATAAAAATGTAAAGTTATTCACATTATGACATTACAAAAGTAGCCCAAAATATTATTTACAAACTGGGTAACAAATTCACAAAAACTAACATCAACTTGAACTTAAAAAAAAGGTAAAATTGCATTTTTGGTCCTGTAGCTATAGGTCGTTAGCATTTTTGGTCCTGTAAATTACTCTATTTACACATTTAGTCCTTTTCTTGACGAGTTTATTCCTGAACATCTCACATTTGGTCATTTTTTGGCAAATTTAGTCATGTGTTTATAGTTTTGGTCCCATTCTCACTTGAGTATATCTCATTTTTGGTCCTGTAATTATATGTCATTAGGACCAAATTTATCAACACAGGACTAAATTGACAAAAAAAAGGACCAAATTTGATGTGTTGGACTAAATTTGTCAAAAAAAAATGACTAAATGTATAAACGAAGTAAGTTATAGGACCAAAAGTGCTAATGACCTAAAGTTACAGGACTAAAATTGTAAATTTGCCAAAAAAAAAAAAAGGACTCCCATTCTGTGTTGTCTTACTACTTTTGTGCGGCATATGTATAGTAACTTTTGCAATTTGAATTTCTTTTTTCAATTCAAGCTGATCACATGGAAACAAAAGAGTCTTGAAATTTCACAAAATTAATAAATTATAGGCACGTTTACTATGGGAGATGGGATTAGAGCGCAAAATATTAATTTGGGATTGTGTTTGTTCTTAAGGCCTCGTTTACTTTGAGGGATGAGATTAAGTCGTGATAGATTAATGCTGGATAAAATGTAGGATGAAATTAAATTGTATCACTAATATTTCATTTAAATCACCTATTTATCATGATTAACCATCTATTTACCTAAATGTAAGTAAACAAGAGATTGAGTTGGATATCCAACTCAATCCTCAGAAGTAAACAAGGCCTAAATGACTAGTTAGTACCTCACTTACTAGATTTGTTTGTTTGGTTGATAGTTTCAAAGATAACTATTAATCATGTTTACTTGTATGGATTGTTATGTGTAATATTTAATTGATTTACCATTTTACCCATTAATAAAACAAAATATCACGTCAACTCACACCACCCAAAGCTGAAAAGGGGGGCAATGCCTATTCACTCCTACTTGTTGTATCTGGTCTTGCGAATTGCAAGACCTTCAAATTTTCTCGCGACACGGATGCCGGCGATCACCACCCAACACTCCTCCAACCTATTCCATCTCCAACCGATTAGCAGAGATGCATATCTTTAAAGATCCCTAAGTAATATGCTGTTAAAAACAACCAAAGTGAAATAGAAGGGAATGCAGTATTTAGGTGCACTTTCAGTAAAAAAGTAGAAAAAGGAAAAAGAAAAAACAAGGGAGATGGGGGAAATGTGTTAGCCCAAACCACTAATCTTGCTTCGTCGCTAGCGAGCTGGCCATCGAATTCTTCGATGGGAAGTGGATAAATTCCTAGTTAAAAGAAGAAGAAGGCAATGGAGAAATTCTGATGCACATACCCTTCTTCTGGACCAAGGACATAGAAGATGTAGTTGGGAAAGTAAAGTCAACAAGAAAAAGTGTAAATAAGCAATTAAAGCACCTGTCATGTTTGTTGGGGTAAATTATGTGCCATTTAAGGGTAAAATAGACATAATATTTGAAATTGAAAGGCTAAAAGTGGAAACCAACAAAAGTGGCAATGTGGGTGGGCTTCAGGATTTGCTAGTCAAGGCCATTTCTACCATGACTAATTAGTGCCAAATAGTGGGAATTATGAGGGGCCGCATCCCAAAAGTACGGGCCGTGAATTTTGTTAGTAAACAAGCTATTACTTATGATTAACAAGAAGATCATGCCTAATACTTGCTAGTAAACATGCCCTATGGGTATTTTATTGTTAACCTTTTGTAACCGCAATGCTTAAAATGCGGACCCCAAACATATAGTGTATAAAATGCAATTTAGTCTTTGCTTACGTGGCTATAGGAGCTAATTGAATGCTTCGTCAGCAAAAATCTCAATTTTAAAAACTCCAATTTCATCCGCATTAATAATTTTTGAAAAGTAAAAAAGCTTGGGTGACTAAAGTCTTCTAATTGCTAAAAAATATTGAATTGTGGATCTTATTTGTCACCCACATAATTACAGTTTTTAAACTGTCACTCCCTTAACATACATTCAACAAATGAATTTAGCATATCATTGTATATTATAGGAAAGGGGTGTTTGACCATAATCACTCAAGTTTTAACAAAACCTCTGAATCCTGAGAATTCTGAATGATTTAATTATCTATAAAAATATTTTATTGTTTAAAAAATCTAATCTATTTTAAATTAATTAGGAATTTTTTATTTAGCTGAAAACATTCACGTATCCGAAATTTTATCTTCAAGATATAGATGCTAATTCAATCCTATCCAAAAATTTTAAATTTTAAATTTGTTGCTAGGATAATATATGGATAATTCCTTAAGTTTTGGAAAAAGAGATCCTATCTATTTTAGAAAAGTCTATTTTCAGGTCATATATGATTTTTGTTCATTACTCATTCAATCATTCAGTTCTTTCAATTTTATTTTACTTTCAAAGATCTTTATTGAAGTGTCCGATTACTCTTACTTTTTGTTTCCATTATTCTATTAATCTTTCCGTAATATTTAATAGGATTCTTGCACCAAATTCGCTTTCTCTTACGGTTTGCCCAAAATTCAATATCTGACGGAAGTGTCCATGGAAAAACTTCAACGGCTATATCTAGTCCTTCCAAATTCCGTCATAAATGTTGACAAAGATAATTTTTAACGGCTATATTTCAACAATTACAAAGTATCGGCTATATGTCATTCCTATATCCGTCACAAATATGAATTGTGCTAGAGTCATTTGATATTTTTAAATATATTTTATTATTTTTCATTTATCAAATTGAATTCGAGCGAAACTCAAAAGTTTATCGAACAAAAACTTTTGATTAATTTTTGGTTTGTTATGTATATTCAATTATTTAAATCTGTTAAATCCTCTCTCTATGAGAGTCTCTTTTCCTCTTTAGTGAGGATCACTCCCTTATTTTATTAAGGTTGATTTTCCCTCCTTACTTCATATTACTTCCTTTTAGACTTCCTACTTCCTTTTCCTTCTTTCATTGTTACCATCCACAAGGAGCTCACCGGCATCTTCATCGGCCAGTGCTTCGATCGCTTCACCGTCCGTTGACGCCTTGGTTACAGTGTGGTTGTGGTATTACCACTTCACCCCCCATCTGGTCCCTAGTTTTTGTCTCTCACTTCCCTCCCCGAGTTTTTTGTTTTTCTTTGTCTTCTGTTTGGGTATTGCAGATCTCTTGCCATATCCGTTTCTCCTCTCATGGCGCATGCTTCAAGTTCGTCGGGCAATACTGATCTGGATCTCTCTCGATTGGGGACTTCTCTCACTTAACGGAGGATGAGGATTCAGGGCTCGTTATGCCGTAGGGACTGTGGCATGCAGATACTGTGGTTCCGGGTTTTCTTGTGGTGACCGTTTGCTTTCTGCAAAATCTTTTCATCTGGATTCCCTCCAAACATCTTTTTTGGCGTCTTTTAATCCCGCCCGTGGAATGGACTTCAAAATGATCGAAGGGGAACATTTTCTTCTGAAGTTCTACCATGCTATTGACAAACAGAGGGTCTTAGACAGTGCCCAGTGGGCTTTCGATAAGAACCTGCTTGCTTTGGCTCCGGTGAATCCGAATGACAATCCTGGCCTTGTGGACCTAGATTGGTGTAATATCTATATCCATATTCATGGCCTGCCTGCAGGAAAAATGACGGTGGAAATTGCTACTTGGATTGGTAATCGTTTGGGTAAATTGATTGATGTAGACATGGAACTGGGAAGTGTTGCATGGGGCTCGTCGATTAAGGTTTGGGTTTGGGTTGCCATTGATATCACGAAGCCTTTGAAACGTGCATTGAAGATCCGCACAATGCTAGGTGATGAACAACTTGTATGAGAGACTTCCTAATTTCTGCTACCTTTGCGGACGTCTTGGTCATATCTCCTGAGCGTGCAATCACCAATATGAAGATGGTTTTGTGGATCCGGGGGATAACCCTCCTTTCGATCCTTGGCTCCGTTCTATCCCCCTTTCAGTCTCCAGGCGGCGTCCTGCAAACATAAATACCTATAGCTCTTCTCCTCTCCATTGTAAACCCTCATTCCACTCTAGAACATTTCCTATGCCTTCCCAGGAACCCAACAGGAACTAGGGGAGCCTCCATCTTCGGTAATTTCTCTCAATCTCCACCTCCCATTCACCCCCCAAACTTATCTGAGAACCTACAATCAACTACTCCAATTGCGCAATCTCATAATGCTGCATCTCACCAGCCCTCCGTCACTGACCAAAACTCCCCACCTTCACCCCAAAACCCTATCTCTTCCACTAACAGCCCTCAAACTATCCCTCTGACTCCACTCCTCTCAATTATCCCCATCCAAGAATCATCCCCTCACTTAAATCACTCTCCACCCTCACAGTCACGTTAGAAAGCCCCCAACAACCGGAAAAAACTATCTACTAATAACTCTAGCACTGAAACCATATCTATTCTGCCTCATAAGAGACGCTTGTTGGATGAAGCTTTCCGTGATGATGATCAACCATCTCAGGGTCTGCCAAAAGTTTGTAAAAATTGACTTCTCCGATGATGGACATCACCAATATTTTGGCGAGCATTATGAATCTTCTTGTGTGGAACTGCTGAGAGCTAAGGGGATCATGGACAGTTCGTACCCTGGGTTCTTTTATCTGGGAATTTTGCCCCGCCTTGGTTTTTCTAGTGGAAACCAAGTGCTCATCACCCCATGTGGATATTTTAAAATGGAAGTTTGGCATGCATGGTTTGGTGTGGATGTAGTGGGTAAGTCCGGTGGTCTTGCTATCTTTTGGGATCGTAATGTGGAGGTTTCGCTTCAGAACTACTCCCGGAATCACGTTGATGTATCAGTAAGGATTTCCGAACAGCAAGAGTGCTGGAGGTTTACCGGTTTCTGCGGCGAGTCTGAAATGAGTAAAAGAACCGAGTCTTGGGATTTGCTTCGGCGTCTTCATTCCCAATCAAGCAGGCCATGGTTGTGCGTGGGGGATTTCAACGAGCTACTTGATCAATCCAAAAAATCTGGGGGCCCTCTTCGTCTGCCGTGACAAATTAGAAACTTTCGACAAGCTTTAAATGATTATGCTCTCTCAGATATTGGCTTTAGTGGATCTCCATTCACGTAGACTAACAGACATCCTCATCCTAACACGGTGATGGAATGTTTGGACCGCGCGTGTGTCAATATTAGCTGGACAAATTTAATCCCAAACGCTACTATCGCTGACCTTCATGTGGACTGTTCGGACCACTCTCATCTCCTAATACAGCTTGTTCAGACTCCAAAATTGTCAGCTCACCATTTTAGGCCCATTCATTTTGAAGCATCATGGATTCAATCTGACGATTGCGAGAATGTTGTTAAGAATTGCTGGAGTAGTGGAGTCATATCTGGAGGTATGAATTTGTTGTCCAGTAAACTTGAAAAGTGTAAAATGAGGTTGCATTCTTGGAGCAAAAAGATCTTTAAGAGGGACAAAGAATACATTAGCAAACTTGAGAATAGATTGACATTCCTTGAGACGGGAATCATGATGGCATGAGTGGTTTCTGAAGCTGCAGAGATTCGGAGGGAATTAGAACGACTTGCTTCATATGAGGAAACTTTTTGGAAATAACGCGGCAAGGCCCTTTGGCTGAGAGAAGGTGACCGTAACACACGTTATTTTCATCAAAAGGCTAGCCAACGGTTCCGTTCAAATCTGATCACAAAACTGAGAAAGTCGGATGGCAGTTGGGTGTCTTCGGAGAATGAAATTTAACAGTGCATCCTATCATATTTCACGGATGTTTTTACCTCTTCCCGGCTGGCTCCGGAGAATATTGCCCGAGGAACAACGTCGCTGTGTTGTGTAGTAGACTCGGATATGGCGGAAGATCTCATGATGCCGTATTCAGAGGATGAGGTGACAAAAGCCCTCTTCCAAATGGCCCCTCTGAAATCTCCAGGACCACAGGGTATGTCCCCGATCTTTTTTCAAAAATATTGGGATATTGTTAAGCCTGATGTTATTTCATGTGTCTTGAGGATGCTTAACTCTCACGTGATGCCTGTAAATCTGAATAATACTAACATTGTTCTTATCCCCAAAATTAAACACCCTGAATCTCTCAGCCAATTCCGTCCCATAAGTCTTTGCAATGTAGTGTATAAGATCGCCTCCAAAATAGTTGCTAATCGATTAAAAACTATCCTTGATCGTATCATTTCTCCTGCCCAGTCCGCCTTTGTGCCAGGCCGATTAATCACATATAACATCCTCCTTGTTTTTGAGGTGAACCACTTTATAAATACTAATACCACATGTAGACAGGGTTTCATGGCGTTGAAGCTTGATGTAAGCAAGGCTTATGATAAGGTTGAGTGGGCCTTCTTGGAACAGGTTCTTTCTAAACTTGACTTCCCTCCCCCTTTCATTCGTCTGATTATGCTTTTTGTGTCTTCTGTCTCATACTCCGTTATGCTTGGTGGCCAACAGTTCGGTTCACTTATCCCACAGAGGGGACTTCGCCAAGGAGATCCCCTCTCCCCTTATTTATTCTTCCTTTGTACGGAATTTTTCAGCTCCCTGTTACAATGTGTTGAACGAAATAACCTTGTTAAAGGTGTTTCTATTTGTCGAATGGCACCGCGTATTTCACATCTTCTTTTTGCAGATGATACACTAATCTTCTGTAATGCATCAGCTTACAGTGCTAGGAATATTAAGGGGATTCTGGAGACCTATCAACTCGCGTCAGGAGAAATCAACTTTCAGAAGTCATCAATGGCTTTTAGCAGGAATACTAGGGCTGATATTCGATCTCAGGTTGGACAAGAACTCCTTGTGAGAATGGAGAATAAGATAGTGCTCTACCTCGGACTTCCATCCCGGGCAACTCGGTCAAAGAGGAACTCTTCTCCTCTCTACGGGACAGAGTTTGGACTCGGTTGAATGGATGGAATGAGAAATCACTTTCGCAAGCAGGTAAATAAATTCTTATCCAATCAGTTGTTCAAGCTGTTCCGTCGTATGCTATGGGATATTTCAAACTGCCTATCACCTTTCTTAGCAACATGATCTCAAATTTGAGCAACATGATCTCAAATTTTTGGTGGGATAACCGGGGCCATTCGAAGATTCATTGGTTTTTTCTTGGCACAATCTGTGTAATAGTAAGCTTGAAGGAGGCTTGGGTTTTCGGGAGCTTTATTTCTTTAACATTGCAATGCTTGCCAAACAATTGTGGTGTATCCTCCACTTTTCGAGGCCACGGTTGGACGTCGTCCCTCGTACACTTGGCGTAGTTTAATGGTAGCACAAGGAGTCTTCAAGGCAGGATGTCGTTGGAGAGTGGGATCGGATAGTTCTATTCGAGTGTGGTATGATCCTTGGTTACCTCGCCCAACAACTTTTCGTCCAATTACCTCACCACCTCCGTCTTCGGTGGACTAACGTGTGTCAGATTTGATTGATCCAGCGACAAGGTGTTGGAATGAGCCTCTTGTTAAGTCCCTATTCTGGCCCGTGGATTGGCCTCTTATACTTTGCACTTCTGTTTGCAAATCTGGCCTTAATGACCAGATTGTTTGGCATTTCACGAGCAACGGCAGTTTCAGCGTGTGCAGTGCATATCATTTGGTGGAGAAAACTTTGGCAGGCCTGTATTCCAAATAAAATCAAGGTGTTTACATGGCGAGCATGCGTTAATGCCCTTCCAACAACGACCAATCTAAGCAGGAGGTTGCCTACTGTCTCCGTTTCCTGTCCATTCAGCTTCGACGAGAAATAAGATATATTCCACATCTTTTTCCACTACCCATTTGCAAGACAAGTGTGGTGCCTCACTAATCTGCGGAGGGAGCTTATCTATTCTTCCATGGATGATTTTCTAACTTGGGCTCAAGGTATCCTAGTTAAACTTGATCATTGGAACTTCTGCTTTTGCCTTACACTTTGCTGGACAATGTGGTGGAGCAGAAATTGTAAGCTTATGCAGAAAACTTTTATGGGACCCGACCAAGTTGTCAACTTCGCTAGACAGTACGTTGAGGCATTCAGTCTACAAAATCGGGATGGTGGTCTTCTCCCTTCATCCCAGCAACTGACGAAATGGAGCTGCCCACCTGCTGCAACGATCAAACTTAACTGCGACGGCGCTACTTTCAACAGTGAACAGGAGTTTGGGATGGGTGTGGTTGCAAAGTATAGTACTGGAGGATGTGTTGCCTAGGTAGCAAAGCGAGTTCCTTTGGGTGCTACGGGAGCATTGGCTGAAGCGTATGCAGCTAGACACGCACTTGAACTCGCCTCTCGTCATGGTTGGGAAGCTGTTATCTTGGAGAGCGACTGCGCTAATCTGATCTTAAAGCTCCGGGCGCCTTCTCTTGATGCTTCAGTTATTGGCCCAATCGTTTTAGATATTTTATGTTTAGCTCACTCTTTAAATTCTTGTATCTTTAGTCTTATCAAACGTGATTGTAACGCTGTGGCGCATTGTGTAGCCAAATCGGTTGTTGGATCGTTGGAAGGCTTCTCCAACCTCCCACTAGAGGCGGCTTTTCTTGCCACTGCTGACCTGATTAATTCTTGAATGAAAGTTCCATTTCCCTTTCAAAAAAAAAAAAAAAAAAAGTTTAACTATTATGGTTTTGGCATTTGCGGATCTTAAGTTGACTTGGACTTTTTGTTGCTTAAGAGCTTCTTCTTCTTCTCGTCCTCTACCTGAGGTTTCGTCTCGTGAGTGAGTAGTAGTCCTCTGCATAAGAGCTAAGAGTAAGTTGGTCTCACGTCCTTCCGTCAACTTTGTCACATTCCGACTCTATCAAGCAATAAGGAGTTGATTCTTTTTAAGCCTTTTATACATCTTACGCATTTCTTCTTCATCCTTGTATATACGTTTCGTCCAGAATTTCACATTGTCGGTTTTTTTAGTGTCATAACCATTACAACATTTTTATCTTAGGTACAGGGAATTGGTGAATCAACAACACGTTGTCTCCACGACTTCGGTTGGATACTGTGTTCATCGCATCAGAGTAAGGCTTCGGATGGAATAGGCTATGGAGAGGTGGGGAAAGTCGTTGATTCTGACGGAGGATGAGAAGGATGATCTCTTTATCCCTCGAGGGTCATGGTCCGAGGACATTGAAACGAAAGGATATTATCTAGTGGGGAGGTTATTGGAGTCCAAAACATACAGGGTAGACTTCCTGCGCAGTGCACTTCTAATTGCCATAATCCAGTGAAGGGGTTGGAGATCAAAGACTTAGGGGTTCAACGATTTTTACTCAAGTTCAATCATGTGGTTGGCAGGAACAGGGCCGTGGAGGGCTGCCCTTGGCCTTTTGATAAGAATATTATGGTCCTAAATACGGTGGAAATTGACGAGAACCCCTTTATAGTGGAGCTTAATTGGTGTACATTTTACGTCCATGTCCATGGCCTTCCGCTAGGAAAGATCACAAAGTCAGTAGCAGAGCTTATTGAGAGCAAGATGAGTTAGTTCATGGAATCGGAACATAACTCCACAAGCAGTCTTTGGGGCACAACTATGAGAATTCGGGTGCTGCTGGACGTTCGGCGACCACTGAAATGCTTCTTCACTATCAGACCAGCGGTCGGCGAACAAGTGGTGGTCTCCTTTTCGTACGAACGCTTGCCGAATTTATGCTACATATGTGGTATGCTAAACCATGCGCGAGACTGTGAGACACGATACGAGGAAGGGTTCGTCGATCCCGGGGATGATACCCAATAGGGGCCGTGGCTGAGAGCTCTGGTGCGGCGACCAGCGCCAAAGATAGGAAGCAGACCCAGCACGAATCCGAGACAACCGGGATACGTTGGATGCAGTATCTCAGAGCGAGGGAATAACGGCCAAGAAGGCGTGGTGCTCTATTTTTGACCCACGTTCCCCTATCTTGCCGCGTACTTTGCGGGATGAGGATGCACTCAGACTCCACTACACTAGAATTTCGAACACATGAAGAAGGTGAACCAGAAATCCAAAATCCAACAACCTGGGCACATCCACTGTTAACATCATGAACTCCTCGTAATCTGGGTAGAAGATGCTTTGCTTGCCCAAATTATGGTGTAAGTTTTTCAAAATATTCAACTTATTATATTGGAATTAATTCTGATTTTTTTTGGGATGTTTGTTTTATTTTTTTCATTTTAGAAAAATGGATACTGTGGATTCTTCGAATGGTGGAATGATGAAATCTGTAAGCGTTCAAAATTGAAAATCCCTGAATTATTAAGAAGAATAAAAAAATTGAAAGACAAAGTCAAAATGTACAAGGTCAAAGAAGAAGAAGTAACACAAGAAAAAGACGACAAGAATAAGGATGGAGAAATTGGAGGAGTTAATTGCTAGCTAGAAATTCAATTTGAAATTTATGGGTGTGATCTTGCCATTTTTCCTTCAAATCTCTCTCCCCTAAAGCTTCTACTTGAACAAAAATGGTGGAAAATGAATTACTGAAGGTATATAATGAAAAAGGCAAGCAGCAGGCGGGAAAGGGCCGTTGTTTCTCTCAAACACCAACTTCGTCTATTTTAATGTCCAAACTAACGGCAAGGACAAAAATTATCGAAAAATAATTTTTTTGAGGACGAAAATTGTCAAGAGCGATAGTATAAGGACCAAAACTAAATAAATGGTTAAGTATGATGACCAAAATCGTAATTCTCCCCGGAAGTTTCAGTATAATCTGACATGAACTGATATATATATGGAGGTCTGGAGGTTTTGAAGTAGTACCACAAATGAAATAGTTGTAGTGTCCAAATCAAATTCAATAGTACGAGTATTTGTTGCATGTAATTATGTGTAGTCAAACTTGAATTAGGTGAAGGTGCAGTTGTAGAAATGGTACCTGATTTGGACACATAACAAATTTGTTCAAACTTTAGACTCTGCCTTTATTCACACTTCTTTTTGAAACAGAATACTTCATTAATATATTATAATTACAATAAACAAAAGGGGATCCCCAAGGTAGGTGGATCCGTTAGGTAAACCTAACATAAATACAAACATTATCGTCGGGAACAAAATTTTCCAAGAAACTTGGATGTTTGTCAAAAAAAAAAAATGTTTTATATCCGAATATATACTATAATTAGCTAGATGGTTTGCTAGACGATTTGCTTTCCTGAAGCAATCCATGATCTCGAACTGCTGAAATTCAGAACACATTCTCCAGCATGCTTGAAGCTGAAGCTCCGAGCCCGTTGGAGTTTGATGAAGAAGGCCTTTCCAATATTAATTAACCAATTACGTATGCATGGACCTAATTAATTATATATCTCAATTACATTAAGGCATAAACATACAGTATATAGGGACAATATATATTTAAATATAAATATTGGAGCAGATCACCAAAATAATTGGGTTAAATGCAATTACCTCATGTGACGCAGGTGATGAGCACAAAAAAACCCTGTGAATTTTTTTTTTAGCAAATTACCCCCTTTATGTTTTTGAAAAATAAAGCAAAGTACCGGCCTATCCACGATTTAGATCGAGAGTTTCTGCTTCTTTTTTCAAAACACTGGTTTTTTTTTTTTTTTATTCCAAAATAGCATCAGGATCTTATGGTGATTCGTAAGCTTACCTTGTAGTTGATTGTTCCATTTACTTAATAAACTTTGTTTCTGCAGATGCAGAGGTACTTACAGTCAGGAAGTAGCAATATAAATTCTCAAGACAAGAGCGCTTGAATACCAAACTACAGAAGCAGTTTGCTCAAGAAATCTATATAATGAGGTTTGTTAGAGCTCTATTTGTTGTAATTCGTAAAAGTTGATTTGGACATGTTTTGCGTTTAAATGATTTATATTTACCATATATGTAGTCTTATTTTATTTAATTATTTCATTCTATTGCATTTACATGTGTTTCATAGAAGTCTTAGTTATTATAGTTATCTCATAAGAAAAATTACAATTTACGTCCCATAATTTACCTCATTTGTGATTTTGGTCCCATTGTTTCTGACTCTGCAAATTTAGTCCCACAAGTCTAAAAAAGTTATATTTTACGTCCCATCAACACTTTCAGCTAAATTGTTAACAGATGGACCATTAAATTAAAAAACAAAGTTAACGGAGCATGTTCTTGGCACATGCACTTTCCATTAATAATTTAACAAAAAGTTAATGGGACGTAAATTGCAGTTTTTCTGGACTTGTGGACTAAATTTGTTGAGTAATGAGATCAAAATCACAAATCAGGTAAGTTACGGGACGTAAATTACAATTTTTCTAATATCATACTTAATATTTAATTAGTTTTTGTTTCTCTTTCACACAGTACGGTGACTAGAGGATGAGCCGGAGGACATGGGTGCGGGCAAGGTGCATGTTTACATGAGAACGAAGAATTAGGAGGAGATGACCCACTACTGGCTGAGGAGATTTCAATCCTAAAGCCTATTGAATAAGTGCATGGACAAAATACACTAGGATCTTTGAGTCATCGAACTAGTATCTTTGACATCATTTAAACTTGTTGTATTGTTATAGATAGTAAAAGTGATTATTGGTTTATAATATGCATTGGTTTCTGGTGTTGGTTGTGTAATGATTATTTGTTGGTTTTGGTTGTGTAGTTCAAATGTTGATATTATTAGGGATGTTATAATGAGTGGACTATTAATTTGGATATGAAATTTCAAAAATCTAACAAAACATTTAAACCGTATTAGACACAAAATTAGAGACAGAAAAATATAAGGGTTTAGAGACTTAGGAGATGAAAATAACAAAGAAAAATATTGGTCTTTAGATACAGATGGATTTAGAAACAAAATATTTTGCCTACTACCGACGAATCAGAGACGGATTATCACCCACAAAAATAGAATTCTAAGAAAGTGAAGTTCCTTCACGTCAGCCAAATGTGCCAAAGACAGGATCGAAGAAGACAAAATAATGAAGCTACTATTTGATTACATTTTATTTTTATTTTTATGTAAATTTTCAAATTTATTAGTTCTTAAAAATTCATTAAATACTTAATATATTTTAACCATTAACACTTGTAAATTGTTAAATTTCAATAAAATATTAATAATATTATAATTATAACTAACAATTATTAAAATTAAAAATATTAAATTAATAATTAAATATTAATATTAAATACGAATTAATTATAATAAAATAATGCTTATAAATTATATAAAAGAAAAAAGAAATGATGGAGTCGTTAACAGATCTACCGACTCCAACAATTATTCAAAAAAAAATTTGCTGTGAGTCGTTAGTTTAATTTTATAAAAAAAAAAAAAAAAAAAAAATCGTCGGTCGTTCAACCAACCACTCACCCTATTTCTCAGTTGTAATAATATCATTATAAATAAGGCAGCTAGTCTGGCATTGACAGCAAGGCCGGCCATGACGCCAGTTCCCTGGAAATTTCTGTTCAGTTGACTTGTAATTAACTTAATACTCTTACCAGCGAGATACTCGTGAACTATTTCTATATATCAATTGACAGCTTTCCATCTCTAACCACGTAAAAAAACAATGAGCAAATGGCTCCTCATTTTCACACGTCTAATTGCATAAGAATTTCGCATTAATTGCCTATACTATTTGTTAATTATTTTTTAGGATAAATTACAGTTATCTTCTCTGAATTTTGGCATAATTACAAATATCTCCTCGTTGTTTGAAAAATTACAGAGATTTTTATGGGCGAACTGACCAAAATGCCCTTATGCATTCAATTATTTTTTAATTATTTTTTAATTTTTTTTACTACAATCACTACAAGAAAATAGCTAATTAGCAACGAAAAAATTTGTTGCTGAAATCAGCGTCGAGTTAATTAGCAAGTAAAATTATCGTTGTTAATCTACACTATTTAATATATAGTTTAAACAACTCGTTGCTAACTCTATTAGCAAGTAATTTTTGTTGCTAAATATATTAGCAAGTATATTTCTTATATTAAATAATATATTAGCAACGAGAATTTTACTTGCTAATTAGCTCGAAACTGATCATTTTCCATTGCTATTGAGCATTTTTCTTGTAGTGAATGTGTAGGGAGAGGTTTCTTAAATTTTTTACACAGAGGAGCAATAATGCAATTTGCCTTAGCCGATTTTTCTACAATTGTAATGATAAATTTCAAGGGTAAAATTGTCAATTTTAGGCCTTTGATTAAAAAGTACAAACCTCAAGGGGTATTTGTAATTTTTTAAACAACGAGGGAGTATATGTAATTATGTCAAATTTTAGGGGAGGTGACTGTAATTAATTAATTAGCCCTGTCAATTATTTTCTTCTCATACATATTTAAAATAAATAAATTAGTTTATCATGTACTTTTATAATTTAATTAAATAAGCTAGGCACGTTGTCTACTTTGCCTTCGATGAGCTAGTTATTATAATAATGTGCGGAGAACAAGTCAAAAGCCGTAGCAAAGAAGCTATTGACACCAAAGCCACGACGCTGTTTTAAATTCGTTCAAGGCACGTAGCCACGAATGCTTCACACTTGCAAATGTTATAAATTTAAATAATTGTAATAAAATACTTTTATAAATTAGTAATTAAAGAGAAAGTAGTTGTTGATCAATGGAAAAATTAATTGCCTTATAGTGTTTTATTTACTTCGTATATAGAGTAAGGTGAACACTATCGTTGTATCTATTTCTTGAAGACATCAAATGCATAGGAAGTTTTCCGGTTCATAAACGTCTATTTGTTATACAATAACTATGATTCGATAATAATATTTTATTATCATTACACCCTTTGAATTTATATATTTATATATACATATATATTATATTTATCTCCTTACAAATATAAAAATATTTCTACAAGAATGGTGAATGATGGGTTAAATTGAAATTTTATATAACTTTTTTGCTGATGTTAGTATTTTCGTCCAAATCTAATGGAAAAATGTCAGTGTAATTTTAAATTTTTTTTGGAAAAAGTGTAATTTTACTATTTTTTTTAGGAATCTAAGTGTAATTAACCCTATATTATCGAGAAATTTAAATAAAAAATGCATAAAAAAAATTAACGAAAAAGGGTATTTCTACCCCATTTAATTTTATAGGCGAAACCGAGATTTTTAATCCCAATGTCTCCGTGAAAAAACAAAAAAAAAGGGAACGGCACAGCGGCTTCTGTGCGTGGCACAGAATCCGGGGTGTTTGACCCCGGCTACCGTGTAGGTTGATGGGACGCATGCATTGCGTCCCTCCCCCCCTTAAGAAGAAGTGTGCATGTATTACGTGCACACATACATACTTATAATTATTTTTTGTTATTAATTAATAAATTTTTTTTAAGTTAATATTAAATATTAAATATTTTTATTTATATTGCTTACAAAAGATTAATAAAGTGTTGTGTGACTTTATCGAAATAACAACATCAATTATTTTTTTAAAGTAATTATTATCAAAAGATATTTTTAATTAAAAATATTAATTTTAATTTAATGATAATATTATTAATATTATGTATAAAAAGTTGATAATAATTGCATAACTTTATTATTTGGATGTATTATTACACCAGCTAATATTTTTTAAACTATAATTATTATTAGGATGTATTTTTTATTAAAAACTTAATTTTAATTTGATAATAAATTTAATATTTTTATTAATATTGTATATAAAGAATTGACAAAAATAATATTGCACGTTTATAAATATTGTATACAAAAATTGACAACAATGATATTGCGTGACTTCACTCGAAGTAACGATCATATTTTGTTAAAACCGTTGTCTGAAATATACAAAAATAAAATTTTTAAGTAGTAATAAAATATGGTTGTTAATTCAAGAAAAAATTTGATAATACTATTATTATTTCGTTCGAGTAAAGTTATGCAATTATTTTTAATTTTTTGTATATAATATTAATAATATTATCATTAAATTAATATTAATATTTTTAATTAAAAATATATTTTGATAATAATTATTTTAAGAAAATGATTGGCGTTGCTACCTCGATAAAATTATAAAAAAATGATTGTGTACAAAAAAAATACTCGACACCAATGCCAATGACATACTTATGGGACTGGTGATTATTATTATAATTTATAATTGTCACTAATTTTGTAATATATTTTTTTACAAAATATTTATTAAGTAACCAAGTCAAAATAAAAAATAAAATTTGGAGGACAATGTAATTTCACTTTTCTTGAGGGGTCGAAATATAACTAACCTTATATTGTATATAATAATATGTCTTAGATCTTTGGAGATCTACGCAGCACTCATATATAATCACGTGAATCAGGAGGCTGGTTTCTTAATATCCTTCTCCTCCAGATTCTCTTGATTACAGTAACCAGAAATGGCTGAAGCCAAAAAGTTAGCCAGCCTAGTGTTCATTCCTTTGCCCGTAATAAGTCACCTGGCCGGAGCAGTAAAGTTGGCGAAGCTCCTCGTCGATGCCGACGAGTCCCTCTCGATCACAGTCCTCATCATGAAGCTGCCAATGGATGCCAAGATCAGTTCCTACACCAAGAACCCGCCTCACTCCCGAGTAACCTTCGTCGAACTGCCCGAAGGCGAGCCCGTCTTTCCAGACGGTAACAAATCTCCCGAAAACTTCGTGGCTCGGTTCACAGAGAGTCAAAAGGACCTTGTCAGGGATGCTGTGGCTGAGATGATAAAGAGTTCGAGTTCGAGTAAGATTGCTGGATTCGTAATCGACATGATGTGCCCGGGCATGATCGATGTCGCCAACGGGTTTGACATCCCGAGTTACATTTACGTCACTTTTGGTTCGGCAGTGCTGGGGTTGATGTTCCATCTCCAGAGTCTTAGAGATGAGCATAATGTGGACGTGACGGAGTACAAGAATTCAAATGTTGAGATATCTATGCCGACATACCTTAAACCCGTTCCTACTACTGTGTGGCCTTCTTCTGTTTTCTACGACGACGGTGATCACCTTAACTTTATCAAAAGGTACAGAGAGGCCAAAGGAATTATTGTGAACACGTTTATTGAGTTCGAATCCCATCAAATCAAGTCACTCTCCAACGATGAGAAAATCCCACCAATTTACCCCTTGGGACCAGTACTTCAACTGGGGGATCAGGAAAAGCAAAACCACAGGGAAATTTTCGAGTGGCTCGACAAGCAACCTGATTCATCTGTTGTGTTTCTTTGCTTTGGTAGCCAAGGATGTCTTGATGAAGATCAGGTGAAGGAGATTGCTGTGGCCCTGGAAAACAGTGGACACCGGTTTTTGTGGTCCCTAAGGAAGCCACCTCCGAAAGGAAGGATCGAGTTTCCAGGGGAGTATGAAAATCCAGAAGAAGTATTGCCGAAAGGGTTCCTGGAACGAACTAGAGAGATAGGGAAAGTGATCGGGTGGGCACCTCAAACGGCAGTGTTATCTCACCGTGGGGTGGGAGGATTTGTGTCACACTGTGGATGGAACTCGACATTGGAAAGTGTCTGGTTTGGGGTACCGATGGCCGTGTGGCCGTTGACTGTGGATCAACAGGCCAATTCGTTCCTATTGGTGAAGGAGTTCGAAATGGCGGTTGAAATTAAGATGGACTATAGAAAGGAAAGTGGTGTCATTGTGGGTGCAGAGACGATAGAGAAGGCAATCAAGCAGTTGATGGACCCGGAGAATGGGTACCAAGTTAAGATGAGAGCATTGAAAGAGAAGAGCCGAATGGTCCTAATGGAAGGAGGGTCGTCATATAATTACTTGAAAAGTTTCATTGAGAATGTCATGGGATAACATTTTTTCAAATGCTACAGGTATTAGCTTTAAGTATGGCTGTAGATTCAAATCGTCGACGATATCATTGTTTAAGTTTGTTTGACTTATTATTGAGTTTCGAAATTTAAGTTTGAATTTGGTTTGATTATTAATGTAATCGAGATCAACCAAATATTAATTGGGTCGAACATAAATTGAGCTCGATTTATTTGATATTTTTAAATACATTTTATTATTTTTACATTGATAATATATTTTGATTAAGTTTGATGTGTTAAATTTAATAATTTGAATTCAAATAAATTTTTATCGATTGATTAGAATGGATTATCGAGTAATTTGATATGTTGTTTAACCCTAACTAGTTTTTAATAGGCTCAAGCGGAATGCATCTATGATGTACCATCATGACTCTTTTCCTCCAATAGAGTATTTAAATTATTTTACATCAATTTGGATCCTACTCTCTTGGCATTATCATCACTCATATAGTGTCTTGAGGATATTAAAAATGAGAAAAATACAAATAACCCTATTGTGATATTGTAAATAAGTAAATTACCTCCTATGAAAAAATAAATAATAATTTATACATCTATATCTTTTTCAATGAAGTAATTTGCCCCCTCCCCCTGTATTTTTTAAAATGACACTACCAAAAAATGCAGGAATTGAAACGGTAACAAGAACGATTTTTTTAATTTTTGGAACGATAAATAGTTCACTAGATCCTTTTGGACTGCCATTAGGAATGGTTGAGGAACGGGAGGCAATCTGTGGGAATAAGAGGCGATCCTAATAGTTAAGAACGGTAATAAGAGGCGATCCTAATTCGCGCTCTATAATTGATATGTTCGATTTTTCGTATAAAGAATCAAGGGGGGGAGTTACAACAAAATGAGTTGGAGAGTAATTATAAGAACAATGACAAAAAGGGGGACATATATATAGAAAATATTGGAACGGGCATTGGAATATTATTTGGAACACAAAACTAGTCGTTTAAATATAGTCGCTGTTCCAGCTTTAGGAACGGTCTCAGGTGGGGTGACAAGAGCAGTACTATTACCGTTGTAATATAGTCGTTAGGGCATATTAGGAATGGTATGAGGCACACGCAACAAGACCGTTAGAGTAAATTGCTATTATTTTTTTACAGGGGGATAATTTGCTCATTTGCAATATCATGGGGGAGTAAATTGCATTAAACCCTATTAAAAATTAATTAAGCCGAGAAGAAATGAATTCTGTTGTATTAATGAATTTTCTTTTACCTCTTATACATGTAATTGATGACCACTACAAGAAATATATCATTCAACCATGATTAATTCTCATATTTAATATTAAATAGCCATAATAAATAGTTATTGACCGATCACGCAACGATTGTCGGTCATAATTTTTACGAGGGTGGCTAAAAACCGTGGTGAATGTTTTTACCACGGCTCTTAACTGTGGCAAATATATTTTTTAATGGAAAAACTAATTTTGCATCGATTTTTATCTAACCGTATTTATTAATAGTTATTTACTATAGTTTTTAGTGATAGCCATTATAATTGTCGCCAATAATAATTTTTTTCTAGTGCATAGGTGTGTTGGATCATGAGTGAAAAACAGAGTGATCGAGCACGATTGAGATTCGTATTCAACCGATATAATGAAAGCACAAGCGATGTGTATGTTCGACTATAAAAAAAAAAAAAGTTGATTATTTTCTATATTATAAATCACCAAGACTTAAAATCACAGTAAATCATTAGTATCTATCACGATCAAATAAAATTAATGCGAAAACTTAAATTTTGACCACGATTCATCAATATTCACTATTAATTTGACCTATGACCAAAATATTTACCACATTTTAAACAATAGTAAATATTTTAACCTTATTTACAGAAACAACTGCTAATAACCATTCTACAACTATTATTAATTAGTATTCGTCACAACTTTTTACTTGTATTCATCATAATTGTCCGTGTGCAAGTGGTAATAATTTATCAACTCAAAAAGACTTAAGTGGATTTGTCACAAAAAAAAAAAAAAACAAGACTTAAGTGGAGAATGTAATAATGCTTTAGCTTGATGAACTTGATCGCAAATAAACCATCTCTATCCTACCTAATGCCACAAACATGTTTGACGATGACTAATAATACATGGAGCAATTAAATACATAAAAGTCTATCTTTTGTGAGACGACAATACCAAAAGCATCGTAATAGAAAATAATCTTAGTAAAAAAAAATCTTAAAATTATTTATAAAATATACATATGTATATATAATGATAAATTTTATTTTTCCATAATACAATTTTAAAAACGTAGTAGTGACAAGAATTCCATTTAAACGTGTTTGGTTAACCTCATATAAAAAATTTTACAAACACATACATCTTATAAATATTTAGAAATTATAAGATATCAAATTTTATTTTAAACATAGATTCTTAAAGGGTTTGAATAGAAGAAAAAAAAACAAGGAGACTTATATAATAATAGTTCTGATGACAATTTTGTCTAATTAACATAAAAGAATCTCTTAAGATTTGAAAAATACATTGCAACTAACTACTTTAATTTTTTATTCTTTTATGGAAAATTATAAGATCTTAATATTTTATTTTGTTTCTTAAAAATATTATATATATATATATATTATATCTGATAAGTTGCTCATAAAACTTAAATATTTTGAAAAACTTTTAAAACTAACTCAAACACCCCCTTAGTCACGAAAGATTCGATATATATGAACCATAGCTATATTTATGGGTTTAGTAGCACTGAATTCCGATAGCCAAATGGATAGAATTCTTAGCTAACTACAAGACTCTAAGGGCGTGTTTACTACTTTGGATGTAATTATGATGTGATAGATTAATAAATAATATTATTTGGGACTATATGGATCAATGCACAAATTATAACTTGACCCAACATAGATTTATCATGTATTATAACGGGCCCTTGATTCAAAAGGGCTCATACTTTTTCAAGTAAACATAGAATTAGGAGTGATTAGGTTATAAATTAAGTCTAATCATGGGTAGTAAACATGCCCTAATAATAGAATTTCAAGTATAGGTCTCATGACATCTAACAAAAAAAAAAAAAAATTAAAATGGGTAGTGGTAGAATAATAGTGTAAATTTCATAGTATTTAACTAGCCATGACTCTCTCGAACTCTCTCTCTTCTCTCAACACACTAAACGCACTTGCTCGATGCTCAACCCTAGCAATGATGATGACGGTGATGGAGACGTGCAACCAAAGGGGGAGGCTGCAGGTGGAGGTATGGAAGATGTTGATCAGCAAGAGGAGAGGGAGGACATAATATCTGGATATGACTTTCAACAATTTGCGCTTCTAGCGGAAAGGGTTGTCGAACATGGTGATGTCGCTTCGCTCAATGCTCTTAATAGCCTAAAAGTAAGGTGGGAGGGAAAATATGGAAATAAGGGTTCAGGGTCATCCTCAACCATGGTGGGGTTGGTGCTAGGGTTACCATACTCTACGCCCAAAGTGAGTTGTGGTGTATAGATGACAGTCCCTTTGAAGCCGGTATGACGAAGGATTCCAACACCATTTAGGTTACACGTAGGCCAAAATATCCCTGCTCTGATATCCTCTTCAGTGAAGCAAGTTCGGGCATTCATGCCAAGCCCTAGCAGTCAGATTAGGGTTTTAGAGCCATGCACGCAGGACGTAGATGAGATTAGGGTTGAATCTGGAAAGCTTAGTCCGCAAAGAATGGCAACAAGATGCCAAGTATCCATGAGGAGCACGGGCCGAGGGCTGACGCCAAGAAAAAACTGACTTGTATATTGGCAACATAAAACTTGACACCAACCCTGGTCATAGTATGAAGGCAGACTCGTTTTCAAACACGTATACTAAGTATGCACTATGTATGCTGAGGTATATTCCTCTGGAAATACATAGTAAACCTACACGTGACATGGTGGACGAGGGAGCTAGGAGATGGATGGACTCCCACGACGGTTGGATAGTTTTTGGGTGAAAAATCATATTATCACCCCAAGTGAATGACTTCGTTCAGTTAACATGGAAAGCGGTTCTGGAAGTTGATGAAACTGGCTCTAGATTATATTTTTTTGATTTACAACACTAGGTGATATGGATGAAGTGTTAGAAGGTGGACCTTGGTTGTTCCAATGGCAGCCAATAGTCCTGTTAGTATTTTATTGTATAATAGGGGATTGATAGTTGAAGGAATATTAGTTTGATTAGTTTGCGATTTGGAGAACAAGGCTAGTATAGAAGGAAAGGTGATCAACAAAAGAAGAATGAGAGCTAAGAGGATTTGGAGAGGAAACTTAGTAGCTTTGTATTGCTAATTTTTTCTCTACCCAAACTCCACATCTTTCAAGCCTATTTATACTAGTCCATAGAACATTTTTGAAATAGCATTTGTGGTCAAAATTAATTGCTTGCTCAATAAGCTTTGAGCATTCTAGAATATCTAAGATTTTTCTTTAACTATTATTTTCTAGAGATTTCTTCAAAAATATCTAAGGTATTTCTAAACACTAAACACATTATTTCTAATACTCCCCCTTAATGTGTTTATGTGAGACACCGATCTTCAGGCGTAGTTCTTCGAACTTGTTACGCGCCAGTGCTTTAGTAAACATATCTGCTAGTTGTTCTTCCGTGCTGCAATACTTGAGTTCAATCTCTCCTCCGGTAGTTGCTTCCCGAAGAGAGTGGTACTTAATGTCGATGTGTTTGGTTCTACTATGCTGCACCGGATTTTTTGTTATGGTTATCGCTGACTTGTTATCGCAGTAGATTGTCGTGGGCTCCTTTTGCTTCTTCCTCATGTCTTCTAGAATCCTTCTAAGCCAAGTAGCTTGATTTGCTGTTGCAGCAGCTGCAATGTATTCTACTTCTGCTGAGGATTGTGCCACGGTAGCTTGTTTCTTGGAAGCCCATGAGAATATTCCTGAGCCAAGAGAAGGTATAGCCTGATGTACTTTTCATGTCGTCAGCTGATCCTGCCCAGTCACTATCTGTGTATCCAATCAACTTCGCATCATTGGTGGACCTGTACCATATTCCAAAATCTTACGTTCCTCGTAAGTATCTTAGAATTCTTTTTGCTGCTCCATAGTGTACTTGGCTCGGACTCTGCATAAATCTTGATAGTAGACTTGTAGCAAACATAATATCCGCTCTTGTGGCAGTTAGATATAGTAGGCTTCCAATTAGACTTCTGTAGATGGAGCCATCGACCTTTTCTGCTCCGTCTTCTTTCTTGTACTTTTCGCCGGTGACCAAAGGAGTAGTAACTATCTTGCAGCTTTCCATTTTGAACTTCTTAAGTAGAGTCTCTGTGTACTTCTTTTGACATATAAATATTCCCTCTTTCTCTTGATTTATCTCAATTCCGAGAAAGAAATGCATTAGGTCAAGGTCACTCATCTCGAATGTCTTCATCATGTCTTCTTTGAAGTCTCGAATATCTTCTCATTGTTTCCTGTATATATGGGATCATCTACATATAAGGAAACAATTAGTGTATCATTACCTTGGCTCTTTATGTAGAAAGTAGGCTCGCTCAGGCTCCTCTGAAATCCTTGATCCATGAAGTAGTTATCTATTCTGCTGTACCAGGCTCTTGGTGCTTGTTTGAGCCCATAAAGTGCTTTCTTCAACCTCAAGACTTTTTCTTCATGGCATCTCGCAACGAATCCTTGAGGTTGTTCCACATAAATTTCTTCATCGATGTAGCCATTTAGGAATGCAGACTTTACGTCCATTTGATATATTTTCCACTTCTTATTTGTTGTTATAGCAACAAGAGCTCTTATTGTATCTAAACAAGCTACTGGAGCAAAGGTTTCAGTGTAGTCAATACCTGGAAGTTGAGAATATCCTTTTTCTACCAGTCGAGCCTTGTGCTTCTGTATAGATCCATCTGCATTCAGCTTTGTCTTAGAGATCCACTTTACTCCTATTACTTCTTTGTCTTTCGGCCTGTCTGCGAGCTCCCATGTCTTGTTCTTTTCGATCATCTTGATTTCTTCTTCCATTGCTTGAACCTATACTTTATGTTTTGCAGCGGCCTCAAAATTCTCTGGTTCCAGCATGATGAAGTTGCATGTTTCATATATATCGCTTAGAAGCTTTGTTCTTCTTGGTGGAGTTTCTTCCTCAGTCTCTTCTGTTTGAGATGGCCTTCTGGGCGATCCCGGTGCTTGAAGGTTCATCCTCTCCATCTCTGTTTGGTCTGTGCCTTCTTCTTTTTGTTATTGTGGAGGTGTCTCCTTGGGAATCATTACAGTTTGTCTTTCTATTTTGTTTTCATCCCAGTTCCACATAGCATCTTCATCGATCTCAACATCTCTACTGATGATTAGTTTCTTGGTTTTTAGGTTGTAGATTCTGTAGCCTTTTGATTGTGTGCTGTAGCCGAGGAAGATGCCTTTTTCTATTTTCTCCTCTAGCTTGTGTCTTTTTTCTGTCGGAATATGCACGTAGCAGATACTGCCAGATACTCTAAGATGTTTGGCTGAAGGTTTCTCTCCGCTCCACGCTTCTATCGGTGTCATGTTGTGAACAGCCTTAGTGGGACACCTGTTTAGTAGATAAACTGCAGTGTAGACTGCTTCTGCCCAAAAAGCTTTTGGCAAGTGCTTCCTTCCAGCATCGATCTTGCCATTTCCATGACGGTTCTGTTCTTTCTTTCCGAGACTCCGTTTTGTTGAGGATTATAACTGACAGTAGTTTGATGTTCGATCCCTTCTTCTTCGCAAAACTTGTCAAACTCTGAGTTGTTGTATTCTTTTCCTCGATCACTTCTGATGACTTTTATGCTTCGGCCACTTTGGTTCTCCACAAGATTTTTGAACTTCTTGAAAATTTTAAAGACTTCAGACTTTTCCCCTATGAAGTATACACAGGTCATTCTGGAGTAGTCATCGATAAATAGGATAAAATATCTATTTTGCTCATGAGATGGAGTCCTCATTGGTCCGCAGACGTCCGTATGAATGAGTTCCAAGACTACTTTAGCTCTCCAGGAGGTTCCTGAAGGGAATGGCTTCTTGTGTTGTTTCCCTTGTAGACAGGCTTCACAAGCTCCCTCAACAGCTTGGGTTTGTGGTAAGTCTGTCATCATCTTCTTCTGATGTAGTGTTTTTAAGCCTTGAAAATTGAAGTGCCTAGCCTCCGGTGCCATAGCAATGACTGGTCCTCCTGTGTTTGCATAGTTGTGCCGCCCAGATATTGGAGTTGTACTGGGAAGCATCTGTGCTCCTTCATCCTTACTTTAGCAATTATAAGTGTTTTATCTTTGTTGTCATAAATAGTGCACGAATCTCCTCCAAAGTGTAGAGTATATCCTTTCTCCATCATCTGGCCAACACTGAACAAATTTGTTCTGAGGTCAGGGATGTACATAACATCATTAATGATGCGTGTACCTTTTCTTGTGTTGTAGCGACTGATCCTTTTCCCTCGACCTTCACAATGTGGTTGTCCCCGAGTTTGAAGCTTGTCTTGTATGACTCGTCTAATTTTTGAAAGGCTCCTTTATTGTATGCCATATGGTTGCTAGCAGCGCTATCAATATACCAGGTAGCATCTCCTGCTTCGGCTACTGAGTTGCATGTGAAGAATAATTGATCACTGCTAGGATTTTCTTCAATGCAATTAGCTTGATGATTCCCTTTGAGCCTACAATCTTTTTCGACGTGTCCAAACCTTTTGCAGTTTCGACATTGAGGCTTTCCACGGAAGTAACAATCCTTCTCAAAATGATTTGTTCTTTTACAAATACGACATGTCATGTATTTTCCTTTATTCTGCTTCTTCTTGTCTCCCATTGTGCTTTTAAAATTATCTTCTTTTCTATTGGAATTCTGAGACCTCATATTTAATTTAGACTGAAAAGCATTGTCAAGAGAATTTTCTTCTTGCCTACTTCGCCTTTTCTCGTATGCCTCAAGTGAACCAACTAACTCGGTGACAGTTAGTGTGGTGATATCTTTTGTTTCTTCAATAGTTGTTACTATTGGGTCATACTTTTCAGTGACACTTATGAGCAATTTTTCTATGACCCTTTTTTCTGGTATATCCTCCCCATAGGCTTTTAATTGATTCACCAATTCACTTACTTTTGTATAATATTCATCAATTGTCTCAGAATCCTTCATTTTCATATTTTCAAAATCTCTTCTAAGAGTTTGAAGTTTAATGATACGCACCTTGGCACTGCCTTGATATTCCTTCTGCAAAATGCTCTATGCTTCTTTTGCCGATGTAGCAACACTAATTCTTGAAAAAATATGGTCTGCCACTGTTGTTTGGATGTAATATAGAGCCTCCGAATCCTTTGCCTTCTTATTCTCCAATTTACCTTTCTCTGCCGATGATGAAGTGGAACTATCTTTCGGCAGAGTAACCCCTTCTTCTACTATCTCCCATAGTTTTTGAGATTGAAAATAAGTTTTCATTTTAATGGGCCAATAGTCATAGTTTTGGCCGGAGAAAATGGGGACAGAAATTTGTTTGGCTAACGAGGACATGGTGGTTGGACAATAGAACTAGTGTGATGATAAAGTATTTAAGATAAGAGTACACGCCCAGTATATGATCGGACGTGGCTCTGATACCACTGTTAGTATTTTATTGTAGAAAAGGAGATTGATAGTTGAAGGAATATTAGTTTGATTAGTTTGGGATTTGGAGAACAAGGCTAGTATAGAAGCAAAGGTGATCAACAAAAGAAGAATGAGAGCTAAGAGGATTTGGAGAGGAAACTTAGTAGCTTTGTATTGCTAATTTTTTCTCTATCCAAACTCCACATCTTTCAAGTCTATTTATACTAGTCCATAGAACATTCTTGAAATAGCATTTGTGGTCAAAATTAATTGCTTGCTCAATAAGCTTTGAGCATTCTAGAATATCTAAGATTTTTCTTTAACTATTGTTTTCTAAAGATTTCTTCAAAAATATCTAAGGTATTTCTAAACACTAAATAAATTATTTCTAATAAGTCCTTCAAAAATGGGAACTGGACTATTGGTGATACATAAACAAAGTCATACACAAGTGCGGGTATGGATTAAAATTCACCATTTGCCAGTTTAAATTCAACACTGATGAGGGCCTTAGTGCAACTGAAAGTGGTGTTGGCCAACCACTCTATCAGGATTCTGTTACAATGGCTTGTACTCGCCTGAACTATGCATTGCGTCCCATCCCCTCCCCCCCCCCCCCCCCCCCCCCCCCCCCCAAGAAGAAGTGTGCATGTATGTGTGTGCACACATACATACTTATAATTATTTTTAGTTATTAATTAATAAAAAAATAAATTTTAAGTTAATATTAAATATTAAATATTTTTATTTATATTGCGTACAAAAAGTTAACAAAGTATCGTGTGATTTTATCGAAGTAACAACACCAATTATTTTTTTAAAGTAATTATTATCAAAATATATTTTTAATTAAAAATATTAATTTTAATTTAATGATAATATTATTAATATTATGTACAAAAAATTGACAATAATTGTGTAACTTTACTATTAGGATGTATTATTACACCAGCTAATTTTTTTAAACAATTATTATTATTAGGATGTACTTTTTATTAAAAAATTAATTTTAATTTGATAATAAATTTAATATTTTTATTAATATTGTGTATAAAGAATTGATAAAAATAATATTACACGTTTATTAATATTGTATACAAAAATTGACAACAATGATATTGCGTGACTTCACTCGAAGTAACAACCATATTTTATTAAAACCGTTGTCCGAAATATACAAAAATAAAATTTTGAAATAGTAACAAAATATGGCTATTAATTCAAGAAAAAATTTGATAATACTATTATTATTTAGTTCGAGTAAAGTTATGTAATTATTTTTAATTTTTTGTACATAATATTAATAATATTATCATTAAATTAAAATTAATATTTTTAATTAAAAATATATTTTGATAATAATTATTTTAAGAAAATGATTGGCGTTGCTACCTCGATAAAATCATAAAAAAATGATTGTGTACAAAAAAAATACTCGACACTAATGCCAATGACATACTTCTGGGACTGGTGATTATTATTATAATTTATAATTGTCACTAATTTTATAATATATTTTTTTACAAAATATTTATTAAGTTATAATTTATAATATTAATACTAATTATATATAAAATAAATATTAATTATTAGTTAAAATTTTTAATATAATTAACAAAAATTAAAAAAAAACCATTAACAATAATTTAAGATTAAAAAATAAATAACAAATTTATAAAGAATGAAGAAGAGAGAGTGGGAACATGAATTGAATGAAGAGAAAATAATGAAGAAGAGAAAAGAAAAAATAATGAAGAAGAGAGAGAGTGTGGGAACATGCAAAAACACTGCATGTAGTGGGCGCAGAAGCCGGGTCTGTGACCCCGGCTTCTGACTATGCACGGAAGCCGAGGTTTTGACCCCTGCTTCCATGCCATTTTAAAAAACGAGGCTGAAATTGGGATTAAAAATTTCGGTTTGGCCTATAAAATTAAATGGGGTAGAAGTACCCCATTTCTTTAATTTTTTTTTTTACTTGCATTTTTTATTTAAATTTCTCTATATTATCTATACTAATATAAAAAGGAAGGACCCTCCACACTCACAAGCTGCGGTTAATAACACCGCTATACCATTTTTTTGAGAAGCCAAAATGTCCTTCACCCAATAAGATAACTAATTTATTCAACTTCAAAATTTCATATTAACTAATAAGTTAGTTTCTTTCTTTCTTTAATATAATGTATTGGTTTATATAATTTACTCTTATATATAACAATATAGTTTAAAACGCAAAAGAACATTTATTATATGAATGCAGGAACAACGTACCATAACAATTAAGTATATATTAATATATTAATATGTCTAGATCTTTGGAGATCTTCGCAATACTTTGTATATAATCACGAGAATCAGGAGGGTGTTTCCTAGTATCCTTCCCCTCCAATGTTCCATGACAAGAGTAAACAAGTCAAAATAAAAAATAAAATTTGGAGGACAATGTAATTTTACTTTTCTTGAGGGGTCGAAATATAATTAACCTTATATTGTATATAATAATATGTCTTAGATCTTTGGAGATCTACGCAGCACTCATATATAATCACGTGAATCAGGAGGCTGGTTTCTTAATATCCTTCTCCTCCAGATTCTCTTGATTACAGTAACCAGAAATGGCTGAAGCCAAAAAGTTAGCCAGCCTAGTGTTCATTCCTTTGCCCGTAATAAGTCACCTGGCCGGAGCAGTAAAGTTGGCGAAGCTCCTCGTCGATGCCGACGAGTCCCTCTCGATCACAGTCCTCATCATGAAGCTGCCAATGGATGCCAAGATCAGTTCCTACACCAAGAACCCGCCTCACTCCCGAGTAACCTTCGTCGAACTGCCCGAAGGCGAGCCCGTCTTTCCAGACGGTAACAAATCTCCCGAAAACTTCGTGGCTCGGTTCACAGAGAGTCAAAAAGACCTTGTCAGGGACGCTGTGGCTGAGATGATAAAGAGTTCGAGTTCGAGTAAGATTGCTGGATTCGTAATCGACATGATGTGCCCGGGCATGATCGATGTCGCCAACGGGTTTGACATCCCGAGTTACATTTACGTCACTTTTGGTTCGGCAGTGCTGGGGTTGATGTTCCATCTCCAGAGTCTTAGAGATGAGCATAATGTGGACGTGACGGAGTACAAGAATTCAGATGCTGAGATATCTATGCCGACATACCTTAAACCCGTTCCTACTACTGTGTGGCCTTCTTCTGTTTTCTACGACGACGGTGATCACCTTAACTTTATCAAAAGGTACAGAGAGGCCAAAGGAATTATTGTAAACACGTTTATTGAGTTCGAATCCCATCAAATCAAGTCACTCTCCAACGATGAGAAAATCCCACCAATTTACCCCTTGGGACCAGTACTTCAACTGGGGGATCAGGAAAAGCAAAACCACAGGGAAATTTTCGAGTGGCTCGACAAGCAACCTGATTCATCTGTTGTGTTTCTTTGCTTTGGTAGCCAAGGATGTCTTGATGAAGATCAGGTGAAGGAGATTGCTGTGGCCCTGGAAAACAGTGGACACCGGTTTTTGTGGTCCCTAAGGAAGCCACCTCCGAAAGGAAGGATCGAGTTTCCAGGGGAGTATGAAAATCCAGAAGAAGTATTGCCGAAAGGGTTCCTGGAACGAACTAGAGAGATAGGGAAAGTGATCGGGTGGGCATCTCAAACGGCAGTGTTATCTCACCCTGCGGTGGGAGGATTTGTGTCACACTGTGGATGGAACTCGACATTGGAAAGTGTGTGGTTTGGGGTACCGATGGCCGTGTGGCCGTTGAGTGTGGATCAACAGGCCAATTCGTTCCTATTGGTGAAGGAGTTCGAAATGGCGGTTGAAATTAAGATGGACTATAGGAAGGAAAGTGGTGTCATTGTCGGTGCAGAGACAATAGAGAAGGCAATCAAGCAGCTGATGGACCCGGAGAATGGGTACCAAGTTAAGATGAGAGCATTGAAAGAGAAGAGCCGAATGGTCCTAATGGAAGGAGGGTCGTCATATAATTACTTGAAAAGTTTCATTGAGAATGTCATGGGATAACATTTCTTCAAATGCTACAGGTATTAGCTTTAAATATGGTTGTAGATTCGAATCGTCAACCATATCATTGTTTAAGTTTGTTTGATTTATTATCGAGTTTCAAAATTTGAATTTGAATTTGGTTTGATTATTAATGTAATCGAGATCAATCGAATATTAAATTTGGATCGAACATAAATTGAGCTCGATTTATTTGATTTTTTAAGTATATTTTATTATTTTTGTTTTATTAATAAATGTTGATTAAATTTGATGTGTTAGATTTAACAATTTGAACTCAAATGACGATCGATTTAAAACGAATAATTTGATATGTTGTTCAACCGTAACTAGTTTTAAATGGGCTCAAGCGGAATGCATCTACGTTGTACCATCATGACTCTTCTCCAATAGAGGATTTAAGTTATTTTACATAAATTTGGATCCTACTCTCTTGGCATTATCATCATTCATATAGTGTCTTGAGTATATTAAAAATTAATTAAGCCGAGAAGAAATGAATTCTGTTGTTTAATGAATTTTCTTTTACCTCTTATAAATGTAATTGATGACCACTACAAGAAATATATCAGCCAATCATGATTAATCATGTTTAATACTGAATAATCGTAGCAAATAGTTATTGCCCACAACCACGCAATAGTTGTCGGCCACAATTTTTGCCAGAATAGCTAAAACATTTGGCTTGACTAAAAATTATGACTAATATTTTTACCACGACTTTCTTAACTGTGGCACATAAACTTTTTATTATGAAAAATTAATTTTTGTATCAGTTTTTATCTAACCATAATTATTAATAGTTATCCACTATGATTTTTAATCATTTCATCAAAATTGTAGCCAATAACAATTTTTTTCCTAGTGGACTTGGCTAGCAAATTAATTCGAATTACTTATATACTTTTAAAGAAATGGTTAGGTGTGTTGGATCATGAGTGAAAAACAGAGTGAGCTCGATTGAGATTCGTATTCAACCAATATAATGAAAGCACAACAGATGTGTATGTTTGACTACATAGAAAAAGGTTGATTATTTTCTACGTTATAAATCACCAAGGCATTAAAATTATAGTAAATCAATGGAATTTATCACGATTAGACAAATTTGATACGAAAACTTAAATTTTGACCACGATTCATTAATATTCACTATTTATTTGATCTATGATCAAAATATTTACTACATTTTTAGCTTGTACTCGCCTGGACTATATATGTAGGGTGCATATTATACTTGATTATCACTCCACACTGCCAAAGCATCTGGTTATTATGGTACCGATATTGGAGGGAGAGAAGGAAGTCAACGACCGACATAGAGCAAAATGAGGCACCCGCATCAGCTTGTTCCCCCTACTGTTGTGTCCAAGTGGAAAAAAATTATGTTGTACAACCATTTTGATTTGTTGGCACAGAATGAGGAGCTAGATGCATACGAATTACAAGCCTTAATTCATGCAGCTCGAGACATGGTGTTAGATGATTTCTACAGGTATGTGGAATGTGAGAGGCTCGAACAGGATAGATGATCAACAATTTGTAGCTAGACTGGTTCAAGAGTTCAAGCTAAGATTTGTTGGGCTAGTGTAAACGCGAGTAGCCTAGGGAAATGATCAAGCTAGTATTTCTAGAAACTTCAATTAGATTACTGATTACACTAAGCCAGCCAATCGAATTTGGATTTCTTGGGATGATCCGGAGCTTGGGGCTGGAAGTTTTGGGGGTTAGCCAACAACTGATTCATTGTAAAGTTACAAATAGACACTTGAACTCCAGGTGTTTGATTACTATTGTCTATGGAGAAAATGATCTCATTGGCAGGAGAGCTCTATGGACTAAGCTAGTCAGATAGCAGAGGAAGTCGGGGGAGGAGACATGGCTTGTATTTGGTGACTTTAATGCAGTGTTAGATACAAGCGAAATTTGTGGGCAAGCACGGATCATAGTCAGGCAATGAAGGACTTTGAACAATGTGTAATGGAGGTTGGCTTAGCTACGCTCCCCATGCAAGGTTGTTAGTTCTCCTAGCACAATTGTAGTGAAAGGCAAAGGAGTCTTTGGAAACTCTTAGACAGAGTCCTCGTTAATGAAGCCTGTTTAGGAGCATTGGCACAGAGCTATTATCAGTGATGTATTCCTCGTACATGTGATCATTCTCCTCTAGGCCGAACATTCTGCTTGACCAGGAATAATTCTATAGATACAATCAGAGAAACCTTCATCCTAGGTGCGCAATCAAAGTGGATTTCAGGAAGGCATATTACTATGCGGAATGGTAATTCCTTTTTGCAACATTAAGCCTCTTTAAGTTTCCTGATCAGTTTATTGCTTAGAATTCTGAAGGTGTGTCCACTGCAGGATATTTTATAAGCCTCAATGGGGGTAGTACCATTGGAAGTGCAAAGACCTTAAGTTGGTGATGATGAGTTTTGCAAATGATCTTATTTTATTCTGCAAAGCAACAGAGCACTCTGTGAAGATTATCAAAGAGGCCTTGGAGATCTTTTTTGACTTATCAAGACTGTAGGCGAATTCAAACTCTACCTTAAATACAATTTAATTAGACAACCGGGAACTAAACGAGGAGGCAAGAGCCCGGTTTGGAGAACATTCCTAAAAGACCTAAAAAGGCTAAGATACGGCTATGCTTGTCCAAAAAAAGACAGAAAGAAAGCAAAAATAGAAATTACATTAGGGACTGAAACTGCTACAAGAGGGAATGCCTCTACCATGGCAAGATATAGCCCTATAACCTAGTTTTCAGAAGATTCTTATTAGTGAAAAATAGCCTTAGCTAGATTCACTCCCGGTGAAATAGCAGCTAGGCTCCTTGGTTTGGTTTCAGCTCTCTTGTGAGTTCAAATCTTTTCTGTGGTGAGGTTGACCTTAAGCTAGGTCATTTTATGCTATAAAATTAACACAGATAATTTTTATGCAATTTTACTATATATAACACAATGGGTAGTAATGGATTCTCCCAAAAAAATGAAAAAGAAAAAAAAAATTGTTAGATATATATAATAAAGAAATTAACTTACAGTAAATACAAAGAAAAGAATTTCAGAGATGATGGAGTCAGAGAAAGGCAAGAAATCTTGTTAGAACAGGAGGAAGCATACCGGATAAGAAAGAAATAGACGTATATGGAAAACATTGATGTTGGGGTTGTCTGTGGGAAATCGACGGCTTCTGTCATACGAGTAAGCGGGTGGGTGGAGGAGGGGGGGAGTGGTAGAAGTCATCTTGGTGGTCCCATCCATAGGCCAAAGTGTTCAGGTGAAAGAAGAATAGAGAGGTTTTAATTACATAGGTTTGGAAATGGACAGTTCCCAGTTGCGACCCTATGAACCAAAGAAACATGGCCGAAGGCCCGAAAAGAAACCCTCGTTTCACTAGGATTTGGGCTGCCAAATGATTTTCGAAAAGTATTCAAACAGTATAAAATGAAAATGGGCCACTTGGACACATATGCAAACGGGGTTCTAAGTTTTCCATTCATAGGTTCTTGGGTGCAATACCAACAAGGCGAAATTGATCGGATAGATTTCTGAAACATTATAATTTCTGAGAATTATGATAAAAGGGACTGATTGAAAAGAAATCGAGCATGATACCTCAGAGTTCTCTCAAGATCTAAGAGAGGCCGAAAACACAATTTAAGACTATGGACATAAGTTAATTCATATGCCTATCAAAATAGATCTCTTGAACCAAACGATAGATGAGATCCTCCCAAGGATCTGACAGGTCTGAAAATCAAATATTACATTCTAAAGAAAAAATAGAAGAAAGCCCCTGAAATCTCTAGATCCTGCCAGGAATGTATCAGGGATGCCTTCGTACTGGTACCTCTTCTACATCAAATGGGGAAGGAGACGGGGATCCCAAAGCGAAAGACACAGGAAGATTTAATTCTTGATTTCATAAAAAAAATAAAAAAATGAAGGTATCAAGAGTAGATCTATTAGATTTATATGAGTTAAGTGAATAAGTTTTTCAACTTGAAATTGTGGATTTAGTCAACGTCGAAACCAACCAAATCACTTCAGCAATACTATTACCACTTTAGGGGAGCACATGTTCAAATTATCCTCCATAGGATCATAAGAAAAAGTGTCGATTTCCACACCAATTCCATCCCTACATCCGTGGGAACAAGATTGAAGAAAAATCTAGGAAAAAATTCAAGAAGAGCATCCGAAAATACATCATGGACAAGGACCATACTCCAGCCCTTGCATCCATATGGCATTATACTCACTTAATTTTAACTTTAATTATAGAAATTAAAAATGTTAAAAATTGAAAAAATATATATATAAGAAGTTTAAGTTAGTGGAAGCTTAGAAGAGTGGACAATTTAGTTGTTACGAAAAAAGGGGGGAAAAAGATGAAATAATATTATAAATAAATAAAAAGAGGCAAAATTACACTTTTGGTCCCATGGGACTGGGGGGTCAACACTTTTGGTCTCGCGCTTCCTGAAATGACTAATTTAGTCCCAAAATTGGGAATTTCGACACTTTTGGTCCCACTAACTGTGGACGTTTGTCGTTAACATTTTTGAAGGAAATCATCTAATGGGACCAAATGTGTTGAAAATTCTCAATTTTGGGAAAACATTTTTGACGGAAATAATCTAATGGGACCAAATGTGTCGAAAATTTTCAATTTTGGGACTAAATTAGCCATTTTAGGAAGCACGGGACCAAATGTGTCTAAAATTCTTAATTTTGGGACTAAATTGGTCATTTCAAAAGCGCGTGACAAAAAGTGTCGAAAATTCCCAATTTTGGGACTAAATTGGTCATTTCAAGAAGCACGGGACCAAGAGTGTTGACCCCTCAATTCTATGGGACCAAAAATATAATTTTACCATAAAAAGACAAATAAAAAAGTGAGACATTAAAAGATTACTCTCACTTAATAATAAAGTATAGATTATAGATATCGATGGATTAAGTTCATTAGGATGGGTTAAGCGAGCGCTGAATTTTTCAATACCATAATGGATTTGCCTAGGTTTTGACTAGAAAATGGGGTGTAAGATCTTTTGTCACGCTCTTTTTTTTTTTTGTTGCATATTGATATCACATTTACATAATTACTTACAAGTTTACTTCCATAATATATGATATTTTGCAAACTTAGTTTACACTTTTCATAATAGTTAACTTTAGTAGTAACTTAACGGTTGTGTGCGCAAAAGTCCCGCTACAAAAAAATCATTTTATTGGGACAGAAATTTGGGACGGTCGAAAATGATCACAACATCTCTCACAAATTTCAACGGTTTTGTAATAAATTTTAGTAATTTCTGACGGATTCCTTGACGGAGGAGTTGCACAAATCATGGGAAAAAAAGATATGGTCATCGCAAATCCGTTGGAAAATAGGACATGAAAATATGTCCGCCGCTAATCGTCGAAAAGTTAGTCGGATTTTTTTTTAAAAAAAATTGGAACAGTATCTCCAGCAGTGTTCCGATCGTCTGAAATTTCCAACGGAATTCTGACCACTTGACAATTTTTTGCGATGGTAAGGCACCAAAAAGAATTTCCGACGTATTGGCGTCGGAAAATCTGTCCCAGAATTTGATATTTTGAGACAGAATTTTCGACGATAAATGATGGTCACAAACTTCCCTAACGGATAGGTTGCATCGTCGGAAAAGTCGTCCCAAAAAACCGTCGAAAAATGGTCTAACGGCTATATTACAACAACTATAATATAACGACTATATGTCATCGAAAAGTTCATCCCAAAAATTGTAGAAAGTGGTCTAACGGCTATATGTCGTCGGAAAATTCATCCCAAATTCGTCTCAAAATCCGAAACAAACAAATTCATACTGGTGGGACAAGCATAAAAGGAGGGAATTTTAAATTTAAAGGAAATTAAAAAAAATTCATGCCAAAAAACACTAGTTAAATTTTTCGACTGATTTTGGAACGCAATTGAAATGGATTTGGAATGAATTTACAATTTTCGGCGAAAAATGGCATCCTTGTTGGTCCCAAAGAAGTAGTCTTATTTTTTTGCACAATATATATATATATATATATATTTATATCTGTTAACTGAATTTATCTGAAACCTCAAGGGAAGTTAGATGGTGTCAATGTAATCATATCTAACGATTGAATTTAAAATCGAATAATTCGATCAAATAATGCAGTGTAATGATAGTTAATTATAAAAACATACTTGTAAATAGTAACATTGATGCTTCGTATCCCTTTTTATAAATGTATGATACAAAATTTTTATTATTTTTATCAATAAAAGTCAATTATGTTGTGATAACAATTTATCACTCAATGATTAAACTTTTAGATATCCTAAACGTATTTTTTTAATTTTTTTTGAAGTAATTAATAAGATATTAGATTAAGATTTGTTCTAATTTTTATGTTATGCACTTTGTAAAACGAAATATTTTTTTTCTGTCCTAAATAAGCTTTTTTTTTAGTAGTGTTTAAATTGTTGATCGATAGGTCAAGTGTTGTGTACGTGACCATTAAGTTCAACTCATCAAATATTGACCCCACTTTGAACTTACAATATTAGCCTCACATTATAAGGAATTTTACAATATTAATCTCATACTTATCAAAACAGTAAAAATTAATTTCATAACTCAATGAATATGTGCAAAAAGATGAATTTATTAAGTTTTGGGCGAAATATAAAACTTTCCATGTCTAACGACATAATAAACAATTAACTATACAATAAACTTTCCATGTCATTTTTACCTATCTTGTATAAAACTTCGCATAAATTACCTATACTATTTATTAAAGTTTAAGATCTTAAAACATCTTTAAATATACTTTATTTTCTCGAAAACATCTTTAAGTATATTTTATTAGTTCCATCAATAATTTTCTTCTCCTACATATTTAAAAAATATCAGTTATTTATTTTTATTCTTTCATAATTTAACTAAATAATTGTTATAAAATTAATTTAATTAAATTTGTCGTCCAGGGGAATGCTGAATGAGAACTTAAATTAGAATTTTATATAATTTTTTTGTTAATATCGATATTTTTCGTCCAAATCCTGACGAAAGTAAAGATTTGCAGATAGAGAATTTTTCGAGTGGATGTAAGTATAATTTAAAAACTTCTATAAGAAAAAGTGTAATTCACATTTTTATAAAGGGTCTAAATGTAATTAACAGTATATTTTATATAATAATATGTCTAGATCTTTGGAGAGCTTCGCAGAACTTCTATATAATCACAAGAGTAAGTAGGCTGTTCTTTGGTATCCTTCCCCTCCAATTTTCCTTGATTAGAGTAACCAGAAATGGCTGAAGCCAAGAAATTAGCCAGCCTAGTTTTCATTCCTTTGCCTGTAATAAGTCACCTGGCAGGAACAGTAAAGTTGGCAAAGCTCCTCGCCGATGGAGACGAGTCCCTCTCCATCACAATCCTCATCATGAAGCTGCCAATGGATGCCAAGATCAGTTCCTACACCAAGAACCCGCCTCACTCCCGCGTAAACTTCGTTGAACTGCCGGAAGGCGAGCCCGTCTCGGCAGACAGTAACAAATCTCCCGAAAACTTCGTGGCTCGATTCACAGAGAGTCAAAAGGACCTTGTCAGGGACGCTGTGGCTGAGATAATAAAGAGTTCGAGTTCGAGTAAGATTGCTGGATTCGTAATCGACATGATGTGCACATCCATGATTGACGTCGCCAACAGCTTTGGCATCCCCAGTTACGTTTTCGTCACTTTTGGTGCGGCAGCTCTGGGGCTGATGCTCCATCTCCAGAGTCTTAGAGATGACCATAATGTGGACCTGACGGAGTACAAGAATTCAGATGCTGAGATATCTGTACCGACACACCTTAAGCCCGTTCCTGCTGCTGTATGGCCTTCTTCTGTTTTTTTCAAGGAAAGTGATCACCTTGATTTTGTCAAAAGGTATAGAGAAGCCCAAGGAATTATTGTTAACACATTTTTTGAGTTCGAATCCCACCAAATCAAGTCACTGTCCAATGATGAGAAAATCCCACCAATTTACCCCTTGGGACCAATACTTCAACAGGAAGGAGATCAAACTGATCAGGAAAAGCAAAACCAAAGGGAAATCTTTGAGTGGCTCGACATGCAACCTGATTCATCTGTTGTGTTTCTTTGCTTTGGTAGCCAGGGATTTCTCGGCGGGGATCAAGTGAAGGAGATTGCTGTGGCCCTGGAAAACAGTGGACATCGGTTTTTGTGGTCCCTGAGGAAGCCACCTCCGAAAGAAAAGATTGAGTTTCCTGGGGAATATGAAAATCCTGAAGAAGTGTTACCACAAGGATTCATGGAACGAACTGTGGAGATTGGGAAGGTGATTGGGTGGGCGCCTCAAATGGCAGTGCTATCTCACCCTGCAGTGGGAGGATTTGTGTCACACGGTGGATGGAATTCGACGTTAGAAAGTGTGTGGTGTGGGGTACCGATGGCTCTGTGGCCACTGGGTGCAGAGCAGCAAGCCAATGCGTTTCTGTTGGTGAAGGAGTTTGAAATGGCAGTTGAGATTAAGATGGACTATAGGAAGGATAGTGATGTCATTGTGGATGCAAAGACGATAGAAAAGGCAATCAAGCAGCTGATGGACCCAGAGAATGGGATCCGAGTTAAAGTGAGAACACTGAAAGAGAATAGCAGAATGGCCCTAAAGGAAGGAGGGTCGTCTTGCAATTACTTGAAACGTTTCATTGAGGATGTCATGAATAACATTTCTTGAAATGCTACAGGTATTAGCTTTAAATATGGTTGTAAATGATTCGAATCGAGTCGAGCATATCATTGTTTAGGTTTGTTTGAATTATTATTGTGTTTCAAAATTTGTGTTTGAATTTGGTTTGATTATTAATGTAATCGAGCTCAAACTAGCATTAGTTGGATTAAACATGAATTGAACTCGAGTCATTTGATATTTTTAAGTACATCTTATTATATTTGGATTAATCATATCGAGTTCGAGCCAAACTTAAAAGCTTATTGAACAAAAAATTTGCTCTAGTTTGGTTTGATAAGTTCATAAATTTGAATTTATATGAACTTTTATTGATCAATTTGAATCAAATATCGAGTAATTTGATACGTTTTTAAGCTCTAGCTTTAAATGGGCTCTGGCGGAATGCATCTATGTTGTACCATCATGACTCTTTTCCTCCAATAAAGTATTTAAGTTATTTTACATCATTTTGGATCCTACTCTCTTGGCATTATCATCAGTCTTAGAGTGTGTCGAGAATATTAGAAATTAATTAAGGCAAGAAGAAATGATTAATTCTTCTGTATAAATGAATTTTCTCTCACTTCTTGTACATGTAATTGATGACCTAACTAATTCGAATTTCTTATATACTTTTTTTTTTAAAAAAATGGTGGTGATAATAATGCAGGCACAAAGCGATAATAATAGGAAAAATTATAATTTGCGCCCCATAACTTACCCTATTTTTAATTTTGATCCCATTATTTTACGACTCGACAAATTTAATCTCATAAGTCCAAAAAAGTTGTAATTTATGGCCCATTAACATTTTTCGTTAAATTATTAACGGAATGAGCACTTACCAATCACATGTTCCGTTAACTTTGTTTATTGAGTTAACTGTCCGTCCATTAACAATTTAGTGGAAAGTGTTGATGGGATATAAATTATAATTTTTTTAGACTTGTAAGACTAAATTTGCTTAATTGTAAAATAACGGGACTAAAATCGCAAGTAGAATAATTATGGGCCGTAATTACCATTTTGTCGATAATAATACAAGCACATAGAGTGTGTAGGGTCCTGAGTGGAAAAGAGAGTGATTTCTGGAGACGATTGAGATTAAATATTGGAAGCACAAAGCGCAAGTGGAAAAGAATGTAATAATGCTTTAGCTTTACCAACATGATCACGAGTATATCTAACCTACCTAATGCCACAAACAGGTTCGATAATGACTTATAATAAGTGGAGCAATTAAATACATAAAACTCTTATCTTTTTTGAGAGGACAATCCAATTAGCAAAAGCATCATAATAGAAAACAACTTTAGTAATGTGAGAATAATGTTTGGAACAAAATAGATATACAAATATATATATATATATATATATATAATATTCTTCACATTCCGACATTATAAAAAGGAGACTAAAATATTATTCACAAATTAAGCAACAAGTTTACAAAAACTGACCATCAACTTGAACTGCAAAAAGAGACCCTGATAATGTGTTGTTTTGCTATTTTTGTGTGGCATATGCACAGTAATTTTTGCAATAATTTTTTTTATGTAGTTCAAGCTGATGACATAGAAAAAGAAAAATTCTGAAATTTAATTGTCAACCTTTTATAACTGCAATTCTTAAAATACACATCGCAAAACTTATAAGGGATAAAGTGCACTTTAGTCATCACTTACATGGCTAGGGAGCTGATTGAATGCTTCGTCATCACAAATACCAATTTTAAGAACCCTAATTTGGTCAACGTCAACAATTTTTGACGAATTAAAAAATTTCGGTGATTGAAATCCTCTAATTATTAAAAATTATTGAATATGAGTTATAATTTGACGTGCATGTAACCAGAGTCTTTAAACTGCCACTCCTCTAAACGTACAAGGTAGTAAATGCAATTTAGCCCATCAATATATATATTTATAGAAAAGGGGGTGTTTGACCATAATCACTCACTTTTTACCAACAATTCCAAATTCTTAGAATTTTGAATGATTTAATTAATTATCTAGAAAAATATTTCTTTGCTTAAAAAACTATCATATATTTTAAATTAATTAGGAAGTTATCATTTAGCTAAAAAATTCACCTATCCAAAAACTTATTTTTAAGATATAGATACTAATTCAATCCTATCAAAAAAAATTTAAATTTCGAATTTGTTTTTAGGATAAGATATGATTAATTCCTTGATTTTTGGAAAAAGGAGATCCTATCTATTTTACAAAAGTCCTTTTACACCCTTTTTCAGGTATATGATTTTTGTTCATAACTCGTTCAATCATTCAGTTCTTTCAATTATATTTGGTATTAGTGTGTGTCCTGTGTTATGCACTGCTGTAATATAATTATGACTAAAATTATATCTTATAAAGTTTATAAATAATATGAAAGTTAGTTAAGAATTTTTTTTAATCAGATCAATAATATAATATTATTTTTTTCTCTAAATTACAATGCATCAATATGGATAAAATTTACAGAAGTTTACAATCATAAAAAGAAGAATGAAGAGATATACATCCAATAAAACTAAATTTTTAATTAATTGTTAAGTCTTTTTGACATGTGATCTTCTCCCTCTTTATTTGTTATGGGCTTGGAATTTAGTCAAAAAAATTAACACTAACTATAGAATCATAAAAGAAAAAATTAGAAATTACAAAATTATATCAAATAAGAAAAAACTTCGATAATTCTTGTAAAAAATTGCATAATTAATGAATCTTGACCATGCCTCATAATACAGGTAATGGTTTGAGCAAAAGTAAAATATAAAAAAAGTTAAATATAAATAAAGAGAAAATTGCATGATACGAAACATAATATAGTTTACTCATAATAAATAACTAAAAATTATGTATCAATCACATATATATTCATGAACTTAATAAATAAAATACTTGACAATAATATTTTTTAAAAAAAATACAAAAGAATGAATACTCACTAATAAGAAGTATTAGCAAGATTCAACATCTCTACCCAATGATATCAACAAAATAATCAAAATAAACATGATAGAAATATGAATTAAGTGACAAAAAGGTTATATTTAACACATGATTAACTAATGAAATAAAATAATTGATAATAAAACTATAAAAATTCAATGAAAAACAATTGTACAAACCTTCGATCTTTTCTTAATTTTTTAATTATTTCAACTTTCACATGCAACATGGATAGGTACAAATTTTGAATTGAATCTTTTTCTAAAAAAATAATACTTTTAAGTTTTTATTTTTATTTTAAATTCTAAATTAATTGTATATATCACATCATTCATGAACTCAAATAATGAAATAATTGATACTAACAAAATTATAATTGCAATGATAATATTGATTCTCAGCAGTGAAAAATTTATGCAAAATCCAATATCTCTACCAAAGATTATTAATAAAATAGTCAAAATGAGCATGATAATAAATATAAATTAAATAAAAATTATATAATTAACACAAAATATCACATATTCAAGAACTCATAAAATAAAATAATTGATAATAAAAAATTAAAAATCAAGGAAAGAAAAAAAAAAATATACCTTGACCTGTGATCTCCTTTCTCTATTTATTGTGGATTTGGAATATCTTTTATTATTTGAAAATAATTAGATAATACAAATTATACAAAAATGATTATAATTAACACAAATTATATTCATGAACTCATGAAACAAAAAATTGATAATAAAGAAATTAAAAAGCATTGAAAAAAATTTTCGAACATAAGAAATTTGATTAACTCATAAAAAGTATGATAATATATTCATAAACTCATGAAATAAAATAACTAATAATATAAACATTAAAAGAAACGTGAGAATTTTTTCTCCATACTTTGGCTTATAAAGTCTCATTTTCTTCATGTATTGCCTATATGTTCATGTAAGATTAATTTTCACCCACCCAACAAAGCATGAAATAAAATAATATACATGTAAGATTAATTTCCACCGACCCAACAAAGCATGAAATAAAATAATATATATGTATATATATAATCCATAAACCTAATATACGAAAAGATATTAATAAAGCACCAAATTATAATTTAAAAAATAAGGAAAGAGCAAGATGTCGTATATTTTTCTAAAAAAAATACATCATTCTTCTTTATTAAGCATTGTTATTTACCATAAATATGTTAACAATGAATAAATCATGGAAACTAAATACTGAAAGTTTGAAAATCGGAAAGATGGAGTATGAAATATAAGGAAACTTGTTAATTGCAACATAATCACTAATTAATATAGAATGGATAATTCATGGTAACATAATCAAGAATTAATATTTATTGCCTAAATTAATTTGAATTATGTATTAAAATAATAGTTATTAACTTTCCAAATTTAAAGTAACCAATAGGAATGTTTATTACAATAAAAAATATAAAATTATAAAAAATTAGAATTGCGTCAAAATTGCTCAATTTTGGTCAAAAATATTAATAGAATAGAAAAGATAATGTATGTAAATATAAACATCGGATAAAAATAAATTTATATTCTTATAAAATTATGAGATTTCAACCTTGTACTATCTCTATCTTAAATAGCAGCGCTATTAATCCTATGGTGTAGTCATTAATAGAATTTGACTAATTTATTAAGTTCCATACATAATTGCAAAATCTTGACATATCAACTTTTACAAAAGATCTGTATATTAACATTTTATTAAAAGAGCATTTCACATGCAACTGCAGCTGCAAGTGCAACATTTTTCTTATAAGTGGATGATAATGAAATTTGAATTCAGAATCAACTCATCAACAACCTTAAGCTCTCAAAGAGAAAAAATATTTAATATTAATATCCTAAGAATTTCCTCTATTATTGTTAGTTTCAAATCAAAACTTATATATTTTTAAATTATTATTTGAAACTTAATGTTAAAAATAAATAAAATATTCCTAATTTGTTGTTTGGTGGTGATTGATGTGTTCTGACTCTTTGAAGTTTTTTATAAAAAAAATTTCCATTCAAAAAGAAAAAGGAATCAATTTGGCCAATTAATTAAAATTATTCGATAAAAAAATTAGTTCCTTAAAATTACGTAGCAAATTTACAGCTGATCAATTACATAAAACGAATTTGGCGCTATTTTCATCTTCAATTTACGTATAATAAATTTACGCGGAAAACAAAGTAATACGGGCTTAATCTTCTTATTTTTTAAATCTATAATTAACACATACAAAATTACGTTTACATGAATTACAATACAAAATAAGATAGTAAAAAACTAAAAAATTAAACCAATACAAAAAAATTCATACCTGCTTGAGTAATTTTTTTTTTCTTTTTTTCGTTTCTTGTGGAATTGAAGATCCGATTGACACAAAAAAAAATCACATATACATGACTTAAAAAAATAAAATTAAGAAAATAAAAATATTAAAATTCCAGCAAAACAAAAAATTTCAATTTACGTATTATATATATATATATATTTAATTAAATTTTGACGGAGTCATTAATAGTTATAATGGAAATAAATGGCATTAAATGTTTATACGTTCAAATCCCTGATTTTGGGATGCAAGCACCAAACAAAAAAGAGTATGATTTAACTATGTGAGTCGTTAGTATGATTTAACTTGTTCATATAAAACAAAACAAATAATTATACCATCAAATTTAACTTTATTGTTTGGTGGTGCTTGTTGTGTTCTGACTCTTTTAAGTTTTTTATAAAAAGTTTTTTCATTCAAAAAGAAAAAGGAACCAATGTGGCCAATTAATTAAAATTATATGGTAAAAAAGATTAATTACTTAAAATTATGTAGCAAATTTACGGCTGATCAATTACATAAAACGTATTTGCGGCTATTTTCATTAGAAATTTACGTATAATAAATTTACGCGGAAAGCAAAATAATATGGGTTTAATCTTCTCATTTTTTGAATCTATAATTAACACATAGAAAATTACATATACATGGATTACAATACAAAATAAGATACTAAAAAATTTAAAAATTAAACCAATGCAAAAAAATTCATACCTGCTTGAGTAATTCCTTTTTTCGTTTCTTGTAGAATTGAAGATCCTATTGACACAGAAAAATCACATATACATGACTTAAAAAAAAAACAAATTAAGATAATAAAAAATGTTAAAATTCAAACAAAACAAAAAATTTCATACCTGCTTGAGTACTTGTAATCTCTCTCTCTCTCTCTCTCTCTCTCTCTCTCTCTCTCTCTCTCTCTCTCTTTATAAATCTATAATTAACACATAAAAAATTACATATAGATAAATTATAAAACATAATAAGATAATAAAAAAAATTAAAACGCAAATAAAAGCAAAAATTTCATACCTGCTTGATAAGTGTGTACAAAGAATGTAGAACGATTACATACTCTCCATGCATCCATGTGTAATATTTTATGTGTATTTAGTGTCTAAGAGTGGAATATTGTAAATTTAAATGGAACAATAAATTACGGTTGATTTCAAGCAAAAGGGGCTGATTCATTTAACATAATTTCCATATCCAATATATGTATAACAAATTTGTGGCTTGTTTGACTTTCCAATTAAAAAAAAAAAAGATTTTGAGAAAGAAACAATATATTATTTCTGAAAAAGAAATCAATGTGGCCAATTAATTAAAATTATATGGTAAAAAATATTGGTTACTTGAAATTATGTAGCAAATTTACGGCGGATCAATTACATAAAACGGATTTACAGCTATTTCTATTTTCAATTTACGTATACTAAATTTATGGTTGATTTGACTTTCCAATTAACTAAAATTATATGATAAAAAAAATTAGTTATTAACTTTTCATACTTAAAATTAATTATAATAAACACATCAAAATTCTAGAAAATTAAGATTAGTTACTTAAAATATTGCAATAAAAAACGGCTGATTCCATATTCATTTGACTTTCCAATTAATTAAATTATATGATAAAAAAATTAGTTATTAACTTTCCATACTTAAAATTAGTTATAATAAAAAAAATCAAAATTTGCAATAAAAAACGATTGATTCCATATTTCATTTGATTTTCCAATTAATTAAATTATATGATAAAAAAATTAGTTATTATCTTTCCATACTTAAAATTAGTTATAATAAAAAAAATTCAAAATTCTAGTTATTAACTTTTCATACTTAAAATTAGTTATAATAAAAAAATCAAAATTCTAGAAAATTAGAATTTGATCAAAATTGAAGGAATTAATCAAATGACTTCCTTCAAATATATATATTAATAGAATAGATTCAAATGTCTTTATTGAAGTTTCCTATTATTCTTACTTTTTGTTTCCGTTATTCTATAAATCTTTTCCAATTTTATCTGGATTTTTCTTTTTGGTATTTTTTTTGCTAAAGGTATGTGGATGGTTTACTGCATCCTCCAAAGTTTAATAATTTAAACTTATATTTTAAAATTTAAAATAGATTGCATACTCCTTTTTATTTGTAATCTTTCAAATATTTTATCTATTTACTTGTTTCCAGTTATGTTTATTCCTTCCATTCTATTTCATAATTCCTACATATATATATATATATATATTTCAGGTGTATTATTTAATGGAAAAAATGCAAGCAACCACCCTGTGATATTGCAAATGTGCAAATTATCCCCCTATGAAAAATAAAATAGCAATTTACCTCCCTATGTTTTTTAAAATGATCAATTTACCTCCCCGTGTTTTTTAAAATGGAGCAATTTACCCCTAAATAGGAGAGTAAATTGCTCCATTTCAAATAACACAGGGAGGTAAATTGCTATTTTTTTCCATAGGGGGATAATTTGCTCATTTGCAATATCGCAGGGAGGTAAATTGCATTAAATCCATTATTTAATTTATCCTTTGATGGTATAAATAATTTACATTTACTTAGATATCATATTTATTTATACTATATGATATAGCAAAAGAATTGAGTTAATTTGGGCTAAATACTTTTCATTTTTCACAAATTGTTTACTTGATTTATACAGCAATGATTAATACTTATTTGACATTCTTCAAGAGTTGTTCCAATCACAGTTTTTCCAACTACCTTTTTGTAGAGCTTAGGGGTAACTTTTTTGTTAATTCTCTTTATATATTCCAAATATATAATTTTTGTAATATATATATATATATATAAATATTATGGGGGTCATTTCTTATAGCATCTTTCTTCATAAAAATTTACTATTAATTTGCTCTTTTGAGCATTTTCATTTATTTTCTTACTTTACGATTTATTTGATGTTTAAATAGTTGTTTTAAAATCGTTATTGGATTTTAATTTGTTTTTTGAATGTTTTTATTATCTTTTTTTCTCTTCACGTAATGCAATCGTCTCTTTGTTCTTCGATCTGCCAGGTCTTTGTGTAACAAAAGTAGGAGGCCTACTGCTTAATATATTTGGTCACCTGAAAAATCTTTGTACACCTTCATTGCGCTTTACATATTTTAACTAATTTTTTTTCTTTTCTATTAAATAAGACACATTTATCCCCTTTTTTTTGTTAGCCTCATTAAATGAACATCATGATTTAATTCGAGAATTATTTTGAGCTTATCACAATTAATTTTTTTTTGGTTTCTCTATATTTCTTTTTAAAAACTTAATTGAGAGAAATGACTATTGTTACATGTTCTTGGGCGGACAAAATCCCAAGATGAAGGTTGCTTAGTTGTGAAAACTATGGGAAAGATATATATTTTTTTTATTATTATTTTTCATGTTAGTTCAGAATATAGAGATCTATTTCAAGTTTTTGTATGTAGGAAGCTGGTGGATGTGGCTTTTTGTATGGCATAACCCACTTATATGCAAATGCGGCACGCAAATTATTTTTGTCCTACTGAGAAAAGTGAGAAATTCGAAGCGAGAAATTCAGAGAATGATATACAAAAGCTCTAAAACCACAAAAACGTGGTAGATGTTTATGGTGCTAGCTTGTTACTTGTGTTTGTGGTGTGAAAGATCTAACGGTAGAGCTAGAAATGCACATGGAGTACTAATAAAAGCAATGATATATTTATTAGGTTAAATGCATTTTTTATCTGATCATAACTTAGATCATTTGACGTTTTTATCTTTTAACTTAGGATAGTATTTTGGTCCTACATCATTTTAATATTCGCGATTCCAATCATTTTTTCACCAGTACATTTTTAAATTTGAACTGATTTAAACATCGCAAAATCTCAATTGGGGATTATTCCAACTAACCCAACTTTCTTCTCTCTTTTCACCTAAGGAGCTTACTTTTCAATTATTGCTTTAAATGGGCTCAAGCAGAATGCATCTATGGTGTACCATCATGACTCTTTTCCTCCACTAGATTATTTTAAGTTATTTTACATCAATATGGGCCTTACTCTCTTGGCATTATCATCAATCATAGAGTGTGTTGAGAATATTAAAAATTAATTAAGGAAAGAAGAAATGAATTCTTTTGTATAAATAATTTTTCTTTCACTTCTTATACACGTAATTGATGACCTAATATTTAATTCGAATTACTTACCTACTTTTAAAACAAGGGTAACGATTAGGTGTGGGTTGTGAGTGAAAAAGAGAATAATTAAAGTGGACTTAAGCGAAAATCCTACCTAACGGGGTAATTGACATTTTGCACCCTGAAATTAGACTCTTTTGATACTTTGCATCCTAAAATTAAGAAAATGTCAGATTGCACCCTCAAACTCACTTTTCCTTGCCGTAGTATACCCTGACTCACATTCCGACTGAAATGGCCACGGAAAATATTTGTTGGTCAAAAAACATTTGTCTTTTAACATAAGAAAAATATTTCTTCTCATTATTTCTGCTTGAATTTTTCATGACTTGCTTCACTAGGTAACAAAAAAAAGAAGACATCGTAGATATCTAATGCTCTCCTCTCTGTTTATGTGAATTTTTTTTCTTTTTTCAGACAATAATTCTATCTCGTCAACTATAATTCAGGGTATGTGTTTGTTGTAATTCGAGATTTGGTTTCCGTTTTGAATATTTTTATTAGTATTTGATTTCCTAAAGCGTGTTGATCCAAACAACTCTCTCTTTCTTCTCCAGTGAGAATGTGTGTTATAAGAATTGTGGTGTATTATATATACCATTGAGAATCGTTCTTTCACCATATACTCTCCCATAAGCATCCCCACCACTAGCGATCATCCATCATGTGTGTGTGTGTTTTTTTTTTTTGTTCAAAGATAATGTTTTTTTATTGAAAATTATTTGTCGGTGGCCATTTCAGTTGGAATGTGAGTTAGGGTGCACTACATCAAGGAAAAGTGAGTTTGAGGGTGCAATCAACTATTTTTTTAATTTTAGGATGCAAAGTGTTAAAATGGTCTAATTCGAGGGTGAACCATAAATATATTTGTGGATTTAGTAGCCGTGAATTTCGATAGCCACATGGATAGAATTCTTCGCTAACTACAAGACTCTAATAATAGAGTTCCACGTATAGGTCCCATCAAAATAAACAATTAGTATAATCCAAAAAATATTGGGTCCTATGATGACTTAATGAGTCTAATGTCTTGTAGAAATTGTACATCATTTGTTCACAAAAGTTACAAGAGACGTGAATAAGTTATCTATGCCTATAATAAATATTTTCCAGACTCAATAATTAAATTCGGCACAAATCCAAATCAGGGAATTAGGCTTTCGCCTGTTAATCCCATCAAGCCCAAACCATGCTAACCTAAATATACTAGATAAAATGCAAAGGTAAAAGGTCAATCAACTCGAATTCTGCCCCCCACGGTCTAGATTTATCAATGGGCGACTAATACCCAAATTCAGACCCACTACAATAACTAATACCCAAACTCGACTCAATGATTTTATATTAGACCCATACTTAAACCCATACCCATTAAAATAAATATTTAGAGTATAGGTAGGGTCTAAACCCTAAAATACCCGTGGGTATGGGTATTAAATGGGTAACATCTAAAAATTCATCGAAAAAGTAGCACTTTTGGTCCTATTGATTATAGGATTCTCACTTTAGGTCCCGTAACTTCCAAAAAGTAGCACTTTTGGTCCCATGCCACCTTTCCGTTAAATTTTTTTAACGAAAAACACCACGTGCTTAGCACGTGGCCAATAGGGCCTTTACACTTTTGGTCCCATATGTTATGAGATTCTTACTTTTGGTCCCATATGTTATGAAATTTTCACTTTTGGTCTCATAATTTTCAAAAAGTAACACTTTTGGTCCCATGCACTTACCGGCCACATGGCACTTTCCGTTAAATATCTAACGGAAAGTGTCATGGGATCGAAAGTGCTAGTTTTGAAAGTTACAAGACCAAAAGTGAGAATCTCGTATCCAATCGGACCAAAGAGGAAAAGGCTCTAAGTTATGGAATGAAAAATGCCATTTCCCCTCATCTAAAATTAGTTAAACTTGACGAACATATGAAACTGATAAGATTTGTTTGAATTTGAATTGTAAATAATTCATGAAATTAAAGTTGAATGCATTTTCAAATCGATAAAAAAAATATTTCAAAGTTAAAATATGGGTATCATACTTATATTTTTCCTACCGTTCTTCAATCTCTGTTCATATTTTGCATGTATGTAAATTGTGTTATTAATTAATAACGGTCTAATATTTGAGAAAAGTCAAGATCATTGTTTATATTTCAATGATGTTCAATTTGTACATGTTAAAAAGTTGAATAACTTTTAATTTATTTTATCAATTGGAAGTTTATGAAATATTTTTATTAAATTAATTTGGTAATATGTTCTGGTGATATCGTTACAAAAAACATATGTATAATGCTTTATTCATTTTACCATAGGTAAGATCCAATGGGTAAGACCCAAATTGGACCCAATTTTTGAGGGTATACCATGGGTAAGACTCGACGGGTATTGCACGGGTAGGGTCTGGGTAAGGTCTATAAATAATAACTATGAGTATTTATTGGATCTGGGTCCAGGTAAGATAATACCCGCCCATTGACAGGCTTACAACAGTCCAAATACCATCCACCTCAGCCGTCACGTTAACAACATTCTACATATACAAGACCATATTACCCTAAAAGGGTTCCAGCAGGGATGCCACAACTAGCTAGATCCAGCTGATGAAAAATCTAGGTAACTAACACCCCTATGTTCTTGGGTGATTTGGTAGGACCATTTTTTGCTGGCATATCTCTCAGGCATTATTTACTTTGAGGGATGGGATTAAGTTGGGATGGATTAATGATGGATAAAATGTGGAATTAGATTAAATTATCTCACTAATATTTATTACTTATATTGATAATATTTGGGGATAAAATTATATTTGGGAGATAAGTGAGAGAAAGAAATTAGGTAATTTTATAGATATTCGGAAGACTAAAGTGATTTTGGATCAAATACTTTCATATCTAGGACAAATATGTAAAATTATGTGCAATTCCCCTCAAGTGGGCCTAGTTAGATAATAAATCCCACAAAGCCTGGTGGAATTTAAATCATCTTTTTATCATGATTAATCACAGAACATAATGATATCATTCGAGCTAGCTAAATGCTAGTAAACACGATATTGGGTTGGATATCTCATGTATCCAACCCAAACCCCACAAGTAAACAAGCCTTGGAGGATAACTTTAACAACTAGATAAACACCATCCCAGAAATAGACATTCCAAAATTTTTGGGGATATCTCAACGACCTCCAGCTGACTCCTAAACCTCTAAAAACTTACTCCTATAAGTAGGGGCCCGAGCAAAGTCAACATGTAACTAAGCTCATTCGGCCATCCTACTTAAGTTCTCTCCATTTTTTGGTATCTCCTCACAATTTTTCACACTTTTCTACAGTTTCAACACTCTATACTTCGATCACATAATTTCGTCACAATCTCACGTTTTCTACTTGAGTTTCTGTGTTGTGCTGCTCAACAATATATGATAGGCATCAATATAGGCTAAATGGCATTTACTGTCTTGTATGTTTGTGAGTGTGGCAATATTTTAAGGACTCTAGCTTCAAGACCCAGAAGTGGCAAATTATATTCCATAATTTAGTAAATTTTAGTAATTAGAGGACTCCAGTTAATGGAGTTTTATAATTCATCGAAAGTTACTTTCATGGGCGAAATTAGAATTTTTTAAATTGGTATTTTACCTAATGATCTATATCCCAAGTCTTAGAGATGACCATAATCTGGACTTGACGGAGTGCAGGAATTCAGATGCTGAGATATTTGTACCAACATACCGTAAACCCGTTTCAGCTACTGTATGGCCTTCTTTTATTTTTTTACTAAGGAAAGTGATCACCTTGATTTTGTAAAAAGGTATAGACGAACCGAAGGAATTATTGCGAACACATTTATTAAGTTCGAATCTCACCAAATCAGGTCGTTCTCCAACAATGAGAAAATCCCACCAATTTACCCTTGGGACCAAAACTTTAACTCGTGGGGGACCAAACTGATTAAGAAATGGAAAACCATAGGGAAGTCTTTGATTGGTTTGGTAGGTGATGTGCATAAACATGATTGGCTCAAACAGGCTCAAATGGTTAAAAAATAAATAAATAAACAAATCATACGAGCTCAAATGAATGCAAGACTCAAAGTGCCCCCCAAGGAGGCTTAATTCGTACCCCTAGGACCAGAGAAAGACCAAACTAACCCCCTCGAACGATCGAATAGTAGGCCAGGCCCAGACGAGGAAAAGAGGCTTGGCTTGACCCCTAAATCAAAATCCAACAAAGACGGAGCCTGTCATGCGAGTAGATCGGGATATGGTCCCCTCATCCTTATCCTATTTGGATAAGGTCCCAAAACCTCTTCTTACTTCTTAGGAAATCCATCTCCTCATGACTCTAAGGAGGTCTGCAAGTGTCCTCCCGAAAGTCCAGTCCACCAAAGAGTCTCACCTCCTTAGGACTTTAGGGAGACCTTAACCACCTTCCTGAAGTTAAGGGGGATGGGAGTCCTCCCCCAGGTCAAGATCCCCCTCTATAAATACTAGCCCCTTTGGCTGGTATGGGGGGTGGACTTTCTATAATATCAAGCTCAATAACGTTTTTTACACTCTAAGCTCTCAAATTTTTCTCTCAATTTGCACCAAGCATGCTTTATGCTCACTTTTCACGAGTTCTTATTATTTTCTTATTTCCTTTAAAGTTTATTCTTCCATAATTGCTTACTGACTTGAATGTCGGAGTGCTAACACTTTTTTTGTAGGTCCCCTTTCCCGACTTGCAAAAATTCAACCCCAGTCTATTCTAGCCGAAGAAAATCTACTAGATTGAGCTCTTTTAGCTCACATCAGTAGGCAACCTTATTCATCTGCTGGGTTTCTTTGCTTTCATGGTCTGGGATGTCTCGATGGGGATTACATGAATGAGATTGCTTTGGCCCTGGAAAACAATAGACAATAATTTTTGCGGTCCCTGAGGAAGCAACCTCCTAAAGAAAAGATTGAGTTTCCAGGAGAGTATGAAAATCTTGAGAAATGTTACCACAAGGATTCTTGGAACAAACTGTGGAGATTGGGAGGGTGATAGGGTTGGCGCCTCAAATGCCATTGTTATCTCACCTTGCGGTAGGAGGATTTGTGTCGCACGGTGTATGGAATTCGATGTTGGAAAGTGTGTGGTGTGGGATACCGATGGTCGTGTGGCCACTGGGTGTAGAACAACAAGCTAATGCATTCTTGTTGGTGAAGGACTTTGAAATGGAAGTTGAAATTAAGTTGGACAATAGGAAAGAGAATGATGTCATTGTGGCTGCAGAGACAATAGAGAAGACAATCAAACAACTGATAGACTTGGAGAATGGGATTCGAGTTAAGATGGAAGAGCACTGAAAGAGAAGAGGATAATGGCCCTAATGGAAGGAGGGTCGTCATACAATTACTTGAAACGTTTCATTCAGAATGTCAAGAATTACATTTCTTCAAATGTTGCAGGTATTAGCTTTAAATATGGTTGTAAAGGATTCGAATCAGGTCGAGAATATCATTGTGTAAGTTTGTTCGAATTATAATCGAATTTTAAAATTTTAGTTTGAATTTGGTTTCGTTGTTAATGTAATCGAGCTCAAATGAGCATTAATTGGATCAAACATGAATTAAGTTCAAATCATTTAATATTTTTAAATATATTTTATTATTTTTATATTAATCATATCGAGTTCGAGCCAAACTCAATAACTTATCACAAAAGAAATTGATTAAGTTTGGATTGTTACATTTAAAAATTCAAATTTAAATGAACTTTTATCGATCAATTTGGATTGAATATCAAATTATTTGATATGTTGTTTAACCCTAACTAGTTTTAAATGGGCTCAAGCGGAATGCATCTGCGTTGTACCATCATGACTCTTTTCCTCCAATAGAGTCTATAAGTTATTTTACATCAATTCGGATCCTACTCTCTTGGCATTATATACCATCACTCATGCATAGAGTGTGTTGAGCATATTACAAATTAACTAAGGCAAGAAGAAAAGAATTCTTTTGTATAAATAAATTTTCTTTCACGTCTTATACATGTAGTTGATGACCTAATTAATTACAATCACTTATATACTTTTAAAATAACGTTAGGTGTGGGTTTTGAGTGAAAAAGAGAGTAAAGTATGCAAGCACAAGCGATGTGTATGTTCCCAACTCAAGTGGACTTAACGAAAATCCTACCTAATGCCACAAATATGTTTGATGATTGACTGATAATACATGGAGGAATTAAATACACATAAGTCTATCTTTTCTTAGACGACAATGCAGTTAATAAAAGCACCATAATATAAAATCATTGTAGTAATAAATAGAAATCTCAAAATTATTTATAATATATATATATATATATTTATAGATATTTTTAAATTTGCCATAATACAATTTTAAAAAACCTATTAGTGAAAAGAATTTCATTTAAAAAGTGTTTGGTTAACCTCATATGTAAAAGGTTTCCAAGATCGTACATCTTTAAAAATATTTAGAAACTATATGATAACAATATTTTGAAAAACTTATAAAACTAACTCAAACACCCCCCCGTAGTCACGAGAGCTTAATATATATTAACCATACCTATATTTATGGGTTTAGAAGCAGTGAATTTCGTTGGCCAAATCGATGGAATTCTTAGCTAACTACAAGACTCTAATAATAGAGTTTCAAGTATAGATCCCATCAAAATAATAATTAAAAAAAAATAGTATAATCCCAAAATATTGGGTTCCCGGATGACCTAGCGGATCTAATGTCTTGTGGAAATTGTATGTCATTTGTTTACAAAAGTCATAAAAGCCGTGAAGAAATAATCTATCATATATGATGTCTATAATAAATATTTTCAAAGATCAATAATCAAATTTCGCGCAAATTCTAGTTAAGGAGTCATATTCTCATATGCTTAGCCCAACAGGGCCAAATCCTACTTACCCAAATATACTTGACAGATAGCAACAGTAACATATTAACCAACCCAAACTTTGCCACACTATTGATGGGGCAACAAACAAAAATAGGACATATACCAGCAGGCTCAATACCATCCACCTCAGCCTCCACGTCAAATACATTCAACATATTTCAAGTCCATCACCCTAAAAGGGTGTCCACAGGGATGCCACAGATAGCTGAATCCGACTGATGGAATATCCAGGTAACTCCTATATTTTCTGATGAACTGGAAGGATGCACTTTTTGCTGGACAAATCTCTTAGAGCATAATCTCAACAGTTGGATAAACACCATCCCTAGAAATAGACATCCTAAGATTTGGGGGATATCTTAGGAAAAATTGTTTAAATAATGCCAAAAAATTATTACCGAAATAGTGTATTTTTGAAAAGTTTTATAAATCTAAGCAAAATCGGGATTGAGATACCCATTTTGCATTAAACAATAAATGAGAGACGTGTTTGTAGAATTTGGGGAACCGCGAATGGGACAAAAGGGCCCCCCTTATGAAAAATAAAATAGCAACTTACCTCCCTATATTTTTTAAAATGAATCAATTTATTTCTCCATATGTTTAAAATGGAGCAATTTACTTCCCTGTCTAGGGGTAATTTGCTAATTTGCAATATCATAGGGAGGTACGCAACCAACTTTAACAATCATTTTTCCCTCTCGTAATGAGAGTTTTTTCCTCTCTGGAGGCTACTTCCTGTTATAAGGGTTGACTTTCTTTTTTCTCTTTATTTCTTTCCCTTTCTTGTTTATTATCTTTCCTTTCTTGCGTTGCCTTTTCCTTTGCAGGAACCCGCCATCTTCGTAGCCCCTTTGAGCCTTGGACTGACTTGCACAGTTGGCCGCCGACGTCTTCATCTGCTGTGCTTCGGTCGTGGATTCCTCATGTTACTCCTGGTGCCTTTGTGGTTTTGGTATTCTCCTATCCGGGCTGCTTCGTTTCCCTCTCTATTAACCCCATACCCTACTCTGTGTGCTTTTTCTTTCGTGATTGGTTTTTTGCAGAGGTTTCTGACCATATTTGCGTTTCCTACATACCCTTTCCGGAACCCAGTCCTGTTGGCAATATGGACTCTGAAATCAACCGGTTGGGTGCGTCGTTATCACTTGCTCAGGATGAGGAATCCAGGATGGTTATGCCTACAGGGGTGTGGCACTCTGAACAAGCGGATCAGGGTTTATTTGTGGTTGGTAGGCTCCTCTCGTCACGATCTTTTCACCCTGATGCCATGCAATCCACTCTCCAAACTGCGTTCAATCCGGTTAAGGGCATGGAGTTCAAACTGATTGAGGGTGATCATTTCCTGTTAAAGTTCTTCCATCCTATTGATCGGCAGTGGGTACTTGACAACTGTCCGTGGGCCTTTGATAAAAATCTGCTTGTGTTGGCCCCTCTTGAATCAACTGACAACCCTAGCTTGGTGAACCTCAATTGGTGCGACTTTCACATCCATATCCATGGTCTACCAATCGGGAAGATGACTATTGAGGTCGCTATAGCTATTGGAAACAGGTTAGGCCACACTCGGGAAGTCGACCAGGATAAGAATGGCGCGGTTTGGGGATCCTCCGTTCGTATTCGTGCTTCACTTGATATCACCAAGCCTTTGAAGAGAGCTTTAAAGATTCGGACTGTTTTCGGGGATGAACAACTTGTTACTTTCACCTATGAACGCCTCCCAAGTTTCTGCTATTTGTGTGGGTGCTTGGACCATATATCACGGTCTTGTGAACTACAATTCAAAGAGGGTTTTGTTGATCCGGGCGATGACACTCCTTTCGGCTCCTGGCTTAGAGCTCCTTCGATGATTTCGTCCTGTGGCCGAACCATGAACTCAGGCTGGAGAGGGCCCTCTATGCAGCCGAGATGGCCCAGCTTCCACTCACGCCTGGCTAACCCCTCCCCACATCCACCCTTTGCTACCCGCCGGGGCCAATCCATCTTTGGCGACTTTACACCACATGAATGCCAAACTTCCTCAAACCCTCCCTCACAGCCAAATTCTCTCATAATCCCCATGCCGTCACCCTCCCCCCATCACACCCTCACTGACCCTGCCCTTCCTGAAAATGAATAAAGCACCAATATACCACAACACCAACCACCCCCCATCACAATGCACAGCACCCCCTAACCTAAACCTTCCCCCCCACCCCCCTATCACCTTCTCTTCCCAACCTCCCTCCCGAATCAACTCTGCCACTACACAACCCACCCGTAAACGTGCCTCCAGAAAACCTACTCCTCGGAAAACAGAAACCGCTCCCCAACCCCGTACCACAACCTCTTCCCGTCTCCCGCAAAACACCGACTTCTTGATGAGGATTCTAGTGACGGTGAGACTCCGACTCAAGGTTTGCTGAAAATTGGTAAACCCACATTCCCCTTGTCGGATATCACTAATGTTATGGCGGAGACTGCTGAGCAGTCCCGCCGTTCGTCATGAGTATTATCGCTTGGAACTGTTAGGGCCTGGGGAACCCTTGGACAGTTCGGAACCTGGGGAACATTATCCGGGAATTTCACCCCGCCTTGGTCTTCCTGGCAGAGACCAAGTGCTCTTCACGCCAGATCGATTCTTTGAAACGTCGCTTTGATATGCATGGTTTTTTTGTTGAGCCGGTGGGACGGAGTGGCGGTCTCGCTCTTCTTTGGGAGAAGTCTGCGGAGGTTCTACTTCAGAATTTCTCGCGAAACCATATTGATATTTCGGTTAGACTTGATGAGAGTCAAGGTTTGTGGCGCTTTACCGGCTTCTATGGTGAACCGGACACGAGCAAACGGGAAACATCTTGGCAGCTGTTGGCTGTACTTCACCGTCAATCGCGCAGACCTTGGTTGTGTGCGGGAGACTTTAACGAACTGCTTTGTCAATCTGAAAAATCAGGGCCGCGACCGAATTGGCAGATTCGTAACTTCCGGCGCGCTCTTGAGGAATGTGGGCTTTTGGACTTAGGGTATTCGGGTCCGCACTTTACTTAGAGTAATGGTCAACAAGATCCTCACACGGTTAGGGAATGCCTTGATAGAGCTTGTGCTTGTGTTGCTTGGACCTCTATGTTTCTGGATGCTCAGGTCTCTCACTTGCCGGTGAATGGTTCGGACCATCTTCCGATCCTTATGAAGCTTATTGATCAGCCAGTTTCCAAGGGGTCTCGAGTTCGTCTGGTCCGCTTTGAGGCAGCTTGGTTGCAATCCGCTCAATGTGAAACGATGGTCTCTGCGTCTTGGTCTAAGGCTCGACCATGGGGGCGCAGCCATGGGCTTCCGGCTCAGTTGGATTTTTGCAAACATCGCCTGAAAGAATGGAGTCGCTCGGAATTCAATAGGGATAAAAAGGAAATACTTCGCCTTGAACAATGTCTACATGTCATTCAGACGTTCATTCTCTCCCCCGAGCTGGTTCAGGAAGCTTCGAATATCCGAAGGGAGCTTGAGAAAATTGCAGCGCACGAAGAAACATTTTGGAAACAACGGGGCAAGGCGCTTTGGTTAAAAGAGGGAGACCGAAATACAAACTTTTTCCATCGCCGAGCAAGCAACAGGTTTCGGACTAACCTTATCTCCAAAATTCGGAGTCCCGATGGAGCCTGGATTACAAAAGAAGAAGAGATACAGCAGTGCATTGTGAATTATTTTGAGGATGTCTTTCGGTCGAGTAACCCGATTGATGAAGATATTGCCTTGGGGACTGAGGGTCTGAGAAGGGTTGTAGACGCTAGTATGGAAGAAGACCTCACGCGACCGTTCTTGGAGGATGAGGTCACAAAAGCTCTTTTCCAGATGGCCCCCCTTAAATCACCCGGCCCGGATGGTATGCCTCCTGTTTTTTTCCAGAAAATTTGGAATATTGTTAAGTCTGAGGTTTCTTCTTGTGTGCTACGTTTGCTTAATTCCAATAGTATGCCTAATAAGCTTAATGAGAACAATATTGTCCTTATTCCTAAGTGCAATAATCCGTCCACGCTCTCTCAATTCCGCCCTATCGCCTTATGCAATGTTGTCTACAAAATCGCCTCTAAAACTGTGGCTAATCGGCTGAAAAACATTCTTGACACCATCATCTCCCCGTCATAATCCGCTTTTGTGCCTGGCCGCTTGATTACGGATAATATCCTTCTTGCGTTTGAACAAAATCATTTCCTGAATACTAAGACCACAGGGAAACAGGGTTTCATGGAGATGAAGCTTGATGTTAGCAAAGCATATGATAAGGTCGAGTGGGCTTTTCTGGAACAGGTTATGTTCAAACTTGGTTTTCCTTCACACTTTATTCACCTAATTATGCATTTTGTGTCGTCCGTTTCCTACTCATTTATGCTAGGTGGTAAACAATTTGGTCATGTCACTCCTAGTCGGGGGCTTCTTCAAGGCGATCCCCTTTTGCCTTACCTTTTCCTTCTTTGCACAGAATGCTTTAGTTCTCTCTTGCGACAGGCGGAGGTGGATGGACGTATCTCGGGAGTCTCGGTCTGTAGGGGGGCTCCCAATATTTCCCGCCTCTTGTTTGCCGACGACACTCTTATTTTCGTCAAAGCTTCGACGGAGAGTGCTCTGCGGATTCTTGCCATTCTCGAGATCTATCCGAAGGCTTCGGGCCAAGAAATTAATTTCCAGAAATCGTCTGTGGCCTTCAGTAGGAACTGTCAGGATGGGATTAGGCGAACAGTGGCAGAAACGCTGGACATTCGAATTGAGAACAAGATGGAGCTCTACTTGGGGTTACCCTTCTGAGCTTCTAGATCTAAGCAGGATCTCTTCTCGACTATTCGCGACAGGGTGTGGCAGCGTATTAATGGCTGGAATGAGAAAACTCTATCACAAGCGGACAAGGAAGTTCTTATCAAATCGGTCATCCAAGCCATTCCTACGTATGCCATGTGGTGGTTCAAGCTACCGGTGACGTTCTTGAAGAAAATTCACAGCATGATCTCAAACTTTTGGTGGGACAACAGAGGTAAGAGCAAGATACATTGGATTTCATGGGATAAACTTTGTAATAGTAAATTGCAGGGAGGCCTCGGCTTTCGACAACTACACCACTTCAACGTCGCTATGCTTGCAAAACAACTTTGGCGGATCCACTGCCACCCCGACCGCCTTCTGTCTAGGGTTCTTAAGGCACGCTACTTCCTCATATGCTCCATCTTCGATGCAACACCTGGACGCCGCCCTTCGTTCACTTGGAGGAGCCTCATGGCGGCTCAGACGGTTTTCCGAGCAGGGTGTCGCTGGCGGGTGGGTACCGGAAGAACCGTATTTGGTCTGATCCACGGCTCCCACGTCCGTCCATTTTTCGCCCTATCACAGCACCGTCAGCTCACAATTCGGAGTTGAGGGTCTCGGACCTTATTGATCCGGAAACTTCAGACTGGAACACTCAGTTGGTGGTCTCGAATTTTGGGCTAGTTGACAGTGATTTAATCCTCACCATCCCGATTAGCCGTGTTGGCCTTGAAGATCGAATTATCTGGCACCATACGTGCAATGGTATCTTTAGTGTTCGGAGTGCTTTTCATCTCGCGTGCTCTTTGGAAGGTAACCCTGGCTCGAGCTCCCTCCTTGAGACTGAATCATCTTGGTGGAAAAAAGTGTGGCAGGCCAAGGTGCTGGGGAAGATCAGAATTTTTATTTGGCGAGCTTGTTCGAGTGCGTTGCCCACCTCCTCCAATCTCAGTCGCCGGCTCCGAACCTCGGACCTCTCCTGTCCGCTCTGCCTGGAGGGACGTGAAGATGTTCGCCATATCCTGCTGGAGTGTCCCTTTTCCCGGCAAGTGTGGAGCCTTTCGAATTTGCACTGGGCCTTGGTTTCACGTTATTCGGCTAGCGTCCTTGCATGGATGAAAGGTATTGCTGATAATTTGTCTGGTTCTGATTTCTCCCTGTTCATTACTACTTGTTGGTGCATTTGGTGGTGCCGGAACTGCAAGCTACACTAGAAGAGCTTCCTCCTCCCGGACCAGATTGGTTCGTTTGTTTCCAGGTACCTTGAGGCGTTTAGTCGGCAGAACTTTGTTGCTGCCTGTCCAACCAATGTTGGGGGCCTTTCCAGATGGTGTTGCCCGGAGCCTGGGACAATCAAAATCAATTGTGATGGAGTTGTTTTCTTGGAAGGAAAGGAACTGGGGCTGGGTATTGTGGCTCGTGACTCTGATAGCTCGTGTGTGGAATGGGCCTCTGTTCGTGTTCACAAGCAAGGGAGTGTTGAAGCTGCGGAGGCGTTATCGGTGCGTTTTGGGCTCGACCTGGCAAAACGGCGTGGCTGGCCCTCCATCGTGATTGAATTTGATTGTGTTAATCTAATCTCGAAACTTCGGTCTGCTGACCATGATTTCTCTCATATTAGTCCCTTGGTGGCGGACTCTATTTCCTTAGCTTCTTGTTTTACTTCTTGCAATTTTTCTTATGTTCCTCAGTCTTGTAATTCTGTTGCCAATGTGTTAGCCAAATCTGCATCGGGCTTGTTGGAGGGCTGTTCCAATTTGCCTGCAGAAGCGGCCACTCTTGCCTTGGCAGACATTCTTCACTTTTAATGAATTGCTTCATTTCCCTCTCAAAAAAAATTATCATAGGGAGATAATTTGCTCATTTGCAATATCATAGGGATGTAATTTGTTCATTTGCAATATCATAGGGAGGTAAATCGCATTAAATCCATTTTATTATTAATGATTTGTTTTATTATTTAGATAATTTTTTAATGCAACACCATAAATTGGGATCATGCAACATGCATATAAATAATTTTTTTTATTTAATAATTTTTAAAACGATATCATAAATTGAGATTATGCACTAAGCATAGTAATATTATAATATTAATGATTTTTTTTGTATTACTTAAGTATTTTTAAAATATTCAAATTTTGAAAAATAAATACTTATTACAAAAATCAATGTTACAGCTTGGGGGGACCTTTGGCTACCAAGGCCATTTCAGTTTCGGCCATACCCACCACAACCGCTGACAGATGAAGAAATTAAGGTGATTGATCTTCTTTTACCCAACCAAAATGACTGGGACATTCTCAGGTTGCACTCTCTTTTATGTGAAGACGATATTCAATGTATTCATTCAATTTTGAGGTAAAATGCTTTTCTGATCTCGTAATATTAAGATATTGTTTATTTTAGTACCACGATTTAGATAGGTGGCTATTCTAGTTTCATAAAATACGTTTTTCAGTTTTTTTAGTCCCAAAATATCATGTCCCATGTGCAATGCACATGACATTTTGGGACCAAAAAAACTAAAAAACGTATTCTATGAGACTAAAACACTACCCTACTTAAATTATGGTACCAAAATAAATAATACTCTAATTTTAAAGGACCAAAAAAACATTTACCCTGGCTGTGACAGACTTATTTGCCATTACACTAAGCATGGTAAGTTTAATGTTTAGAGTGCATACTTAGTGGCCGAAAGCTTTCTTTTGTCCCTTACCTTAGCTCGGGGAATTTGGAGTCATAGGACGCCTGCATCTGCGGTGTTCTTTGCTAGATCCATAGTTTAAAATTTTCACGTGTTTTCATCGAAACTATAGAAACGTTTTTCTTTTAGATGTTATGGAAAGAAAAATACATGATAGTATATTCATTTTTCTTATTTTTCCTTCGAAATCTTTGAGTTTTCTAAGAAATTTTTATTTTTTCTAATTTTTCAGCAAAACATTTATTTCATACTTTTAGCTACAAATATATAAATTCTTGTGTTATACATAAGTATTTCATTTAATGATAACAAATTTAATATTAAGCTAAATTAGTAATGCTATATATATAAGTATCAATATAATATAAATATTTTATAACACATAGTTAAACATAAATATTATATTATTATTTAGTTTCAATAGCAACTACATCAATTAATAACTCCAAATACATAATTATACTACATAAAAATAATGTAAATTGGTTAAATGATACAAAATTAAACTACATATATTTGAATAAGAAATGAAAGGTAATATTTTAAATTTTTTCTATGAGTATTATGTATGTTGGGATAATTTCACTTTTGGTACCTCAGGTATGACCTTATTTCATCTTTGGTACTCTCTGTTTCCATGTCATCAATGTTGATACCCAAACTTTCCTTTTTTCATCGAGCTGAGTACCTGCCGTTAGTTGACCGTCAAAGTTAACGGTCAAAGTCATTTTGGCGGGAAAATTGGCAGTTTTTTGCCAATTTAAGCACATGTTTGGCTACCATTTACTACACTACAAAAACTAGAGTTGAAAAAGTAAAATTGAGGATATTTTGGGGAAAAAACGAGAGGTATGAGGAGAAATCAGTTTCAATCTTATTCAAATACGAGTGTGGGTTCGTCAAATGAGAACATTTATGTGGAAAGAATGTATTGTGACAGTGGAATTGAACTAACATTGAAGACTTCTTGAACCAAAATAAATCCGGGAAGAAGATTTTGAGCATGTCCTAATTACGGGGTAAATTAATTAGGACATGCCCAAAACCTTCTTCCCGGATTTATTTTAATTGAAGAAGTCTTTAATGGTAGCTCAATTCACACTCATAATACATTTTTTCACATAAATTTTAAAATTTACCATTAATTCTTTGTAATGGTAAATTCTTTGTAAAGGGAATCGACGGAGAAGACACCTAAAAAATTATTATTATTTTATTTTTTAAAAAATTAAGTAAAATTAATTTAATTTTTTCAAAATTTAAAAATAATAAAACATATTAATTTTTTAGTTTAAATAATATATTGGGAGTTTTAATTAAAAATATTATTTATAGTAAATAATATAACTTAAAAAAATTATATATTTTTTGGTATTTTAAATTTAATTAGTATATTTTGTATTATGATTTTGTAATTTAAATTTTTAACTTTTAGAATTTTTAATATTTTAGGTATTTTTATATTTAGTTAAGGGATAATTTCACTTTTAGGTATTTTTATATTTAGTTAAGGGATATATTTAGTAAATTAATGAGAACATGCCTAAAACTTTTTTTCCCGAATTTATTTTGGTCTAAGAAATCTTCAATGGTAGTTCAATTTCACAGTCACAATATATTTTTTCCACATAAATGTTCTCATTAGATGAACCCACACTCGTATTTGAGTAAGATTGAAACTGATTTCTCCTCATACCTCTCGTTTTTTTTCTCAAAATATTCTCAATTTTACTTTTTCAATTCTAGTTTTTGTGGTGTAGTAAATGGTAGCCAAACATGTGCTTGAATTGGCAAAAACTGCCAATTTTTCCGCCAAAATGACTTTGACTGTTAACTTTGATGGTCAACTAACGGCAGGTACTCAGCTCGATGAAAACTTTGCGTATCAACATTGATGACATGGAAACAGGGGGTACCAAAGGTGAAATAAGACCATACCTAGGGTACCAAAAGTGAAATTATCCCTATGTATGTTTCTTTAATTTTATGATTTTTTCAGAGCGTTTCCAAAATATTTCCAAAAAATTTTTAATATTTATAAACTCGAAACGTTTGTATATCATATCTTCACCGGCCGTCCCAGATTAGGCATAGAGTTTCTCTTGAATTGTAATTATTTTAAGTTTCCTAGCTGGATTGTTTGGACATAGTTGTTGGGTTTTATATGTTGTTGGTTTGTGAGCTTGCTTATATGAAAGTTTCATTTTTCTGTCAAAAGATCATGTCATGATGAAGTGACATACAAGAAAATATGACTTTCTAATAGCAATTTTTGTGTGCATTGATTGTCTTTTTTTTGCCAAATTTAGTTTTGACTAGGTGTGTGGCACAATCATTCGAGTGTGCGTGATAAATTAAAAAAAGAATTGAAATTTAATTGTATATATGGAAGCTGAGAGTATGAGAAAGTTGGAAGTTTAAGAAAAATTATCAAATAGTAAAATATTTTGTGAATAGTATTAAAAACTACAAATATAAAAAATTGACAGACTAAGAATGTGAGACATTAAATGGTAATCTCACTTAATAATAAAATATAAATATCGATGGATTATAAGTTCATTTGGATGGTTTAAGAGAGCGATGTATTTTTCAATGCAATAATGGATTCGCCTAGGTTTGTACCAATAAAAGTTGGGATGAAGGATCTTTTATCACGTTTTTTTATTATATATTGATATCATATATTAATTACAATTATAGGTTATTTTGCATAATTAGTGTAAGATTAGTTATAATAGCCAATTTTAGTCTCGTAATTTGCAATGCTATGGAAAAAAAGTCCCACCGTTAAGTTTATTTATAGAGTGTTAAAGTATTGTGCACGTGGCCACTAAGCCCAGCTCATCAAATATTGATCCCATCTTTAAATTACAATTTTAGCCCCACATTATATGGGTTTTGCAATATTATTCTTATATTTATCAAAATAGTAAAAAATAGTTCAATAATTTAATGGATATGTGCAAAAACTATCATGCTGTTATGTTTTGGACGAAATGTTTAGTTTTTATTGTTGATAATTATTTTGCGTGAAAATTGTAATTTTGGTCCTTTAAGTATAAGGGTTGACATTTTTAGTTTTGTATGACTGCATTTTGATTCTGTAAGTTTGCGATTTTCGCATTTTTAGACTTATTCCATCGAAAATGGCTGGAAAAATCATGTGCAAGGCACATGACCACATTTTAAAAATTTTCCGACCATTTTGATGACTTGGAGTTTTCACCTATGCATTTAAACTTTTTTATATTTAAATTACATGGAAAATAAATGCTACCTGGATAAGTATTGTCAAGTAAATTATTTTTCCCTCCAAAACTAAAGATTGCAACTTTGACATAATCTAACATTAACTTTTAAAAATTCCAACATTGACTACAATAAATTATTCGTTGATACAACTTAAATTCCTTACAATTCTGAACTTGCATAGATCATCTTCAGCCCATCATGTTTCTTTTTTCAACATATGATTGATGCACGTCCAAGTGAAAAAACCCAAAAAATTACACCAATAATGAATAATCTCTTGAGTCTTCTATATATTGCAATTCTTCAATTTCTTCTTCAATTCCATTGATTTTTCTTATTAAATCCGGAATAATTACCTTCGCCCTTCGACACATTGGAGTCTTCTCCCAATCAAAGAAACGACAACCTCATCTCTACAAATTGAGATATAAAAAAATCTAAATATTGTTATGTGATAGGACTACAAATGCGAAAATCGTGATAGGACTACAAATGCGAAAATCGCGAACTTATATGACCAAAACGCGAAAATAAAGTCGTACAGAATTAAAAATGCTAACCCCATATTTACCGGATCAAAATTACAATTTTCCCTTATTTTGCTTATAATACTTTTGAATTATTGTTTTGACTACAAAAAAAGGGTTGTGGAATGTTTTTGTAAATTCAATAAACGTGATTGACTTTATAATCCTATCAACTGATGCCCGTGAAGTAATTCTATCAACTGACATGAGCAAACGAAACTTCCTCCCATCTCTGACATAATTTTCTTCTTCCAACAACGTCAAAAACAATAAACAAATTAATGGCCCGTCATTTTCACATAAAATTTCGCATATATTGTCCGGACATGTTTACCTTGCAGTGATTAATATATCAAATATTAATTTGTGATTATGGTTGATACTGTACTGTTGAGGACTAATGTGTCATTTGTTTAGTTTGCACCACAATATTAAGGATAAAAGTGTGTTTTTATTGCAATCCTATATTTATTGGTATGCATAACAATATGTATTGATTAGTCAATTACAATTTTGTCTACAGAAAAGACAAAAACGTCTAATCATTTCGTTCTCCCCCAACCCTTTGTGCTGACCATTTCTTCTCTTTTCTTCCTTCTTTACACAAATGAATTTAGCTGGCCAAACTAGTCAAAAAGAACTCTGCATTGCAATAAATGATCTGACATGTTAGGTGGTAATATGTCCAAAAAGTAAGGCTGAAACTGTCTAAGAAAGTTAAAAAACGAGGGCAAGAAGGGCAAGAAGCACTTCTCCGAAATCAACAATAGAATGCCATGTTATAATCAAAGCAAAATGGCTCATGACTCAAATTAGGGAAAAACAGTAAAAAATCTCGGGCCTTGAATTCAACTTACGGGCCGGTCATGAAGGAAGTAAACAACCGCCTATGGCTGATTAACAAGGATGTCCTTGTTAATCAACCATAGTAAACATGCCCTGATCAAAGTTTAACATCTTAAATTAAATAATTTTTATTGATAAAATATAAATAGACTAAAATGCCTTTAAGTATAACTTTTTTTTCATAAATATCTATCTCTCCAACTAATTAGTTCTATTAATAATTTTCTTCTTATACATATCTAAAATAAATCAGTTGTTCATTTTTTATTTTTATAATTTAATTAAATCATTACAATAAAATTTAAATTAGGCATATGGTCTAGGTGAATGCTCAATGAGAGGTTAAATTAGAATTAAATATAATTTTTTTGTTACGTTTCAAAATTTTAATGGAAAGGGTCAATTGTAAATAAAGAATTTCTAAAAGGATGTAAATATAATTTTGAACTCTCTAAAAGAAAGCGTAATTTCAAATTTTTATAAAAGGTCTAAATGTAATTAATCATGGAAAATTCTAGTCCTGATCTGGCTCGGCCAAACCTGAATTAATCATATGACAAGTACAATACACTTGTTGTGTGATTAGTGTACAGTTCAGGAAAGTAACCAATCACATAACAAGTGTACCACACTTGCTCTATAATTAATTTAATTCGGTCAAACTTGATCCGGACAAGAATTTTCCATTAATTATACATTTTTATATAATAATATGTTAGGTCTTTGGAGATCTTGGCAGTACTTATATATAATCACAAGAATCAGTAGGCTGTTCCTTAGTATCCAGCCTGAACCCTCCAATTTTCTTGATTATACTAGAGTAACTAGAAATGTCTGAAACCAAAAAATTAGCCACCCTGGTGTTCATTCCTTTGCCTGCAATAAGTCACCTGACAGCAGCAGTACAGACGGCAAAGCTCCTCGCCGATCGAGACGAGTGCCTCTCGATCACAGTCCTCATCATGAAGATGCAAATGGACTCCAAGATCAGTTCCTACACCAAGAACTCGCCTGACTCCCGAGTAAACTTCGTCGATCTGCCCCAAAACGACTCCCTCATCACAGAGTTGATGAAATCTCCGCAAAACTTCGTGGGTCGATTCGTAGAGAGTCAAAAGGACCTTGTCAGGGACGCTGTGGTTGGAATGATGAAGAGTTCGAGTTCGAGTTCGAGTAAGGTTGCTGGATTTGTAATCGACATGTTCTGCACATCCATGATTGACGTTGCCAACGGGCTTGGCATCCCGACTTACGTTTTCGTCTCTTCTGGTTCGGGAGCGCTGGGGCTGATGCTCCATCTCCAGAGTCTTAGAGACGACCATAATGTGGACCTGACGGAGTACAAGAATTCAGATGCTGAGATATCTGTACCAACATTCGTTAAACCCGTTCCTGCTACAGTATGGCCTTCTTCAGTGTTTGATAAGGAGAGTGGTCTCCTTAATTTTGTCAAAAGGTATAGAGAGACCCAAGGAATTATTGTGAATACGTTTCTTGAGTTCGAATCCCATCAAATTAAGTCAATTTCTGACGATGAGAAAATCCCACCAATTTACCCCTTGGGACCAATAGTTCAACTCGAGGGAGACCAAACTGATGAGGAAAAGCAAAGCCATAGGGAAATCTTCGGGTGGCTCGATAGGCAACCTGATTCATCTGTTGTGCTTCTTTGCTTTGGTAGCAAGGGATTTTTCGATGGGGATCAGGTGAAGGAGATTGCTGTGGCCTTGGAAAACAGTGGACACCGATTTTTGTGGTCCTTGCGGAAACCACCTCTGAAAGAAAAGATTGGGTTTCCAGGGGAGTATGAAAATCCTGAAGAAGTGTTACCACAAGCATTCCTGGAAAGAACTGTGGAGATTGGGAAGGTGATCGGGTGGGCGCCTCAAATGGCAGTGTTGTCACACCCTGCAGTGGGAGGATTTGTGTCGCACTGTGGATGGAATTCGACGTTGGAAAGTGTGTGGTGTGGGGTACCGATGGCTGTGTGGCCACTGGGTGCAGAGCAGCAGGCCAATGCATTCTTGTTGGTGAAGGAGTTGGAAATGGCAGTTGAAGTTAAGATGGACTATAGGAAGGAGAGTAATGTGATTGTGAGTGCAGAGACGATAGAGAAGGCAATCAAGCAGCTGATGGACTTAGAGAATGGAATCCGAGTTAAGATGGTAGTATTGAAAGAAAAAAGTAGAATGGCCTTAATGGAAGGAGGTTCCTCGTATAATTACTTGAAACGTTTCATTGAAAATGTCAAAGATAGCATATCTTGAAATGCTACTTGTATTAGCTTTAAAAATGCTCAAGGGGGATGAACCTGTATTGGATCCTACTTTTTTTATGTTATCCATGTAATAAAGAAGTGATAAAGTGTGTTGAGAATAATAGAAATTAATAAAGGCAAGAAGAAATGAATTATTGAGTATAGGTGAATTTTCCCTCACTTTTTGTACATGTAAATGATGACCTAATTAATTCGAATTAATTAGATACTTTTAAAAAAAGAGTTAGGTGTGAACATGGGAAGTTGTGGAGATGATTGGGATTTCGTGTTCAACTGTCCGGCGCAATTGGTAATAATTTATCAGCTGAAGTGGACTTAATTGTCTCCAGCAGGCGGCTTGGTCTTTGCTGTTGGCTGATTTTTCAAATTTATGAAATTTCTTTTCCATAAAAAAAATAAAATAAAAAATAAAGTGGACTTAATTGGAGAATGTAATAATGCCATTAGCATGTTTGACGATGACTGAGAATACATGGGAGCAATTAAGTACATAAAAAGTCTATCTTTTCTCAGACGACAGTCCAATTACCACAAGCATCTTAATAGGAAATAATTTTAGTAATAAAATGAAAATCTTAAAATTATTTATAATATATATATATATATATATATTGATAAATTTTATTTTTCCGTAATACAATTTTAAAACATTCGTATTAGTGATAACAAGAATTTCATTTAAAAAGTGTTTGGTTAACTTCATATATGTAAACAAAAGGATTAATTGTAATTTTTATCCTGTAATTATAAGTATTTGGCGTTTTAGTCCTTTACGTTTCTAGGGTAACAAAATAGTCCTTTAACTATTCAATTTTCGCGATTTTCGTCCTCTGGTCGACTGATTTTTTAAAACTCGCAGGAATAATGACACGCGATTCGCACATGAGGCTTTTAATTTGGGGCTTTTCCGCTGATTGACTGAAATTTACAACTTGCACTACAAGAAAAATGCTTAATTGCAACGAAAAAAATTAGCGTCGAGCTAATTAACAAGTAAAATTTTGGTTGCATATGCATTATTTAATACAAGAAGTTTACTTGCTAATGAATTTAACAACAAAAATTTACTTGCTAACAAATTTAGCAACGAATTGTTTAAAATATATATTATTGGAAACGAGAATTTTACTTGCTAGTTAGCTTGACGCTGATTTCAACAACAATTTTTTTCATTGCTAATAAGCTATTTTCTTGTAGTGTTGGCAACTAAAATGAAATTTATAAAAAAAAAATTACGATGTGGCAAAACAGTTGGCAAGTTGTAAATTTCAACCAATCAGCGGAAAAGCCCCAAATTAAAAGCCTCACGTGCGAATCGCGTGTCATTATTCCGGCTAGTTCTAAAAAATCCGGCGACCTAAGGACGAAAGTGAACAAATTTTGTAATGGTTTTTTCACGATTTTTAAATATTAATTTCTTGGACGAATTTTGGTATAGCTTTTGGGTCGGCCAATTAATTAAAAGGAATCTTCTCAAAATTTTTAAATTTTCCACCAAAATTTTGTATCGGTATTTGTGCCACTAGAAAAAAAATCAATATTAACTACATTTTTAATGACTATGACTAAAAATCATGGTAAATAACTATTATTAACTATAATTAAATAAAAACCGATGCAAAAACTAGCTTTTCCACCATGAAAAACTTATTTGCCACGATTTTTAGCCGTGGTAAAAACCTCCGCCATGGGTTTTAGCCATGACAAATATTTTGGCCACCCTCGCAAAAACCATGGCCGAAAATCATTGTGTGGCCGTGGTCAATGACTATTCGCTACGGTTATTTAGTATTAACCATGGTTAAATGTCATATTTTTTGTAGTGTGCGGCCCTTGTAACGACTTTTCTTACTTTTAGAAACCGTTACAAAATAACAAGGTCGTACCGAAAACCATGTGAAATTAGTAACGACCAATGTTTTTTGAACTCAATTTGTCACGTGTTTTTCATTTATATATTTGGAACGTTTTGGAATAGTTCACTTGACGAAAAAATTAAACCGTTCCAAAATTCACGAGGAATTGTAAAAGCAATTACAAATTGCCACTACAAAAAAATAGGGCTATAGCAACGGATTTTTTGCAACGGACCAATTCGTTGCAAATTTGCAACGACCATTGCTAGAACTTTGCAACGGATTCTGATTTTTTTTTTTTACATTTTCGTTGCAATTTCCGTGGCAAATTAACAATGATATTTTGCAACGGACTAACCGTGGCGAAATTCGGTTGCAGAATTTGGTCAACTTTAAGATGTTCCACATTCAACATAAGTCGTTGCAAAAGTCGTGGCAAAATATTGCAACGACACATTCCGTTGCAAACTTCCAACGATTTTTGCAACGGACGTCTTTCGTTGCATACTTTGCAACGAAGATTGTAGTTAAATCCGTTGCAAATTTTTTGCAACGGACTTTGTAACGAACCCGTGTCGTTGCAATTTGAATATTGTGATTTGCAACGGATTTAGCGACGACACATTGTCTGTTGCACAACTTGCCGACAATTTTGCAGCGGAGTTGCAACGACCTTTGAAGTCTTTGCAATCCGTACATACAGCCGTAAGCATTAATTATTGAGCCGTTGAATTTGCAACGATTTTTGCAATGGATTTGTCCGTTGTAATATGTTTGTGACAGTTGTAACCCACTATTTTAAAATGCTATATGTTTTGCAATGAATTTTGCAACGGTAATATAATTTCGTTGCAAAGTTCGTTGCAAATCCGTTGCAAACCGTTGCAAAATCCGTAAACATGCGACCTTTATAAGAAAGGTTTTAGGAAAGATTACTACAATTGGACATCTCATGGTGAGCCTATACAGATGGATTATGAGCATTCAATTTCAGTTGACAACTCTGTAGATCAAACGACAAATTGGAATAACTATGAGCAATTGAATTGGGATCAGAGGATGGTGTTCGATACAGCTGGTCCTGTATCTCGTCCACAGGGGGATGTATTCAATATGCAATTTGGAGAAAATATTTCCCCCTGGATTCTTTGATTCAATGGAGCATCTCTTGGTTCACTTACCGTACGAGGCTCGAGTAGGTGGTCCAGTGCAATATAGATGGATGTATGCTTTTGAGAGGTATTATTATTATTGTTGAAAATTTAAATATGCATAATTTTTGCTTATGTATCTAATTTTTTAAATTCTACTATATTTTGCAAAAGGCGTAGACCTGGGAGAATGACGATGGTTTAAACAATGAAGGAGTTGACCACATTTCTATTTTCAATCATCCCCGACGTCCCTACGGTGCCTCAAAAATGAGGTACATCACCGGTAAAAAAAGACATGTTGCTGAGACTTATATAGTAGCTAATTGTCCAGAAGTGCAACCATACTATGAGTAAGTTTTAAATATGTTTATTTGCTTAATACATAAATATCTTTAGATTATTAATTAAAGTATATTCGTTACTATTGTAGGAAGAAGACAGTTTTGAAGAATACGAAACGACTGATGATGAAGAAGATGATGATGATGAAGATGATGATGATTATTAATTGAACATAATATATTGATGATTTTTGTCATGATATTTTATCTCATTTACTAATTGAAGCGTATATCTTAAATCATTTATCCCATATCATTTTTAAAAAAATTATTAATTATAAAATATTTTTATTTCATTTATTAATTAAAACTATATCTTAAATCATTTATCTCATTTAATTTTAAAAATAATTATTAAGTTAAAATTATTTTTTTCGATTTACTAACTGAATAGTATATCTCATTTAATTTTAAATAAAATTATTAATTTTAAAAATAATTTAACTTTTTACTATACACTTTTCCTCCCCATTTTCACATCCTAATTTCCCCCCCCTTTCCCTCCTCTATTTTCATACCCTAATTCCCGCCCCCCCCCTTCCCTCCCTTTTTTCCCCTCTCCCCCTTCCCCTTCCCAATACATTTTCAGCACAACATTTCTCTCCCCCCCTCCTCCTTTACTCTCTTCAGCCGCCCGCCTACTGCCGCCGGTCGCTACCGCCGCTACGAGGTATGCTTCTCCTCCTTTCCTCTCCTCTTCTCTTTCTCCTCTTTTCTTTCTTCTAATTTTTTTTTTCAGTTTTTGTTGAAGTCTTCAGAGCCGCCCGCCGCCTCTCGCCGCCGCCCGCCGCCCCGAGGTATGCTTCTCCTCCTTTCTTCTTCTCTTCTCTCTTTCTCCTCTTTTCTTTCTTATATTTTTTTTTTCAGTTTTTGACTTTTTCTAGAGCCGCCTGCCGCTGCCGCCGCCGCCGAGATCCTTCACTTTCTTCTAGTTTTTCATGTCCAAAACCCTTTTACTTGTTTAGTTTTGTTTAATTTTTTATGTCCAAAACTTCTAATTTCCTACATGAATATATGCTATTTAAGTATTGACTAAGTCATATTTTGTTCATGTGCAAAATTGAGTATTTTGTTCTATTTTGTTATAAAATGCATATTGAGTATGTTATATTGAATATGTGTTGATATAAAATGTATATTAAGTATGTGTTTAATATAAAATTGTGTATGACAATGTAATATACTGAGTATTTGGTTGATATATTGAGAATGTGGTTAGTATATTGAGGTGGATGGGAATGATAATTATATTGATGAGGTTGGATGAGTGTTGTTAGTTATGATTGTAGATTAGGATTTTTATTAACATAAACTCATCTAAACTAATGTACCTAAGTTAAATGTTAAAAATTTAATTAAACTAATTTAACTTGGTTATATCACAAGTTAAAAATGCAACTAAACTAATGTAACTTAGTTAACTTTCAAGTTAAAATCTTCAATTAAACTAATTTTACTTAGTTAACTCACAAGTTAGAAAACTAACTCCACTAATGTAATTTTGTTAACTTTTAATTTAAAATCTTTAACTAAACTAATTTAACTTAGTTAACTCACAAGTTAAAAACTCAACTAAACTAATGTAATTTTGTAACCAATGTAATTTTGTTAACATTCAATTTAAAATCTTTAACTAAACTAATTTAACTTAGTTATATCACAAGTTAAAAATGCAACTAAACTAATGTAAGTTAGTTAACTTTCAAGTTAAAATCTTCAATTAAACTAATTTTACTAGTTAATCACAAGTTAAAAATCTAACTCCACTAATGTAATTTTGTTAAATTTCAACATAAAATCTTTAACTAAACTAATTTAACTTAGTTTACTCCATTGAATGTCATTACTCCGGCGGATATCATGTAAGAAAATTTAAAATGTTTGATTGTTTTAAAAATATTTTAAAAATGTTATATTATATTTGTTTTTATAATTATTTATTTGATACTTTGTAGGGATTCAAAGTTCAAGAGGTCATCAAGGAGCGACTCTGAAGATAGTCCGGGTGATATCCCACCCGACCACCCACCTTCACAACATTGTGAAAATGAATTTGATCCCCCTCTTTAAATTTGTATGCTTTAAAATTGAATATTTTTATTTTTTGGATTGGAATGTTGAATTATCTTTACTGTAAGTATTTTGCCTTAAATATATTGTCATATTTGAATTTTCTTGTTAGAGTTAAATTAAATATATTTTTATTATTGAATATAAATTATGAAATTGTCGTTGTAAATGAAAATAATTTTGCAATAGATTGTCATTGCAATTATCGTGGTAAAATTTGCAACAGATTGTCGTTGCAATTGTCGTTGTAAATGGAAATTATTTTGCAACGAATTGTAGTAAATTATGTCGTTGCAAATTTTCAACGGAATGTCGTTGCAAAAAATTATTGCAATATAGCAACGACTTCCATTGCAAATGTCGTTGCAAATAAAATGATTTTGCAACGAATTATAGCTAAATATTTCGTTGCAAAATTTGCAACGGAATGACGTTGTAAATATTCCGTTGCAATATTGCAACGACATTTCGTTGCAAATGTAGTTGCAAATAAAACCCAATTTTGCAACGAATTACCATCATCTTCGCCACGAATATACCATCGCAAAGTCGTTGCAAAATATAAAAAGTCAACTTTTAAAATAACGAAATTTGCAACGGATAAAAATCCATGGCAATATTTTACAACGACCAAAAAATCCGTTTCCGTTGCAAAAGTCTGTGGCAAATCTGTTTTGCAACGAATTTTCTATGAAATCCATTGCAAAAATCCGTTGCTATAGGTCTGTTTTTTTGTAGTGTGCGACGGTCTGATTGAAATAACAAAGTCATGCCAAAAACCATGTGAAATTAGTAACGACCGATGTTTTTTGGAACGTCATTTGTAACGTATTTTTTATTTATATATTTGGAATGGTTTTTCGTACACCGTTTGGAACGGTTCGCTTGACGAAAAATTAAACTATTCCAAAATTCCCGAGGAATGCAAAAAGCAGTTACAAATTGCGACGACCTAAATTTTTGTAACAACTATTGTTATACATGTTATTTGGAACAACTTTTGTATCGGTTTGGCTGTTACAAAAAGTTGAATTTTTTTTTTAAGTTTCAAAATGACGTCATGAAAATTTTTTCCGTACAAATTAGTTGCAAAAGTCGTATTGGAATGGCCACATGGCCATTCCAAAAAAGCCGTTACAAATCCCTTATTTTTTTATAGTGTCTGATGACCGAAGTCCTCTAATTGCTAAAAATTATTGAATTATAGGTTATAATTTACCCATATAACTAGAGTCTTTAAATTGCCACCCCCTTAATATGCAGGACATAAATGCAATTTAGCCCATCAATATATATTGTAGGAAGGGGGTCTTAACATACTCACTCAATTTTGATCAAAAATTCCGAGTTATTAGAATTTTGAATAATTTAATTATCAGAAAAATTTATTATTGTTTAAAAAATCTCATCTATTGTAAATTAATTAGGAATATAGCTAAAAAATTTCACCTATCCAGAGTCATATTTTCAAGATATAATACTAATTCAATCCTATCCAAAATTTTAAATATTGAATTTGTTGTTAGGATAAGACATTGTTCATTCCTTGATTGTTGGAGAAAGAGATCCTATCTATTTTATAAAAGTCCTTTACACTCTTTTAAGGTCATATTGATTTTTGTTCATTACACATTCAATCATTCTTTTCTTTCAATTTTATTTGGTTTTCAAATATCTTTATTTAAGTTTTCTGTTACCATGCTCCTATCTAAAAAAGCCAAAGTGAGAACCATTCTTAGTTAACGAGTCTGTAGACACAAGCAGCATAATCAAATTAATTGATTCATTCTCAAAAATCTAATATAAGAAGAACATGCATAAGAAAAGACCATTTGACTTGATCATATGCTTTGTTCATATCTAACTTTAAAACAGCGTACCTTTTCTTTCATCGAGATGACAATTTAAGATAGTGGTTCACTTCAAAAGTAATGAGCACATTATTTATAATTAACTGTTCAGAAATAAACGCAGACTGAGTAGGAGAGACAATAGAGTTCATTAGGCCTTTATGTCGATTTGCAATGTTACTGGAAGCAATTTCCCCCTCATAGGACGTGTGCTTCTTCTTCTTTGGTGGGTTAAACGACATTGATTTATTACAGCGACTTCACCAGTTTAAGTCTTGATTAATTTACCTCTTCTTTCCAATATTAAAGTAACAAGAAACATCTCCAAAAACCCACAAACAATCGAACATCCTTCACACACATTCTTCTGTAGTACAAGAATATTAAAGCAGATAGATCGAAAATAGACCACTAATGTATGAATCAAGTATTTTGTTTGATGCATTTTTTCTGCATAACTATCAGTACTAGCTAGCACGCATCGTAGTAGTATATTTGCTTCATCATACTACACTTGACATAGAATTATAAACCAACACGGCCTGCATGCCGGTGCAAGGAATTAATATATATTACAAAAAGAGAACGTGTTGCACGAGAAATATATGTATCGTCCATGTCATTAAAAGTACAGCAATTAGTCCTCTAGCAGCATCTAATATCTAAAGAAATGCTTAATTACACCACAACGAAAGTAGAAATCTATCTGCCTCAATGACTTGAAATCCTCTCAGCGTGCTACAATGTGAAACGTACTAAGAAATATATATCCATTAGGCTCCATTCACTCCATTGGCCTCGTGTGGGCGTTGTTTATCAGGCGCAGACTGCCGTCTTCTCTTGAGCACAACATACCACGTAAATGCTTCTAACAGAACAGCAATGGCTCCCAGGAATATGAGCACACCAGCGTATGCTATTTTCCATTTCTTTTCAGGATCCACTATGTCCAATCCCTCAAAGATGTTAACGATGCTGAGGACGATCACGGTGTATCCTATACTGTGATGGTACATGTTCCAGTAGAATCTGTATTTATGGTCCGGCTTCGGTCTCAGAAACAAGGCAAATACCTGAAATTGTTATGTCTCAGCATTAATTAAAAACCAAACATGAAGTCATGAAAAATCATGCAGTAAATCTATCTATATCTGTATCAAGACCAATAATTATCTACCTGAAGTGTTGCGAGGACAAACAGGGTGATACCGATATTCCTATGAGCCGTTTGCTGAACTCCAGGCGAATCATGGCCGAGTTTGAGGCCTAGGCTCCAACCAGCCACGCCCACAATGTAGGCTGTAGATTGGCATGTAACGTGTAGGTAAAACCGCGCTGGATTTGCCATCTTGAACACCTTCAGATACCTCGCTGCCATTGCACCAATAGGCATCATAATCCCCCAACTCACTACATTCAGAACTCCATGAACCTGAAACAAGAAAACAAGATTAATTCAATCTCCATCAACTACCTGATCATAATAAACAATCAAGAACTGATCATCGATCGATGTAACGTATAACTAGAGTACTCACGTTTCTTATGCGATTTCTGGACCCTACGGTGGCCGTGCCCACATCTGCAGTTAGCCCAGTGGCGAAATCAATTGTCCCAACAGATCTTACATGTTCTCCATCCGTAGAATGCATCAGAGGGGTATCCCCAGAAACTGCGCCGTGTTGCCAAACATGTGTAAAACTTGTGCTCTCATTCGGAAGTTCAATGGTGGCGTATATGATCATCTGGTTGTTGGTGAACTCAGCGGCAATCCTTGGAACCTTGAAGCTCAAAGGGCCCTCTTCCAGCTGAGTGCCGTAGCTGGAAATCGGGGAGGTGTAAGCACGGAGAAGACCGCTTGAATTGCGGAAAGCAACCAAACACTGCGATCCGACCATGGCCCCTCCGCCCGGGTTGAGGGACCAAGCAACCCAGTTGGAGGCGGTGACTCCTGTCTGCCTGTACGCTAAATCAACTGTGTGGCTGGATTGATGGTAGTTCCAGTGAAGAAAGGAGTTGAGAGCAGGAAGACTGTTGCACGCCGTGTAGATGTTGTTGTTGGAGAATCTGTAGTCTGAACAATTCTGAGCGCATGATGAAGAAGCCAAGAGAGAGATGATCAAGAAACATGCCGACAGGACGATATTCTTGGAGAACTTGTCCATTCTTCAACCTCGATGTATTTTCGATTCTTTCTTGATTTGGTTGTGAAGGTGGAGAGATCGATGAACAAATAATATCTTGTGTTCGATCAATGATTCGGATGACGTTTATATATAGATAAGAGGCGGGAGAAGAAACATAAGCGTGTTCGGAGAAGTTGTAGATGTAGAATTGGATATGTTGGAGTATTAGTGATGTTAGGAATTGGGTTTATAATTGATAATTGGACTTTTTTCAAATTATTTTAACCTGAAAATATTTATAATTAATAATAAGGCTAAAAGTACATCCACATTCTCTATCTAATTATAAATACATTCTTATTAAATATAAAATTATAATTAACTTCCTTGAGGTTTTCAAGACATTATAAAGGTACTTAATACTATCTCGTTTTTTTTGAAAAAAAAAAACAATCAAATAAAATTTGGTCAAAAGATCAAAATGTCTAACATAAATAATAATATTTGGCATCCATTTTCGTTTCTTTTTCTTCATCTTTGATCTGTGTCTCCTCATGTTGCCAAATTTAGTTGTTTTTCCACCTTTTTGTTGTAGACGATATTTACTTTAATGTTTTGGACTAGCGCTGGTAAATGATTATGGATGCTTTACCTGGAGTTGGGTCCAAAGAACATTTTAATCCGAAACAATAATCACAAGTGTTTTTGGAATATAACATGTAAAATTTGATGGAATTATAAAAACATAATCATTTGGAACTGGTTTTATTTAATTTGGAATGTTGACGGATTTTGGAACGAGTTTTGGAATGAGCAATAGCCCGTCCCTATTGGTAGTGTTATGAAAACTTTGCATCGGGTTAAATAAATTCATTACAAATTTGGAATGATCTTAGAACGGGTTTGTGTACCCTTTACAATGCAGTACGACAGTATAGGATCATAATAACATAAGTACAATACTTACAACTATGGATATACAAATTCATTTTATATTGAGAACATATATCAATAACATTTTTTTATGTACTTTAAAGGAACACTAATGGACCAAGAATTGATGTTAATATTTTTAGAATAATTATGCATTAATTTGGAACGGGTTCTGTATTGCATTATTTTTTGTTTGGAGCAGTTATTGGTGCGGTACAGTAAAACTGACATCGTTTGAAACCAAATGCATATAGGTATATAGTACTTTGTAACGGTTTTTGGATCGAGTATTCAAATTTGGAGAATGAACTCTTATATTAATTTTTTATGTGATTTTAATTTAATATTTAAAATTAAATTAAAATTTTAAACATTTGATATAATTTTCTAGTATTTGATATTTGAATAAATATATTTAAGAAACAATAATTTATCTCTTTAGGAGGGAGAAATTTAAAGAACAAATCACCAAAAATAATTTCAAAATGAAAGAAACAAACGAGGGCGATTTTATAAAATAAATAATGGTATTTAATCAAATTGAGCTTTAGAAAGGGTTTATTCAAAACACGGGGAATTTTTAGCAATTTTCAAAATACATGGGGGTTTTATCCTTTTTTAAAAAATATAGGGGGGTAAAATAGAATTCGGCAATTTATTGATCAGGTCAACAGCTGTTGACTAACGGACATGACGCCTTTGCCGTTAAGATTAAACGGCAAAGGACCAAAAGTGTAAAAAGTTTAGGATTTTGGGACTAGAAGTGTCGACCCCGTAAAGCGGGAGCCAAAAGTGAAAACAACCCTATCTAGTGGTGGAACCAAAGTACAATTGTGTTATTATATATATATATATATATATATATATTGACACTTAGCATATTTCTCTTCCCCTCCCTTCCCATATATACTGACACTGTGTATAGGTTTTATGTGGTTTTTATGTAAGTTTTCTACAATATTATGTATTTTTTTGTAAATTGTTGGTCCGTGTCGCAAGAATATAGAGGAGATGATGATGCATATGATGACGCATCTATGCATCTCTCCAATGCCAGAGTGTTCCCAGCTTCCAGCAGATGACCCGATCGCGGGTGATGAGTCCGATGATGATGACTATGAGAACGGGGAGGGCGGTTTAGATTAGACTTATCACAATTGATACCACTGTATTTTTCTAATTCTTTTGTTTCTCTATATTTCATTTTAAAAACTTGCTGATAATTGGTTACGTTCTTTTGCTTTCCCTTTAAAGTGTGAAGATTTATACTTTATTGAATTTTGTTAGAAAAATATGTAGGTTTAAAGTGACTCATACGATTTTATACAATTAATGATTAATTCAAACCTTCTTTGTTATGAAAATTTTTAGAAATCACTATTATCAAGAAATTAAGTTTCTTTGTTTTTCAAGAAAATTTAATTCAAATAGATGAATTTCACTTTTTTTTTTAACTTTTTGCAATTTTAAGTGATATTTTCCAATTTTGTTGCCAATTTTGCTGCATTTTTCTTTACTTAACCTTTGAATCTTTTCGTTTGTGATGATTTACTTAATGCATATATAAAAATTAAAAAGATTTTTGCTACAAACATCAGCGTCCTGATACGAATTCTGACTGGTAGCTAAAAACGATTTTCTCTTGTAGTGCCTTTAAGCTTTGGTGCCGGCATTGTCTTGCTTTTCTTTCATTTCATTTTACTTTTCTTTTTTTCTTTTATCTAATATATTTGAGTATAAAAGGTAAATGATGATGTAGAAATAATTCTTAAAAAGTAATGATGGCATACTATATGACTGAAATTAATTTATGTTTGCCAGTAACAATGTTGTATAATAAAATGATCTAATATTGATATGCAATTTTGTTACATGGGTAGTAGTGTGCTCCTCTAGTTGTGCTTCCAGTTGCTTAGACTTATCTTTAGCCGCGACCCGAGCAGCCTAACTTTCTTCAAGCTTTTTACGAAGTTCAGCCATCTTAGCATCTGAGGAGAGCTTCTTGCGTCGCCAATAGGTGCACTTTAAAGAAAGGTTATGTCCAAAAGCCAAGGCCTGAATTTCCAAACGGGCCTTGTTAATAAAATAAAACCAGGAAAGGTAATTGTCAAATTAAAAAGACAAAGCAAGCATATACCTGAGTCAAGGCATGGGCGTGATGTTCCTTAACACGGGTATGAGCATAGGCAGCCAATAGAGCTTGGTCACGACGAAGAACACAGGATTTATATAACTCCCAAGAATCCTGTCCCACGTAAGTTTTCAACATGGAGCTCTGATTCGAGATGGCCCAGTCAGGTAGGAGTTTTTCACCCTCTATCTTAGCAGATTTGCAAGTGGGAGTCCTTAACTCTTTGCGAGTCTCCTTCCACCACTCGGTCAACTCACGGACTAAAGTAAGATTTTCTTCTTCTTCGGCCTTATCAGCAGCAACCTGTTTCTCGGCTTTGTCAGCAGCCTCCTTGGCTTTCCTCCTCTAAGAACATGCACGACTTCGCTTGCTAACCTGGGAACCAGAACCTTTACTGTGGTGTTTCCTTTTGCGCCCTTTAAGTTCACTGGGCCCTTCAGCTATTCCCTTGCCCTTGCGATCCTTATCACCTGAACGTGACTTAGGAGTGTAAGGTTGAGTTCTAGCGGCAGACTCCATCTTATCACCCTCGACCTCTTCACCCGCGACCTCAACAGCAGGGGAACTAACAAGATTTATGGGATTAAGGTCCGAGGCACCCAAGGGTTCTGAAAAACAACCCCCGAGCAAATGAGAAATGGAAGTGTCTGGCCGAGAAGAATCACTTTGAGGCACCACTGAAAGAGGTAAAGTGCCCTTCTTTGCATGAAGTCGGTTAGCAATACGAACTTGCGTTATGATCCTATCTGCAAAAAGGAATGTATGATGAGACGGAATCAAAAAATACAAGAAAGAAGAAAGAGGGAGAAGTTCAAGTCACCTAGAGAGCCCCTAGGACGGAGGGGTGCTGGAGTTAGATCGGCCAACTTCAAGACGTTATCTGTCAAGAGCTTATTAGCTTTGTACCAATAAAGAGTAAAACTATTGATGATTTCGTCCTCCAACCCCTATCTATAAGTTTTCTGTTTTGGCTTGGAAATACTCCAATCCAACGAAATGGCCACTTTTGGTTGGGGGGAAGTCGAATAAAGAAAAACTTATCCATCCAAGGACCTATGTTGGAAGGAAGTTTATCTAGAAAACAACAGTTGGCTCGAGAAGTAACATAAAAAAATCCTCGGTCCGCGGGTTTTGTAGATTGTATGACTTATATAAACTCCAAAAAATTTCAAAGGATGGTTCAAGAAATAAGTGTTGCACGATCATGATGAACATAAGAATATGACGGATGGAATTGGGTAGTAATTGCATCGGCCAAATGTCTAAACGACTAAGTATATTGCCTACAAGAGTAGGTGGAGGGAACCTAAGACCTGCTTCTAAATAGACGATTAAGATGGGACAAAAACCTTTGAGAGGGCGATGCATCGTATCAAAGGATCTATGAATGATAATCTCGTAATTACTAGGGATAAAAAATCTCTCTTTAATTTTCTCAAGTGGAGTCCTCAAGGTACTCACTACCTCGTCCCAGGAACCCAAAACCATCATAGCTTCAAATTGTTCTAAAGTTGTATTACCAGAATCGGGATCTACAGTCTCTAAATTGTTTGTTACATCTATCCTATCAGTAGAAAGCGGAGGAGAACGAGGCGAGGTCGCAGACGACCCTGAGGTATTAGAGTCAGAATTTAAACCAGAGTTATCCTTGGAACTAGAATCAGAAGACATGGAAAAACACAAGAAAAGCGAAGTACCTGGAGGTCGAGGTAGAAGGGAAGGTCGCACTTGGAAGCAGCAGATCGGGACGGAGGTCATGGAACGGGTGAGTGGCAGGGTGTGTTTTGCCCTAGATGTATAGAGAAATTACGGGGAAATGCGCCAAAAGGGACGGGTCAGATCCGATGGTATAGAGATAAATCCAAGGGCTGAAAAAGGATGACTGTTTGACTTCTCTTCGTGTAAAATAATTTTTACACTAAGAGAAGTGGGGGAGTAATGATAGGGTTAATAATGGTACAAGGAAAGAAGATTAAAATACCCCTAAAAAAGACCTAAAATGGCATATTAAGGCGAACTCGTATCCTCACTCGGTCGGGTCGGGCGACCCGACCCATTTTTGGAAGACCCTGCTTCAGGTGACCCGATCAGGGCAACCCCTCAAATAGGAGCCGTTGGATTGACTGAGAATGTCAGAATTGGCAAGACATTTTGTCAGAAAGCAAGTGCGCAATTTTAGCCTTATAAATGCCACTTTCAAACAATCATTTAAGGTACGGTTTTTATGACACTAGCATTAAATATTGAGGAGATCGCTTCCTTCTATCTTGATCTAGTCTCCGACTTAAGCATCGGAGGGTCTTATAATAATTTGGTGTAGTAGTATAAAAATTACCATTTTGTGTCTATAAGACCCCTTCTCTTTATAATAGTATAGATAGTAGTCGACGTGGTATGCCGTCCCTCCGTGTATATAATAAACAATATTTCATATTTTAAAATATATTATAAATAAAATATATATATATATACACCAACACACCATATTTCTAAAAACAAAAAAGAAATAAATAAAGGAAGAAAGAAAAGAAACCAACTTAAAAGTATTATTGGCATGACAAAAAAATTGGTATTGTGGTGTAGTAACCACTCTTGTGAATAAAAGTGGAATTTTCTTTTTATATAATTGCACGCGAGGATCGCGTGCGTTAGCTGCTAGTACATAAAAAAAACAAAAATCTTTCTACACTAAAAAGCGGCGGTTAGTGATACCGCTACACTATATTTTAAGTATGATAATTATACCCCTTATTAGATAATTTTCAAAATTAATTGTAATTACCTTTTTTTTTACGAAAGCAACTATACGTTATTTTAATACCACTACACCAATTAATTTTTTGTGTCGATACTACATTAAGTTTTTTTTTTATTTCGTTCTTTTTTTTAAAGGTGATCATTTGTTGGTTTACATAATTTATTCTTATTTATAATATATTTTAAAATATGAAATTAATATATTATTTATTATATGTACGTAAGGACGACGTGCCACGATGACTAATATTTTTAAATAGTAAAATTGCAGTTTTCGTCTTGTAATTTAACGGGTTGACAATTTTGGTCCTACACGAATTTATTTTCGCAATTTAGTTCTGCAACTTTGAAAATACGGCAATTTTGGCCCTATCTGGCCGGAGAGCCCCAATTTTAAATATCAGGGGCCCGGCACATGTGTTTTTCTGGCTGAAAAGGACCAAAATTATCAATAATTCAAAGTTACAGGACTAAATTACGAAAATCAATTCGTGTAGGACCAAAATTGTAACCCTTAAGTTATAGGACTAAAATTATAAGTTTTTTTTTATTTTTAGTCCATCTGTTCAGCATTACCCTCGGCACACCCTATGCTAGGGGCATGATGATTTGTGGGGGTTTGAAAATTATATGTTTATGGGTCTAATATTTTAAATTATACACTTTATTAATTTATTTTCTTTGAGAGTGGTAAAAAATAAGTGAATTTTTAGTAAAAAATAATATTTTTATAGTTTACTTGTTCAACACTACCATCGCCAAACCCCTTACCGGAGGCACGTTAATTTTTTAAGCTTGAAAAATACGTTTTTAAGACTCTACTTTTTCAATTAAAAGGCATTATTAATATATTTTCTTTATGAGTAAAAAATAATAAAATTTTCAGCAACAAAATATTAGTTTTTATTGGTTATTTGTTCAGCACTTTCCTTAACACTCCCCATGCTGGGAGCATGTTGATCTACAGTGCTTGAAAATTAAATTTTTATGGCTCTAATATTTTGAACTATGGACTTTATTCATTTATTTTCTCTAAGAAGAGTAAAAAATAGGTGAATTTGTAGTAAAAATAATACGTATTGATTTACAAAAGCTTGAAAAATATATTTTTGAAGCTCCAATTTTTTAATTGTAGACATTATTAATTTATTTTCTTTATGAGGAGTAAAAAAATGAAATCTTCAGCAAACAATAAGAGTTCTCTTGGGGAAAAATTACAATTTTCGTTATAATTTAGGGGGTGGCAATTTTGGATCTGTATGAATTGATTTTCGCAATTTAGTGTAACTTTGAAAATTTGGTAATTTTGGTCCCATCTGGCTAGAAAGCTCCAATTATCAAGGTGAAGTGCCCGACACTTGCTCTTTTCTGGCCAAGAAAAGAACTAAAATTGCTAGAATTTTAAAATTACAGGACTAAATTACGAAAATAATTCGTATAGGACCAAATTTTCCATCCCCTAAATTACAAGATGAAAATTACAATTTTTCTTTTTAAACAGGAAATCAGTTTGCATATGTAAATAATTTATATATTTATTATTAGCAGTTGCCACAAATGTATAGGACTAAAATTATAATTTTTTTCCACGTCATCATCCCAATTGTCTGGGAAAATTGCTTAGTCAGTCTTTCAAAATCTTAGAAAATGCCAAATCAGCTCATTCCAGCTAAATTTGGGGGAAGTCCTCAAATTGCGTAAAGTTAAATACATAACTGAGACAAATATGCATTAATTACATAGTCATCATCATCTCAAGATTCTTCTTGAGGACTATTTCCTCCCGTCGAAACCTTGTCAATTCTTTCATGACCAGAATCCATATGAATTACAATCGTCAATTGCTACTAATTTGCTGGATGGATTGTGTAGAATGTTTGGAGAAAAGTGAGGCAAAGAAGAATCGCGGCAGCAAAGAGAGCAATTGCAGTCCAGGGACTGCGAAAGTAAGTGTGAATCAGCTCAGCCATCCATGTCTTGGCCTTGCTATTGCAGTGCTTTTCGATTCTCAGTTTCACATCTGGAAAGATATACCGACTGCTCAATCCATATGTGTCGATCTCTTTGAACATGTTTACCACTTCCTCGTCGCTCCCCAGTCTGCTAAACAGTATGCCCTTTTCTCGCAGCTCTTTAACGTCCTTTGGGTTCTCAATCAGCGATTTCATGAAGTAAACATAAGATGTAAGAGCTAAATCTGAATCTGTTTCTGGAGACATCTCAAAGGCTATAGCATTAGAGAAGAATACCTTCGTGGTGTCGTTGACGAACAACGCGGGTAACTGGAGAAGTCCATAGAAGCAGTAGGAATGGAATCTAATGTCCAACAAGAAATGAGAACTCACACTGAAACGAATGCCTTTTGCTTTGAGATCCGTCACAGAACGAAACGGGTGGCTTAGTTGTTTGAATCGGCTCTCAGGCCTCTTTCTTCTCCATGTTCCCTTTATAAGTTTATGAATTTCAGCAAGACAACCTGCAGCTTTCGAATCAATATTAGGAGGGTCTCCGAGAAGTACCTGTCGTCTGGCTTCAAGAAGGTGAAGCGGCTCATTCAAGGTAATTTCTTGCAGCACATAATCGTATTCAATGTTCAAAGATTTACTCAAGTAGTTGGAAAGCAATGCTTCTCCATCATCTTTATCATGATACATCAAGCCATTCAAGAGCTTGATAACCCACAGTGGGATCTGATTCTCAAGCATAAACAAATCGACTATTGCAAATCGATACCCTAACCAGCCAAGAAGATGTTGAAAGTCGTATAACTTATCCACATTCTCCTCTCCACGGTACTTCATAAAGAATATGATGAAGCAAGCATCAAGAAGGATCATTTCAGCAAATGATTCGTCATTGAACTCATCCGTCGACCCTTCCTCATAATGACTCCTGATTTCATCTACTCTCTCCAAAATCTTGCTGTACAAGAAGGCCTTGTCTTCGGAACCACTGTCTGCAATGAAACTGTTAAGGATTTTGACCTTGAAATCTTCCACCTGAGGGAACTGGGATCGGCCGTGGTGGTAGGGGCCAAGCGAAACAGCCACGGGAACATAGAGGTGCTCCTTGTTCACACGCAGTGGTGATGGGACTTTGTGAATTTTCTGCTGGCCCATACTTGTCGTCTCAGCCGATTGAATCGTAATACTGACTTCAAAGGGAAAAGCTTCTTCCCTTTCTTCATCGGCAACAACATGAGAATGAGATGCTTGTGTTGTTTTGCTGTTGTTGCTTTCTTCTGGGGCTGATGAGCGACGGTCTCCCATTATTGTATTTGATGTAATAAGGACTGATGGAGAGGAACATTAACTTCTCTTTTCAGTGTTCTTAAACCTGGAAAACTAAGATTAGTTAGAGAGCTTTTGTATATATATATATATATATATATATGTACTGCTTGAACCTAAATCATTTTGACCTTATTATTAATGATCCTTTACACGGGATAATTGCAATTTTGGTCTACAAATATAGCTACTTATGCATTTTTGGTCCTTAAGTAATTTGAGGTTGCAGTTTTAGTCCTTAAATTATTATTTTTTTCGATATTTTTTGTCCTTTTGTTAGTAAATCCATTAAAATTGACGGAATTTTAGTTTGATGGGGAAAAATAATAGTCATTTCCCTCCCATTTTGTAGTCTTTTTCAAGCTTAGGTCCAACGCATTCATTTTCCTCATTTCTTTCAAGTTTCAAGAGATAAATAACAAAAAAAAAATAAATTTAAGCAACAAAATTTCTAAATAATCTTAACAAAATATTATCAATAATATATTTTGCGTATAATGCAATACGTCATGAGTAAATGCAAAAAACATCATCCATACTAATAATTTTCAGAATTAATTGTAGAAAAACATTGAAAAATTTTAAAAATAAAATGAAGGGTAAATTATAACTATTTCCCATAAAATTTGGCATAATTACGAAATTACAACCCCACATTATTTGAGAAATTATAAATACCCTTTAAATGAAAAACAATTGTAACTCCTAAACGATAAGGTGGAAATTAATTACAACTTCATCTATGTTGGTTTTTTTTTTTTTTTGAATGTATGAAAAATTTAAAAAAATTCAGGGTGGGTAAAGTAAATAATCCATAGGGCATATTTTTCCATAAAAAATATTTTAGAAAATTCTAAAATATCAATATGGATGTTGTTTTTTGCATACACTAGTCGTCGCTGCATGCGGTCCTCGCGAGCATATAAAAAAGAACTGTGTGAGATGTAAAGAAAAAAATTTGTGAAGGAATGAGAAAAAAAAAAAGAAGTTAGTAAGAAGAAAGAAACATGGAGTGATGTGAGAGAAACGCAGAGTAGTTAATTGAGAGAAAAAATAATAAAATTAATTTTCTAACCAATAAATTTAAGCATTCAAAAGTTGGTACGCCAAAAAGTTTGATTTATAATAGTATAGATATGTTGCAAGTACACCATTATATACACAACAATGTTTTGTTAAGATTATATAAAAATTTATTTGTCAAATTCATTTTTTTTGCATTCTTTTTTCTCCCCTGAAACTTGAATGAATGAGTAAAATGGTTGCATTGGGCCAAAATTTGAAAAAGACCATAAGATGGGAGGAAAATCGCTATTATTTTTTTCTTTAAACGAAAATTCCATTAATTTTAATGAATTTACTAACAGAAAGACCAAAAATATTAGAAAATAATAGTTTGAGAATCCAAATTGTAACATCATATTATTTGAAAACAAAAAACGTATAAATGACCTTGAGGACCAAAATCGCCATTGTCCCGGTATTTTACAGCGGTAAAACATTTGCTGAGACCTTGAAAACTGACATTGTTGATGCCAACTGTCAAATTGAGAAGAAATTTTACTTGAAAATAAGCAATGGAGAGATAGAAAAACACAGGTGTTCGTGAGGGAGAACAAAACGAGAGAGAGAGAGAGAGAGAGAGAGAGAGAGAGAGAGGAAGAGTTGACAAAAACATAATTATTAAAAGACATGTTTAACAAATTAAATTAACAATGACACCGGAGTGAGTCTGGATCGATTTTTTAATTTTCGCACATGATGGCAAGCTGTACTAGTTGCTTTCAGCTATTCAACGCCCAATTTTATGGCTCGGTCAATGCCAATCGGGTGGGTGGGCATCCATGATCCAACTCCCATAGTCAATTGATATGTGGTTAAGGCTATTTATTATTATTTATGTTTAGGGTAAATTATAGCTACCTCTGTGAGATTAGGTATAATTAAAAATACTTTCTCGTTATTTGAAAAATTACAAGTATTCAATTTGAGGTTTTTAACCGTTTAACAAATAATTCATTTTTATCCATTTTATGGGTGAATTGACGAAAATGCCCTTATGCACTGAATTATATTTTTATTTAATTTTTAAATTTTTTTTTGGACTACAATGCGCAAGGAGAGGTTTCTTAAGTTTTTCACACAGAGGAACAATAATGCAATTTGCCTTGGTTGATTTTTTTATAATTTTATTAAAAAAATTCAAGGGCAAAATGGTCAATTTCAGGCCTTTGATTAAAAATTACAAACCTTGGGGGGTATTTATAATTTTTCAAACAACGTGGGAGTATTTGTAACTATGCAAACCTTAGGGGAAATGGCTGTAATTTACCCTTATTTTTATATCTTTTACGATTTGACTTAGGGTTTATTTATTTTACTTTTATTTTTTTTTACCTATCACATATTTACTTTCGAAAATCGTAAAAATTTCCTTTTATTGTTGGAGTAGCCTATATTTTGAAGTTATTATTGAATTGACCAAATTCTGGATTTCACTTATCATTGAAAAAAATATTTTTGTTCCGGGACTTATTATATCATCGAGTAGTGATTTTTTAGTTTAATGAATTTTTTTTTATCTTAAATATGGTTAACTAATATTGTAGGGAAAATTGCAATTTTCATCCTGTAACTTGGGAGGTGGCAATTTTGGTCCTGTACAAATTAATTTTTGCAATTTAGTCCTGTAATTTTAAAATTTTGGCAATTTTGGTCCTTTTGGCCTGAAAAACGCATGTGCCGGGCACATGACTTTGATAATTGGGGCTTTCCAATGAGATGGGACCAAAATTGCCAAATTTTCGAAGTTACAGGACTAAATTGCGAGAATCAATTCGTATAGGGCCAAAATTGGCACCCCTAAGTTATAGGATAAAAATTACAATTTCCCCCCTAAAAAAACTCATATTATTTTTACAAAAAAAAAATTGCCTATTTTTTTCATAGAGAATATAAATTAATAACGCCTTTTAATTAATAATTAGAGGTCTAAAAATATATTTTTCAAGCTTCACAAATTAACATGCCCTCAACAAGGGGTTTGACGATGGTAGCGCTGAATAAGTAGACTATAAAAATATTATTTTTTTTTACTAAAACATCACCTATCTTTTACCCCTGAGAGAAATAAATTAATAAAGTCTATACTTCAAAAAATTATTGCTATAAAAATATAATTTTCAAACTCCGCAGATCAACTTGCTCTTAGCATAGTCGAGGAAAGTGCTGAACAAATGGACTAAAAAAATGAAAAAAAAAATTGCAATTTACATCCTGTAAGTTAGTGTTGGCAATTTTGGTCCTGCATGAATTGATTTTGGCAATTATGTCCTGTAACTTTGAAAAAATGGCATTTTGTCCTTTTTTGCGGGAAAAACGCATGTGCTGGGCACATGACCTTTAAAATTGGGGCTTTCCGGCCAAATGGAAAAAAAATTATCAAATTTTCAAAGTTACATGACTAAATTGCAAAAATTAATTTGTGCAGGACCAAAATTATCACCCCCTATAACTTACAGGACAAAAATTGTAATTATCCCTAATATTGTATGTTGAATTAAAATTTAATAGTATTGCTTCTAAAAAGTGAAAGAAACCTCTTCGAATCATAGTTTTTAAAACCGGAATAATAATAATTAAAAAGTCAATATTATTTATGTTTTAACAATCAGTAGCAATTTAAAATAAATATAACTAGGATTACATTTCCACCCTAACATAATTTGGGACATATGGGACTTTTGCCTTTTTTTAAACATATGGGACAAAACGGTCCCATATTTTTCAACATGGGACACATGGGACATATGGGACTTTTGCCTTTTTTAAACATTTGGGACATATTTCAACCCTAAAATAAACATAATTAGAAGATAAAAAAAATTCACTTTTGCCTTTTTTAACATAAACGGTCATCAATTAACCCTTTTACGAACTTCACACACTACTGCATGTGGGACGTACCATAGGGTTATCTATATATATTGTATTTGTTGTAATTAATGAATGAGTTAGATAGTGCGGAAAATTGTGTATTACAAAGTCGAGGCAAGAGTTAGACTCTTTATCTTTAAGACAATTATTGCCCCGCTCTGGTGCTCACGGAATTGGCAATTTGTCTCCCAAGATACAACGACTTTATATCTCAAAGTAGCAGCACTGCAAACTTTGAGAAACGGCGAACCAAACGATATCTTGAAACTCTCTTGCTAAACTCTAAAATGCTTTGTATGTTTAAGAATGCTATGAATAGTTGAATGCTTGAATAATGCCATGAAATGAAAATGGGAGATCTATTTATAGGAGTTGGAAAGGTGTTTCGTATGGATATGTCCAATCAGAAAAGATGCCTTTGAAAAGTTATGACCTTTCAACCGAATGGATGCATCATTTCACCCAAAGGACATATCATTTAACTCAAATGGATGCATCCTTTTATCCAAAGGACATACCATTTCACACAAATGGACACGTCATTTCATCCAAAGGGTTTCACCCAATGGACATATCATTTCAACCAAAGGATACACCCATTAGGTTGATCAGACACGACCGGATGATGATTGGGGCCCATCAACCATCATCTACGTGTCACGAGCTGTCACAAGTCCGTTATGTGTCACACATCGTAACCAATCACTTGTCACGATTTATCCTTTAATATATCATTCACCATTTTCCAACAATCCCCCACATGAATGAAAATTAATGCATATGAGCATGCAGACACTCAAGAGAGTTTCAACCGAGAAGTCATTGCATCAGGATAGGTAGTTGGTGGCTTTGAACCTTCCTTAGGAGAATACCATCGGATTTACTTGGCTAATCAGTGAACATGATGTCTTGAACTGTTCAGCCGTTGGTGTAAACCAAGACAATGGTACCCCCACAATGCCTTCTCTAATATCTTTGGTTCTCACGGTTGAGTCCGTTTTGGCCCTGGACTCCATCTTGGATTCATAAGTGTTTTACATTTGAAGCGGCCCGTCTTCACACTTATATAGGTGATCTCCTATAATGTTCTTGACTTAGAATAGGAATCATTAAAAGCTTATAGCTTAACCTCTACCCTTTACTGACAGCACTTTTGTCATAGGAATGGGAAGGAGTAAAACTCCAAGTGCTTTCCACAATCTTTATAACTTAGTTGTCCCATTGAACCAAGATCTTGGGATCTCCAGTCAACAAGGTTGGGTTACCGCTATAAAGATTTAATTGACGGGTTTTTAATCCCATTCCCCTCGACGAACAGTATACTTGATCTCGAGAAAGGCCTTTCGTTAATGGATCCGCTAAATTATCCTTTGACTTTATATAGTCAATAGATATGATTCCATTAGAGATCAACTGTCTTATGGTATTATGTCTTCGACGTATATGTCTAGACTTACCATTATACATACTGCTTTGTGCCCTTCCAATGGCCGACTGACTATCACAATGTATCACAATTGCAGTCACTGGTTTAGTCCAACAAGGAATGTCCTCCAAGAAATTACGAAGCCATTCCGCTTCTTCTCCAGCTTTATCTAAAGCGATAAACTCAGATTCCATTGTGGAACGCGCTATACACGTTTGTTTTGAGGACTTCCAAGACACTGCACCACCTCCAATGGTGAATACATAGCCACTTGTGGACTTAGTATCTTTAGTATCGGATATCCAATTGGTATCACTATATCCTTCCAACACCGCTGGATATCTCGTATAATGTAGCCCATAGTTGGAAGTGTATTTTAGGTATCGAAGGACCCTAATTAACCCCTTCCAATGACCTTTGTTAGGGTTACTCGTAAATCTACTCAGTTTGTTTACTGAGTGCGCAATATCAGGACGAGTGCAATTCATGATATACATCAAACTACCAATTATTCTTGAGTATTCCACTTGACATTCGGGTTCACCTTTGTTCTTGGCTAAGTGTAGACTTAGATCTACAGGAGTCTTAGCAGGTGGACCGTCGTAAGCCTTGAACTTTCTAAGCACAGTCTCTATATAATGAGACTGTGATAAGACCAGTCCGTCAGACGTTTTAGAGATCTTAATCCCTAGTATCACGTCTGCTAAACCCATGTCTTTCATATCAAAATGTTTTGTTAACATTCCTTTGGTAGTCAAAATGACGTCACGACTACTTCCCATTATCAACATGTCATCTACATATAGACATACTATGATAAAGGAGTTGTGAGTGCTTTTCACATATACACATTTATCACACTCGTTGATTTTGAAACCATTTGACAACATCGTTTGGTCAAATTTTTCATGCCATTGCTTAGGAGCTTGTTTAAGCCCATACAATGATTTGACGAGTCTACAAACCTTCTTCTCTTGGCCAGGAACGACAAACCCTTCAGGTTGTTCCATGTAGATCTCTTCATCTAATTCGCCATTCAAGAATGCCGTTTTAACATCCATTTGATGTATTCCAAATCATACAGTGCAGCAATAGCTATAAGCACTCGAATTGACGTCATTCTAGTAACTGGTGAATATGTATCAAAGAAGTCAATGCCTTCTTTTTGTTTGAATCCTTTAGCTACCAACCTTGCTTTGTATTTATCTATAGATCCATCAGCCTTGTACTTCCTTTTCAGAATCCATTTACATCCTAACGGTTTGCAACCAGGAGGGAGATCCACCAACTCCCAAGTATGGTTTTGCATAATGGATTCAATTTCATTGTTGATAGCCTCTTTCCAGAATGGTGCTTCTGGACTTGACAATGCCTCATTGATTGTCTTTGGTTCATTTTCTAACAAATAAGTTAAAAAATCGGGACCAAATGATTTGGCTATTTTAGCCCTCTTGCTGCGTCTAGGTTCTTCATCCTTTTGAAGATCACCATTTGTATCTTCATAGGTTCTTTTCCTAGAACTCTCTTCTTCTTTCCTCTCAGTGCAAGGAAAGATATTTTCAAAAAACACAGCATTCCTTGATTCAATGATTGTATTTTCATGTATATCAAGGATCGTTGACTTGTGCACTAGAAAGCGATATGCACTACTGTTATTTGCATATCCAATGAATATGCAATCAACGGTCTTTGGGCCTATTTTTACTTGTTTAGGCTTTGGTACTTCTACCTTAGCCAAGCACCCCACACTTTAAGATACTTGTAGGAAGTTTATGACCTTTCCAAAGTTCATAAGGAGTTTCATTTCTATCTCTGTGTGGTACTTAATTAAGAATGTGATTTGCTGAAAGAATCGCTTCCCCCCACAGGTTTTGGGGTAAGCCTGAACTTATCAACATAGCATTCATCATTTCTTTGAGAGTACGATTCTTTCTTTCAGCAACGCCATTCGATTGAGGTGAATAAGGAGCAGTAGTCTGATGAATTATGCCAAATTCTGAACAAAATTCATCAAATGGAGCTCCATATTCGCCACCTCTATCACTGCGTATGGCTTTTATAGTTCTGCTAAGTTGATTTTCAACCTCATTCTTATAAAGTTTAAAGGCCTCCAACGCCTCATCTTTACTTCTCAACAAGTATACATAACAGTATCTTGTGCAATCATCAATAAAAGTAATAAAATACTTTTTTCCACCTCTAGTTTGCACAAACTTTAAATCACATATATCAGTGTGAATTAATTCTAGAGGTGATGTCTTTCTTTCGACAGATGGAAATGGCACCTTGGTCATTTTCGCTTCAACACAAATTTCACATTTGTGTTCAGTATTTATTGCAAACGAAGGCAATAAATTCAAACTTACTAATCTTCGTAGAGTGTTAAAATTAACATGTCCTAATCTGACATGCCATAAGTCACAACACTCAATCAAGTAAGTAGAAGCCGTAATTTTATTGCTTTCAAAATTACGCATTACAGTCATTACATTCATCTTGAACAACCCATTCTCGGCATATCCTTTTCCTATAAACTGGCCGTTCTTTGTAAATTTGTTGGACTCAAACACTACTCTAAACCCACTCTTCACTAATAGTGATCCAGACACTAAGTTCTTTCGGATGTCTGGAACGTGCAGCACATCGATCAGAGTGAGTTCCTTTCCTGAGGTCATCTTTAGTACCACCTTGCCGAGCCCAACAATGTCGGAAGTCATTGCATTTCCCATAAACAACTTCCTCCCATTGACTGGTGTGTAAGTGGAGAACATACTCTTGTCAGAGCAAATGTGGCGGGTAGCGCCAGTATCAATCCACCACTCTCTCGGTTATCTACCAAATTGGCTTCAAACACCATGGCCGAGAGGCTAAGTTCTCCCAAATCTATAGGTACAGACTTGACCTCAGAAACATGCGCTTGATTTCTCTTAGGGAGTCGACAATCCTTAGCCATATGATTAGGTTTGCCACAGTTGTAGCAATTTCCTTTTATCATTTTGGCCTTCCCCTTTTTCGACTTATAATCAGTGCGCTTTCGTTTGTTGCTAGCATTTCCATTTGATTCCATCAAATTTGCCTTGGCCTCAATTGGTAGCCTTTTAGATTTAAGTTCAGACAATCGATTGTCTTCTTCTATCCTCAGTCTGACAATCAAATCCTCAAGCCCCATTTCCTTCCGCTTGTGCTTCAAGTAATTTTTGAATTCCTTCCATAGCGGAGGTAGCTTTTCAATCATAGCAGCTACTTGGAAGGATTCACTGAGCCTCATTCCTTCCGCATGTAGATCATGCAAGATCATTTGGAATTCTTGGACTTGGCTCATTACCGTTTTGGAATCCACCATTTTGAATTCCAAGAACTTGCCGACTATGAATTTCTTCAAGCCGGCATCCTCCGTTCGGTATTTCTTTTCCAAGGATTCCCAAAGGGTTTTTGCAGTCTTGGCTGAGCTATACACGTTGTATAAATTATCGCTCAAGCCATTGAGGATATAATTTCTGCATAGAAAATCCCCATGACCCCATGCATCAAAAGCAACCCTTTGTTGGGTATCATTCTCCTCCTCAGAAACAACGGGGGCTTCCTCACTTAAGAACCTTGCTAGGTTCAACGTAGTGAGATAGAACAACATCTTTTGATGCCATCTCTTAAAGTCATTACCTGAGAATTTCTCCGGTCTTTCTCCTTGGGCAGCAATCGGTTGTGGCACATGTGGTTGGACAACCATAGTAGCCGGATTAGCAGCAGCAAATCCAGTTGCCATAGCTGGATTGGTAGCAGCAGACTCACTCGCCATAATACACAATGACAAATAATTGTCTTAAACTTGTAATTAATGAATGAGTTAGATAGTGCGGAAAATTGTGTATTACAAAAGTCGAGGCAAGAGTTAGACTCTTTATCTTTAAGACAATTATTGCCCCGCTCTGGTGCTCACGGAATTGGCAATTTGTCTCCCAAGATACAACGACTTTATATCTCAAAGTAGCAGCACTGCAAACTTTGAGAAACGGCGAACCAAACGATATCTTGAAACTCTCTTGCTAAACTCTAAAATGCTTTGTATGTTTAAGAATGCTATGAATAGTTGAATGCTTGAATAATGCCATGAAATGAAAATGGGAGATCTATTTATAGGAGTTGGAAAGGTGTTTCGTATGGATATGTCCAATCAGAAAAGATGCCTTTGAAAAGTTATGACCTTTCAACCGAATGGATGCATCATTTCACCCAAAGGACATATCATTTAACTCAAATGGATGCATCCTTTTATCCAAAGGACATACCATTTCACACAAATGGACACGTCATTTCATCCAAAGGGTTTCACCCAATGGACATATCATTTCAACCAAAGGATACACCCATTAGGTTGATCAGACACGACCGGATGATGATTGGGCCCATCAACCATCATCTACGTGTCACGAGCTGTCACAAGTCCGTTATGTGTCACACATCGTAACCAATCACTTGTCACGATTTATCCTTTAATATATCATTCACCATTTTCCAACATTTGTAACCTAGTGAGATTCATTCTCTCTAAGACAATATCTCATTAGGTCACTCGATGCGCTACGTCGCTACGTTCCTCTCACTCACTCCACTCCGCTCCAGCATCTACTTTTTTCGGTATATAAGCCATACCTAACAAAATTTTAGATAAGGGCAAAATAATTATCTCATAAATAAATTGAAACCTCCAATAGAAATTAAAAAGGGGGTGATAATTCTCTGTTCCCTAAAGATTCTTGAAGACGGTGAGCATTAGAGCACTGCCAACAGAAAATGAGTAAAACTTAAACAGATAAATCAACTAAATAAAGACTATTGGTAATTGATGCGTATCGGAATCCAGCAGCACCACAAAATTATATCGAGGGATCTTCACAAAAGTTCTAAATGGAGACTAACTTGCAGAGAGGGGTTAGCACTCTGATGTTTAAGTCAATAATGTTCGACTTGAATAAAATAAAGGAAAACTTGAAGAAGGTGAGAAGAATGGTAAAGTGGTGTGGATGTGTAATGATTCGTGTGAGAATATTCTAAAAAAGAGAGAAATTCGTGTGCAAAATAGAGTAGATGTTACTTGAGAGTTGTCAAAATGCAAGATGTAAAATTGTCCAAATGACTGCACAACGTGCTCATTTTATAGCTGGTGTTGAACCCAATTTTGAAGGATTTTGGTTGAGTGCCGTATATCGTTAGAAATCCTGAAGAGTTAGCTTCTCAATCCAACAAACCGCACATGAATCGGAGTTGAATTAGTGAGGATATAATCGTTTGAGTTGACTCTGCCACATCTACTAGATTTTTTTCGGGAAAACAGTTACTTGCTGAGAAAGATCCGAATTCTGGTCAATCTACTTGAAATATGGATGAGATTTTTTATTATGACGTTGCCCTTGGTGTTGGCTAGCTGTGTGATGTGGAATTTGAGTTGTTTGATGACTAGGCTTGTTGTACGAGCCTTTTCCGTGGGCCTGCCAAATTAGTATTTAAAATTGGGATTATGCAAAAAAACCTTACCGTTTTGGGCCTGATGGCCTTGGCTTGCTGGGCTACCTGGCCTAAAGGCCTACTCCTAACTCTTGGGCTGACCTAATGGGTTTAAGGGGGGCATTAATAATCAACTTTGTTGTGAAGAGGCAAATTAAGTTTATGGTGGGCGTCCTTATTGTAGACTGCAATAAAAACATCAATTTGTTCCATCTTCTGGATCATCAGTGGCTTGAAATTTCAAGAACTCACTCATAATAAAATTTGATCAATTCAATAAAAATATCAATCCTTCGAAAGTGGGTTATTAGTTTGTTTTACTACGACTATTAGTCATTATTTCTACCAATGAGATCAAAATATTTTCCAAGGATTATTTTCCATGTGTTTTCCATTTGTATAAATATATATAACTAAATGATTGTAAAACAATATCTCTAAAAGTTTCAATGTCCGATCGAGAAAAGTTCGTCCAACTTTCTATAAGCACAATAGTAAATAGTAGTGACTATTAACAATAGTTAAAAATAATAATGGTATATTTAATTAATACCAATTATCAATTTATTAAATTACACTACAAGAAAAACACTCAATAGTAACAAAAAAAATCAACGTCGAGCTAATTAGCAAGTAAAATTTTCGTTGCTAATGCATTATTTTGTCACGCCCCAAAAATATGACCCCGAATTTAGGCCCTATTATTGGGACGCGACCTAACAACAACATAACAACAATATGTTCACCAAACTAATAACCCGATAACTAGAACAATTACAAATTCTAACCATTTCGACCATCCTTCTCAATCACCTTGATCGCTTCTTAGGTCCTATGTAGCTTGACCTTGATCTGCTCATGATGTCGCTTGTATCTGGACGAGGAAATTCAAATTATGTAAGCAAAAAGCTCAATGAGGCCATGAGTGGGTGCACGTGAAAGAAAATAGTCATATAAGAAAACTCAATCAAAATACTTAATATATCGTATTGACTTGTACCAATAATCGATCAAGCCTGTGAAGACCATATCAGGTAAAGGCCGAATCACATGATTACCACCTCGTGTCTCTCGAAAGACCATTTACTACCTTATACTCAATGCAGGGAGCGACCCCGCGACGCATTGAACTTGCCATACCTAGGTACATGGTGGCGCCAATCACACGCAGACAACCCGCTAGCCTGCCCGTGAAAGGACACCCAAATGGGACTGAACGACAAAGCCTCAACTGGCAGTCCAATGCTACCCCAACGTGCCAAGCGAACCGTCCAGCCCCGAGCCCATTGACTACTTTGCAAGAACCACTTGTCCAATTCATAAAGCCAGTCGAACAACCATATAAAAAATAGACCATTTAAAGATCACATGCATATTGAATTTTACGACGAACTGAACAATGTCAAGCTAAATGGGACCTCTTGGATACTCATATGGATTCTAGAGGTGGCTCCCAACGTAGTTCATAATGAATACTAGAATACCACATGACCAGAACAAAAATAATATTGTCGCACTTAGCTCCATAGAGTTCCAAAGACCCAATCAATCAATATAGATAACCAAATATCATTTTCTTTTCAAATCAATGAACAATTTCAAGAAACACTTTACTCAAGTTCATCGCAAGAAAAGACCATCTTTTATATGTATATAGCCATGCATGATGTACATATATATAGTATTCCTCCAATTTTGCAATACTAGTATAATTTTAAATAGCACTCACAGTAAGGTCCATGACAAGACTGGTCTCGAGAAATCACAAGGAAGCTGAGTGGATGATTGACCTGTAGCCCATCCTATAATTCAAATATGGGGAAATAACACTTTTCGTCCTGTAACTTAGGGCCTTCCCACTTTTGATCCCATTGATTATGGGTTTCTCACTTTTGATCCCGTAATTTCTAAAAAGTAGCACTTTTGGTCCCATGCCACCTCTCTGTTAGATTTTTTAACGGAAAACAGCACGTGCTTAGCACATGATCGTTAGAGCCTTTACACTTTTGGTCCCATATGTTATGGGTATTCTCACTTTTGGTCCCATATATTATGAAATTTTCACTTTTGGTCCCATAACTTTCAAAAAGTAACACTTTTGGTCCCATGCACTTAATGGCCACGTGGCACCTTCCGTTAAATATCTAACGGAAAGTGCCATGGGACCGAAAGTGCTACTTTTTTAAAGTTACAGGACCAAAAGTGAGAATCCCGTAACTAATGTGACCAAAAGTAGAAAGGCCATGAGTTATGGGATGAAAAATACTATTTCCCCCTCAAATATTCTCAAAGTATGAGCATGACAACCCCTTGTACTTGAATGTGATTATATACAAGTTATATCTATATTCTTATACTAGATAGAGTAGCAGTGATTTTAACTTGAAACTACATTCATCCCTATTATGGTTCATTTATATTTTGATTAATTAATTAAGTATAATTAACAAAATTAGTTGAGAAATGAGTACGATTAACCAAGGGATAATTTCACTTTTGGAACCTCAGGTATGGCCTTATTTTACCTTTGGTACCCTCTGTTTTCATGTCATCAATGTTGATACCCAAAGTTTCCTTTTTTCATCGAGCTGAGTACCTGCCGTTAGTTGACCGTTAAAGTTAACGGTCAAAGTCATTTTGGCGGAAAAATTGACAGTTTTTTGCCGATTTAAGCACATGTTTGGCTACCATTTACTACACCATAAAAACTAGAGTTGAAAAAGTAAAATTGAGAATATTTTAGAAAAAAAAAACGAGAGGTATGAGGATAAATCAGTTTTAATCTTACTCAAATACGAGTGTGGGTTCATCTAATTAGAATATTTATGTGGAAAAAATATATTGTGACTGTGGAATTGAGCTATCATTGAAGACTTCTTGGACCAAAATAAATTCGAGAAAAAAGGTTTTGGGCATCTTTTAATTAATTTACTAAATATATCCCTTAACTAAATATAAAAATACCTAAAAGTGAAATTATCCCTTAACTAAATATAAAAATACCTAAAATATTAAAAATTCTAAAAGTTAAAAATTTAAATTACAAAATCATAATACAAAATATACTAATTAAATTTAAAATACCAAAAAATATATAATTTTTTAAAGTTATATTATTTACTATAAATAATATTTTTAATTAAAACTCCCAATATATTATTTAAACTAAAAAATTAATATGTTTTATTATTTTTAAATTTTTGAAAAAATTAAATTAAATTTACTTAATTTTAAAAAAAAATAAAATAATAATATTTTTTTTTGGTGTCTTCTCCGTCGATTCCCTTTACAAAAAATTTACCATTACAAAGAATTAATGGTAAATTTTAAAATTTATGTGGAAAAAATGTATTGTGAGTGTGAATTGAGCTACCATTGAAGATTTTTTGGACCAAAATAAATCCGGGAAGAAGGTTTTGGACATGTCCTGATTAATTTACCCCGTAATTAGGACATGTCCAAAATCTTCTTCCCGGATTTATTTTGGTCCAAGAAGTCTTCAATGTTAGCTCAATTCCACTGTCACAATACATTTTTTCCACATAAATGTTCTCATTAGACGAACCCACACTCGTATTTAAGTAAGATTGAAACTGATTTCTCCTCATACCTCTCGTTTTTTTTTTCAAAATATTCTCAATTTTACTTTTTCAACTCTAGTTTTTGTGGTGTAGTAAATGGTAGCCAAACATGTGCTTAAATTGGCAAAAAACTGCTAATTTTCCCACCAAAATGACTTTGACCGTTAACTTTGACGGTCAACTAACGGCAAGTACTCAGCTCGATGAGAAAATGAAACTTTAGGTATCAACATTAATGACATGGAAACAGGGGATACCAAAGGTGAAATAAGGCCATACCTGGAGTACCAAAAGCACTACAAGAGAGCAGACTTTCAGGGACGAAAATCAAAGACGGATTTATATCCGTCAATAAAATTCACCCTTCAAAGGCGGATTCAAAGACGGAATTATTTCCGTCTTAAAATTATAAAATAAAGTTTTTGATCAAGGATCTTTTTTGAAAAAAAATAAAAAAAATAACATATAAAAATATTCCGTCTTTAATTCCGTCTTTGATTTTGTAATAAAACAAAAAAATTATGACAGAATATTTCCGTTTTAAAATTTGAAATTCTAAGATGGAATCAACGACGAATTTCTAAATATATATATTTTTTGGTTTTCCGTCTTTGTTTCCGTCTTAAATGGATTTATTTTTTTTAGATAAATCCGTCTTTATTTCCGTAAAAAAAAATTTGTAGTTCTAAGATGAAAATAAAGACGAAATTTAAAAAAAAATATTTTGATTCAATATTATCTTGAAAAACAAAACCTCTTCTTAATTTAAACTTCTCTTCTTTTCTAAAAATAATATTAAATAGTTAAAATCTCAAAATCCCCAAATTGAGTTCCCTCGAAGATTTCTCTTCTCCTCCGACCAACGACTCAGGCTTCCCACAGCATAGCTACTGCCAAAAACAACACCAGTAACACTGACTTCATCGACTTCATGAATCGTCCGCCGGCGAAGAAAGACGACATCGTCCCCAGCTACGATTTTATGCCGATTCGGTCTGCCGTTGGATCGTCATCGCCTCCGCCTCCGTCTACTCGATCGTCGAATTTTGACTCCGGTGACGACGATGGTCCACTCAGGACGTGGAACTCTTTGGACTCCGAAATCAATGCCTCTCCTATTACAGTAATTCTCTCTAAACATTTTTTTCTCTGTTTTTGTTTCTTATGTATTACAGTAATTCTCTCTAAACATTGTTTTCTCTGTTTTTGTTTCTTATGTATGTATGCTTGGAGTATCTAAGGTCTGATTGGTCGGTTAGTACGTTGTTTTTTAACTTTATTAGTGTTTATTTTATGAATGGATGAATGATAGTTGTGATTTTGTGGAGTAGCGATTGGTTTTGGTTGTTTTCTGCGGAAGTGTTGCTCGCAAATAAAAGATTCCCTCGAACAAAAATTAGAATTCAGCCCTCGAATTCATTCAAATTCGCCTTCCCATTCATCTCTTCATAGAGTTTATTTGCATCTATTGATCCACCATTCCTGAAATCAAGCTTCGAAAAATCTGATTTACATCCAAGAGAGAGAAGCAAATGGGCAACACCTCCTCCACACTCACGCAGTACGACATAGAAGAGGTCCAAGAACACTGCAGCAACACATGTATGCAAACCTTCCATCTTTCACTCTCTCTTTACATCTTTCAATTAGTGTGTGTGTGTTTGAATGTTTAGCACGTTTCCGAAAGTTTGATGCTTTTAGATGCTCTTGCTTGATTCTTTGAAGTGTTGGCATTTTCTTTTGTTTGATGTGGCCCCTTTAGTGTCGATGAAGAATTTGAGAAAAATCCAAGAAAAAGTGTCAATTTTGTTAAAAATCTATGCTTTTATAGTTTCACAGCAGGAGGGGGAAGGATCTAGTGATTATGATAAATTTGTCAGATATTATTGTTTCCTTTGCCCAGGCGAATGGTTAAGTTGATGTGCTAGTGGCTGATCCTTTCAGTTTCATTTATGATTTAAATGTGTTCTGCCTAGTTCTAATATATTAGTAAGCCCCTTATCTTCATAAGTCACTGCCTCAATAATATTTATATACATATGTTTGGACATTTATGAGCATATATATGTAGTCTGAGGAAGATAGCTTGTACAACTTTTAACGCACATGTATGTTTTGGATTCTCCCATGGTGTCTGCCTTGAAATATTGCAAGAACACAAAATTTAGTTTAAAAACTATAATATCTTCTCATATTTACTTTAGTTTCATACTATGTAATAGCTAGGCAATGTAATTCGTATCGACAAGCAGAGATATAGATTCAAGAACTTGATTACTACTCTACAATGTGAAGCTAATGTGTTAACAATGGCAATGTGACAGTAGTGGTATTCAGTAGTTGGAGGGTCATATCTAGTAGTAGCAGACTGTAAGGGAAAAAAAAACAAGATGGAGCAGTTGATAAAGATTGTCCAGGGCAGACAATATTGCCCAAGAATGTCTCCCCCTAAATTAGTTGGGACGTACATATATGTGTTTCCTTCTGATTAATAAGGACAATGTTTCTATTTTGAGCGGCAAGAAATGATAATTCACTTGATAACCTTGTTGCAAACTGAGAAATCTAGGCTGAAATAAAAACTAGATATTTAGACACATATGCTTGTTCAAAAGTACTGGGAACAATTGATGTAAAATCACCACTTAGGCATGCAGTTGTGGACAAATCTTTGTTTGATCATCTTTTGTACAACTTTCTACTGCTCTTTTTTGCTTCCTTGGAAAGGCATAATTTACTATAGCGAGTTTTCAATGACCATCCCCTATTCAGGGTTTTACACAAATGCCTGCATTCTGAGTTTCTGATTACCTGTTGATCCAATATGTGCTATTTTTTTAGCTCCTTATAGAGTATGTTTTAAGGTGTAACAACTAACATGAAGTTTGTCCTAGTTTCATTTAAGTCTGTTCCTCCAGAAATTCTGGACTCCTCAAGCAAGTTCATCTTCTTGTACATGTTGCTTTCTTGGCTGGGAAACAATACAGAACAATCGTAATTATTCTTCTATTGTACATGGTGCTCTCTTGGCTAGGAAACAAGTGCAAGAATAGCACTGTATCCCCACCTGTTCAGCTGAATCATGGAACAATAGAAGAACAAATATGATTGTTCAGCATAAGCCACAGGTTTTATAGTTGCTTTCTAAATATTTTCTCGTTATTTGTAATGCTAGCCAAGGAAGTTCTAGCAGTTTGAGTAGGCATGTTGTCGCATCACTAATGCAACATCATCGCCAGTCAGCTGAGAGGAGTAATCATGCTATACAAACTGTGTCATCGGCAAGTTATGGCAGTTCAATGGAGGTACAACCATATAGTACTTCCAATTGCCTTGATTATTCCTTAGTTGAGGATGTTTTATCTGAAACTGAGCAAATTAATGTTTTTTTGAGTATCTATAGTTGATTTTGCTTTCTAGCTTTGTTTATGGGAATCCTGAATTGTCTTCAGAGCCTCTGTTTAAGTGCTCTTCTCTATTTATTATTCTTGTTTCTTCTTTCTGATACAATGTATACTGAATTCTCATTATATATATATATATGTGTGTGTGTGTGTGGGGGGTGGGGGGGGTGGGGAGGGGTGGGTGGGTGTGTGTTTCTGTAGATAGCCAAGTTAATCATGCAATATGGTCACCCTGCTGGGGTCCCTGTTTGATAGCTTATGTATAACATCATATCTCTATTGGTCATGCATTTTCATTTCAACGACTGCCCTTCAATTAAAGATGCCTGGATTCTGGAATATTGTAATTGGTTGTCTGCAATGAGATTATCACAAAGCAGCAAAATATCAATCCACTAAATAAGACATAAGAATGGTTTGAAACTTCCACTCAAATTTTTTTTTTCCTTGAGCTCTTGCTTGGCATAGTCTGGTTCATTATTTTTTGAGGTTTTCTGTTATGTTAGGGATAATTGTCTAAAGTCTCGCCTCATTAGTTTATTTCGCCACATTGTTTCAAATGCTGCTAAGAAGTTTTATTTGGTGTTCTTGGTAACAGGGTACCTGAAGAGTACCATGGGAAAGCCGCAACGCATCTTTTAAGAGAGTTGTTTTTCATTTAGAATTCTTAACTGGTTGAGTTGTCTATCCATTGTAACGATGAAATATTTCTCTGACATGAAATTTTTTTATTTTCTATCTTTGGAATATTATGTTCAGATGCACTATAGTAGCCGTTTTGTCTTGTTTGTGTTGACATGCTTGACTTATTCTCCAATCAACCTTGGGTGTTTGTTGATTGGAAAGAGAATTAGAGAACGGAGGAAAAAATCATAAGTGATATGTTAGGATTTAAGTAAAGAGTGCAAGCTCTTGGACAATGTGTTGTTTCAAGTATTTGTATGCTTGTATTTAGTGTAGTACTTGTGAACATGAAGAGTAGCATTTTCTTCCTGGTAGACAATGATAGTGTTTCCCGGGAAACACTATGATTTTAAGTACATTAATTGGTTTCTTCGTTTTTGTATGGTTTTTGCAAATGGCCAATGTTTATTGCATTTGTTATTAGTCGTGGTATCTTATTTTGTCAAGATATTTTGGTCTAATTTTATTCCAAGCTTTTAAAAAGAAAATTAGGGATTGAATTGCAAATGGAGTTTTGTCTTCAGCCACAAAATTAGAGACGGATTTTGAGACGGAATCATCCACGAATCAAAGATGGAATTAGAGATGTATTCTTTAAAAGTTTTGCTTATTTAAAGATGGGATTAACAACGGACTAAGGACGGAATTAATGACGGTTTATTTAAGTTTGTTGGTAATAGCAACGAATTTTAGGACGGATTTATTCCATCTTAAAGTCTACTGACAAATTCAGCGACGGAATCACCTATATGACTTTCAGCAACAGATCTTTCGACAAAAATTTTCCGTCGCTGATACTTTTAGCGACGGAAATATATGCTTCAGAGACGGAAAATCCGTCTCTAAAACTCTGTTTTCTTGTAGTGAAGTGAAATTATCCCATTAGCCAATTAGGCCAACCAATAAGTAAATTTGGGATTCTCCATTCCTTTGAAATCTATAGTATTAATCCAAATCCCATTAGTTAAACTTAATTAATTGATGATTAGTATTTAAATACTTTACACCTTCAGGGACATACGAATATAATTAAACGTTTTGTTTCGAATAATATTGATAATAAACATTCTCATACTTACTTAATGAATACTTAACTCGATTAAATAAGCGACCGCCAAATACTATTTACTAGTGAAGGAAGCACAATTATTAAGTAGCAACTAAAATTGTATTTGAACAATTAATTAATTTTCAATTAAATATTAAGTTTGATGAAACAAAATTAAGTATGATTACTTAATTTCAATTACTCAATATAAGCTAACTGAATAATGAAACAATTATTAATTTAAACAAAATTAATCAATATAAATTAAAGTGATTCGTTAGGGTTAACTTATTAATTAAAGGTTGTCTAATTAAATAATTAATCTAATTGGTGAATACATTTTATCATGTATAAGTGTTATCTGAATACGATTAGTCATGAATAAGTTCATTCAATTAACTAACTGTTTCTGCTTAGCGATTCAAAGTTAAATTGGGCATTTCGATTGATTAAAACAACATAATTGGTTAGAATTAGATAATTAATTGATAAATAACTAATTAGTCTAGCAATTAAAGAAAATCGATATTGATTTAATCTACTCATTGATTAAGTAAGTATTAGTGAATCACTAAATTTGTAATTAAGTATTAACTAATAAATCGGAGGTTAAATTTCGATTAATTAAACAATCATCAAATTACTAGTTATTTGGGAAAATCGCACTTTTCATCCCATATAATAGGCCCATTTTCAATTTAGTCCTATATGTTATACCTTTCTCACATTAAGCTCCATATATTTAGAAAAATTTTCAATGTTAGTCTCACGTGACTTTTTTGATAAAAAAATAGACGGAAAGTCACGTGACCGTTAGTAAATGCACGTGATGTTGTGTTTTGGTGGGAAAAAGATGTCTTTATTAGGGAAAAATAAAAGTTAGGGCTCACACCAATATTTTTGCACCCAAAAAATTGATATTCCCAAATCTCAAACCAAAATTATTTTACCAAATTGATTGAGTGTAATGGAATGAGGGAAAAATTATCACTAAAAAGATTATCACAAAATATTATCACTAGATCTCAACCCACAATTGCAAAATCTTCTACCTGGATTATATATTGTCTGTCCATGAAGTCCGCAAATACACCCTCCTCCTAAAATAACATGTGGGTTCTTCATTCACTCAACTTCTTCTGCTCTCAGTTGACATTGCCTCCTTGCAGCTTAAATCAAACTTTTGGGTGCAAAATGTTGGTGTGGGCCCTAGCTTCATTTTCCCCTAATAAAGATGTTTTTTTCCCCACCACAACATAACTTCAGGTGCATTTACTAACGGTCATGTGATTTTTCCGTCAAATTTTTAACGGAAAAGTTATGTGGGACTAACATTGAGAATTTTTCTAAATATATTGGACTCAATGTGGAAAGGTGTAACATATGAGATTAAATTAAAAATGAGCCTATTATATGTGACTAAAAGTACGATTTTTCCCTAGTTATTTTTACCATGTTAGTAAGAACAGAAAGGAAAAACAATGAAAAGAAGAGTTAGAAATCTTACCTCATTCTTGCCGTTGGTTACTCTGAATGCTATGTCTTTTACGTATTATTTTATACATATATAGGCACAAGGCATATGAGCATGCTTAGTGTTGGAGGAATTGGAGTGGCATAGGATAGAGGGGACATGTCCCCATTACTAACTCCCACCTTTATCTCTTGTTTTCCATTTTCCTTTTTTGATTTATAACTTTTATAAAAATTACAAACCAATCCTTATTGTTTTAAACTAGTATAATTTAACCCTAAAAATGTTATAAAATTTCAATCTAGTCCCATAATATTTTATTATACTTGAATACCCTATAATTTATTTTCTGGCCAATTCATGACTTTCTAACTCTTACACGTTAAATAATCAAGTTTAATATAATTTCTATTATCCTAGATTAACTCAGAAAAACTTTTTATAAATAATCCTCAAAAAGGAAATATGTAAAAAGAATAGATCGTATAGGGGATAATAAATTAATTATTTATCAAAGATGATAGTGATATTTATATAATAGATAGGGGCGTTACAATATAATACAAAAAATTTACTTGCTAATGAATTTAGCAACAAAAATTTACTTGCTAAGCAATGAACTATTTAAAATATATATGTTAAGTAGTGTAGATTAGCAACGAGAATTTTACTTGCTAATTAGTTCGACGATGATTCATCAACAAATATTTTCGTCACTGTTAAGTTATTTTCTTGTAGTGTTATTCACCATAAAAAAAATTATTCTGTTACTATGAAAAAATCCCGTCTCAATTTGCGGCAAATACTCCATTGGCGTTGTGACTGATGACATCATCTTTAGTTTAAGGATAAGGTGACCAATTTTTTGACAGGTAAGCCGTCGCAAAACCCAACCAAATCTTAACTACATCTTAAGTGGTCAGAAAAATCATCACAAAATGGTTTTCCGTCCTAAAATTCCAATGTTATATGCAACGGACAACTCCTGTCGCAATTTTAAGGTGATTTTCGAAACCAAAGCATAACATTTGGGATGAAATGTCAACCTAAAATGTTGACCATCCCAAAATTAGTAGAGTTTCTGCCGCAAAAAGCAAGAATATTGCGATGTCTTCCCCCACTCCCCATTGCAAATGTTGTACTCCTTTGCAAGTGTAACGACTATTTCTACAACAGATACTTTGCCTGTTGAAATGTTGTAGGAAATGAATAACGGCTAGCTTTTTCGATCAAAATTCCGTTGAAATACCCGTCGCAAATCTTTTAATATATATGTTGTTTTCATTCCATTTATACGCTCTTTTTAATAAACCACACACATACTTCAAATGTCTCTAATTTCTAGTATATTAAAATATTACCATCATCGTGTATCTTTGATCTTTGAGCTGAGTTTGGGGGAGGTGGATCGTGATTGACTAGGTAATAATAGAGACCTTTTTTGTTCAATATAGTTTAATTATTATTTTTTATATTAATTATTAATAGTGGCAATTAATTAATTTATATCACAAAAATTTATATGTATATATATAAGTATTGATTATCATGTTAAGACAATTGAGCATGTGAACGTATGAGAAGAACCAACTGAATGTGGGTATCATGTAGGAGTTCGAGGATGGGATTCAGGCTTTCATAGAATGGGCCGAGTGTCGATGTGCATATATGGATGGTTAAATAACATAAACCCCCCTTGTGTTTTGAAAACTCAGCTAAAAATCCCCCTATATTTTAAAAATAGACTAAAAAACTCCATTTGTTTTCTTAAATGTAGCTCAATACCCCTTTCATTAAATATAACTAACGCCTTTAAATTTTTTACAAAGTGCATTATAGCTTTGCTTATTATATTATTCCTTATTTTAGTGATCGTTGGATCTTTTCTGAATGAATAAAAGCCGTAGGATCTAATCAATTCATATTACTGTTGGATCTAAAAAAATTAAAGGTCCAGATTTAACAAATTTATAAACTGATATTATATGCAAATTATAAATTATAAAAATTAAATTATTATTTAATATAAATTTAATAAAAAAAATTAAACCTAACCCCCCCACCCCCTGCCTACCCCATCTCCCTACCCCCACCGCCCCCTTGCTGCCTAACCCCTCCACCGGCTGCCTCCTCGCCGCTACCCACAGTGGAAGGCGATGACGATGCCGTCGCCCCTCAATCTGGGCAGCGTCGTGTCGCTCGGTTCAAATATGGGAAACAACGACGCCGCCCAGTCCAGACGCTAGACGACGCCATTAGCCAGATTTAGGGGCGATGGCGATGCTGTCGTCCCCAATTTTAAAAAATAAAAATATTTAATTAAGGTTTAATTAAAATAAAATAGACAAAATAAAGTTTTAAACAGTTTTAAGATTTTTGAAAAATAGATAAGAAAATTAATTTAAATTTAAAATCATACCAAAAAGTATTCAAATTTTTATTGTAACTACATATAATAGTTATTTAAATTTAAATATTATTCACATTGAATAATATAATTTAGGAAAATTGTTTTAATTAAATAATAATTTAAATTATTTATTCATAGTATTGTTATTATTGATTAATATTTTTATTGATGTAGATTTATATTTGAAAAATGAACTTCAGTATATTATTCTCTATTGTGACTTTATTTTTAATTTTTAATTTAAGTTACAAATTTATCAAAAAATTATATATATATATATATAGATATATATTTGGTATTTTTATATTTAAATAAATATAGTTAAGAACAAAAAATTATATTTTTAGAAGGGGTGAAAATACAAAATATGTTTAAAATATATAATATAGACCATGGTAATTTTAAAAACAATATAGGGGCATTTTAGTCCAAAATACCCAAAAATAAGGTCCAAAACGTCATAAACACCCCACCAAGCGCACCACTCGCACGCACATTACACTTTTTCTCAATTGCTAACGGAATGGGGGGTATTTTGTTGAGTTTTTTAAACACAAGGGGGTTTTTCGCCTATTTTCATAACTCAAGGTTTTTTTTAGCTGTTTCAATAAAACACTAGGGGGTAAAATGGAGTTTTGCCTATATACAACGAGAAGATTAGGTGCTCATGTTAGAAGTACAAGAATGAAAGGTTTAAAATAATGGATGTTCAACTTATGTAGGAAAGGATTTGTGGAGAAATATTATAATTGGACTTCACATGTTGAGAACATGGTGCATGAGTACGATGATTCAATGATAGCCCTAGTTCTAGAGCAAACCTCAGCTGCCCAAAGACTATTATACACTGGGGTGATTACCAATAGATGAATTAGGACCAAATGATGGTTTTTTATGCAGTTGGGTTGGAATACTTTTCGTCGTACCCTGAGAGTGCTTGATGCGGGTCTGACCTTCTATCCTACTGATGCTAGTCAATGCAGTCCTAGTTCGGGGTACAATGGAGGAGCTTATGGCTACGATATGTCTAGGTTGTCAGGATGATTTTTCGATATAATGCACGCGGCCGCCGACTAGCCGTTATTCAATGGCTATAACAAATCCCAGTTGTCGGCGGTTGCTCGACTGGTTAACATCAAGTCCAAACACAACATGTCCGAATGATGCTATGATCAGGTGTCCTAGTAGGCTAGTGAACTATTACCTCATCACACCCTTCATTCTGAGTACTACAATATGAAGAAGATGATAAGGGAACTAGGTTACCTGACGAAAAGATTGATCCGTGTCAAAATGGTTGCATATTGTACTGAAAAGACGAGTGAGCTGGTGTACTGCAAGTTCTGTGGTGGTCCGAGATACAAACGACCAGGGATTGAAACCCTCGGAGTAAGAAGTCCCTGTATACTGAGGTACTTGTCTTTGACTCCCAGATTACAGAGGTTGTATGCTTGACCAGTGACTGCAGAGCACATGACGTGGCATGCCAACCATCAAACTGAGGAGGGCTCCACATGACATCCTTCTGATACAGAGGCGTGGAGGCATTTCGATGAGACCCATCCAGATTCTGCAGTACAGCCTCATAATGTTAGACTGGGTTTGTCAATCGATGGGTTTGAATCGCATGGTCAGTAATGCCTAACATACTCACATTGGCTGATTAACCTAACACTATACAATCTCCCACCGGGTATGTGTATAAAATTTTGAGTACATGTTCTTGACTTTGGTGATCTCTGGCCTGTCAAATTCGAAACGTTTGATCGAGGTGTAAAGTCGTTGATTGAGGGGCTGCTGCAATTGTGGCATGTGAGTGTGCGGACGCACGACCATGCCATGGTCCGCACACTCACATGCCATGAACCAGGCACTATTGATGCATCCAATGTTTATGTGGACCGTGAATGACATACCCGCCTAAGGGATGACGTATGGATGAAGTACCACGGGTATTATGGGTTGCCCTGTTTGTATGAATGGCACACGGGCATTCCATCTACAACACGATAGGAAGACGTGCTACTTTGACTGACACAGATAGTTTCTCCCCCATGATTATTTATACCGAAGGGACAAGTGATCCGTCATGAAATTTCGGCAGGAGATGAAGATTGCAAAGCTGAGGCTGACTGGACATGAGATCCGTGTGGGTGGAGCAGTACAGTACTGTGGTTGAAGATCCATTGAAACGCCCACCAGGATATGGTAGTGAGCACAAATGGATGAAGAAAAACATCTTCTAGGAGTTCCATACTTAAGCACACAATTGATACGACACAACTTTGATGTTATGCACATTGAAGAATGTGTTTGACTACATCTTCAACACCATAATGGACATCCAGGAAAAAATAAAGGACAATTTGAATTCATGGAAGGATTTAAAAAACATATGTAATTTCCCAGATCTTGGGGTGGATGGTTGAAGACCGAACGTTATGCTGAACCCGCATATACCCTGACAAAAGAGCATAAAAGAAGGATATGTGGTTGGGTGAGGTGTTTGAGGTTTCCTGATGAATATGCTTGTAACCTTGCCAGATGTGTCGACATGGCAGAGTTGAGGATGCACAGTATGAAGAGCCACGTTTGTCACATCTTCATGCGGAAGTTAATCTCGATTGCCATTCATGAGATGCTTCATAAGTTTGTGTGGAGTGCGTTAACGAAGGTCAGCCTTCTGTTGTAGGTCCTATGCTCGACCATGCTAGATGTCACAAAGGTGCAGGAGCTAGAAGACAATGTAGTCGTTATTATGTGCAACTCTAAGAAAATATTTTCTCTAGTCTTTTTCAACTCGATGGAGCACCTTATTGTTTACCTACCATGTGAGGCTCGTGTGGGAGACCCGTTCAATATGGGTGGATGTACCTATTTGAGAAGTACCATTATTAACTCATATAATTGTGTTTTATTTATATAGTTTGAAGTTTTAAGAGTGTCATATTTATATCATAATCATTATGCAGGTCAGAGTGAGACTTTCACAGCGCGATCAATGTCGTGGTACGCCTCCACTTTCCCCAGTCTTGGGCCAAATTCAAGAAGATCCCCTAAGATTGGGAGGATTTTTTGTTCCAACAGCTCAAGGTAATATAATATACAATACTATTTATTTTTGTTCGATTTCAGTCTCAAGGTAATAGTATTGTATGTCTCTTTGTGCCTTAGCTCAAGTACTATTGGGACTGCCTAGACTAGGAGATGCAAAAGTTGTTTCGGCATCAGGAGGGATTGTACCTCTGCCGCACATCCTCTAACTCTAGGGCTAACTTGAAGCATTCGATATATCTGGCTGAAAAGGTCCGGCGCCAGATCTGTGAGTATTGGGCCTCTCTTAGTTTCAAGGAGGAGTTCGCGAAAAATAAAACCAACAGGTCCAAAAGAAAGTTGTAAGTAGGTTTTTAATTTCAGGGGCTAATGGATTTCAATATTTCCACAGGTGTCCTAGCTTCGCAGGCCGACGAAGCAGATTGAGGTCTTTTCCAGATGTTATAAAAGGAAAGCATATGACAATTAGAACGGCCCCAGGCAGGAGCAGGTGGTGGGTAAGTACGCAAGTTTCATTTTCCATTAAAAATTAATTTAGTTAATTGTTTGCTATTTTCTTTTTTTTTTTTTTTTTTTTTTTCATTTTAGGAGATATTCCATAAGTTGCTCAAGGACCATGTTGCCTAGGGGACGACGGCTGGGCAGGATAATGTATATTTAGCAACCTTAGTCGCCAAGACGGAGGAGCACCTGTAGGTTAGTGCATATGGCGGTCCGAACAAGGCCGGGTCTCCGGTCTGGGCTTAGAGGCCCAAATGTCCACTGCAACTCATGCACAAGGAGCTCGCCACCAGCACTGGCAGCACCCTGAAGAACATTGGACTCGAGCAACGGATGTAGCGGATAGAGGCGATGATGCATCACATGATGACTCATGTTGGTGTCCCACCATCTCCGGAGTGACTTGAGCATCCATCCGATGATCCCTGCCACAACAGATGACAACGTTTAGGGCCATGGCCTGGCTGACGATGAACAGGAGGAGGAAGAGGACGTCGTTTTAGAATAGGATTACCTTTTTTTTTTTTTTCATAATTTTCAATTTTGAGACAAAATTATACTGAAATTTATTGTATTTTTAATATAGAAATTTTATAATATACTTTTAAATTTATTAATTATGATTTAAATTTAACAGCATTCCATTTCAACTTTTAAATTGAATTTAATAAATACAATTAACTAAAAAATAGTAATAGAATTAATTTAAATTTTTTAAAAATAATTAACATTTATGATTGACATTGCGATACGAAAATCCATCGCAAAACAAAAAAAAAAAAATCACCTGCCCATCAGAAAACAATACACTCATTGCAAAAAACCATCTCAATTAGGGACAAGACATGTTGTCTCAGACTCTCAAACCCTTTCCAAGCTTTGCGCGGACAACCGTCACACATTGTGTCCCAAATTTTGGGAGAAGTTGGGATAGTTTTTCGTCTCAAAATGTGTCCAATTGGTTTCCAAATAGTATCATATACTCTCAGCCATTTTTTTTTTTATGGTGACAGGCTACAGATCAGAGATGAAGAAAAAGAAACAAATTGGATGGCAAATATTATTATTTATTTTAGACATTTTGATCTCTTTACCAAATTTTATTTGATCATTTTTTTACGATCCGAAAAGAGGGAGACAATATTAAGTATGTTTATAATGTTTTGAAGGAAACTTCAAGGAAGTTAATTATAATTTTTGATTTAATAAGAATGTATTTATAATTAGATAAAGAGTGTGGATGTAATTTTACCTTTATTATTAATTATAAATATTCTTAGGTTAAAATAATTTGGAAAAAGTCCAATTATTAATTATAAACCCAAATCCTAAAACCACTTAGTAGTCTAGTACTCCGAACACGCCTATGTTTCTTCTCCCGCCTCTTATCTATATATAAACGTCATCCGAATCATTGATCGAACACTACTACATATTATTTGTTCATCGATCTCTACACCTTCACAACCAAATCAAGAAAGAATCGAAAATACATCGAGATTGAAGAATGGACAAGTTCTCCAAGAATATCGTCCTGTCGGCATGTTTCTTGATCATCTCTCTCTTGGCTTCTTCATCATGCGCTCAGAATTGTTCAGACTACAGATTCTCCAACAACAACATCTACACGGCGTGCAACAGTCTTCCTGCTCTCAACTCCTTTCTTCACTGGAACTACCATCAATCCAGCCACACAGTTGATTTAGCGTACAGGCAGACAGGAGTCACCGCCTCCAACTGGGTTGCTTGGTCCCTCAACCCGGGCGGAGGGGCCATGGTCGGATCGCAGTGTTTGGTTGCTTTCCGCAATTCAAGCGGTCTTCTCCGTGCTTACACCTCCCCGATTTCCAGCTACGGCACTCAGCTGGAAGAGGGCCCTTTGAGCTTCAAGGTTCCAAGGATTGCCGCTGAGTTCACCAACAACCAGATGATCATATACGCCACCATTGAACTTCCGAATGAGAGCACAAGTTTTACACATGTTTGGCAACACGGCGCACTTTCTGGGGATACCCCTCTGATGCATTCTACGGATGGAGAACATGTAAGATCTGTTGGGACAATTGATTTCGCCACTGGGCTAACTGCAGATGTGGGCACGGCCACCGTAGGGTCAAGAAATCGCATAAGAAACGTGAGTACTCTAGTTATCCGTTACATCGATCGATGATCAGTTCTTGATTGTTTATTATGATCAGGTAGTTGATGGAGATTGAATTAATCTTGTTTTCTTGTTTCAGGTTCATGGAGTTCTGAATGTAGTGAGTTGGGGGATTATGATGCCTATTGGTGCAATGGCAGCGAGGTATCTGAAGGTGTTCAAGATGGCAAATCCAGCGTGGTTTTACCTACACGTTACATGCCAATCTACAGCCTACATTGTGGGTGGGCTGGTGGGGGCCTATGCCTCAAACTCGGCCATGATTCGCCTGGAGTTCAGCAAACGGCTCATAGGAATATCGGTATCACCCTGTTTGTCCTCGCAACACTTCAGGTAGATAATTATTGGTCTTGATACAGATATAGATAGATTTATTGCATGATTTTTCATGACTTCATGTTTGGTTTTTAATGAATGCTGAGACATAACAATTTCAGGTATTTGCCTTGTTTCTGAGACCGAAGCCGGACCATAAATATAGATTCTACTGGAACATGTACCATCACAGTATAGGATACACCGTGATCGTCCTCAGCATCGTTAACATCTTTGAGGGATTGGACAAATTGGATCCTGAAAAGAAATGGAAAAGAGCATACGCTGGTGTGCTCATATTCCTGGGAGCCATTGCTGTTCTATTAGAAGCATTTACATGGTATGTCGTGCTCAAGAGAAGACTGCAGCCTGCGTCTGATGATAAACGCCCACAAGAGGCCAATGGAGTGAATGGAGCCTAATGGATATATGTTGATTAGTACATTTTCACATTGTAGCACACTGTGAAGATTTCAATTCATTGAGGCAGATAGATTTCTACTTTGTTTGTGGTGTAATAACCATTTCTTTAGATATTAGATGCTGCTACAGTACTAATTACTATACTTTTAATGACATTGACGATACATATATATCTCGTGCAACGTGTGGACCATTTTTTTTAGTGTGTGTCGAGTTTCATAATTTTGTGATCATTTTTTGAATATCCTGTAAAGTAGAGGAATAAAAGTGTGGAACTCTTTATTCTATGGGACTAAAATTATAATTTCGCCTAAGCATTTGATATATTATGTGAGGCTTAATTGTATTTACTGCTCTGTATATATAGGGTGGTGACAAAATAAGGACCGTATATAAAGGGGAGACAATTTATACCTGAAATTAAATTTTTTTAAGCAATTACAGGACTCAGGCCATCGAATTATAAAAGTGGCTGAATTTTTGCCGACATGGACATTTTTAGAGCTTTTTAAATTGGCGAAATTGTTGATTGGGCATAGCTGAAAAAAACCCACGCCACATAAACGCTTACTGGAAATTGCATTTACTGCCCCGTATATATGGTGTAGTGGCAAAATAAGGACCCTATATAAAGGACTGACAATTTATAACCTAGAATCAATTTTTTTAATCAATTACGGGAACTATAAATGTGTAATTAAATGTGTACCCAAATTTAAATCATGTGTAAATGTGTATGTGTATGCAGTGTTTAGTCAACTCACAATCTTTTGAAAATGTGGCTGAAGCAGCATTCCACCACACCCTGTACAGAATCCATTATCCAGACTTTTACGTGCTCCTCAGTACATTAGTGGCCCTTTGTAATCAATGACAGATGGCCAATAGCGGTGCACCTCAGAGAATAAATATCAGGGCCCCTGTTCCTATGATTGGAACTCAGTATAATTTTTCATTCAATATTAGCCCGCAAGTATCAGTCCCAGAACTATTTCCAATTATCATGTAAGGGGAAAAGAAATATATCACATTGTCAAATCTTCAGAACTTGGGGAAAAAAATGCTTGTAGGAAGAAGCAAGACAATCAACAAAGAGAGTGTAGTGTTGGTTGTTAATAACTTTTTTGTACTAGTGAACATATTTTCTTTCTTGTGAGAAGCCCCATATACTGTAAATTGGCTTTTTGTACATTTAAATGTTGGGAAATTTATCAATAGTTTATTGTTGGTTTTGGCATCGGTATTTTGTATACAACTTTCAACCTATTTTAGGTGATAATATTAATATAATCTGCCCACTTAAGTGTTCTTATTTACTGTTTTTTTATCCAATCACTTTTGCATTTTTTTGTTTTTTCAATCTTCAACAATTTGGTTGTTGTTGCGTAGACTAAGGGCTGTGGGAATGTGGGGAGTAAGTAGTTGGTTAATAAATAGTGTATCCCCCCCCCCCCCCCCCCCCCCTTTTGCCTAGTCAGTGCTTATGTAGCGTGGACTTTTCAGCTATGCCCAGTTAGCAATTTCCTAATATTAAAAGCATTAAAAATGTCGATGTCAGCAAAATCCTGCTACTTTTTCGAATTTGTGGCCGGAATCCTATAATTGCTTAAAAAATAATTAATTCCAAGGTATAAATTGCCACCCCTTTATATACAATCCTTATTTTGGCACTACCCCTTATATACGGGGCAGTACCCTGTCGGCAATTCTCCAATTTTAAAAGCCCTGAAAATGTCCATGTCAGCAAAATCCATTCATTTTTTAAAATTTGGTGGTCGGAGTCTTGTAATTACTTAAAAAAAAGAAATTCAGGGTATAAATTGCCATCCTTTTATATACGGTCCTTATTTGCCACTACCCCATATATACGGGACAATAAATACAATTAAGCCTATTATGTGAACAACTCTAATTCTTGATTTAATTGGGCACTGGGTAATTGTTTTTAAGAGACTATTAAAATGCACGCGCATTACACGTGTGAAGTGTAAATATTTTTTAAATATATGTTACATTTATCTAGACTCATAAAAAATTCAAAGAATTGATTAATATTGTTTTTCTTAACAACAGAAGATTATAAAAATAAATTGATTATCTAATTTTACAGTACTTATAAAATATTAGTAATGACAAATTTGTAATTAATTTTTAAAAAAACTTGTTAAAATTTTAAGATTAAGTTAGGAAAACATTTTGGTTTTTTCTTAAAAGAATTTATAAATTCCTAACAGCTTATTTTTGGAGCTTAACTATAAGCTCTTTCTCTAAACAAATTTGAAACATTTTGTAGTATCTTTAAGTTTTCAAACACCATGTTTTAAAAAGTTTATAAACTTACCAAACACCCTCTAAGTTTAGGAAAGACTAGAAACGATGTGAAGTTTCTCCGATTCAGATAACAAAGCCTGTCAAACGCAAATTGAGCTGATTATCACTATGTAAAAACATACCAATGATATATTTGCCTACTAGTTAATGCTGAAATCAAATGAAAATTTTGAGGTCATAGGTTCGAGTGTCACCAAACATGTGAGTAATTATCTCACTTTATGTGATTTCATTGTAATTCATTTCATTATTTTTTATTATATCTATATATTAATCAAAGATTGATGTATTGTCAAGCTGATATATGATCAGTTTATTGATATATTAATGTAATCATATAATTATTGATTATCTAAATAAAATAAAAATTACTGTGTAAAAACAATAATTTCTCTCACAAAGTTATTAGCTAGGTTGCTCACACAAAGTATGGAAATCCTTGCCGTCTATTTTTTTACGGAGACATGAATATGGAACTAAATATGTTGAGTTTCTCAACCTTGGAACCATTTTTAAAATCTCGTAAAGTAGAGAACTAAAAATATTGAACCCTTATCTTACGGGACTAAAAGTGTAATTTCACCACCAAACCCAAGGAGAGAAATCACTTTCAATTTTTTTTTTTTCTAAAAAAGATCTCAAATGCATTAATGAGGCAAATCTGCCAGCAAAGGTTCACAATAATAAGAAGGAAGCACACTAGTTGCTTCAACTCGTCCAATAGCATGACGAGCAAGGGAGTGAGCGAGGTTATTAGCGGTTCGACGAACTAATGAAAAAGAAGCAGAATTAAAACTAGAAGCATAAAATAAAACATCATGGACAATAGGTCCAATAATAGAAGAGAGTGAATCTGGACGAGTGAGAGCCAAGTGCAGTGTTGCACAGTCCCCTTCGACGATGATGTTGCTCCAACCATATTTTGTAGCAAGGTCAATGGCTATTCTGGCTGCCCATGCTTCGGCCACTTCAGCAGATCACTTCATGCCAGTTAAAACACAAATTTTAATACAAAGTAAAGATATTATTATTATTATTATCATTTGATGTGTGGAAGGTAATAAACAAAACATATACGCACACAAAATTGGTAATTGATCAGACAGGAGAAAGGGTGAAGACCACTTGGCCAAGAGAGACATCCAGCCCGCACCATTGAGAAGGGATACATTTCCTAACTGTAGCTTTTCCATTGCTCTGCAGTTTGGGACTCATAAAGTCGGCAGAAAGATGATCAACCAACGCCATGTAAATCAGTATTCCTGCCGACGCTGAGTTGAAGACACCCTCCACAATCAGAGCCTTCGGGCTGGTCTCACTATTGAAATTGCTTATTCCAATACCAACAGCGATGCCAGTTGAAGTTGTGATGGAGAAGAAAAGTGGGTCCATTTATATTTTTATTATCAAATAAATTTTTTTTAACACATTGATCCGGGTGGAAAATAACTATCTCCCTGGAAGTCCAAGGTAGAGATCTCCTGGGTGTCCAAGGTGGAGGTCCAAGGTAGCGATCTCCTTTCGCGGTCCAAGGTGGAGGTCCAGGGTAGCGATCTCGTGTTCACCCAGATGTGATATAGTCCCTGAGAAAAGAGAAGCACGTTAGGCTAGCCGGGGTAGTCCCCGGCGAAGATCCTCCGATGCTTAAGTCAGTCCAAGATTGAGATAATATGCGATCTCAAGTAGTAGATGAGGTAGAAGGTGATAGATAAAATGTTACCATAAATAAGGGAAATAGGAGTATTTATAATTAAGGCCAAACACATGTACTTGGTTGGTCCACGTGTCTTCATCTCATGACTTAAGCTGTCCGATGATAAACGGTCCAGATCTCAAGTCTTCTGGAGCGGGTCTCACTTCGGGTCGCGGGTCGGGTCGCATTACTCGACCCGACTGCATTGTGCGCGGATCTTGAGGTCCATATGTAATTTTAGCCTCTTTTCAGAGTTATGTGTGTCTTCTTCAAGAAAATGGGGTACACCCATATCACACATATACCGTCGACGCAACCCACTTTGTAAAAATATGACTGGGTTGCGACCAGCCAAGTTTTTTTTTATTTCCATTTGTTGGTCGTGAGCCCAGCTCACCATTCCTTCTTTTTTTTTTGTTTTCTGCTTCTTATTTTTTATTTTTTGTTTTTTTATTTGATTTTAATTTACTTATTTGTTAATTATTAATTAATATTTTCAATATTAAATAATATTTTAATTATATAAATTAATTATTAATATTAATTAATTGTTTAAAATTTTAAATTGTAAATTTAGAATTATTACTTAATAATATATTAATTATTTTTACTAAATAAATATAATATATTAATTAAGTTTTATAAAAATATTAATTAAGTTTATAAAAATAATAATTAGTAATTAATTATAGATACTTAATATAATATTGATTAATTATTATTTTAGAATTTAAAATTATATTTAATAAGTTTTGTCATTGGTGTCAAAGGTTTTTTTTCTTTTATCACCTATCTAGAAGAAAATTCACTATTGGTTACAAATTTATTGGCTATGGACTAAAATTAATTAATATTAACAACTGTATTATCAAATTAATAAAAAATATATAAAATTAGTAATAAGTATAAATTATGATAATGATCATCAGTCTTATAAGTATGTCGTTGGCATTGGTACCAACCTGGACAAGCAACGTTCTGGTAAATGGTGGTGTGTTATCTCATAAACATATTTATTTCTAAATATGTTTTTTTATTTCCACACGCACTTAGGCGACGACCTAGGGAATAGCGACAAAAGCATAATTATAGAACCGACGGGCATTATTAAATTTTGTACTTATATTTTTTTCATGTAAATTTTTAAATTGATTAGTTAATACAAATTAATTATGAAGTTGTATAATTTTACAATGCCCTATAGTAAATTATTAATTAAAATTTAATTATAATAAATTAATAAAATAATTAAATAAAAAACATACAATTAAAATAAATTAATTTAGTTTAATTTTATATTTTTTTAATTATTTTATTAATTTACTAATTACAATTAAATTACTTCATTATAATTAATATAATTAAGTAAAATTAAAAAAATTAAAAGCCCAATTAGCGACCCTTGGTTGTGACCAGGTTCACAAGCCTGGGTCAATTTTTTAATAAAAAAATAAAAATCATCTAAAAAATAAAAATAAAATAAAAGGTTGGTCGTTAGTTCAACTAGCCACTTGCCATAAAAATATAATTGTACCGCTTCTTGCGATATACTTATATTTATTTATATTTTTTGTAATATAAATATAAATGGGCCAAGAAAAGTGCCATTATTGCTACTAAGTATTAAATCTTGGCCACAGGAAAAAGGTTGCTCGCAAATTGTCTTATAATTGACCGGAAAGTTTCACGTGTCTTGCACGTGTTGCTGGAAGACCAATGGCCGATTTTAAATTTTTCTGTCAAATGTGTCTTAAATTCGAAAAAAATAAAAAATATACAGGACTATTTTGCAATCATGAAAATATAAAGGATTCAAATGCCAAGTATACATAATTATAAGATGAAAAATGCAATGAATCCTATTTATTAAACATAGTATCATTCATCAAGTATGACACTGCATTTTTGTCCTGTAACTTGATTTTGTTCACAACTCCAATTCTTGCTTTAATTGATCACTGGGTAATTGTTTTTAAGAGACTAGTAATTTGCACGCGCATTGCACGTGAAGTAAGTGTAAATCTTTTTTTCAAAATATATGTTACATTTAATTATCTAGACTCATAAAAATTAATTCAATGAATTATTGCAAAGATCAGAAGATTATAAAAAAAAATAAAATTGATTAGCTAATTTTAAAGTGTTAATAAAAAATTAGTATTGAAAATTTTGTAATTAATTTGATGGAGTTCGTTAAAATTGTAAAATTAACTTAGAAAAACTTTTTATTTTTTCTTAAAAGAATTTATAAACTCCCAACATTTTATTTTTGGAGCTTAATTATTAATTGTTTCACGATAATATTTTCAAACACTTTGTAGTGTCTTCAAGTTTTCAAATATAATATTTTAAAAAGTTTATAAGCTCACCTAAACACCATCTAAGTTTAAAAAAGATCGAGAAACAATGTGAAGTTTCTCCATTTATGGGAACAAATTAAAGTGTGTCAAACACAAATTGAGTTGATTATCACTATGTAAAAATATACCGATGATGTTTTAGCCTATTGGTTAAGGCTAAAGTCCAATGAAAAGTTTAAGGTCATAAATTCGAGTCTCACCAAACATGTAGATATTTATTTCACTTTATGTGGTTGTATTGTAATTCATTTCATTATTTTTTTGTTATATCTATATTGATCAAATATGTATTGCTCAATTTATTGTGTTATTAATGTAATCATATAATTATCGCTGTTAGAAGTGGACTCACCACTCGGCGGAAGCACAGTATACCAAAAGATAATTACAGCAGGGAAAATGGGTGTCATCACCCTTATAATTACAGACCGGGAACAATAATATCAATAAACAGATCTGGAAATAACAATCGGTAATAATAAATGTAAAGCAATGAAAATACTGAATGTCACCGAACAAGGCTCAGATAGCCACAGATCCGGAGTGAGAAGACCTCGACCACAACAGGTCGGCACTCAACTACCGGTTGCACCAACAGACCAAAGTCACCCTGACCAACACACGGCCAACCACTAGATCCCCCCACGGGATGCTCACACAGAGGCTCGGTTCAAGATGTTCTCTCACGGAAGAATATTTCAGAACACTTTGAGACACCTTGCAACTCACACAGATTCGTGTTGAAGGTATTTCGTCCTTCTGTTTGTGGCGGAGGACCGCCATTTATAGGGATGAGAAACGAGAAACGGAGAAGGAAACTTTCTGGTGAAGAAGGAAGGTATCCCACAAATGGAAGACAGAATCTCAACTAAGGGAAGGTAGTATCAGTTCAAGAGAGAGAGAGAGAGAGATAGGAGGCGCAGATTGAGAGTGAAGGGGATTAGGGTTTAGGAGATGATACTAATATGTGAGAGAACCGGGTTGGGTCAGGGTAGTGGGTTTGGGCTGACTTGAAGTCTATTGGGCCGTCCAAGTGCTGGGCCTAACCATCTTGGGTCTCTTGGGCCAATTTATCTCATCAATCGCTTTCCTAAAAAAAATAAAAAATTCTCCTAGAAAATCGTTAGCTTGGCTGCGCACACAACTGATGGACACGCTCATTGCACATGTCCTTGCCGTCTATGTTTTATGAGAACTTGCACATGAAACTAAATATGTTGAGTTTTTCCAATTTTAGAATTATTAAAAAATCTCATAAAGTAGAGATCTAAAAGTGTTGAACCCCTATCTTATGTGACTTAAACTGTAATTTCGCCACCAAACCAAAAAAAAAAAAAATCACTTTATGCCCATTAATCACAAAATTTGATAGAAAGTAATGGTAATATTATTGCCATTTGATGTGTGGAAGGAAGGAAACAAAACATATACGCACACAAAATTGGTAATTAGGACAGGAGAAAGGGTCAAGCCCACAAGGCCAAGAGAGACATGCAGCTAGCCCCAATGAGGAGGGAAAACATTTGCTCCTACCTGTAGCTTTCCATTGCTCTGAAGTTTGGGACTCATAAAGTTAGCCAAAAGAAGATCAACCAAGGCCATGTAAATCAGTATTCCTGCCGACGTTGCGTTGAAAACCCCCTCCACAATCTAAGTCGTCGGGCTCGTCTCACTGTAGATGTTGCTTATTCCAATACTGACAGCGATGCCGGTTGGTGTTGTGATGGAGAACAAAAGTGCCATTATTGCTGATGCTCGTGTGTTACATCTTGCCTACAAGAAAAAAAGTTGCCGGTAAATTGTCTTATAATCGGCTGAAAGTTTCATGTGCCTTACACGTGGAAGATCGATAGACGATTTTAAATTTTTTGACAGGATGTGTCTTAAGTTGGAGAAAAGTGAAAATATGCAAGATTATTTACAATCTTAACAATATATTAAAATTGTTTAAACTATATAGAAAGTCGTAGAGTAGGTACCTGAGTGATGCATCCTCCAAGACCTATGCCTTCAAAGAACTGATGGAAGGTCAAAGCCGCGAGCAAAGGCCTTATCATTTTAGGACTCTCCGAAGCACCCAATGCAATCCCAATTATCACTGAATGGACTATAATTCCCAACTCCAACACCTTCAACAACCCATTACCAATGCATCCATAGTCAATAATTTAATGCTAAGTAATTGAAATTATGGATTATTAATTTAAATTAGTCAAGCCCTCAAGAATCTTGATTAAATTTGACCATGCATTATGATTACGATCGAAAGCTCGATTATTTTGACATTTTTACACAGATTTTCCATTTTCAACATATGAAATCAAGTTTCACCATGAAAATTATTTTGTCATTATTGTATTGCGATAGTTATGAGCAAGCGTAAACAAATTTCTGATAAAGCTTGAAACTATGAATTTGCTTATTAAATGAGTTAAATTCAAAATATATTTTAATGGAGTCGAACAATAATCAACCTCAAATAATATAATTGTCTTATACATATATATTTACCTATATTCAACTTATCCAATCAAGTTTATGAACTTCACATCAAAATTTAGTTCATTTTTCGTCGTGAATTTTAAAAGTTATTTTTTAAATTATATCTTGTTTTGTATCTTCCTTCATATATATAAATTACGTTAAAATCAACGAAAATATTATACACATATTGCACATTCTTGATTTATAATATAATATAAAATATTACTTCAAATAGAGAATTGATTTGAAACTGTTTTTTCACTCCCACGAGCCACGAGTCAAAACTGATGTACATTTATCATTGCCATCTTCTCCCATACCATCAATAATTTTAATATTTTTCCCTTTTTTAGTTTTGTCCTGTTTGTGTTTTATATCATCAATATCAAACTAAGACAATTATTATATATGAAAAAAATAAAACTACCTGCGCAATCATACGATGACGAAGGCGATGGGTTTCCCAAGAATCCGATTCCAGCGACACCGACTCATGTGCATGGCCATACATAGCATGAGTATGAATAGGAACCACCGCTCCTTCCTCGTCGTCACTGGCCACCACCGCCGCTGCCTAGGCCCCCGAACGCCGTCGGTAGTACGATGTTGCATACGTATCAACCATCAGCATCCCAATAGCGGAAACCATGGTGATAAAGCCCGTGAACAGGAAATTCCCCCACGGGTGCTTGCTGAGGTGCGGGAACTTCAGTCTCGAAAGCATCCGACAGAACATGAATGAACCCCATCGATAGAATCGGTCCAACGGCAAACGCTTTCACAATGAAGAAAAAGCTCCTCTCAGGGCTCAACACCTAAACCATCTTTCCGACCACCAAAAGGCACACACCAAACTCACGCGCAGCCAAGATGGAGGCGATTGCCGTCACCTTGTACTTGATATTAGTGACGAATTATTGAGGGATGATCTTAAAGTCGTCACTATATATATATGTAAATATTAAATGTAATAATAATATTGTCATAGTAGAATCATTAGTGATGAGAATATTGTGCAATTTAAAAAAAATTACTATTTTAGCCCTGTAAGTATGGGGTTAACAAATTTAGTCCTATACGAATCAATTTTGGTAATTTTGTCCTATAACTTTAAGAATTTCTCATATTGAAATCAAAATATTGTCGCTAACATAGTCGGAAAACTGCATGTGACCAGTTTAATTAAGTGCAATTCCAGCATTTATTCTGAACGTGCATTTATTTAAATAGCAATTTTAAAAGATCAAGTGGCAATTTTTTTTTTCAATTTTGGTTACAAAAATGAGAACGTAGTAGTGGCACCCCACATATTTGTTAGGGAAAATTGCATCTATGCCATGTATGTTGGCTAGGGTCCCCATATAGTTGGCCTACTGTATTCAAGAACCAAGATCTAATCATGTGGGAATCAACACACAAATTAGAACATACGTTTAGCCTCTCCAAATAACTTGGCAAGGGATTCGAATCCACGTCGCGATTGTGCTAACATTTGACCTTAATCACTAGGTTACAACAATTGATGATAAAATCAATTGACCCTTATGAGACAAGCTAATTAAGATATTTACACAAACTTTTAGCACTTGATTTTGTTAAGAACTCCAACTCTTGTTTTAATTGGTCACAGGGTAATTATTTTTAAGAGACTAGTAAAACGTACGCGCATTGCACGTGAAGTGTAAATCTTATTTCAAATATATGTTACATTTATCCAGACTCATGAAAATTAATTCAATGAATTATTTAATAAATTTTTTTTACAACAAAAGATTACATGATTAAATTCATAAGTTAATTTCAAAGTGCTTATAAAATATTAGTAATGACAAATTTGTAATTAATTTAAAGTAGTGATCACTGAGGAACAGAGGCGTCAGACTCTCGAAAGCATCCGGCAGAGCATGAATGCACCCTGTCGACAGAATCACGCCGACGGGAAATGCTTTCACAATGAAGAAAAAGCTCCTCACGGCTCAACGCCTGAACCCTCTTTCCGACCACCGGAAGGCACACACCAAACTCACTCGCTGCCAAGATGGAGGCGATTGCTGCCACCTTGTTCCTGATATTAGTGACGAATTATTGAGTGATGATTTTAAAGTTGTCACTATATATAGGTAAATATTAAATGTAATAATTCTAATATTGTCACAGAAAAATCATTAGTGATGAGAATATTGTACAATTTATTAAAAGAATTACAATTTTAGTCCTGTAAGTATGGGCTTAATAATTTTAGTCCTATACGAATCAATTTTGATAATTTTATCCTGTAATTTTAAAAATTTCTCACATTGAAAACAAAAATATTCTCGCAATTTGCTAACATAGTCAGAAAAGTGCACATGATGTGCACATGACCAGTTTAAGTAGGTACACATTCCAATATTTATTTAGAACATGCATTTATTTAAATAGTCTTTTTAAAAAATCAAGTGATATTTTTTTTTCTATTTTGGTTACAAAAATGAGAAAGTAATAGTGGCACCCCACAAATTCATTTGGGAGAATTGCATCTATGTCATGTATGTTGGCTAGGGTCTGCATATAGTTGACCTATTGTATCCAAAAATCAAGGTCTAATCATGTGGAAATCAACAGACAAATTAGAACGTACGTTTAGTCCCTCCAAATAACTTAGCATGGAATTTGACCCACATCGTGGTTATTGCTAACATTTGACCTTAATCACTAGGTCACAACAATTGATGATAAAATCAATTGACCTTTATGAGACAAGCTAATTAGGATATTTACACATAACCTAACTTAGCACTTGATTTTGTTAACAACTCCAACTCTTGCTTTAATTGGCCACAGGGTAATTAGTTTTAGGAAACTAGTAAAATGCATGCACATAGCACGTGAAGTGTAAATCTTTTTAAAATATATATCACATTTATCTAGACTAAAAAATTAATCCAATGAATTGTTTAATGTTTTTTCTTTACAACAAAAGATTATAAGATTAAATTCATAAGCTAATTTTAAGGTACTTATTAAATACTAGTAATGACAAATTTGTAACTAATTTAAAGTAGTGCTAATCGAGGAACAGAAACGTCAGGCTCTCAAAAGCATCTGGCAGAGCATGAATGAATCCCGTCAACAGAATTGCCCCGACGGAAAATGCTTTCACATTGAAGAAAAAGCTCCTCTCAGGGCTCAACGCGTGAACCCTCTTTCCGACCATCGGAAGGCACACACCAAACTCACTCGCCGCCAAGATGGAGGTGATTGTTGCCACCTTGTTTTTGATATTAGTGACGAATTATTGAGTGATGACTTTAAAGTTGTCACTATATATAGGTAAATATTAAATAAAATGATTCTAATGTTGTCACAGAAAAATCATTAATGATGAGAATATTATGCAATTTATTAAAAAAAATTACAATTTTAGTCCTGTAAGTATGGGGTTAATAATTTAAGTCCTATACGAATCAATTTTGGTAATTTCTGTGATTATAAAAATTTCTCACATTGAGAACAAAAATATTGTCGCAATTTGCTAACATAGTCAGAAAAGTGCACATGATGTGCACGTGACTAGTTTAATTAGGTGCACTTTCCAACATTTATATAGAACATGCATTTATTTAAATAGCCTTTTTAAAAAATCATGTGACATTTATTTTTTTTTTTTTATTTTTCTATTTTGGTTACAAAAATGAGAGAGTAGTAGTGGCACCCCACAGATTTGTTTGGGAGAATTGCATCTATGGCATCTATGTTGGCTAGGGTCTCAATATAGTTGACCTACTATATCCAAGAATCAAGGGCTAATCATCTGGAAATCAACACATAAATTAGAATGTACGTTTAGTCCCTCCAAATAACTTGGCAAGGGATTCGACCCACATCGTGGTTATTCCTACTATTTGATCTTAATCACTAGGTCAAACCAATCGATGATAAAATCAATTGACCTTTATGAGACAAGCTAATTAGGATATTTACAAATAAACTAATTTAGCACTTGATTTTGTTAACAGCTCCAACTCTTTCTTTAAATGGTCACAGGGTAATTATTTTTAAGAAACTAGTAAAATGCACGGACACTGCAAGTGAAGTGTAAATCTTTTTTTAAATATATGTCACATTTATCTAGACTCATAAAAATTAATTTAATGAATTATTTAATATTTTTTTCATTACAACAGAAGATTGTAAGATTAAATTCATAAGCTAATCTTAAAGTGCTTATAAAATATTAGTAATGTCAAATTTGTAATTAATTTAAAATAGTGCTCACTGAGGAACAAAGACGTCAAGCTCTCGAAAGCATCCAACAGAGCATGAATGCACCCTGTCGACAGAATCACGCCGATGGAAAACACTTTCACAACGAAGAAAAAGCTCCTCTCAGGGCTCAACGCCTGAACCCTCTTTCCGACCACCGGAAGGCACACACCAAGTTCACTCGCCACCAAGAAGGAGGCGATTGCTGCCACCTTCTACTTGATATTAGTGACGAATTGTTGAGTGATGATCTTAAAGTTGTCACTATATATAGGTAAATATTGAATGTAATAATTCTAATGTTTTCACAGTAGAATCATTAGTGAAGAGAATATTATGCAATTTATAAAAAAGTTATAAGTTTAGTCCTGTAAGTATGGAGTTAACCAAAATTGGGTTGACCGTTTGTTTTAACGGTCAACCTAACGGGGGTACTCAGGTGGATAATAAAAGAAACTTCAGGTACTAAGTCTGATGACTTAAAAACATGGGGTACCAATGGTGAAAAAGATGTATAGTTGAGGCATCTAAAGTGAAATTATCCCTTTGAAGAAAAGAAATTTAAGATTAAACCGGAAAAGGAAAAGGAAGAGAGGGAAGGCAAAATATTATATATATATATATATATATATGTGTATTAAAACTCTTTATATCAAATTATAAAGATATAATATCTCATTTCAAGCACCTAAATGAAGGGGTTCTTAGAGTTCATTTGACACACAAGAGACTTTGAAGATTAAAACGAGAGACGAAAGGTTTTAAGAAATTTTGTGGAGTTCATCAAATTAATCAATAATGTTCAAGGCGTTCAAGATAGAGATTAGTTGTTTGTCAAAGCAGTGTATCAAATTATATTGTTTGATTTGGGATTGCAACGTAAAGACCCCGAATTAACTGTTGGAAAAATAATAGTGAGGGCAGTGTATTGAAAACGACTTAACAAAATAAAGTTAATTTCTTAAGTCACATAACATAAGCACAAATAAAAAATTATTAGACATGTTTAATAATATGGGTAAATTACATCTATCTCCCTTGAGGTTTGGCATAATTACAAATACCCCCTCGTTATTTGAAAAAGTACAAATACCCCCCTAAAATTTGTAACCGTCTAACAAATAACCCGTTTTCATCAATTTTTATGGATGAACTGACCAAAATTCCCTTATCCACTGAATTATATTTATTTAATTTTTAAAAAAAAATTGAACTACAATGTGAAGGGAGATGTTTCTTAAGTTTTTTCCACAGATGAGCAATAATGCAATTTGCCTTGGCTGATTTTTCTATAATTTTAATAAAAAAATTCAAGGGCAAAATGGTCAATTTCAGGCCTTTGGTTAAAAATTACAAACCTCAGGGGGGTATTTGTAATTTTTCAAACAACGAGAGGGTATTTGTAATTATACCAAACCTCAGGGGAGGTAGATGTAATTTACCCTAATAATAAAAAGCGGTAAACTTAGCTTAGTCGAATTGTACAGCTACAACTCATGTATATCACAGGATATACGCCCAGTCGATGACACTCCCGTTAGTGAGTTCATCGTCCTCGTCAGGAACCTCTATGGGGAACTCCTCTGGATCTTCCTCTGGTTCCTCGGCATGCAAGTTTACGTATTGTTCCAGTTGCTCTCACAGTGCAGATACTTCATTCTGAAGCTGATGATTTACTTCACTGAGTTGTTCAACCTCAACTTCGCGCTCAGCCTTCAAATGTTCTGTATCCCACCAAAGTTTGGAATGATCTTCTTGAAGTCGGTTATTTTCTTGATTGAGTTGATCAATTTCCTTCTTGTGTCCGGGTCTTGTAAAACTCGACCTTCCACTCGAGTTTGGAGTTCTTCTCTTCTAACTCATTGGCTCTCCTTTTCAGACCAGTGATAATAGTAAGCCTAACGAGAAAGGTCATTCCGGAGTTCTTCCATCTCATCGTGTTGATCACATAACTGCCGTTGCAATTCTGAAATGAGACTGGTATAGTGGTCATCCCAGTTGGTAGTAGCCTTTGAAGAGGATGATACCATATACATTACTGAACCGAATCACAGAGAGAATTTATGTTTGCCTTGAAGAAATTATATGCCTCGTCCGATTGTGCACCGGGTACTGCGTAATCTCTTCTAGGATAAGACGGTTTTCATTCTATCGGTATGCACTTTACCACAAAACACCTCGAAACAACACTCAGTAGCTTTATAAAAATTTGACCTCGGAGCTCGGATTTGAGGATGAAGAACTCGGATTTTCCAAGAGAAATCCGTGAGAGAGAGAGAGAGAGAGAGAGAGAGAGAGAGAGAGACTTTCTATAGAGGAAATCTTCGGATTGACATTTTTCGAGTTGTATAAATAGTCTATCCCCTACTTCTGTTTTAAAACTTTATAGCCACCAATTAAACCTTTTTATACTCACCTATGGTCCCATCAAATTTGAAAATCTGAACACATTCAATAGTAGTAAAACTGAGAAAGAGATGAACATATGCCTAGGTTTCATTAGAGGTATTATAGTATATCTCGCTTTTTACAGCTGCCTTCCACTTTTTGATTTCAGAAGAAGTTATGCCATTCTTTGAAGGCTACAGGATCATCCTTGATATTTGTAATCGATTAATCGCCTTCAAACACCTTTGACAATCCTAGCTTTTCAGGTCCATCTGACTCGAGAGTCGGACCAGTACTATTAGGAAAAACCCCCACACTACGTTCTTTTCCACATGATCAGGAATAGAAGGGGTAACAAACAAATCACTGTACGTATTTCAACTTTTGTATAAAATACTCTTGCTAAGAAAACAACATAGAGAAGCTTGATTGTTGTGTCGACCCATATGCTTCCAACAAATTTTAATATCATAGCATAACTGGTCTCCACATAGTCAAGACTCTGTTATCAACATCCTTATGACCTGATTCCTTTCTTTTGTGTTGGAGATTAGTGCCCTTTTGCTAATCACCCCCACATCCGAGAGTATATTGGGCTTGGTTTACAGAATTCATCAGAGATGTGCGCATATGTTTCAGAGACATTTTCTTCGGAATATATTTAAATATATTCAAAGCTCTCACAACATGTCGACAACTCAGAATTCAAACCGGTTCTGTTATTTCTATAGCCGAAGGTAAGTGAGAGGGAATTTTGTCAGAATAATGCTACATGAGTTACATTATTCACTGAGGAATTCGACTCACACTTTGCTTCCTTTCCGGACCTTAGTAGAAGTAAACTTACTTATTTAGGTTTCGGCTTATGGTTTTAGACAAAATACATACAGGCTTCATAAACAAATTTAGCAAGTAACATGTTATAGTCCCGTCACCTATAAAGAGATAAACACTTCTTGTCCTGGTTAGAACTCTGTTCAGATACACACAAGAATTAGTATGATCTATATTATTACAAACTTGAAGAACTTATAGGCTCGGTTTTACGACAATAACACAGGTTTTGACTTCGGTTTTAAGACAATAAAACCAACTGATATTAATCTCAATTTTGAAACAACTGATATCAATCTCAATTTTAACACAATACTGCTTCAACTAGTTCACTCTAGTCTCCATAATGCTTAAAACACAAATTGAACATTGAACTCAATATAAGGAATTTAAGTTATTCTTAAACTTTCAATGTGGGACAACTTTGAGTACAAAAACACTCACTCCCACATGCAGCTTATATCCTTATCAAAGCTCCACACTTTCCATCATATTCCTATGTGGGACAAGTATAATTCTTCTATTTCTCTCACTATCTAATTTATAAATTTAATATGTAATTGAACCAATATTTTAAAATATTTTTATTGTTATAAATTAACATCCCAAATATCAATTACAATATTTGCGTTATAGGTATCCAAATTCAATCTTGAAGGACCCGTGGCAATTTCATTTTCAAGTCCTCAAATCCATATTCAAGATTATAATTTTTAATTCGAGATTACAAATGACGCAAAACCCTCAAATTAATGTTCTTACAAACAAAATAAAGTCTTGAATAAGATTTAAGTGGTGATTCCAAATCCTCAAATCCAGATCAAGATTATGTTGGCGTACATAGACGAATACGGGGACAAAGATACGAGACCTCGCTTATTGTTTGTTTTTTTCGTTCTTTCTTTCTTTCTTTCTTTCTTTCTTTTTTTTTTTTTTTTTTTTTTTAAAGAAACCTCCCCTCTACATCATCAACCAAAGATTAATATTTTTCAAAAAAGACTAAATTACCCTTACCTCTATTTTGGTTTCTTATTTTATTCCTATAACTCAGAAGGGCTAGCTGGTATTTTTCTGTGCTAATTCACAGAAAAATTGTATTTTACGTCCAATAACTTACACTATTTTTTTATTTTGGTCCCATTAATTTTTGACGTAGTAATTTTAGTCTTATAAGTCCACAAACGTTGCAATTTAGTCCCATTGACAAAATTCGTTAAAAATTTAACGGAAGCATAAGTCACATCTAATGAAACGTTGCAATTTTAGTCCTATAAGTCCACAAACGTTGTAATTTTAGTCCCATGCACGTGCTCCTTCCGTTAACATTTTAACGGATTTCGTCAATGGGACTAAAATTGCAACGTTTGTGGACTTATGGGACTAAAATTGCTACATCAAAAATTAATAATACTAAAATCGCACACAATGTAAGTTATGGGACGTAAAATGCAATTTTTCCGCTAATTCACCATCCAAAACTACAAGGCATCAATTTTATAAGTACCGTGTTTGTCAAGCATGTGCCTTTTTCCTACGTACCACATTCAAATTTCCGACACATTCATCCTCAAACTAACAGAAAATTGAGACCTCGTATACTTATAATTACGAACATATATTCAACTCACGGCTTTCAATGGGCATGTTTTTACGAGCAAACCCCAAAAATTATCACACGCACACAAAATAGAATTTTTATTTTTCAGGGACTTGAATGCAACTCCTCCAGCAAACACAGAACGCATTGATACAAATTAATGAACATATGAACCAAACCGAAGAAGAGAAATCACTCCATACCAATTGAATAACAAACTTTGATAGAAAGTAATGGTAATATGAATTATTACCACTTGATGTGTGGAGAGAAAGAACCAAACATATATGCACACAAAATTGGTAATTAAGACAGGAGAAACGGTCAAGCCCACTTGGCCAAAAGAGACATGCAGCCTGCCCCAATGAGTAGGGAAACATTTGCGCCTAACTGTAGCTTTCCATTGCTCTGCAGTTTGGGACTCATAAAGTCAGCAGCAAGAAGATCAACCAACGCCATGTAAATCAGTATTCCTGCCGACGCTGCGTTGAAAACCCCCTCCACAATCAGAGCAGTCGGGCTGGTCTCGCTGTAGAAGTTGCTTATTCCAATACCGACCGCGATGCCGGTTGGCGTTGTGATGGAGAAGAAAAGTGCCATTATTGTTACAGCCCGTGCATTAAATCTTGCCTACAAGAAAAAGGTTCTTGGTAAATTATCTTATATTCGATTGGAAAGTTCTATGTGCCTTGCACGTGTCGGTGGTGAAAAACCAGCGGCCCAATTTTAAATTTTTCGGCCAAATATATCTTAAGTTCGAGAAAATAAAAAAAATATGCACAACGAATGACAAAAATGCATAATTAGAGGGCGGAAAATGCGATAAAGCCTATCATTTAAATAGATTATTATTCATCATATTACACATAATACTTTGTATACGTACTAAACTTTTCATTTCAAGGTATATATGAATATTTTTTCGGGAAAAATGCAAGCAACCCTTCTGTGATATTGTAAATAAGTAAATTACACATTTATGAAAAAATAAATAGTAATTTACCCCTTGTGTTTTCTAAAATGAAGTAATTTATCTCCCAATGTTTTGCAAAATGAAGCAATTTAACTCCCTGCCTAGAGAGGTAAACTGTTTCATTTTGCAAAACATAGAACAGGAAGATAATTTACTAATTTGCAATATCACAGGGGAGTAAATTGCATTAAACCCATATTTTTTTCTTGTCAACTTCACAATGAATTAGCCAATGATGAGCGTGAAAAAGCACAAAATTAACAATTATTTACCACCTTAGTCTATCCATTAAAATTCAAAATTGACTGCTAATTAATTAACTAGAATTAAAATTTAGTACATATTGAAATTGTTTAAACTATATATAAAGTGGTAGTAGGTACCTGAGTGATGCATCCTCCAAGACCTATCCCTTCAAAGAATTGATGGAAGGTCAAAGCCGCGAGCAAAGGCCTTATCGTTTTAGGACTCTCCGAAGCACCCAATGCAATCCCAATTATTACAGAGTGGACTATGATTCCCAACTCCAACACCTTCAATAGCAAATTGCGAATTAATTTAATATCAAGTTTGAAATTATGTATTATTAATTTAAATTAGTCAAACCCACATGAATTCTGAATTGATTTGATGAAGCATTATGATTAGGATTGAAAGCTCGAATAATTTAACAGTTTTACACATATTTTCCATTTTCAACATATGGCATCAAATTTCAATATGAAAATTTATTCATCGTTATATCGACACCGATGAGCAAGAATAAGTTAATAAATTTCTGATAAAGCTTGAAACTATGAATTTGCTTATTAAATGAGTCAAATTGAAAATATATTTTAATGGAGTCGAACAATAATCAACCTTAAATAATATAATTCTCTTAACACATATATTTACCTATGTTCAACTTATCCAATCAAGTTTACGAACTTCACATCAAAATTTAGTTCAGTTTTCATCGTGAATTTGAATCTAATATTTTAGTTTAAATCTTCCTTATATATATAAATTACGATAAAAGAAAAATGCAACGAAAATATTATACACAAAACTGCACATTCTTGAATTATAATATAATATAAAATATTACTTCAAATAGAGAATTGATTTGAAACTATTTTTTCACTCCCACGAGCCACGACTAGTCAAAATTGATGTACGTTTGCCATTTCCATCTTTCTCTCATACCATCAATAATTTTAATATTTTTCCCTTCTTTTTTTGGTTAATTTAATACCAAACAAGACGAACAATCGCAATTATAAATGGAAAAATACCTGCGCAATCACACGGTGACGGAGGCGGTCAGTTTCCCCGGAATCCAATTCCAACGACACCGACCCATGTGCATGGCCATGCGTACCATGAGTATGAACAGGAATCACCGCCCCTTCCTCGTCGGCTCCGGCCACCACTGCAGCCGCCTTGGCCCCCGTACGCCGCCGGTAGTACGACGTTGCATACGCATCAACCATCAGCGTCCCGATAGCAGTAACCATGGCAATGAAGCCCGTGAACGGGAAATCCCCCCAGGGGTGCTCTTTGAGGCACGGCGACGTCAGGCTCTCGAAAGCATCCGGCAGAACATGGATGAACCCGGTCGACAGAATCACTCCAGCAGCAAACGCTTTCACGATGAAGAAAAAGCTCCTCTCTGGACTCAACGCACGAACCTTCTTTCCAAGCACCGGAAGGCACACACCGAGCCCGCTCGCCGCCAGGATGGAGGCGATCGCCGCCACCTTGTATTTGAGCGCGAGGGATTTGTTCCGGTCCTCCTCTTCGGGGTCGCAGGTACATTCCCCGACAACAGAAGCTGGAAGAAGAATCAGAATGACCCACAAAAGATTCTTCATGGGAATTTCCGAAGAAGAAAGGAGAGATTTGGACATGGCTTGGTAGTGATTAGTGCGAAAAAGTTGTGCAACTTTTTCAGTTCAGATATGAAAGCACAAGTCAAATGATTTTATAAGAAGATTTTTGCGCAATCTGTGTGTGTATATTTATATCAAGATTGACGGAGTAGTAATATGTAGTTGAGACATAATGACATCATGAGATAGGTTTAGGTGTGTATCAAATTATGATAATTAAGGTTAGAGACAAGAATATAGTGTTTGGGAAAGCTAAGAATGTCGACACTCTGCAGGCTATAAGATGGGAACGGAATTTCCAAGATAATTATCAACATCTAAAAACAGTTGGCAATTTATAGGACTAATATGTAAGTCAACTCTATTATGTCGATATCATGTGCCGGGTCTTCCCTCTTCACTACGCCCACCGTCTTCAGTGTTCACGCTAGTTTTAGTAAAAAAAAACAAAAAACAGATTTAAGTTATACTAATATTAGGGTTATATTATTTTGGGAGTAAGAAGTATTTTGGTAGTCGAGTTTTTATTTTAATTATTATTATTATAATTATTTTGGGAGTAAGAAGTATTTTGATATTCGAGGATCGATACTTATAATTATGTCGAATTTTAGGGGAACTCCTCAATTTACCCTTATTACTATGTTCTTTTGGTATCCAAGCTTTGTTATTCATATCATTTTAAAGCCTGGTTAATGCTTTCTTCTATATTTTCTATTAAATTTTCATGAATAACTATTTTACCCCTAGATGCTAAAATACAAAAATTATTAAATTAATTTATCAAAAACAATTATAAATTCATTAGAAATATTTTATCTTTGTTTAGCCATTTGACCTTTATTTTCATCTCTGATGAATAACAAGATTATGATACTTTTGTTATTTTGTTAGTTTGTACAATCTTTATTTCTAAAAATTTGTTAAAGAAAATCCATTATTTAGTAACTTACATGTCAATATATTGATAATCTATTCTAGTAATAGATTTAAAGTAGCATTTTTGTCTAATATAACAAAGATACAGGAAATAACATAAAAATATAATAGAAAAGAGAAAGTTGCAATTTGGGTCCCAAAATGTAGGGTGGTTTGCAATATTAGTCTCATACTTTTTGAAATAGCCAACATTAGTCCCATACTTTAGGAAAACGTTGCAAAGTTAGTCTCACCATAGCAATATTAGTCCCACACTTTATAAAAATATTGCAAAATTTGTCCCATATTTTTGCAAAATGTTGCAAAATTATTCCCAAAGTTTGTCCCAAATGTTGCAAAGTTAATCCCAAAAGTTGCAATTTTTCACGGTGGGACTAACTTTGCAATGTTTTTCCAAAATTTGGGACTAATATTGGTTATTCCAAAAAGTATGGAACTAATATTGCAAACCACCGTATACTTTGGGATCAAAATTGCAATTTTCTCAATAGAAAAAGTAAGGGAAAATATAATGGGTGAAACATATAACAATGATAATTAATAATGGTAAAACTCGGACATCAATTAGAACATTAATTTGAAAACACTTACGTACCAAATGGTATTATTGAAAAACTAGAACCAGTATATTTTCTTTCTCATTATTTTGGTGATGCAATTTATAGAAGACATCCTTATCTATAGAAGATATCCTCATCCGTGGCGGACTCCAACCGCGCCCAAGAATTGCGGGTCTCCAACCGCCATGAGATAACACTCCACTGAATTCAAAGGGGATCCTCCAACCGCTGAGGACCACCATCGAATTCAAGGAGGATTCAACCTTATTTAAATATTTTGAAATCATGCTTCACCAAATCTGTCGAGGATCCTCCACCAAATCTGAGGGAAATTTGGGATTCTCCAACCAATTGAAGGTTGTCTATAAATTGATGCTCCCCCAACGGGACAAGGCAACAGACTTGAGGCCACATACTACAACTTTCACTTTCATGCTACTAATCTAGTTGAAAAGAAACATTGTACTTTCATACTTCGACATTTCCTTTATATCCTACATACTACAACTCTCACTTTAATGATACTCCAGTTGAAAGAGATATGGTACTTTAATACTTAGACCTTTCTTTTATATCGATCTCCCATTTGTACACGAAAAACGAAAAATAATACTCTCCATTTACTCATTTATGTTATTTTATTTCCCAGCTTTTTACTTCGTTATTTGCACGCTAATCGAGCCGAGCACCATATTTTTTGCTTGCATCATAAATAAAAATTCATGTCCCCAAATATTTATTAGGCTACTTATATTAATTTACTATTTAGGCGAATCACATCATTGTCACCGCAGCGAAAGATAATATTGGTGACAAATGTTAAATAACAAACTTAAAATTATCAATAAAAATATATACTAAGTGATGGTAATTTTAGTCTTGTTATATAATTAATGTACAAATAAAAGAATTGTGCATAAAATTATCACGATTAATTAGCAACATATGAGCACTAATGACACAAATTTAGTTCAGTTGCTTCTCTGTTGTAACTATATGTTTGTCACGAATTGTTTATAATGCTAATTTTATACAAAATTTTATTTTAGGGTAAATTACAGTAACACTCCTTGAGGTTAAATCAAAATACATAAACACCCCTTGTTTTTGTTAAAATTACAGCTACATCCCTTGAGGTTGTAGTTATATTACAACTACACCCCCTATTCAAAGGCAAAACTTACACTAATACCTCCTGAAAAATATTACACTAACACCCCTCAGGGAGTATAGCTGTAATTTCACAAAAGAGAATGAGTATTTGTGTAATTGGACCTAACCTCAGGGGTGTCAATATAATTTACCCATTATTTTATCATCAGTAATTATTAGTGACAATTTTTATGTAAATATTGTCACTATTGAACCTATAATAATCACTATAGTGACATAATAAAATTTTTATCACTTGATACGTATAATTACTGATAATATTAATATCATTTATTTTGTTATAACTAATATTATATAGTGTGTGGCGTCATCAATTAATTACTGGTTAATGATTAGATGGGCTTACTAGATTTACCCAAATCAATGCAAGTCCGGTAGAAATGAGAAATCTTAGCCTATTTAATATTTCAACATGACGGAGGTTACACAGTGAGAAAACCCTATAAAAACGGATATACCCTCCAAAACTATGTAAATTATATGATAAGGATCCATTTTTCTTTTTCTCAGTCGGGCTCGACCTGACCTACCTTACTCCAATAACCTAGTACACCGCCCGTTGATCCTTAGCTTATCAAAGGGTGGACTGCAGGACACGTGAATCTCTATAAACTCAGACATAGACACTTATTACAGACAGGTAAACTTACGATTATGAGGTCTAGTTCTATAATCTCATTAAAATTGTCAATATACTGACTTAATTATCAAAAAATTTCAATTGAAGACAACTTTAGCAAACCTAACGTATGTGCTTCAATCCAACTTCAATTGCATATCGAAAATCACTAGTGGAACCTTGCAAGTCTTATCCTACGTGTACTATTGGATCCCATCTATCCGAGATTAACTAGTTCGAGATCTTCAAGGAATTCGTAACCTCGACTCGAATCGGCACACTTGTTTTTTTTTTTTTTTTTCGAGTTGGAAGCGATGAATTTTTATTAATTGAAATAAAGCGATTACAATCAGTCCTATCAGTATCAATATTGGACAGAGACAAATATAATAATCATATCGACAATATCACAGAAACTAGCATCTTGTTATTACAGCAAACAAATAAATTTACTATACAGTAGAAACAAATTATCCCACGTAGGAGATTCAAACACATGACCTCTAGAATCATGTAACTTTAGTTTTGCCAATTAAACTAGACCTCATTGGCGGATCAACACACTTAAAAATACAAAAACGTCCTCTCAACCTAGGGTTTCTCGAGGAACTCTTATGAGTGGTGTAGAGTGAATGGCCTGCGCCCTGATCTGGATTATTATTACGACAATAATGCGTCAATTATTACGACAAAAATGCAATATTGCTTGTGGGTCTGATTGGATTGGGTGTGGGCAGTGGGCACAGCACAAGACTTCCCCAACTTGTTGACAAGACATCTTACTATTCGAAGTCTTCCTGCCACGATAAAGACGACAGCAATTAATTTAAATGGTTTCAAGGCTCATTTTAAATAATTAAGTTTAAAAGTGTAATTAGAATATATTTGAATTCAAAATTTCATAATTAATTTTGCAAATGTAAATTATAACTGAATTTAAAAAATGGAAACATTATCCCTATGTTTGGTTTTATTTATAAAATATTTTATTTTGTTTTGTGGAGATAGAAAAAGAAAATAAAGATAAATAAATGTGTGTTAAAGATAGGGTGTATGTTTGAGTTTGTTTTGGAGTTAATTTTAAATATTATAAAAAATATATTATATGTATTATGTTGTATATTGGGAGATAAAAATACTATTTATTGTTAAATCATTTCTCTTTTATATATTTTTATATATGTATATAGTAATATTTATGTTTTTTGTATTGTGTATATTGGGGGACAAAATATTGTTCATTGCAAATTATGTCTCTTTTATATATTTTTATTAATGTATATATGTATATAGTAATATTTGTTTATTTATAGGTTGATGTATGTATATATAAGAGAATGTGCCAAAATTACCCAAAACACCCAGTTAAGATATTTTGGGTAATGTTGTGTTTGGTTTTATTTTCTTACCATCTCATATATGAGGAGAAAAGGAAACCAAATATAGGGATTTATTTTTGTTTTCCTTTCTCTATATATCTCCCAAAAAAAAAAAACAAAAGTTTCCAAAAACAAAACCAAACACAATGTTTGTTTTCCCATTTGACCTAACTGGGAACATGGAATGAAGTTTTATTTCCACCGTATGTTTCAGGATAATAAATATTAAAATATTTTTAAAATGTTACAAAAAGGAAATTACAAAATTTAAAAAATACACATTATATTCGTAAAAATAAAATATAGAAATATTACCTTTCTCTTTTTAATTCAAGCATATATATTTTAATTTTATATGATTTATGCGAGAAAATTGCATTTTACGTCCCATAACTTACACTGTTTTTGATTTTGGTCCCATTAATTTTTGACGTAGTAATTTTAGTCCCACAAGTCCACAAATGTTGCAATTTTAGTCCCATTGACAAAATCCCTTAAAAAAAAACGTTGCAATTTTAGTCCCATAAGTCCACAAACGTTTCAATTTTAGTCCCATAAGTCCAAAAATATTGCAATTTTAGTCCCATGCACGTGCTCCTTCCCTTAACATTTTAACGGATTTCGTCAATGGGACTAAAATTGCAACATTTTTGGACTTATGGGACTAAAATTGCTACGTCAAAAATTAATTGGACCAAAATCGCACACAGTGTAAGTTATGGGACGTAAAATATAATTTTCCCGATTTATGCCAACCAAAGTAATCCATTTTCATGTAGTATAATAATATAGTTGGAATTATATATTATTATTTGATACATATAGTACGTAGCTATTGAAACTGAATAATTAGTATTTTTTGTTAATTATGTGTTATTAAATATCTTTATTACATTGATATATATATATATGTATATAATATTAATTTAGTGAAATATTAAATCAGTTATTATTGAATAAAATATTTATCTATGACACAATAATTTATATATTTATAGCTAAAAATATATAAATTATATGTTTTGCTAAAACGATAGAAAAAATAAAAAGTTTCCTAGGAAACTCAAATATTTCATCCAAAAATTAAAAAAAAGGAATATTTTGTTGGAAACCAAATAATTTCGAAATCACCATATATTTTTATTTACATAAAATCAAAAATAAAATCTTTTCCATAGTTTTGATGGAAACATATGTATCAACACTACTCTTCATGTCACTATTCGTCCCGGTCGAAACCAAACACCACGAATTCAAAATGAGATGGATTGGATGGGTGAAATACAATAGTCCCAACAAAGGGAGGCTAATTCAAGACAATTGATGTGTTAGTGTGGCGCCGTAAACCATAAATAATATTTTTGTAAATAGTAGATTGTATTTTTTTTTCAGAAATTAATTGTTAAATTTATTGTTACTAATTATTAGTAAAATATCTAATTTTATAATTATTAATCAATCATAATAAGTAAATTAGTAAAATAATTAAGAATTATAATTAGTTAAATTTTTAATTATTAATTAAGTAATAATTAATTATATCAAATATAAAATATATTATTTAAAAAAATAACAAAACAAAACAAATGGGGTCGCGGACCAGGTCCGCAACTCCACATCCGTGACTTTGTTTTACCTATACTATTATAAAAAAGAAACTATTTTTTTACTCATAAATAGCAATTAATGACACAGCCACACTGATTTTTTGTAATATCAAAAATAACCTTCAACTGATAAGATAACTACCTTATTCAACTTTTCAAATTTTATATTAATTGTTAAATTAGTTTTTTCATTCATTCTTTCTATCTTTTTTAATGTTATGTGTTAGTTTATATGTTTTACTCATATTTGTAACATCTATACTATTATAAAAAAGAAACTCCTTTTTTACTCACAAATAGCAGTTAATGACACCGCCGCACCGATTTTTTGTAATGCCAAAAATAACCTTTAACTCATAAGATAACTACCTTATTTAAATTTTTAAATTTTATAATAATTGATGAATTAGTTTTTTCTTTCTTTCTTTCTTTTTTTTTTAATGTTATGTGTTACTTTATATGTTCACTCATATTTGTAATATATTTTAAAGCTAGAAAAATTATTTATTATATGCACACAGAAACGGCGTGCCACGACGACTAGTATTTATAAATTAAAAAAAAAAGGAAAAAACAGACAAGTCGCCGAGGACCTAAAAGGGCCCATTTATATTTTTATTATAAAAAAAATAATTATTAGCAGTACACTTTATAAAAATATGGTGGGTCGCGACCTAGGGTAGTGACCCGTTCTTTTTTTTTTTTAGTTAGCAGGTCGTTGGTCGCGAGCTAAGGCAGCAACCAATTTTTTTTTTTTAATTTTGTTAATTTATTTTAATCGTATATTTTATTTAATTTATTTATTAATTTACTAATTATAATTAAGTTACGTAATATTTTAAAAAGCTTTTAGAATTTAAATACAAAATAAAAATAATTTACTTTGTAGTAATTTAAAAAAAATTATAATTATAAAAATTTAGAATTATAATTGATAAACTAAAAAATTACAAAAAAAAAAAAATGTGTATTCAAATATTATGTACATTATTTTGCGCCCACGACCCTGCCTTTGGACATTACCTTGACTTGAAGGACCTTGATTTTGTCGTGATTGACTGTAAATTTGTTGCCTTGCATGAGCTTGTCGCATGACTGCTACTACGGGAGTTGATGTGTCCTGACTCATCCGGCAATCAAATCCATCTGTTATATCTCCAAAAAAATGGAGGCTACGCACACAACCCAGACATATAGTTGGGGCAGTGCCGTACTTGTATTTTTATCGAGAACTATGCAATGCAAGTTTAAACGGCAAAGAGGTTATTGCAAGCGTACTACAATTGCTACAAGTAAGGTTGAGTTATTATATTTATGTCTGTATATTTGAACAACATCCTCAAACTTTTTAATTAATCACTCATCTATGAACAGTCCCATTGTAACAGAATATAATCTTAACATGATGCACTATGTTATTGATGAAATTCGTGTCCTCCCATTGCCTGTCTGTTGGAACGGCAAATTGAGATTTACATCTACTGTGCACCGGATCCTTCGAGCTATGAGAGAAGTATTGGATTGTATGTCGCATGATCAAGTATTTAAAACAATTTACACATTTTACTACCATCAATTATACTCGAATTTACCACATTTTCTCTATTCTAGTTTTGCTTGCAACAGTATGATATGAACTTGCAATGAATTGGAGAGTTGCCACAAGAATGCAACCCACGGTTGTGGACATTATCATAACCTCCGATCTTCTATGCACTAGTGAATATTCACTGTTCCGAATGAGTTCTTCGCCAATTCGGTATGAGGCAAAATATTCCAGAAGTGCCAAATGATCCCGACATGGAACTACATGGTATCTCCTGTCAATCACGTGCGAGAATAGATTGGTACCAGCGACACCGAATACATCGTTCGATGGCAGAGACGAAATGAGACCATTGTGCTTCGACCACCCATATTTAATGGAACAACTGTAGAAGATTGATATGAGGAGTGGTACGATAATATTACATGTCGTTTCATATCGTCATCTGCTCAAAACGCTATTGAAAGCAGGTACCAACCTGGACATGCAACATCGTGGCAAATGGTGGTACGTTATATCTCATAAACATATTTCTTTCCAATCATATTTTTTTTGCTTTCCACAGGTTTAAAATTCACACTTATACTATTTTCGGTTCACTTTAGCTTGACCAGATTGGAACGCTTCGAAAAAGTTGTGAATTCAACTTAAGGCATATCGTCAAGCAATGGCGACGCATTTGAACATATATCGAAATGTTGTTCAAATCAATGAGTGAGACAATATATGGCCCTTCAAAATCCATTGCCACAAGATGAAGTTCCGTTCACATCCCACGGACAAACGCGAAGTTGTAGCAAGAGGTCAACTCACACAGTAGAAAGAGATACACTTGAGGCTGACATAGCTAGGCCATCTACTATGCATACATCTCAGTTTTTTACTAAAAACTGCTATGTGAATGAACCGCCTCAATAAGAGATTGGTTTCAATCGACTCCTTACATGTCAGTACATACAGAAGGTCATTACACAAATATTGAACTTGACCTTGGTCTTGGTATCAGTCAAACATATGCATCAGTACATAATGTTTCACCTATCCAATTTCCATCATGGAGTGCATATTGTGATCCAATAGAGTCAAGCTCTACAACATCATCAAGTCGGTTTCAAACTCAGACTGATTATGATGATCAAGAACAAAATGAACCAGCAAGTCCGAAAATACGAGGACCTAGGTGACAACGGCAAAGACGTAATTGTGGGACATGCGAACATTATAAATTTTATAATTATATTTCTTTCTATAAATTTTGAAGCTTATTAGTTATTGCAAAATAAATTTAAAATTGTAATTATATTATTGTACAGCAATATATTAATTAAAATAATTATAATTAGTAAAATAATAAAATAACATTTAATTAGTAAATTACTATTAGTAAATTTATATAGTAAATTAAATTAAAAAATCAAATTAACAAAATTAAATAATAATAATAATAATCAGTTGCTGCCTCAGCTCGCGACCGCTGGAGTAGCAACCGGCTAATAAAAAAAAGGGGGAGGGTCACGATCGGCCACATTTTTATAAGTGTACCGTGTCACCGGTACACTTAATTTTTTTTTTTAGTAAAAATATAAATAGTCCGACTAAAAGTGTGATTAATTATATATTCTTTCTTTATATATTATAATAAATAAGCCTGATCATGAACCTAGATATGCATGGCAATAGGTTTGGGTTAACTAGGCCCCTCCCCGGACCTGTACTGAATGGAGCAGGTTCGAATCTAATTAAATGGATCTCGAGATGGCATAAGTAGATGACATAGACAAATAATTGTATATGCATGACAAACAAAATAGTGATATTAGTTTGACATTTAGCATTAATTGTTATTAACTTAAAGTAAATGAGAAATAACGATAGATGCATCATATATAATAAAGTAGATTAGTCCATTTCGGTAGTTCGAAACAATATAATTTCTTTTACAAAAGAATGCTATATATGTCTCTGCCGAATCAATAAATTATTTCTTAAGTAATAAATGGCTTTTCTCATATGTTCTTTTCTAATAATATGATAGTTTATAAATTGATTATAACTTTCTATAAGCAATTTTGAAAATATCACTTTGCACAATTGAATTCCATATATTCATAAAATGTAAGTAATTAATTTTAAGAAAAATATCTGATGGACAAATTTATTAGAAAAATAATTTCATTCCAATTACTACTCATTCGTCTCTAATTTTCGACCATATCAATGAAATATTAATTAAAAAATGGCAATTTTATTGCCTTTTTTATCCATACCAGTCTTAGAAATTCTATATATATTATTCAGTTCTCGTCATTATATCATTTTTAAATTTATTCATTTCCAATTAATTTCATTCGTACATAACAATTATTTCCATGATTAGCTTATGATAACTGCACGTTCATTGTCAAGGCTACATGTAATGGTATTGATAATTAGACTATTACGCCACGTCTTAATTCGTTGACAAAAGTTGCAAAAAAATTTGAGAAACATTTATTTCATTAATAGTATTGGTGTACGGTAAGACTGTGACGTGACAGGCTCGAGATGGAAGCTTCAAGCAAAAGAATAGTTGATAACTCATAGTCAACTATTTATAAATTCATTTACATAGTTGATAAGTCATAGTTAGATGCTATTATTTTAATTTATTGTAATATTTTAAATGTATTTTATTGCATAATTAAAAAAATTTAATATCTTGGAATTGTATGAGAAATTAGATAGAGTTTGACAAGAAATAAGCTAAAATAGAATAGAAAAATTCTTGTTCAAATCAGGTGTAATACACTTACTATATGTTTAATCACTTTTTTTAATTATACATCAATTACACGATATAAGTGTTGAGTCGGGTCCAAACTAGAATTTTAGATAAAGTAGTTTTCTTTTCTCACTCAACCTCTGGAAGAATAGAAGAATTGGTTTGTTGGGATTTTTTTTTTTTTTTTGGGTATACAAACGATTCTTTGTTGGAGATGTTATCATCTACTATCATCTTTCATCTGCCTCCTTTCCCATAGTTTTTGCTTTTCTCTAAAATGTTAGGTGTTTTTTTACGTTCATTATATGTAACTAATTCTCCTTTTCACTTTCAGGGAAACGTGCAACTCTTTTATTATGTTGTGAGGTTTTTCGTATATTTTATTTCTTCGAGTATTTCTTGTATTTTATTATTCATAGGATAATTAATATTGATAGATTTGATAAATCGATTCTATGTTAATATTCTACTGCTAATTTTGAACTCAATGGTGCGTAATTATCATGAGAGATTAGTACAAATAGCGAACAAATTAATTATGTGCTTAACATGATTTATTAACATAGGCAGCAAGTAATTAGACACATGAAGAGAAGATTCTGAAGAAGTCTATTTGAAGTAATTTTCCTTTCTCACTCAACCACAAGAAGAATAAGAAGATTGAATTGTTGGGCTTTTTTTGGTGATACAAAGAACTCTTTGTTGTAGATTTTATCATCTATTATTATTCTCTATCTTTTCCCTTTTCCATAGATTATAGATTAAATACAGTTATCACCTCTAAAGTATTCACCCCATATCAATTATCCTCTAAAGTATTAAATTCTTCAAAAAAAAAAAACCCTAACATTTTAACTCTTTTAACTTTTAAGTTTAAAAAGTCCATTTTACCCTTACTAAAAGTTGTTTTCTGAAGAAAAAAAATTAAATAAATTTTTAAAATACTAAAATAACATATTGTCGAAACTCTGTTTAATTCTAGTTTTACTTGTTCATCGAGCTCTTTTTATTTTTGTAATCCTGAAGTACTTGAAGCCCATTTTATTTTGATTTTACTTATTTGTCAAATCAAATTAAAAATATATTTATACATGTATATATATATATTTATATATTTACTAAAATAAACATACAATTAATAAAATCGAAAGGGTTGATGAGTTAATAAGAAAATATGCAATAAACATACAATTAGGTGTTTTCTACTTACATTATGTCTAGTTAATTCTCTTTTCTAATTCAAAAGAAACGTTGAATGCTTTTATTATGTTGTGAGGTGTTGCGCATATTTTATTTCTGTAAATATTTTTTTTCTTGATTTTATTCTTCACTAGATAATTAATATTGATAGATCTGACAAATCGATTATATGATAATTATTCTACTGCTAACCATAAATTCAATGGCCGTAACTGTTGGACAGATCTAGTGCTATAAGCACTAGAAAAAATTTAACATTTAGCAATGACTAATTTTCATGGTTAACAATAAATAGTCGTAGGGAATAGTTATTCAATCCGCTCATACAATGGTTATTGGCCGTAGTATTTGCGAGTGTGGCTAAAATATGGCCATGGAAAAAATATTTGTTTTGGCTCATAATCATGACAAAAAGATTTTTCATGATTGATAATCTAAGTTTTTTCAATGATTTTTGTTTAATCATGATTAATAATAATTATTTACCATAATTTTAGTTTGTGATCAATAAATTTATAGCCAATAGCAAATTTTCTTCTAATGAAGTAGCAAAGAAAAGATATTGGTCTGAATTGATATACTGGATAAATTTGGAATAGTTGATTTTGTAAAATGTGATTGGCAAAAGTTCGAACACCCACACTCCTCCAAAATCACGATTGACTAAGAGTAAATTTAGATATAGGTTGCCGGACACCCTTTTTATAATTTTTTTTTAAAGTGAAAGTGATAAATTATTATTAATTGAAATAAATTTATTACAATCAGTTATATCGAATATCACTATTTAACAAAGATAATCATAACAATCATATCCTGATCAACAACATCACATAAATTAAATCTAAAAACAACACTTACTATATCAGTAGAAAAAAACTACCTATTATGCAGTAGAACAACATCCCAAGTATTGACGGGGTTCGAACCCAACCCATAACTTCTAAAATTATGGAGTCTCAACTTCACCAATTGAACTCTTGTTATCATATGTAAGCTTCGAAAAATAATTTCAAAAGTTCAAAATCGTTAATCAAACTTACCCTTACCATTCCAATAGGTGTACACTCGGAAAACATCTATATTGACTCTCATATTATTATTTTTTTGATTAATTACGAGAAAATTAATTTTGAAAACGACAAATATTAGTTTTTATTTAAATATAATTTCAAAGAAATTTAATTTAAAAATAATTATTAAAAACGAGTCCAACATATAAAAAATTATAGGGAAACTCAAAATATAAGTACAGAGTCTTAGACTGCTCAAAGTTCAATAATCAATAGTAATATGAGAGCTTAGTGCCCTCAAAGTCAACATCGAGAACCTCAAAGGTTGCTTTTGACAGAGACAAAAAAAAAAAAAAAAAAGGGAGTTGAGCAAATAAATGGGAATCTTGAAAAGAACCAACTTTAATTATAAGAAGTGTTCCCCTCAAGCTCAACTCCACGCCTTTTTTGATACTTTTTTTTTTTTTTTTAATATGTCAACAATACCAAACATGAATCGCGACTTCACAATTAAAATATTGTGAATTCGAGCTTCGTAAATATAAATATATGTCTGTTTTTATAGTTTTTTTAAATCTTGTTTTAATATATTTATTGATTTGATTTATTGATGTATTGAATTAATTTTTGAATCTAAATGTATTAACTGATATAACGAATTGTATATATACTTGACACTGCTTATAATTATTAAACATAATCAACAAAATATCAAGTAGTTTTTATTTATATTTGGGATGTTATATAATTCTCCGTATGCAACAAATCACAATTTAATTTAAAATAGCTCCTGTACTTGTATTTCTCAAGGATCCAACCCTGCTAAAGGGAGAATGAAGGAATTTATAAACTAATGATCTATAGAAGGTAAGGATGTCTTTGATTTTGTCCTTGATTCCTCTGTATTGAGCTATATATGACAGATCCTTGACGTAATTTTTCCAAATTCTTATCAATACCTTCCATGATCTTTTCCTCTCAAGAAACCTCTCCATAAATCATGCCTTCAATAATGTCAATTTTGAAACTTATGCTGACTTTCAGTTCTGTCCACATCAATGCTATTAAAATTCCAAACATGAAATCTTATTTATTTATTTTTGCCAAATAATGCCAAACATGAAATCGTACAGATCATATCACGTAAAAGTACAATATAATATTCATTGTTAATGTAGTGTAACTCCCATTTTAGTATTTTTATTCTAAGCGTGTAATAAAAATTCCTGTTTTGTAATTACTACTGATTAATTGATGTTATCATTTTACTTTACAAAATCGACGTCATATACCTCGTACTTAATGGTTCATAAATTGTTTGGAAAACTTCGGAAAACGTTCCAACAGGCACAATATATAATAAAATATAATATCATGACAAGTTATCAAATAAGTTTAAAATTTAGTAGTATAAATATATGTATTAATTGATAACAATTTTGTTATTGCTACTATATTATTTTGTGACAAAAATTGAAAATAAAATTGTTACTATAAATAATTAGTAACACATCAATAGAACATAAATACAATGACAATAAGCATTGTGTTACTAGGTTGTCACTAAGGGGGTGATTTGGTATGCAGGAGGAATTGGAAGGGATTGGACGCTCTCAAATCCATTACCACATCTATGATTGGTATGCTCTAGGTTTGAGAATACTTATTTCCATGAGATTTTTTATTCTCTTTGATAAAGGATCAGTCATTTTCTTTCCCCTGACATGGTATTAGTTATTGCAAACATGTTGGGAATGAAAATATTTTTCTCTTCTTTTTTGGGGGGATTGGTTTAATATTTAATTTTAATTATTATTAAATTTAAGTATTTCTTGTATCTAATACTGAGAAATAATTGTGTATGCATGATAATAAAAAAGTGATATTAATTTTTCGCACGTCTGAGAAGTCTTTTGGATTTGGAGCTTTTGGGCCAATTTCGTTGCGAGCTCCACTTGATTCATGCAAGAGTCACATGTCAAAGAAGTCTTTTGGGCTTTGGAGATTTTGGGCCGAATTTTTTGCAAATTCTAGAAAGGGGACCTGCAAAATAAATGTTAACACTTCGCCGTTTAAGTAAGTACACAATTAGGTAAAGATAAAATTTAAGAGCAGGAAGATAGAAATGAGTGCTTAGAGTAAGAAAACGATGTGTTTACTAGAGCACGTAATATGTTTGTGTGTGTGTTTGTATAAAAAAAATGTGTTACCCCTTGCAGAGGGAGGAAAAGGCTTCTTTTTATGGCCATAGTCCCTCAGCGGATGAAGAAGCATGACCCTAAGAATTCGGGTTGGTAGTTATCGGGGGTAAATCCCCTCAAAATCTGAAAGTGGTTGGTGAAAGTCCTATAGAATCCAACTTGGCTCGGGGAGCTTAGGTTGGATAAGCCCTCTGCCGGATAAATTTTGGATTCCTAGGGAGTGGTTAGGACGTGTGAGATATCCCCTATCACGGTTTATGTTGTTGTTCACTTCCTCCCTGGATGAATGGTTGTTTGCCATCTGGAGGACCCTGATTCGATATGGCATCTAAAGCTAACAACAACTAAGTACGAGTTGAAAGTAAGCTACGCCAAGTAAAGGAAGGATGCCACCTAACTTTCGCCTCCACAACTGAGGACCGAGGAAAATAGTAGGGTTTGAGGACCCTACTAACCAAGTTGTTAGGATTAGTCAAATTAGGGTTTGCAAGCATAGCTTTACTAAAAGCTATCAATTCATGGAACTCAAGGCCTCCATTCTTTTTAGCACCACAAAGATTAGTCCATGCAAGCCAATGAATCTTCCTCACTCCTCGGTTGTGCCACTAGACATCCTCCATATTGGGGTTCATGCAAGAAAGTATCAGATAATTTACTTACCCCCATTGTGTACCTGGGAACAGCTTGAAGAACCTCCTTGAGAAGGACTTCTTTTCCAGCTTGTGAGAGGAGATTTTCATTCCATCCACAAATTCTTTTCAAGATTCTCTCATAGATCAAGGATAAAACTTATTTTTTTCGCCTTTCCAACAACTATCGGGAGGCTCATATACTTGTCATTACGTTCCTCATAGCGGATGTGACCTAGGGTAGGAAGATGATCTTGGAGGTAAAAATAAATATGTTTACTAAAAAAAATTGTAGACTTACTAAAGTTAATTTCAACAATGTGCATCATCGTTGTCTCTAATGCCTCAAAAAATATAAGGGTATCATGCACGAAGAGAAGATGGGAGATCTTTGGAACATGACGACAGACTACAATCCCTTCAATGTTACCCTCCTGTTCTGCATTGCTAAGAAGGAAACTTAAAGTTTCAGCGGACTGTAAGAAGAGATACGGGGATAAAATGCTTCCTACCGAACCCCCTGTGAGGAATGATTGAACCAAACTTTTATCTATTCACTACAAAATACTAAGATACCATAGAGACACGCATGATAAGGTAAAATGAATTTATGTAGAAAACCTGACCCAACAAACATTCACCGCAGAAAAGCCCACTCTACTTTGTCATATGCCTTATTAGTATTAAGTTTCAAAGAGATAAAAGCCTTTTTACCTTGAGTTCTAGATTTTAGGAGTGGTTAAGTTCATAGGCAAGAAGATGTTATTAGTGATAAGGCAACCTGAGATAAAAGCTACTTGGGTAGGGCTAATAATGTTTTCAAGGAGTGATTTTAGTCAGTTTGCAATAATTTTGGATGCAATTTTTAAACCACATTGCAAAAACTAATAGGGTGGGATTGGTTGAGAGTATTCGATTTCTTACATTTTTGAATCAACACGATATTGTTGGAATTGGAATCAACAGGAAGGGTCGAATTATTAAGAAAATTAAGCATAAAAGCATAGATATCAGACTCTATAATATGCCAATAATTTTGGTAAAAAAGGGGACGAATCACGTTCGGCCCCGGGATTTTCAATGGGGCCATTCTGAACAGTTTTGTCCTTAACTCCTCAATGAAAGGTTGTAAAATATCATTATCCATGCCCTCATCAACATTCGATGTTATGCTTTGCACCCCACATTAATATCAGTTGTTGATTGATTCCAAAATTCAAAAACATTGGAAAATTAGTCTATGATCATTTTTTCTTTATCTTTCTCCTTATCCCACCAACAACCATAATCATCACAGATGCGTAATCTCATTAGTTCACCAATGATGACTAGCCTTAGAGTGAAAAAAATTAGTATTTCTAGCCCCCTTTTTGTAACCATTCAATGCAACTCCTTTGCTTCCAAAAGGTCTCCCATTTTCTCAATAAACGCTTAAATAATCCTCTTACAGTATGCTCTCTAATTGATTTGATACTGATATCCACTCTTTTTCCAGGTTTTGAAGCTATTTCTCAGGTTTTGGGATCCAGTTAAGGTGATCAACATTGGAACTGCGCCATGCACTAAGCTTTCGTTTGACCCCCTCTAGCTTATCATGAATAACCAAGTATGTGGGGGTGTGAAGACTGTTCAGGCCATCCTTGCATTACAACATTCTCACAATTTGGATCTTGTGCCCAGTATGTGTCAAACTACTAGATATTACTTGGCATCGGGATGGGACGTCTGACAGCCATGGTTCACAACAATAGTGGTACATGGTCAGGATGGTTTGAGGGTAAGTGAAGAACAACAACATCAGGAAATAGTTGTGCCCAACTCACCAAACAACAAGCTCTATCGAGGCGCTCTCGAATTGTGTTCGGCTCCAGTTACGTGTTACACCAAGTGAAAACAAAGCCTTCAAACTTCAAGTCATGCAATTTGCCTTTGGAATCTCCCACACGTGAATGTAATAACCAGTTCATCCCCCATAATTGTTTGAAGTTTCAGCTTTCGGAGAAGAGGTTTGTGGACATTGGGGGCGACCCAAATTCTAAGAGCTGGTCCCCAAGAAAATCCCGTTGAGTACATGTCTATATCCGTGAAATGTCCTAACTGCAGTGAAAGCAACCATGTCTCACGTCATCTTACCAAAGGGGAGCCTATTGATTAGGACATCGAAGGCACACTAGTCAAGGTCAACCATATTAGGGTTCTAGTTAACTTTAACACAGGTTAGCACAATCAAGCTATTATCAAATGCCCAGGGGCACTGGTCCATAACACGATTATGCTCAAGGATATGATTAAATTGAACTAAGATTTTGTTGTGAGCAAGGATATTTAGATCTATTCCCTTAACTGTATTGAAGGATGCAGTGGGGGTGACCTACCTCTACATGAACATATCTCGAAGATATGACTCGACCAACCATACAGAGAGCTTCATATCTGATTCGCCATGCCAAAGCTCCTCATCAACTCTAGACAGTGATTTGCTTGATCTGTTTAGATCCAGAAGTGAAGAGTGAGGATAATACTTAGCCTTAAGAACCTGCACAACAAGAGAATTTGGTTTCACTAAGAGATCCCAAAATTATTTTGCAAGTATCACTAAGCTGAAAGCTTTTAAGAATGAAAACCAAGACCATCCTCAAACTTCCCTGTACATAATCTATTCCATGCTATCCAACAAATTTTTGTTTGTTCTTTATTGTTTCAGAAGAAGTCCGATGTAATCTATTGAATTTCTTTAAGAAGTAGGCCTGGGATGAGAAATACTCCTAGTACCTACCCACCATCGCTTGAACTACTGCTTCTGTAAGAATATCTTTTCCTACTTACTAAATATGTTCTCATTCTAGCATGCAAAGATGCCCATACCCCATCTTTTATGTATGTTTCTAATCAACCTACAACCCAAGGAAGGCCAAGATAGCTCTCCGAATTGTCCTCCCGTTCAAGGCCAAGGATAGTAGGGATCTCAGTCATTAGTTGCTGAGATGTGTTTTTGTTGAAAACCACTATTGATTTATGGAGGTTAATCACTTGTCCCGATACATTAGCTTAAGTCTCCATAATTCCTTTTAAACGCAATATAGCTGGCACTATGGCTTGACAATTGATCAGTATGTCGTCTGCAAATAATATGTGAGAAATGCTCGGTGCATGACGACAAACTGCAACTCCTTTAATTGCCCCATGACGCTCAACTGATTACAACAATGAACTAAAAACTTTCGCGCAAAGTAAGAACAAATATGGGGAGCAAGGATCTCTATGGTAGAGTCCTCTTGCTGGGGTAAGCGACCTGAATTCACAAGATATAAGAAGGTTGACAAATTTAACATCAAAACCTAGTCTAAGGAGCATCCTCTCAAGAAAGCACCACTCGACTTTATCATATGCCTTACTAGTGTCAAGTTTGATGGTTGTGTGACTTTTATTACCCCAACTTTTAGTACAAAGGTGGTGATCGATTTTTGAAGCAAGAAGAACATTGTCAGTGATGAAGTTTGATTGATTGAGAAATGATAACATCAAGAAGAGGTTTTAGTCTATTTGCAATTGTTTTAGAAGCAATGTTGTATATCACATTGCACAGACAAAATTTTCAAGAGAGATAGGATTACGACATTTGGGGATAAACACAATTTTAGTACAATTCATCCTCTCATAAAAAAAGTCATATGATTAAGAAAATCAAGCACATACTAGATAACATCATGTCTAACTGCATGCCAATAATGTTGGAATAAAAGTAGAGGCATACTGTCAAGTCTGTGAGGTGTAAGATGTGCCATTTGAAGCATTGCTTTTGTGACCTCCTCAATGTACAATTGCAACAATGCTTGGTTCATCCCAGAATTCACTCTACTTGATACAGCTTCATCTCACCATTCCACATCCAAATTGAAGGATGACTACACTTAAAAATTTCTGAAAAATATTAGTAAATTAGATTTTGCTTCTTCAGTGTGTCATCAATAAATATTCCATCTAAATTTTTTAGTTTCAAATTAGTTTGGTGCTTCTTAGTCCGCTGCATGAAAATAAGATGTGTTCTTATCTCCGAGACAAAGTCAGTGAGACTTTCTAGTTTCTTCCAAAACACCATTCATGATTAATCAGTTCTCAAGCTTATTGCAAATTTTACCTTCCCTCAGTCGAGATTCCGTAGAAATCTTTCCTCTATGGAGTGCTAACAATTTTTCCTTTGTTTCTTTGGTCTCTCTTTTTAAATTGCCTGCCTATGAGAACGTTTCCACTGTATGATATTCGTTTGACATGATTGCAATCTCTTCATGAAAGTAGACCCGGACACTACCTCAAGAATATCATCCCAACCATTTTTTATCAGTGCATTACACTCCGCTGAATCAATCCATGTAGCCTCAAAACGAATGGGCACCTTTTATAATGTGTATTGCCTTTAAAGGCTCAAGAAAGAGAGCAAGCAGGAGGTGATCCGAATAGGCACATGACATTGTTTCAACACTGGCTCGTGGAGATAAAGTAGACCAGCTAGATAAGGCACAAGCTCGGTCAAGTCTCTCATGCACAGTATTCAGAGCAAATTTTCTGTTACATCATCTAAATTTCTTCCCCCGAGAAACCTATCCTGCAGGCCGGTCGAATCTAAGGCGTTACGAAAAGCATTAAGCACGCAAGTTGGGCGCATACAACAACCTTCCTTCTCCAATGCATAAGGATTTCATTAGAATCTCCAATGCACAACCACGGTCTGTTTGATTGAGTATAGAGTAAGAGCCCGAGTGTTCTTCCTTTTTGTTGTGTCTAGTTCTCCATAGATCCCAGTTAGCCGCCAAGTAATAGAGTTGTCCTGTTGTTGGACTGACGCATCAATATGGTTTTCCGAGTAGATTGATTACTAAAAGAAGTTGATTTGCGCCATAGAAGTGCAAGGCCCTTGCTTTCCCCTCTCAAATTGACACAAAATCCAAACTTATCCCATTTTCGTTTGATAAATTCAATTTGTTGTTAGTTGCATTTGGTATCTATAAAAAAGACCACCTCGGGGTTAAAGGTGTGATTCATGGGCTCCCAGTCAACGTACTGCCCAACGGGCTCCGATCCCTTGGTAGTTCCATTATAAGAGGATCATTATAGGCTAACTCATTGGTGTTCTCCATAGGGTCATTCTGTCAATGAATTTCCAGGAGACCTTGGCAATGATGTCCATGGATGTCAAGTTAGTATCATCGAATTTTCGTTTTTTTTAGTTGTTTATGGTACATGTGAGGTAGGGTTTGAATGGGGATCTGGTTTGAAGTATTTTATAAGATGAGTGTTTTGTGGGTTTTGTGATTGAGCTACTGTGAATTGGAGTGGGATGTTTACAACGTGGGGGTGACTATGAAGTGTGCTTAGATACCAGGTCCACTCTAGTCATTTAAAAACTACTCGTCTCAGAGTTTGTGAAAGATGACGTAGCAAGATGCAACACCTGTGTAGGCCACTGTGAACATAAATCAAGAGTAGATTGATAGTGAGAGAAATTTCCAAAGATGATAACACCCTTAGGTTGACTTGGAGGAGCAAGTGAGCTTGTTGTAAAAATCGATTTCCTGTAGCTTTGATGTCATTCTAAGGGCCTGAACATTCTATCCATTGTCACACAAAATTAGGGTGTGAAGCTTTGAGCCATGGTCCGAAGAGTAGGTTATGCCCGGGATTGGTGAATCCATCTTCCAACTGTTTTACACACAATTTAGATAAGTGCCCCAGCCGGCCACAAAGGTAACAGTGGTTCCCAGGCGTTCATAAGTGAACGAAATCAACTGTTCATCACCAATAGTGGTCCTACGTTTATGAAACTATTTAAGTGGAAGGTTAACATCAAGACTTGCTCGAATTCACATAAACAAACACCACAGGCACCCAAATTCAACCAGATCTACCTCCTTGAATTTACCTAACTGGTTCCTAATAACCAAAGCAATGTCCTTTATCATCTTACCAAGGAGAATGTAGTGAATATGAATATGGAAGTTGTTACACCAATTGAGGTCTACCTTCCATTGATTCTCCTCGTCATCAATTGGTTGTAAGATCAGCAATTTTTTCTCGAAATCCCAAGGTCCATTATCCATAAATCGATGTCTATCCAATCGGTGAGAAAAAGTGAATATGAACCTATTATTTTCAATAAGTTTCATGCCCATCCCCTGGATCAGATTAAAAGCTTACATGAGTGTAGGTCGCAAGGAATCAAAACTAAAACCCCGATGTGTAAGTATTCGACCCACCAGATAAAAACCCTTAAAATCAGTCCACTGCTAGATCCCAAAAGGGGTCACTATGCCATTATTCTCATCCTTTGAAAGCGATAGTGATCGACCATGATTTTCTACTATCAACCACCATTTGATCCAGGTGCACCAAAGAGTATGGTTGTATTGAGTAGAGTGGATTAGGCAATGACACGATGATCCATGAGAGTCGTAGTACACTGCAAAAAGATCAGCAAAATTAGGAATAACAAAACGTGAAAAAAGGAGAATTGATAAGGGGTAGGAACAAGAAACTAGCACAAAAAGGAACAAGATAAAGATCCGAGAAAGGGGAAAGAAGTCACCATATCAACCACCGGACTTTGTCTTAGATCAGCATATGACTGCGAGCGAATACAATTACAAGAGGAGCACCGACACAACAACAAATTTCTGAGGATAAAGAACCCTAAAAAACTCTCATTGGAATAGAGAAAATGCCCTCATGGAAAGCTTGACTAATATCCTATACATCCAATAGTTTTCACTCTCAACTTATAGAGTACTCAAATAAATGGCATGAAATTTTCTTAGTGTTATAATCACCCACTTAGTCTCTCATTGATTATTGGTCAGATCTTTTCATTAGTCCCTCATTTTAATTTTTAGTTTCACTTTAATCCCTTATCTCCAGTATGTACTATAATAGTTCTCATCTTCATTTTCCATTTTGCTTTAGTCCCTCATTTCTGGAATGCACCGCAATGGCTGCCCTCATCCTTTAAATAAATCTCGCTATGCAGTTAAGTTTTAATGGAATCGAATTAAAATAGATGGAATATTCCACAAAAAATGGATAAAATTGAAAAACCTCATGTACTTAAGCAATTAGTCAAATATTAAAAAATATCATGTACTTCAATAATCTTAATTTTGTAACTGAACAAAACACACATATTAGTAAAACCACAACAAGTCACTCGGGAAAAAAAACAATTGAATAAATATATTTTACACCTACATATTAAAAGGCAATATATATATATATATATATATATATAAAAGACTTTGCATGAATCTCAATCAACATATTTTGTCTTTATTTTATTTATTTAGTTTTTCTTTTTCACATTAATTATCAATCTTGATTATAATATTTTTATGGTTTTGTTATTTTCCATCATCTTTAATATTTCTCAACATTTATGAGAAACTCAATGTTTAATAACTTATATTGAAAGCCAAATTCAAAATGCATTGCAAAATTTAAAGAATACATTGAACTTGCATCGTTTAAATTTATATATTTTTCTGAGTAATTAGTAGTTGTTTTATTAATATTGTTTATTTTTTTGTTTAGTTATAAAAATAACATTATTGAAGTACATAATATTTTTTTATGTACTGGCATATCATTAAAGTACATGAGTTTTTGCAATTTTATCTCCCATTAATGGAATATTCCATCCAATTTATATATATAGATTTCAATATCACTCAACTGTCGTAGACGGTAGACCATAATGAGGTCTTTTAAAAGATGAGGGTATATTACAACGCATTTGAAAAATGATGAATTAAAGTGGACGGAAAGTATAAACGAGCAAATGATGAAAAGATCTGATCTTCATCTTATTTTTATTTTTATTTTTATTTTTATTTTATTTGTCTATCAGAAAAATCGGAAAAAGGCATTGGGTCCTCATAGAATGGACATACAATAATACACTCCAATGAAAAGAACATAAAGTTAGTTCATCACAGGACAGAATACTTTGAAAACTTTGAATTCAAAGTCGACTTTCCTTTTATTCTATATAGTTGGCAAAATTACACTTTTGGTCTCATAGGACTTGGGGATCAAAATTTTTGGTCCCACGCTTCCTGAAATGACTAATTGATTCTCAAAATTGGGAATTTTTGACACATTTGGTCTCGCGCTTCCTACAATGACCAATTTAGTCCCAAAATTGAGAATTTTCGACACATTTGGTCCTATTAACGGCGAGACTTTTGCCTTCAGAATTTTTTATGAAAATAATCTAATGAGACCAAATATGTCGAAAATTCTCAATATTGGGACTAAATTGGTCATTGTAGGAAGCGCAAGACCAAATGTGTCGAAAATTCCCAATTTTGAGACTAAATTGGTCATTTCAGGAAGTGCTGGACCAGAAGTATTGACCCCTCAATCCTATGAGATCAAAAGTGTAATTTTGCCTATTTAGTTTAAAGTTGTTTTAATGGGTTCAACAAATCTGTATGGAGGCTTATAATATTCTTTTTAACATTTACAATTTAAATTTTTATATACTTCTAGTAAATATATACCTTTATTGGAGCATGGGAACTTTGAATTCAAAGTCGATTTTTCTTTTGCTATTTGGTTTAAAAGTGTTTAAGTGGGTTCAAGAAATCCAAATTGGGACATCTAATATTCTTTTAACACTTAAAGTTTAAAATTTTAATTATATATATTTAATTTTCTTTATACGTTTAATAAATATACACGTTTCTTGGAGCATGAGAATTTTGAGTTTTAAGTCGACTTTTCTTTTATTCTATTTAGTCTAAAGTTGTTTCTATGGGTTCAATAAATCTATATCAAGGCATGTAATATTCTTTTAACACTTAAAATCAAAATTTTAGTTACATATATTTAATTTTTATATATTTTTAATAAATATATACGTTTCTTGGAGCATGAGAACTTTCAATTCAAAGTTGACTTTTTTTTTTATTCTATTTAGTTTAAAGTTGTTTCGATGGGTTTCAATAAATCATATCGAGGGATGTAATATTCATTTAATGCTTCAAATTTAAATTTTCAATTACATATATTTAAAAAAATTTATGTTTCTTGGAGCATCAGAACTTTGAATTCAAAGTCTGACTTTTCTTTTATTCTATTTAGTTTAAAGCTGTTTGGATAGGTTCGATAAATCTATATGAAGGCATGTATAATTCTTTTAACACTTAGGGACTGTTTACTTTTTTGGATGAGAAATCTAATGAATTCGTCTCGTTTGGATAAAAATATTGGATAAGATAAATGCATTCTCATTATCATGCAAAGTAAATAGTGAATTTAATGGCTGATTTTTTTCATCCATTTTTAGGCACTCATTTACTTTGTAGGATAACTTATGGACTTGAATTGTAAATTTTCAATGTTACCCTTCGAATTGGGAATACGAAAAATACATCCATCCGGAATAGGAGGCTGCGCTTTCGAATTTAAAAAATACTGCGTGTCGGCTATTTGTTTTTATTTATTTTAATTATGTAATGTTATATTTGAATTGATAAATTTAAATTTAAAATTATTTAATTATTTTATTTAAAAATAATTTATTGTTTACTACTATTCAACAAAAATATAATTTAAATCTATACATAATAAAACTTATACATAAAAGCTATCCAATTAAACATCATTTATCAACATATTTGAATAGTCTCTTTGATTTTTATTATGCCATTACAAAAGTATTTTTTATTTTTAGTTAATATAGACAAGTGTAAGATTATTTATCTTTACTTGAAACATTTAAAATTTACTTTGATACTAAATATACTTTCATATTTTTATATTTATAGATTATTTTAATTTTAAATTCCGAACTATTTATTAGTTATTCATTTTAATTTAAAGTTTGAAATATTTATAATTTTTATTTACCTATTTTTTAAATAGAAAATCATACTTACTTTTTTTTCTCAAAAACCATACAATAAAGTAAAAGGACATTGGAGCCTTACGGGATTGAGTAATCTTGACCCCCCCCCCCCCCAAGTCTGGATGGTGTAGTTGGGCTAATCTCGGGCTTCGTCGGGCTTGCGGGATTTCTTGCGGGCCCAAATCATGCAAAGTAAACGATGGTTAAACATGGATAAACCCAGATTTCTCATCCAATCCTGGCCCATCATGCAAAATAAACAGCCCCTTAATATTTTCATATTGATGCCCCCTCAATATTTTCAACCGGCCCAAAAACCTATTCACTAGCCGAGCTGGTGACTGCCAGCTGGCCCACTAGCAAGAAGGTAAAAGCTCACAAATTTATTTATTTTTTTTATCTTCATTAAGCCGGCAGGCTCAAGAAACAAGCCCATCCTCGCCAGACACATCATTATACAGCTAGGAGGATACTTCACATAACTCTTCAACACATTGGGGACATCATCCTAAAATATCTTCAGCTGGCTCCTAGTCGATCGATGGAAACTGAGCTGGTAATGTACAATTACCATACTTTCGAATTTGTAGGCAAACCTGGCAAGGCCTAGTCAACCAGGCGTATCTCAGTCAAATCGTGTCCAAATTGCACACGAATTTTTCGAGAAGATAGTTGGTTCAAAGGGCTTGCAAATGACTTAGGATTCTCTACAACAAACCCCTGAATTCTACTCAGCACAAGCCTACACATAGAGGTCTTGTGTAGTCATTTGGTAACATCTCTTCGTTTTGCAATTCTCACACTTTTACTCTCAACTCTAAAGCTATTTTCAGCTCATTTTTTACACCTTACATGAATTATCATATCACACACTAGTATATCATCATTTTCTCACTCATTTTCAAGTTTCTATTTACTTTAAGAGCATTACTGACTAAAGCATCAAAGTATTAACCCCTCTTTGCAGGTTAATCCCCCTCAATTTTAAGATTTTTCTTGAAATCCTTCAATCCTTGTAAGTATCATTGGACCAGTTATGAATAAAATATATTTAATTTTTTTATATACTTTTAATAAATATATACGTTTCTTGGAGCATGAGAACTTTCAATTCAAAGTCGACTTTTCTTTTATTCTATTTACTTTAAGGTTGTTTCAATAGGTTTCAATAAATCCATATCAAGGCATATAATATTCTTTTAATACTTCAAATTTAAATTTTCAATTATATATATTTAAAAAAAATTTATACGTTTTTGGGAGCATGAGAAATTTGAATCAAGGTGGACTTCTTTTAGTATTCTATTTAGTTTAAAGTTATTTCAATGTGTTCAATAAATTCATATCGAGGCCTGAAATATTTTGTTAACACTTAAAATTTAAATAAAGAAATGACTTTCACAGAAAAGTTGCAGCAACTCCCCCAAACTTAGACACAACATTGCCCTCAATGTAAAAGTAGAAGTTGGGGAAGGACTCACCGGATCATTAAGGAGGGGGAAAGTAGCCTTGGATTATGAACCAATCGTGCATGCGTTGGAGGACTTGAGCCATGTTGTCGATGGTGTCTTGGAGTTGTGTTTGCCAATCGTGGAGCTGGGTCTGTTCGTCGAGGAGCTGTTGCTGCTGATCAAGGATCCGATGTAGGGTGTCGGCGATAGAGGCATTGGGCTAAGGTCCACGAGACGACCCGGCTACATGAGAAGAGATAGGTGATGGTGAAACTGGACGGGCGTTGTGCTCGGCATCCTCGGGCGGTGCTTGCAGCCAACAATTTTCTCGAATTTCTATGGTGAGACGGGCAGGGTCAGGCAACGGGAGGGGTGGCTGGGGGTCGGGAAGTATCATATGGCAGCGGTCTCCTATTCTCGTGATCATTTTCATGGGTTGGCAAATGGCGAGGTCGACCCGATTTCTACCTTTGGCTTCTTCAAGCCCCTGCAATGAAAAATCGAAATTCAAAGCAATGGGGGTAATAAATCCCCCAATTACTATGGCACCAGAATCAAAATTAGTAATTTTAGAGAATTGACGGACCAACAGTGAACCAGTATCGATAGGAAGATCATTAAACATAGCCCACATGTTAAATAATTCAGAGCGACATACGGCACCCTCACCATTACCCCGACCAAATAGCATGTGTGCAAGAACACAATGCAAATAACGAAAACAGGGGTTGATAATGGCGGACGATCTAGAGCGGGTGGCATCGTACGACGTCTGCCTAGTTAGATCATACCAAAACTCTTCGGGTTTAAACACAAGGAGTTCCTGACGTTCTCCCCCAATTGGCAAACCAAAGATATCATTAAAATTAACAAGGAGCAAATAAACTCCATTGTTCATTAGTCTACATGTAATAGGACCAATCATGGCATGTGGACCAGGTGTCAAACAATCAGAGGGTTTGTGCAAAATTTTTGTGAAGGCCGGCGATTTTAGAAAATGATTTCTTAGTGGACTTGGGTCCACAAACCCAATTCTTCATGCCCCATTCTTACAACTCGCACAAAAATTGCTTTATGGGAGGTAACCATTATCATTCTTATCCAATGAGATCCCCACAATTTTTTGTCCCGCCTCTTGACATGATCCCGAGGACTCCAAGCTAATCATATTACTTAGAGTTAGGTCCGACCCATCAAATAAATACATATCTCAACTGTCGCCCCCCACGACTCATGAGATAGGAAAATAGGAGTATATTTTTTTTGTTCCTAATAGTAGCGCAACTTTCTTCAAATTCAAACATGCCACGACCCGTGAGACCACAAATGTGTGAAAGTAGCTTCCTCACTATATTGTTATGGATGGGAAGGCTTGGAATTTTACAAACCATTTGTTTAATTCCATTTTTGGCCTAATGTATACTTGGACCATCCAAGTGAGAGTTTACTATTTTGCCCAAGACCTCATCACATTAATATCTTGCATGTGTTAATATCAAATATTAACGCATTCAAAATCCATCACATGCAATCAAAGCCAAGCACGCCCCTGCTGGACGATCATAAGCCAACACATCTGCGATTCACTGAGCCCCCGGTGGATCAATGGTCTGACTAGGGTGATCCTACGGTATTATAAATTATCAAGCCCATTATCATGTTAATGTGATTTTGTAATCCTCTTTGTTCGACGTGCTCTCCATCACGAGCTCCATCTAATGGACCTCTCCATGGCCTCCATCTCAAAGCTTGCAATTTAATACAAAACTAAATAAAAGCTCATTACTAACTACTTTCATTAAATGTTAAAAAGAAACCCCCAATTAGAAATTGGGGGAGTTCATAAGGAAGAAAATAGAAAATCGTATTATTACAAAGCTAAAAAACGACAGAGAGGTTTAAAAAATAAAGAGGCACGCAGGCCTTCACCTAATAGTAAAATAAATCCATACACACTGGTCATTAGGCTTTGTAATCATCTGATGTTTATCCAATAAACAATTTAAGCATGAATATATCAAATATAATCATGCCCACAAATAAATACATCCAATGTATTACAAACATGATATCCAATATGAAAATTAAAACACAATCATATGCAGAAAATGCACATTTAGTAAAACAATTAAAAATGGTTATTAAAATCATACATCTAATGTACAAATAAAATTTTTTGTTTGGAAACCATTTTCAAATTAATCTAAGGTAATTTTAATTTTTAAAAAATTCAATTTAACTAAAATTAAAATCAACCACAAACTAATAATTTTAAAAATATGCAGAAATAAAAAACATCCAATTTATTGAGAAAAATGATGAAAACGGCACAACCATCTGAACGTTGTCGGCTGGCCGCGCGTGCGCGCAGGCGGGCTTGCCGATAGGGACTTATCCCCCAGGCAGGTAGGGCGCCTCTGATAAAGCTCCACACATTCGAAAGGAGCAGTTGGGATAGGTCGAACGACCTCCCTAGATTCTCGGGCATCCTTCATGGCAAGGAAACTACCCTTCCTTCAAGTTGTCCAGCTGAAGTTTGGCCACCTCTAAGCGATATTTCTCTGGGTGTTGACCTGGCCGCCACGCATGCAACCCCCTTGGGCCCGTGGAAAATTCCTGGGCCTCCGTCATCTTTCTGGCTTAGTGGACCTTCTACAGGGTTGGGGGTTGAGATCTTTTATCCCTTGGACCGTTTGTAGCCTTAAATCCTTTTGGGGCTTCCTTTTACATTCGACTCCTCCCTGGGCCCTTTATTTTTTTTTTTTTGGAGCATCAAGTTTAAGGAAAGAAAAGATAGGGTTTCTATGCTAGTTTATATATATGGAGAAAACAACTAAGAGTAGATACTCGATAAAGAAAGTTTAATTTTAAAAATGTTCGTGTAGGTGACAAGAAAGCCAATTAGTTGGTGATTTTGTAATATATTGTTAATGATCTTATTCAATATAATGTTAAATATCTTTAACATAGTTTATTCTTTGGACATTTTTGTCGTGTTATATTATATGTTATTATTGTATTTCACAAACGAAACCCACAGACCAATTAAACTGATGAAGTTGAATCGTGCATCTGATGGCGACTATGAAACCAACTTGCGAGGGTTCGTTCTATCTAGAACCCTCAAGAATAGGCATTGAGGAGTTTTATAGAGACTTGCACTGGATGATGCATTCATGTAATGAGTGCCGCGTTTTACCGAGACAGACGTGTGACGTTTATGTACTTTGGTGGGTGTTTGACAAGTAGGTTGTCAAGTTTACTGAATTGACTCGCATGAGTTGTCATATAGAAGCCCATGTGGCATGATCAATATGACTAAGACTCCTTAGTTGTGATAGTATGGAAAATAGTCCTCGAACCTGAGGAGGCGCAGCAACCTTGTGTATAAGGGATTGTATCTTGGCCCCGTATGATGTGACTGTGATATTGTGTGGTTGCGAAAAGCTATGCGTCAATGCAGTTAGAACATACATGGAAGTTGGTGCGTAGCAAGAAAGAATCCAGCACCCATCGTGAGATGATGGTGATCATCTATGTCCTCTAGACTGTTTTAACTCTAGAAGTTTGTGGTCAGTTGTTGATCATATAGGAAAGTAGTTTCCTATGAAGATTAATGAGAAACACAGTCAAGGGTGGATACGTAATTATCAAAGTCAAGTATGGGAACTGATTTAGAATTTCGTGCCCTAGACTTTCTTCGAAATTAGCTTGATGGAAGGATCGTATCTGTATGGTATGCACAGTTAAAGGTTCACACCAATTTTACCTATTCTCTAGTGACATGGACTGTTGCTAGACAGCCACCCATGTAAATGCGATACTCTTGGATGTAAATGCGATACTCTTGGATTAATGAGTTAATAAAATAGTGATTAATTGGATATGATTCAGTTAATCTAGAGCAAGTTAGTTGCCGGATTAAATTGTATATGTATTACAAGTTCAAGTCTAGTTGAATGTGGACCTATAAGGTCATACACAAAACACTAACGATATTGTGAGAAAATAATTGGAGAATTAATTTCAAATGGGAACTTATTATTGAATTAATTCCAAAAGAGAGAAGATTAATTTAAAGGAGTTTAAATTCATCATTGAATATTTGAATTATTCACTTGAGGTTCTGTGTGATAGAAATCCCAAAGTGTTAATTAAATATTTGAGTTTTGGAATTAATTAATTGGATTAATTAATATAAGGTCCAAGAACTAGGAACGTCCGTGAATTTAATCAATTACTCTTCTTGCTCAATTTCTCTTTCTTGGGCGAAACAGAGGATATCTCGATCGGGGAGAGAACGGGGAAGGCATTTTCTCTACCCCTTCTTACCCTGAAAAAGTAGTTACGGGGCGTAAAACAAAAAAATACGTTGATGGGCCGGATTCGAAATCATAATCGATTTATTAGATTGGTTTCTCAATAGTGTTCAGGCCGGTGTGTACAAGGCCTGGCAACAAATTCACCGCCGTATGGCTGACCGGCGAGCGAATAGGATTAGATGCCCCAGTAGTCCTAGCCGTAAACGAAATAAAGATTTGATGTGAACTTAAAATTCATTGATTGGATCAATTAATTACTTATTCAAAGTCAAAGTCATTATAATTCATATATGAGTATGAATAAATTATACATATTTTTATATATGTACAAATATAACTTTTGTTAGGTATATATATAAATAATACAAAAGAAATTAAAAAAATAATAATAATCGGGGCGATTTTGGGACGGGTTCAGGTCCAACCCACTAAGACTCGAACTTGCCAGGGACTCGTTTAAGGTATCGAAGCAGGTTCGAGTCCTGTTCCGACCCGAACCAATTTCCATCTGTAGTTAACGTGGGATATGATCCCGTTTAATGTTTTATTTATCATTTTCGTAGCTTATTTAACATCCTAGACTTGTACAGATTCCTTCAAAATTCCGCAGTACAAAATTATGGAAGAATTTTAAGATTTAATATAATAATTTTTGGATAATTAGTATTATATATAAGTATATTAAAAATTATAATTAACAAAAGAATAAGAAATAAATAGCCGGGCCGGTCCACTATAAAACCTGAGACCTGATCGGATTTACAATTTTTTAGACCTCGAACCCGCTTATGAAGGACCCGAACTCATCCTAAACGAGGCAGGGGCCCTAGCTTACCCGAACCATTGCCAAACCTAAGGTCCTCAATCAAACTGTGTTGCTAAACGCAAAACATATACTTTTATGGAGATAATGAATGTGATAGGGGTAGTACCCTATATATGTTGAAAATACATAAATACCCTCAAAGAGAGGATAAAATTGCATATGGGCCTGATGACCCGCGTACAACACAGTCGGGTCGCGGGTAGCGACCCGACCCGGATACGCGACCCGAAACCCAAACAAGAGGACCCGAGATCTAAACCGTTGGTCTCCTGACAGCTGAAGGCTTGAGATGACGCAACGTGGACCAAGTAAGTACACGCACTTGGCTCTATAAATACTCATGTTCCACCGCATTAATGGTAAGACATATTTGATAGCATTCGACCTATCATTCTACCTAGATCGCATTTTTGCCATCTCGAGTTTGAGCTGACTTAAGCATCGGACGGTCTTCGTCGGGGACGATCCCGGCTAGGCTCACGTTTGCTCTCTTCTCAGGTACTCTTACTTTCCAGGTGACAGGTGGAGATGCTAACTTAGACGTCACCAAAGATCGTTACCCGCTATCCGCTACCCGGATCAGTCAAGCACAGACGTCATCAAGGATCGCTACCCGCCACGGATCAGTTGGCGCCGTCTGTGGGAACACTTTGAGAAGAGCACTTCAGATTCTAGATGGAAGGACCATCAGGAGGCGAACAAACACCAGACGACTTTAACGAACCCATTTCGCGACCTAGAGAGCAAATTCTTTAGATCACCATAAACGAATTGCAAATAATGATCGATGAAGCTGCTAGGAACGCAACTAGAAACGCCATCGTCGAATATGAGAGGCGAACCGCGACCCCGTGTGCGTATAATTCAATGAAACGTCAGTTATTCAAAGGAAAAGATGTGGAAGGTGACCCGAATGAACTGACTAGCAAAGGGATGCCTGAGAAAGGCACAAAAATAAAACTTTCGGACGAAGCATCAAGTAGAAAAGGAAAAACCAAGAGAGGTCCTAGGATATCGAGGGCTAAGGTGGAGAACGTGGGTCACCAAATTGTGAGATTCGGGTCGCAGATTGATGAACTTAAGAGAAAAAGGAAGACCGTGGCGCAGAACAGAAACTCACTATTGTCAAACAAAATGTTGATCGAGGTCGTGGATCCCAGCTTTCGGATGCCCGATCTACCTAAATACGATGGAACCAAAGACCCACTGGAGCACATCGCAGATTTTGAATTGGTAATGAAGTTGTATGGTCAATCTGATTCTATTAATGCAAAACTTTTTGTGACCACCTTGACAGGAAAGGCCCAAGAATAGTTCACCAAGTTGCCGAGTGGGGCGATTGGTTCATACAAACAGTTGATTCAGAAATTCACGTTCCACTTTGCAAGGGTTGAAGAAAGAACCGTTTGCATCATCACTTGCAAGGGACCCACCTGAGGACGTAGAACAATTGATGAAAATGGCACAAAAATACATAGACGAGGAAAAGATGAACGCGATGATGGTGGATGGGCGAGCAGAGGTCGCGATGTTGGTCGAGATCGCAGAAGAGACAGACGGATTCTTCAAAGAATGGAATCCCATGACCCTGAGCAAGAGCAGAGGAAAGAGAGAAGGGAGAGATCGAGAAGCAGGTCAAGGACTAGGGAACGATTTCTCAAAAGAGAACATAGAGGAAAAAAGTGACGAGGCAGGTGATAACACTTCTATGAAAGAAGTCGTTCATACAATTGCAGGACCTACTGGAGGAGACCCCGCGAGGTCGCGAAAGAGGTACGCCGGAAGCAACTGTTTTGAAAGAGATGGTTTGAAGGTTGAGCAGGAAGAGGAGATCACCTCTAGCAGAAATGACTTGTCATTAGAGATGGAGTCGTAGAACAACCCAATGGTGATCAAGATGGACATAAAAAAAATTTTGGTGCACAAGGTGTTAGTTGACAAGGGTTATGAGCCAAGGAGGAAAACATCGATGGCAGTAGTGTCCACCTATCACCTGAAGAGGAAGCTCCCAACAAGACATGGAATAGGCGAGGTGAGATACGACCAGAGGGAGACTAAGAAGTGTTACAACCTATCCTGAAAAAGGGTGGAGGTGATGACATAAAGACCAAAAGAAAGATAGTGACCGTGCACCCGGTTAAGAAGATGGACACCGTAAAGAAGTCTAAGCCCGAGTGGATAGAACCAACAGAAGAGCATAAGACGATTCAACTGGTGCAAGGAGAAGCAAGTAAGACGACCAGAATTAGGTCGCGTATGACCTCAAGTTTGGAGACAATGGTGATCGAGCTTCTCAAGGAGAACACAAATTCGACCAATCAAACAGAAGATGACATTTGGGGTCAAGCGGAACAAGATCATCGAGGTGGATGTGAACAAATTGCTAGAAGCCAGGGATGTGACAAGTGCAATACACCCAGTGATTATCAAACGTGGTGATTGTGACAAAGGTATCAGGAAAGTGGCGAATGTGCATGGACTTCACGGACTTAAACAAAGCGTGCCCTACCCACGACCTCGAAGCGACTTGTTGGTAGACTACCGTAGCGGGCGCGTTGTTCAGCAGGATGGATGCATACCAAGGATACCACCAGATTTTCATGGCGGAATAAGATAGAGATAAGACATCTTTCGTAATCGAAAATGGTATTTACTATTATAATGAAATTTGACATGAAAAATGCAGGCATTATCTACAAAACAACGTATAGAGTGCAAGATCTGGAAGGAAAAACCTCCCGCGACCGCGGAACATCCATAACTTGGAATAAATTTTACGCGTAGGAGTAGCATGCGATCAGGAAGCTAGATGGTCTGTGAAAGACCACTTTGGTGCTAAGTTTTGAGACGCTCGATTAGAAGGCAGATGGTCTGAAAAAGACAACTTTTTGTGTTAAGTCTCAAGACGCTTGTGGGTGACAAGCGACCAGAAGATCAGTGAAAGATCTAGAATAGCAGGATCTGAAAAAGATCCTTTTTGTGAGTAGCTCAAACTTTGAAAGTTTTCCAGGTGTAAGGATCTGTGAAAGATCATTTAAATACAATCGGGCTACTTAATTTCATGTGCTCAGTCGTTTACTCTTGTAGATTACGTGACATCATCAAAACTATCTGAAAAAGATCGTCTCAAGTGGTCTGTGAAAGATCACCTCAAAACGATCTGAAAAAGATCACCTCAAATGATAATCTCAAAACGATCTGAAAAAGATCGTCTCAAGTAATCTGTGAAAGATCACCTCAAAACGACCTGAAAAAGATCGTCTCAAGTGATCTGTGAAAGATCATCTCAAAACGATCTGAAAAAGATCATCTCAAGTGATCTGTGAAAGATCACCTCAAAATGATCTGAAAAGATCACCTCAAAAGATAATCTCAAACCGATCTGAAAAATATCATCTCAAGTGATCTGTGAAAGATCACCTCAAAAAGATAATTTCAAAATGATCTGAAAAAGATCGTCTCAAATGATCTGTGAAAGATCACCACAAAACGATCTAAAAAAGATCGTCTCAAGTGATCTGTGAAAGATCACCTCAAAATGATCTGAAAAAGATCACCTCAAAAGATAATCTCAAAACGATCTGAAAAAGATCGTCTCAAGTGATTTTTAAGTGATTTGTGAAAGATCACCTTAAAACGATTTGAAAAGTTTATGTTCAAGGTCGCGTACCTCCCGCGAGGTCGCGTTATTATTTGAAAAGTTTGTTTAAGGTCGCGTACCTCCCCCGAGGTCGCGTTATTATCTGAAATATTTACGTTCAACGTGTACCTCCCGCGAGGTCGCGTTATTGTCTGAGATTTATCTTCAAGGTCGCGTTATTATCTGAAAAAGTTTCTCTTCAAGATCGCGTACCCCCCGCGAGGTCGCGTTATTATCTGAAAAAGTTTATGTTCAAGGTCGCGTACCTCCCACAAGGTCGCGTTATTATTCGAAAATGTTTATGTTCAGGGTTGCGTACCTCCCGCGAGGTCGCGTTATCATTTGAAAAGAGATTTATCTTCAAAAAGGTCGCGTACCTCCCATGAGGTCGCGTTATTATCTCAGAAAGATTTCTTCAAGTTAAACTCCGCCATGAGAGGTCAAGGTAGAAGGTTTTAGCAAAATGGGCAAATGACTTCTCAAGTTATCAGAAATGGGAAGATCATCATAATAGCACGAAGACGCGATTGATCACTTGATGCCTGTTCAACTTCTTCCAATGCAATAACTTGCACTAGAAGAAGTGGGGGACTAATGATAGGGGTAGCACCCTATATATGTTGAAAATACATAAATACCCTCAAAGAGAGGTTAAAATTGCATATGGGTCTGATGACCCGCGTACAACACAGTCGGGTCGCGGGTAGCGACCCGACCCGGATACGCAACCCGAAACCCGAACAAGAGGACTCGAGATCTAGACCGTTGGTCTCCTGACAGCTGAAGGCTTGAGATGACACCACGTGGACCAAGTAAGTACACGCACTTGGCTCTATAAATACTCATGTTCCACCGCATTAATGGTAAGACATATTTGATAGCATTCGACCTATCATTCTACCTAGATCGCATTTTTGCCATCTCGAGTTTGAGCTGACTTAAGCATCGGACGGTCTTCGTCGAGGACGATCCCGGCTAGGCTCACGTTTGCTCTCTTCTCAGGTACTCTTACTTTCCAGGTGGTAGGTGGAGATGCTAACTTAGACGTCACCAAAGATCGTTACCCGCTATCCGCTACCCGGATCAGTCAAGCACAGACGTCGTCAAGGATCGCTACCCGCCACCCGGATCAGAATGCAATGTTGAAAACTACAGAATTACCAGAGGAAAGCAATTTTAATGACAAATTACGTTCTTAACAAACTACCACACAAAGACTTAAATGAAACTCTTTTATGAGCTAAGGAAAGATCGGTAACATTCTTACAAGTGCATTTCACGAAATATTATAAATAAAATATGTATACGAACAAAATTTATAGTTAAACAGGAGAAAGGGTCAAGCCCACGTGGCCAAGAGAGACATGCAGCCAGCACCAATGAGAAGGGATACATTTGCACCTAACTGTAGCTTTCCATTGCTCTGCAGTTTGGGACTCATGAAGTCGGCAGAAAGAAGATCAACCAACGCCATGTAAATCAGTATTCCTGCCGACGCTGCGTTGAAAACCCCCTCCACAATCAGAGCAGTCGGGCTGGTCTCGCTGTAGATGTTGCTTATTCCAATACCGACCGCGATGCCGGTTGGCGTTGTGATGGAGAAGAAAAGTGCCATTATGGCTACTGCCCGTGTATTGAACTTTGCCTACACGAAAAAGGTCATTAGTAAGTTACTAAGTAGTCATAAATAGAATTTCCTCAGGAAATATGGGAGAAAGAAATATTCAGCATGTAATTGGAAAATTTATAATTTTGATTTTGTTAATTATAGAACATGGTAATTTTAGTTCTGTTGGAATTTAATTTGTAAATTAAACCCAACAATTTAAAGAACATGGCAAATTAATGGCAAAATCTGCTGAAAATTGCAATATAGCCGGAACTTGGTATGTGCGTCTCACGTGAACCCAAACTCCGATCAAATTTGCAATTCCAATGGATTTTGTACTTAATGTACTATTTTTTAAATTATAGGGCTTAAAGTGCTGATTTAATTTCATGATGACAAAAATTGACACCTTTATAGTTATGGAACCAAAAGTCATCAATTTTGGCCTAGTTATGAAAAAATTGTAAGGACAATTGCAGGAGATGACAATTTTGGTCTTGTTGAACTTCAAATTTGGCAAATAACCCTTGTAATCTAAAAAAAGGAAAACGAAATACCACATTAAGGATAAAATCCGTTGAAAATTATAAATATGAGTGGAATTTGACATGTGCCCCCACGTAAGCCCCAAATTCGAGCCAAACTGCAATTTTCGGCTGATTTTTTCTTTAATGTGTCGATTTTTAAAAATTATCGGACTTAATTATCAAATTGTCATGGTCTCCTAGTTACAAAACCAAAAATCAAAATTTTACTGCATGTGATAGGTGCGAAGATATTATGAGTAATTTAAGAAAAGAACCAACTTAAAAGTACAAAAATATAGATAGTATAAGACCTCTCAAGCTTGGATAAAAGCATTGTTCTAGAGGAAACAGGTTATTTTGATATTATTTATATGTATCATACTTATGTTTAAATTATGCAAATTGAAGTAATTAATTAGTATCTATCACTTATTCAATTTATAATTATGCAGAACATAGAGCTAAGTACAAGTTAATATGAATTAGTATTCCTATAGAGTATCAAGATATTTATTTTAAATAATACTTAATTTTGATATAATTGTTGGGGGGTTTAAATAAATATTATAAGTATAAAATGTAAATTTTTACTAACAGCGTGCATAATAAATAAAAATTGACGCACATGAAAAACGTGAAAATAAAATTAAATTGTTACCTCCTTAATTATCCATTAAAGGGTAAATTATAGTCACTTCCCCTGAAATTTAGTATAATTACAAATATCCCCTCGTTGTTTGAAAAATTACAAATACCTCTGAGGTTTGTAATTTTTAACCAAAAACCTGAAATTGACCATTTTGCCCTTAAATTTTTAGTTACAATTGTAGAAAAATCAACCGAGTCAAATTGCATTATTATTCTCTGTGTAAAAAATTTTAAGAAACCTCTCCCTGCGCATCGTAGTCCAAAAAACTTCAAAAAAATTTAAAAATAATTCAGTTTGTATAAGGGCACTTTGGTTTGTTCACCCATAAAAATAGATGAAAATGAGTTATTTATAGACAATTACAAACCTCAAGGAGGTATTTATAATTTTTTAAACAACAAAAAAATATTTGTAATTATATCAAATTTTAGAAAAGATAACCGTAATTTACCCTCCATTAAATTTCGAAATTATATAAAGTGGCAGTATATATGACCTGAGTGATGCATCCTCCAAGACCTATCCCTTCAAAGAACTGATGAAACGTCAAAGCAGCAATCAGAGGCCTTATAGTTTTAGGGCTCTCCGAAGCACCCAATGCAATGCCAATTATCACAGAGTGGACTATGATTCCCAACTCCAACACCTTCCACCATCCATAATAAAAATATATCCATTATCATGATAAAATAATAAATATCAAAAAAATAATTTTTAAATTGGATTTAAGAAATATTTCAAGTGAAATAATTTTGATTATGTTACCTAAGTTGTTATTGTAAACAATTAGTGGAACATTTGTAGTGATAATACAACTAGTTTCTAATTAGGTCGCCATTGTATATATCTCAGTAATTTTGTTTATGGTTAATTGTAACTTTCGTTCTGTAGCTATAGGCTCGTGTCATTTTAGTCCTTTAAATATTTAGGGTAGTAATATGGTCATTTATCTTATTTTTTCAATTTTTGTGAATATGGTCCTCTAATTGTCAGATTTTTACAATATCGCTGGAAAAGTGACACATGCCTCTCATGTGATGGATTAAAATTGGGACTTTCTTTGTTGTTGGTTAATAGTTTTCAACGTGATAGTTGGAGTAATTTTTTTAAAAAATATATATACTTATCGACATGTCTAAAATAACCACGTCGGTAAGTCTCTCCATTTTCAACTAAGCATTATGACGTGGTTATTTTAGCCACGCCGCTAAGTATTTTTATTTTTACATAAATTTACTTCAGTTACCACGTAAAATATCAACTAATTGCCAAAAAATGATCAATTTTAATCCATCACGTGAAAGACATGTGCCACTTTTTCAGCAATTTTGTAAAAATCCGGCACTCAAAGGACCAAATTCGCGAATATAGAAAAAATAGAGGACCATTTTGCTATCCTAAATAGTTAAATGACTAAAATGCTAAAAACCTATAGCTACGTGATGAAAATTGCCCTTTTTTTATTACACTTTGATGCAATACCATTCATCATTAATTTATGCTACGACAACTTTTACAAAAAAAAATTATTTTATAATTATTAAAAATACAAAGTTCATTATTTTGATAAGATAAAAAAAATATTACTCGATGTATAAATAATTAATGAAAAATATAAAAGTATCACTTAATTTTTTGCCGTTACCTTTTTTTAACAGTGATTATCATATATTATTTAGGAAATAGTAATTTAAAAAAGAAAATGGGGACCAGTTTTTCACTCGTATGACCAGTCAAAATTTGATGTTTCAGTAACTATTTCCATTTCCATACCTGCGAAATGACACGGTGACGAAGGAGCTCAGTTTCCCCGGAATCCAATTCCAGCGACAGCGACCCATGTGCATGGCCATGCGTAGCATGAGTATGAAAAGGAACCACCGCCTCTTCTTCGTCGGCGCCGCCCATCGCCGCCGTCTTGCCCCCTGCCCGCCTCTGGTAGTACGACGTTGCGTAAGTATCAACCATGAGCGTTCCCATCGCAGAAAGCATGGCGATGAATCCTGCGAATGGGAAATCCCCCCACGGGTGCTCGCTGAGGCACGGTGACATCAGGCTCTCAAAAGCATCCGGTAGAACATGAATGAACCCCGTCGACAGAATCACTCCGGCAGCGAACGCCTTCACAATGAAGAAAAAGCCCCTCTCAGGGCTCAACGCCGGAACCCTCTTTCCGGCCACTGGAAGGCATACACCGATCGCGCTCGCCACCAGGATGGATGCGATCGCCGCCAGCTTGTACTTGAGCGCGAGGGTTTTGTTCCGATCATCGTCTTCGGGTTCGCAGGTACAGTCGCCGAGAACGGAAGCTGGAAGAATAATCAGAATGACCAACAAAAGATTCTTCATGGGAATACTTTCTGAAGATGCAAATGATTTGGGCTAGCTTCCAAGAGCGATTTCAATGGGTTTTTTTTTTTTTTTTCCAAAAAGATTGGTTAATTTTCTAATCTATGTCAAGATTTGATGAAGTAGACTGAATTTGAGACATAATAAGTAAGATAAGGTTTGAGTCATGTGTATCAGGTTATGATAGTGTTTGAAAAAGGGAAAGATGACGACATTTTGCAGAGTTCAAGCAATTCTGTAGTTCTTGCAAGTCAACTCTAATGTGAAGATATCATGTGCCGTGTCTTCCATTTATAGGGCGGGAAATTCCAGTGCGGACATGATTCGATCAAACTTAAATTAATAATTTGATAAGTGTCATACATTTATCATATGATTGGTATGCAGTACAGGAAAAATGACCAATTACATAACAAGTGTATCACATTTATTCTATAATTAGTTTGATTCGATCAAACTTGATTTGGGCAAGAATTTTTCATAGGACTAATTGTATTTTACCCCTATAGAAATACTAATTGGTTTAAAGTCTTTAAATAGAATATAAAATGTGATCTCCTGATGGTTCTTTAAAAGAAAATCACTGAAGAAAAAAAAAAAAAAAAAAAGAAGTTCACTGACTCTCATATATAAGGGTTTTTTTTTTTTTTTAAGGTTAATGAGGCCGCATTAGCTCCTTCTTTTTTTATCTATTAGTGTTTTTTATAGGTGATGTAGAATAAGATGTGGATGCCCTGATGGGAGCATTTGGATCGATAGAGGCCTAAGGCATAGTGCTTGAAGTATGTAGTTTGAAGGTGAAACTGCAAATGGTTATAACTTTTTATTTGGGAGTAGTTACATGGTTATCTACCTATGCATGGGATTATTTTTTCAAGTAGAATCTAACCCGTCATACTATTGTTGTGGAGGGCCATGTTCGTCGTGAAATTTCGACGTTCTGACCATTATCCGAGCTTTTCTTTAAATTTTTATTTTCAATATTTCAGTTAATTTTTCATATTTTCCCAAATTAATGTTAATTGTTAAGTTATTTTTTGGCTTAAATTTTAAATGAAATTATGAAACTATTTCCCAAAGTTACAGAACTAACCACCCTATTAGAAAACTGAATTAGCAAGTTTTACATGAATTTTCAAGAAGATGGTATTGCACGTGTTTATGGATTGAATGAGATTCAAGCTGGGAAAATGGTTGAATTTTCTGAGCTAGATGTTAGGCTAACTTAACCAACCATGGTCTCCACCGGATGTGGTGTCCACTAATATCTATCCTCTTGTTCTGAGCCTTGCTCCTCTCGAACCGAATAGAGCCTTTCATCTGAGGCACGCTAGCTTAAGTCTGTTTCTGCATTTCTTTTATAATAGCAGCAGGACAAGCATAGCAAGAATTTCCTCCCAACTCTCAATGACAATCGGAGTTTAGGTTTTTGGAGGTCCTAGGGAAACTTTACTAAAAAAAGGTGGTCTTGATGTATAATACAAACTTTGGGAAAGTGATCAGGTAGCTCAATTGGTTAGAACAAAGGACTGAAAATCCTTGTATCAGTGGTTCGAATCCACTTCTAAGCGCGCGAAGGGTCTGCAAGAGGTAGTTGGGAGCACGCCGGATTTTTAAATTCAAGTGAAGAGTAAATCAAAAAATGTGAGCTCTCCTGCACTATACGGCTTTTTGACGTCCCGCTATCTTGTCTTGCTGGAGGCAGATTTTCTATATGCTCTGGGGTGATGAGATGAGGTGTAGCGCATTTTTTAAATTTTTACAATTTCTGTCATTTTTTTCCGACGGAGCTCACCCTTCTCGCTGGTGGAGGTGAACTCTGGTGAAAAAATGGACTGAAATTGTGAAAGTTAAAAAATGTGTGATCAAAATGCTATCCTTTAAAAAATTAGGACGAAAACTTCAAATAACTTAAATTACATACTAGAAGATATAAAACATTTAACCATGACTAATTATCATGGTTAAAACTAAATAACCGTAGTAAAAAGTCAATAACCACGGCCACGCAATGATTTTTTGTTGTGATTTTTACGAGCGTGGCTAATGTATTTGTCATGGTAAAAACATTTATCATATCTTATTGCCATGGCAAAAATCATTTTTATGAAGGGCCTTAGCAAAAATCATTTCATGGTGGATATGTAAGTATTCATATCGATTTTTATTTAGTGTGATTAACAATAGTTATTTATCACAATTTTAATTTATAGCCAATACAATCATAGGTAATATTAATTTTTTTTCTAACGACGGGTGCATTTAATATTGTTACACACGCCCTGTGCAAAGATTTCCACTCATCCTAGGATGTTTAATGGGACACTTGGAGTAAGTGTGCAGACAAGATGGCCTTAATTTCCGCTAAAGTGACAAGAACGCTGTCCGACTGTGCATTATTTAGGAGAAACGTGTACAATTTCCTGTCATCTGATTTTGATGAATGTATGATCACAGCAAAATATCTCCCGACTTGTCATTCAAGGCTTCACATCCAAAGTCTTCTGCCAAGACTAACAAAATTAGGGTAACATGATGGTAACCGTTAGGTTCAGGATCCACAATTGCATAATTTGATTATAAAATAATTCATTATAATTAAATTAATTTTTTAAAAATAGGTTATTATACCATTTAACTTATTATTTTATAATTAATTGTATAAATATAAATTGTAGTTAAATTCAAAAAGTAATTTCAATTTTAAGGTTAATGAAAAAATTAAAGAATTATTTATTGAACATAATAAGTAATTAGATAAAAAAAAAATAGTTGCAATGGAAAAAACTATAAATTTAGCTTTGATCAAAATAATGTTCTCACGAAATATAATTTCAAAAGTAATTATGTAAGAAAAAACAAATGATAAAAGAAATTATGATTGTACTTAAAACGCGGATTTAACACAATTGCGAACACTTATGGTAGCAATATATGCATGATGCATGACTTTAAATTAGGAAACTCGCAAGTTCACACCTATAATTTTTTAATATATATATATATATATAAATTGACAAATACATTAATTCGAACAATAAACTCATAATACACTAAAATGGAGCAATTCAGTAGAACAAAGTAAACATGGCCTATAAAATTCCACCTTTGTCACCATCCCCCTACCCCTCTCAACCCCCCCCCCCCCCCCAATGTATATTTTATATATTACATATCATACTTTCTTATTAAAATGTACATGAATATATGTTACATAAATATACAATGTTAAATCTATACCATTGATTTAAATAAGTAAAACCTAGGCCGATGATTTATTAGTTAAATTTGAACCGTAGATTCAAATCAAATTCAGTGATTCTTTAATAAGGTTATAAATATAATTTTTTAATTAAAAAATTCCTCTGCTTTTTAAAAAAAACATGAAGATAAATTGTTGTTTTTTTCATAATTTGATAATTTATAAACAGAAAGTAAATTGCATTTAACTCAATATTAATTACAAATAGCAGTAAAAATTTTACTTTTATATTATAATATCCTGATATAGTCGATGATATCTTTGTATCGACGATATAATCCAACAATATGAAATATTATTAGTGATACATATATTCTCAAAAAATAATTTTTATATAGTAAATATTATAAGATTGGTAAGGAGTGATTGAAATACATAGTGACCGATATCCAGTACTTTGAACCAGTGGAGAAGGGCTCACCAAAGTACATCCACTCCAATGGAAAAAAAGATAAAAGGAGAGAATAAAGTAAGGAAGTACAATTATCGCTTGTGGAGCATGACAACTTTGAATTCAAAGCACGCTTTTTGGTTTGTTCTTTTTTTTTAGTCTATGGGCATAGCAAAGAATTTTAGTAAAGTTGTTTCAACGTACGGCCTTCATGAATCCACCGTCTTGACATAATAAAGAGCTAACTTGCGAGAGCACTCTAATGCATAAATCAGTAACACCTTGGAACGAAAAACAAACATTTCAAAAATTGTGTAAAAAGTAGTTGGAAATGTGAAGAAATGGATTGAAGAATGATATTAAACAAACACTTCCTCCGTTCTCACAGGATGGATGGGGGTATGGGTATTTTTCTTATTATCAACGCTTACACCTCAGTCTCTTTACATCATTTCTTTTCTGCCACAACTAAGTCTATTAATGGGTCAAAATTACCCGTGCCCAGATCTATTAAATCAGGTCCATACCTAAGCTCAGACTCATTAAATTAAAACAAGAATTTGAGTTGGGTAATATACTCGTTATTACTCGATTTAAATTTTAAGTTTAAAAAGTGTATTTATTAATTGATTGGTGTTTTTTTTTCCTATTGGAAGTATGCTTTGTATTGTTTTTCTCTTTGGTGTAATTTGTATACTTACTTTACTACTGTTTAAATCAATATTTGATACAATTATTCTAATTAATAAAAATAATATGTATTATCTGACTTTTTTTATATAATTCTTGCAAATATTCAAGCTGAAAATTAATGTGAAACATAAGTCGATAATATATGAGAGAAATTACTTAAAAGAAGTTTTGCAATCAGGATTGATACAACCAAGAATTTTTATAAATTTTGCATTATACTAAAATGTATTATGCGGGAATCATATGCAGTGAACCATTTTGTTTATAATTACAAGATTTTTGTACGTACTTTAACTTAAATTTAAGAAATTTATACGAGTGGTAACCGCGTGCGCAGGTCACTACTTATTACCATTTTTATTAAAAATAGGGGTAGAGCCCCTCCATTCTACTAACCAAATAAGCTACCACTTCCTCCATTCTCACATCAAGGGGCCAGGGTTTGCTCGACGCCTACTGTTGTAGCAACGCTCTCCAGCCCATCACCGATGGGATGGGTTGGGTTGGACGCCTACTGCTGTAGCAACGCTCTCCAGCCCATCACCGATGGGATGGGATGGATTGGGTTGAGTTGGGTTTAGTAAGCTCTCCTGAGCACACTTGCGCTTTTGCTCCTTCACTTGTGCCTCATTCAACTTTCCTACTACTACTAGCGTTGCTTTTTTACCACTTTATGTTAATTGTGCAGCTTGATTACAAGTTATACAGTCACAGATCATAACTCTCAAAGTATAAAGCCCCTCTCAACTTGGTCATAGATATAAGCCCCTCAAACTGTTCGTCTCTGTCACAGGGACGGGGGACGGGCAAGAATAGAAGGGGCTACGCTTCCTTTGTCACCGGCTACAGAAGAGGATGGAGGCCGGTATTGGTGTTCATTACTATCATCTCTTTTCTGCCACAACCAAGCTTGGGTTGACAACTGATTTGATGATCATAATTTAGGCCATCAACTTCATTCCAGGGGGAACTTAACAACTTAAGTTGCATCCCCTCTCCCTCAACAAACATCATCAATCAGGAACCACAATGATAACTAAAGCAACTTAAAGTTACAATATACTACACATCCAATACATATTTAACATTCCAAATAACTCCAATGGTAAATGAAGTCGATATCCCATAGACTAGAGTCAATGGATGCTGCATGATTAGAAATTCACTACAGTATGAAACCATCCAAACGCAACCAAATTTGTTATTATGAATTTGAAATCCTCAATGACTAAAACTTTCAATTCAAGAGAAGGCCTACAAATCAATCTGCTTGAGGGTATATTAGTATATACCACGCTGGACGTGGAAACAAAACTCTCCTTCAAGTCCTCCACGGACGACAAACTAACGTTATTCAGAAAATATGACACAAGCACATATACCCCGTAAACTAAGCTTTCCTTTCTCACCACCAAGTCTCCTTGATGGTAACCAAACCATACATTTCCCAGTAACAAACTATTTGATGATAATTAATACCACAAGAACAGCAAAAACTGCAAAGAGATTGCAAACACCAAACCAAAAAACTCAAAAGTCAGTAACATCCAACACACGTTCGAGTAGAATATGTCAACTATTCTACAATACCTTACACAAGCCCAAATATAAAACAGATAGCCGATGGGGTGACTACTAACGGGCCTAATGTACAGTGCAGTCATTTCTCGTCACTGTCATAATATTCTTCATTATCATAATAGTCTTCCTCGGTATCATAATAGTACTCTTCATCATCACTCTCATGGCCATCAGCCAGGAAACCAGACACCTGTTGTCCTCTTAAACTCTCTTGAATTCGATCCCTAATGGCCGTTCCCTGAGAAACGGAAGTTCAAGAAATGAGAATTACATAAAAGGCATACTACCGCATCTTAGTGTAGAAGCAAGACTGCTGGCTTACCATTTTATGACAACCTTCCTCAAATATCTCGAGAAATCCAGCAACCCATCGATCAGCATTTTCAACCCACATATTACGATGAATGCTAGCTGTTTTTGCAACAGTTTGTATCTGAAAGATGGATATCCAAAATTAATGCATGCAAAGAAGCATGATAGATGAACAATAAGCAAAACTCAGTAGATGATTAAAATTATAATATCATACTAAATGAAATCAGTGACTACACCAATTCTAGAGCAAAAAGGATTATAGGTAAGAGACCAACAATATGTAGTCAGTTAATGCATGCTTTACTCCCATATACATTGTGAAGCGGAATGCAAAGACCATATGAATAACATCAGAAGCGGACTGCAACCAGCCAAACAACATCAAATGTTGGGATAAATACACCATTTTACACACAACTATTTTTGGGTCTGATAAACCATGTTAGTATTTAAATCAGGAAAGGTAGCACAGAAGCTTTCTAACATGAACAATAATGAGAAGGCTAGGCAAAACATAACATAATTGGTTTGGCTTACAAAAATCCAAATAAAATTTATGCTTTATGCAGGAGAAAACTAGAGAAACAATAATGTTGCAAAAATAAATGTTATTGGTTCATTTGGAATTTTCTATCTTTCGATATTCCCTATTTATATCTTTTTCTTCTTTACTCAAGGAAAGGGCGTAACTTTAAAAGGAGAAGATATATTCCCTATTTATATCTTTTTCTTCTTTACTCAAGGAAAGGGCATAACTTTAAAAGTAGAAAAATGCAATATCCTAAATATTGTGATCCAGTCAAGTTAATGTAAATAAACTAGGAAAAAATGGATTAGGCAGTATTTCCATCACAAGAAGCTGTACCTTCTCCCCCACCTTTTCTTGATGCTCCTTGACCTTCTCCTGCAGCTTCTTCAGTCTCATATTTACCCTTAGTCGCTTTTCCTGCAATGTGAAAGAAAAATCTTAGATCCAGACTCAAGGACTATAAATATCATAACAGGTTCTCGCAATTATGTCCAGGTCAATGGATGAATTGATGTAGATAGCAATAAATTCACGACAAGCAAACAATAATTTTTGTAGCATCATGCCTTCACATAGCTAAGATTAAGCTCCTTCCTCGAATAACCACGATCCAAGTTGCGCATCACATATTGGTTATAGTCCTTTACTATCCGCATAATGATGTCAGACGTTGAAATTCCATCAGTTCTTTTAGTCTCTTTAAATCTTCCCACAGCTTTGACCTACATCAAGAGTAGCATGATCTATGATAATCAGCTACCAACAAATTGAAAAATAAAGATAACCCACTAACATGCAAGAAAATTTAGAAGAAGATAAGCAAAACAAGAAATTATGAGAAGAACAATCTCATGCTTACAAATTCATAAACATCGTTTCCAGCTCCACTTGCATCAGCATAACTGCAAAGTTATGGGAAGTTAAAAATTAAAATGCAAAGCTTTTAACCACACCTAATTGCTCTGTTAGCAAGAACGCCAAGACAAGGCCAAACACTTCATCTTACAGCCACTCCATCTGGCTTGCATGGTCACTATTTATTTGGTTTGACTTTGGCTGCTTAGACTTGAGCAAGTTCATTGCTTTTTATCATGCCAAAAACAAAAATTATTTGCGTAAGTTATACATCCACTTTGAGAATTAACTCTTGTTACTGAATACCAGTTGGATTAGCAAATCTAAGTTTGCTAGGTTAAATCTATGTTCTCTTTGTGTTTTAGTGAAAGAACTGTGTTTAATAGATCTTTTGGTGGTTTCAGGAAATAGTAATAAATCAGTTCTTATCAGATTTCATCTGATCTGCCACTGCATTGACATAAAAAATAACTATTACAGCATTTCTGTCTTGTATAATTCGAGAGAAAGAGATAGCCAAAGAGAAGTAAAGACTGTTTTGATTCTGTTCTTTTCAAGACCACCGTGTAATTGGGACATGAAGCCTAAGTTGCCCTGGAATATAAAGATAATTCGAAAATCGGGAATGTTCTCACTTTGTTCGGTTCATTCAATAACAGAACTGCAATAGGTACCAAGAAGTGCATATCTTCACAATAGCAAATCAAACTAGCAAAAGCCTCTGATAACTAACTTCTTCTAACATTGGCAAAACTTGTGTTAGATGAACCAGTAATTAAAAAAGGCCAGATTAGCAAATATAGAAAAGTTCAAATGTTTGCAGGAACTGCTTGAAAGTGGGTGGGATGAGTCATGACATTATCTTTCCAATTTTAAGGGTTGATACTTAACACTTGCACAAGGAAAAGGAGGGGACCTCTTTCATCTTTTCAGCACCATCATGGACCTAAACTAAATTCTGTACTGAAATGAATGTTTCTAGACAAGAAACTCTTACGGAAGAGAATCATGAGCCACATAATCTATGTGGTGCTTGTCCAGGAATTCTTGATTAATTACCCATGGGGCATCAGGAATAACCTCATCAACCCACCTGCCAAAGGGAAAAGCTAAACCTGTTAAGTTATTTGATAATCCATACATTCGACAACCAGATCAAGTCAAAAAAATCATTAGAAAACAATTTACTAGGTTCCAAGAAGAAAATTCTAATTATTTCCAGAATAATCATCCCTCCCACATACATGGCGTGGCCAATCAGGTGCGGCACGGCACAATTAACATCACATATCAACATCATTTACTCTAACCACAACATGCTCAACACAAATCAACATCCTCACATGATGAACAGGCTGGAAATGTACTAACACTTCATGTCCATATTCAGTAACTACCTATTAGTTCTAAACTCTACTAGGCTACAATAAACATAGAAAAGTCATCAAATGAAACATTTACACATGCGTCCACGTGCAAACACTAAAAGGACAGGAAAGGAAACAAACTTGCAATGGCGAAGGGATTCATAACGCTCAGCTTCAGTCATAACAGTCTTGCCTTTGAACTTGTGTGTAACCTCGTCATTGCAGCATCCAACCAGCAAGTACGTATTGGGGAACCTACATAGATAAGTGGCATCATGCATAAGAATATCAGCACTTATCTAACCACTGAAACACAAAGAAAGAGAAGATTCAGAAGAAGCAAGAGCCTATTAATGTAGAGAGATTTGTAAACCCCGAGCAGATCAAGACGCTCTAACAACAAAATAGTGAAAAGGAAACGGACAACTGAAACAGATCTTTCAGACTCCCAGTTAATAAAAGAAACAATACTAACTTCCCTTGAAAATGAATATCAACTTTAGGAAAAATAAAAGCATATATATTAACGTGCAGAAGAAAAAGTGAATCAAAGGAGTGAAAATACAAGGAAACCCCAGAAAACTGAGACACGATCTCCTAGAACCCCATCCAACAACAGAAACAACACTTACACGGACATAAAATCAAACATCCGGTGAACAAGTAACATAATTTCAATCAAGCTAATTTCACGCAGAGGAAAGCACGAACTAAAAATCAAAAGCGAACCCAGAACAAAAGATCAAGAAAAAAGACGAAAGCATACAGCTTTTTGGCTTGTTCCAGGGAGCGAGCATGGCCGAAATGAAAGAGATCGTAGATCCCATCAGCGTACACACGAACTGGGCGATCAGACGAGGAAGGAGTATCTCCGGAGTTGCAAACGGTGTCGTTTTTGTGGGTTACAGCTTCATCAACGGCGGTCTGCCTCTGCTCCTCCGCTACGGCAACGCCGCTTTCTCCCATCGCAACCGCTTGGGCCCTCTCTTCGTTTCTTCTACAATTTTCTTTCCGCTACAATAATAATAATAATACCAAGAACGAAAAATCGAATATACCCACGATGCCACTCTATTGTATATTTATTATTGAAAATGTTAGAAATATACATTTATTTCCACCGGCCATGCCCCATTTAAATGTTCTACGAGTTTATAATTTTTGGAGCACACTTGATCTATGTGCATAATATAAATTTTTATTATATTTATTTAATTATATAAAGAGGACCTTTTATATAATTAAAATAAAGAATGTAAATAACTTTTATTATTTTCAAATGTGCACACATAAGAGAATTATTGATGGAAAAATTTAAAGAAATGGTTTCTTTTGCAAAAATAAATATGCTTGAGAGTAATTTAGTTAATATACATTTTGACAACGAAATGTGGTTATTCTAACCCTTCACACTTAATAAATATATAATAGTAATAGGTTCAAAAGTCCTTCTTATGAGTCATTCTTTGCTAATGATTTATAAATAATAATAATAATAATAATAATAATAATAATAATAATAAAAGGATAAAATGTATTTTGCCATTTGAATTATAGCGGGTTTTTTTTAATTTTATTTTGCCACTTACCAATTCTTTTGTTATACTTTATCATTCAAAGTACACGATTTTTTAGGTTAATAGCAATTTTCGTCATGTAGTTATATGTTTCTGGCATTTTAGTCTTTTAAGTATCTGGGGTAGCAAAATGATCCTTTATCTTTTTAATTTTCGCGAATTTGGTCCTCTGGTCGGTGGATTTTTACAATATCGCCGGAAGAGTGGCACATGCTCATTGTGTGATGGATTAAAATTGGGCCTTTTTTCTGCTATTGGATAAGATTTTTCCACGTGGTAACTGGAGTAAATTTAAAAACAAAAATACTTAGGAACGTGGCTAAAATAGCCACGTCGGTAATTTCCTCAACTTCCAATTAAGCAGCATGATGTGGTCATTTTAGCCACGTTGATAAGTATTTTTTTTTTTTATAAATTTACTTCAGCAATCAATTGTAAAATATCAGCCAATAGTAGAAAAAGACCCAATTTTAGTTCATCACGTGAAAACATATGCCACTCTTCCGGTAATTTTATAAAGTCCAACGATCAGAGGACCAAATTTGCAAAAATAAAAAAGATAGAAGACAATTTTGCTATCCTAGATACTTAAAGGACTAAAATGACATAAGCTTATAGCTACACGATGAAAATTACAATTAATCCCGATTTTTTACATATAACCATCTTATACCACTTTTTGGTGGAAAATTTCATCGAAAAGTGCACACGCGAATTTTATGAGAAATTTTGACAATATATCATGTGGCCACTTTATGGTGAAATTTCTCACAATAAAGTGACATGAGATGGTTATGCGAAAAAATCATGTCATTTGAATGGTAAAAGTGTAATAAAAAAGAATAGATGGAAAAGTGCAAAAATCACTATAGTTCGAAAGACAAAATATAATTAACCCTAAAGAAAAACCTAAATTGAAGACTGGAGCAAATTTTACCCTAAAAGTATGATGGCATTGTGTAAGGTAAGTTACTTCAAGATACATATGTCTGTATTTGGTTTGATGGACTCACTAGCAATATCCCATTCTTATGTTTGGTTGGATTGATTGTTGGCATGATAATATTCAAAAAGACCACCAAAAATACCTCTTTTTAGGAATATTTTATACATATCCTTTTACATGTAAATGCTTTATGGAAAGGGTAAACTACAACTATTTTTCTTGAGATTTGGTATAATTGCAAATACTCCTCATTGTTTGAAAAAGTACAAATACTCTCTTGAGATTTGTAACTGTCTAACAAATAACTCATTTCCATCCATTTTATGGGTGAATTGACCAAAATGCCCTTATATAAACTGAATTATTTTTTAAAAAAATTTGGACAACAATGCGCAAAGAGAGGTTTTTTAAATTTTTTACACGGAGGAGCAATAAAAATTGTTTCTTGATGCACAAACATAAATTGATTTTTGTAGTAAAATATATGTAATGACTTTTGAATTTTGTAGGCTTACAATTATTAACACTACAACGAGAATTTTTTTTTTTTTTTGAGTTGGAAGCGATGAATTTTATTAATTGAAATAAATGAGTACAATCAACTGTCAGATCAAACAGATAGAGACAAATACAACATTCCTATCCACAATATCACGTACACTAACATCGTGCTATTATAGCAACAAATAACCTATTATACAGTAGAAACAAATAAACCTACTATGCAGTGGAAACAAATTATCCCACGTAGGGGATTCGAACCCATGGCCTCTAGAATCATGGGGCCTCAGCCATACAAGATAAAATACAATATTGCAAGATTAGATATATAAAATAAGGATAATTACACTCCTCTCTCTTAAAATTTGGTATGGTTACACGTAGACCTCCTGTGGTTTGAAAAATTACATCTAATACCTCTAAGGTTTGCTTCTGTCTAACAAATATATCCCTCCGTTAGTCAAAATTCACCGAATTTGTTGATATTAGCAAAAAAAAAAATGAATTAAAGGTGATATTGGTCATCGATTGACTTATTCTGACTTATTGTAGTTCAAACGAATTTTTTTATGATCAAACTAACCTTATATATCATCACACGTTAATGTATGAGATCATGTATATCTTCACCGTTATAAGGGTAATTTAGTCAAAAAAAAATTATTTAGCCTGCATTAAGTCATTAATAACATTCAATTTTTTTGTTAATATCAACAAATTTGGTGAATTTTAACTAACGAATGGACCTATTTTTTAAACAGAAGCAAACCTCAGAAGTATTAGATATAATTTTTCAATCCATATGGAATCTACGTATAATTACACCAAATTTTAGGGAAAAGAGAGTGTAATTATCCCTATAGAATATGTATTGCCATTTATATTGATGAATTTGTACCCACTTCAATTAATAGCTTTTGTCTTATAGTAAAAGAGTGGAGGACATTTTGGTCATCAAACAAATCAATCACACGTAGCAAGATAAATGGTGGGATCCATAATCACACATGGTTTGGTACACTGGACCCTTATTTTGTTACGGGCTCCTATCATATATATGATAATGGATCATATTCTGCATAATCTGATCATGAGCCAAACGAGGCCTAAAGTATTAATAAATAAAGTTAAAATTTAATAATTTTAAAAAATACACTACTTTTTATTAATAAACTTGCCGGTCATAAATATATTATTCTCGAGATATAAATATATATATTTTTCATATATAAATATTGTACTGGATTAATCGATTCGATTTTGATAATTATAGAATTTTTTTGATATTTCGATTCGATATTTAGAAAAACATTTGTTAAAAGTATGGAAAATAGTGAAAATTAAATATTAAAATAATTACACTTGTTATTTATATTTTATTTTTGAATTGTAAAATAACAGAAATTGTATAAAAATAATTAATATATATAAATATAAAAGTATATAAAAATAAAGATTTTAGTATTCGTTAGTGATGCATACATGGGTTTTGAGGTACTTTGAATTTTGAAGGATCTTTCTGCAAATCGTAAGATTTGGGGGGATTAACCTGCAAGGAAGCGTTAGCACTCTGATACTTAAGTCAGTAAAATATAAAAATGAAAAGGAACTTGAAATGAAGTAAGAATAATAGTGATTGGTGAATAATAATTCACGATGATGCTTGTGAGTGATAGAATCTGTGTAGAAGTGAACTAAAATTAGCTAGCAAGTGATAAAAACGAGTGTGAGTGTGTGTAATTGCCAAAAGAGAGTGTTGAATAAATATTACCAAAATTTGACCTCTAAGGACTGCACAAGGGGCCAATTTATAGATGTTGATGGAGCCAAACCCAGGGATTAGTTGCTAAGTTGTATACCTCTAGAAAGCCCTTTGACTTGGCTATCTTCCAGAAGAATCCGTTCGGAATTTGGATAAGTATCGAATGAGATATACCTGCTTGATTGAGTCTTGCTAGATTTATCTATATTTTCGAAAAGTTGTTACTCTTGACTTTATCAGCTTAATTCCTATCTCATCCGTGCAAATTTGACCGAAATCTTTGAGTATGATAGGTCTCGTTGTGTTGGAAAGATATAGGATGTGTCTGTCCAGCTGTACAATAACGTGTCACGCTAGAACGGACTCGTTTCTTAGGCCTACAGTTTAGTGAAATCAACAAATAAAATTATGGGCTTTTTACCCTCCCTGCTAGTAGTCAATTGGACTGTTTCGAGGATAGACTTTGAGTCCATGAAGGATTTTGGGACCACCAATTACGATTTGATAAGGGAACTAAAAAATCAAAATCAAATCAAATAATAAAAGTTCAGTTCGTTTTCAGGATGTATCCATATTTCAACTTCAATTCGATATCGTAACATCCCCAAATTTTATCTTCGGTTTGATTTGGTAGGTTTATCTATGAACAGTCCTCAGGCAACCTCTCTGAACTTTGTGAAAAAAAAAAAAAAAAAAATGCAATGCAACTCTTGATGCTGGAAGTCTTTTCCAAAAGTTTAGGGGTGACCTTTCTATATTTTGTTTCGAGACAAATGCAATTACCCTTATTGTGATATGCAAAATGTGCAAAAAAATTTCTATGAAAAAATAAATAGCAATTTACTTCCTGTATTTTAAAAATGAGCAAAAAATCCCCTAAAAACGGAGCAAAAAACTCCTTGTGTGAGGGGGTTATTTGCTGCATTTTGAATAACACAGGGGGTTAAATTGCTAGTTATTTTTTTACAAGAGAATAATTGCTCTTTTTGATTAACACATGAGGTAAATTGCATTTAACCCATTTTGTTTCCAGAGAAGTTATGCTTATTAGTAGTTTTACGGGAAGTAACATGCAATTAATCCTTTGAGAAATGAATATCCTGGTTATAATTAGATGGATTATTCTTTTCCAAACTTAAATTTCTTAAATAACATTAATTAGTCCTGCACATTTGAATATATAAAATTATTAAAAAGGATATTTAATCATTATAAAGGATATTACAAACATATTATAAATATATAAAATTATGTATTTTTATTTTTCCAAAATAGAAAAAGTTATTATTATTTTGTATTCGGGTAAAATGCAAGCAACCCTCTGTGATATTGAAAATGAACAAATTATCCTCCTATAAAAAAGATTAGCAATGAAGTAATTTACCTTCCTAGATAGGGAGATTTTCATCTATACTATTATAAAGGAAAGAGATAAATTATAAATTTTTTATAAGAAATTAATTTGCTCGTTTATAATATCACGCGAGTAAACTATATTAAACCCTTTTGTATTTTATTGACTAGCGTGCCATTGGAGTGTGTGCAGTGCAGTAGATGTTTATGTTTGAGCACGTAGAATTGAGACAATGATGGGTCCTGGATTTCAACAATTCCTAAGCATTCTTTGCAAGTTTTTTTTTTTCTTTTTCGAATAAATAATTTATTAAAGTAGTTATTTGAAAACTGGTTTTGCACCTAAAATAATGCAATTAAAAATATTTTTAATCTCAAGTACTTAGACCTCATTTGGTTTTATTTCAATTTTACACTATTTTAAATTGTAAGATCAAGTTGGAATTTATTTTTAAGATTGAACCATAAATTCAAGAAAATCCATTCAATCATTTCTTTACGTAAATAATTATTATAAAATATTACATCTTTTCGCATTCAAACTACCATGTTAATTTTTGGTAGCCATTAATTTGTCTTTTTTTAAGGATTTTCTTGGTAAATGCCCCTCATGCTTTTTTTTTTTTGGTCAAGTTACTCCGAAGCCTGTAATTATTGTCCTTTTTCTTTGTATTTTGTTAGGGATAATTATAATTTCCTTCCCTATAATTAGCTGCTAATTCGATTTTGGTCCAAAATATTTGCAGTCACGATTTTAATTCTTAATATTCACGCTTTTAACCGTTGTGGTCATGTCGTTAATATGAGTGTTAAAAGTAGAAGAAAATTGATCACATGAAACGTACATCATCAGTTTAGGATGGACGTTAGTTAGCCTTCTTCCTTTCATTGTTTGGAGTGGATGAAGTTTTCAAGAATGCTCAAATCCACATTTACAATGAAATCGTTCAGTTTGCATGTCTCTTTGGATTGTTTCATCATTTTTTTTACGTGATTGCGGATTAAATGAAAAGTTTAACAAAAAAATTATCATCGGCACACACTGTTTCTCAAGTCAAATGTCCGTAGTGAGAGAGTTTTTCAGAGATAGAAAGTATGGAGTTGTCAAATCATGAATAGTGAAGGTGGTTTAAAAAATAGTATAAGGGTGTATTTATACTTTTATAGTGGGAAAATTGCATTTTACGTCCCATAATTTACACCGTTTGTGATTTTGGTCCCATTAATTTTTGACGTAGCAATTTTAGTTCCATAAGTCTACAAACGTTGCAATTTTAATCCTATTGACGAAATCCGTTAAAATTTGAACGGAAGGAGCACGTGCATGGAACTAAAATTGCAACGTTTGTGGACTTATGAGACTAAAATTGCTACGTTTCATTAGATAGGACTTATGGACTTAACGGAACACGTGCCATGCACGAGCTCCTTCCGTTATAAATTTAACGAATTTTGTCAATAGGACTAAAATTGCAACATTTGTGGATGTACGAGACTAAAATTGCTACGTCAAAAATTAATGGGACCAAAATAACAAATTATGTAAGTTATGGAACGTAAAATACAATTTTTTCTTTTTATAGTGGTATTGAGGGTTTTATAATGTGGTAGGATATATGTGTTTATTATATGGCTTGTTTATAAAGATTACTTTTATGTCCTTGTAAATAAATGAATATTACAAATATATTTTAGACTCTGAATTAATAAAACTTACAAGTGTTACTTATGTATACACTAAACCCTAAATCTATTTTAAATTATTATTTATTTTATAAAAAGTATCATTTTTTATGTATTATATATAAATACGTATAAATAAAATATACATTTGTTTATATGTATAAATATACTTCATATGAATATATAAAAATTATTATAAAATTTGGGTTCAGAATCGCTTGACGTAGTTATGACTTGACTTGAGCAAATTTGATCAAATCCGAATTCACGGCCATCCCTAACTCCCATGTGGAATTTGGAGAGAAAAATTTAAAAGAAAACTATTATCATACTAGAGACATAACACTCCCCTTTAACTATTAAAACAGTGTAGATAATTAAATTTGTGAGGTAATCACTTTCACCATTTCATGAGTAACTATTGAAGTGAAAATGAGTGATGTGAATGACCAGAGAGAGTGGATAATGTATCCCTTGCTTGAATCCCATTTACACTCAAAACACAAATACCAAAAGTTGTTTTCTTTTTTAGTTGAAAGCGATGAATTTTATTAATTGAAATAGAGCGATTATAATTAATTTTGTCAGTATCAACATACAGAGACAAATACAACATTCCTATCAACAATATCACATATACTAACATCGTGCTATTACAGCAACAAATAACCTACTATACAGTAGAAATAAATAAACCTACTATGCAGTAGAAGTAAATCATCCCACGCAGGGAATTCGAACCCATAACCTCAACGATCATGGAGCCTCAGCTTCGCCAACAATTCTTTTCTTTTCTTTTTTTTTGCCCCCTTGCTTTCCCATCACTCATTCTTCATCTACCTCAAATAATTGGAAGGGAAAGTTACTTCTACTAGAAAAATTACAACTTTTAAAGTTTTAAAAATTATCTTTTAGATAATTATATTTATAGCCCCTCGGTTATTGTCAAATTACAAGAACCTTTCATATTGTTTAAATAAATGCACGAACAATCCTTATTGTTTATGCTATTATTACGCTGACACTCTTTATTAATAATATTTTTATTTTATTGATATCCTCTTGATACTAAACGCGTTAGTATTAAGAAGTAAGAGTAATTATTTAAACTAGTGTTTATGGCACACCCAAATGTGGGTGTAATTAATTTAAAATATAAATAATATAATTGTTATTTTTTTTTAAATATTTATACTAGTTAAATAAATAAAAATAGTAAAAAGATAAAAGTTGTGGGAAGTTATTAAGAGAAGAGTGGGGAAGAGAGAGAGACAGATTTGGAGGTTGAGAAAAAGAAAAAAAAAACTATAACTAATTTTAAAAAATAAAAAAAATGGCAGACCAAAAAAATTTGAGACACCAAAGAGGTGCTCTTCAATTATAATAAAGTATAGATAATAACTGCTATTCCCCAAGCATCAAGTGTGTAAATCATAATAACATTAGACTCAGAATCAGACTCGCGGCCATTAAAATAAATATTTTAGGTATGAGTATCGGTATGGATAAAATTTAGGGTTAGTTACTTTTACACTTTTTAATTTTATGGTTTATTCACACAAATCATCCTTATCCTTTGTTTAATTGTAGAAACTACCCCTGGCAGTAAAAAAGTAGGGATAGCTTGAGGAATGATGTTGACGTTTTTTAGGAGTATATGTGTAATTTTTTGAAAAGTAGAGGTCATTTGTGTAAATTATATTGATGTTTATTGTGGGTGTATGTGTAATCCTCCAAAAGACAGGACTTGGTTTGTATAAATAGACCATATGTCAATGAGTGTAAATGTAATTATCCCTAAAATTTAATACCCTAAAATGCTTATTTATCCATTAACTTATAAACATTGAATTTGTAAACGTTTAATAAATCAATTGACTAAATCACATGTAAGACCTAATGTATATTTAATGGGTAGAGTCAGAGTAAGGTATATAAGTAACTGTAATAGGTATTAATCAAGTATGGTCCAGATAGATAATACCCACGCATTAACAGGCTTGCTTCTACCAACTATAATACATGTGAATTATTCTTTAGTAAATATGTTACAATTATATCATAATTTCACTAACAATGATAACAATTAACATACTAACAATATATCAGTATAAACTATTAATAACTAATCAACAATTATTATTAAAATAAACCAATAGCCATGTATTGGTGGAATGTAAACTCATGATATCATAGTTATGTGGCCTCAATTTCGCTAACTAAACTCATAATAAATATATGGTGTTTGCAATTTTGATTTTGTTATGAGTTTCTGGTGGTTGAAGAAAAATAAATAAAAAGAATAGAGAACTTATAATGTGAAATTAAATACGTTGTTCTTTATAATGTAAATTGTTGTATAAAAATGTGGCAATTTGCGTATCATAATGTGTGATGTGTGGGCTGCTGGAAATTGGCTAAGAATTGGGCCTGAAAAAGTGCCGGCTTATTTATTTTATTAATATTAAAAAATTAAAAAATAATAAAAATAGTTATAATATATAATATATAACAATGGTAAAAGTCGAACTCTTTGAGCTCGACTTTACCAATATTTTATTTTATAAATTTCAAAGTCGAATTCTTTGAGTTCGACTTCCACTTTTTCCTTTTATTATTATTATTATTATTGTTATTATTATTATTATTACTACTACATATTCATTTAAAAAAAAAAAAAAAGCTGTTGAGTCACGGGCTAGCAAGCCCGTGACCCCTTCCTGCAGCAAGACTGCATCGGTCAGTCTTGTTGCAGCAAGACATCGGTCACAGGCTGACAAGACCGTGACATGTAGCAATGATGCGGCCTTGCTGCAGCAAGACTCGGTCAGCAGCCCGTGACCTGTACTGCAGCAAGGCTGCAGCAAGACCAAGCCTTGTTGCAGCCTTGGTCTTGCAAGACTTGTCCTTGCAGCAAGGACGACTCTTGCAGCTTTGGGTCACGGGTTTTTTTTAAAAAACCCGTGACCCTCTTCAAAATATATCTATTTTATATGTATATATATATATATATTTCAATTGAATGTGTCTATATAAGGTGGATGTAACATGCCTTTACACCAAACGTTACCTCCTATATTTCTTCCAACACGTTGAGTTTACATTGAAGTTCATCGTAATTTTTCAAACATTTTCACTCTACACCAAACGTTAGCTATTGTAAAATATGGACAGAAGACAAGTGTATGGTCCACGCGATGAAACCGTGTTGTCATCACAAAGGCAACACAGTCTGATGAGGTGATTGATGGCGATTTAGATGAACCTTTAAAGGCACGACATGCGGATGGTGCATTTTGGACACACTTCCAAGAGCATGCCCCACATCACAGGGTGTCGGCAGTACTACACGAGATGGGGTTTTATGGTGTGTACCAATGCTGTAGAATTGTGTATGATGCGCATCTTATTCCAATACTGGTTGAGAGGTGGCGCTTCGAAACACACACATTTCACTTCACCGTAGGGGAAGCGACAATAACCTTACAAGATGTCCACATAATTTGGGGACTCCCAATAGACGGACTTGCCGTCACCGGAGTGGATCGGGAGAGATCTACTACCGAATGGCAGGAATATTGTGCTCTTATTTGGGCTTTCAACCATATGAAGGGGAACTTAGGGGTTCGCGTGTGTCCATAAACGCAATTTTGCGTCAAATTACACCGATCAAAATTGATGATAACACACCGTTCCTCAATGCCGTACAGTACGCACGTTGTATGGCATCAATATGTCCCCTAATCTTTTATGCCATTGTGGAAATGCATAATCTCGAACGGGTATTTAGTCAATTCGGAATGAGGCAAGACATTCTACAAGGTACAGACAGTCGAGAAATGAGCCTCCATAACATTTCCCGTAGAGCACGTGGGGGCACAAATTGGGAGACTCATCACGTGATAGACTGGGAGAACGGAGACTTGAAATCGAACTCTTTGAGTTCGACTTTGTAATTTATAAAAAAAAAATTAAAAATTGATAAAGTTGAACTCGTTGAGTTCGACTTTTACCATTGTTGTTATGTATTATATAAAATAATTATTTTTATTATTTTTTTTTTCTTAATATTAATAAAGTAAATAAGCCAAAAAGTGCCTAACATGTACAACGCTTCTTTTATTTATAAAATTTGTAAAATATTCGTGTGGGACTCGTTTTTTTATGAATTAATACTAAAAAAAGTATAATTTCTTGTTATGGCTAATTACAATGACTAAAAGTGAAAACTCGTAGCGAATACAATTAATCATAGTTGGTCACAACGGCTATTTTTTTGTGGGAGAAGTTGTCGATCCTGTCAACTTAATCATAATTGAAAATCATGACAAACGTTGATTGATCATAATCAATGCTTAAGTCTTGACATTAATTTTGTTTGTACGTAATAGAACGTATTGATTTGCCATAATATTCAATCAAATTATGTATAATATAGACAATTGACTTACTATTGACTTATTGCTAGTAAAATAATTTTTTTCTAATCGAATTACCCTTATAAGGGTACTGAAGATGTATAAGGGTAGTTTGATTATAAAATAATTGTATGAAACAAGTGAGAAATAAGTAAATCGGGGTAAATATGATTTTTTGTTTAATCTTTTTTTCTAATATCAACAAATTTCGTAAATTTTAACTTAGTATAGAGATCCATTTGTTGAACGAAAACAAAGTCAAAGATACTAACATAAATTTCAAACCACAAAAATTTATATAATTAGCTCCAATTTATAAAAGGGAGTGTAATTGTACCTTAAATATACTTTCAACACACACCTCAAACACACATAGACATAAACACTAAATTAAGTACCTCTCATATGAAAAATATAAATGCATCCAATAATACCATCATTCTTTTTTCTTACAAGAGAGAGTATTACAAAAAGGATCCAAACACAGTGAAATTGCTGGTTCCTAAGTCAAAGAAAGAAGCTACGCACTTTTTGGAATTTTAAGAAAGAAAAAAAAAAAAAAGTTAAAAAGGCAAAGCAACAATCGTCCTCGTACTAGCTAGCTAGCAGCCATTGTCAAGTGTGAAAAGAAGAAAGAATTTACACCCTAATACGAAAAGTCAGCATACACCAAACTTTGTTTCCTCCCAACAAGACTCATACTCCCTTCTCATTCATCAAAGCATGTAGCTCCGCCCGTAACCACCATTCTCACTCCCCGGCGCCGCCCCCTGCGTAGACAGACCGCCGCCGTCTCCGCCTCCCCCGCCATGCATGTTATCTACCATGAACATGTGGTTTTGTTGCTGTTGCAGTTGGCTTGGGATATACTGCACATGAAACCCACTTCCCGGAACGGCAGCAGCAGCAGCGTTGGCGTTGGTGGTAGCGATGCGCTCCATAAAATTGAGGACGCCGCCGCCGTCAACCAGCTGGGGCCTGGCGGCAAACGGGGCTGCGGGAGCGCCTGTGAATTGCTGCACCATGGCCCTGAAGTTGGCGGTGTCTGTGTTGAGTAGGGTGGTGGGAGTTCGTCGGGACGCCCTCGCCCTCCTCCGGACGGGCTTCGATACGCGGCCTTGGTCGGGGATCAAGTTATTATTTCTCGAGGCAGCGGCGGTTGGAATGGTTGCCGGAGGGGTTTCAGTCTGACTAATAAAGTCAGATTGATATGGTTGCGATATCCAGTGACTCGAATTCGACATGGTATGGCTAATTGCCATATATATAGGGGATGAAGAGTGGAAGATCAAAGTGAGAGCTGTCGTCGAGCTCTCCTGTGTTGGTACTTAGAAAATAAAACAAGAAGGATTGAGGTAAGGAAGAAGGAAGAGAGAATAAAAGGTATAGAGTTATTGTGGTTCAAGTATTTATATAGGTGGAGGGCTTACTAGTCTTAGTCTTTTTTTATTCTTGTTTTTTAAAAGTTTAATTTTAGTATGTTGTGGTGTTTTTTATTTTTTATTTTGATATATTTGTGGGAAGATAAGAATGTGTTTTTGGTATAGATTTAGTTGACCAGAATTTATTAATTTTATTGTTTTAAAATTATTAGTTGTATGATAAATCACTACAAGAAAAAACTCAATAGCAACGAAATAAACTCAACGTCGAGCTAATTAGCAAGTTAAATTGTCGTTGCTGATGCATTATTTAATACAAGAAATTTACTTGTTAATAAGTTTAGCAACGAAAATTTACTTGCAAATAAATTTAGCAACAAAATATTTAAAATATATATTAAGTAGTGTAGATTAGGAATGAGAATTTTATTTGCTAATTAGTTTGACGCTGATTTCAGCAGCAAATTTTTTTGTTGCTATTAAATTATTTTCTTGTAGTGTATAGGTATATAATTAAGAATATATCTTACTTTTTAGTTAACTAATTATTAGTGATATATATATATATATCTTTACAAAAAAAAATATAGATGATTTCCTATATTATAAATTACTACATTTTACAAAATATGGTAAATCTACACTTTTTAACTCGATCAAACAAAATGAATAATGAAACTAAATTTTAACCAAGATTAATAATTAGAATTTGTTATGATTTTAGTTGCGACCAAAACAAATTGCCATAGTTTTTAGTTATATAATTAATGTTTTTGACCTCACGTGCCAAAACATATATGATATATAATCGTAGTGTAATCGTAATTAATTATTATTTATCACAATTTTTTATTTTTCATTGTGACAAGTAGCTATTACAGAAAAAAAATTATATTTCTTTTAGTGTACATATATTCTATCCTAATATATATAGTTTCAAAATTGAGGTGAGAAAATACCCAAAAATGAGTAAAAATCAAGAAGCCCCCTTTTAAATAAAAAAACGACACGGGACAAATATAATTTCAATTCTTTTCAAAGAGATCATAAAAATATAAAAATTCGCAACGAAAATGAAATAAAAAATATTGTTTTTGTAAAGAATTAAATATTCTTATTTAAAATTTATGAAAGAGAGGGTGAAATGTGAATGAGTTGAAGTGAAGCTTAGCAAGTCAAAGCAAGAACTCCTTTGGTCCGCATGACGATGGCGTTTGGTAGGGTTTCTGGAGGGGTGGCCGTACGTGTTGCTTCCGGGAAACAACCTATCCATCCATTAGTATTTGAAGATGGAAGCAATGACGTCATTCACACTTCTTCCATTTTACTTTTCAATCCACCACGACTTTTGGTACTGCGTATCGTCACTCTAACAAATATAACATTTTATCGTGATTAATTATTATTGTTATTATATAAATTATTTATATTTTTTCAAAAATAAGTGAAAATCACCTCTGACAATTTTACTCTTCGCAAAAATATCAATGAAAGCTTTAAAATGTCTTTGTTGATCCGGTCAAATTTTGATTTGATTTTTCATGGACAGAAATATTCTTAGAGGGTGTTTCTTTAATTACTAAAAGATAGAGGAGGATAGGAAAGAGCATATGACCCTATAAATTATATATTATTTATACTAATTTAAATAATTTTTTAATTGAATTTCTATATAAAATTACACTTTTTAATAATTAAATATGAAATTATTTAATTAATATATCAATAAAATTAGTTAAAAGGTTATAATTTAAGTTAAAATATAATCACATTGGTATAAATTATTTTAAATTCTTAAAAATTAAAATAATATTTATCCTCGATTTTTATTTATAACTAAATTTTAGTAAACTTAATAAATTATACATATATATAAATTTACAGATATGTGTTATTTATGCATACATATATTTATGTATATATATATATATACACGCAAGGCCTAGGCACAAGCGAGGCGAGGGCGAAGGTGGCGACGAGACAGCGGGGGTGAGAGCACATGTGGAGGGTTCGGGGTAGGCATGGCGGTGGGATTGGAGGAGGGAGTTGGGGAAAAGGGGGATAACTTTTTTTTAAAAAAAAAGAATAATTTAATAATTTAAAATATCTTCCAAATGAATAAATGGTCTATTTTTCTAATCCTAATATGATTTATACAAAATATATAAATTATTTATATTATAATTTATTAATTTTAAAAAAAATAGTTATAAATAAAAATAGAGAATAAACAATCTTTTAATTTTTAAGAAATTTAAATAATTTATGCAAGTGTGATAACTTTTTAATTTAAACTTATAATCTAAAAAATAATTTTATTAATATATTAGTTGAATAATTTAATATTTCATTATTAAAGGTGCAATTTTATATAGATATTCAATTAAAAAAAGGTTAATAAAATAATTTAAACTCAAATTAAAAAGTGGGATAACTAATAAAAAATATGTAAAGGGTCATATTACTCATCCACATAAACACTACTTTGACACTCCCTCTACCTTTTGGTAATTACAGAATCACCCATGAGGGCTTTTTTGTTCTTGAAAAATATGTTAAAGTTTGATCGGGTCAACAGGGATATTTTTGGGGTTTTATTTGATTTGTTTCGATAGAAAAGGCTCCAGTGGCGGTTTCTATAATTTTTCAAAAAGTATGTGTAGTTTGTGTATACGGACAATAGATGAAGGTATGTACATGTGATTGATTATCCCTAATTATTACTATCAAAAGTAAGAAAGTGATCGTGTGTCTCTCACGTAATTATTTTTCCATTAGATTTAACATTCAAACTAATAATAGGACGAAAATTGTAAAACAATGTGAACAAATTGTTTAGGGACAAAAAACGAATAAATGACTAAGTAGAAGGACGGAAAATATAATCCATAAAATTTAAATTTTTGCATTAATTTTATTTGATCATAGTAAATAATAATAATTTATTATCATTTTTAAGCTATAATAATTTATAATCTACTGCAACATCTCGATTGAATTTTCAACATATGAGAAAGAATTTAATGTCTTGATGTAAAGTGTGTTGGAATATTATGTGGCTGTGGTAAGTAACCTTCTGACCACGTTGAAAATATGCATTCTTTTTCCCTTATTATTACAAGCTAAAGATGACACTTCATTGTTGGTCAAACTTTTCTTCCTTTGTTCCTTTTTCTGGTATCTTAGTAGCCGTCTTAGTAGGTAGTAATGTTTAATGAGAGTGGTTGGAATATATTTTCAAGCAATGATGTTATTGAAATTATGTAACGAAAAAAATGTTTTACTGTGTGATGTGATTTCTGGAGCTGTCGGTTGTAAAGTGAATTAAAATACCTCATGTAAATGCAGATGAGTGATTTAATGAGTTCTATATCACAAATTTGTATGCTCTTCTATTTAAGAATTGTCAATTTTTGTGAACTATACTCAGATTCATGATGGTGGTATGTTAATAGGATCAATGCTTATGTTTATAACTTTAGAATTTGATATGTTGGTGGGTGTATGTATATTTTATAGTCGTCTATTGTTTCATTGTCTCGTTTGAAAGTTTTGTTGATTTGATTTCTTGAGTATTGAATTGATTATTTATTTTGAATGTATTAAATGCTGTAATGAATCACATGCTATAAGCAAAATTGTTTGACTATTTTTCTCTTGATACTAACATAGAAACCCCATTTCAACTTGATAGCGATTACATCATAACCCCGCCCCAACCCCAACCCTAAAAAAGCAATATGCCATTTATAGGCAAAGATTCGTGTCATCTACTCTCGGTCGAATCAACCCGACCCGACTCAGCACCCAAACTGGCGACTCGTTATCTAATTCGTTGATTTATCTGACAACACAAAACTTATGCCACGCGGCTCAAACAAATGGATACATTTGACCCCATAAATACATTCATACTACTTCATTTATGGCATTATTTATTACTTTCACAGTAATATTAAATATCTTTACCCAACTTCAAAACAATTTAAGCATTAGAGAATTTTGGTTGGGGCCACCTAAGGAGTCTAACGATCTTTTTCAGTTCCCCTACCCTTAAAATGAACCCGATCTCCTATGTTGATCACAACTTATAACAAAAGTTAATTCTTTTATATACCCAACTTCTCAATTCTCACACATGACTACTCCACCGGCTCACACTATATTAATTAAGGGATAATTATACTTATCACCATCATAAATATATCTTGTATCACAAACATCCCTCTAAAGTTTAAAACATATTAAAAAGGTCCATCTTACTTAACGGTATCAATAGTTCCGTTAGGAGAGTGTTCGCGACATATGGTATACTCTAAATGTGGTAAGTGCAATTAACCCTTCTAAATTTTATCTATTTTGTGAACTTATTGTTGTAATTAGTATGATAATGTTGTTAAGTTGTAACAAACAATTAGTCTAAAATATGGATGCCAATACATGGTGAATCCATAGATTAGATAGATCTAGTATGAATAAGAGTGATGTTGTCGCACATAGGAATATGATGGAAAAATCTTTGGAACTTGATGTGTATGTAAGGTAGATGTGGGGGTGAGTGTTTTCAAATTTATTCTTGTCCCACATTAGTAGTTTATTAGTTAAATGAACTCCTTATATTGAGTTTAAAATTCAAATAATGTTTGAAGTGTATGGAGACTAGAGTAAACATGTCGTTGTCTCACACATGCGCCGATGCTGCTCGCGTGTCCCGATTGGCCTGGATTCGACCGTTGATGTTGGGGTGATTGTCTCAGTATATATGTTTTTGCAGCAAAAATTATTTGAATTATATGCATAAATAGAAACTGGTTTTAAAATTTATTTCAGTCTAAAACAGATTTTTTGTGTTTTCAAAGTCTGAATATGTTTTTAAAATCTGGTTTTATTACAACATTAAAACTCCCATTTTTTGCTATTTTATTTTGACAATTTCAGCTGCTATTAATCCAGGTCTAATTCTGCCATAAAATTCGGTTTTAATGTTGCTGATTTCTAAGCCTATACATAGGCTAGTTCTTCACTTCAAACAACACAACAACAAAAATCACATCTGAAACATCACCTGAAAACAACAAGAGCTTCTCTCTATCTCTGCTTGGTTTCCTCTCCAAAATTTGAGAATTTGTATTTCAATTTTCTCCAAGGAGACTGAGTATTGTTCGAGGTGTTCTTTGGTACAAGTGCAGTGCTGAACTAACAGAATCGTATTATCATGGAAGAAGTTGTATAGTATCCGGTGCACTTGAATACGAGACATATAATTTCTTCAAGACAAACAGAAAAAATTCTTTAATTCGGTTGTTATTTGCTCCTGGACCGAGAGTCATTAAAAAAACATTCTCTAATTAAAAAATATCATCAACTCCAATAATTTTTTTTTATATATATATAACTAAAGAAAGACAAAAATATTAATAATACAACTACTAATTATTCAGAAAACAAATAAATTTAATAAATGCAAGTTCAATATATTTTTTAAATTTTACAATGCATTTTGAATCTAACTTTTAATATAAGTGATATGTACTGAAATGGTTTGCCCAAGAACAAGGTCCAAAGGCCAAAGGAGGTTCCTAGGAGCCCAATGGGAGATATTGAAGCCCCAGGCAAAAGCCCGCACATTTTTTAAGGAGGCCCAAAAGGGCACCGACCCAACCCAAGGAATGACCATTCAGGGCTCTCCCCAAGGAAGGACCAGTCAGGGCTCTCCCCAGTGAAAGAGTGGCCCAGCCGAGGCAAAGGATGAAGCCCAACCAAGGAGGCCCAAGGCAGGGGCCCGAGCTCATCAAATCCGGATAAGAGTAGTCCCAGCCTTATCCTTATCCGCGCAAGACCCCTCCAACTGCCCTCTTACTCCAAGGAGTCCAGATGTTGCAGAAGTCTATGGAGGCCAGTACTTGGTCCTCCTAGAGTCCAGTTCAACGAAAAGCCCTTTTCAGCCATGGCTCTTCCTCTATAAATACCAACCTGCTTGGCTGGCTCAAGTAATGTTTTAGCACTCTAACACACAAATTTATGCTCTCAACTTGCACCAAATTCATTTTATGCTCCTTGTTCACGAAATCTCACCGTTTCATTACTTTATTCAAATTTATTTTCCTATAACTGGTTAGTGACTTGAGCACTGGAGTGCTAACGTTTTTTTTTTGCATGTCCCCTTTTTATAGCTTGCAGAAATTCAAAATCCACTCCACTCAAGTCCAAGAACAAACTCTTTTAGCACATCAATAAGTTACAAAAAAATGAGTTTCTCTTAAATGTTGATATATAAACATGAGTTATTACGGCTACAGGACGTGGCTGCCTCACCATTTCAACATACACACATATATACATATATATATATATTATTGACTTACAAATAAAGATAGCAAATTCAACATACACATTAACAAATTAAACACACACTTACACACGCTCAAATGTGTTAATTTCACTCGCCGAAAACAGGTTAGTATATTTTATTATAAATTATAAATTAATTATTATATTAAATATTATTTAATTAGTGCATTTATTAAATATACTTTGTACTATCCGATTTACTATTTAATTGGAAAATTTAATGAATTTGGGTATTTATATAAATTAATGTTCGGGTATATGTTTAATTGGAATGGGGATATTATAGCCAATAAATTAAAAGATTTAGCCGTTGTTATAATTGATTTACTCAAATTAATCGAATTTATTAACCAAATACATAATTGTATGTACTAGTGTTTAAATAATTATTATAATAGTGATGAATTGACAGAAATTGATAAGAATAATAGAAAATTATGTTTGTGAAATATTAGGAAATTATATTTGAGAAATATTGTATTTATTAAAAAAGGAATATGAGATTTTTGTGATAATTTCATTTAGGGATGTTTTTGAGAACGATAGTTATAAAAATATGAGAGGTTTGATGAAAAATAAGCTCTTATGAGTTAATTGATACATTATATATATACCAGGAAAGTTTATAATGTCTAATTATTTAGACGAGGAATGAACGAAAGTTTGAATTTCAATATAAATAAAATATTAAAATATTGGCGAAAGTTATACGAATATTATTTAGTAATTTCATTCGAAATTTACAATATATTGATTATACATATTATAACCTATTACAGGTCACGGGGATAAAGTAGAGGATTGATAAGCTCCTTCTACTAGCATAATCATTTTGAAATCAATGTAAATATAGTTAATTGGTTATATATATATATAAGTATATATGGGTATATTTGTTTGTTGTAAACTTGACTGGTATTTGTAAATGCTTATTTGGATTATATTGTTATTTTGTGAAGTTGTCATTATGTGTTTATTTACAATTATTTATGTAATATAAAGATTGACGAATGATTGTCTTACATTATACTCTATGGTTGCATGGTGAGTATATCGTTAAATTGAGATAAAGAGATGACTTACCTAGTTGGGGAACATAGTTAATGTTTTATGATGATGTGATTGATAATGGTGCGATTGACGATGTGATATGAGAAAATTGAATATAAGCTAAGTACCATGGCGCGTAGAGTACGGGATATTCCGGGTAGCGAGAAATATCCTGTGTTGATAGCTACACACTGGGGTGGTGTGGGGATGCCATGTTCATTGTGATGTCCTGTGCAGATATTGTTACACACTCAGATATTGTGGGGATATCACATTCCATGGGTATCCTGTGTTGTATATGATATGATATTGATTGAGATGATGATGATGGCCGGCAGAACCATTGACTGATAAACTCTAATTAGAGTAAGCATGGCCCAAAGAGTATAAATTGTGGTTTCTAATGTTGTATTGTGGATTGATGCATGATTGTTGTATTGACTACTTTATAGCTTTGTTGTGATTATATATATTACGCATTGGTTTGTCGCGTGGCATGTATCTATGCATATATATAGGCTGATTAGCTTTACTTATTGAGTAGGCATCTCATCCCTTGCCAACATTTTTAAGGAGATAGGTCACAGTAACTACCCTCTCCAAAATTTCTTCGTTTACACCTGACCTCATTTAATTAGGATTTGAACGAAAAATACCGATATGAGCAAAATAATTATATAAAGTTTTAATTTTATCCCTTATTTAATATTTTCATGTAATAATATTGTACTTATAAGGAAAAAAAAATGTAATGATGTTGCCTCACTCCATATGTATATATCACATTTGTTCTGTATACAAAAATATATATAAAAATGTTCAATGAGGTATAAAATTAAATATTTTATGTAATTTTTTTTGCTTATGTCAACTTTTTAATCCAAATCCTAACGGAATGGATTTAGGTGTAAACAGAGAATTTTCTACGGGGTATAAGTGTAATTCAAAATATTTTTGGAGAAAAGAGTAATTTCACATTTTCATAGGGAGTCTAAGTGTAATTAATCTTAGTTTTTTTTTTTTTTTCAATTTTACCCTGCATTAGCAAAACATTTCATCCACTTTAATTAGATTTCATCAAAACTTAACGGTCATGGACTATAATGAAAGCTATTTAAAATATGAGGGACTATTACAGTATATTTAAGAGATGAGGGACTAAAGAGAAAAGGAAAGTGAAGATGAGATACTAACAAACTAGGCTTTGGTAGAAAATTTCCTTTCTGGATTCCATGTAACCGCCAAAGTCCCAAGTAAATATGTTTGTGCTCTCGCCTAATTCCCCGGTTACAAAGTCCCAAGTAAGAAAAATTCTTACTCGGACGAAGTTTGATCGAATCAAACCAATCATACACAGTTGTTATGTGATTGGTCACTTTTCCTGAACTGTACACCAATCACACAAGTGACCAATCACACAAGAAATATATTGCGCTTACCATATGATTGGTTCATATTACCTTTAAAGGTGTATTTCTTGACTTTAGGACTTAGCAAAAGTATTAAGCACACTCTGTATAGTGATCGTCATCTCTCCGACAACTTTGTAGAAAATCAAGGTGTCATCTACAAATAATATATGAGAGGTCTTTGAGGCTCGGCAGCAAACAACCACGCCATGGAGGACACTATCATATTCGGACTTCTGAATAAAGGTCCAAGAATAAATTTGGGGCCATGTGATGGAGCAGAAGCAATTGAAAAGTAAAGAATAACGAGAACACATTTCCGATATTTTTGAAAACTAGAGATTGAAAGCAAAAATAGTTTATTTATAAATGAATCTCTTAACCGTTGTAACCAACTATTTACAAGAAAAGAATCATAATCTTAGTCTAAGTAAAACATGTCAGAAACTGTCTAAAATTTGGACTGTCTCAAAAGCCCATGAGACTCTGTCCAAAAGTACTTTATTATGCTAGCAATAATTCAGATAAAAATATTAGACCCTAAAGACAACTACAGAAAATAGAAAAATAATTAAAATTGACTAGAAAATGAAAATATCTAAAGAATTGCCCACACAATGATCGAAACGATGAAATTTTGAGATGAACGATGGCCTCTCACAAGAATAATGTGAGGGGATAGATTCTCCTTTGGACGTGGATCGAAATAGTGGGTAGATCATCCCTTAACTCCAACTAAATCAAAAATTATAATCGTTTGAAGTTCCACTGTCAAACCACGCAATCGAAACGCAAAACCTTCTACTTATGCCTATCCAGACGCTCCAAAGATGCATCCGCCTCTTGTTTTACATCATCATGGATTCGAACCCCACTAGACATCTGGGTATTTGTCTAACTTAAAGTGAATTTATTGTAAGGGATATAGAGTGAATTTATTGTAATTTATTTATCAAGTTATTGTAATGTGAATTTATTGATTCAATTGATGTGTTAATCAGTTATAATGGATGTTTATCTAATAATAATAATAATAATAATAATAATAATAATAATAATAATAATAATAAGGGTGTTGAATCTATACTCAACTAAGTAAGTAAGGGGAGATGGGGTCTCCGTCAAAAAGCAATTAAATTTAAATAAGTTAGATACTAATGAATTTGATATAAATTGGACATGAAAAACTTCAATCTCACCTTTAAATCAAAATGATGAACACAAACATATCAATGAACTATTCTAAAAGGAAATAGGGTTAATTACACTTAAACCCCCTCTGAAAGTGCATAATTACATTTTCTCCCAAAAAAGTTTTAAAATTACACTTACACTTCCTCCAAAAATTCTCTGTTTATACCTGACCCCCATCTGTTAGAATTTGAACGGAAAATATTCACGTTAACAAAAATAATTACATAAATTTTTAATTTTTTCCATCATTTAATATTTTCATGTATATCTTTATACTTATAAGAGGATAAATGTAATATATATATGGAGTGATGCCAAGATTATTACATTTTTTTCCTTATAAGTACTAAATTATTATACGAAAATATTAAATGAAAAGTAATATTAAAAATTTATATAATTATTTTTGTTGACGTGAACATTTTTCATCCATACTCTAACGAATGGAGGTCAGGTGTAAACGGAGAATTTTTGAAGGGAGTGTAAGTATAATTTCAAAACTTTTTTCAAAAAAAGTATAATTATGCATTTTCAGAAGGAGTTTAAGTGTAATTAACCCAAGGAAATAAGACAAACTTAACAGCGAATACTTAAAATAGATATAGTAATCACCTTTTAAAATTTAAAAATACTCATTTTAGTAATATAATATTGAATTAACCAAAATCTTTAAATAATTAAAAAAACTAAAATTCTAGAAGTTTTAAAATTTGGTCAAAATTTTTAAGGAGAGTCAAAAGACCGCCTTGCCGTATAGACAATAGATATGATTGAAAAATAAATCAACTATCGATACTCGATCGTAAGCAATTGACCCATTTGAATTCGTTTTGTTAACTTTAACAAATCAAATTTAAACAAAAAGCTTCGTTCGATAAAGCTTTTGAATCTGACTTGCGCTCGAATAAATTAATATAAAAATAATAAAATATTTTAAAAATATCAAATTACTCAAGTTTGAATCATATTTGATCCAATCAAAGCTCGTTGGAACTCGACTATATTAATTATCAAACCAAATTTAAACATAATTATTGAAGTTCGATAACAATTCAAACAAGTTTGAACAATAATGTATTCGACTTGATCGAATCATTTACGGTGCTGGCAATAGATTGACAACAGAGATTTTACTCAATCCTTATGCCTGTATTTTGGCCCCTTCACAATATATCTTTTGCCAAAATATAATATCTATATTAATATAAAAAGAAAATGATAAATAACGGTTTGTGATATAATTATACTAATTAATAATTTCTTTTAAAAATATGATGGGTCAATTTATATATTTTATTTTTATTTATAATATATTTTAAAATATAAAAAATTATTTATTATATATACGCATATGTTACCGCGCTTTCAGTATAATTTATAAAATAAAAAAATAACTACAGATATATTAATTTTTCAAATTAAGTGTGCAAGTGCTGACAATAATATAGGTTATAGAGTGCCTGACGCGTGTGTATCACTACAATAGTACTATCACTAGAATAGTATTATCAAGATTGCATCATGGACGGACAGCAGACAGAATTCTGAGTGGGAAGCTTTAAACTATGAATTATCCTTAAAAATAATCATCTTTTGTAAGTGGGATCTCCTCCTTTTCCTCCAATTCCCACCCAAAAAGGTGGTGGTCATTTTGAAGAAGAAAATCCAGTAGGCTGACTTCGAGCTTTCAACTATGGCTTCTGCTCTGAGCAATTATTCATGCCTTGTGCTGCATCGTTCCAATGAACTTTCCTCCTCCCGTTTTCCTTCTTCTTCAGCTACTCCACTGGTGGGCTGTAAGCCAAAAGGGTCTTCAGTAAGGTATTATTTCAAGAATTGTTCTCTTTGGTAAATTTGAATTTGGTGTAAGGATTCTTGCTATTAACATGAATTCTTGTAACTGCCGAGCTCTTTGTAATTCTCCCAAGCATGATGATGGAATCAAGATTGATTGGGAGTTTCTTAATGTTTGGGGTGTTCTAGATTTATGAAGGGTCTGTTCGAATTGAATGGAAGTGTTTTCTGGTTCAAATTCAAGGTTTGGATTCCTTGTTGATATGGTCCTTATTAACCCCTCATTCATTTAATTCCCAAGTTCATTCCTTTGTATCTTGTCCTGTTATCAATCTCTGCTGATTATGATCTGTTTGCCTCTGTGCTGATTATATTATCGCCGGCCATGTTTACTTGTTTACTTCTCTTGATAGAGGCGTAGCGGCCTCAGAGAATATTGTTTAACTGTCTCATTGTTATTAATAAAGTTTCATACTGTGAAGGTAAATTTGTAATCTTTTCACTGACTTAATTTACTGATTATTTGAGAATTGATTGATGGTTTATTGGTAAACTTTGATAAGGGCATCTCTGAGTTTTATCTGGTTGTGATACTTTTGAACTGAATATAGGTGCGAGTCATCCACGAGTACTGATGAAAGCAAAACAACCAAAAGCATGAACTTATTAGACAATGCAAGCAACCTTCTTACTAATTTCTTAAGTGGAGAAAAGATTGGATCCATGCCTATAGCTGAAGGTGCAGTTTCGGATCTTTTTGGCAAACCACTTTTCTTCTCCCTGTACGACTGGTTTATAGAGGTACTTCCGTAAGCACTGTTTTATGTTATCAATCAGTTGCATTTGTCATAAAATTATTCATGGAATGGCTTGCCATAGTTAAAAAGTGTAAACTTATTGAATGCTGAATTCAGGAGATATTATCTGTTCATTGATTTTGTTTGCATGTGGAAGAAACTCGACCTCGTATTCCTTTTGTGTATAGTATTTCAAACCTATGAAATTGGTCAATTTAGCACTATTATCTTTATATAAAACAAAAAGATGGAAAAGTTGATCAGTTGGGTGAAGTACTGTCTTGCAAATTAGCCTTCCAAAACTGAAGATTAATTTTCTTATGTGGAAGCAAATGTTTTGGAAGCATGTACTTGGTTGTGAGTGCAGCTACTTCTAATTTTCTTCTGGTAGTATTTATTAATTTCAGCTTCATCACTGATTTCCTTTGCTGGTCTAATTCCCTGTTAATTTGTTGGACTTTGCAGCATGGCTCAGTATATAAACTTGCTTTTGGGCCGAAAGCATTTGTAGTCGTCTCAGATCCCATTGTTGCAAGACATATTCTCCGCGAAAATGCATTTGCATATGACAAGGTATGATTTGTTTCTGTAATTCTCTTCTACTTTCTTTGAAAATTTGTTTTGGTATAAGACTCGTTTTCTGTAAGCCATTTATTAGGTCAATGATGTCAATGGTACATTCTTGTCTCTTGCATTGCTTTGCTTCGTTCTCATTTGACTGTATGGATTAGATAGCTTTCATCAGTATTTATCAAAACCTTTATGCACAAATCTCTTTATGGTTATGGAATTTTCTGTAATCTAAGAGGTTCTTAGACATACTTCTTTTTCTTTGCAATGTAGTCCAACGGAATGCAAATTTCTTTTTTATGGTAAATGAATAAAAGATCATGCGTGTTGTATTCGCATATAACATTTATATTAAAAATAACGCATAAATGAGGTTTGGACATTTGGGACCTCATATCTACCAATAGGCAATGGTCAAAATTGGACATACAAAAACATTTGCAGGAAGAATACTCCTAAAAAAGGAGGATGGTTCCCTTTTTTTGATATAATATATCAAGGAAATTCACTTAATGATTGTCCATACCATTACTGTTGTGATAGTTTCATTTCCCATTATTTGAGTTTCCACCCTAAGTACTCCTATTTTTTAAATGGGAATCTTGGAGCGATGGGAATAGTTCCCTTTCCCATTATTCGAGTTTCGAAGCCTAAGTTTTGGCTCTTCATGAAGACAAAATTCACAGTTGGATATAAGTGAGTAATAGTTAGTTTTGACCCTCATTATTAAGCCAACCACTGACAACTTTTTTATCTCTTTCTGTCTTACCACTTGACACTGCATATGCAACCAGGTGAACTTTCTTGAATGGTTCTGAAAAGAGTCAATACATGTTGGAATTATGCACAACGTAAGGTAGAGTTATAATTAAAATTTACTCGAGTGCTTACTCAAGCTTTTCTGGAAGTTTTAAAAGATATGATGCATATGCTAAGAGTATGATGAGTATCCATCTACTAATCTCTGTTTAAAGACAGAAGATCTTATGGATTTTAAAAAGTTTAGGATGCTGAGAGGATTAATGATACTTACCATAGCTTTTATGGAGCTTTAAACACCTCTGGTTAAAGACGCATCATAGGGATTCCAATAAGTTCTACGATGCTGAGAGGATTAGTGGTGGTTAGCTCTGCTTGTTGGTTTGCATGGCTCATTCATGACTAGCTCGCATCAAGCATTTTGGTTTACTGTTCCATGTAACCACAGCTTTATAATCGGTTATACCTTTTACCGGAGAATGAACTTTTATAATTGTGGGCTCTCTTCAAGAGGGCTTCTTCTAAAGATTAGATGTCGAAGTTCATAACCACAGAATAGTATCTGATTAGTGGCTATAGCTTCTGCATTTCGACAAGCCAAGAGCATAAGGACATGTAAGTTAGGAGATGAAATTAAAAATGATAAGACATTGGATGATTACAAATTAATTAAGACACCTATTTGCAGTGGTCTGTAAGATGTGTTGAAGAAATTGAAATTACGATTTGAATACCTATTTGGAAGAAAATTTAGTAGTAAATCCCATTCTATATGCATAGCTATATGAAACTCTGCCAATTGACAAAAGCAGCCAGAACTAGTTGCAACTCTATATCTGAAAAGAGGGGGGAAAAACGTAAGGATAAAGTTGTTATTGGATGTTTTCAAGAGAGAGTTCTTTTACTTATGGAGGATGGTGCTTTGGTACTCTAATGTAGGCGTTTAGACATTCTGCTATTATGATTAATTGTTTTAACTATTGCTTTTGGTAGTTGATCATAAATTGGGTAACTTATTGTTGGTTGTGCTTATGTTATTTGCAAAATCGTTGTTGATGTTATTAACGACCTGAAATAGAATTGAATGTTGATGTTTTGAGTATATGAATATCATTATCTAAGGAAGCAAAAGTATCCACGATTTGGAAAAGATACTGAAAATATTTTATGAATATAATATAATGCGTTTTGATGTCCATAATCAATTTTGTTCTACATCTTAGGCTATAAATTTTATGATATAAATTATTATTCTAATGTTTGGGGTGCCATCATAAGGTTGCATCTCAAAATCCTTGTTAATATTGCCCAAAGCCTCTTCTGAACACTACAAATTGTGGAATTTCAAGCATATAGTCTTGATTGGTTTGGCTTGGCATGGCTTATGACACCAAAACTCACCATCATTGCGTTATTGATTTTACACTTTGTTCATAAGTACAGCACAGAGATGCGCTCTACAACATTCGTCGAGAAACTTGTTTCACTATTGATACCAGAAATTTTTGACCCAAATTAGGAGTAAATCGTAACTTCTATAAATGGATTTCTGTTTCTCATAAAGTATGTTCTGATGGGCAATTCCAATAACATTATCTAGGGTGTTCTTGCTGATATATTGGAACCAATAATGGGGAAAGGACTTATACCTGCTGACCTTGACACTTGGAAGCAGAGAAGAAGAGGTGAGCTATTACCATTTGCATAATTCATTTATTTCCTGTGTTACTTCCATTTAATGTTGTGATAGAATTCCGACAACACTCTAAATTCCGTAATAGAGTTTGTTGACATTATTATTGTACTTCACCATAAATCCATTCTTGCAATAGTTTAGTACTGATCAGTCCCTTGTTTTTGAATAGTTGTTCACATTTCAGATGTTTCTTCGTTAGATAACTAATAGCAACATCTTAGATTCTAGAAAGTACCATTGAAGTTGCCCATTATACCATATTTTTTGGAAGTGGAGACGTGGACTTTGAATCCTCTAAACCATATCATTCACTATGTAAGTAATATTTCTGGAAGCAATTTTTTTCCATTCAGTTTGGAGGTGGCGGTTTAGTTTCGAGGGTCATGCTTTCAAAGAATCAAGTGAAAATGTACATGTTAACCAAACTAAATGATGCAGTTTGGTTCAGTTCTAGTCGCACGATAAACTGAGAAAATTGGAGAAAAACTAGAAGTAAAAGAACACATAAATTTACAGGCTACACCTATGAAAACCTATGTCCGGATACTGAGACAATTAATTAGTTCACTAAACTATCGTTCTCCCGAATCTCTCACCAAATCCTAACTCCTCCTTCTAAAACTTGTCCATAAGAAAACTCCTAGCTGCAATCTCCATAGTTATAGGCAGCATTGCGGCATCAGAGAACTAGAATGGAAATGGATGGTAGAAAGTAGGAAATGTGAGGAATTGCGGTTCTTTGGTCTCTAGGGAGTTTGAGATAAAATGCATATATTTTGCTAAATCATTAATCTTATATTAGCAATTTAAAGTTTGCAAGTCAAATATCGTGACTTTTTGGCACATGCAACTTGCTTTTGACTTTAAAAGTCTCAAGCTTGGCAAGCTCAATTGAGCTAAAAGAGGTTTTAGCTCAAGTTCCATTGAACATGCTCTCAAGGCTGAAGTCATCTTCCTCTCCTAGTTTTGTGACAGGGTTTTAACGGTAATAGGCTCGTTTTCTGGGCTGGATATGGTGATTATGCTAATGTATTGGGAATAGTGTTAGATAAATGGATTGTCAATCTCACTATTTACAATATGTTAATTGCAGTTATAGCTCCTGGATTCCATTCACTTTACTTGGAAGCAATGGCCAAAGTATTCACGGATTGCTCTGTGAGAATGATAACGAAGTTTGAAAAGCTTTTAGAAGCAGAGGCTTCAAGAGGAGAGAAAAAGATAGATTTGGAACTTGAAGCTGAATTTTCTAGTTTGGCGCTAGATATTATTGGACTTGGTGTTTTTAATTATGACTTTGGTTCTGTTACCAAAGAATCCCCGGTGATTAAGGTATTGTTGAACTGTTCCCGTTTAAATTTTAATCGTTGTAGATTCTTCATTTGTCTTCTGGTGTATGTTGAAGTTTTTCTTTCCTTTTTTCCTTTTGTAATATGTGCTCTTAGTTGTGGTCTTTCTTTGCTGTAGAGAAGAAAAAGGAAAAAGAAAACCATGCTCTATGTTGTTGTATGTATGATCATTTGTGCATCCAATACGTACGAGATCATTTACTTTTTGTTTTTCCTTTTTTTCCATTTTTAAGATTTCCTGGGTTGGCACTTTCCTATTAGTGCAAAACAAAATTTGGTGTCAGACTTTAATTTTGAGATATTAAGATAATACATAAATTCTCTTACGGCTGCTCATTAGATTGACTATAACAGATGCAAAGTAACTATTGTTTCTTAAGCTCGATGAGATTTGGCTCAAAATGGTATTGTTGTGATATTTTTGATCCATTTCCTTCTGTAAGCTGCTAGTTTTTCTTAGCTTCACACGATTGCTTGCTCATTTTGAATTTCACTTAAGTTGAAAATAATGCCAGATGACCTGTGCACATACAAAACACTACTTCAAGCCTGAGAGTGATGCCTACTTTTTATGATTTTCAGTTTCATAGTATTGTTCCTTTTTCACTCTCTTGTTAATTCAGCATTATGCACCAATAACAAATGCCGTTTACTCGCAGGCTGTATATGGTACTCTATTTGAAGCTGAGCATCGTTCAACATTCTACCTTCCTTACTGGAAAATCCCATTGGCAAAATGGCTTGTTCCTCGGCAGCGGAAGTTCCAGAATGACCTTAAAGTCATAAATGATTGTCTTGATGGTCTCATAAAAAATGCAAAGGAGACCAGAGAGGTGAGACAATATGTAGCCAAGTTTCCAAAAAATAGTCAAACCATACTGATGTTATTCTATACTTAATATAATTCTGCTTGTGCGTCATTAAGCATCCACACATTGAACTAGTGTACAGTTTATCTGTTCTTGAAATGTCGTAGCAGTTGACATTTACTACATAACTTTTTTCTATCTGTGTAAAAGTCGATGCTTAAACTCAAAATTTCATACAAAATTAAAATTTCTAAATATCCAAGGAAATGTTTTCTTGTAATCCAGTGTTGTAACTTTCAAGTTCTGTGTAAAACCTGATCAGTACTGGTTTCTGCATTTCATTGATGGACTTTAGAATTTACTTATGCACAACTTGCCTCTTGGTAACCCTTGAAAGGAGATGACACTTATGATAAGTATTTTTGACAACAGTAACTGTTTTTTCTTTCTTGCATGCACCGTTTGCTTAGTATAAAAACTGAGGTTTTCATTGCCTAAAGTGTGTATTTCCTTCGCATTTTCTCCTAGGAAGCTGATGTTGAGAAATTGCAACAAAGGGACTATTTAAACATCAAGGTATGCTGCATCCAGGGTCTGAAATGACAACCAAGTTTCATCTATTTTTGGCTTTGAAAGATTAGAATATATATGTTTTCAGCTTCTGGAGACTCTGAAAATTGAATTCCGGCACCGTAACTGAAAAGTTTGCAGGACGCTAGTCTCTTGCGTTTTTTGGTCGACATGAGAGGTGTAGATGCTGATGATCGTCAGGTAAAGAATTCCAGATCCCTATGCATCTGTTTGATTCTTTGAAAAATAAGGTGGTGTGTTTCTTTTCTTTTCTTCTTTCTTTTTTATTTTGTGATAAAAAAGATGGTGATATCTTATTATGGAATAATGTATGCATATTTTTGAGAGAACTCTCCGATGCTATGGCGCACATATGTTTTGTCTTTGGCCAGTTATCCACTATTTTACCATTTAATATTCCTTGTGGTTGTCACTGATGAGATGTCATCTTATCTTGTTTTTTGTTCTCTGTTGAATAGCTAAGAGATGACCTAATGACAATGCTTATAGCTGGACATGAAACAACCGCGGCTGTCCTCACGTGGGCTATTTTCCTTCTTGCACAAGTATGGTAATCTTAATGGTAAAAAGCTTAATTTTACTGGACGTAGGTATAATAAATTCTTAGTCCAGGGGGGATAGCCCAATGGTTCCCGCACAAGACTTCCCTATGCGAGGTCTTGTTTACGAACCTTGGGTGTGTGTGTGTGTGTTGAGTCCGTGAGTGTAAAAAAAATCCTAGAGATCTGTGATTTTGATTGATGTTCCAGGTTTCGGTAATTATTCATAGTTGTAATAGCAAATTGATTCACGTGCTGCAGCATCCAGCCAAAATGAAGAAAGCACAAGCCGAGATTGATTTGGTGCTTGGAAAGGAGAGAACAACATTTGAAGCAATTAAAAAGTTAGAGTAAGTCATGGAGCTCGCCGAAACTTTTCAATATTGCATACAAATAGCTCTTTTGTCCATTAATGATGCTCATTATGAATCATCGTAGGATTATAAGATATGACTATGAGATAGTGATTATAAACAATCTTCCACTTAAGCTATGTCAATAAGTCCCAGTTAATCATGATTTATGTTAAAATGACATTGAAATATTTGCATGTAATACTATTAAACTTCCTTGTTATTTATCCATAATTACTTGCCACAAGAAATTAAATATTTTTTCAACTTTGGATTTTGTATTTAAAATATTTTACGTAAATTTAAATTTGTTAATAATATTGGTAAAAATGCGCCCCTTATGTGCGTCTTACCAGTTTTGCTAAATATGATTATGTTGATCCTTAGATGTTCACCGGCTTTTAGCATAGGTGAACTATTAGTATAATCCGGTCAAGTTTTGGAGTAGTGTCCGATTCAACTATGATAATGGACAATTATGTCCGACTCAAATTTGAGAAGGGATGTGAATGCACAGCAGCAGTTTCTCGATGGATTCTTTTTAGAATTTGAAATTACTGAAACGAAAACCAAACTCATCAAGATGAAGTTTCGGTGTTGTTTACTTGTCCCTTCTTTCTTTAGGTACTTGCGACTTATTGTTGTGGAAGCTCTACGTTTGTACCCACAGCCTCCATTGCTTATTAGACGGTCTCTCAAGTCAGATAGATTACCAGGTATGTTTTATGTTAATAGAATTATCAACTTAAATAACATAATATCTAATTGTTGTGTGATAAACGGACTACAAAAACTCAAATTTAAGTCAGAGTTATCAATATAGTGAAAATTTTCTGCTGTTATTAATTTTCTTCTCCATGGACGCTCTCTTAAAGGTGAAGAAGTTATTTAAATGTCTAATGCCCTGTGTTAGCATGCATCAAGATGTAGCTTTTGGATTTAATTTTAGGGTAAATTACAACGAGCTCCTTTGAGATTTGGCATGACTACGAATACCCCTCGTTCTTTGGAAAATCACAAATACCCCCTGATGTTTGATGAAATTATGTAATCCTTGAATGGAGCCCTGAAATTGTCAACTTTGTCCTTGCTTTTTCTTTTTTTCTTTTTTGACAAAAGTTGAAAATTTGTAAACAAACCAGACGAGATTGATGGAAACAATTGAAAAATTGTAGAAAATTTGTCCACTTAATCCATAAAAAAATTTCAATAAATCTTTAAAAATAAGTAAAATTTTGTAGTCCTCAAGGGCATTTTGATCAGTTCATCACAAAAAATGGATCGAAACCTAACATTGACTAACGGATGCGCTAGTTGTTGACGACCGTTAAAATCAGCGGGTTATTGGTAATTTTTCAAACAACAAGGGGTATTTGTAATTTTGCCTAACCCCAAGGGAACTCATTGTAATTTACTTTTAATTTTATCTTAATCTAGAATATTGCCCAAAATGTCGTCCTTGGCAGTATATTTTCTAGATTATTTTTATTAAACACATCCTGTTACATTTGATGATGGAGGTCGAATTTTGGTACCCCGGTTGCTAATCTTGTTATGTTATATCTCCTCCTCTTATGATTCATGTTTACTTAATTTATCATCACAATTAGAAACAACCACATGTAAGTATCATACATTCTATGTTGGCAGGTTGTTGGATAAGTTTCAGTTATTTATTTGAAATAGTTTTAAATCTTTACTACGCACCAAGATTAGGAAATTATATGCAATTTATTTGTATTCATACATGTCTTATTGTAGCAGAGTTTGCATTTAATGTCCCGAGCTTCTGCACTAGCATGTGATTTTTCTGGTTGTGTCGAAGCAAATGTCCTTGTCTTGTTCTTCCATCTTCCATCAAGTTTTAGAATTCTCATTTCATCATCGGTCTTGTTTCTCAGACCTGCCGGAAGTTTATTCGACATGATACATATGACACTAATAAATTGTATGATAGTCAAGTGAGTGAAATAGCTGGACGCTACATTATGGTTATATCCAGAAATGTTTCTGTTATGTATGACTACCCCATTGTCGACTTTTCTCAAATCACAAAAAATAACTGTGTTTTGATGATAATTTTACTTTTGATTCCTTAAGTTAGTCATTAAATCACCTTTGGCACTCCATGTTCCGACCTCATCAATTTTGCTCCACGATTTTCTTAAAATGATCAAAGTTAGTCATGACCGTTATGACCGCTAAACTAAAGAAAAAAGCAAACCAACAATAAAAGCCAAAAGATAACGGCCCCTTACTCGTCGGCCATAGGGAAAAGAGGTGTAGGCACCAGTTTGGGTGAAAATAGTCAAAATTGAGAGAAAATCATTTTTTGTCCTTTAAGTTAGTCACTAAATCACTTTTTGATACCCCATCTTCCGACCTCATAAATTTTGGTCCCCAAGGTTTCTTAAAATGATCAAAGTTAGTCATAACCATTAGTTTACCCAAAAAGGTCCCGCCGTTAGTTTGGACGGTCAACTAACGGTCAGGAGTAACTTTGATTATTTTAAGAAAACTTGGGGGCCAAAATTGATGAGGTCAGAACATGGGGGACCAAAAGTCAAAATATCCCTTTTTTTATTGATGATACTTCTTTGTAGAATGGTGAGCAGTGAAGGACAAGAAGTAGCTAATATGCTCAGGTTATGAATGGTTGAGATTATAATTCATAGGTCGTGGTATCAACGATAATATTAGTGGGCATTCTTCCACATCAGATATGCGTATCGAGATATTATCGGTTAGTATGAAATAAATGCATCATAAGATGTTAAAAGTTCTAAATAAGTTAGTAACAATGAAGTAAAATACAAATAACATAAGTTACTATTCATTAGTATATTTGAAGAAGTTTTAAAATAAAATTGAAATGAAATATGATTATCACATACATATATGACTTTGTAATTCAAAATAGTTCATGAGTAATGGTAAAAAGAAAATATTCTTTGTACATGTAGTAATACATTAAATAAAGGGTAAATTACAGTCACCTCCCTGAGGTTTGGCATAATTACAAATACCCTCTAGTTGTTTGAAAAATTATGAATACCCTCCTGAGGTTTATAATTTTTAACCAAAGGCCTGAAATTGATCATTTTGCCCTTGAATTTTTATTAAAATTATAGAAAAATCAACCGCGACAAATTGCATTATTGCTCCTCTATGTAAAAAACCTCTCCCTGCGAATTTAGTCCAAAAAAATTCAAAAATTTTAAGAATTAAATAAAAAATGATTCAGTTTGCATAAGGGCATTTTTGTCAGTTCACCTATAAAAATTGATGAAAATGGGTTATTTGTTAAACGATTACAAACCTCGGGGGGGATTTGTAATTTTTCAAACACCCTCAGGGGTACTTGTAATTATGTCAAACCTCATGGGAGGTAGTTGTAATTTACCCTTAAATAAATCATATTGTAAAGAACCAAAAAAGGCGTAAATTTCATCAATGGATACAACATGCACAATAATACGATTTTGTCAGATGATATCGTGGATAATATTATGATAATATCATAGCACCTAAGATATAAGCTGATATTAATGGATATTGTTAACGATACATATACATTTATTATGGAATAACAGATATCAAAGAACATAGGAAGGTTTGATTGGAGAATTTATTCAGTCGTGAGTAACGAGTTTTTCTAGACTCTCCGTGAGTAACGAGTTTTTCTGCTTCAAGTTCCTTTCATGTGATTCAAACACAACATTTTCCCAACTGAAAATAAGAAAGCTAATTATGATTCTGCGATGGCGTTGGATTCTTGTTTATCTTCAAGAATTCGGTAATTACATACTCAATAATAATTGTCGTTAGTGGTTATAATGGCGACAATATCCCATAATCTCAAATCTTTTTTGCAGGTGGTTATAATGGCGACAAAGATGGGTATGCAATCCCACCTGGCACCGATCTATTCGTTTCCGTACGTATTTTTCTCTCTCGCCAAGTTTTTGAACTCAATGACTCAAGTTGCATTTTCTTGTAACTATTATGATAAAGATATGTACTACTTATTCAAAGGCTGTCCAAGCGTAAAATTCGAGTTGGTGAACAGCACTGATAACCTCTGTATCGACATTCAAATATTAATTAACTGCTGCTACCATGAAAACGATCCCGATTCCGTCTATCGAACGTCTATTAATCAATTATGTCTAAACTGATTCCTTCAGGTATATAATCTCCATAGATCTCCACATTTTTGGGATAACCCCAATGACTTTGAGCCTGAGAGGTTTCTGGTGCAAAAGTCGAGCCAAGTTGAAGGTTGGGCTGGTTTTGATCCGTCTCGTAGCCCAGGAGCATTATACCCGAACGAGGTAATTGATCTACTACTTGATCTTCTCTTTATATAGATAAAATCTTATCATCCAAGTCTAGTACGCACTTATCCATATGTAGTCCTGCAATCTTTTCACGACATGTATGATGATGATTTCAAAATAAATTTTGGGTAATTATACTTACGCCCCCTCATCTATAGTAGAATTGCAATAACTGCCTCTACGAGTTGAACAATTACACAAACACCCATATCACTGATGTTATTATACCTATGGCACGCCATGTTAGTGATGTCTCCATTACACCGACAGTCCCTAAATACAAAATACCACTAATAGGGGGTGTCAATGAAATTATCCAAACAGTAAGGTTAGTTTCTATAATTTGACTATAGTCGTGGGAGTTTTAGCATAAACATCCCTAACGTTTTACTTGTAAAATAAAGCGTGTATATCAAGATATCATCCACGTAATCCAAGCGACAATGATGCAGCACCATTGTTTCCACCCACGGGCAAGGTAGAACGAGACAGGAGCTGTTCATGTAATAATTGTGTGGATTGAAAGAGAAGGACCATGATGTTACCTAGATACCATGAGTGCTGTTTCAACATTGTTGTTGTACAAACATTACATGAAATGTCATATCTTGCAAGTACAATGCTCAGGAATTTGTTTTGACATTTGTTGTTGTTATACAAACTAAGTCTAATGTGTCTATTGTTTATGTGTGATCAGATTATATCAGATTTCGCCTTCTTGCCTTTCGGAGGAGGCCCAAGAAAGTGCGTTGGTGACCAATTTGCCCTGATGGAGTCGACCATAGCGCTGGCTATGTTATTACAGAAGTTTGACGTCAGCCTGAAAGGACCTCCAGAGTCCGTAGAACTCGTTACAGGAGCGACCATCCACACCAAGAATGGACTGTGGTGCCAACTAAAGAAGAGGTAGCCGGCTGTCAACTTATCATCAAGGATTCAACTGCATATTAGTACATCAAACTAGTTGTACACAACTATAGCGAAATCCTGTAAAAGGAAGCAGTTCTCTCCATTTTCCGTGTTCATTTAACATCGTCTCCTAGATTTTGGTCTGCCAATCCAGCTACGGCACCAAAGACGCGCTTTTTTCAATAAGAAAGAGGTTGTTTGCGCTAAAATAGGAGATTTGTTAAGGATTTCTATCTGTTTATTCTTATTAGAAACTGGAAGGACGTACAGGGATGTTACATTTAAGAGCTTGTTTGGTTGGGGTGAAAATGAGCGTATAAAAAAAGTAGAATGGGAGGTCTAAGAAAACGTTTAGTGTTTAGTTAGGGAGGATAGATGGAGAAAAAATAAACCTGAATATATAAAAATCTGCAGGGTTCAATTTTGTTTTGGAAGGAAAATTGAAAGCATAAGACAAGAAAGACAAAAATAATATCTTTTATTTTTATTTAATCTGTTATCCATATATGTAATTTTTCTCAATTTTCTAGGCAAAATAATATCTTTTATTTTTATTAATCTGTTATGCGTATATGTAATTTCTCTCAATTTCTTTTCCTTTTTCTGTTGATAATCTCAATGGATGTAGTCGTAATTTTGTTCAAAATAGAGTGTTTGTATATTTTGATTTAATTTCAAGGGGTATTCCTATAATTTATCCTATAAAAAATATTCTTGATCGTGTTTGATATATATTTTTATTTATAAGTTTTAAATATTTAGTAACTTAAAATTATTTCAGTATAATATTAACTAGTTTATTTTCAAGTAAAGAATGAAGAGGAATGGCTAATCAAAAAAATTTCAAAATTCAATTTATTTATTTTTGGTACCAAACAGTGAGAAATATTTAAAATCTCATCTCTTTCCAATCTCACTAAACAACTTGCAAAAAAACTATTATCCTTCCGCTTTTTCTTGAGTTTTCACTTCTCCTTTTCTCTCATCAAACCAAACGAATCATAAATCTGTGGACGTCCGCACTCTGCAATGTTAATCGACGTACTTGCACTTGCCCCTGAATTTAAGCGAGTACTCTCAATAACATCAGAAGAAAGCATTTTGTGAGATCTTGCAATTCACACTCAGCCATATCAAGTTCTGGTATCATGCAATGTCAACTGAACTAAGCACCTGTATCATTCAACTTGGCATGAAGACTTGATGATGGCGGATAACGTGTAATAACTTTCAAGGAAATCTTGCAGAAGCTCGTCGAACTCTAGTACGAAACACGAACCTGGTGAGTGAATGAAAGAATGGAGGAGACGAACACAAAAGGAACTCAACACACAGTACCAAAAAGGAAGTTGAATGTGTAGTATGATCATACTAGGTGTAAATTCTTCCATTTCTGGGATATATATTATACTTCACAGCAAACACAACCATGCAACTAATTACAATCATACTGAACAGCTTACTCCTCACTTTTAAGTGGTCCTAATTACTGTTAAGTAACTACTGATACACAGCTATGCTCAACTACAACAGGAAACCATAATATAGAGTTTGCTCGACCGGATAGGATAAAGTTAACAGCTGCCTTTCTAAGTTCGGTTACTACACAGTTAACCGAGAGATCATCCTCTACGTTTTCCCTGAGCGACTCTGGATGTACTATTCTGTATTAACATTAAGGCCCGATCGTCCTGACAAAGCTGTTACCCACTCTTCTGCGGAAACCTTTCATCCCTTATTCTAAAAAATAGAAAAAGAAGGGGAAAAGGAACTTAGCTCCATAGAACAATATGTAAATGGTGAAACACAGAAGAACTGAAATCTGAGATGAAAACACAATGTATGGATGGTCTTTAAGAACAAGAATTCGGGAACAACGAAAAGTCAGTTCAGATATTCGAGACCAACAAAGTCAGTGCAAGTTAGATACATCAGTATCAGCAGCACTTGAAAATTCAGGATATAACAGTACCTACCTCAATGGTGAGGAAATCGTTCTCAAGCATGTCTTGGTGCATCATCGTGCAACTGGGCAGATCTCACGTTGGGGTCCTCCTGCCAAGGAGGTATGATAAATCAGCTGCAGATCAATAAGTTAAACGAGAACAATTTATCAACGCAAACTAACCCGAATCCCATAGCCGAAACTTGGAGTGCGGAAAAAATCCATTTGACCCTGCATGAATGGAAGCATGGAAATTTGTCCAAAATTAAATGTGAATTCACCGAAAAAAACATAAATGAGGTTTAAGAAAACAAAATACCAATCCGTGTATGGCTGGTTGAGTGCCATAATAACCATCATGGGTGGGTGCAATAGAGTTCAGCTGGCCCTACAGAAGATCAGAATATCAGGAATCTGTTAGCACAACACTACTTCCAAATATTAGTAACTAATTTTCTGATGGTCATGAGTAGGTGACATACGAGTCCTTGAATGGTCTGCTGGTTTCCATAGTAATTATCACGCGTTGGAGCCATTAAGTTCAATTGTACCTTCCAAAAGATATGCAGTAAGTTATAGATATACAGAATGAACTTCAATCTTCCGATATCACTTTTGAGTAAATTCCTTACCATTCCTTGAACACCTTGTTGAGCACCGAAAAATCCATCAAGATTGACTGGTCGGGAATTCAATTTCTCCTATGCATAGAAACATCAATTGATATAGAACAAAATATGTAAGGCAGGTTGCAAAGCACCAGAATTTGTTTTTACTGCAGATAATATCAGCTACAAACACACTACACTTCATAGTTTCATGTGGAAAGGAACTAGAACTGTTATTATTGCATTATTGCAGACAGTATCCACTAACAACATACTTTTGCTAGTTTCACAGAAAGACAAATTCGTTTTCAAATTATTTCAGCTAAGATTTCTTTTGGCTCAAAATCATGCAATAGTATAAGTTATTAAGATTCAGTATCTTTTACTAAAGTGCAGAATATAAATCTGAACTTCCAAAAGACAAACCATTTGTTGCAAGCTCTCCGGTGTGCCAACTGTTATAACATCTGGCTCCATGTTTACCTGCAACAAGGATAGTATATTAGTTAGAATCATGGAAAACATGAAACACAGAGCATACAAGGATAGTATATCAGTTAGAATCATGGAAAACATGAAACACAGAGCATATCACTTTGATTCACGACAAACCTTTCTTTTCTTAGTCGAATTCTTCTTCTTATTTGTCTTGCTCAAATTTCCACTTTGAATGTCTTCTTCAATGCACAGAAGAGCTGGTGACGCTGAAGGGCCGGCTTCTAGAAGATTCTTACTGGAGTTGTTGGCATTCAAACAGGTTTCAAAAGCATCATCGAGTGCACGAAGTGTCAGATTATAACTCTCTTGTGATAATGATGCTTCTTCACCCAATTTTATTGCCCTTTGACAAAGATCATTATATCGTTGCAACCTCGACTGCACCTGTTCAGACCCTTCTCCCATTGGGTATCTGCTCTTAGCATCTTTAGTCCACCGTTTCAAAATATATTGCGATGGAATATTAGAAATGCCGCAGATTTGAAGAACGATCATTGCATGCCTACAAAGAAAACCTTTAAATTCAAACAAGCGGCATATGCAGGACACTTCCGATTTCAATTCATTCAACGTGACAATGAATTCTTGATTCCTTTCAAAATCTTGAACTTTAAAAGTAATGTTTGCATCAACTTGTTCCTCCCTCTTAGGTATACAAGCTACTGCACCCAAGACCTCAACTTGAAATTTCCTGAATACAGCATGAGAATACAGCGTTGCCACATGCTTCTCAAATGGTGATGGAGACTTCAAAGAAGGCTGTTTGTTCCATGTGTCAGAAGATGCCTTTGCTTCCTCTTCATACCTGTCCTGCAGAATTGCTTCATACTGTTTTATGAACTCTTGCACGGTGGTCTTCTTATGGACATACTTGTCAAAGAAAGAGTTCACACTCTCTGATCGTTGACCTGTAGACATCCCAGCAAAAAATCCATCTTTCATAAAGTTAGGCACCCATTTTTTACGATCTTCATACAATGATTGCATCAACTCGTTATCTTTTAGTCCAAATCTGTCCACCAGTTTATGCCACCTCTTTTCAAACTCGTCATCCGTCCATGACCTATAAACACATTTTTCGAATTTAGACATGAAATTCTCATTCTGTTTGATTACATGATTCAACGTTTCAGAAACCTTTCCCATGATGTTCCACAAACAGAAGAAATGAAGAGCGGATGGAAAAGCATCTGCAGTTACTGACTTCATAACCTTGTCTTGGTCAGTGATTATAATTTTCGGAGCTTGACCACCCATTGCTCTCAACCATGTTTGCATGACCCACGAAAATGTGGCTTCACTTTCATCAGAAACCAAAGCACATCCAAGTAGCATGAACTGATAATGTTGATTGACCCCAACAAAAAGAGCTAGAGGCATTTTATACTTGTTTCTTACATAGCTAGTATCAAAAGACACAACATCACTAAAATTGGGGTAATCATGCCTGCTTTTGGCATCAATCCACAAAAGATTCTTCAGGCGTTGATCTTCACCAACATCGACTGCATAAAAAAAGTTGGAATTCAGACTCTGCATCTGGACAAAAAACTCAAGCAACATATTTGCCTCTCCTGCATCCATTGCCATATTCCTTCCCTTCTCAAAATGACTTCTGGGGTCATGTTTAAGACCAACTGCACTTTTATATTCAGCAAACTGTCTAGCCATTGCCGCATACATCCTTCTGGTTTGTTCACTAACAGCTTGAGCAGGTAATAACTCATGGTTATGCTCTTTCTCAAATCTATGAATTATCCATTTCCCATCAGACCTTCTCTTAACATGCATGCTTGCTTTGCAATCCGTCTTTGCACATGCTCGCCGACCTGTAGCATTCTCCGCATCCTGATTGCTTCCTTGTCTACTTCGTGGACGGTTTAATGATTTCTCATATTCACGCTTTGTACCATATCTAGAGCATGCAAATTTGGCATCAATGAATTCTCTTGATGTCTTTGAACGGCGACTATTCTGAATTGCAGTATTGAACCCCACAGACCTAGCATATTCCTGATAAAAGGCATAGGCATCACCATGTGACCCAAATTCCATACCAGGAAGTGGCTCAAGAATCGTCACGTCTTTAAAATCTATATCATGTATGGGAGAATTCACATCCTCCGCATCTTCAATGTGTAACTTTTCCTCAACATCTCCCATACTTCCACCAACTCCATCTACATTGAGCGGTTTCTCTTCACCATCTAGCATATTAATAATTCCATTAGGTTCTTCTTCTACTTCCTTATCATGTTCTCCAGAAGGCAACCTAAGATCTATATCCATGATAACAAACGTTCTTTTTTCCCTTCTGTAAAGGTCTGTTGTGCAGTGACCTGAAAGAGTATATAGGATTTATGCTCCATACAGCAATTAACAAATGAACTTTCATGTAATGTTTCAATTTTTAACATAACTGCAGCGAATGTTGGCAACAGGTCTACGTCATGCTCCCTTAAGAACACTATTGCCAAAAGGATTCAAAAAAGCCATTCGCAGATTTCAAAAGACCAGCATCCGGAAAACAACAAAGTGGAAAATTTTTCATCACGATTTTTAAACTTCAAAGAGATCATCTACTTAGGCGACTCCGGTGGGGTGAGCTAATATTACATAATTACTTCTAGGAAACAGATTTGCTCTACCACGACCTAGTTGTGTGCACTTGCTTTCTGAAATGTTTAAAGCACCCACAACGTGAAAGGTGAACGGAGAACCTCTTACAACCCACATCCTTATAGTGACAAACAAGACTCACTTCCAGTTGTAACCAATAAGAACTGCAGAATATGCACCACCAATGATATTCCCAACTAGGAGCAGCATTGTGATGTAAACTCAATTTCATTGACGTTCTACCTAACCTATAGAACGGTTTTGCATTTACATATAGACAATGCCAAAACTCCGAGATTAAAAATGGGTTAACTACAGTACCCTAACATATCAATTTTCTGTATGATCATAATACCAATAATAGTAATAATTGTTAAAGCTGTAATAGTCATACAATTTGCTCTTAACATGCCGTAAAGAATGGACCTCCCACGTCACAGGACAATGCCATGCATCAAAGATGGTATTGACATTGAGCGAGTTAAAATCAGTTCACTAGGTCCAACTACAGCCCTATTAAACTGTCGACGGTGAGATGAATCAGATTCTCTTATTTCCTCGAGGAATTGAGACAAGGGAGCAAATAAGACATCTTAGATTATATAGTAAGTACTCATTTATGTGTCATGGAGGCTCAAAAGTATAGAACAGTTGGCACTGCATACTGGAAAATGCTCTAAACCCCGTGGATGACAAATCACAATTAGATGACTCAGAATCGTGACATGGAGTTTGTTTCTCAGTTGATACATCCCGATCCTTCCCTCACCCCACCCCCTCTCTTTCTAAAACATAGCTGATCATGGCGCAATTTTATACAACAAGAACAGACTCAAAACCAACATTCCAGTATAACCCTAAACGCAACATGGAAAATACAGCTTTCTGCAATAAATACACAAGAAAAAAGAAAACCCTTTCACCAAAAGGCAACATAAATAAAGTGGGGATTGCTGGTAAAGAAAAATAATTGCCACCATATATATAAACGTGATATACTCCGCCCAGCAACAAAAATCTCAAAACCCCCCAAGAAAAAAGAGGGGGGGAGAAAAGACAAACGTTAAAAAATCCCATGTTCATGCAAAACAATTCACATAGAAAAAGAAAAAAAAAAAAAAAAAAAAAAAAAGGAACGTGGAAAGGAATCCGTAGAAAAGAAAAACTAAGAAAGAATATTGTAAAAGCAGCAGGATTGTTAATTCAGAAAGAAGTGATTAATCTCATGGATGAGTGAGCAAAGAAGAATCGGGATGATTGTTGAATAGAAAGAAGAAAGAGGGAGAAGAAGGGGTTATGGAGGAGAAGGGGTAGTACCTGTAATTTTTATAGTTTACTAGTTGGATCTTCAGAACTGCAAATCCACGCGAGGGTTTGGGCGAGTCGACGATCTTCCCCCAATTTGGGAGATTAGGGTTCCCGAGATTTGATTTCCACTCGCTCCTTTCTAACAGTCTCTCTCACTCGCTCCAACCCTTTCTCTCTCTAGCGCGTGACTGACTCCTGTTCCGCCTTTTACACAAACCTCTTTTTATTATCTATTTATTTATTATTGTTTATAAACAAATAAATAATTAGGGGTCGGGGGTTGGTTTAGGAAGGTTTTAGACTTTTTTTTTTTTTAGTTAAAAATTAAAAAATATGGTTGGTCGAAACTGCGTGCATAACTTTTAGTAATATTTTTTTTATTAAAATTTATAATTTATTTATATTTTAAAATTTATCATTGTTTTACAATCTTACGTATAAAACTCGTCTATCCACGTCTCATTTTCATCAAAATGAAGTCTACATTAGTTGGTGCAAAAGCATGTGCTAGAATCCCTTAAGGCCCATCAAAAGGTATCTCGTCCCCATGATCTCGGAACTGAAAACTAATCTTGATATCAATTTGATCATAATTTGTGATGTACTTAAATTTGAAATGCGTCGCGTTGTTTAGTAGTATCTTTTATCGCAGTCATAACATCCTTACGTGTGCCAGGAAGGAATGAGTATGTGAGGCTTTTCTTTGAAGATGGCCGACTTATTGGGGAAAAAAGTGTAACAGGAAACTAGGGTTGAGATTTTGTTTTGAAATTGGCTCGCATTTGGACTAACAAAATCTACCACCCCACATCTGGCGAGGAGTAGTTTTTCAACTGTTTCGACATCTAAGATTCCATTTACTTTTTAGATGGAAGAATAATTGGTACTTTTTTACAGCAAATTCTAAGTTATCGTCAAAAAGATCATTATGCAAATGTGCTTGGTTATTAAAGTTACCATTATTCTTTTATGTACTCGAAATCTGTAAAGTGTTTCTTAAATTTAAAAAGACCTTGTCTGCCCTTTTCGCGCCCTAATCAAACTGTTGAGGAAAGATAGGGGTGATGAGTTTTGAGCATTTGATTGAGATGAATTTGCATGAGAGAGCAATAAAGGATTGACAAGAAAAAGGACCATGCATGAGAAATACAAGTCAAAGAACTTTTGTTCCATTGAAAAGAAGTTGAGATATAAGATGGATGATAAATTGGTTGATAATTTTCAATGTTTCACTTCTATATGTACTGAGTTGATTAAGTAATCTTTATTTTCAAGAGAATAAAACATCATTTGAGATGGAGAAGCATAAGAGGTAATTTTATTTAATGTTTATACCTAAGTATGATTTATAAAGTAGGCATGACTTTACCATGAATGCCATGGTCCTCTCATTAGTGGACATTTGATTATTGGTTGAATAAATTTGCACACTTACTTTTTCAAGGGAGAAATTATATTTTTCGTACTACAATTTAGGCATAATCTATTTTCAGTCCCATTATTTATGGGATTTCTGAGAATAGTTCTATAAATTACAAAAAAGTCTTATTTGCAATTCTCCTAACAACTCCGTAAGGAAATCAACAGAAAAGTCACATGCACCTCACGTGACTGTTATTTTTTCAGAATGGAGAGAAACAACCACGTGACTTGAACGCATTTTTTTCCGTCAATTTCCTAACAAGATTGGTAAGAGGATTGAAAGTGAATTTGTTTTTAAGTTATGGGACTATTTGCCAAATTCATTGAAGTAATGAGACTAAAAGTGTACAAAGCTTGAGTTATGGGACAAAAAAAATATAATTTTTTCATTTTTCAAGAGAAAAAATATATCAATTAGGTTTAATGATGGTGATCAAGAATAATGAGCTTCCAACCAAGTGTTCATATCAATTTCTTGAAAATCTGTAAAATAGATAATCTCTAAATCTAATGTTAAAATTCATTATGGTGTTTGTACAAAATAATAGAAAACCAATGGAGTCCTTACTTTTCTGACAAAATAATCATCATTTAATTTACTTAATCCTTATATATAGCAAAAATATGATAAACACATGATGCAATTTAGTTAATATCCTTCATGAGTTGTGCAAAAGAGTGATTAGGACCTTGTGGTTACTTTCTAACAAAAATAATTAATGAAAAAATTGCAAGGTTAAATTAATAATAAAAATATATAATCGAACTATTGCATTGTTGTAATTGACATTTTTTTATGTTAATTTGTAACAACAAATTATTCTAAAATATAGGTTCAATTAAATGTGAATCCATAGATTAGATGGTGAGAGAAATAGAGGAATTACACTTTCCCAGAAAGGAATATGATAGGAAAGTGTGGAGCTTTAATGAGGATATAAGGTGTATGTGGGGGTAAGTGTTTTTACACTCAAAATTGTCTCACATTGAAAGTTTAAGGATAAATTAAACTACTTAGACAAATCATATTGACTCCACACGTGCGCCGCCGCCCGACCGGCCTGGCTCCGGGCGCGGGCGTTATGACGAATGTCTCAAAAACCATTTGAATTTTATTCTATTTTAAAAATAGAATTTTATTTCTCGTTGCTAGTAAAAAATTTGGCTTTTAAGTGACCTTATATCAGGCTGAAAATTGCTATTAAAATCAGGTTTTATAACCTGAAAATTTATTGACTCATTACTTCTATTTTAAATGCAAATGTGGCTGTTTTTTACCATTTCAAACCAACACTTTTATGGATGGTTTGAATTTTATTTCTCATTGCTAGTAAAAAATTTGGTTTTTAAGTGCTCTATATCAGGTTTTATTTTCAGTTTTCAAAACCTGAAAAATGCTATTAAAGTCAGGATTTATACCTGAAAATTTATTGACTTATTACTTCTGTTTAATGCAAATGTGGCCGTTTTTTACCATTTCAAACCAACACTTTATGGCTGGTTTGAATTTTTTTCGGTTTTAAAAATAGGATTTTATTTCTCATTGCTAGTAAAAATTTGGCTTTTAAGTGCTCTTAGCCTCTTATATCAGGTTTTATTTCAGTTTTCAAAACCTGAAATTTGCTATTAAAATTAGGTTTTATAACCTGAAAATTTATTAACTTATTACTTCTGTTTTTAATGCAAATGTGGCCGCTTTTAACCATTTGAAACCAGCACTTTATGGCTAGTTTGAATTTTATTTGGTTTTCAAAACAGAATTTTATTTCTCATTGCTAGTCAAAAATTTGGCTTTTAAGTATTAAAGTCAAGATTTATAACCTGAAAATTTATTGACTTATTACTTCTGTTTTTAATGCAAATGTAGCTATTTTTTACCATTTAAAACCAGCACTTTATAGCTGGTTTATGGCCTGATTAAATGAGTTTAATGCTGCAAAATAAATGTGCTTTTGAGGGCCTATATAAAGGTTGTCATGGATGACTTCAAAAACACACCAACACAAACCTGGAGATTTCCTCTCTAAAAAAAAAAAAAAAAAGTCTCTCACTCGCTCAAATTTCTCTTGGAAAATCCAAGCTCTTGATCCACAAGATTCGAGCTTTTGAGCTATTGTTTTCGTAAGGCTACTGAGTGTTTGTTCAAAGTGTTTTTCGGTACAAGTGCATACCGTTAGAACGGAAATCGTCTTATCTTGAAAGAAATTGCTTAGTACCCGGTGCACTAATCGAACGAGACGTATAATTTTTTCAAGGCAAGCAGATTATATCTGTGATTCGATTTGGTGAAATTCTTGGACCGAAAATTATTACGATACAATTTTTCACTGTAAGTTTTCTTTTGTTTTACCGTTAAACAGCAGATCTAACTGTTTGTTTATCATTTGGTTCCAACGTGTTTGTCGTGTTTTTTGTTTCAAAAATTGTTTATAAAAATCTAATTGATATTTTAAAACAACTATTACAATTGTCTGTTATACACTTTTTCCAACATGTATCTGGACCTTGTCTTAAAGTCCATAATCCAATCATATTATTAGCATTACTTCCTTTTCCTATACATATTATAGAAGTATGAGCATCTTCAGCTCCAATTAACACTGTAAGATATTGATGTAGAACAAGATAAATGTATTTTAAAAGCATTTGGATATGTAAAAATTGAAGTCGTAGTTGTCGAAGTACATAGTTTAACGATGATGATACATTAAGTGACCCCAAATTTTGATATTCAAGGTAATCGATTTATGCATTCGATCTTCTTTTTATGAGAACCTAACTCGTGAGGGCCCACCATTTGTAATGAAATTTCGTCGCTTCGACCGCTGTTTGGATATTTCTTTGAAATTGTCTAATTTTGACCTGATTTTGTTTAATTTTCATATTTTTTGTGGTTTTTAATTGGACCTAATTAACGTTTTTCCATATTATTCATGATATATTAGAGTATTTTTAGCCATATTTCATAAGTTTTTGTGTTAGTCTGAAATTTAGCCTATTTTACGGCCTAATTAATGACCTAGGGTAGGGCTTTTCTTTTAAATACCTGCAAAATCTGTTTTCAAAATTCATTTAGAAATAAATCACTTCTACCAATATTGAGTTCCTTGATGGTAGGAGATGAGTTTGACAATTATTTTCTCAAATTTTATTGCTTTCGTTCCATCAGATCAGACGGCACTGGCCTAAGGGTCGACCAGTGGTAGTTTAAAGTAGTATTTGCACATTATCGACCAATATAATTCTCACATTAATAAAAAAAAAATAATAATAATAATAAATCAAATACCTCGATAATTCCTAATTGTTCTCCCTTTTTAGAATATTGTTTAAGTTATTTCATAATTTAAATACCCCACAAAGAAAAAATAAATACATATGGACAAAATTGAATGGTCCAAGATGAATGGGGTTGACCAATTGGAGGTGCATGGTTGAAGCATCATTGATTGTCACTTTCATGTGGACACACTCTCCAATCAATTATTTGGGCAAAATATCTTTATACCATTGATGGAGACAGATCATGAAAATGTCGAAACACACTAAAAGAAAATATAATATTAATAACAAAATATTAAATGATAATTTTAAAGTTATCATTAAAAATATATATTAAATGACAATATTTTTTATCTTGTCACTATATAATTATTAGTGACAAAAATTGTGTATAAAGTTGTCACTAAATACAATTAGTGACTCATCTATAGAGACAACTTAGTGACAACACAATATATGACAACAATTATTTGTTGTCACTATACATGAGTCACTAATTGTATTTAGTGACAACTTTGTGCATATTTTTTTTTATCACTAATAACAATTTTTTTACAAAATAATAGTAATTATTAAAATCATAAAATTCATTATTGCGATAAAATAAACATTCTTGTCACTAAATATATATAATTAATGACAATATTAAAATTATCACTTGATTTTTTTGCCACTAATCTTTTATTTTCTTGTACTGACATCTTTGTATGCAAAATTAGCAACCACGATAAAAATATAACTTGGTTAATATTCATGAGTAAAAGTAAGCCATGGTGAATAATAATTAACTACGACTGTGTAATGATTACTAATTATGGTTTTTGTAAGTGATGCCGAAATATTAGCAATAGCGAAAAACTATTGCAAATATTTAAGCTATATATAAAATCGTGAAAAATATTGATTAATCGTGGTCAAAACTTAAGTTTTAACATTTTTTTTTATCATGATAGATAGTATTGATTGTTATAATTTTTATGCCGTAGTGATTACAATGTCGGAAATAATTCACTTTTTTTTTATAGGGAATATATATAATTTTTATTATTTTTATTTCTCCTTTTCCCTATTGAATCTTAGATATCCACCAAATCCACAATCATAAGGTGCAATTCATTTAAATTTTAGGTTAAATACATTTTTCCACCCCTGAAATATATCTATAGTTGCATTCACAACCCCCTCCCCTAAAGCATGGAAGGTAACAAGAATCCCCCGAAATAATTTGGTATTGATAGGATGAAAATGTCCTTCTCATTTACCCCCTATATTTTCCATTTCACTCTCTAGAGTATATTTTATTACAAAAAATTCTCCCCCCAAAACTATTTTTAGTGATTTTAAAATTTTAAAAAATAATGTTTAAAATTAATAGCATTTCATAAGGTATATAATACAATTTAGAAGCTCAATATGTGTAAATATGTCTTACAAAGTGAATTATTTATGTTGAAAAATACACGAAATATGTGTAAATTGTGATGAAACTATATACATTATGTATATAATTATTATATAACTTACATATTTTATATCAACTACATGTATAAATATTTAAAATATTGATATCATTACTCAGAAAATTATAGGATATTATAGATTGATTATATAAAAGACTTGCATATTTTACAATACATATGTATGTTCAATATAGTATTTTAAAATTTTATTGACAATATTTTTAGAAAAAAGCTCAATACATATAACAACTCATAGAAAAAATTATGTAAATTTTTGACTAATTACATAAAAGAAATATAAGGATCGTAAATTTTTAAAGTTTATACGGATGATTTATGGGCAACCTTTATTTTAAATAAAAAAATTATAATAATTCAAATTATATTTTAAGAGAATGATTATATAAACATATTTTAGAGGGTGCAAATAATACGGGCATTCTCATCATAAAATTTTTGGTCCATATTATGAGGGGGTTTTTTTGTTACCTTTTGTAGCTTAAGGGGATGAATGCAATTATATACATATTTCAAAGGTGCAAAGTGTATTTAATCCTTTAAAATTATGGGTAAATTACATTGACACAGCTAAGGTCAGTCCAAACATACAAACATTCTTTACTCTTTACAAAATATAAGTACATTTCTTGAAGTTGTAGTTGAATTAGAAGTATATCTTATTCAGTGATAAAAGTTTACAAGAAAATCCCTCAGGGGTGGTACCTGTAATTTTTATAAATGACATGAGATATTTGTGTATTTAGACCTAAGTTCATGGGGGTGGATATGTAATTTATCTAAATTTGATGCAATCGTGAAATCGAAATAATGGATATTTTTACTTTGAAAAAAGAAATAATGGATATTATGGTAAACAAATCAATAATGTTAGTAATAAATTATTGTTGTGAATCTACAATAGTGTTATAATATTAATTAGCATGAGTTTGGTGCTCTCAATTGTGGTTGCTCAGTCATTTCAAACTGATCTTGATGTATCCTCGTAGTTTGGAATCATGTTCAAAGAAAAGTTCTTGTAATTAAATAAATATTTGGAATCATGTTTTTTTTTCTCAATTAATAATCATAAATATTGCCGTATAATTCATGATAATCATCTGTCTTTAATTTGTCCCAAAGTTTGTAATGGCAAAATCAAACTTTGCCAAAATTAATTTGTAACAATCAAAATCAGATTTTGCAATCTCTCAGTCTCAATTTGGTTGCCCAAAAAAAAAAAAAAAAAGGGAAATCGTATCCAAACATTACAAGCAAATAATAATAATAATAATAATAATAATAATAATAATAATTTAGACTTAAACTTTGATGTGTTTGGAGCATAATTAACAAAGTTCCATTATTGGATGTATTCATATTTTAATGCTGTGGGGTCGTCCAAAAGTGGTAGATAATTTAATTTAATCACTCAAACGAAAGTCTATGTTTATTATAATATGTCTAAGATATAGTTCAATAGTAAAAAGTGATAAACATTTTCCTACACTCTATGAATGTCCTGTATTTAAATATAATAAATCAAATATTTAATTAATTAATTCTATATACAAAAATATAATTTAAAAGGAGGAGAGAAAAAAGGGCCAAACGTGTCTGCTAAAGATAATTATTTTAGAGGAAGACTAATGATTTTGTGAATTTTTTGAAAATATACTTAATGGATAACTTTTTATAAAACAAAAACAATGGTAAATCCACAATTACATTTAAGAATGTCAATAAATTAAAACGAGCCGAACACATTAATGTTCAGATTTGTTTTAATTTTTTTTATTGAAATCGATGAACTTTTTTATTAATTGAAGTAAAGAGATTACAAGCAGTCCTGTTGAATATCAACATCGAACAAAGATAATTACAACAATCAAATCATTAATATCACATAAATAACACCTAACTATTACAGTTAGAAATAATACCTACTATACAGTAGTAACAACACCATCCCACGCAGGGAGTTCAAACCCATGACCTCTAGGATCATGGGGCCTCAGCTTCGCCAACTGAGCTAGGCCTCATCGGCAGATTTGTTTTAATTATTCTCGAATTTTTTTTTATTGAAAGCGATAAATTTTTTATTAATTGAAGTAAAGAGATTACAAGTAGTCTTATCGAATATCAACATCGAACAAAGATAATTACAACAATCAGATCAATAATATCACATTAATAACACCTAACTATTACAATTATAAACACTAGAAGAAAATTCACTATTGGCTAAACTATGGTAAATAATTATTATTAATCACGGTTAAATAAAAAATATTTGCAAAAACCTAGATTACCACCATGAAAACTCTTTTTGTCATGGTTATGAGCTTTAGCCACACTCGCAAATACTACAACTAATACCGTTGTATTACCGTGGTGAATGACTATTCACTACGGCTATTTGTTTTTAAACCATGTCATTTAGTCATGGTTAAATGTTAAATTTTTTCTAATGAAATAATACTTACTATACAGTAGTAACAACATCATCCCACGTAGGGGGTTTGAATCCACAACCTCTAGGATCACGCAACCTCAACTTCACAAACTTAGCTAGGCCTCATCGACTATTCTCGAACTTGAATATTTATATATATATGGACATGATTTGATTATTAACCGAATTGAGCTCAAATGAGTATTGATTGAATTAAATACAAGTCTATTTTGATGCTTTTATTAATTGAATCAAGTTTAAAAATACGTAATGAAAATTTTTATGCAAATTTGGTATGCTTAACGAATCGAATTCAAATAAATTTTAAGTAATTGATTTCAATTAAGTGTCAAATAATTTGATTTATTTTTTTGACTCTAATTATATATATTACAAATTATACATACAATTACTAGTATGAAATTACACGAATCAAAATTAAGAAAGGATTCTTGAAACAAAGGCGTAAAAGGAATGGAAATTTTGGAAAATCCTTAAATTTAGCGAATAAATAATTTCTTAATTTTCTTGAAACTGGAAACCAATGAACGTAGACATGTGATGACGCACGTTTCTGTCCAGATTAAGACCATAAACTCCGTTTAAAAATGGATTGCTGAGTCGTCATACCCATCAACTCTCCAACTCTCTCTCTCTCTGTCTCTCTCTCTCTCTTTCTCACACACACACAACACATACTTCGTCTCTCTTGCTATTCTTTGCATGCTTTGGCCCAAGAACAACAATTTTATACGATTCTTTTTGCAAAAGGGTACAAGCAAAAAGTTACGATGCATCGTCTTCTTCAATTGACTCTCAGAAACGCCAGCCAGGTGAAAAACCCGCTTCTGTTTTTGTTTTATTTTCCCCACATATTCATGTCTGTGTGTCAATGTGTGTTTTGTTTGTATAATATGATGAGATGCTTCTTTTTTTTTTTTTTTTTTTTGTGTGTGTGTGTATTTTTGTTATCAATGATGAGGAGCTTTTTATGGGTTGGGGGTGGGGGGGGGGGGGGTGGTGGTGGTTGCATCTTTAGTATCAATCAGTATTTGCCTTTTCCTTTCTTTATTCTTGATGGATGGATATAAAATTGCCATTGAAGTTTCTATAAAGGTCGCCATGTAATTAAATATTGGATACTTTTGCAGGAATGTTTCTTTCTTGGGTGGGCAAATTTTGAATCTTTTTTTCTGGGTGGGGTGGTGAGGGGGGGTGGGGGTGTGTGAAGAGGATGAGTTATAGGGTGGATGTGAGTTCATGTTGCTTCAGAGTTCTATGATTTGTATTTTGCTTGATTGATTTGGTGAAATTCCAGCATTCTTGAATAGTTGTGCTGGAAGCTGTGTGATGAATGACTTTGAGGAGATTATGGTTTGTGTAGGATGTACATTTAGCTATAACTAAGAATTGGATTATTGCAATAAATATATATATATATATATATATATATTCTAGGTAGTTGCTGCTCTTAAGATTCTGTTGGAACGTTCTTTTCGTTTAGTTGACTTTGTCCATCACAGTTGATGTTAAGTCTCCTTAAAGTAGAATAATAGCTGATTAGCATAAGAAAAGCACAAAAAGCAGCTTGGTATCGATGATTGGTATCGCTATGTTGACAAAAAGAGAAGTTGAATTTATGTGGTTTGTCAAGCCTCTGTTGCTGAGTCCTTGTGTAAGCTACTGCTACACCTGAGACTTCCAGTCAAATTAATTAATCACAACGGACCATTCCAAATTAATTGATTAATCCTAGATTATCTAGTCTACTTTTGTGTGTTTTCAGCTACATTTTTCAAACTTTCTGCAGCTTTTGGTGTAGTTATTTCCCATAATAGACCTTTTATTAATATTGCAACAAGAGTCAATCTTTGAAGTTGGCATGTTATCCATTTGGAAATTGAATAAACCCGTTTATGGTTTCTGATATTGAACAAATGGCTGATTTTCTTAAAGGATGCTGGTGTCTTTTGTAGGACAAAAACATGATGGTCAAAATGTAGATGCTTCACTGAAACTAAGTAATTTATATGTTAATGAATATTAGGCAAAGCTCCGTCAATTCTTAAGATGTTCTGGGCTGTTAAAACCATGGTGGACAATGAGAACAAGCTTGCATTCACATTTCCTTGTATGTTTTTTTGAGTACCTTACAGTGAAATGGTTGATCGATGTATCATTATAGCTGTAATGGCTAAAATGGCAGAGGGCAAAAATGATACAAACTGTGTATCTGTACCTTTTTGAAACTACTGCAGAACCAAACTTGATGCTTTTGTTTTAATGTTAAGCTGCAGCCGTTGTTTAGTTACAGTTTGTTTGCGGTTCACTTTTCATCAACAGAGTTCATATAAAAATTCTGGCTATTTAGTTGGAGAAAGAAAACATATGAAACAAGCACTGTAAACTTATTATCTCACATTGACACTTGCAATATTACAGGCTGGTCACTATGTAAAGGATGTTTCAGCCAGTAAAAATTTGCAAAAACATTTGGTTCAGACTTCTGTACTTGCAAGACCGTATAGTACAGAGGCATCTTTGCAGAAGGATGTTTCAGCAGCTGATGATAAAGGGTATCTGACATTTCTTCTCTAGCATTACCAGTTTCATGCATTTACATCTTCTCTGCTTTTCTGTTCATATCAACAGAAAATAACGCCTGATGAACTACTGAGTTGCCATATAAAGAAGACTTTCTCCAAAATAGTCTTGATGACCTTTCATATGAAGTGATATAAATTAAATAATTTTATTGCCTGTTGCCATTAACTCTCGACATTTTTAGATTCAAGGGGCATGATATGCTAGCGCCATTTACTGCGGGATGGCAGACTACAGATTTGAACCCTTTAGTTATTGAGAAGTCAGAGGTACGAAAGTTGCGTTTACAACTTTCAGTGTTGTACTTCTATGGTTTTCTGCCTTCTAATCGTGGGTTCTGCACTCTTGTTTGTTCTTTAGGGTTCCTATGTATATGACATTAATGGGAAAAAGTATCTTGATGCTCTTGCTGGATTGTGGTGCACAGCTCTAGGTATTTGAAACCCCCAACTAAAAATGGCAATGATCCAAACTATGTCCTTGCCGTTATTTGACTTTTATTTGTTTATGTGCTACTCACACCCTCTTACTTGTATGATTTTTTTGTGATGTTAGAATCTTCATGTGTCCCAGACTTAACAGTGAAGAATCCTTATTCTATTAAGGAAAAGAACTTTTGCATAATGCTTTGATCATCTTTTATGTGCATATATGAACTAATAATTTCTCTATTACATCTTTGTCACCGGTTCCGGGCACAGTAACACACCTGGAGGCTGCAAATTTCCAAAAGAGATAGTAGAAAAGTTTCAGAGGCCAAAAATTATGAGCATAATTTAGTTTGACTATATAAGAAATATAACAAGTTGATTTAAGAAATTTAACAAATAACCCATCCCCTCCTAGTCAATGGATACAAAAAAGTAGATCGAAATGGTTTGACTATTTGAACACATCCTTTCTTGGTTATCTTTCCTAGTCGGACTTATGACTTCCAGGAATGTTTCAATATATACGTTATGACATTCGACGCGTCTTCTATGCATATACATAAAAAAGCAAATTGTCATCCAAGTTTATATGTGACAAAAGTGATCACTTAATCAAACGTTGAAATACCAGATATACATTCGGCTTCTCCCTACAACTTCTCCAAATGTAAACATTACCTAAGCATGTCCAGAAAATTGCATCACTGTAAGGCATTACACTCAGTCATTTCCAGCTTGCATTTGGTTTCTTAGTATCTCTATTTAGTTTTGGATGCTTCAAGCCATTTTGAAGTTGCATCTTGTTTATTTTTTATTCTTTGACTTCTTGAAGAAGGGACCTCACTTTCAAGAGAGATGCCCTATATGAATTATTATAACTGACTTTGTACTAGCAGCATACCTTATGTAGCTGCTTGCCCTCTATTGCAATAGATGTAAGAAATATGGTCACATTTAGGGCCAACCACTAAGCTGTGAGTACGAGTGTTGACATACCGATGTTACATGAGATCTTTTCAAGCTTTAATATTGTTACTTTGCGACTGGAAAGTGGCTCAGAATATGAAAATAATTGTAAGTTGTGTCTGCTAAATTTGCTATCCGGCGAAGCAAATATCTGGAAACTAACAACAGTCATGTTCCTCTCCCCATTATTGCTGGAACAATGAACTTGTTTCTTGAATTTGTTATGTTAAACGTCGTGGAACTCTTTTTGCTAAAATTTGTGTGGAAGACATAACCAGTATCATCAATTAGACACTTACATGGTCTTGCATTCTTGCAGGTGGGAATGAACCACGTCTTGTTGAGGCTGCAACAAGACAACTAAACACACTGCCATTTTACCACTCCTTTTGGAATCGAACCACAAAACCCTCTTTGGTATGAAGATTTCCACTCAATTTGAAAGCTGCAAATCATGAAATTTGGTTATGTCCTCATCCTGATTTCTTTATATTATAGGATCTTGCTAAGGAACTATTGGAGATGTTCACTGCAAATAAAATGTCTAGGGTCTTTTTCACAAATAGTGGATCAGAAGCCAATGATTCACAGGTTTGGTCATCTTTTTCCTCTTTATTTACAAGTTTTCGTCATCTTTAAGAAACATTGAATTGGATAGTTTATCTTGATTCATTGTCAAATATATGTGCTTCATCTGTCTATTTTTATAAAATGATGAAATATGAAAACTTTCACGCTTAAATACGCTTATGATGATTTTATGACTGAACCTTGAAATAAGGCAGCTTAAAGGTTACAAAGTGTGTGGTGAAGCTATTAGGAACGAGATGCCATATTCCTTAGTGCAAGAAACAATTAGGTTGAAAAGGCCAATTTCTAGATATTATTTCCTACAAACTAGACTAGGAGTGTTTAGTGCACTCAATGTTTGTACATGAATATTTAAAATTATGAATAGTTAGTTTACCGAAACTTCTTGTTTATGCATTTATTTCATTTTCTCAAAGAAGAAGAAAATATTTCAATACATGATTGTTTGCAGAGACAATATGTGGGAGTCGGAGAGAGGGAAAAATGAAATGGAGAATGGAAAGAAAAAGTGTGAATCGGAGATAAATGGATAACTAGAAGGTCGTTATTGATTGACTAAAGATACTAACAATGTGCTCTTCGATATAAATAGAATAGATTCTTAAGATGCCAACAACCTATTAGTAAATAATTCTGTTTTTTGTTTTCTTGCAGGTGAAGCTAGTTTGGTACTACAACAACGCCCTTGGAAGGCCTAACAAGAAGAAGTTCATTGCTCGACAAAAATCGTAACATTTCTGTTCCATTCATTTTAGTTACTTTTGCTGTAAGCTCTCTTTTCTCAAAATCCAATTTCCTTTGGTTTGGCAGATACCATGGTTCAACACTCATATCAGCGAGTCTTTCAGGGTATTTTTGTCGGCCTTTAGATTTCATATCGTTGCTGTCATTCTTATGTGGTGATAATTGTTGACCAAATTACAAATTGGCTTTTAACAGTTTGCCTGCGCTACACCAGAAATTTGATCTTCCGGCTCCATTTGTATTACATACAGACTGCCCACATTATTGGAAGTATCATCTGCCAGGTTTTGATGCAGTCTTTGCTGTAATATAATCTGCTTTCTTCCATGATCATATGAAATTTATGAGGTAGAATTTTTCAGGGGAAACTGAGGAAGAGTTCTCTACCAGGTTGGCCAATAGCTTGGAAAATCTTATCCTCAAAGAGGGACCTGAGACGGTAACGGACATTAGATTCACATCATTGATTTATTTTATTTTTGCAGCCTTGTCTTTTACTATAATAGATATTGCATGTTATGTTCATAACAAAATGGGGTGTTTTCAGATTGCTGCTTTTATTGCGGAACCGATTATGGGGGCCGGTGGTGTGATACCTCCTCCAGCAACTTATTTTGAGAAGGTAAGTTTCATTGTCAAACATTGTAATTATTACTCTAATGATTACATATTTTTGTTAAAAAACATACATCTTCCAATCATTGCATTAATGAAAAATTTATATTTTCATCTTCCACACATTTTTTCATCATGCAATATATTTACATGTATCACATCTTCCATCAAATTTGTTAATCATACAATCCAGTAAAAGATTGATTTGCCACAATCACAAAAGATCCCAACAAATCTTCCGACCGACTTTCATTCTCCACAGATTCACCAAGCCCACTGCCAAAGTACCATCTCTGAAAACAGAACTGCACAATAGTTTTAAAATAACTCAGAACAAAGTGTAAAAGTTTGCTACTTTTGCAAGAAACGGATGGATACATGGCTTGGTATATTTTCTATCCGCATTAACCATGTTTGGATTTGGTCTGAGTATCTTCCGCATATGTGCAGATTCAGGCTGTGGTCAAAAAGTATGATATCCTTTTTATTGCCGATGAGGTAATATGTGCCTTCGGAAGGGCTGGCACAATGTTCGGCTGTGATAAGTATGGCATCAAACCTGATCTCGTCTCGTTGGCAAAGGTAAAAGTTTTCAGCAAAGTTGTGATAAACCCCATTTCCTACACTTGCAAATTGCTTAGTGTCCTTTCTCTGTTGATAATGCGCAGGCTCTTTCTTCTGCGTATATGCCTATTGGAGCTGTTCTTGTCAGCCCAGAAGTCTATGACGTCATACATTCTCAAAGCAACAAGCTTGGTTGGTGCTAACATTTTGACCTGAGTTATATACAATTCTTTGTGATAAATCCAGTTTACCACGTTGCTCTAATGTTTGCGTTTAAAGGTTCTTTCTCACACGGATTTACCTATTCTGGACATCCCGTATCATGCGCCGTTGCATTGGAAACACTGAAGATTTACAAGTATGTTCTTCTTGATCCTCACCAGTGAATTCAGGGTTTTGATCTTCTTTGCAATTGATTTCCATCTTGATTTCATGCTCTATCGTTTTAATCCCTCCCACAAAATGTGAGTAAAAGAAGGATGGAAATTTCTTTAGATGTATGACAAGAAGTAGCACGAATGAAGATGTTTTGAGAATAAATTTGAGGTTTTTGTGTGGTCATCATAATTTGAACAATCCGAAAAGCATTAGTCAAGAAAAAAAACCAAAAAATCTATATGAATTTGAATTTTCTGGGCAAGTTCATTTGGTACCAAACGAATGCTTAAAGATTTAGTTTAAACATGCTGAAATCCTTATTTCCATAGAAACAATTTTGTATTGTTTGCTTGTCTGCAGGGAGAGAAACATTCTTGATCAAGTAAATAAAATAGCCCCAAGATTTCAGGAAGGTTTAAAAGCATTTTCCGACAGTCCCATTGTTGGGGAGGTACGACGAAGCATTTTTATTTTTATATATAATAATATGGGAAATTATTCACTTCTCGTTCATCTGACTCACTGCACTCTTTCTCCTGAAGATACGGGGAACTGGGTTGATTCTTGGGACAGAATTTGCAGATAACAAGTCACCAACTGATCCATTTCCTCCTGAATGGGGTATGTCTGTTATTTTGTCTCCTAAACTCTGCTGTTTTTAGTACGTTCTTATGTTTTATATTCTTGATCCAATTTTTCAGGCGTAGGAGCTTATTTTGGAGCAGAGTGTGAGAAGAATGGAATGTTGGTACGTGTTGCGGGTGACAACATAATGATGTCTCCTCCTTTTATAATGACTCCTGGAGAAACTGAGCAGGTAAGTTTCCATCCAAGTAATACGTGTTTGGCAATTACTTCGAACACAGCTAAAGCCTCTATGGAAAAATGAGCAATCAAAATTAAAGGGGCTAAATGCAACAGGTCTCTCGTGAAAATACTAATGAGCAAAAAATGCCCTCAAAAAAAGAAAAAGGCTACACACGATCCCCGGAACTTTTAGAAAACGGGAGTTCAGGGGTCGTGTAACACTTTCTTTTGTTTAGGGGGTTTTCTTAACCTGTTGATATTTCCACGAGGGGATTAAATTCATTTTCAATTTACCGCAAAGTTAAATGTAAGAAGAGATAAATTCGACATGGTCTGGAGATTGAATTTCTCCTATCTCCACAGTCCCAAGTTTATTACTAGGATAGACAATCTTACGAGTATAATAGACGGCAGCCCACCAAGTTTTTCACTAGGACCCCTATAAAATACGGTAAATTGCAAGACTAAAGCTAGATGAAAATACAATGTATGGTCAGGCTCAACGGTGGCATTATGAATTATCTTGAAAAACTTGCGCTTCCTGTTTAAAGCCGAATGGCTTTGAGATTGGCTGTTTAGACTCTAAGTTTGCATTCATCCTTTGGCGATTCTTTGAGGCTAATCTTTTGCCCGAGTCATTGTTGAACACAGTGCAGGACAGACGACCAAAGCATCGTCTGTAAAGTGCTGTGTCCGAGTTATAGTGCTTGATTTCTTGCTCTTGATGTGTTTATTGAACACGTTTTCGACTGATGAAAATGCTTAGTTTCGAGAACGCTATAAATTGTATTGCTGGATTTTGTGGTTTTGAACTGAAGCTGTTTTTGCATGTTTCAGCTGATAGAAATCTATGGGAAAGCTCTGAAGAGTACAGAAGAAAGGGTGGCAGAACTCAAGTCTCAGAAGAAGTAAATTCATTCAAAGAAATTCGGACAATGGTGAAAAGATTTGATGCCTCCCATGTAAAAAAATAACTCAGCTCTCTGTCCCCTCCCCCCTAATAATATTACAGTGGAATTTCAATTGGAAAGATTGTCCTTTTTATTTTTCATTTTACAATTTCATTATGCATCAGTTTTTTTTATTGCTAATGGCAAAGGTAGGTAGCCCAGGAAAATGGTTGATCTCCTGTTTGTTGCTGTCTGCATAAAATAATTGCACGGTTTAAAATTGATGGTAAATCAATGCTATCCGTCACAGTTAAATGAAACCACAGCAAAAAATTAAATTTTGACCGCGATTAATGAACAATTGTCATTATTTTAAGGGATCATTATACTCTCCTCATCTGAAGTTTGGTCTACATATAATTACACCAAACCTCAGAGGAGGGGAGTGTAATTATACCTTATTTTAACTTAAGCCAAGATATTTGTTATGGATTTTAATTGTGGCTAATGTTCTCGCTTGTAAAAGTAACAACTAATAACTCGTTGCTCAGTCGTACTGTCCATCATATTTTTTTCATTTTTGATAATTGTAATTAACCATTATCAAAAATGATATTTCTTCTAGTGATATAGTAGTTTCACACCAATATATGATTGGTGTATATTGAGCTAATTAATTCCTTTTTTGGCTATCTGATCAAGCAGGTTAAACTTACGTCTCGAATGCAAACACAATTTGTGTAGTTTGAGTCCTTCATATACGTACTTTTGGATTAAATTTTATTAAAATCACGATTTGATAAAAGAATTTATAGTTTTTAATTTCACTATAATTATTTATTTTTCTTACTAAATATTTTTTTCATTTTTTTTTATCTATCTATCTACAATTTGCATATGTATCTGCATTTATTATCAAACCCATATCTATGTCTGGATCATAGCCAATAATACAAGCCTTAATTTTATCACTTGAGTTAGATCTATTAAAATTTCTAAGCAATGGGTAATTTTCAAGAGAGTTTCCCCAGAAAAGGCAAAACAAATTTCTCAAAAAAAAAAAAAAAAAGCACATAAATTTGGTAGAAAAATGAGCTTCAATCTTTGGCTTAAAAATGCTTTTCGTAACAGTTCCAAAAACAGAAATTGGGATCCAAAACACCTCAAAAGTATTTTTCAACATCCAGAAACTGAAAAATACTTTTCAGAAGCTCGCGCAAACACTCACAATATCAAGATTTGGACTGCTTTTCAGCCTGTCGTCTGGCCCTTCTCTCTCTGGAGCTCAAAGATGACTTGAACCCAACACTCCCATCAGACTCTTCCCTTTCTTCCATATCTCTAAATGATTTCTTCACACAATCAAGAAATAAAGTTATTGCCAAGATTTCTTTTTTTAAATGAATCGATTATAATTACACCATAAATCACAGTATTAGCAATATATATACCAATCAAAATATCGAATATCACCATTTAATAATATTCAAAATCACCCAACAACTACTATTAATTATAGTAGACAAACACACAATTTCACTGACTGAACGAGGCATCATTAGCGAAAATTTTAAGATACGTGGTTAAAATGTGAAAATAATTTAATAAATTTCATTGATGTAAGTAAATATAAAAGTTTACCTCTCTGAGCTCAGAAAAACTGACGACATAGAAAGTAAGAGCAGCAGCTGCAACAATTCCAAGAACTGGAAGACCAATCTGCTGAAGTCCATCCATTCTTATGGGGTTCCAAATGGATAAACCAAGTTTGAGGCAAAGGAGTAGCAGTGCTAAAGGATAATGTTCCTAACCCCCAACCCCCCTTTGTTTTTCAGTCAATCTATTTATATATGGAGGGCTGCTTTTTTTTTTTTTTTTTTTTTTGAAAACCACTTTTTGGGGTCTCATTTTCTTCTTCATTAATTCACAAATTACGAAAAAATATACAGTGGGGAGTTCTAACTTACTAAGAATCCCTAGAAAGCGATAAATAAGAAGTACTACTTCCTTACAATATAATTCAAGAAAAGTGTAAACAAGGAGTACTACTCCTTTATATTGGGGGGTCCAAGCTACAAACGAAAGTTGTACTAAATTAAGCTGGCGTGTCAAAAAGTTAGTGCTCATCCGCCTTGCTCGTGAAGCACGTGTGCAACAATTGTATGTAGTAAAATAATCAAAAGAGAAGCCAAAAAGGAGAGGCATTAGATTGGACCTGATAGGGGTCTTATCCAAATTTATAACAACTTGCCCTTGGGGGTTTGTGCTTCGAAAAAATATGTAACCTGCAAGATCAAACACAAACACCCAAAGAGACATACAAAAGAAAACCAAAACAGTGTATCTATTGGGGATCCCATGCAGTCACGTACGATAAACCATGAATGTGGAGTACGACTCTAATGCAATAAAGCATAGGCAAAAAGTGAATAGTACCCATTATTTTCACAAAGGACCTATGTGAAAATAATGGTACTATTCCTTTAAAAACGAACGTAGGGGAGGGCAAGACTGTCAAGCCTGATAATACTTGTAATAGGGCCAGAAATCTGTTCTTTTTCAAGTATCGTTAGTTGTTGTGAAGTGCATGCTTGATTAGCTAAAAATCCACAGCTTGATTACCTTCTCTATAAATATGAGAGATTTTAGTCTCCATATGGCTCATCATCAACCCAATCTTGTCGAGAGGGTGTTGAAGGTTCCAAGCTCCTTTGAAAGGAGATGAAAGGGGTTGATGACACCTTTAGCGTCAAGTTCAATTCACATCTTATGAATATTCTTCTCACTGCATATTTGAAGGCCTCTGTACAAAGCTTGAATTTTAGCATAGGTGTTATTGGTTTGTCCTAAGGGTTCAAAGAATGTGAAAATCACTTGCCCCTGATGGTCCCTAAGTAAACCACCTGCCTCTGCCACTCCGGGGTTGCCTTTAGAAGTTTCGTTTGTGTTGAGTTTGAACCAGGTTTCTTGTGGTTTCAGCCACATAATTCTTATGACAGTAACCTGTTTCACACAAGATTGGAAAGTGAGTTTGAGTTGGGTGGCAATGGACATCTCTCCGTTCTTATGCTCCAACTTCAGAAGATGACTCTTGTTCAACATTTGGAGATGGTGCATCGTCTTAAAAATGATGGTGCTGGACCTCAACACTGCATTCCTGTGCCTAAACCCCTTGTGGCGAAGGAAATAGACTGGGGATATAAAAAATTAGATAAATATTAGGGATAATTATACCGCATTCTCCTGAAATTTGGTGTAATTACACGTAAATCCCATGTGGTTTGAAAATTTGCATCTAGTGCCCCTGAAGTTTGCTTTCTTCTAACAAATAGGTCCTTCTGTTAGTCAAAATTCATCGATTTTGTTGATATTAAAAAAAAATGAATAAAAATTGATATTTACCCTCTATGACTTATTGTACGTAAAAAAAATCTTTTCTTATAACTAAACTGCCCTTATAAGGGTAAAGATATACCTCCTCACATGTATTAACGTGTAAAGATGTATAAGGGTAGTTTGATCATAAAAAGATTTGTTTGACCTGTTATAAGTTAGTATTAAGTCGATCGAGGGTAAATATTGATTTTCATTTAGTTTTATTGTTAATATCAACAAATTCGGTGAATTTTAACTAACGAAGGGACCTATTTATTAGAAGGAAGCAAACCTTGTGGGTACTAGGTGTAAATTATCAAAACACAGGGAGTCGTGTAATTACACCCTCAAGGGATGGCGGTGTAACTATCTCTAAATATTATGATATATATATATATATAAGAGCTATTGGCGACAATATTTTGTAACGGAAGAAATGAAAATTTCGACGCACAATATGATTTCCGATAGCTATTACGACGGGTAAGGGGATGTCGGAACAACAATAGTTTAAAAAGATTTTCAACGAGAAAGAAGCTCCCCTCGGAACCTTTATATTCAAATTTAATTATATATAATATATAATTTTAATTACTATTTGATTTTAATTTGAACCGTTGATTTAAATTAGATGAAATCTACACCATTGATTCGTTAGTTAAATTTGGACCTTAGATTGATCAAGATCCAATGGCTATTAAATAAAGACACAAATATTATTTTAAATTTTAAATTAAAAAATAAAAAAATAATAAGAAATAGCGTGTGTTCTTCACGAAACGCGTCAGGGGGGTATTTTGCTCTATTTCTGTTAACACAGGGGGGTAAATTGCTGTTTTATTTTTCACAGGGGGTAAATTGCACATTTTTCATAACACAGAGGGGTAAATTGCATTTAACCCATTAAAATTAAAAAACACAAAAATAGAAATCCTGATTGTTAGGCTTCTACGGTGTCGGGGGAGGGAGTGGTGGTGGGATCCTCATATGTGATATTGAGTTCCAGCCCCACGAGCTGGTTCTTTCGCCTCTCGATCCTGACGGTGTTTAGCAGTTGGTGTAGATGGTCCTGTTGGGTACCCCACCCCGCATATGAGGAATGAGCCTTTTAGCCCATCTGGAACTGTCACGATTTGAGGGGGATTAGGACAATTCATCATCTTTGCGAGAAACAGTTGGATATGCATAGGATTAATTATTGTAAATGCTCGAGGGAAAATTGGAGGTTTTGCCTTATTGTCGGACAAGTAAATTCTGTTTCACTTCTCAACTATGGCCGGAGCATATTAATGTACATGTTCACAACATAAATGGGCTTAATGACTAGTGACTGACTGGTTTTTACGGTATCTCAATTGATCCGATTCGGAGACATGAATCTTGGAACCTGTTGCGTAATCTTCACCAGATATCTACCTACCTTGCTCTATTACAGAGACTTTAATGCAATTTTGTCCCAACACGAGAAAAGCATCAAGAATTTCACTGTAATTGATTCAAATATGATTCCTGATTTAGTTACTCGATTTCTTGATGATATGATACGAGACCTCAGAAAATTCAATGAAAATTTTCACAATTGAAACAATTTCGAATTTATTTAAATTTAAATATAAATTACAAACAACTAACATTGGAAATTCCACAAAAGAAATTCACTATTGGAAAAAATCCAACTTTTATTTAATTTAAATATAAATACAAATTTTAAACATCTATCACATCCAATACCCTAAAAAGCCAAAAAAATAAAAAATAAAAACTTGGAATATTCTAGCTGGAATTATGAAGGGATGTGCATTTGAATTGACCATTTAGAAGAAGCTTTTAATTTTCAATCAAAACATTAATAGGTCAAATCCTTGTAGCCGGCTGTGTTTAAGTACTCAATAGTTGGCTGAGTCGGTCCAAGTAAACCCCCCCCCCCACCCCCCCACCCCCACCCCACCAACAATACATCAAATAACATAAAAAATAAAATAGTTGTCAAAACTGAGAACTTATGATCATAAGGTTATGTGTTCAAATTTCATTACGTGTGAGTATTAATCTATTTTAATAGTAGTTAAATGTAATAGTAGTAATTAATTATATATATATAGTTGATATTGGTAATAATTAGCACATATTAATATATTATTAATGATTGAAATTTACTTAAATAAAGAAAATAAAATGATAAGTCCTTTTCTAGTCCCCAAATTTGACTCGTAAATAACATTTTCCTTATATATTTAAATTTTATTGTGTTTCATTTAATTGTGAAATTGAGAGAAGTTGAAAAATTAGTCTATGTTTGAAGTCATTCTGAAGTATTTCTTATCATAAAAAAAATGTTTTGATGAGATGTATTTTGTTTTTTTTTTCTAAACTGGTGAATTTTGATATTTGTCGAAAAATTAAGATTTGTTTGGTTTGTAATATCACATTAATTAATTTTTCTATAATATTATATGTTGGTATATTTTAATTCATCCATGATAGGGAAATATATAATTATAGTATAATTATGATCAAAATATGTAATTAATATATATTATAAATTACATAATAACAGTGATGCCCCACCCCTCAAATATTTTTTTCAAAAGCCTAAGAGCAAGGAGGTAAGCCCCAATTGAGCGGCCCACCAGGTAAGATCCAATTGGCCGAAGGAGCAAGGTCTTTAGCCCTTAGGGCTACATTATCTTTACTAATCTGGCAGGCTCAAGAAAAAAGTCCATTTCAGCAAGCCCAGTCAGCATACAACGAGGATTACACATCATACATGTAGTTGACACGTGGGGGCACGTCATATCAAAAGACCTCCAATAAATCCCGAAGATTCGGTTGGAATTCACATTTTACTCAGCAAGTAATAGATTTTCGGAAACATAGGTTGATCTGACAAGACTGAGTAAAACAATTATATCTCAATCAATATTTATCCAAATCACAAACGGTTTTTTCGAAAAGATAGTTAACTCTTGCACCTTTCCAACGACGTACTGCACTCTGTAACCACCCTTCGAATCTGGCTCTGCGACCGCCTATAAAATGACCTTTGGTGCAGTCATTTGTCAAATAACATTTCTTCTACTTTGCAGTTACGCTTCCACTCATTTTCTCTCTCAAATCAGGTTGATATTACGATGAAAAATAGTTTTAAGTGTAATATTATGAAAAAAAATTTATCAACCAATATATATTACAATTTAATTATCCTTAGTTTTAGTATTATTGGAGTGAATTGCTTCTCAACAACCGTAGTAAAGCCAAAAGAAGTGAAATAATAATAATAATAATAATAATAATAATAATAATAATAATAATAATTGAAGAATAATTAGTGAAGAGAAAGGGTTGAAGGAGTTTGATGTCTTTATCAGAGGGGCCAACTCACTCTGTCAGCCTTGCAAATATTAGTAGTGTTGGACGGTTTGGACGGTCGCCTCTGCCCGCCACCACCATTACCTTTTCTACTTTCAAACAAAACTATAAGTCTATAAACAACCCCCCACCCCCACCCCAACCAATTTTGTAAATTGACCAAAACACCTTTATCTTTGGAATTTGTTTTAGTTAGATTGCGACCTTGTGCAAAAAATATAAAAAAAAAAAATTGTAAGATACAAGATTTACATGATTCAGAAAAATTTCATACGTCTACAATTACCTCAAGATCGATTTGTATCAAGGTTGTTCTCAATTAATTACAATAAAATATTACTGATCAACTATTTGTACTAGGGGTATTTATAAAGTAATATAAAGCTATAACTTTTTCCCCTAGAAAAAGTTTTTCTTGCACAATGGATTGTTCTTCGTTCGAGTGTTTGAAAAAACAACTAAACATTTATAATTTTATAAACTTGAGAGAGTTGTTTTATGAGTGGTCAGTCATTACTGATTGAGCTAGCGTACATTGGCCGTCAATGAGTCCATGAGATTCAAAAATAAGATATCTAGAACTTGTCGGCTCTCTATTTTTAAGATCTTAACAGTTTTTGTTAATTCTGATCACATGAACTATGATATTGCCTTTATAACCATCTTATAAAGTCCATAGTTTTATTTTATTCAAACGAATTTATATTTCTAAAATAAAATTAATATTTTATAAGTTTTAAAAATATATATCTTATATGATATACAAACTTATAAATTTTAAAATAAATTTAATAATCTAGATCAAAACGATTTTTAAGCTATTGTATTTACACATGACCCTTTTTTTTAGCATGGAACAATTACCAAAAATTTCTAGACAACAAATAAATTTAAATCATTTCAGCCCTATTGTTTTCCCTTGTAAATAATCCATATACTATTCATTGACATTTATGTAATTTACACACACTACAATTAATGTGAATAATTACATGTAGACAAATATAATCATATTGACGGTCCTCTTTTCCTACGTAGTCAAATTGCTTCTCATTTTTTTGTCAATTTTTGACGTTTTTCACCTCTACATGTGATGAACGAATATTATGCACTACAAAATCAAGTGTGTTTGCACGCCAATTCAGAACTTAAATTAAGACTAAAGTGTTTCAGCCTAAAATATTAAGTTTGACAAGCTCAAATGTCATCTTTCAAATTATTTCTCTATATCAGCGGGGTGCAACTTACAGTTTGATAAATGTTCTGTTGAGTGAGGTTTTGTCTATCTCTTATAATTCTTTCCTAAAAAAGCGTCATGCTAGAGAGAGATAACCTTGTGTCTTATAAATCGCTCAAGCTCATCGACTACAACATAGGACGTGTGCCTACATTATCAGACCTTCTAAAAAAGCGTCACGCTAGGGAGAGTGGCCTTATGGCTTATAAAACACTCAAACTCATCATTTTATAGTCGATATTGTACGCGTGTCTACATTATTAGCCTTATTAGACGATATGCTTGGGAAGGGCACATAGCTTCGTTTCCACAAAAGACGTAAGATGTTGCGAGACTTGCGTCTCGACCAGTACCCACAAACAACTAGTAGTGTCCATTTTAATTTCAAATGAGCCTTACGATTTTATCCTGAAAATACGTCTAGCTAGAGAGAAGAGACTTTGGGACTTATAAGTCATTCAAGCTTCTCATTTCAACCGATTTGTGATGCGTGCCTGTGTAAAAGCATGAGATTAAACTCTTATTTCTTTTTATTTTTAAAAAAGTAAAATATAGAAAAGAATAAGCATGAATATGTTTTAAAGTTTTTACTGTCCCTTTGGCCCGGTAATTGAGCAAGCTAAACATGCGTTTTGAGTCGAAATACAATTTTTTTTTTTTTTAATACAATTTGGCCCCTTTTTGCAAAACCACTATTGTGATTAAATTTTACCAAAATCACATTTTGATAAGAAGTTATAATTTGTAGTTTTTAATCCCACGATAATTATTTTTCATCTAATTACCTATTACACCATTAAAATTCTACCAAAACCACTTGACATGAGGTTAGTATTTATTTATTTATTTTTTGAAGTAGATCGATTACAATCATCAACATCAAATATTTATATCTAACAACCACTGACAACTATGACAGTCATATACTGATAATTAATATCAAATAAATATATCTAATCAACAATTACTATTAAAGTAGAATAACATCTCACATGTTGATGGAATTTGAATCCATGAACTTATAGTCGTAAGACTTCAACTTCGTCAATTAAAATGCACCTCATCAGCGACATGAGGTTAGTTTTGAAATATGCAATTGTATAATTAATTCTTGAAATTACGAATCCAAACACTATATTCATATTTTTTCCCCCTAAAATCAATTATCTCGTAATTAATTTTGCATTCGTGGTGCCAAACCGGACCTCATCTATATTGATTTTGTATTTTATATTGATGTATGATAAATAATAATAAATTAAATTAGTTATATATCCTGTAAGGACATAATGATGAGGTTGATTTCTTCTTGAGTGATACCACATTCAGGCATTGCCTCTTCTTCCGACGAGTTTAAAAGTCTCGCGTGTGAATCGTGTTCCATTGTTTCGGCGAGTTTTAAAAATCCGGCGACCAGAGGACGAAAATTGCGAAAATTAAAAGGTTAAAGGACTATTTTGCTACCCTATAAACTTAAAGGACCAAAACGCCAAATGCCTATAAATACAGGATGAAAATTACAATTAACCCATCAATAATTACTATTAGAATAGACATACACATTAGTCAGACTCGAAGCCACGGTCACGGAATCTCAGCTCCGTCAATTAAATTAGACCACATTGCGAATTTGCATTACGTCTGCGTGGATAATTCACACTGTTTGATATTTTCATAATTACTACATATAAAAAAATTCTCATTAACTCAATTGGTCCGGTATATCTTAAACTTCACGCAGAGATACTCATTTATCTTATAAACCAAAATTTTCCCAGTCCCAAATTTATAAAATTGTCATTACCAAAAATATATTATATGGACAAAAAATCAATTTGAGAAATTAAATTAATTTCTCAAATTGATTTTTTGTCCAAATTATCATCTCAAGATTGTTATTTTTCAACTCTTATTTAAAACTTCTTGCCATAAACACAGAGCTACTATAACATTAGGAAGACTACTAAATACAAATACAATGCGGATATTTTGTCACATTTTTTAAAATTAAATACATAATTAAATTAAATTACAATTTTAAAATTGAATTACATATCATACATATCTTGCTGTGATTCTTTTGTTTAATTGATAAGTAAATCATTACATCAATATCTTAATAACTAAACAATACTTTAGTTTAAAAAATACATCAACACTTGATAATACATCAAATATAACTAAAAATAAATAAAAATAAATTATGATAAACTCACAAATAAATATCACATATTTGATGAAACTCGAATCCATGACTCGCGTAACACCGAGGTAGAATAAAAAAATCCACTGCCGAACAAAGCGGCGGAGAGGGGCAAAAGTGTCCAAAAGAAAAATTGGGTGTGAGAAAGAAACAGCGGTACAAGACTTGTATTTGAACTCATCATATATATTGAGAAAGGGCCCGCCAGTGGCAGTGGCACAAAACACCACGCTCCTCTCTCTTCCTTCTCCCCTCCTCTCTATTAATTCCAAATTTTCAATACCAACAACATCTCTCCACTCCACCAATACCCTCTCTTTATCTCTCTCTCCAAAAAAAGAATTTCAATAAGGCCAGCGCAGGAAGGGAGATCAGCTCATCAGTTCTAGCAGGCAAGCTCTTGTGTTAATTTGATTGATCTGTGTATGATCGTATGCATCTGTCTGTGTTTGTTTGTGTGTTTGCTGTGTTGTTGTTGATGGTTTGATTTCTGATGTTGTGATCTGTTTATGGAGTGTTGTAATCTGAATTTGATTGTCAGATGGATGGATCAGCTACTGAATATCAAAATCCATCTCGATTTAAATCAGGATTCTTCTTTCTTGCTTTCAATTACTGAATATTTCACGATGATCGCTGTTTGTTTCTTTTTTTTTTTTTTTTTTAATTTATTAGTGGTGATTGATTTCCCCTCATAAGTTCAATTTTATTTTTGGGCTATAACGTGAGATTGGGAGGCGAAACAGCAGCAAATGCTGTAGCTGAATTGGCAAAGATGCTGCTTTACTTGAACGCCAATTGCTCTTGTCGTTTACTACGTTTTTACTGTTTGGTCAATGACATCAACACCCCGAAAACTATTAATAGCACTTCGGATGTGCGTGCAGTGATTTTGAATTATCAATTACATTTTCCTTTTCATTAAACGAGTCAAGTTCGATTTAATATTTGATTTTATTCAACTTGTTTATGTGGTTACTTCTTTACTTTTGAATTTTTTTGTAAAGCTTTTCTTATATTTTCTGGAGGCTTGAAATTAACTCGAGATTGATCATGAGTAAAGTACCTTTCGGGTTTCATCACCAATAATCTATCAATATTTCATTTTTTAACATAAAAATCTATCAATATTTGCTCGTTTAGATTTATTTATGCCCCTTATTTTAATTCAATTTGATTCTCTTTCAGCTGTTCGTTTTGCATCCCGAAAACAGCGCACGCTGTTTTTCTCGGCTGTTTTCTCGGTTGCCAAGTCAAGTTTTTCTTTGTCGTTTAATTGGACATGTCAGTAAAAACAGCTAGAAAGAAAAAGAAATACAGTATCTATCCATATTACATACATATTTAGTTATGCTATAATTTAATTTTTTATTATTTTAATTTATTTTATAAAAAGAAAAATAAACTAAATAATTAATTTTGATATTTTTGAAATATATATTCTTTAATTTTAAATGTGCATAAATAGAATATGATCAATAATTGTTTTTAAAGTAATGACCAATTTGTTTAAAAATATGACGTTTGGGGGTTTAAGTTATATTTTTTCAACAAAAAGTAATTACTTTAACCCCTCACATTTGATATATATATATATGTGTATTTTTGCGTTATTATTATTATTTTTTTTTGAAAGGTAAAGAAAAGAGTGAAAAGCATTTCTTACTTTTGCGGGCTCCATTAGCTTTATTCTAGAAAAATAATTTCTCTGAGTTACTACTTTTATTCCTTAATTGAAACTGGAATCTTTTGTAAGGTGGGTACTTAAGCGTGAACTGTTTCATCATTTTCTGATTTGGCAACGTCTATTTCTTGTGGGCCATACTCCATTACTTTCTCTTTTCAATTAGGAATATTATTCTGACCAAAAATATAACAAAATTCTGAAGTTCTAATTTTATATTCATATTGTATGTGGACTCTGTACATAATTATTCATATATATATATATATATATATTCTTTTAATATTTCACACTACAGATCTCATTTGTGCGATCTCGCGTCAACTTGAACCCTCTTTGACTAAGTAGTTGTATTATTCAACATCTTATTTTCAGTCAGCCCGAATCAATTATGTGATTTTATACTATAGTTGATGGGAATTGCTGGTGGTATTTCCATTATTCCCCAAGTCTCAATTCGAATATTTTGAGACGATATTTAAACAAAATATTTTTCTTTTGGGGTTTATATCCTTCTTTGCTGTATAAATAGCGATTCCCGGTTATAAATTTCACGGGTTTTAAGTGAAAAGTTATTTTTAAAAAGAAAATATTTATATTTAGAGCAGGATATTATTTATGGACGGTTATGAAAAGAGTTTAATGCAATTTACTCCCTATAATGTTGCAAATTACCCTTTATAAAAAAAATAATAATTTGTCTCCCTTTTGATTAAAATAGAGTAGTTTGCCTTTTTGTCTAAGTAGATAAATTGCTTTATTTTTTTAAAAAACACATAGAGGTATTTTGCTATTATTTTTTTTTAGTGGTAATTTGCATATACCACATATCAGAGGGGATAAATTGCATTTTATCCGTTGTAAAATTTATAAAAATATTAAATTGGGAAAAATGAAGTCATTCTTATCGATAAAACTTTGGAAAACATAGAAACATAAAAAAATTTACTCGATTATCTAGCCTTACTTGGTTAAAATTATCTTTAGCTAAGAATCATTTTGAATTGCATCAAGAAGTTGACCTAAACAATTTCTGTATATTACTGTATAGTGATGGTGACAACAATTAGAAGTATGCATATGGGCCAATATTGGTTTCAGGCCCAATGTGAAAGCCCAGTGAGTATAGCAATATGGGGCCTAATGCTTGTTCGCTTGAATTTCTATGCTTTATGGGCCTTGATATTCTATACATATCTTCATTCTACAATTAGTAAAGTTCTTTTGTGCAGTAATGAGGCACAATAATTATTTTATTATTCTACAAATTTATCGTTCGTCTTATTTCTTGTGCTGATCCTCTCAGGACTGCAGATTAGAGTAAGTTGCAATTCATTCAGTCATGGCAGAAGAGACGCTTATAAGTCAGGAAGTGCCAGTGGCAAAGCTGGCTGAGGAAGTTGAGAGCAACGGGGTTCCTGTTAACGTAAGAGATCCTTTGCTTTTCTGCAGTGATCATGATAATATTTGGCTATTTAGTTACAAATGAAAGATTACCCTTTCTAGGATGAGATGTTCTTCTGATTTTACTGAGTTTAATTCTCATTCTTTCGAAATATTTTCGCTTCAGATAATAGAAGAGAACAATGTTGACAAAGCGGAGAAGGAAGGCAAGAAAGACGAGGAAGAAATGGCTCTCGAAGGTGAATTCATAAAGGTAGAGAAAGAGTCAGTCGATGGGAAGGATCGTTCTCACACTGCTGAGGCAAATTCAGTAGCAGACGAAAAACCTTCTGTCGCTGAGCAATCGGCTAGCAATCCAGAAGCAACTCGGGAGTTGCTGGAATCACAGGAAGAAGTTAAAGAGCTTGAAAATGAACTGCAGAGGATTTCTGGTGTATTAAAGGAAGCTGAATCAGAGAACATGCAGCTGAAAGATGAACTCTTGCTCACGAAAGACAAGCATCTTGAAAGTACGAAGAAGCACGATGAGCTTGAACTTAACAACAAAAAGCTACTCGAACAGATTTCAGAAGCAGAGGACAGATATAATGAACAAATTAAAACTTTGCAAGAGGCACTGCAAGCTCAAGAAGAGAAGCACAAGGAGTTTACAAATGTGAAGGAAGCATTTGATAGTCTCGGCCTTGAGCTAGAGACATCAAGAAAGAGGATGGAAGAGCTTGAGCTCGAGTTGCAAAGTTCTACTGGAGAAGCGCGAAAGTTTGAGGAATTGCACAAGCAGAGTGGTTTTCATGCTGAGTCGGAGATGAAGAAAGCCTTGGAGTTTGAGAGGTTGCTTGAGGAGGCAAAATCTGCTGCCAAAGATACGGAAGATCAGATGGCTTCTTTACGAGAGGAGCTGAAAAGCTTGTATGAAAAGATTGCTGAAAATCAGAAAGTAGAAGAGGCACTGACGAGCACAACTACTGAGCTTGCTACTGTTCGGGGAGAATTGGAGCTTTCAAAATCACAGGTGCAAGAAATGGAGCAGAGGCTAGCTTCAAAAGAAGCTCTTATCGGTCAAATGTCTCAAGACTTGGAACTCTCAAAGGTTGCCCAGTCTCAGGCTAAAGACGATATTGCATCACTTGAGAATATGCTGAAAGCAACCGAAGAAAGCCTTCATGAGAAAGCATCCCAACTTGAAGATTTAACGTTGAAGCTGAGGGAGGAGGTCAATGCAAAGGAAGAGGTCAGAGAACTCTTGACGAACCAGGAAACGAAGATGAAAATCGTGCAGGAAGAACTTGAAAAAGTAACTAAAGAAAAACAAGCGCTGGAAGATGCTGTCTCTGATCTAACCAATAATAGTATCCAAATGAAGGAGTTGTGTAATGACCTTGAGGCTAAGTTGCAGCAATCGGACGAGAATTTCTGCAAAGCTGATTCTCTTTTATCTGAAGCAGTGGCGAACAGCAAAGAATTGGAACAGCAACTGAAAGCCCTTGAAGAGCTTCACACAGAGTCAGGACATGCTGTCAGCACGGCTAACCAGAAAAATGTAGAGCTTGAGGGCACGCTACAAGCCCTGAACGCGGCAGCAGAAGAAGCAAAATCGCAGCTAAGAGAATCTGAAACCCGCTGTATTGCGGCTGAACAACGGACTCTTGAGCTAGAGCAACTACTGAATTTGGAAGAACTAAAAAGCCATGATTATCAGAGGGAACTGCTAGAGTTGTCTGAAAAATTGTCTGAACTGAATGCTGAACTCAAGAAGGAGGTGGAAGAGAAGCAACAGCTAGACAATCAGTTACAGGAAATCCAGGCGAAAGTAGCTGAAAAGGACTCTGAGCTGGGAAAGTTGACAGCTCATAATTCTGAGCTTGAGATAGAATTAAAGAATGCGATAGACAAATGTACTGATCATGAGGGGCGAGCCAATACGATTCACCAGCGCAGCCTTGAACTTGAGAGTTTAATTCAGACATCAGATTTGAAAGCAGTGGATGCTGGCAAAAAGGTGAGTGAATTAGAGCTACTTCTTGAAACAGAAAGATACAGGATTAAGGAGCTTGAAGATCAAATAAGCATGCTAGAAAAGAAATGTGAGAATGTGGAAGCAGAATCCTTGAAAAGCAGCAAAAAGGTTTCTGAACTTGAAGCTGAGCTTGAGGTGGTCCAGTTAAAAGCATCAAGCCTGGAGGTTGCACTGCAAGCCTCAATGGAAAAGGAAAAAGAGTTGACTGATGGCTTGAATTTAGCAACAGAAGAGAACAGAAACTTAAAAGATTTTTTCGAAACGTCAAATGAAAAGCTATCTGAGGCAGGAAAATCTACTCAACATCTTGCGGGATGAACTGAATATTTCACAACAGAGATTGGAGAGCATTGAAAATGACCTTAAGGCTACTGGGATGAGGGAAAGTGATGTTATGGATAAGCTTAAGTTAGCTGAGGAACAGCTAGAGCAGCAAAGCCAAGTCTTGGAGAAAGTGACTGCAAGAAGTGCAGAGCTCGAATCATCATACGAGAGTCTAACAAGAGACTCGGACCTGAAACTCCAGGAGGCAATTGCAAGTTTCACCAACAGAGATTCTGAGGCAAAAGTTTTGCATGAGAAAGTAGAGGCTCTTGAACTTCAAGTCAAAGCTTATCAAGTGCAGCTCGCAGAAGCAACTGAAAGATATGAAACTGCAAACAAAGAGCTTGATCAGATTTTGGAGAAGCTGGCTTCTTCCGAGAGCATCAATGATGACCTTAAAAGAAAGATCTTGGAAGTAGAAGGTACAGCTGACTCGTACTTGTCTGAGAACGCACTTTTATCGGAACATAATGCACGGCTCAACGACAAGGTTAAAGATCTTGAAGAAAAGCTTACTACTACAGTTTCCGAGATGGAAACTTCTGCAAAGCAGCTTGCTTCTCACATGAACACCATCACTGAATTAACAGAGCACCACTCTAAAGTCTCTGAACTTCATTTGGCAGCTGAAGCCCGAGTTTCAGAAGCAGAAGCAAAGCTGGAAGAAGCTTTACAGAAATATAGTCTAAGAGATTCAGAGGCCAGGGACTTAAATGATAAGCTAACAGCTATTGATGCACAGGTGAAAACTTATGAAGAGCAGGCTCAGTTAGCATCAGCACTTGTAAAAAGTCGAGAACTAGAATTGGAACAAATCCTGTCAAAATCAAGGGATTTGACGGATGAATTGGAGAGAAACTCTGGTCAGTCTAAAAAGGAAATTGAAGCGCTAGTTGAAGTAAACTCGCAGCTTACTCAGGATCTGGCTTCATGTAAATCTGCGCTAAGTGAATTACAGACGAAATTGTCCAGTATTTCATCAGAGAAAGACGGCGCAGTTGACGAACTAAATACTGCCAGAAATGAAATTGAAGAGCTGAAACAGCGGCTTGATTCAGAAGGCCAGAAGCTGCAATCTCAGGTTAGTACTCTACAACAATGATATACTTTGTGAACATATGATCTCTGTTTCATAAGATATTTATATGGCCCTCTTGATCTTTCAGATGTCTTCTGTTATGGAAGAGAACAATTTGCTTAACGAGACCTTTCACAGTTCCAAGAAGGATCTCCAAACAATAATAGAAAATCTTGAAGAGCAGTTGAAAGAACAAAAATCAAACGAAGATGCTTTGAAAGCTAAATTGGAAATCCTCAACGCAGAAGTCGGTCAGAAAGATGAGTTGCAAAATCATCTGAAGGAACTTGAGAAACAGTTAGCAACTGCAGAAGCTCAACTTAAGGAAGAGGTAATGCATACTATATTTCAATGTTGAACAATCAGACATAAAGAACTTTTGCCGTATCTATCAGTATATATGCACTTGGATGTACAAAATTCAGCTGGGTTGGTTTTCAGCTTGCCGAAAAGATAATTGTTTTCCTTTCATTATATGGGGGTCATAAAAATTTCCTCCAGAGATTCTGAGGACGAGTAGTAACTGTTAAGTTCCTGTGTTTTTGCTGCTTGAGAACAGAAAGAGGTGAGCTCCCAAAAGGATCTGGAACAAGAAGCTGCTTTGAAGCATTCGTTCGAAGAACTTGATGCTAAGAAAAAAGAAGTCATCGTTTTAGAAAACCAGGTGAAAGATCTTGAACAGAGATTGCAGCTAGCTGATGCTAAATCGAAAGAAAAGGTTAGCTTTCTTCATGCTGACTTGCACATGCATATGCTATCTTCAACTCTTAATTATCTCCAAATATATTAAGAATAAAAAATAAATTAGAAAATAATGTATAATACTCTAGCAGGTTACACTTCCTTCACTTAAAAACTATTGTATTTCGACAACCATATTAGTCTTTGACTCGCTACGACTCTCCATAGCCGCTGCAACAGTTTACTAACAATTAGAATTGTCTTTCTCATATACGATTTTAAGTCATATATGGTTCTTGCTTTCTCACATTTCAAGAATATAGATTTATTCCTATTTTCCTAATACATGCAGAATAACTCTATAGTATCCCAGTCTTTAATATTTACAGCATAAAGTCATAATAATCAATGTCTCATTAGAAGTTTCTACGTTATTTATTGATCGGAGTGCAATTCTCATCCCCAAATCATCATATCGTAGAACTTTATTTTGTTGTTCTTCAAGAAAACATGTGTAAATATTTCTCCCTCAATATTGATTCTGTTTCACAAACGTAAAGTACAATATTGATCAAAGACAAACGTTTCAAATCTCTGATATCTGGACAATCGTGCAGGATATTGGAGCTGCCACCAGTGAACAGAAAGAAGAAACAATAAAGTCACGGGAAATTGATTCATTCTCATCTACTCCTTCCAAAAGAAAGAGTAAGAAAAAGTTGGAGTCAGCTTCCGCCCCAGCATTGTCCTCAGATACACAGAAGCATACTACTGAGGCATCTCCAGCCATGAACCTTAAGTTCATTCTAGGAGTGGCAATTGTTTCAGTTATCGTCGGCATTATTCTTGGGAAAAGGTACTAGATTGGTTGTTGATGTTTGGATCTATGCTTCCAGATTGACTTCTCTTTTTCTCTTTTTTCCTTTTTTCGATTCATTTTCACCCGTTTATTTAGTTTGTTATTTGTAGAAAGCGCACTGGAAGTTTTATTTGTATCGCGTTTTGGTTTGGGTTTTGATCTTGGTCAGGGAGTTGGTTTTATTTTTGATCCTGACTTGTAGTTATAGAAGGGAGGAACAGAAAACAAGAAAAATATTATATTCTTGCTGTAATCAAGTTTGTATTTAGCTATTTGTTTTCTAAGATATGTTATGCTTGAAACTCGCATTAATTTGGATCATTTTGGAGGGAAGTTCAAAATCAAACACATGCATGTTTACTAAAACGCCCCTTTGTTATATCAAAGGACCCGAGGGGGTCCTTTTAACATTTAAAGCGCGAAAATTGCATATTTAGTGGAAACACCTTTCAAAATCATTGTAAAGGGTGTCTAAGTTAGGTCATTTGCTCGTTTTCCCATGTCTGACAAAATAACATGTAACTCTTACACGTGGTGTTTTGGGATTAAATTGGAGACAAATAGTGACCGTTTTTACTAGATTGGATATACGTGCAAGTTGTACATATGCAAACTGTTTGGGTTCGATTCACAAACATGTGGATGAATTTGCCCTACTTGGTTCAAATTCATATTTTTTTCTCCAAACATATCATAGTGTTTGGTTTCATTTTCAGGTTGTTTTGTTTTGAGTTTTGGATATAGAGAGAGAGAAAAATAGAGATAAATAAGTTTGTGTTAGAAAATGGTGTATGTTTGAGTTTATTTTTGGAGATAGTTTAAAATAGTGTAAAGAAGATGTTGTATGTATTGTGTTGTATATTTGGAAGACAAAAAACACTGTTCATTGTCAAATCATGTCTTTTTGTTTGTATTTTAAATGTGTATATGTATATATTAATATTTAATTATTGTTAGGTGGGTATTAATAATTTAATATATTAATGTTATTAAATTGTATTTTTTGTTTTGTCCATTTAATTATATTTTTTATTTTATTAATAATAATTACTAGCACAAAGGTTTTTTTTTTCATTATCATGAATAATAATAATATGTTGATAAAATAATATTATGTACATTAATTATTATCGTTTGAAAAATTATAGGGGATATTTAAAGTAAACGTAGATGACTTTAATACATACATTTGATTCAACCGAATACGTCATAATACAAAGGTTAGTTAATAATTAATTGTAAATTCCTTCAACACATTAGCCCCATTTTTGTTTACATAACCACTCAATAGTAGTACACAAAAGTATATATATATATATATATATATATATATGCATCCAACAACAAGTCCTACGAGTGGTCAGAACGGCCCGACCGCGTTCCCCTCGATGGCCTAGACCGCGCGGTACTGTCTCCTTCACTAGTGCTATGTCCACCACGGTGGGACCGGAGTCCAAAGCGACGGATGTAATCCGTCCACAACCCAATCCCGCTAGTACCAGACCCCATATCTAGGCTCCGTAGTTGGTCTACTGAAGCGCTCCGTCTCAATCTAGAGGCTTGATTTCCATGTGTTGACTAGTCATCTCCATGCCAACTTCCAACCTGTGTATGCGTTTGTAACGAAGGGGCAACGGAGTCTGAAATCACGATCGGATTAGCTCGATCGCCGGGGTATATGTTGGGGCCCGCCAGAGTTGTTGTCGTCTCCTTGGGTGACACTGTGCCCCTCCCTAAAGTTTTTATGAAATAAAAGAATCACACACAAATAAAAACGATCATACATACATACATCTCTCTTGCTCACACAAGATCAACCCCAAAACCCCATTAAATCTCTAGAGAGAGAAAGGGAGAAAAAATCACTCTAGAGAGAGAAAGTGTGAAAAGGAGGAGAAGCCCATCACTCACCCTCCTCTTCTTCCCCACTCTCTGCCCCCTCCGCGCTCGATCTTTCAACAACTACAGAAATCAAATCCCTTTGCCATCATCAACCCCTTCTCCAACACTGACAAAATCAACACACATTTCAAACAAATCTTGATTCTTAGAGCTAATGCTGAAAACGAAGTCGTAGGAGAAGATCTACAGTCAAATCTAAACTCTGTCAACACGGAAGAAAAAAGGAAAGAAGTAAAGAAAAAGATAAGCAACGCAGTGACGGCAGTTGGGACTTGGATGATGCATATTCCATTGTTGGCCCGTGACACGTCGCCAACCGCCACCTTCAGCCAAATCAGACGCGCCCCACCCAATCGTTTTCTATAATATTCTGGCCGCCATGAATTTAATACTCGGATTTTCATCCGAAAATCGCGAACAAGGAAAGTCACGGAAAACGGCCCGTCTGATGACCAACGAACGGCCTTCACCGCCGCGTCGACTGCGATGAAGGCCGTTCATCGGACGGCCGGTCGGATGAACGACGGCGCTTGCAAGCGTCCTTGTGTGAAAAAAACACAGCTGCAGGGGATGAAGTGGGCCTAGGGTTGGAAATGTGAGGAATGACTTCAGCAATATTTTTTGACCTGGGGGATTGGACCAGATTTGGCCAAAATACCTAGTTATGGTGTTTTGGCCAAACCAAACATGCCCAAACATAGTGTATATCTTTTTGTTTTTCATGCCCTAAGCAAACTTCTGTTTTGCATTTACGTAGGTAAAATTGCAAAACTAGTTCCATAATTTAAGATCATTTTATACTTGATCCCATGCTTTATAGGATTTAAAATTTTTCATGTTTCGTTAAAAGTTGCAAAAAGAATCTAAAAACATTACAAAAAAACCCCTTTTTGGCGACACTATGGGGTCTTTTTGGCAATGATTTTGGACATTTTTTGTAATATTTAATAATACATGAAGTTAATTTTAAAATTTCGTAAACGTAGGATCAAGTATGAAATAATCCTAAACGATGAGACTAGTTATGCAATTTTGGCCATGCATATGCAAGGGAGGGTAACACTTTTGGGTTTCAAATTGGATCATAACTGTGTGGGATTAATAAAATGTTGGCCCATCAAATCAAGAGATTAAGCTACCAAAAATGGGGAAGGTGTAAATAACAATTGGATCACAATTACTTAGAAGCCGGAACAAAGTCATTGCAATATGGGTATTGATTGGATGGAATGATATCTCTATAAAGGGTAAATTACATGAGCACCCATCAAATTATTTTTAATTATATAAATACTTTATGTTTTTTTATAAAATTGTAAATACACTCCCTGATGGGATGTTGTTATAAGTTTTTGTTCCTGAACATGAGTTGACGTAAATTACAATTACAATGTCAAGGGGTGTACTTGTAATTTTATAAAATACAAATGAGACTTATGTAATTTTTTTGGAATAAATTACTAATTAAAAGCCTAAACAAATTGACCAATAATTGGGGTTTCAAATTAAAGTCCATAATACATTTGGTTTTATATATTTTCAAGATGGATAAATTCATAATAAGCACATATTAAATTTGGTCTTTTTGCATTTTGATGAATTAATCAAAGATAAAATACAAGCTTTCTTTCTTTCTTTTTTTTTTTTAAACAAACTTTTTTTGGATTGACTAATTGAGCAGATGCATGTTTTAAATATGGTATGTTAGAAAATTGTTCAACCAAAAATTAATGAAAAATTTTAGCTCGGATCAGGTTCGGCCGAACAAAACCGATCATATAACAAGTGTATTGTACTTGCCGCATGATGGGTTTAGGTTCGGTCGAACCAGGTTTATGCTAAAATTTCCCAAAATTAATGGTGTTTAAGCCCATCAAAGGTGAGTCGCAATCCAAAACCCTAGCTTATGTCTATAAAAAGAAGCCTCTAGAATACGAAGATAGACTACATATTAGGGGTGTGCACAATTCGATAAACCAATCGTATTGAAAAATTCGATATGTACCAAATATTAAACTGAAAATTCGATAATTAATTCTAGTATATTTGGGTATTCGGTACATTATCGGTATTTTTTGCCACTGATATACGTACCATACTGAATATTGATTTTTTTAAAAAATTATATATTATAATTGTACACGTAAGATAATAAACAAACAATTATAGATTTATATTTATATATATATATATATGTATGTAGGAGTTTAAAAGAATCAGCTAATTCGGTAAAAAATCAATTGAATTTTGTTCAATTCTCACCAAATCAAATTCGATTCAATATTCAAAACGCCATTTTAGTACTGTACTGAAATTTTGGTTCGATTTGATTTTACCAAACGAATACCTCTATTACATCCAAAGCTTTCCACCATAGTTTAAGGTGATTGGTTGTTTTGCTAGTCGAAGGAGTTTGCACATCCGAGTCAAATATAAGCTTCCAACCCTTGCATCACATATTGGACAGGAACATTAGCACTAATTTTCATTTTTAGAGATTGTAACCTTTCTTTAAATTTATAGTAAATTCATTTGTTCATATTTTTTTACTCTTGTAATTATTTGCAGACTCAAGATTTATATGAACACTAGCATTAGAATATGTTGATGTAATTTACCCTTTATAAAATTGTGCTTTAGAGAAACTTCTCAAACATGTATATGTTCGATACTAGTTAGTTTTCTTTCCAAGATTTATTTCTCACCTCTCACACCTATTCTAAATTCTAAAAGAATATACTACAAGATGGTCATCATCTTATTTTGTCCACAATACATATCCAAAATTATTCTTTCTCTATTACAAACAATCATTACCAACCAATCACAGCTTAGAATTCTCAAAGAACGTTCCAATTCCACCTCCACAATAGACAAAAAGTTGGATTCCACGCCCACAAGACAAGTAAATGAAGTTATCATCATAGGTTGTAGTGATTAGTGAATACTTGTTCCAACAACTCGTACATATTCTTTTCACTTTGTACTTCACTCTACACTCCTATTTCATTACCAACACATTTGTCCCAATCATTAACATATTCTTAACATCCAAAAGGAGATTATACGATTGCACCAATCCTGATTCGAGTAAAATTTTTCTCATGTTACATACCCCATTAATCTATGATCATTAAATATTAGCACATCCTTTGTATTTCACCATCAAAGAATGAACTATACTCTCTATCTATATATATGAAAATGAACCAATACAATGTTATCACCATGCTTAATACCAAGAATCAACCAAGTGAACAAGATCAAATTCACCTCTCTGTGATCCATTCCTCCATATCCACATTGATAACCAAAGAACATCTTCATCAATATCAAGATCCCAAAATCATCGATATCAAGATCCCCAAATCGGGCTCCATTCGCATACTCACGTTGCAACGAACTCGTAAGGCTGCTAATCCATCGGCTGCCAAGCCGAGGCGGTCAGCAACGACAAATCCTTCCACCCCAACTTCAAGCATCCATTCTCCTCCACCAAAGTGTACCCTTGCCAAGGGAACATCCCAAGCAAGAGATTAGCTTGGGCGGCCGGATTGCCCGCCAACGAAACAGGCCTAAACCCAACCCGAACCAGCTCATCCCCCCACCTCTCCACCTTCACCTCCCCCGTTCTTTTCGGGCCCCCCACGGCCACAATGTTCCTAATCTCACCCCCCAACAACTGCTGCTCCACCGTGTGCCTCTCAACGCTCTCCGCCCCCAATCCATCCCCCAATGCATCAAACAATGCCGAGTAATAATGCAATGCCTCCACGAACCGGCCAAGAAAGGTACCCCCATGGCTTAAATCTTGCTCGACGATGGTGATCAATTTAGGCCTAATCAAAGTGAACAACCGCAGCGCGCCTAAGTCGCTGCCCGTTACATCGTATAAGCAATGGTGCATCCAATGCACTACAACAGTTTCCCCAATCTTGATGTCTAATTGATTGAGGTCTGTTATGTTGCCGATTTTCCCTTCCAGGGGTTGGAATTGGAAAGGAATGCTGAGTGCATTTGCGAATTCCGCGAGACGCTGGCCGGTGGAGTTAAGCAGCTCAGCTGAGGATCCGAGGCCGGTGATTCTGAAGGACTTGAGCTTCCGGGATTTGGAGGCGAGGATGTGGAACAGTCCCGGCCATTGGAGGCCCTGCATGATGTCGAGGTCGATGACGTGAACGTGGTCGGCGCCTTCCACGGCCTGCTGGATGGCCTGATTGGCCGTGAAGTGCGAGAATTTGATTAAAGGGGTGATGGAATTGTAGATTTGGAGGGCGCTGAGGAGTTTTTGGTGGTGGGATTTGGATAAGGGGGTGAGCGGGGAGTAGGTGCCGAGGTAAGAGCTGATGACGCGCGCCGAGAGAGCGTCGGCGAAGTACGCGCCGACGCGTTGGGCGGAGGAACCGAAGGGGGAGGAGAGCTCGGCGATTTCGGGGAGGAGTTGGCCGGCGTCGTCGAGATTGTCCACGGCTACGCACTCGGCGCATTGTAGGAGGAGTCCAAGGAGGCGGAGGCCGGTGGCGTCAGAGTCGGAGTCGTACTGGGCTGCAGCGGAAGCAGCGGCGGGTAGAAACTGCGGCGCCGCCTCCTTCCCGGCGTCCTCATCGGGTTGTGGGTCTTGCTCCGGGGAGAGGTGGGAACGAAGGCGCTTGACGGGGTCGGAGGCATCAGTGGAAGAAAGGTCAACGGGGCGTTTGCCGGCGGAGGTCATGGAGGCGGAGGAATTATTGGCGGTGGTGGTGGTGGGAAGGAGAGAGTGGAGCATGATGTAGAAGAGGAAGAGGAATCAAAAGGAAGTGTACTTTTCTGAGAAAGTGTTCAAATAAGAAGTTGACAAAAAGGTTTTACAGACACAGAAATGATTGTGGATATCAATTTTCTTCATTTTCTTTCTCTGCTTTTTATCAGGATTTTCATCATCAATCAATAATGATACCACACTAGATTATTTGGTCCAACGATTTTCTATCACACTTAAAATTTATATATATATTTTTTAATTATGATATAATTTAGTTATATATTTTTATTTAATAAAAATACGTGTCAATCACGCGTTAGTACAATATTAATATGTGACAATAAAATATGATAAAAGATCTGCACTGGGATGGGGGGCTCGTGGAGCAAAAGATTTTTTTTTTTTTTTTATCACGTCTTAGTATATATTTCACATTGATGTCACACTAATACGTGATTGACATGTATTTTTTATTATTAAATTAAATTACATACTATATATATTGATATGATATTATTATATATTATTAAAATATGATAAAAAAGATCATTTGCCAATGCGAAGGTATTGAGAAAGGGTTGTGAAAGAGATGTTTGCTTTAGTGTTGAGTGCATGTGAAAAGCAAGAGAAGAAACTAATCCTCTTTTAATTATGTATAGCTATTTTCTTTTTCTTTTTTATATAGAAAAATTGATTTTGTGTATGGGTGTGTTTGGTAATGTGAAAAGATAGATGGCTTTGTATTTTCTTTTTCTTTTTTTTTTGTATATATTTTGCATCTTAAAATATTTATATTATTAACGTTTCTGTCCCAGTACGATAATTTTATATTTTTCATGTTTTCATCTTTTTCTTTCTCCATACCCTTTACATGTCATACTCCGTTTCTCTGTTTGAATAGATAAAGATGTGCGATGAGAACCCGTGAAAAAGAAAAGTAAGAAAAATGGATAAAAAAAATTAATTATGAATTACTGCATTCAAAATTGTGGTTAGGAGTTAATTTTATTTAATTACTATTATATTTTGCGCTATACTTATCGTTCTGAAATCAAAAAATTTTGACTGAACCCTAGAGTTTTAGATGAGAGTTGAAATAATTATACATCTAATTATGAATAACTGTCTTCACGAACTGTTTTAATTTAGTGGGTATTTTTTAAGATAATTTTAATAAATACAATCTTATTTATCATGTTCTAAAAATTAAAATTTTTAAATTTTTAGAGTTTAATAAGGGAAGGAAATTAAAGTAAGTTTTCTTACTTTTAAGACAATAATTGACCAACATTAATTTGTGTCCCACCAAACACACCCTAAGTCAAAGTACATAAATTGGGATCACTTTGTGCTTATCAATCACTTAGCATTGTTTGAATCTCCATTGGATTTTGGGCATATTAAGGACATGAACATTTGTCTTACTCTTTACATGATGGGATTTTGATATCACCCTAATTTTCTATATTTAATTAATGGATTTTAATAAATATTTTTTAATTTAATTTAATTTAACTTTTATTAGTCTCCCATGATATTAGATCCAAAATTTTTAAATAATTATTATGTTTTTTGGCCGCCTAAACCAAACATATATGTGGTCCCTATTAAAGTTAGATTGAATGTTTAATCTCCTTTAATTAATGAGATAAAATTAATTTATTTGGTCAATTTGCTGTGGTCCATGTAATATAAGAAAAATTATTTTAGTAATTGTGAATTTTTGTCGAGTATTGTACATGAATCAAGTCGAGTTGAACGTTAATTGTAAGAGAAGAAAGGAAAAAGAATTACTAATTTACATTTAAGTCTGTGTCTTTCGTAAATGAATTAAGTATGGACGAACTTTAATTGAATTGAGTATAAATTAAGTTTTAATAGCTTAATTTCTCTGCACGTATTTTATATTTTTTAATTAATTGAGTTGGGTTGGAATTAAATTTTGAACTTTATTAATATGATTGGGATTAAGATAGAATTTTTAATAATTGATCTGATTTAAAGAATCAAATAAATTGATTTAGTTTTCAACCACATCAATCAACAACTTGTTGGAATCATTGTCTTCTATTCATATCAAAAGGATTTCTTATGATAATTTAATGATTAAACAAAAGTACTTAAAAGTGCCAATTTGTCTTGTAGATGTATGAATCCTATCTTCTTTAATGTTAAATAATTTAATCCAACAACCTTGAAATGACATTAATTCTTCTTATTTTGTTTGTTTTAGTTGAATTCTCTTTATTATTATTGTTATCCCTACAGGCTACAAATATAGCAACATTTAAGCAATAAAAGTTCATAATTTGAGTTAAATAATGATAGCCTAAATACAAGACTCTTTAATTTGCACCGAATAATTATTTTCAGGGTAAAATTATATCAAACGTTTTGAAGTTAAATTTAATTACACAATTATCTCTCATTATTTGCAAAATTACGATCATTTCCCTTGAGGAATGGTCAATGTAATTCGACTCAGGGGTTGTTTTGTAAAATTTTGCTCCTAAATAGGAGATGTACTTACAACTTAAAGGGTATATTTGATGTTGTAATTGTAATTTTACATAAGACAAAAAATATTTGTATAATTAAACTTAACATTAAAGGATGTTGATATAATTTATCTTATTTTAAATATATCTTTAGTTTATTGTATTTTTCGCACTGCGATTTTCATATGAATTTGCACGCAAGAACCAATTAAATAAAAATTCATCACAATTAATCTAAAAAAATCGCAAAGAAATTCATTGTGATGTGTGTTTTTTTTATTTTTTTAACTTTGTAACACTGCTTTATATGTCGAGAAAGTCTAGTTTAGTTGGCAAAATTGATGACCCATGATCAGTAGCGGAGCCAGAACGTCAGCTTAGCCCTGTCAAAATATAATTAATTAGTTTGGTAAATAAAAATATTAAATTCATAAAAAATAAAATTACTATAATAATCATCATAAATTAAATAAATACAACGATATAAGTACAATTAATTCTTATAGCTATTATCCCAACGAGGGGTAGGTTAAATTTTACAAGTAAAAAAGTTTCGCATTTTCTTAATAATAAATTTATCCATTATTTGAAAATTAAAATTTACATTCACATAATCATAATTTTAAAAAAAAAATCATAATCAACTGTTATATATAAGCTTGTTTATTTGTCTTGAGATGCTGGAATAAAAAGTTATCAAATAAAACAATAAACAACTAATTTAAAAGTTCAAATAATGAACATAAAAAAATGGCATAAACAATAAATTTCTTTTTGATCAATTTGTACATTTCTTTGGGCACTCTCTATGCAAGAACTGAAAAAATAACTAATCTAAAGAAACTAAAATTTAGTTTATCTAATAAATTAAATATAATTACAAAACTATCAAAAGAAATAAATTGATTGAAAATCGAAATATAGAAATTGAAAAGCAATAACATATAACATAAAAGCAAGAGGAATTTTGGAAAAAATTTATAACATGGTGTTGAAAAAATCATAAGGTAGCAATTTTTTCTTCTTGGCTAAGTGAAAACGGTGTGGTTATAACTAATTAAGAGAAACTAAAAATGGGGATGTTAAAAAAATATTTTTTAAACAAGTTAATTTGAATTGTTATTATTAATATTTTTAATAGACAAGACAAGTTTAAGCCTCGAACTTGATGGGCTAATAACTCTACACCGGAACCAAGCCCTGTCGGCCGCTAGGGCTCGATGGGGCCTAGCTTCGCCCCTGCCCATGATCTTAAAGGTCATGAGTTCGAACCCCTGCATGAGTTGATGTTATTTCTACTGTTTAGTAGATATGATTTACTGTTGTAATAGGTAGGTGTTGGTTTATGTGATATTATTGATTTGATTGTTTGTAATTGCCTCTATTCGATATAGATAGGTAACAAGACTGAATGTAATCACTGTTGTTTCGATTAATTAAATTCATTATTTTTAATTAAAAAAATAAACATTTCTTTATCAATTATTTAACTTTTTCCCCTTCTAAATGGAAAGGAGGACAACAATAGCGGCAAATTTGTCAATTTGCTGACTCATTACCACAAAGTGATCCAATTTTTGTACCTTGACTTAGGGTGTGTTTGGTGGGACAGCAATGTTGGCCATTCTCTACAAGGAAGTTAAAATTTTACTTTTAATCCCATAAAATAGGTATAATATGAATTTCAACCCGTGGTTTATGAAATCTTTAAAAATTCTCAAAATTTAAAAAAAGAAAATAAAATTGGCAGGTTTAGTCCAAGAATGGTATTTCCATTATGGATTAGGTCACGTGTATAAGACGTGGTGTTTAGGAAAGAGAATTTTAGGACAATATTGCGATTTCAGTCCTGAATTGTAATATTTGCAGTTACAATATTATACTTCTTAAATTTTAGAATGGTCTAGTTTTTTAAAAGAATGATTATTTTTTAACTTTAGAATAGTCTGTTGATTGCTTTAATAATATTATTGTATTTTTTTTAAAAAAAAATCTTTATTGTTGGTAATTAGATGAAATAATACATGAGATTTGAATGTTACATTAGGTTGAAAGAAAAATAAAAGATGGTGTATTGCAATTGAAATGGATGAAATTGAAGACAAAACTTCATAAAAAAAAAAGTTACTTTGGACATTTTATGCATTTTTTATCCCTTTAAAGGGAAGCAAAGGCTACGAGACGGCGGCCATTGCTTTACAAAAGTCTAAAAGGGAAAACACGCGTGCCCGCGCCTTACCTCGCTCACTATAGTTTACTAAAGTGAACTCTGTTCGCTTCGTAAATAATACTATCCCTTCCCTATGGTCAGGGCTAGTTTACAATTACCGGAGAAGTACGTTGCCCCGTTGGTCCCAAGGGGCAGCTGGTCAGCTCCGCCTTCAATGGCCCACAGGCCTGGTTCCAAGGAGCAGGCCTGCACTTACATCACACTTCTTATTATTATTATTATTTTATTTTTTTTTGGCCTTCTTCTCACTCCCTCGCTAATTTGAGGCCTTTTTTTTTTTACAAAAATAAAGTGTTTAAAATATGCAAAGACGGGGTCTTATTCAGCATCATTCATGGGGCTCAAACCCCGTGAACGATAGGACGCATGCATACATGCATCCCTGTTTTTTCAATAACTTCTTTTTTTTTTTTTTTTTTTTGTATAAATACCACCTCCATTTTTAGTTTTGTATTCTTTCTTACGAAAACATAAATTTCTCATCTAATTCAGACGAACATTTGTTTCAAGTTTTAGTGGAGAAGGGCGACATTGCAAGGATATCAGTCAAAAAATTTCCCCATCAAGACTATAGTAAGTTGTTTGGACTTCCTAAATTTTTATGTTATATAAGCTTTTGCTCGTTTTCGTAGTGCCGAATTTATATACTTTTTTTGTGAAGATATGACAGAGCAAAATAATATTGATATTGTTATATTTTTTGGAGGTCAACGAATTTGAGTCATATGATTTTGTGGGTTATGATCGTTCTGCAGTCGTATTTATGAAAATATGTCGTAGTTTGTTGAACTGGAGTCGATTTTTTTTGAAGAACTTGACCTCCGCGGGGTTGAATATAAGTTACAAATATATTTTAAATATACAAGATGTAATGGTGGATGGTGGGAGACGGGGTTGCCTATTAAGACAGATCGAGATTTGCATTTTTTTTTCCAGTCCAGCAAATGGAGATGCGTATGTTGATATTTTTGTTGAAACAGAAAAAGTCTGTGAAAATACCGTACCAGATCCCATTTGTTGTACATACATGTCTATGTTAGAACAAGATGCACGCAACTTGCCGGCAGTAACTTAAGTAATGGCCAGAGTTGGGCTAAATGAAGATTATGCAAGTCTATACATACCATCAAGACGACAATGATTATTTGAATGATGACCCCATAGCAAATAATATCTTAAGTAATGATGCACTGGACTCAGAACCAGATGAGGTTAAAGTATAGGGTCAAGCTGATGAGAATCCTGAAAATATAATGAAATCTAATATATTTAAAGTATAATATGTGAAAATATAAATTTTAATAGTGTTAAACTATTCAAATTATTCCCATTTTAACTTTAGATGTGTAAATTTGAAGAATAAATTAAAAATGGTATATCTGAATTAAAATTATTATAATTAATAAGAGTATAATAGTAAACAAAATTGAATTTATTTTGCAAAAAATCCAAAATAACTAGAAGTACTTCCCAACGTGCTTATAACTTTAAGCTCAAAAGTGATGTTTTTAACAATTTGACAAGCAAGAGTAGATCCAGATATCTCAAAACTAATTCTTTTAAACCAAAAGTTACAAAATCTCTTTTGTAGCTATTGCAAACACTCCCTCTCATTAATGTTCACGTTGCAATAAATTATACAAATAACACTTAGCTCAATACAAACACATTATAAGTGTATTGTAATTGTTATATAATTGATCCAGGTTCGACCGAGTCGAATCCAAACTAAAATTTCCCCTTGAACAATACCTCAAAATATCAACAATTGCAAGGAATAATACATATAAGCAATCTTTAAATAAAAAGACACAACATCTACAAAATCCGCTCAAGAAGAGGCTCCTCAACAATGTCAACATCAATGTCTTCCTCATGTTTTTCACCATCACCAACAAATCTCTTCCAAAAACAATGACTAATCCAGACAGAATCCATCTTTTCCATCGGCATATTCTTCGTCTCCGGTGACGAAACGTAGACGAAAGCGGTCATGATCGCCACCCAAAAACCCAAAAAAGAAGAAAGTCCAATACTTCAAATGACAAAGCATAGCTAGAAATGTCTGAGTCACAAGGAAACTGAAGAAAAAACTCACTGCCACAGTTATACTCTGTGCAGCCGACCTTATCTCCAGTGGAAAAATTTCACTCGGGACCAACCATCCCAACGGACCCCATGAAAATTCGAAACGGGCCATGTATACGCCGATCAAGATCAGTACTGTGATGCTATAGCCTTGACTCAAATCACCATGATCCCCTAATTTTGCTGCCATTATTGCACCAATCATCAGTTGAGTAGACAGCATTTGAACCTCGCTTACTTGGAATATGACCCTTCTGCCTAGCTTGTCTACTATCGAGGACGAAAAGATGGTCATGCTCAACCCGACTATCCCTAGGACAATGGAAGACAAAAGAGAAGCGCTTACGCCTGAACCAAGCGTTTGGAACAGTATTGGAGCGTAGAACGTTATCACATTGATGCCCGTTACTTGTTGGAAGAGCGGGATGGCTATCGACATCACCAATTGAGGCCTATATCTCCTTTGCATAATGTTCGTGAATGGGTATTTGATGGCTTTAGAAGCATTACTTGATGCTATGAGATCGTCTAACTCTGCATGGACGTCATCATGGCCATGTATTCTTTGCAATAGCCTCTTAACTTCTGTGTGGTCATGGCCCTGTTGAATGAGGCTATTGGGCGTCTCCGGTAGAATTAAGATCAAGGCGGGCAACGCAGCCGTCGCCAGGGAAATTCGCCAGCCCCAGTCGCCTTTGATGTTTTCGGTGATGTAGTTGACGAGGTAGGCTACTGATGTGTATAATAGTAATTACAATTTACTCACAAGGGCATAAGAGTAACTTTCGGGGTCTACCACATGATAAAAAAATATGTACCCTGTCACACCATAAAATAACCAAATCACTATAAATACAAGATATATTATTTTTTAATGCTAAGTTACTATTCATCGATTTGACAACTCATAGAATATTTCTCTCTCTAAAGACTTGGGGTGCAATTGTGCCGAGGCAATTTTCCCGATTAATCCTTCACTATACACCACTACCACATCATTGACGCCGTCTGTGGGAAACCATTGCCCCGACATTGAGAATGCAAACCAGGTCACGAGCACGCGACGTTCAAGGGATGGACATTGCCCCAGAGACTCATGAAAATAGGGCAGAACTGCATCCACCCCATGAACAATCACCCCATGGACAATCCCCACCCCATGGACAAGATCCCCCGAACGGAGTGGCTGGACCACCTCTTGGACAGGACCCACCCTGTGAACAACCTCAAAACGAAGCCTCTCCTCTAGGAGGCGCCCCACCCCAAGGAGCAACGATCCAGCTGACACAAGAAGCATTGTTGGCCTTGATCCAAGATGCCACCACTCGTGCAGCCGCACAAGCAGTGGCGCAATTTGTGAACAACCACCCCATGGACCCACCCCCTCCTTCCCCTCGCCGAAGTCGAGAAGAATCCTCGGCTCCGAGGGGAATGAGCAGAGGCGGGAAGAGGTGAACAACAGAGTTTCCAGACCAGAGGTTGCCCAGGACTCGGACCAACGCCCCCCACAATCAAGGCAGCCCACGACACCTTTACCTTCAAGAGTGATGGAGGATCCTTACCTCCCCTTGGCAGTGGCCCCCCCAAGGCGTAGTCCTTTCAGCTCAGCAATCCTAGCCGAGGCCCTCCTAGCCGGAGTAAAAGTCTCGAACCTTTCAGAATATGACGGCACGGGAGACCCACAAGAACATCTAGACAAATTCTACGCTAAGATCGATTGGTACGATCTGAGCTATGCGGCATACTGCAAAGTCTTCCGCACCACACTCTCAAAACGCGCTCTAGCTTGGTTCAACCAACTGCCCGCTGGAACAATCTCCAGCCTCGAGCAGTTGACACAACATTTCCTACATCATTTTTCTATGAACAAGAAAGTCCCAAAAATGGTCGCGTACCTATTCACTATTCGGCAGAAGGAAAGAGAGTCGCTGAGAGACTATATTCAAAGATTTGTGGAAGCTGTGCACGAGGTGCCGCACATTAACCATGAGTTGTTGGCCAGCATTGTCCAACAAAACCTACTCCCAGGAAAATTCAAGGAGTCGATAGCTGGAAAGCCCCCGGCCACTTTGGAAGATTTACTTATGCGATCACAAAAATATATCAGAATAGAGGAGTCTAAGGCCACAGATCCTTCCCCCGGTTTCAAGAGGAAGGGCAGGGAAGAAGAAATTGAGCCGAGAAAGAAAGAGGAGCGTAAGCACAATCCGCCAACTGGATTCACCCACTACACTCCTCTTAACGCCTCTAGAGGAGAAATTTGGGTGGTGGCCGAACAACAAGGATTGATCAACCAATGGCCAAGGAAAATGAAAGACAACCCCAAGAGACTTAAATCGGACAAATATTGCCGTTTTCATCGGGACAGGGGGCACACGACAGAGGACTGCCACCACCTCAAAAACGAGATATAAAAATTGATTCAACGAGGATACTTGAAGGAATACGTGAATCAACGTCCAAGAGGACAAGCATTCAACCAGGGGCCGAGTCGCACCCCCTCTACCTCGACTCCTACCCAGGACCCGAACGGGGACAACCTCCCCACAGCAGGAGTCATAGCAGTGATTTCGGGAGGCCCGGCAGGCGGGGACTCCGGAAATGCAAGGAAAGCCCTAGTCCGGGAAGCAAGAGGAGCCCATCGGCAGACCTCAATCCAAGTCCACACCGTTGACATAGAAAAACAAGAGGAAATCTCCTTTACCTCGCGAGATATGGATCCCAGGAGAGATCGGAACAACGATGCTTTGGTAATTTCAGCGACGCTATCCAACTTCTGGGTCAAGAAAGTGTTGGTGGACAGCGGAAGCTCAGCGGACATTATATTCTACGATGCATATGTCCAACTAGGGATCGACAATGCCCAATTGCGGAAAATTAACACCCCACTCACCGGGTTCAGCGGCGAGATGATTGAACCATTGGGGGAGGTGACATTACCACTTTCATTGGGCTCCTACCCCAAGAGATCAACTAAGATGGTGAAATTCCTCGTGGTCAAGGCGTCGTCCGCTTACAATGTCATTCTGGGAAGGCCGAGTCTAAACCTCTTTCGAGCCATAGCGTCCACTTTCCACATGAAACTTAAGTTCCCAACCCCGGAGGGAGTGGGAGAGGCTGTAGGAGATGCACGAATGGCGAGAGAATGTTACGCGAACACCCTGAAGAGATCAAGGGAGAAGTTGGAGGGCCAAGGACTAAATGAGAAAGGAAAAAGGATTATGACAAATGCGATTTCCGAAGCATGGGAAACACCTGAGGACCCCATGGAAGGGAAGTTTAGAGAAAGGAGAGTGGAAGCCGTCGAAGAGTTGAGGGTAATTAATCTTGCATGGGAAGGCGAAGAAAAAAATACGAAAATAGGCACCACAATGAGCCCCTCTGCAGAGGAACGCCTGAGTCGCTTCCTTAGAGAAAATCAAGAAGTGTTCGCATGGAGTATGGGAGACCTCCAGGGGATTTCACTCGATGTTATTACGCACCACCTCAGTGTGAACCCCGATGCAAAACCCATGAAGCAAAAAAAGAGGCTGTTCGGTGCGGAAAGAAGCCAAGCCATAAAAGAAGAAGTAGATAAGTTGTTGAAGGCCAAGTACATACGCCCCGTGCAATACCCGGAGTGGCTAGCTAATGTCGTGTTGGTCCTGAAGCCAAATGGGAAGTGGCGCATGTGCATCGACTTCACGGACTTGAACAAGGCGTGCCCAAAAGATCCTTTCCCCCTCCCACGGATCGACCTGCTAGTCGATTCCACCTCCGAGTGCGAAATGTTGAGCTTCTTGGATGCTTACCAAGGATACAACCAAATTCCGTTGGCACCAGAAGACCAGGAGAAGGCAAGCTTTGTAACGGACCAAGGGGTCTTCTGCTACAACGTTATGCCATTCGGATTAAAAAATGCGGGAGCAACGTATCACCGACTAGTCAATCATATGTTTCGAAATCAAATCGGTCGGAACATGGAGGTGTATGTAGACGACATGTTGGTAAAAAGCGTGAAGGAGGAAGACCACGTCAGTGACTTGCAGGAATGTTTTTCAATATTGAAATCATATGGTATGAAACTAAATCCGGCAAAGTGCACTTTCGGGGTGCGCGGGGGAAAATTTTTAAGGTACATGATCTCGGAAAGAGGAATAGAGGCTAACTCGGAAAAGATCAGTGCCATCATGAATATGCCCCCACCCAAATCGATTAAGGAAGTGCAGCGGCTAGCGGACAGATTGGCTGCCCTTAATCGATTTATCTCGCGGTCTGCGGATAAAGGCCTTCCTTTCTTTAAGGTCCTCCGCGGAGCCGCAAAGTTCGAGTGGTCAAGTGCCAGCCAAGGGGCGTTCGATGAACTGAAAAGATACTTAGTGTCGTCGCCGCTGTTAACGAAGCCCAAAACAGGAGAAGTCCTAAATCTCTACCTAGGGGTCTCAGAAAGCGCAGTCAGTTCGGTCTTAGTGCGGCAAGAAGGCAAAGAGCACCAACCAGTGTATTACGTGAGTAAGGTGTTACAGGGGGCGGAGTTCAGATACTCACAATTCGAAAAGCTAGCCCTCTCCTTAGTGGTGGCAGCAAGAAAACTAAGGCCGTATTTTCAATCGCACCAGGTGATTGTCTTGACAAATCACCCCCTGAAACAAGTCCTATCTAGCCCGGACCTCTCCGGGAGAATGGTCAAGTGGGCGGTAGAGCTAAGCGAATTCGGACTAGAATTTCGGCCAAGGCCAACCATAAAAGCGCAGGTATTGGCTGACTTCATCGTGGAGTTGGTGAATGACGAGGCAAGCAATTCCGCGCCCACCTGGAGCTTATATGTAGACGGATCATCTACATCTGAGGGAAGTGGTGCGGGAATAGTTCTAGAAAGTCCACAAGGAGATAAGCTGGAGTACGCTATTAAATTGGAATTCCCCACATCAAACAACGAGGCCGAATATGAAGCGTTGTTAGCAGGGGGAGAGTTAGCCCTGGCCGCTGGAGCAAGAAAGATTGTTATATACAGTGATTCACAATTAGTGGTGAACCAGGTTGAAGGGTCATACGAAGCGCGGGGTGAAAAAATGGCTAAGTACCGCCTGAAAGCCAAAAGAGTGCTCGAGAGATTTGAGGAATCATCCATCATACAAGTGGCGAGAAAGGATAACATCTTGGCCGATCAACTAGCCAAACTAGCAAGTTCGATGGCGGCAATTCAAAGTAGAAGGATTACCTTTCTCTCTTCAGATCGTGCCGCCATGGAGGAGGAGGTGGACGTCTTGTGCACAATTCCGACACCTGCAAGTTGGAAAGATGAGATCATTAAGTTTATAACCGAAGGGACAACACCCGAAAACCAGAAAGAAGCTCGAGCATTTAGAGTGAAGGCATCCCGCTTCGTGATGATTGACGGTGAACTATACAAGCGTGGTTTCTCGCAACCCTTCCTGAAATGCTTGACCCCAGAAGAAGGAAACTATGTCCTGAGGGAAACACATGAAGAAATTTGCGGAAATCACCTAGGAGGAAAGGCACTAGCGGGAAAAGTTTTGAGACAGGGTTTCTTTTGGCCCACTATGCTTCTAGACTCCTATGAGCTGGTGAAACGATGCCGCGCGTGCCAAGAGCATGCCAACATCAACCATCAGCCGGCCACACTGATGCAGCCCATCGAAAGCCCTTGCCCATTTGATCAATGGGGATAAGACTTGGTCGGACCGTTTCCGCAAGCAACTGGACAAAGGAAGTTCCTAATTGTGGCCGTTGATTACTTCACGAAGTGGGTAGAAGCCGAACCCTTGGCCAAGATATCTGAGAAGGACGTAATCAAGTTTCTCTGGAAGAACATCGTATGTCATTTTGGCATCCCTCGCGCCCTTATATCCGATAATGGTACTCAATTTTCGGGGAGTAAGCTCAAGGACTGGTGTAAGGGGTTGGCGATCAAACAGTTCTTCACCTCCGTGAGTTCGCCGCAATCAAATGGTCAAACTGAAGTTACCAATTGGACTATCCTACAACATTTGAAAACTAGGTTGGGAACCGCCAAAGGGGCATGGGCGGATGAACTTCCTAGTGTTTTATGGGCGTACCGAACAACGCCGAGGACCGCTACCGGAGAATCGCCCTTTACTCTATCTTACGGAACGGAAGCCGTAGCACCGGCGGAAGTAGGAGAACTTAGTTGGCGAGTCAAATTATGATCCAGATTCCAACGAACAAGGTTTGAGAACAAACCTGGACTTGGTCGACGAAGCAAGGGAAAGAGCCGCGGTCGCATAGCGATGTACAAGGCCGGGATGGCAAAAGCACACAATGCGAAAGTAAAGCCACGAAGTTTCCAGATGGGGGATTTGGTGCTGAGAAAAGCTGAAGCCTCGGGTCCCGTGGGAAAGTTGGACCCCAAGTGGGAAGGCCCCTACAAGATCGTGGAAATCGTGAACGCAAGTGCATACAAATTGCAGCATCTCGATGGAAAAAACATCCCACGCACTTGGAATATCGCAAACTTGAAGAAGTATTATCCTTGACGAACAACAGGGAAGTGAAATTCCCCTTTTGACTTAATTATGTAATAGAGCTAGTATGGGTGGCCGAACTTTCACCCCCCCCCCCCCTTCTCTTTTCGACTAGTTCCCTTATCTTTTGTAACATTGCTTGATGAATGAAGTTATTTTTCCGCCGTAGTATAAAACTTATCGGCACGGAGATCCCTGAAGTTTCGAGAGGTCCCTTGAGGCACCAAAGCGTGGCCTCGAGTTGGAAGGGACACCCCCCCCCCAATCCGAGGCACCACCTCGGGCTGGAAGGGGCGCGCCCCCCCAGCCCGAGGTGTCGCCTCGGGCTGGAGGGAGCGCCTCCCCCCAGCTCGAGGCGTTGCCTCGGGCGGGAAGGGGGGCGTCCCCCAGCCCGAGGCGCTGCCTCGAGCTGGAGGGGGAGCGTCCCCCCAGCTTGAGGCATTGCCCCGGGGGGGGCACCTCCCCCTAGCTCGAGGCACTGCCTCGAGCCAGAGGGGGCACCTCCCCCCGCTCGAGGCGCTGCCTCGAGCTGGAGGGGGGACGTCCCCCCAGCTCGAGGCAGCGCTGCCTCGAGCCGGGGGAGAGGCGGCCTCCCCCCAGCCCGAGGCCGCGACGCCTCGATCTGGGGGAGGGCTGCGCCCCCTCTCCCGTCTCGGACCCGCCCCTCGGACCCTTAAGCCACGCGTCCGACGACCCACCACCACCCACTCATAGTGTGTCGCCTCACTACCCCCTTCCAAACCCTCGTCACTAGACATGGCAATGCAATATACTTCTACAAAACACAAAATATGGAAGATGATTGCATGTAAGAATTTAGTAAAGGAGAAGAAAGTTACCTTTGGATGCCATGAGTGCTACTTGAGGTTTTTTGCTCTTGAAGAGAGGGGAATGAATGAATGTGGTAAGAGGGGGGGAGACTAATTAATGAACTCCCACCCACCCACCAGCAAGTCTTCAATGCTCCACACTTTTTCTGCTGCGACAACTACTCTCGCCCAGATTACAATTTTGTCCAACGTATTCTGTCCGAGAGTGGGGGGCTGTATGATGTGTATAATAGTAATTACAATTTACTCACAAGGGCATAAGAGTAACTTTTGGGGTCTACCACATGATAAAAAATATGTACCCTGTCACACCATAAAATAACCAAATCACTATAAATACAAGATATATTATTTTTTAATGCTAAGTTACTATTCATCGATTTGACAACTCATAGAATATTTCTCTCTCTAAAGACTTGGGGTGCAATTGTGCCGAGGCAATTTTCCCGATTAATCCTTCACTAAACACCACTACTACATTAGCTACTAAACATCCGATGCCAACACAAAATTGGAAACCATAGTTGAAGACTCCTCTGTACTTGGGAGGTGCCAATTCTGATAGGTACAAGGGAACTGACTGCAAATAGACATGCGAAGAGTTTAAGGATTTTAGGCATGTTCAAATGCTCTAATTAAAGTCCCATGAAAACCACAAGAAGAAGCAAGTCATTAACTAGTGTACATGGTAAGTATGAAAAGTTCTTTATGTTAATTGAGTTCTTTCTAGCAATGTGCTTTTGAAGATTTTTAATAGACGAACCCTAAAAGAAAAAAAAGGGATAATCACACTTACACTTTCGAATCTATTATTTCTTTTGTTTATATAAATTAATCTTATCTTTTGAAAAATTACATATACATCCATAAAAAATGTCAATGTCTTTTTCACATACCACCTTTACTTTTTGGAGAATTACACATCCCTCCCAAAAACGTCAACATCAATACGAAAACATAAAGACGACTTTTTAGGAAATGAAACTGCTTAGTAACGGAATTTGAGATGGATTTTTAATCAGAGACGATGTTTATTGAAATGCTTACAATTTAGGGTTGGAATTAGAGGCGGGCTATTTCAAGAAATTAGAGACGGATTCCTTTTTATACTAAAATTAATTTTAGTTAAACGGATTTAGGGAATGTTTGTGCGAGTTTCAAAAAATTACTTTTGAGGTGTTTGGGATGTCAACTTCTACTTCTGGAACTGCTATGAAAAACACTTTTAAGCCAAAAGGTGGAAGCACCTTGGGGGTGCTTCTAACTGCTTTGGTTTTTTTATAGATAAATTCAACTTTCTTTTAAACTACTCTACTCTCATTATCATAATTTCAATCCGATTTTACCCTTTTTAATTTATTTTTAAAATTATTCATCTAAAATTAATGTTAGAATTTTCAAATAATTTCAATAACTTATCACAAACAAAATTTGTAAATTCACATATTTAATATTTTAAAAATTTTATATTTTATTTCTATATTATATGAAATTATTCTTAAGTTATAGAGAAATATAAATTAAATTACTATGATAAATTAAGAAAATATTTTTTTGTTAATCATGCAAGTTTATTATTGTGCATGAATGAACAATTATATTATATAATGGGAACATTATTGAATTAAACATTCAATTTTTCTATTTGTATTGAATATTTTAATAGATAAATGATAATCATTTTGTAAAAAATTAAATGAGATATATTAATTGAAAATAAAATTTATTATTTTTTGAGAAAAAATAATTATGATAATCAAGAGATAAGTGCAAATATTAAGTAAAAATATCATCTTTTTAATACATGGGACAAAATGGTCTTTAATCAATTAAATTTATTTTAGAAGTGTTCTCCCCCCCCCCCCCCCCCAAGCACTACCCGTTTTAGCTTTTATCTGCTTTTCACTTTTTTTACAAACACTACCCACATTTGATTTTGACACATCAATGTATTTTTTTTAAAAAAAGCAATTTTTATCAAATGATAAAAAATAAATAACAAAATATGATTGTTAATTCTATTTGGTGATGAAAAGTCTCAATCTTGATTTTTCTTCCCAAAACATAGGGTAGAAAAAAAGGTATATACGTCTCTAGCCAACATTTCTAAAAATAGATCGATTTGACTAGTTTAATCGAGAATTTAACTTTAGTTGGGATGAAATAATCGTGAGTTCGAACCTACGGCGTAAGTATAGAGTCTACTTTTATAATAGTGTGTATATTATTTTTGGTTTATTTTGAAGTTGTTGATGGTAAATTTAATTATATTGTTGTAATGCGTATTGAGCATTGTAATAGTCGGTTCATTGCTTTAATAATAACGTTGTATTTAAAAAAAAAAAAAAAGATTCTATGGATGGTTTATTAATTGGGGATGAAATAACATATATTTCCTTCTAAATTAAAATTATTATTCATGTGTGATTTCAAAATATTAGGATTTGAGGTATGCCTATGTTAAATTTATGGGTGATCACGGTGCAGTTTCGATCTTTTTAAAGCTATTTTCAAATCTAATTGTCATTGGCAGTTTTATAAAATAATTTTTCAAATTATCACTTTTGAAACCAAAATCAAAAGTGTGGTTCGGGTGGTTTGATGGTTTTACCATTTATAGCAAAAATAAGACATTGAAACTAACAAAAAGTAACAAACTAACAAAATATAATCGAAATAATTAAAGACAAATACACAATAATTTAAGAACATGTAGCTAATATGTTTAAGTAATAAAATATAACAAATTTTGAAATAATTAAAGTTAAATATACAATAATTCAAGATATAATACAACTAGAAGTTTTTAAAAACATATTAAATGTCTCTAACTGCAATGATATTTGATATACCAAATAATTATATAGAGAAATCTAACTTCATTTGAGCAAAAAACAAAAAATAAATCAATGATAAATCACAAAAAAATATATTGTCAATCATATAAATTCAAAACCTAAAGAAGATTCATTTCATATTAACCTTATATGTCCGTTAAGGAATCAGAGGAGAGAATAGAGAATAAGAGACAACAGAAAATAGAAAAAGGGGGGGGAGAAAGAGAGAGAAGATGAGGAAAAATGAAAGAGAAGAAGAGAGAATGGGTAAATTCTAATAGGCTGGATTTTTTTATCAAAATCTAAATATATCTTTTTGTATAGAGTTCAGGTCTAAGTTTTACAAAAAGAGATTTGTAATGTGGACCTTTGATAATATATGAAGTTCGGGCTTTTATAATAGAATGTGAAATTTTTTTAAATAATTAATTAAATTTATCAAATTATTATATATATATATTATTTTAAAAAAATAAGTACATATTTAACAATGCAGTTCGAATTTTTGTGGTTTTTTTAATTAGTTATAAATTAAAACCAAACTAAAAGTACGATCTTATTAAAAATTTAGAATCGCAGTTTGAAAAATAAATCATAAAAATGGTTTAAATCGATTTGATTCGGACGGCTTTGAAAATTCTTTTTGATCAACTCTAGTTAAATTTGTAGTACCTTCAATTTCATATCATATGTTGTAACCATCTAACATTAACCATGCAAAAATTATGGGGAATGATTTTTATTATTTTAAATAATCATCATAAAATATCACATTTTATTGGTCCATATTTCTTATCGACTTATGATCCATTTGCTTTCTTTTCAAAATTATAATCCATTAGCATAAAGTCCTGATTTTATTAATAAGTCATTTGGTTGATTTATATTATTTTTTAGGGATAATTACATTTACACCCCCTCACCTATTGTTCATTTACACAAACCACCCCTGCCTTTTGAAAAATTACAGAAACCACCCCTGTCAGCCATTAAATCCAAAAATACCCCTATTGACTTGGTCAAACTTTAATATAAATTTTGAAGGACAAAAAATGCCCTTAGGGGTGTTTCTGTAATTACTAAAAGGTAGAGGGGGTGTTAATGTAATGTTTTATGACGATGAGTAATATGATCCATATATTTTTTTTTAATTATTTATATCAAACTTAAATTTAAATTTAAATTATTTTATTAACTTTTTTTAATTGAATCTATATAAAATTATATTTTTTAATAATTGAAATATTAAATTATTCAATTAATATATATTTATAAAATTAGTTACTAGATTATAAGTTTGAATTAAAAAATTATCATACTTGAATAAATTATTTGAAATTATTAAAATTGAAAATATATTTATCCTCTATTTTTCTTTATAACTAAATTTTATTAAAATTAATATATTGTAATTCACAATAATTTATGAATTTTATATAAATCGAATTAGTAAAATAAATAATTTACTTATTAAAAAAGATATTTTAAATTATTAATTTTTTTTAAAATTATCCCTCACCCCCGCCACCCTGCCTGTGCCCGACCCCACTTCCGTATTCACCCGCCTTCGTTTGTCGCCCTCCTCCACCTTCATCCGCTATCTAAATATGTATGTACAAAAATATAGATATATATCATATATGTATAAATATATATTTTTTATATATGTATAAATATATATATATACATATATGTATAATTTATTAATTATAGTAAATTTAAATACAAATAAGCATAGTGGATAAATAATCTTTTTAATTTTAAGAATTTAAAATAATTTATAAAAGTGTGATAATTATAATTTAAATATATAGCCTAGTAACTAACTTTCTGTAATATATTAATTGAATAAATTTAATATTTCAATTATTAAAAGGTGTAATTTATGTAAAGATTCAATAAAAAAAAGTTATAAAATGATTTAAACTTAAATTTAAGTTTGATATAATTTATTAATTTAGTTATAAATAAAAATAGAGGATAAATATTTTTTTAATTTTAAGAATCTAAGATAATTTATACAAGTGTGATAATTATAATTTAAATGTATAGCCTAGTAGCTAACTTTATAAAATATAATATTAATTGAACAATTTAATATTTCAATTATTAAAAATTATAATTTTTTTATAGAGATTCAACTAAAAAAAGTTGATAAAATAATTTAAATTTAAATTTAAATTTGATATAAATAAATAAAAAAAATATATGGGGTCATATTACTCATCCTCATAAAACATTACATTAACACCCCCTCTACCTTTTAGTAATTACAGAAACACCCCTAAGGGCATTTTTGTCCTTCAAAATTTATATTAAAGTTTGACCAAGTCAATAGGGGTATTTTGGGGGTTTTAAATGCTGCCAGGGGTGGTTTCTGTAATTTTTCAAAAAGGCAGGGGTGGTTTGTGTAAATGAACAATAGATGAGGGGGTGTAAAATGTAATTATCCCTATATAGGATATCTATACATATATGATATATATCTATATTTTTGTACATACATATTTAGATAGCGGATGAAGGTGGAGGAGGGCGACAACGAAGGCGGGTGAATACGGAAGTGGGGTCGGGCACAGGCAGGGTGGCGGGGGTGAGGGATAATTTTAAAAAGAATTAATAATTTAAAATATCTTTTTAATAAGTAAATTATTTATTTTACTAATTCGATTTATATAAAATTCATAAATTATTGTGAATTACAATATATTAATTTTAATAAAATTTAGTTATAAATAAAAATAGAGGATAAATATATTTTCAATTTTAATAATTTCAAATAATTTATTCAAGTATGATAATTTTTTACAAACTTATAATCTAGTAACTAATTTTATAAATATATATTAATTGAATAATTTAATATTTCAATTATTAAAAAATATAATTTTATATAGATTCAATTAAAAAAAGTTAATAAAATAATTTAAATTTAAATTTAAGTTTGATATAAATAATTAAAAAAATATATATAGATCATATTACTCATCGTCATAAAACATTACATTAACACCCCCTCTACCTTTTAGTAATTACAGAAACACCCCTAAGGGCATTTTTGTCCTTCAAAATTTATATTAAAGTTTGACCAAGTCAATAGGGGTATTTTTGGATTTTAATGGCTGACAGGGGTGGTCTCTGTAATTTTTCAAAAGGCAGGGGTGGTTTGTGTAAATGAACAATAGGTGAGGGGGTGTACATGTAATTATCCCTATTTTTTATATATTATAAATTGAACTTCAATATGTTAATTACGTTGTCATCAATTAATTTGTAATTTATCTTCTTTCGAGTTTGTCTAAATTTTGTTAACAAAATTTTAAATAGTATGCTAATATATTATTAAATTCATATTTAAATTTATTCTTAGTAACTTTCTTCAATTATTTCTATTGATGTATCACTTTGTATATTGTGAATTTCTTCTTAAAGAGGCTTATAAGCTCCTAACACTTTTTTCTTTTCCTTTTTTTTTTTTTTATCTTACATGTACCTTCGTTAGAAGATTTATCAAATATTTTTTTCCACATTTTATGAACTTTGCAACATTTTATAAGATATTTCAAAGAGTCTATAAATACAACAAAATGCCCTTGTCCGCACACAAGTTACTTCGCTCTTTGTTGCTAACTTAAGTTTGGAAATGCTAACACTTTCCCACAAGTACATTACATAATTTTCTCGTTTGCAAATTTTATGATATTAAAAGTTCTGATTATGTGAATTCATCATAATTTATTCATTATTCATAGTTATGTTAATATATTGATGTATCGATTGAACTTGTTCAAAATTTATTAAAATTTTGATATAATCATACACTTACCATCTAAAAAGAATATTTACCATCTAATAAGAATATTCAGTAAGCATTGCATATAAATATAATTATGCCTTAGTAATGAAAGTTATATTATCAAAAAAAAAATATATAATATACACATACCATAGTCCAAATCAATGAATTGTTAGAAGAGATTCAAAAATGAAAAAAGCAGAATCCAAATCCTCAAGGCCTCAACACATACTAAAATCAGAGTACATGTAAAGAACAATAACATCAAAATCAGTAAAAACAACTCTAATACATACACAAAGAGTGTCTTAACATACCACAAATCTGTAACAAATCCAACATATACACAGAAATTCAAAACTCCAATGAATTCAAATTACATAATATCTTTTTCCAGAATCCTCAGAAACAAGCGTCCAACACACAGCAGCAACAGAGAGCAGCACAACTGCAACAAACCAAACATTTCATAAGTCATATTTATTACTACTTGCGACTTTATTTACTACATCAATCGTGCTTCGATTGCTAGTATCTGATCGGGGTAAGTTTCGCGTTATCTAAATTAGGTCTAGTTACATAAATGTTATGATTAAAAAAAAAAAATGATAGGGTTTGTGTGTTGTTTTTGGCTCCCACGAGGTGCCTATGTAATTACAATTATAACTTCAGGATATGTGCATAAAATTTTGGGTTAAATACAAGTTTGCCCCCTAAACTATTAGTGATGCAACATATATCCTCCTAAACTAACAAATGTAACACTTATCCCCCTGGTTGCATAACATTGCTCCTCATGGCTTGAATAATTATATTATTGCCAATATAATATAGTATTTTGCACATTAAATCATCACCAAATTATTTTCTAACTAAAAAGAAATTTTAATAAATGAAGAATTTAAATTAAAAGTGGAGTAATAAGTCAATATAAGTATAATGGATACGCAATAAATGTAATATCTTAAACAACTCATGTATACTTTTGAAAAGAAATTGACAATATATACATATATATATATATGCTTAATCAAAAGTTAAACACTTTTAGAAAAAAATGAATAAATTTAAAAATTTTATCATAGTTTTTAAAAGAAAAAAAAAATGAATATGTAATTACCTCATTTTTATCTAAAAAATTAAATAATTAATAACTTAATCTTATTACTAAATCAATAAAATCTTTTACATGAAATTTTTTTGTGGTTTACTATGCTCATTCATTAATTAAATTTGGGTCTATAAAATTAATAGAATTTGATCCTTTAACTTATTAATTTTATTTTACTTTATTATACTTAAAATATATTTTTTTAATATTAAAATTTAAATGCAAAAGTGCTTAAAAAAGAAGCTTTTGAATTAAAAAATATACATATATAAAATAAGGATAATATTGTCCAAATATTTAAATATAAGAAAAAAACATAATACATTTATTAATTTAGGGGTTAAATATTACGTCAAGAATAGTTCAGCGTCAAAGTATATTTAACCCTATAATTTTTATAGTTTTTTGAAGGAATGTAATTAGATCTAATCTAAGGGGCCCGAACATAATTTATCCATTTAATTATTGGTTACCGAAACAAAGAGAGAAGAGGAGTAAGCACTAACCATCCCTTCCAGAAGCCATCACCTCTAGACTGAGTGGTGGCCGCCGGAGCCTGATCCAGACCCTGTTGCCCCTCTTTCACTGGATAACCAGCCGGCGGCGGTGGCGCCATGTAACCACCCTGTGGCTCCGCTGGGTACCCGGTCGACGGAGGTGGATATACAGCTGGAAAACAAACAAATAAACACACCAGTCGGTGAGTAATGAAACATACATATCAAATACAGGAAAAAAAATTATTTCCTAATCCCATTAGATAGAGTGATTTTCACTTTCGCCCAAAACTACACAGAACTTCGAAGCTCCCAAATTCAATTCTACATCAAATTTCATCATTTTCTCGTCGGAGTTAACGGCGAAGTAAAGTTCCGTCAAGGACCGATTATGCAAGAAAAAATTGAAAATCGGAAGTCAGAAAAGCAGGAAATTCGAATACATACCTTGATTTTGGGCGTAGTTGCTCATGTTGATGAGTGGAGATAAAATCAAAAGGATGAAGTAAAAGCAGAGGAAAATATGAGTAAGAAGATGGAGAAGATGTGTATGTATATGTAGGGTATATATAGATAAGGGGGAGGCGGAGTTGTTGAGGAGGATTACGTAGGGAAGGAAGGAAGGAAGGCGGAGGGCGGCGGAGACACCGCGTGAAGAGGTGAATCAATTTAAGACGGCAGGGGCAAAATGGTCCCACTAAGTCTAAATTCTGTGCGTGTGAAACAGTACCGGATTCGTGACGCGTGGATTGTTGATCTTTATCCTTTTCCCATTCTTTGTTGGACCGAATTGTTGACTTTTTCTGTTCAAAAAAACAATAAATGATAAATCTATTGACATGTTAAAATATTTAATTCAGTGAAAATTGAATTTATTTTGCGACGATTCATTATGTAATGCTCTAATGGATTTTGAGGAATGAACAATTCTTAGTGGTTAAGTTTTCTTAAAGGGTGTTTGAATGAGTTGTAAATTTTTCGTATTTTATAATATTTTTTAGAACTTTATAAGATGCTAAATAAAATATTTGTAAATTTATTAAAAAGATATTATATGATTCAAAATTAAATATTAATAGGCCGTCAGAATTGTTTTTTAAGTATGATCTAAAAATATTTTTATGATGTATGATCTTATAAGATGTTCTTTAAAAAAAAGGGTAAATTACATCTACCTCTCCTGAGGTCTGGCATAATTACAAATACCCTCTCGTTGTTTGAAAAATTACAAATACCCCCCTAAAGTTTGTAATTTTTAACCAAAGACCTAAATTGACCATTTTGTCTTTGAATTTTTTATTAAAATTATAGAAAAATCGGCCAAGGCAAATTGCATTATTGTTCCTCTGTGTAAAAAACTTAAAAAACATTTCCCTGCAAATTGTAGTCCAAAAAATTTTAAGAATTAAATAAAAATAATTCAGTGCATAAGGGCATTTTGGTCAGTTCACCCATAAAAATTGATGAAAATAGGTTATTTGTTAGACAGTCACAAACCTCAGGGCGATTTTTGTAATTTTTCAAACAACGAGAAGGTATTTATAATTATGTCAAACATTAGGAGAGGTAGATGTAATTTACCCTAAAAAAAATGCCGAACTATCGTTTTATTGATAAAAAAAATAAAAAGATTTTCACTTGCACATGAAATTCGAGATAAAGTCAAAAAAGTGTATTATTTTTTTATCTATATATAGAAATGGACTTTTTTCTTTTTTACTTTATGAGCCCCTATATAGGTATTGATTCATTGTTAATAATGTCATATTGTTTTTTTCCTAATTAAATTAATAACAAACATAGCCTACTTTGAAAATTTCAATAGTTCTTAATGGAAAGATTTTATTTTCAGTGAATCAATTATAATTATATCGTAACTTTTAATTATCAATAATTGATATACGTTAGTTACTGATAGTAAATATATATAATTAATCATTAATTACTATTACGATTGACTAATAATTTCTATTAAAATAAATTAATACCTACACGTTGGTGGAATTCAAATTCATGACCTTTCAAAGTTTCAAAGATAATCTTTTTTCTAACATTTTAATTAAGAAATGTCATTGTACAAGACAATGATATGTAGTTGAAAATTTCATTAAAAATAAATAAAGACTTGAAAATCAATTTTATTCCGAGAACCAATCAATTATAATTTTCCCAAATAACATAAACTACTTATTATATTTTTCGCTACTAGAATTTTTTAAATTTAAATATAAGCTAGGTTTGATTTATAAAATTTAGCTGCTCATTTCATGCCTCCCACTTAAATAATACTCGATAGACTATAAATTACTAAATTAATATTGATTACTTTACTATGATCTCTATTGTATCATGATCTGTATAATATTTTATACATAAATTTTAGTGTGCCACCAGTTAGTGTGCCCCAACTGTTGGTATATATATAAACTCTCGATCGGTTTTTAAATTCATTTGGCAAATTTCAAATGAATAGCATACAAGATTTTGGGTTTTAAGTTTTTTTTTAAATATTAAAATTGAATTTTATACAGTTAATTTCAAAAATACCATTTACTTCGTTTCAAAAGTTGAGAACTAAATAAATATATAAATTATCATAAATTTCAAATTTATTTAAATACTTTCTAATGAACAATGCGAATTAAATTTTAATACCACATATCCTAAGCTATAATTTAAAAAAGTTTATCGATTGATTTGAGAGAAGATATATACAATCAAATTCATAATTAATATGTGAAGTTCATTTTTTTTTTCATTAAATTTTGTTTATCAATATAATTATAATTTAAGTTAAAAGTATCTTCCATATATCCAAGGTAAAGGGTAACTAAGTATTTTTTTGGTAAATAAAAATAAAAACATAGATATTCTTTTTGAGACGGACAAAAATTTGATGATATCAGTAATTTTACTTTATAATATCATCGTATATATCCTTATCAAATAATACAAAATAATACTTGAAACTACCTGACATAAGTTATGTACAAATTTCACCCAAACTATCAAAAACTAATAAATTAATAATTTTCTACCTTATAAATGATCACGACTTAAAAACATGATAAATCAATACTTGTATCTGTTATAGTCAAACAAAATAATGTAAAAACTTAAATTTTGACCATAATTGGTCAAAAATTTACATAACTTTTAGTTATGACTATTATTTTGGACTTCGTATACAGAAATAACTGTTAATAGTCGTTGAACAATCATAATTAATTAATATTTATCAAAACAAATTATTTTTAACTAACTATAACAAAAGTTATATCTTTTTTGACGTCTCGTAAGATAAGTAATAAGTGAGATTCAAATATAATTAGTAATTTGAGTGTTCTAATATATTCTTTCATGTACTCAAAAATAGCATTTTTGTCTAAAAAAAAAGTACCTTTGTACATATTTTCTTTTATTAATACAATTTACCTTTATATATATAAAAAAAAGTATGAAACATTGATAAAAATTAACGGGGCCGGCCATGTCAAGTGGTGGCGCTTGTTTCCGACAGTGTAACGTATGGGTAATAAATGTGAATATTCTTGGAATATTTTTCTTTTTTTGGAAATTAATAATATATATAAATATATATTTTTTGAAATAATAATTACATTCATAATTACATCAACATCTCGATAAAATTAGCAATACATCAATTCGACTCACATATCAGTATGACTAAAATGGGTAAAGCCAATGATGTCTAGCTCAGTTGGCGAAACTGAGGCCCTATGATCCTAAAAGTCATGGGTTCGAATCCCCTGCGTGGGATGATATTGTTTCTACTGTAAAGTAAATTTATTTGTTGCTGTAATAGAATATGTTAGTTTATGTGATATAGTCGATATGATTGTTGTATTTGTCTCTGTCCAATATTGATACTGACAGAACTGATTGTAATCACTTTATTTCAATTAATAAAGTTCATTGTTTCCAACTAAAAAAAGATGGGTAAACAAATTATAATAACTGACATAAAGTGAGACATATACATTTACGTCCGATGGGACTCGAACTTACGATCTCGAACTTGTTTATGGGACCTCAACCTTAATATTACATATACATATATATATATTATTCTATCATAAATTTTAATTATCAATTAGTATAATGATTAATAAAATAAATTACTATCAATGATCTCTTAGCCTGGTGTTTAAGATTGAGATTTCATGACTTAATTCGAGGGGTCATGTTTGAGTCCCATCAAATGTGTGGGTAATTGTCTCACTTTTGTGTGAGTGTATTGTAATTTGTTATTTCATAATCATTAGTTATATTGACGAATTAATTGAACCGATGTATTACTCAATTGCTCAATTTATTCAAATATTAATGTAATAATTTAATTACCGCTTTTGTATCAAAGAAAAAAATAAGTTAATTTACTTACACTGAGTAATGTTTATAATTAACTACCACCATTTTTAAATTTATTATTAATAAAAAATTATTATTAAAAATAGAATAAAAAAACTCTCACATTAAGTTTAAATTCATAATTTTAAAATAGAGTAAAATTCATATTGACAATATCACTTTGGTACATGTGTAATTACAAATAACTCAATTAGTACACGAGTTTTATGTTAATATCACTTTGATACATGAGTAATAAAATGACTTAATTAGTATCCGAGTTTCACCATTAATATTATTTTGGTACCCGATTTATGTTTTTGATTTATTTTTTTTATATAATGACTATTTTACCCTTAGAGAATAAATATACAAAAAGAAATTGAATAAAATTTATACAAAAAGAAATTGAATAAAATTTAATCAATATACTTTTTGACTTTCATTTTCTACATTTGAGTATTGTACTTGATAATAATATTTTATTAATTTATCTTTTTCTACTCACTTTATTTATTAATATTTATAAAATTACTTATTACTTAGTAATTAATTATATTAAAAGTGAAGTCCAAAATGCATTGCAATCATAGAGAAGTTGAATTTTTACATTCTAAATTTTGAAAATTTATATTCTGAAATTGAAACTTTTAAATCTCTATCTAAGTTTCGCAGTCAAATTTAAATATCTCGATAAAATTAAAAAGAATATCTTTACGATGAAAATTTTAATTCCTCGGGACATGATTATTAACATAAGTTATTTAATAATGAATTTTTCTATATATATCGAGAGATAATGATAGTAGAAAGTATCAAAATAAAATTATAATAATTTTGATAACCAAATATAAAAATGAAAGTCAATTGGTTCAAATAAAAACAAAATAAAAATATGAAATGGTACCAAAGTGATATTAACGGCGAAATTCTGGTACTAAATAAGTTTTTGTAATTACTCGTATACCGATATTCGTGGTGAAATTCAAGTACTAATTAAGTTATTTATAATTATTCATGTACTAAAATAATATTAATGACAAAACTCGGATATCAAAATAAATTTTACTCTTGTTACATAATCAGGTATCGGCTTCACTGCTAAACTAGGCTCGGTTGGTTTGAAGCCTTTTGATTTGTACGGCTAAACTCTTTAGAATATATTTGAATGGAATGATATGGATTTCAGAATGATCGAATTCGCATAAAAGATTTCAGGTGATACGTAATTTATACTGATATAAAAAGAAAATTTTATTTTTATTTATAAAGGGTGGTTAGTACTTATACTGTAACACCAATTTTTTATTATGACAATAATACTTTTAAGTTGGTTTTTTTTTTCTGTATTTCTTTCTTTTCTTCTTCTTTTTTTTTTTAAAAAAAAAGGATCCGTTGGTTTATATATATATATATATTATTTATGATATATTTTAAAATATAAAATATTATTTATTATATGCACGTAGGAACCGGCGTGTCACGTCGACTAATTTTTCAATTCACAAGAACTACATATAATCTATACTATTATATAAAAAAGACCCCTTCCACACTCACAAACACGGTTAATTACACCGTTGCACCATCTTTTATGAGGTAAAAAATGCCCTTCAACCAATTTATTTAACTTCTAAAGTTTCACTAATTGATAAATTAGTTTTTTTTCTTTCTTTTATTTTTTTAATGTGATGTAATAATTTATATTTTGCTCTTATTTATAATATTAATATATTTTAAAACGTAGAGAAATATTTATTATATGCACGCAGAAACGGTATGTCACAACAACTGGTTATACCAAATTTCAGAGAAGGACGGTGTAATTATTTTATATAATAAGAGTCAACCTCTTACCAATAATAAAGTAGCCAACTTATTGCATGACTAATTATGTTAATTAGATAAAAGTAAGATGTGCCAAGCAGTGATTGGCTCATGATTCTCTAGCTTATACATAGATTATTCTAACTTCCAATTTAGTTACCAAATGAAGTAATGCATCTACGTGTCAAAATAACTGATGTGGGACCACATTTCCTCTAATGAAAAGACCAAAATGCCTATCAATAATATTTAGAATGATCTTACACTTCAAGAATTTTCGATATTTTTATATGGGTCAAGCCGACTCAATCAACTCGACAATGTTACCATTTATTCGGGTCAAGTTGACCTAATTTGAATTGATATTACGTAACTTATTAAAGTGACCCAAAACTATAAATACCTCAACCCTCCTATGCCTATTTATCCAGTTAAGTGTACTTACTGCACTTTTGTTATTTTCGAAATAATCTACTGATTTTTAACAGTAAAATGGGTATAACAAAAGTTTATCCACCCAACGTTTTTTTTAAAATTTTAATATGTGATTGCAGTTCTTTAGGATTGTCAGTATGATTTGATATCGAATATTGCAAGAAAGTGTTTCCAACCTCAGCCAAATAATAATTAAAAAAAATAATTATTTAAGAAAAATAGCAGAAAATCTTTCAAGGAAGGCTGGAATTATATCGGATCTTTTCGAGCAACACGTAGTAATTAATATGATATAATTAAATATATTTATATATATATATATATTTATTTCAGCAGGTCCGTCATAAAATACAATGATTCAGTATTTTTTTTATAAAATAATAACTGAAGACGTAATTTTATTTTATTTTTATAGGGTTGGCTGTCTACTTAGTTAACATTTATATTGATTGCTTCCAAGAAATGATTTGGTTGCCACAATTTAATTAAAATTCATCGTGCTCAAAATGTGGCACGCAACCCTGTGTGACTTGCACACGTGTAAAAGAATAAAGAATTAATAGAGAAAAAATTCTCACAATAATTACCACTAGTGTTTATAGTAGAGATTTGGTAAAACGATTTTAAATTTATAGGGAAAATCAGAGATAACAATTTTAGTTCTCGAGTTGTTATTTTTTTTTTATTTATGAAATTAGTCCTTTTCATTAAGCGCCCGTTAAAACAGATGGAAAAATTGGTGTAGAGGAACACAATCGTGTCGGAGAACACGGCTTCGGTGTGTTCTCCTAGGCGCGTGTATCCATCGTACTCTTTTTTTGTTTTTATTTTTTTTTTTTTTATTTTCAGTGTCAACACCAATTGCAAATACAGTAGTACAAACCATAAAATTAAGTACAATGATGCAACATATTTTAATACCAAATCAATTAAAAAGGCAATACCAAATTGCTTCATAATAGCAAGCATGCAACCCTCCCGATCACCATTAGCTCGGCCATTTTCGTCACCAATATGACAATCCAAAAGAGTAAAATTGGTAAAAGTATAAAAATCAAGTTAAGCCTTTTTTTGTTGTAAATGGCGATTATCTCATCAAGTTTCTTCTTCCTTCTTTTATTTGCTTATTTTTCTTGCTCCAAATTTCTCTTTATTTTCTTGTAAATCGTCACCTCATTTTTCAAATTGTTAATCCTTCTCAACAATTCAGGAATGATCATTTTTTTTTTATCTCTTACGCATTTCATTATCTAACCATGGGAAAAGCCTAGCCCTTTTTTAGTTACATTTTTAGAAAATAAAGAATTCAGTTTCCCCCCTATAATTCACATATGAAAACTAGAAAAAAAGAATATCAAGCATCTTACTCATAATTTGGGCAAGCACGGTCACTTTTACCCAAGTTTTTTGATGTTCTACTCGTCAACAACGGATTTCAAAACACAATTATAAATTGCAGGTTGAATTTCACTCTGTCTTGCAGTGTTGGTGTTCTTGTTGCTCCAACTGAACGAGTTGACACTCATTTTTGTTCGTTGCTAAACTTTGCTATTAAGGAGATGAACTCATGGCTGCTTCTTATTTTTATTCCTGTTTAATGGTCTCGGTGTTTTGTTGCAAAATTGAAGAAGAAATCAGGTTGTTCTTCTTGGTAATTTAGTTGGTTGCCTCATTATTCTTAATTTTATAGTTTAGGAGTGCATTAATATATTTGCAGTTGGTATTGACAATAGAAATCAAGAAAAACAAGATTACAATATGAGTTGAGGAGAACATGCCCAAGTCGTGTTCCTATTGGCCAAATTTTTTAATCCGTTTTAATGAGTATTGTTGAAATCAAATATCAATTAAAAGTTCATAATAAATTGGCTAATGATTGCTGTCCAAATTAAAATGCATAACACATTGGGTTTTAAATATGTTCAAAAGCAAATTCGCATAAGTGTCAATAACAAATTTGGATTTTAAATAAGTTCAAAATAATTTTGCGTAAGTGTCCTTATTAAAATTGGGCCTTATGCACTTTGTTTGATTGGTCCAAAATGAGATTTTCGCTATAAATTACCAATGCATTTATATATATATATATATATATATAATTAAAAAAGATATAGACAAATATATAAAGGAATCACCCGCCAAATGAAACATTATTCCTTAATGAAATTTACCATTTACCTTAAAAAAAAAAAAAAGAGCATTATCATATGATGCATACTGAGGTCCACTAGTACCACAAAATGTCGATGAACCTTTGAGAAAATTTCTTATTTCTTTCTATTCATTTTTGCAGGATTTAAATACAATCAAAAGAAAGATTTTGCTGTCAAATGTCAACATCTACTAATTCTCTAACAAACTTTGTCTTATGCTAAATTTGTTTCATAGATAATAGTTTCTAAGTGTAGCGGCCTTAATAATATCCGTATTGGGCCTGGAGTTTTATGACCATTTCTTGCTGATTGCCAACAACTGAGCCTAATCCTATCAGTACAACAACTACGTACAAGATATATAAGTGGGACAACCTCGAAACCATCTTCCTAATCCTAGATTATTGGCGATCCACGATGTCTTAACTATTAGAGTTGGATCTAAGTATTTAAATCCGATATGATGCTCGTGATCGAAAGACAGTGATACTTATCTTGATCGCAAAGTTGACGGGTTACAATGATGCAAACGGGGAAGATCGATGCTTACAAGTGGGAAATAAGAAAATGGAATTCAATTAGAGCAGAGGCATTTTTTATACTTGACACTAATCATTTCAAATTACTTCATTATGCAAATAATACATTATATATATATATATATTATTTCATAGTTTTGTGGGTAATGATTATTATATATTTTAAAGAAAAAATGTGATCTACTCCTGTGATATAGGATATGCGCAAAATACTTTCAGTAGAAAAAAAAAAAAAAAGAAAACAACAAATTATCTCTCTGTGTGGTTTAAAGTGAAATAACTTAACCCCTTGAATGTAGTGGTGTAGTACACACACCACTCTTGTGAGTAGGCATAATTTTTAAGAATAAAATATTATTTTTTATATAATATATTATATATAAAATTTTTTAATACTTATAATATATAAAAATGTATTAAAAAGTAATAATACTATTTTATATGTAACATATAAATTTTTTAATAATATCTATTTTTATTTAAAAAAAAAAAAAAACCCAACCGCCCCATCCCCTCCCCCTCTAGTCCCACTGCCTCCCCACTCAACCTCCGTCACCGTCCTCCACCCCATCGCGACGTCGCCCATGCCACCACGCCATCCCCAACCCCCATCGCTACCCCTGCACCTTTCTCAGCTCCAGAACCCGTCGTCGCCCCTCATCACCTCCCCCTCCCCCTTACCCAACTCCAGATTATAAAAAAAAAAAAAAGGAAAGAAATGGCACGTGAAGTGCATGAAATGGTGTGAGGAAGTAGTAATTTGCTCATTTTCAATATTATAGAGGATAAATTGTATTAAACCCTGTATTTTAAATATGTTTACATGTAATTAAATATAGAATATATACAATTTTAATATAAAATCGTCACCGTCACTCCAATGAATACAATAGCTACGAGCTGCCGTAAGCCTTGTTGCACGAGTACTGTATCACAAGCACACTACCGAGTACCACGAGTACACTAAAAATAAAGGAACTAAAAGCACTGCTGCCACTTCCTTTTCTACCGGCTTCTTTCAGTCCTAAAGTCAATCAAGAGGCTAAACTCGATTAGCGTAGATAAATGCTATCCGACTTGAATGATCGAATCGAGTCCACTTTTCGTCGGAATACATCCTGTCTTTTGGTAGATACCAGAAAGATGGGGAGGAAAGTTCTATCCAGTTGTTGGGGCTCCTCTCTCTGATGCAACATAATATCGTAGTATTCGCTAAAGCGAGGAAGGGGTGCGTCATCATTTAGTTAGCAACGGAAACTGGTGAAATTGACCTCAATACGCAGCTTTATATGGCAAGAATGGACGTGATATAGTTTTAGGGCATACAACATAGGCCTCAATAAAGCCAAACAAGCTATCCAATTCTACACTTTCTAAATTATTCTTCCAGACTGCTGATCTACCTCATGGTTGGATAGATAAATGTTTGGATTTTTGCGATTATTTTTTAACCGGGGTTGCTGAATATCAAAAGCTTATTACACGGAATCCTATTTTTTTTAGAACGGGTTGAAGGTGTAGGCATTCTTGGCGCAGAAGAAGCACTAAATTGGGGTTTATCAGGACCAATGCTACGAGCTTCCGGAATACAATGGGATCTTCGTAAAGTTGACTTCAGCCGCGCAGAAACTTTTTCTCGTGATATGGCGTGCTTTTGAGCGGCTTTGAGGGATTGATTGTGAGCAAGGAAGCCTTGAGTTGGCAAAACATAAAATATAGCTCTAAACTTATCAATGGAGATAGCATTGCTTTATTTATAAATAAAAGTAATAAAACAGCAATTCATTGAGCATTCACGGAAGAAGGATTGGATCGCCTTGCAAACGTCACTGCCTATGACATGCCAACAGAAGCTTCCTGGGAAGCCATCGGGACCAGGGGAGCTTTCTCCATCTATCTCTAAGCCCTGCTCTCAACCCTCTGTAACTCTATCTGTCTTAGACATCCTAGATTCAGTGTTAACAGCTTTAATGCACTCTTGGTGGTGAGGCTGCTTTAGTGCTGTCGATTACTTTCTTTCCTGTTGAAGGCGCTGCTAGAGTACTCGTAGGAACTGCTGTCTCCATTGCCGGACGGAAAAATAGGCTCAATGATCTCTTTCTTCGATAGACCGGTCCGGCGCTCCGCGTGGTTATATTCGTACATGTTCCGACTCGCCGGTCATTATGGATATAGTGGCATGGCGAGTCAAAGGGGGGGAGTTCTTCTGAAAAAAATTTCTCGATGGGAACCCTTAATCTTAATAGCAGAGTGGCCAACCAAGCCAAGAATCATCGCCCGATAAAGCAAGGTAAGCAAGGATCGTAGAATATAAAATTCCCCACGTAGCGTAAAATTTTATTTCTATAAGATTATATGCACACATCACGGTTTCTTCATATAATCATGTGTGGTTTTTAATACAAAGAGTTTTTACTCAATAAAATATATAAAATTGTATATATTGAGCTTCTATAAATTTATATATTATATTATACGTCCCTTAATACCAGGTGCACGGCTATAAGTGACGTATAATATTTTTTCAAGGCAAATAGAATTTTTCTGTGATTCAGTTGGTATTTGAATTGGACAATCAGTTGTTACGATAAAACTCTTTAACTAAGTTCTCTATTTAAATTTCTATTAAATTGTTCCAACTTGTTTGTTTTATGAATTGGTTTGAAAAATTGTTAATATTACCTTGTTAATATTATTATTGATTGATTTCAAATGTACAACAATCGCTTGAATTTTTTCAACAATTTTAAAGAAATTATATTGTTTTGAAATATTCGATTTGGTTGGAACAGAACTCGTTTATCAGTTGTTGTTTGTGAAATTCGAATTAGATTTTTTAATTCATTTTTTTTTTTACTTTCGATTTTCAATTACTAAAAATGGCTGATGTTGTTTTTGTTGCTATTCCTATTACGCCAAAGGTAAACTCGTCTAGGATTTCGGATAAATTTTAGGGCCAATTTTTCAAACACTGGCAACAATTGATGAACATATGATTGACGATAAAAGGACTTTTGTCAGTGATTCAGGTGACTAGACCTGAACAACTAATACGGATCCCAAAACTGCTATAGATTGCGCAGTGGACTGAGCGGGGTCAGATAGGTCGAGGGGCTATTTTGTCAGCAATGTTAAATATGCTCTTTGATGTTTATTGTTCCGACTCATGCCCTGCAAATTCATTATGGGATGAGTTGGATAGGAAATATAATATTGAAGAGCAAAGGCTAAAAAATAATTATGTTTTCAAGTTCATGCGATATCAGATGGTCAAAGGAAAGTCTGTAAATGAACAGACGCATGACATTATCAATCTTGAGCATGCTATGTCTGATGCCGCGATGAAGCTTCCTGAGAAGTTTCTATTCATGTCTATAATGGATAAATATCCTAAATCTTGGGAAAGTTTTAGCATGACACTCAAACATCAGAAAGGAAGACTGTCTCTGGATAATCTTATAGTGGCAATCAACATAGAGAAAGAGCATAAGAATCAGACACATAAGATGCCAGTTGAGCATCAGCCTAGGGTTAATACAATAATTGGAAAGAAGAAAGTTAATAACGTGAATGGGCAACTTTAATACAACTAGTACTTGGGATAGGAAGCGTGGACTTGAAGTTTCCTTCAGGGCGCGTTCGGTCTCTGAAAAGGGTGCACCATGTGCCTACAGTTAGGAGAAATATTATTACCAGTTCTATATAGTTAGTGTAGGTTGTGAACTTGCCTTTAAATATAATAAAGTTGTAATTCAACAGTTTGGTATGTTTGTTGATAAAGGCTATTTATCTGATGGGTTGTTTAAAATTCGTGTTGAAAACAATAAAGTTACTATTTCTGATTCTGTTGTGATGAATGTTGAATCGTCTAATTTGTGGCATAGTAGATTAGGTCATTTAAATTTATGTTCAGTCAAACGAATGATGAATCTTAATTTAATACCTTGTCATAAAATTGAATGAGAACATAAATGCCAAATTTATAGAGAAACTAAACAAGCAAGAAATCATTATCATTCAATAGAAAGAGATTCAGAAATACTTGATTTAGTTCACACTGATATTTGTGAGTTCAATGCAATTTTAGACAGGGACCATAAAAGATATTTTACTAATGATTGTAGTAGATACTGTTATGTCTATCTCATAAAAAACAAATATCAAGCTTTAGATAAATTTATTTTGTTTAAAAACAAAGCAAATCCAAAATAGTAAGAAAATTAAACGACTAAGGTCCGATAGGGGAGGAGAATATGGGTCAAGTGCGTTTAGTGAATATTGCAAAAACTTTGGCATTATTCATGAAAAAACACCTCCATATTCACCTTCGTCTAATAAAATAGCAAAACAGAAAAATAGAACCATTAAAGACATGATCACCAGTCTATTGTTAAATTCCGGGTTACCTAAATATTTAGGTAGAGGCTTTGAGTACGGCTTACCATATTTTGAATAGAGTCCCTCTTAAACACAATACGAGTACTCCTCTGAAACCATGGAAAGGAAGGAAATTGAGCCTTAAATACTTTCGAGTGTGGAGTTGTCTTGAAAAAGTGTTGATCCTTGAACATAAGAGAAAGAAATTAGGCCCTAAGACTGTTAATGTAGTGTTCTTGGGCTATGTGGAGACAAGTTATGCTTTGAGATTTTTGATTGTTCAATCAAAAATTCCAGGGGGTCAACGTAATAGCCAAATTTTGTGATGCTACTTTCTTTAATGTACTTCGTATGAAAATAGGAATACCTCGAAGTGTTTTTTTAGATGATTTACTTCACTTCTATTCTTGATCATGTAGAAAAGATGACAAATGTGGTGTGTTGATCCTAATAGTTCTAGTCTGACTCATAAAAAGTTAGATGGACCTAGATGGAATAAGAGAGTTAGGATTGCCAAGTATTTTGAAAGTGATTTGTCACTTACAACATCAAGAACGATCCGGTAACCTTCAAAGATGCTATGACTTATTCCGAAGTCAAGCAGTAGAAGGAAGCTGTCAAAAGTGGGATGGACACCATTGTCTCTAACGGGACATGGGTGTTAGTCAATCTCCCTCCTGAGTGTACTATGATTGAATGTAAGTGAATTTTCAAGAAGAAACTGAAACCTAAGGAACCATGGATAAGTTTAAGGCTGAATTGGTGGCTAAGGGGTTTAAACAAAAGGAGAAAATATATTATTTTGACACCTATTCTCCGGTTGCTCGGTTAACTACTATCTGGTTGCTTATAGCACTTGCTTCGGTGTATAATCTTTTGATTTACCAAATGGATGTAAAAAACAACCTTCTTGTATGATGAACTCGAGAAGGAAATATACATGGATTAGTTTGAGGAATTTGTAGCTCATGGTAACAGGCACAAATTTTGTAAACTTGTTAAGTCACTCTATGGACTAAAACAAGCACCCAAACATATATGGCATAAAAAGTTTGATAAAACTATTATGTCGTTTAGTTTCACTGTTAATGAGAATGATAAGTGTATATATTGTAAGGTTAAAGGCGATAATCTTATCATTCTATGCCTGTACGTAGATGATATTATGTTAATAGGATCTAACTTAGATATTATTACTGACACCAAGTCGTTCTTGAAAAATAAGTTTGAAATAAAGGATATGGGTGAGGCTAATATAATTCTTGGCATCAAAGTTGATTAGTTCAACTGATGGTATAGCACTATAGTTATTCCTCACTGTACCTTGTCCCGCATAGGGAGTTTATTGAAAAAAATAAACTCCTTATATTGAGTTCAAAGTTCAAATGTAATTTGAAGTGTTATGAAGACTAGAGTGAACATGGGGAAACCCCACATGTGCGTTGCCGCCGTCGGCCCGTCCCGACTTGTGCGCGGGCGTTAGGACGAATGTCGCGGTCTCAGTATATATCTTTTTGTAGCAAATACATTTGAATTTATCTGGAAAAAAAAACTAAAATAATTTTAAATTTCAGTCAATCATTTTTCAAATTTTAAAATTTTAAAATCAGGTTTTTAAACTGCTTTAATAGCATGAAAATAGACGTCTCCCCTGGGTTTTAATTATGCATTAATTGTATGTTGCTGCTAAAGCCTATAAAGGCTGCTGGATTCACACTTCAAACATAACTTGAGACACCAACAATCTTCACCTGAAATCTCCATTTCTCCTCTCGGATTTGCCTTCACAAAACTAGAGTGTTCTTCAGCTTTTGTGAGTATTGTTCGAGGTGTTTTTCAGTATAGTGCATTATTAAAAAGCAAACCATCTTATCCTGGAAGAAATTGCATAGTACCCGGTGCATGGCTATACGGGGACATATAATTTCTTCAAGGCAAACAACAAATTTTCTGTGATTCAGTTGGTACCTGGATTGGACCAAGAGTTGTTACGATACAACTCTTTAACTAAGTTCTCTATTTAAATTTATGTTATACATCATATCTAACTTGTTGTTATTCTAATTTTTTTCACACGTGTTTGTTTTGTGAATTCATTTCCAAAGCTATTAATATTACCTTATGAAATCTAATTTATTTTAAAAACATGCTACAGTTGCTTCAATTTTTCCAACATTAGCTTGTACAAAAAGTATTATTTTTTATATTAATAAATAGGTAGGAGTTCATGTCCAACCCACCGTCTAACCACATACGACTTTAACCAAAGATAGAGAGAAATATAAATACATATAATTGATCTCTAACGTATCTCTTAGGCTTGATCCACAACACCTACTCTTGTGCCCTCAATTTCTCTTACATCTTATATTTATTACACCCACATTATTCATACCTCTCAACACGACTTTTCTACCACGAAGACGTGTTCATAATCACCCATTTATTAAAGATCCCGAAAGCCACATTTTGTAGAAGGCAACGTGACAAGTATGATTAACTAAACTAAGATTCACCCTTTGTTGCCATTCCGTTTTACTTGTTTATTTATTTTATTCTAATTAAATATAATGCTTCTGTTGACTGAAAAGAAGCCATATTTCTATCTACACTTCAACGCCCAAAATTGGGATAAATACTTTTTTGGTCCCGTAAGACTACGATATTATTTGTTCTGGTACCATAACTTAGGTAGGTGGCTGTTTTAGTCTCATAAAACACGTTTTCAATTTTTATGGTCCCAAAATATCACGTTTTTCAGCTTTTTTGGTTCCAACATATCATGTCATATTTTGGACCAAAAAAACTGAAAAACGTGTTTTATGGGACTAAAACAACCACCTACCTAAGTTATGGTACAAAAACAAATAAGCTCTAATCTTACGGGATAAAAATGCATTTTGCTCTTCAAAATTTGGCCTTAATTTTGATTGTATGCCAATTTAATATCAATTTCGCACACCCTCCTACCTAATATAAAGTATAGAACGATGCAATGCCATTTAAATGAAGTAACAAACTATAGATGCATGCATGTATGTTTCTATTACTTAATGGAGCTCTTCATTGAGCTCCAACATATATATATATATATATTATGTATATGATTTATTATATAATTCAATACGTTCATATGTCAAAGACTGAAAGTAAATCAATATATATAATTTTAAATGAAAAAATACATTCAAAAATAAATAAATAAGAAACTACTATGAAAATAGATATTATATAAGTATATATATATATATATGTACGTACGTATACCCATATTCACATACTCGAATGACAACTTGTTGGTTATAAGACATTAATCTTATCATTTGAGCAAATCCTCGTTGGTTGTACTTTTTATTTTTCATTTTTTCGAGAATTCTTGAAGAATTTTTCTTAGAAAACTAAGGGGCGATTAAGGGAATTTGATGGGGTGTTAGAAAAATGATCAAAAATTTTCATATTATTTCTCATGCCACTACAAAAAATATGGCATTTAATCATGGTTAATTGCCATAATTAATACTAAATAACCGTAGCGAATAGTTATTGACCACGGCCACGCAACGGTTGTTGGCCGTGGTTTTTGCGAGGGTGGCTAAAACATTCGGCATGGCTAAAAGCCATGTCGAATGCTTTTACCACGACTAAAAGCCGTGGCAAATAAGTTTTTCATGGTGGAAAAACTAGTTTTTGCATCGATTTTTATGTAACCATAATTAATAATAATTATGTATCACGATTTTTAGTCATGGTCATTAAAAATGTAGCTAATATAATTTTTTTTTAGTGTGTATACATTTCCGCAAATAAGCTAAGTTTTTTTAGTAGAAAATAGAAGATTATATTCACACACACACATATATATATATATATTTAAATGCATGAAGTCGTAGGTAGCTAGTGCTGCAGTCATAAAGTTCATATATACCTAACATTGATTCATAAAAGAAAACGAAAATACCTTTTTTATTATATAGGGCAAAATACTTTTTTAGTCCTGTAAGATTAATGGTGTTATTTGTTTTTGTACCACAACTTAGGTAGGTGGCTATTTTAGTCCCAAAAAACACATTTTTCAGTTTTTTTTTATCCCAACACATGACATTTTGGGAGCAAAAAACTGAAAAATGTATTTTATGGGACTAAAAAAGCCACCTACATTTGGGACCAAAAAAATTAGAAAAACATGTTTTATGGGACTAAAACAACCACCTACCTAAGTTGTGGTACCAGAACAAATAATGTCCTAATCTTACAAGACCAAAAAAATATTTTAACCGATTATATATATATATATAGATATATATGTTAGCTAAAGAGGAACATGTTTTAAGGTTGGGGACCATGCATGGGAGTTCTTTATTAGAGATGAACTATTTAATTTTCTACTATGGTACGTACTTCCAAGTGTGAGAACATGAAATTAATTATAACAATTGGGGAGAGAATACACATATATGTAGGCCGGTTTCAATTTTCAAATATTATCTTAAAATAAATCCTACTATAATAATGTAAATTAAAGCTGTTAGATCAAATTAATAGTATATAATTGATTCATTCAACTTAAATTACGTTGTAATTGGCATGTGGGTAAGTTGCATGGATAGAATATTTCTTATATATATGCATGCTTAATTAAGAAAATAGTATCAAGAATTCACGTTCAGACACAACAACCGACTACGGAACTTATATAATATACTAAAAAACTGTGGCACGCAATACCTGCGCGCATAATTTTTATTGAAACTCATAATTTATTGTTATACATTAAAATTTATCACTTCTTTACAACCTCATATACAAAAACTCTGTGATAACTTTTTTCTAATAATGCATTAATTATCAATATATATTTTAGTCAAATTAATTTAACAATCAAAACTTTGTACAGTATATGGTATATTGATAGCAATTATTATATATACATGCAATACAAATACTAATTAATATTATTTCTATTTCAATTAATAATAAACTTAAACAAAATGGGAGTAAATTTAATTTTTTAGTACATGTAATTGTATGGAATTCTTTTTCTAAATGAACTTAATTGGATAGTTAATTTAATTATATGAGTTGAGAAGTTGAAGGGCATTTTTTGTATTATAATAATTTGGTGTAGCAGTATAAAAACTACCACTTTGTGTCTATAAGACCCATTCTCTTTATAATAGTATAGATGTAATTGTATGAAATTATTTTTCTAAATGAACTTAATTGGATAGTTAATTCAATTATATGAGTTGGAAAGTTGAAGAGCATATTTGGTATTATAATAATTTGATGTAGCGGTATAAAAACTACCACTTTGTGTCTATAAGACCCATTCTCTTTATAATAATATAGATGTAATTGTATGTAATTATTTTTCTAAATGAACTTAATTGGATAGTTAATTCAATTATATGAGTTGGGAAGTCGAAGGGCATTTTTGGTATTATAATAATTTGGTATAGTGGTATAAAAACTACCACTTTGTAACCCCTTCTCTTTATAATAGTATAGATATATATATATATACATATATATTTGAGAAAAAGTGTATTTTATGTCTCACAAGTTAGTATTTTTGCGATTTTGTGTCCCATTGTTTTTAATTGAACTCACCACAATTTTGCATCCCATAACTTTAAAAATGTTGCAAGCTTAGTTCTGCTAAATTTCGGACAACTAATTCCCTTCAAAGCTTAGTTTTTGCCATAAATTTAACGAAATTAAGATTTGGGACTAAAATTATAAATTTTTTGGAGTTATAGGATGCAATATGATAATATAAAAATAATAGGCAAAATCACAAAAAGGTATATATATCCATGTTCATAGACTGAACTACAATCGATTGTGAGTTCTCAATTTCACCATTTGAGCAAATTCTCGTTGGCTATATATGTTTTCTTTTCTTTTTTTTTTTTTTTTTTGGGGGGGGGGGGGTGGGGAGTAAATATGTTATTCAAATTCTTGAAGAAATTTTCTTTAGAAAAAAGGGGCAAATCATAGAGATTAAGGGAGTTTGATGGGGTATATATTAGAAAAATGATCAATTTTTTTCATATTAATTAACATTTCTCTACATTTCTTCAAATAGGCTAAGTTTTTTTAGTAGAAAGTAGAGGATTATATTCACACACACAAATATATATATATATATATATATTAGAATGCATGAAGTCATAGCTAGTGCTGCAGTCATAAAGTTCATATATACCTAATATTTTACCAATGAGGTCTAGTTCAATTGGCGAAGCTAAGGCCCCATAATTCTAGAGGTCATGGGTTCAAATCCCCTACATGAGATGATTTGTTTCTACTATATAGTAGGTTTATTTGTTGCTGTAATAGCAAAGATATTAGTTTTTGTGATATTATCGATATAATTGTTGTATTTGTCTCTGTCCAATATTGATACTGATTGCAATTGTTTTATTTCAATTAATAAAAATTTCATCGCTTTCAACTCAAAAAATATATATATACCTAATATTTCATCCATTTAAAAAAAAAAAAAAAAAGGTTTTGGATTATATATTAGCTAGCTAGAAAGAGGCATTTTTGGGGTTGGAAACCATGCATGGGATTTCTTTATATATTAGAGATGAACTCTTTGATTTTTAATTAAGTACGTTTAATTTTCAAATATTTTCTTAAAATAAATCTAATTACTATGATAATGTAATAAATTAAGGTTGTTCGATCAAATTAATTGTACAGAGTTGGCACGTTCAACTTAAATTATGTTGTAATTGGCATGTAAATAAGTTGCATGGATCAAATATTTCTTATATATATGCATGCTTAAAAGACTATATGCATACAACTTATATTAATTAATATATATATAACTACAATATTATTATATTAATATTTTAATAAATTGAGCAACAGAACAATACATTAGTTCGATCAATACATCAATATTACTAATAACTATGAAATAAATTACAATAAACTCACATAACGTATAGACATACACAAACACGTGGATCTCACTTGTACAATGTGAAATATCGGTTATGCCCTTGACAATTATACAAATTGGCCTACTATTAAAATAGAGTTGAACATATGTATTCCCAAGATCAAGAACAAGAACAAGAACAGCATCATCATGACTATGACTATGACTATGATGAAGAAGAAGAAGATACTCCTAATCCCATATCCAGCACAAGGCCACGTCACTCCCATGCTCAAGCTCGCTTCCCTTCTCTCCAACCTCGGCTTCCGGCCGGTGGTCATCACCCCAGAATTCATCCACCGCCGTATCTCGCCGCAGATCAATCCAGAAGATGGGATTCTCTGCCTCTCCATCCCCGACGGGTTAGACGCAGAGACGCCGCGGGATTTCTTCGCCATTGAGAGGGCCATGGAGGAGAACATGCCGCCGGTTCTTGAAGCCCTTCTTCGCAAGATGATAGATGAAGAAGAAGAAGGCGGTGGTGGGATTGCGTGTTTGGTGGCGGACTTGCTGGCGTCGTGGGCCGTCGACGTCGCCCAACGGTGCGGCGTGGCGGCGGCGGGGTTCTGGCCGGCCATGCACGCCACTTATCGACTCATTGCTGCTATTCCTCACTTGATCCGGACCGGCGTAATCTCTGAAAATGGTAAGAAAATATGTTTTAGTCAATTACTAGTTTAATATTAATGAAATTTTAATTTAGTTTAGATAATATATAAAGTTACATAGTTTAGATAATATATAAATTATGTATATCAACACGAGTAAAGGTTTTATTAGTGTTGTGATTAATTTATTACTGTTTGATATTTTCAGCCCCTTAATTTAGCTATAATCTTTGATTATTTTTATGGTTAATTATGCTCCAACCATCTCTAAACGCTGCAAATAAAATATGATTTTTTGCTATAATTAATTATTATAGTTAAAAATAAAAAATTATGGCAGAATTGATTAAACCATAGTTGCTTAAATACTATTAGTTATTGATTCTGCAGGAGAGTTCAAAACATTTACTACAATTATATTAAAACCATGCCAAATCTTTGGGTGGGTAAATTTCCATGAAAAAGGGACAACTCTCGTATAGTCTGTTAAGATTTTCTCCCGGATAAATCTTTCTCTTAATAGATCTCTTCTTGTTTCTCAATCTTTGAAGAATGCGGCGTTGTATTATTGTAATTTCTCTGTTCCAAACATTTCCTGAAAGTAGACGACACGTTTTAAATCTTAATGCACGCAAGGCATATCTTGTTGAATCAGTCTCATGATAAATTATAACGAATGCTGATTCACTATGGTCAAAATTTAAGTTTTTTGCATCGATTTTGTTTAACTGTGATAGATAGTATTGATTTACTACGATTTTTAGGTCGTAGTGACTTATAGTGTATAGAATAATCATTTTTTATTTTATTTTTTGTAGTGGAAAAGATTAAAGTATATTTTTTCTTTAAAAAATTTTGAAATTAAATTCGCACCCCCCTTCGAGAATTCTCCATTTACAAGTGTACCCATTTTGTTAAAATTTGGACGGAAAAATACTGCCATCAACAATAAAATTACATAAATTTTAAAATTTACCATTCATTCAACATTCCTTCTAAAAATACGAAACTACACTTTTGGAAATTTAACCAACTAATGGATTTTGTAAAGTTTAACTTAACCAACTAATTATAATTGGTTTTTTTTTTTTTTTGTCAATAATTGGTTAAATTAACCAACTAAGTTAGGTTTTTTTTTTTTTTTGGGTAAAAAAATTAACCAATTGTACTTAATTATACTTTTTTGGAAATTCAAATTAACCAACTAATGGATTTTGGAAAATCGTACTTCAAAATTAGTACTTTAACAAATTAAACTCAAATCATCAACCAAAATAGGATAAATTATTTTGATTAGACTTATTATTTAATTAATTCGTTCTCAAAAGAATTTAGTATAAATAGCGAACCCTTCATGCTTGAATAATGGTGTTTTATATACTTTTATTCACCATTAATTATAATTTTGATCGCGTGATGAATTAAATATGTATATACGTATCTCACTTTACACGGTGTACCTTAACTAATTATGAACTAATCATTTACTATAATTAGAGTATTGTCACTGATAATCAGATACTAATTGCATGAAGCATGTGATCATGTGGACTAATCACTTGATAAGGACTTATCTTTAATTAATTTTAGATGATAGCTTAAAATGTAATGTTTTTGTTTAATTTTATATTATTATTTTTAAAGTAGTAGTTGTGCTACTAATATCTAATTATATATTGTATTTTCTGGGAAAAAAATATTTAATGTTACAATATTGTTACTTAATCTTCTAACAATTAATATTTTTGCATGATAATATTCTTTGCACATGTTATGATTTATGCACCTCCACATTATTCTCACATGAATCTATGTGTATAATTTAATTCATGTACGTCGGTAGAACATCCATATATGAACAATTAGAGGCGAAATGTGAATGTGTACGTCGACGTAATATAATATAATACTTACTTTATCATTAATTAAATTAGTTAAATACTTAATTATTATACAGTCAACTTAGTTTATGTGGTGCACAAGGTTACTCGTAAGCGCAAAATTAATTAAGGCTATCAAGATCTGACTTTGGTGGTTATTTATTTATGCAGTTGAATGATGAAACAATTGACCATACATGTGTAGGAAATTTTGACAACAATTTTGAACGTGCCAAGTCCAAAAAAGAAACATTTATTTTGTTGATCATTATTGACAATGATTAATTGCAGGATGTCCAAGAAATCCAAGTACTCCTATATGTTTGTCCTCCAATGAGCCTATCTTGACTCCAAATGACCTACCATGGCTTATTGGTTCTTCAAGTGCAAGGATCTCAAGATTCAAGTTTTGGACTCGAACCCTAGAACGAGCAAAAACTCTCCGATGGCTCCTTACAAACACCTTCCCTGATGAATGTCAGTCAAAAAAAACGATTAGGTTTAGTAGCCATAACCCACAACAAGTTCTTGAAATCGGGCCGTTAATCATGCAGGCATCAGAAATAAGCACCGCTAGCTTCTGGGAAAAGGATTTGAGCTGTTTGGACTGGCTGGACAAGCAGACTGTGGGTTCGGTCATGTACGTGTCGTTTGGGAGCTGGGTGAGCCCCATTGGAGAAACGAAGGTAAAGACTTTAGCATTGTCACTTGAAGCATTGAGGAGGCCGTTCATTTGGGTATTGGGGACCACATGGCGACGGGGGCTGCCCGATGGGTACATGAAGAGTGTGGCTGCCCACGGAAGGATCGTCTCCTGGGCCCCACAACTGGAGGTGTTGCGACACCCAGCTGTGGGGTGTTACTTCACGCATTGTGGGTGGAATTCGACTATGGAGGCCATACAGTGCAAGAAACCCCTCTTATGTTATCCTATTGCCGGTGATCAGTTTTTGAACTGCGCTTATATTGTTACTACATGGAAAATTGGGGTGAAAATGGAAGGATTTGAAATTGAGGAAGTGGAGGATGGTATCAGAAAAGTTGCGGAGGATGACCAAGTGAGCTGGAGAATTGAGAGGTTGTATGAGAAACTATATGGAAAGGAAGGGAGTTCTAAAGCAATGGCCAATCTATTGACGTTCATCCAAGATCATGGTAAATAAATGTCGTTTTGACTTATACTTTTGTGTAGATTTTGAAGGGCTTAACGACTCCTTAATGTAACTTGTTAAAATTTTCTTCTTACTTATATGGTCTACCAAGCATTATAACGACCACATAAGAATGAGTAAAGATCCAATCGATACGAATTATGAGATTGTTTCAAGTCAATATAGTTTTCCTCTCTTTTTTCCCCATACATGGCTCCCTCTATGCATAATTACTTTTTCTACTTAGTTATTAATCATAAATAAGGTCGAGGTCTGCAACCTCGATTAGGATAATGAAAGGATGACATAAAAAAGGGAAAAAAAAATAGGTATTGGGCTGATGGGGGTTTACCTCCGACTAAACTTCTCTAATATTTAAGTTAATTAGGGGTTCAAATTACACACATATATATATATATATATATATATGAGAGGGTGGGGGAGCTTGATCTCACAATAATAATTGTATATATTCAATGAATGGACTGTGATTAGTATTTACAGGGGGTCCTATGTGTCAAAATTTATACGGATTCATATGGTATAATTTGGGTCGTGTGATAATAGTGCAATTAAAGTGACAAATCTAGGTCCCTGACTCAAGTTCGAGTCGTGTCGAATGTAACATAAATAAAAAGGCACGGGTCTTTGTCCTATTTAATTACTTTTTATTTTTTATTCTTATTTTATTGAGAATTTTTATCTTGTACAAATCATGTAATATTTTATAAGTGATTTAATTTTTCCTAACGAGATTTGGACTAAAGGCTCTACTTTTTCAATTGCATCCTCAATTACAGTTTTCGAATCAAACTCAAATGAAAGTATCACCATCCTATACTTAATGTTGGAAAAACAATTTGTCACAGAGACAATCCTAGTATTGTTTTGAAATAACAATCAGGTTTTACAAATAGTTTTGAAACCAAAACACAAGAAACACGTTGGAACCAAATAACACGAAACAATTAGAAATACTGTTATAGCGATAAAGTAAAACTTACAATAAGAATTGTATCGTAACAATTCTTGGTCCAATGATATGAACAAACCGAATCACAGATATAATCTGCTTGCCTTGAAGAAATTATACGTCGCATACCGAAAGTGCACACGGGTACTACGCAACTTCTTCCAGAATAAGACGGTTCAAGTTCTAACGGTATGCACTTTACCGTAGAACACCTCGAAACAACACTCAGTAGCCTTTGGGAAACTAAAGCTCAAAACTCGAAAATTGTAGGACAAACACTCTCGGATTTGAGAGAGAAATCCGAGAGAAAAGAGAGCAAAAGAGAGAGAGGAACACGTGTTGTGTTTCGTACTCGTTGTATTCGTTATGCTTTTGTTATGCTTCGGTTGAAGTGAGCCCTTGCAGCTTTATATAGGTAAGGCTATCAACGGTTACAACTTCCGCATTAATTACTATCATTAGTGCAGTATTAAACCACCATTAAGGCTGACATAAATAGGGAACTTAAAACGATTTTAAATACAGGTTTAAAAACTATTAAACGCTATTAAAACCAGACATTTAAAACCAGCTGAAACTGCCACATAAATGCAGGAGTTTCAGGTTTGTAATAAATCAGCATTTAATCTAGGTTTAAAATCTGGTATTAAAGCACCATTAATACGAGTTTTAAAACAGATTTAAAACCATTTGACAGTCATAAATGCACTGGGTTTATCAGTTAAATTCAAATATTTTTGCTGCAAAAAGATAGATATTGAGACTGAGACATAAGCGCCTGCACATGCACTCGAGCTGGAGCGAGGTGGCGGCAATGCGCGTATAGAGCAATCCCATATTCACTCTAGTCTCCATAACACTTCAAACATATATCGAACATGTAACTTGATATAAAAAGTTTAAGTTATCCTTAAACTTTCAATTTGGGACATCATTGAGTATGAAGCACTCACCCCTACATACATCTTATATCCTTATCAAGGCTCCACACTTTCCCATCGTAATCCTATGTGGGACAATGTAATCTCTCTATTTCTCTCATCATTTAATCTATGGATTCACATGTAATTAAACTCATATTTTTAAAACAAATTTATTGTTACAAATTAACATTATAAAATGTCAATTACAACACTTAATGTACCAAAATTACATTGTCGTTCCCGTGTGCATAATATGAAGGGAAAGCAATGAATCACAATCATTTAATACTAACACAAAGTTGATATAATATTCTTTTTTTTGAAGGAGAAAAATTATCTTTTGATATATACCTAGAGAAAACGTATAAATAAATAAAAAAATTCAGACTCCAAATTTTACTTCAACATTTTCCATTTAAACAAGCTTATTCTTAATACCATATTATTAACTTCTAAAATTGAGGATAATATTATGAAAACTTATTGTGGAAATAGAAAGTAACTATAATCAAGTTCTCAACGAGTCAAATGAAAAATTAAAAATGACAACGAAACAGATTTGGAATGGATACTGAATTCGAAACGTATCTTATTTAATTTTTGTCAGATTTAAACTTACCCTGAACAAGTTTCGACCCCACCTCTCCTCCACCTTGTCTCTAGTTGAATTCGAAATTCGACCCATTCGAACCTTGCTCCAATACCAATGGATTTAACTCTTAAAAGTTAAAACTCAATTAAATTTCTATATTTTTTCAATTAACTAATATATTTTTTTTTAAAAAAAAATATTATTTGTAAAAATAAGTTATTATTATATAAAAAATATAATTTATTTTGCAAATATATGTATGAAATAAAAGTTAAAATATTTAAATAAATCAAGTATATTTATAAAAATTATTCGGGCGGGTTCGAGTGGGCTGTCAAGTACACAAAATAAAAGCTCATCCTAAAATCATAACCAATAATTTCAACCTAAATAACTCCACTATGCCTACATCATTTGTCCTCCCTACGAAATATTAAGATAATAAATATTAATAATGTGACTTTAAACAATATATAAAAAAGATTAACTTATAGTAGCATAACATAGTAGCACTTAATGCTTGCAAACTTATAATTGTGTGTATGTAAATTATATAATAGGAATAATTACATTTACACCCCCTGATTTATAGTTTATTTACATAAATTATTCCTACCTTTTGTATAATTACAGAAACCATCATTGATAGCCAAAAAATAAGGGTAATTTGTGTAATAATGTCTATACTTTTGAGGGGTGTAAGTGTAATTTTCTAAAAAAATAGGGGTAGTTTGTATAAATGATGCTTACATTCTAGTGGGTCTATGTGTAATTATTCAAAAAATAGGGATGGTTTGTGAAAACAGACCATAGGTTAGGGGGTAAATGTAATTATCCCCATATAATATTATACATATCTAAACTATTTAGGGATTATTACATTTACACCCCTGATCTATAGTCTATTTACACAAACCACCTCTGTCTCTTGCATATTTACACAAACCACCTCTGTCTTTTGCATATTACAGAAACCACCCTTGATAGCCAAAAAATAATGGTAGTTTATGTAATGATATTGATACTTTTGGGGGTGTAAGTGTAATTTTTTAAAAAGTATGGATAGTTTGTATAAATAATACTAATATTTCTGATAGATGTATGTGTAATTATTCAAAAAATAGTAGTCATTTGTGTTTAACAAGTTATAGATTAGGGGGTGTAAATATAATTTTCCCAACTATTTATTAATGCTTAAAGCTTTCGACCCTTGGTAGACAAATTACAGTTGACTAAAATGACCTTATGTGTACTTATTTCATTTATAAATAACAATCTATTTGATTTTTTCTACTCATATACAATTATTTTTATTAATGTTAATCAATCATTTATTCTATATTATTTTATTCTATTTAATTAAATAAATATAATTATGTTCGTTTGTGTTTTTATTTTCAATTTTCAGTAGAAAATATATATTATTAATTTTGTATAAGTTTTCGTGTTAACTGAGAATATATTTAGATTAGTGAATAAAATTGTATTTATTAAATTGTGATGTCAAATCAATATATTTTCATTGAGAATACATATGAATAAATATATTTTTATTTTAATTACTATTTTAAAAACTAAAAACATAAACAAAAAGAACCATGTAAGGTCAAGTGTACTTAAAATTACTAATTACTATTTTGAATAAAACTGTAATTTGATTTGGACAAGTCAAGAAGCTTCAAAGCGACACGCTTTGTCCCAGCGCTGTTTGTTTACCAAAAGCGCGCGTTATTCTTCTTGTCGCGGTAGAGTAACGGATGACGTCTCCCAAACCCCATCTTCCATCCAAAAATCTAATCTTTTACTTCTTCTTTCCTTCACTCTATTTCCTTTTTCTTGATTTTTTTTTTTACCATTGTTGCTAGGTATGTCTCTGTTTCACCTTTCTTCTACTCTTGTTCAGATATGTTAAGTTGTTAATTGCTGTATTCTGCTTTCTTTTTGGACCTTTTCTTGGAATCAAAGTTCACTTCTTGGTTGCTTTCTGCCTCGATTTCAGCACTTCTTTCGATTGTGTGTGTGTGTGGAAGCTTGTGTATTGGGCCATCTCTTATTCTTGCATCAAGATTTTTGTGGGTTTTTTTATTTTTTTATTATTCTGATCCTGTAAGGAAAGATTCCTAATTTGGGACCTGTTTTGTTGATTTATATGATCAAGAATGGTATGTGGTGTTTATGGGTAGTATATGAATGTGATTCTGTTTCTTGGTTTCAATTGATTAGTGGGTTGCTTATTTTGGATGTATATAGTAGGGTGCTAGGAAGATAAGGTTGAAGTGGAATATTATGACCGATAATCATGGAAATAGAAGTGCAAGCTCGAGCTCGAGTTTGAATAGTAGCTCACATGATACAGAGGATGATCATACAATTGCTGCGATATTGGCCGAGGACGAAAGATTGAGACATGATGGCAAGCTTGGAAAGAGGCTTTCTCATTTGGACTCGATCCCGGTACATTTGAGATCATTGTGACAGTTTCTTTCTACCTTTGTTTGATTGAGGATAGTTCTTTTACTTGTTCTGTTGTAAAGGAGAATGCAATCTTGATTTGGCTGTTTATGATGATCATGAGCTACCTTTTTCTTTCGAATTGAATTCTTCTTGGAGTACATGATCACAATGACCTCTTTGTTGTGCTTCTAAGTTTGCATCTTGAAACTGATTGTAGCATGTTTGCTGTTTATTTGCAAGTGTAAGCTCAAAGCTTATCATCTAGATGCCGAAATCAATGCCTACAGTTGTCCTCAGCTTCCAAAGAAATCTGTTTGACTGAGAAAGTTTGATAGGGTCTGATGTAACAAGAATTTGTCCTAGAGGACCGTAAAGTAAAAATTCAATTCTGGGGATTGCCAGCTATATGGACAGATTGTCGTGTAGCTGCAGTTCTCCATTTTCTTCCAAAGTGTGCCATGGGAGGTAGGCAGGTGGGGGGGTTTCATTGATTACCTGGTATCCAATTTCTGGGGCCTTTTTATGTTGACGTGCATGCCCTCCCTAAATTTTGTTTTTGGATTCTGGTGGGCTGCATGATTTCCTCCTTATTCCAGCCATTCAATCTTGCCATATCAGGGTATATGAGGATGGACTCGAGGGAGTAGTATTTATGCATCCAATTGTTTCTCATGCATGACACTCATTTTCATGTAATAGTTGCATTTCATAGACTTTATCTGTTTCCGAACATAAATATTAAGAAAAGCAATTAATCATCTTTTTTGTCTGGAATCCTTTTCAAAGTTTTGCCCATTGTAAACTGAGATTCTTGCAGTCATTGCATTGTTACCATGTTAAGTTCACATAACTCATGCTTGAAATTGAGAACAACTCGTAGGAACCAAATATGTATAAATTGATATTGATTATGTAGACTTACAAGTTCATGGTATTGGCAGCACACTCCTCGGGTCATTGGGGATATACCTGATCCAAATGATGCGACCTTAGACCATGAGAGGCTAGCTGAAAGGTTGTATTCTTTATCTCGACACGTTAATGGGCATGCATTCAATTTTTTGGTGCCTGAATATTCTATTCATAGCAGAAAATTGTGAAGAGTGAAAAATAAAATGTTAGTTTGCATATTACTAAGTACAAATATAACTATTCTAACATCAATTAGATTTGTTTTCCTTCTCTACTTCTGAAGGTCTAGTTCAGTAGTTCTTTCTTAATTTGTCTCTAGGAGTATCAAAACACGTGTAAAGGTCAACTTTCTTTTGTGGGAAGAGGGTGTTTGAACTTTGTCGTATGGGTGATTATTTCCAAAGTTACCAGTAACGTTGGGGATTTGACCTGATATTTGATTCCATTGCTCTGAATATATGCAACATGTTTTACATTTAACAGTCAGACTTTTAGTGTGATGAAATTTCCATGAACTCTCTTTTTCTCCGTAATGATGAAATAATATTCTGCAGCTGCATATTTTCACAGTGTGGACTGGTTTTGTGGGTGATGCTAACTTTCCTTTGGAGCCACTTGTACCAGACTAAGTTGGAGTTTGGTATACGAAAGTGGAGCTGAAATGAAAGGAATAAAATTGACAATAATAGTATGTCGTTGAACACCTTGGTGTGAGATATTCATCATTCGGTATGAGTCTGGCATATTGGATTTAGTCATAAATTCTAAGGGAAATTAAAGGGAACTTAGCTATTGATATCCAGGTCTAGCTTATATGAATTGTAACTAAATAAAACTGTGGTTGGTTTAAGTTGATTTGCTTAAAGAAGGATATATTGCGTAGTTGATTCTCCATTCCCTCGAAAAGGTTTGAAAGTGGGAGCTATTCTTGGAGCAACATAAACTGTGTGAACAATGGAGCTTTTCCAAATGGTGGTATATAAGACATTTGAAAAATGTAAAGACACCATTCAAACTCGGAGTAATGTTTGAGGAAAGTCCCTAGTTGAAACTTTCTAAATCCTTACTGGATCTACTTTTCATGCTTCGACCAAAGCTAATTAATCGTGAAGGTGATGCTAAACAAGGAGAGATTGGTGGGTTGTGTATAGTAAGTACCTAATGCTGGGAAGATTTTAGGAAAGAGAAATGAACTTTGGGTGCCATTTCAGCTCACTGCCCTGTGAATCTCCACGAAAATTGTTTGGTCAGTCAGTACTGACTGACCTAGAGGCAGAACACGAGTGTCGGAAAAACCCTTTAGATTTCTCCAAAGAGTTACTATTTACTTTTTGTTCTCTTATTCCTCCATGTGCTGCCATATATTTCTCAATGTGAAGTTATGATGAAGTTGTTTTAAACAAATTACTTGAAATGTCATCGACAGGGGCTTGCCCGGTAGAAATGATACTAATTGGTCTTTTTTCTTGCCTTTTTATCTTTTCTTTAGTGGTTACTTTTTTTATTATCTTTATCCATAATAGGCATGCCATTCACACATTTAGCTATCATCAGGCTGTCAACATATGGCTTAGCTGAAATGCAAATGGAGGGAGATGGAAATTGCCAGGTTGGTTTTTTAAATGCTCTAGCAACCATTCTCCGATCTGTTTAGTTGATGGAGCCTATCATGGTCGTTTACCTGTTAAAGATATTAAATACTAAATGATTATCTTCTCTAATAACTTGAACTTTGATATTCCAACATGGTATCAGAGCCAGAAGAAGAGGTCCTAGGTTTGAATCCCACTCCAGCTATTTATGAAAAAAAAAAAAAAAAGAGTTTCGTACAAGGTTTGACAAAAGAAAACTGCTTGCACGTGAGGGGATGTGTTAAAGATATTAAATATTAAACGATTCTCTTGTCTAATAGTTTCATGCGTCCATAGTTGTCGATTTGGTTGTGGGTTTCTACTTGAATATATGATGTTTTCTTATCCTAAGACTATGTAGATTTGATATGACTTCATTCAGGAACACCACTATACAACGATATCATGCCCTGTCTCTTTGATGATTGGCATTACTCTTATCCTTTGTTTCAGCAAACGTTCTTTAGTTAAAATATTCAGTGAACTTTATTTACTAAAAAGTGTTCTGGTCTACTGCTTTATCATTTTCTTTTACAGTTTCGGGCCCTTTCAGATCAGTTATTTCAGAATCCAGATTACCACAAATATGTAAGAAAGGAGGTCGTCAAACAGGTAGATGCAGCTAAATTTTACCTGCATTTCTTCTTCCTCTCTTTATATATTACCTACATGTGTCAAATTTTACATTGCATTACTAACATGCTACATAAAGTCTTCAATTGTACATGTTTTCTTGTTCTTTGCTCCAATTTGTGTTACCGCTAATAAACTTACTTCATATTCAATCTTCTTCTGCAAATTAATCTCCTCAACTCATACTATAATAATTTGTGTTAATTTGAACTACGATGACAAAGTATTGGAATAACCCGAGCGTCCTCAATCAGAAGCAAATTAGAGCAAACTTTAGGTGGTCTGCACAAGGGCATACTCAGTCTGACCTTGAATGAACTGATATCATCTGAGCATGTTCTTATGATGAGCTTTTGACAAAATTTGTGCTTCTTGTTACATAGAAGGATACATAACCTCTTTTTTTCAATTTCAGAACTTTATCATCTTTTTTGAACTCTTGCACATATAATGCTTTGCTGCACCATTGATGATTCTGACTTCGACATCCCATGCAAGTAAAATATATTGCAACACTTTTTCAGCCCAAAGATTTTGACAATGACAGTAGAACATTAAAACTCCCAAAGTTCTACGTCAAGGATATGAGAATAGCAATAAAAGTGTGATTTTGCCCATATTAGGTCTTCAATTTCCCGCTTATCATCAATAAGCTGTATCGTATGCCTCGGGTTATGCGCTATATAATTGTGTCATATATTTAGATCAACCTTGAGTCCAAGCATGCATCTGATCAGCATCATAACTGCATTATGCATCTTTTGTGAAACTCTTGTCTATTTTTCTTATCTTCCGCTCTTACTCATTTTCAGCTAAAACGCCACAGAAGACTATATGAAAGTTACGTCCCCATGAAGTACAAACACTATGTGAAGAAGATGAAAAGGTCTGAGATGTGGATTTTTTGGTATCAGCTTTTTTCCCATATTATTCAGTTAGAATAATGATGTTCTCTACATAATCTTTGCTCGAACTATAGGTTAGGAGAATGGGGAGATCACGTCACTCTACAAGCAGCCGCAGACCGAGTAAGTTTTACTTTGACCAAATATTACTTTAGTGGCATTTGTCTAGTTCAGATTATCTAACTCTCTCTCCATCTATCTGAGTATTAACACATAGCGTAATCTATCCCTTCATCGAAAGAATATACTATCCAAAGACCCGTCTTTTATAAAGCCTTTAAGGTCAGCGTACCCCAATGAAATGTAACTTTTTTGCATATACAATTAATTGATAGTGCTGAACTCAAGTAGCTATCAAAATACATTTGTTAGATTTTGATTATTTCAAAGCAAATCCTCAAAGTAGCTTCATGAGACAGCAATCAACTAAGCTAGTTGTAGGTTGCTCACGTTTGACTGCTATCTAGTCCTTGACTTCTCTAAATATAATTGTAGACAGGAAAGATGAAATATACATGGAGAAGTGCGTCTTCATTTGTTGCTTGATGCACTCTTTTTCTACGAGTTTCTTCCCGTCACTGATTGAAGAGGCCGGTAGACTCTCACCACCGTTCACACACTAACAACCAAGACCACTCATCCTCGTCAAATTTCTGATATAATATGAAGTAAAAGGAATATATTCCCTTGAGTTTGCTTTTTTCCATCCACACCTAATTGAGATAGATTCCATTGCTTTTTTCTAATAGGTGTGCTCCTTTATGCACACCTATTGGAGATCATTACTTGTACTTTTCGGTGAGAAGCTTCTTATCGTATCCATGCCTTTCCGTTTCATGTATTTATTCATTTAGTTATGGTTAAGAATATTATTATATGACGAAATACTCATAGCATTGCCATGAAGTTGCGAAATATTTAGTCAAAAATAGGCAAAGGAATCTCAAAGAACCGTGTGATGTACCAGCCACACACACATAACAAGTCCAATCATAATATTTTCAAATGCTTTCCGTAACGGTTGAAAAATATAGGTAAGAACAACATAATGCTATCTTTTAGCGTTGAAGAAGCATCATTGAGAACCACCAAGTCTTCTTCTCTCTCAAAGATATTGGCATGCCCATCTTGTATTTTAGATAAACGTTTTATTCTTGAAGATGGTATTATTGATAATGCATTTATGTCGCTGTTTGTAGTAAATACTATATCTTTTCTGTAGTTTGAAGCAAAGATCTGTTTGGTCACCTCTTTCCGGGACACCGGCTACATCGAAATCCTTCCGAAGGACACAAGTCCTCTTAGAGGTACGTATCGTATACCTCTCATCTTGCTTCAAGTTAGTTCAATATCAGTATGGCTTTCTCTCATTCAACGCCTGTCAAGTAACAAAAGTTGGTCCAAGACAAAATAGTAATTGCCTTCAATCAGGAAACAATTCGAGCAATCTCAATATTGCAATTATGCTGTCTTAGTCTCGCTCACCGAAAAATTGACTCCTCCCACTATGTTATAAGATACCTAATATGAAATAATGCATTTATGATGGCTGTCGTCGTCTATTTAATTGTTTTCATGTGGTTGTCGTTTCCGTTTCCTGATCAAGGGCAATTCAGTAATTTAATATCAAAATCTGCGGCCTTTAGTCTTTGTTGACAGCAAAAAGTTGCTATGTCCTTTGATTATTTTTCTTTGCCCATCAAAAAGACTTGTGCCTTTGAGTTTCTTCTGGTTTGTATGTGTTTGAATGTGAGGAGATAGGAAAAGTGTTTCATATGAAGTGCAGCATTCAAGTAGGTCCTGATAATGATGGGATAATTACATATAGATCCTTTTGAGGTTTAGGCATATTACAGCCTGCTCCCTCAATTTTGGGAAATTGCATGTTGACTTAAAGATTGTTGGGAAGGCCGACGAGACTCTTTGATCCGTTTGAAAAATAGTGGAAAACTATAACTAGGCGCATGCATGTACACCTTGCATGGCAGGATGAAGGGCATTTTTGTCCATAAACATTAGTCGAAGCGGATGTGAAAAAGTCGGAGTGGCATCTCAAAGTTAAGGGGTTGAGTTTGTAATATGACAAAACTCTAGGGTTTTATATACGTAATTATCCCTAAATAGTTAAAATCTCATATACTTTTCCTTGTCGTTCTCATTTGCATTTATGGGATGAATACAAGACCAAGAGGGTGTTTGGCGAAGCTTATTTATAAATTCTTAAAAATTTATACATCTTATAAATCTACAATGTTTCTTGAGCTTATAAGATGATAGGTCTTATTTTAAAATAAGCTACTGAAGTGTTTGGATAAAATAAGACGTGGAGTTTATAATATGTTACTAATGTTAAATTTATAATTAATTCGAAGTACCTGAACTAACTTTTTAAGATCTTTGAAATAAGTTGGAAACTCCTTACTTTTTTCTACAGAAGCTTATAAGCCCCTAAGGGAAAATTGCAATTTACGTCCAACAACTTACCCTCTTCGTGATTTTGGTCCCATTGTTTTACCACTGGGGAAATCTCATTTTTGGTCCCATAATTTAGGCCCTGTTCAATTTCGGTCCCAATGATAATGTGAATCTCACTTTAAGGACAATATCTTATATTTTGTCTCACTTTTAGTCCCGTCGTTAAATAATTGACGGAAATGACCACGTGAGACTCCCGTGGCCGTTAAGTGGGCGTTTGAGGGAAAAGAGGCACGTACCTCTCACAGAAAAAACTAATTTTTGGTCCATAACTTAGCCTTTATTCACTTTTGGTACCAATGATTACGGGGCCATCATTTTAAGGACAATAACTTACGAATTTTCGCACTTTTCGTCCTGCCATTAAGTATTTGATGGAAACAACTACGTGATACTCACGTAACCGTTAAATTGGGCTATGTTGGTGGAATTCTAGCATGTGAGAGGCACATGCTTCTTTTTGGAGGGATTACTACTGTCACTTTTGGTAAGAGAGAGAAAATAACAAAATTAGGTATGACATAATATGGGTCCTTCCAAACTCGCGAATTCTAAGTGAGAATTCTGGCAAACGAGATTCTCACTTAAAGTGGTCCTTAAAAATCTAATTTAAGGAACAAAAATGAGTTTTTTTATTGCCTCAATCTTCATTTTGTTACTCCTCTTTGGAATCGTGAGCTAAATTAAGACTATAAATAGCAATGGAGGGATTCCTTCTTGTTGAAATCAGAGTGGAAAATGACTAGGGGAATCTCATTTTTGGTACTCACGTGGCTAACTGTAACACATAACACTTGATTTTGCATTAGTCGATTCTCTTGTTGAAGCCATATTTTTAGCTTGAGAAGCTCAATTTTCGTGAGTTTGGAAGGACCTAAATTGTGTCAGCCCTAATTTTATTATTTTTCCTCTCTTGCCAAAAGTTACAAGTATAATCCCTCCAGAAACAAAGCATGTGCCTCTTCACATGCCATAATTCCCTCCAACATGTCCTAACTTAACGGTCACTTGAGTAACACGTGGTCATTTCCATCAAATAATTAATGACAAGACGAAAAGTGAGCCGTAAGTTATTGCCCTTAAAGTGAGAAGTCCGTAATCATTGGGACCAAAAGCGAACAAGGCCTAGTTATGGTACCAAAAATGAGATTTTTCTGTGAGAGGCGCGTGCCTCTTTTTCCTCCAAAAAGCCCACTTAACAGTCACGTGAGTCTCACGTGGTCATTTCCGTCAATTATTTAAAGGCGGAACTAAAAGTGAGACAAGATGTAAGATATTGTCCTTGACGTGATATTCCCGTAATCATTGGGACCAAAAGTGAACATGACCTAAGTTATGGTACCAAAAATGAGATTTTCCCTTTTACCACTCACCAAATTTAGTCTCATAAGTATTTAACGGGGGAAGCACGTGATTTGCACATGCTCCGTTAAATATTTAACGAAATTTGTGCTTGCGACTAAAATTGCTAGTTTCTATGACTTATGGGACTAAATCCAGTGAGTGCTAAAATAAGTTGTGGTTGCAATTTTCCCCAAGCTCGCACCATCTCATTTTGGATCTTATAAGTTCTTATTTTGCAACATCTTATGAGATCTAAATCACATTATAAGACTTTTGAAAAGCTTATATGCTTACACAAACACCCTTTAAATTGCTCTAATCGGTATGTTTTATTTATTCATGCTCGGGTTTTTGTAGAGTTGTGGCTGAGCTTTTGGAGCGAAGTTCACTATAATTCGTTGTATCAAGCCGGAGGTACTCTTCCGCTATACCTTTACCTCTTTTTTGTTAAGTTTTAGAGCGGTATAAATTTTCTATCACACTTTGATGTTACACCAATACGTAATTGGCACATGTTACTTTTAAAATATGGTATCATACAATAGACGTGTGGATGTGACATTAGTGTGTTATTAACATATTAGTGTGATAGAAGATTCTTCTCTGTTTCGAGGCTGGATTGTTCAAACTCATGGCTAATACATATGCTTATTCCTATGTCCAATATTTACCAGAGGTTCCTACAAGAAAACAGAGGAAGAAGCACTGGCTTTTTTAGAGTTCGAGACGACGAAATTTATTTAATTTCCAAAGTATTTCATTTCTCAAGATATTTTAGTTTGAACCTTTAAATCTGCACTCAGATTGTCTATCTAAAATCTGCATATATATTATAAATTGTATTTGCACTTATTGAGATGTGTATATTTGTAGTTCAGGGGTTAAGTATAGTATTTTCCATCTGAAATAGCTAAATTATTAATTCATTTTTCGTAATTATACGAATCTTTTCTAAGCTTTCACCATGATTTTTTTTTTTTTTGTCATGGGAGTTTGGACTAAAAATAACGTTGTTATCAGAAACATTTGGGTTGTATCTGGATAGAAGGATTCAGATAGAACTTAGATTTGAGGGAATTATTTAGAAAATAATTTCATAGTACAAGAATTTGAAATGCATTTGTTGATATTAAAATTTTGGAATAAATTATCAAGTAAAAATCCAAATAAAGTGGCTAATGGGTTCTAAATGAAGTGCATAAAAGATTTGGTTTTTTTTTTTTTGGGTGGGGGGTGGGGGGGGGGGGGGGGGGAATGTCCGAGAATGTTGCCAGGCGAGGTAGTCGATATACTGAAATGAATGGTCCTTCGACCTTCGTTTAATTCCGACGGCTAGTATAAATCTCATGAGACCAATCCACTATTACTACGAAAAAAGCCCTTTATGCAGTGTTTTTAAAATCGAATCGGAGATCGTTCGGTCAAATTATTGGGTCACTGGTCCGATTGGATTAAAAAATAAAATAAAAGAGAACTAGACGTTACCTTTCCCTCTATCTATGCTTTCTTGTTAAGTTTCGGAGCAGTATGAATTTTTCATCACACTTTGATGTTACACCAATATGTGATTGACACTTGTTACTTTTAAAGGCTTCATACAATACACATGCGAATGTGACAACAATTTGTTATTAGTGTGATAGAAGATTCTTTACCGCACTAATATGTGTTTCACACGCGTCACTTTTAAAATGGGGTCTCATATAATACACATGTGGATGTGATATCAGTATGTTATTAGTGTGATAGAAGATTCTTCATCACACCAATATATGATTGACACGCGTCATTTTTAAAAATGGGGCCTCATACAATACCATATGGACGTGACATCAATGTGTTATTAGTGTGATAGAAGATTTTTTATCACACCAATATGTGATTAATACATGTTACTTTTAAAATGATACTTCATACAATACACGTGTGAATGTAATATTAGTATGATAGAAAATTCTTCACCGCATCAATATTTGATTGACACACGTGTTAATAGAGCCTCATACAATACACATATAAGTATAACATCAGTGTATTATTAGTACGATAAAAGATTTTTCACCATTCCTAAGCCGAAATGTTCGAATTTAGGCTAATACATATGCTTATTCCTATGTTCCTACAAGAAAACATAGGAAGAAGAACTGGCTTTTTTGGAGTTAGCAACGACGGAATTTATTTAATTTCCAAAATATTGAGATGTGTATTTTTGTAGTTCAGGGGTTAAGGGTAGTTCTTTTCCATCTGAAATAGCTAAATTATTATTTCATATTTCAGAATTACACAAATCTTTTTTAAGTTTTCGCCGGTTTTTTTCTTTCTTTTTTTTTTTTTATGGGAGTTTGGACTAAAAACAACGCTTTTTTACCAAAAAAAGTATAGGTTGCATCTCGATAGAAGGACTTAAATTCGAGGGAATTACATAGAAAATGATTTTACATCAAAAGAATTTGAACTGCATTTGTTTCATTAAAATTTTAGAATAAATTATGAAGTAAAGATCCAAAAAAAAGTGGTTAATGGGTTTTAAATGAAGTGTATAACAAATTTGGGTTTTGTACATGTTCAATATAATAAATTCGTAAGAAACTCATACGAGATCTTCTGGCTTGTGATCATGGGAGTAGCTCAAACAAAGAAGAGTCTGGTTCGGTCTGAATTCAGGCACAACTCGCTCGTGTGCTACTAGGTCCGGGGATGGATCCAGGCGAGGTCGCCGCTATGCTGTTTTTTTGTTAACTTTCGGAACAGTATAAATTTTTCATCATACTTTAATGTCACACCAATATATAATTGACACGCGTTACTTTTAATAAGATGCCTCATACAATACACATATGAATGTGGCATCATTGTGTTATTATGTGATAAAATATTCTTCACCGTACCAATATGTGTTTGACACGTATCACTTTTAAAATGGGGCCTCATACAATACACATATGAATGTGACATCATTGTGGTATTAGTGTGATAAAAGATTCTTCACCGCACCAATATGTGTTTGATACGTGTCACTTTTAAAATGGGGCCTCATACAATGCACATATGAATGTGACATCATTGTGTTATTAGTGTGATAAAAGATTCTTCACCGCACCAATACGTGTTTGACACGTGTCACTTTTTAAAAATGGGGCCTCATACAATACACATGTGGATGTAACGTCAATGATTATTAGTGTAATAGAAGATTCTTCACCGCACCAATATGTGATTGACACGTGTTCTTTTAAAATAGAGCCTCATACAATACACGCATGAATGTAACATCAGTGTGTTATTAGTGTGATAGAATATTCTTCACCGCACCAATATGTAATTGACACGTGTTGCTTTTAAAATGTGGCCTCATACAATATACGCGTGGATGTGATATTAGTGTGCTGTTAGTGTGAACCACACCTATATATAATTAACGCGTGTTACTTTTAAAACGAAACATTATATTATACGGTATACACGTGTAAATGTGACATCAATACGTTATTAGTGTAATAGAAGATTATTCACCGATTCAGAGCCAGATAGTTCGAACTTATGGCTAGTACGTATGCTTATTCTATGTCCAATATTTGCCGGATATTCCTACAAGAAAACCGAGGAAGAAGCACTGGCTTTTTTAGAGTTCTCGGCTACGATTTTTTTATTTAATTTCCAAATAATTTCATATCTCAAGATATTTCACTTTACCTCTAAATCTTCAATATATATTATATATTGTATTTGCACTTATTGAGATGTGTATATTTGTAGTTCAGGGGTTAAGTATAGTTATTTTCCATCTGAAATAGCTAAATTATTATTTCATTTTTCATAATTAGGAAATCTTTTGTAAGTTTTCGCGGCAATCGATCACTACAAGAAAATAGCTTAATAGCAACGAAAAAATTTGTTGCTGAAATCAGCATCAAGATAATTAGCAAGTAAAATTTTCTTTGCTAATCTACACTACTAAATATATATTTTAAACAATTTATTGCTAAATTTGTTAAGAAGTAAATTTTCATTGCTAAATTCATTAGCCAGTAAATTTCTTGTATTAAGTAACGCATTAGCAACGAAAATTTTATTTGCTAATTAACTCGACGCTGATTTTTTTTCGTTGCTATTGAGCGTTTTTCTTGCACCTGGATAAAATGATTTAAATTTGAAGAAATTGGTTCGGAAATGATTTCAAATTAAAAAAAAAAATTGATATTCATCTGTTGATACCAAAAAATTTGAAATAAATTACCAATTAAAAATTTAAATAAACTGACTAATGTTTTCTAAATTAAGTTCATAACAAAATTGGACTTCCATATATTCAATATAATAAATTCGTAATAAACTCATATAAAATTTGGGTTTTACGCATTTTTAAGTGTTAATTTAAGATAAATGCAATTTTATTTATTTATTTATTTTTGAAATTGATTAATTGGATCAAAGTATGTTAAAGTATAATTCATTAGAAGATTGATCCATATAAGAGCTCAATAGGAGTGGGTTCAAACTAAACTTTTGTGCATGTCCATCAAAATGGGCTTCTGGGGTACAATATGATACACACTACATACATAAAATGGGCTTTTGGGGTACAATATGATACACACTACATACATAAAATGGGCTTCTAGGGTACAATATGATACACATACATAAAATGGGCTTCTGGGGTACAATGTGATACACACTACATACATACAGTAAAGCAAATTCAAAAGCTTTTTGTTTTATAATGAAAGTCGTCAATCGTGAGATTTTATGTCTTTCTTGGCATCAAATATTTTAAATCTTGCTATCATACTTCAATGTAGTTCACAATTTTCTCCCACGATTTTGGAAAAGATTGTATTCGATTCAAGAATGAACTCCAACCCTTAGGGTTTGTTTGGTTGGGGTGAGAAATGAGTGTATAAATGAATGTATAAGAATAAGTTTGATGTTTGATAAGGGAGAATAGATGGAGGGGAAGTAAAACTGAATGTATATGAAACCCCTCAGGAGGCCAACTTTATTTTTGCCGAAATTGGGGGAAAAATATTTTATTAAAAATATTTTATATTATATAAAATAGTGTTTTTACTTTTTAATAAATATTTATATATATATGTTATAAATATTAATAACTTATGTATATAATATATTATATAAAAAGCAATATTTGATACATAAAAATTATTTCTACTTGCAAGAGGAACGTGTGTATTACATTATTCTCCTTAGGTAAATTGCTCATTTTTAAAAAATATAGGGAGTTCATGCATTATTTCCCCAAAAAAATAGTTGATGATGATTATTTTGCTGTCCCCAATATATCATACACTAATAATCATTTTTGCTGTGTCAAATAAAAGAATAATAATTTATTCAAGTATTTCTCTAGTGTTATTGAATTAAAATATTAAAAGTTACTTTTTTAAAAAAGAAAAGTAGTTAAAAAACTTTTTAATTAGAGTTTTATAGTATTTTTTCCCTCTTTTTTTAAAAAAAAAAAAAATAGATTGGGGGCGAGGAAATTACTAGAATGTCCTTAAAATAAAGTTTTGTATTTAAAAAATTCATATGACCTAAGTTTCTCTATTATATTTAGAGAAGCATAACATGTGTAACCATAATGTTGTCTTTGTCAAAAAAGCAAAAAATACCTCCAAATTAGGAAAAACAACTAATTTCACCAGTGATGCAAATGACTATACTATACGGACGTGGTTTGAATATGAACCAAACAATTAAGTCGGTACCAATGTCAAACTTGTATACGTTTTATTTTTGTTTCAGGAATAAAATCATAACGTTTTAGGGGTAATTTAGTAATTAGAATAAAATATTAAATATAGAGATTGAATATTCCCATTTTGCGTATGACATGTAATTACGGTAATATGTATTTATTACGTAGTACAAAGATTTTTATTTAATTACTAGTTGTCGTGCCATGCGATCCCTGTATGTATATATTAAACAAAAATTTTCACGTTTTAAAATAGGGTTAATTACCCTTTCCTCCTCAACACCCTCACACATCGCTTAGAGAAAGGGCACTCGAAAAACAGATGCGAGTGCGTTTCCAAAGCATTCCCACCACACAAGATGCAATCGGCATGGTTCACATGCAACCATTCCTTATCCGCAGTTGATAACTTCTGCAAAATGGCAAGCCATAGAAAGAACAAATTACGGGCAATCTTGAAGGGGCCATGTATAAACACACACAAGGTACAGTAGTCGAGTCCGGTTGGAATAGTTTTTAAGCGAGTGTTGTAGAGAACGTGCCAGGGGGACTCTTCCATCGGATGATATCCCTCCCTCTGTGAATGAGGGCCAAGTCATTTTGAACAACCACCAAGTTTGGCGTCGATCTGTCAGTCGTTCCCATTTTCCGTCTTGAATAACATCACTAAGTCGCCTATCATATGAGAGGTCTGTCATTGCCGTAAAGCAAGGATTAACATGCAGTAGCACCTCTGCCGGGGGCTAGGGATCCTACCAAAGAAAGAAGTCCGTTCCATTTCCAGTAGTATATTCCACAGCATGCAAAATATGTGCTTGGAGCTTAACCAACTTCCTCCAGCTCCACGAGCCCGTGAATGTCCAAATTGTGTGTTGTTGCTTTAACCGCACTTGAAAAATCCACTTGACCCAAATCGAAACTGGTGATTTGCTCACCATAGCCCAAAAGTGTTTGCTCTTAAGCGCTTTGTTCGTAGCAACAATCTTTTTAACTCCCATCCCCCCTTGCTCCTGAGGTAGACACACTTGTTGCCATGATACCTTGGCATAACCTGCCCAGGAATTTCCTTGCCAGAGGAAGGTTTGAAGCTTAGCTTCTATGATCCGAATAACGCCTTTAGGTAGTATGAAGGTCGACCCTTAATAAACATGAAGAGAACTCAAGACTGACTTGATTAATTGGCTTCTTGCTCGAAAGGAGAGACCGGTCGATCCCCAATCCTCCAACTTCTTGTCAAGGCTCGAAAGAATGGGTTTGCAATATGACAGCAAGAACCTCACCGTAATGAGGTGGGAGCCCCAAATACTTAGCTGGCAGTGTGCCCTCATGAAAGCTTATCACATCGAGGATGCATTGTTTGCAGGGGAACGCTGCCTTAGAAAGGAAGATATGGCTCTTGTTGGGGTTAGCTTGGAGACGCGATGCAACCGAGAACTCCTCAAGCACCTCCTTAAAAAGTGCAACAAAGGCTTTAGTTGCCCTGCGAGTAGCAAGTCTTCTACGAAGCTCAGACCAGGCCCGAATGTGCCTGTTTTTATTTTTTATTTATGAATTTGAGTTGTCCTTTTAAGCAATTAATTTAAATTTATGGTTGTCATATGAAATAAACAAATAAAAAATTAAAACACACAAAAAATTATGACTAGAAAAAAATAGTTAAGACTATATAAAAAACTTAAAATAATAATTTGACTAATAAGCTCAATCCAAAAAGGATTTAAAACAAAATTTGAAAAAAATAAACAAAAAGTATTAATGAATTAATATACTAAAAATTCAGAAACAATAAAGATAAAAAAATAGAGTTCAAAAGTATAAAAAACTTACTAGAATAGTCAACTTAAAATAATAAAATAAAAATGATATGACATACAGTATTAAAAAAAATGGCCCAACTAGCCAAGCCCGGGACCAGGTGGTCTTGGGCCACTGGGTTGGGCTGGTCCTAGGTTTCAAAACCTAGGACGAGCCCTATCCTAAGCGGGCCTGGGTTGGAGCAACCCATTTTTTCATTGGGTTAATTTGGTCTTGGCCTGGGTTGGCCCAGCACGAGCCATTATGCATCTTGAGTTCAGCACTTCCATGACTAATACGAAGAGATAAAGGGGATAAAGGGTCCCCCTGTCTCAGCCCTCGTGCACCTTGGAAGTGGCCGTGAATACCCCCATTTAGGCTAATAAAATAACTTGCAGTGGAGACACATTCGAGTATCCAATTAATCAACTAATTCGGGAAATACAAGAGCTTCAGAACCGCAGCCAAGAAATCCCATTCAACCGAGTCGTAGGCCTTACGTAGGTCAACTTTAATTGCACATCATGGGGGTAGTTGTTACTAGTTATAACCTGCAAGCAATTCCTGAGCCGACAATATATTGTCGCTGATATGCCTGCCCGAAATGAAGGCATTCTGCGTCTGGTCCACAAGCGAATCAAGAACTCTTTTCAGTCTGTTCAAGAGGACATAATCTTATAGACCACATTGCAGAAACAATGGGCCTATACTCCTCAACTTTGTGCGGCATCTCCACCTTTGGAATAAGGGTCAACAACGTGGCATTAACTTGTCACAATAGGCGGCTATTTCGGAAGAACTCCATGACAGCCCTATTGACTCCATCGCCAACCACACTCCAAACCGCCTTATAGAACCCAGCAGTGAAACACTCTATGGATTGCCCTCTTAGCTTTAAGCTTTTGAAAAACTACCTTAGAGCAATAATCTCCGCCCTTCAGCCATACGATCTTAGCCTTTTGCTTAAGCACGACATTTTCCTGGGCAATGGCCTTTATATAGATGAGTCTGCTAAGTTTCTCCAGCTCCAAGAGAAGGGAGTCTCGTCGAAATTGTTGTCGCAAAGTCTGAATTTGGCCTAGGAATTCCACCGCCAGTTTTACATTCGCTGCTAAGTCCCCCTTTAATCTCATTTGTTGCCTTAAGATCGGTGTAAGCGGCTTTAGCTTTGTAACCAGGGAGTACGTATCTGTGCCGTAAATACGATGCCGCCATGCACCCTCGTCCACACGCAGAAATCTTGGGTCTTTAGCTAAGATATTATCAAATCGAAATATGGATTTGCGTTGGGTCCTCTCTCCCATGCATTGCAAAATGAGTGGAGAATGATCGGACGTTCGAGGAGTGGCGCAAATGTAGGAAGAATCAGGCGACATTTCCAACCAAGCTTCATTCACTAACATCTTGTCAAGGCGCTTCCATAAGCTCAACTGGCCCTCACTATAGTTGTGCCAACGTCACGAGAACCAGCACCCCTGCATAGCCAACGTCACGAAACCCATCTCCAAAACGCATTGTTGAAACTCCTCCACAGCTTGTCGGTTATCCGCGCTAGTGCCACAGATCTCGCTATGGTCCAGTGTAGCGTTAAAGTCATCCAATAGGAGCCAGTGTGCATCCTTAACAAGCCTTGAAACCCTAGAGAGTTCGGTCTATAGCTGCCTCCGTGTAGCCACCTCGTCCGCTCCATAGATGAAAGTTATCAAACTGGTGGTGTGCAAGCACCTGTTTGTACTTTTGACGTGGATAAACTGCCTCTCGACCTCCAGGACCTCTAATTCAACCTCAGAGTAATCCCAGGCCAACCAAATTTGGTTACCCGGATCATTGCACTCTGAGACCCAACGCATATGACGAGCAACATTGTTCTGGATGAGTGGAGCATTCTGCCACCACCCTAGCTTCAAGTAACCCACACACTTGCTTTTAAACAAAAAATAAAATAAAATTGAATGCTTTTGAACTTATAAAAGTGTTTGTTTTCTTTGACCAAATTACTTGTGTCTATTCATCGTGCTTATTCATTCCACAAGTTTTTTTTCTCACTACATAAAATATTAGATAATTATTTTTATCTTTGTCTTGCATTCTAAATGCTAGTTGCTATGTTTTCATATGTCTCAAGGTTATTTTACTTGTCTTTTTCATTTGTTTTTCTTTTTTTCATTTGTTTATGTAGTTTTTCTTGTGCTGACTTATTTTCATCTTCTAGTGCTAATAGACAACAGAATCAAAATTCTTTATTAAAAACGACGGTTTGAACATTTTGAAATGGTGAATGTACTTCAAGAATAGAAAAGTATGACTGCAATTAAATGACAATTTTTTTTAATAAAATAAAATAAAATGTCTCGCACACTTTTTTCCAAAATTAGGGGTGTCAAGTGAATTTGGACCGGAACAAAACCATCCCCGACTCACCCCGAATGGGACGGATTGTGTCCAAAAAATAGAGATGGGAACTGATAACAAGTCCTAAAGATTAGATCAAACATTTTTTCTTCTTCAAGTGTTATCCAACAACACTCAATTTTCTTTGGATCTTTCTCCCCTCCCCTCTGTCGCCGACCACCACAAGAACCAGGTGACGACGATGGTCCAATGGCACAACCCCCTTCTTCTCTAGGTAGCGTCCTGGGCGATGGTGACACCCTTTTCTTCTTTGGGCGACCGCAATCGCCCAAATTTACGGCGAGTCGTCGTCGCCCAGTCTGGGCAATGACAATGCCCATCTCTTCGGGCTGACAGTCGACCAGATCGGGGGTGATCTATCGCCCCTATTTGCGTTCACCTAGAAGTTGGGTGGCCATGGTCGTCATCACCATTAAGGCGGCGATTGCCGCCGCCTTATTATAAATATATACGTATATATAATTATGTATATATATAATTGTGTATATATATATGTAAATATTATTTATATTTTTAAAATTACTTATAATCTGAACCATTCATTTTTTAACTCTTACATATCAATTGTTGTTAAGGAAAAGGCATAATGTGTAAATAACTAAAATTTTAACGATGTTAGGGATAATTTAACCTTTACAATTTTCGAAAAATCCATGTTTACATATTTTTCACATACATTAAATCCTAAGAAGACATGTAAGCCAATATTGTATCCAAACATATAATTAAAATCATTTCACATTCTATAAACGTAATTTTTCATCTATGTTTTCTAAAAATCAATTTGAAGTAAATGACATACTATTCCGTCGCAATATATAATTATTTTGTTCTGTTAGAAACAGTCAAATATATATTAATCATTGCATTTATATTTCATAAAACCCAAATTTCTACATTAATCATTATCAAATTATCAAACAACAAAAACTATTATTACAAAAAAATATCCGTACTAGCATTAATTAATATGAGGGTACGATCGCTTAACATCTTTTTAAATTTTTATGTTCGTTTATCGATTCTTAATTTATGGTTTAAGTCAATTAATCATACTTTTTTTCCCTAACCTTAAATTATATGATCATGATACAAACCAATATATAAATCTTTCCTCTTATCTTAAATTACACTGATTGAAATATGATCATCGGTATATAACTTTTAGAAAAAATCTTTACAATTGGGCAAATATATTTAGCTGGCATAAAATAATTCAAAAAAAAAAAAAACCTTATGTAAAATTTCGATATAAATGAAATAAAACAAATAATTCGAAACAAACAGCGAAATATATCGTTTTATTTTTCCATTTCTGTTTCTTAGAGCTAAAAAAATGGATTTTTTTTATTTGAAATTGATAATTCTTTTTTTCATGTTTCTTCATACATATATATATATATATAAATATTTATTATAGATAATTATATTAACATTTAATGAGGTTATGTTCAAATACATAAATATTCTACGTAACGTAAATTATTTTATAATCTATTACGCAATTATCGGACTAATAACCACAACGGTAAGAATTAAATAATACTTTAAATTAACATAAAAATAAAAATGAAATTGAGAGCTCGGATCCCAACACAGATCAGAAAGTCAATGTTAATTCTTCCATATTAAGTCTGCCAATTAATGATTTAAGAAAACAACATAAATCTAAATTAAATTATCTCTCTCTCTCTCTCTCACACACACACACACACCCATTCTCTCTCTAATCTGACATTCACTTTCCCGGAAGCAAAACCAAACCCCCCACCCCACCCCACCCCACCCCCATCATATGTACATACAATTATTATACACACACAGATTCCCTCGCCCTCCTCCAACACACACAGATATAGACGTCAGTAACCGCTTACTGCGTGAACTGTGTGTAACAGTGTCTCTTCTGGGTCTGCTTCAAAACCCTAATTACCAAAAGAGAGGGGGACGGGTTGGGCTGAGAGGGATTTATCTCTTTCTGATTGTGCTTTTTTCTTTTTTTTGTTTTGTTTTTTGGGTGTGTTTTGTTTTTCTTTTTTGCTTTTCGGTCAATTTCGTAGTTATGGAGAGATCTGATGGAAAAGGTTTGAATGACTTCATCCACCCATCAAGCAGCTCAGTTTCTGGTTCGTAGCTCTATGTTCATCTTAATCTAGTCATTTTCTTCTTTTTCGTTTGTGTTTCGGTTTGGATCTCTGTTTACTTTTCTTTCTTTTTTCTTTTTTTATTTTCTGGGTATTTCGGGTGGTTATTTGATTTTTTGTGAAAGAAGATGAGGGTTTGAGCTTGTTTGATTTAGTGGATATGATTTGTGCTACAGTTGCTTATGGGTGGCTGTATATTAACTTTTTGTTTTGAATTTCGTTTTGCAGATAGTGCGCTGTTCGATGCATCTCAATATGCTTTTTTCGGGAAAGGTGCAGTGGATGAAGTCGAACTGGGGGGTTTGGAGGATGAAGATGAGGATGTTCGTGTAATTGGAGGCAAATTTGGTGGAGAAGATGAGTTGAATGAGTATCATTTGTTTGACAAAGATGAGGTAAATTATGGAAAAAAAATTGGTACTAGTTGTTTATCTTTAGAGAATTCTATGTTTACGAAATTAGTCTTTAATTTGCTGTTGGCCCTTTATAATTTTGTTGCTCCTAATCTAATTTGTGATGGAATGTATGTTGTATAAAAGTTGCACAGAGTATCATTGAGGTGAAAACATAGGTATATCCTAATTGACAGCTTTTAAATTATCTGTATGAAGTTTAGATTTCTCATTACACTGCTGGCCTCTTACCATCTCTTGGCTATAATTAATTAAATCTTTGAGTTATGGGTTTTTGACATGGGATTGAAAAGGTGGTTTCTCCATGTGAAGTTGCATGATTGAAGTTGTGAAGATGCATTAAATAAGCATCTGATTTGTAATTAATTCAGCAAATTGAAGAAATTATATGCTTGTTGATTGCACCTATTCAGTGGTCTTTATTCGTTACGTGAAAGTTTTTATCTTTTACTTGTTGTTTGTTAGTCTAATATTCTTCCGCCAGCTATAGGCGTGGAGTGCTTAGCTATTGATTGACATTTCATTGTTTTATTTGTCCAGGGATCAGGATTAGGATCGTTATCTGATATGGATGACCTGGCTACTACTTTTGCAAAGGTGAGCAGCATTTTACCTGGAAACCTGTTAGATGTTTCACGTTCCCGATACCAGATTTGCTTGTTCTTATAGTCAGTTATTCCTGGTGTGCCATCTGAAAGTTCTTCCTCAAGCTATTGTTTTGTTGGTGTGATATTATAATGCCATCTGTTATGATCATGATGCTGGATATGAGTAACCTGTAACTTGGAGATTAAATGGCTTCTCCGTTTGAGTTTATGGAACATCTATGCTGTATCACTTAAAATGGGGAAGGGCCAATCTTTGTCGTGCTTTAATGATGCTTTGTAGGGCCCACTAGGAAATCATATTGATTGCTGTGGTCTGTCATCTAGATAGGGAAATATTGTTTCCCCCAGCTAAAAGTGATTTGATAAATTTGTATTTGAAAAGAAGATCAAAAGAAAACTTGGAATATGATATTCCTTAAGTGCTGATAGTTGAGTTCAGATAGAGAATACTGATGGTTTATACGCAGTAAAATGAATGAATTAATAATTGTAAATCTACTCAAAGGATGTCTTGAAAGAGTTTGCCTCACTGCTCGAGAATATCAAGGTGTCCGGCTTTGCAATTGTGTGTGCTCTCATGCTCACTTTATCGCCTGCTTCAACCTTTCACTTATTTTCATCATTTTGTTTTATCCAGTTGAACAGAGTTGTTTCTGGACCAAGACATCCTGGAGTTATTGGTGATCGAGGATCTGGATCTTTCTCAAGGGAAAGTGAGTTAATTGTTTTTGTCCCTTCTAATTTATGTTCTATCTTCTTGTTATTTTGTCGTTTATAGCTGTAGGGCCTTATGTCTTGCATTAGAGGTAGTTTTTTAAAGTCATTTTAATTGATCAGTTATATCATTTTGCAAAAACCAACTGCCTTGATGTGTCACTTGTCATCAGACTTATTAAAAGTCTTAAGTCCAATGCACGAGAATTCTGCTGCATTCTCATTATAGAAGGAAGGTTAGTTTGACTGTAACCTATACCCTTTCTTCCCCAGGGAGAGGGCAGTTGTTTTAGTAAGCTATATACCTAATAGGTTTTCCGTGCTCGTGTGGTTTTAGGACCAATATGGTTTCCAGGATGACCTAGAATGAAAATATAATTTTACCCAGATTGGAAGCATTTCCTTGCATTCTCTGCCAAAAATCAAAAGCTCGAATCTAACCAGTATGTCTGGACCATCTTTCCAGTGATCCGTCAAATTACAGACCACTTTTTATTAGATACATGTGCCCCAGGAGAAACTGCTTTCATTTTAAACTTAGAAGTTGACTCCATCTGTGGAAAGACCTGGATTCCAAATATCTTTAGCTATGTTGAAGCTTGCCATCAATCTGACTTGGATCCTTGTGGTCTTCCAAAACCAAATAATATGAGCTCCCCCAATTCTGTACTCTCTGGGAAAGAAAAGATCGGCAAGTTAGTGTAGACAGTTCATCCTTGTTGCAACCAAATAACTTCCATGATTAGTGTTATGGCCAATTGCGGTTATGATGAGCTCTTTTCCTTAATTTACAAGATGCTTGTGTATGAAGCTTTCACTTTATGAAAATCCAGATTTTAGGTCTGTAAAAAGTTTTTTGATAAGTTGATAGGAAAAATTCATTTCAGAATAAATTGTCCCACTCTGCAAATGTTGTGTGTTCCAATACTTTTCCACGGTATGGAATAAATTTATACGAACAAATTTGCAATGTTAATGTACTTGTTGACTCCTGGTTATTGATATATTTTTCTTATGCCAAGGGAACTCAATAGAATTAATTTCAGTAGGGAATTAAGTTCTCTTTGGATATGTAGTTGGGTCGATGAGTTTGTACATACTCTCCACAAAAGATACTGCAATTGCAGATACCGAAGCAATTCCAAATGATTGATCAACATCTGCATTTTCTCTTGTGCAAATAACTATTTCCAGTTATGTTGATTATGGAATTGTGAATTTATGAGATTGTTTGCTGATGCGCAATAAATTTACTAGTTAGTGATATATGGTGGGTGTTACCTTTCTTCAAAAGTAAGTTCTCTTAATGATTGTTGAACATGGATAAGCTTAACTGAATTTTTGCCACATTTGATCTGTGAAATGAAGATTGTCTATCACATCATTAATCCATAAGGAAACTTTTGAATTTGTTCAAAACTTGGTCAATATACATACAATATTTGGAAAATGTTAATTGAAATTCTTTAACTACATCGGCAAGTATGTGCTTTAATTTTTGCATCTTTGTCTCATGATTTAATTGGGCAGCTTTCTGATTAACATGAGGTTACTTCAGGTTCGTCGGCTACAGAATGGGCTCGAGAGGCTGATTTTCCTGATTGGCCTGACCATCACATGTCTGACTCAGAATGCTACGAGGAAAACAAGAGATGGTCATCACAGCCCCGTCTCTCTTCAATGTATCTTCCAGAATCAAAACCATTATACAGAGCATCATCGTACCCTGAGCAGCCACAACCACTGCAACATTTCTCTAGTGAGCCCATTTTAGTCCCAAAATCATCTTTTACTTCCTTCCCTCCACCGGGATCTCCACAAGCGTCGCAGGGTAATACCCATCATCTTAATATGTCATCGCTGTCGGGTGGGCCTCAGTCTCCTTTCTCTGCACCGAACAATGCTGCACTGTCTAATTCTGCTCTCCATTTGTCTGGCTTGCCTCATGGATTCCATTATAATACAAACATGACTCACTTACCCTCATCTAATGTCTCTCGTCATAATCGGCTTCAAAACCAATGGAGTAGCCATGCTGGTGTTCTTCATGGGGATCATTCTGTACTCTTGAACAATATCTTGCAGCATCAGTATCAAAATGGGTTATTACCATTGCAACTTCTATCCCCACAGACACAGAGAGGTCGCCCTTCTTTTCAACCATCACTAGCCCATCTGTCAGCTCTGCAATCACAAATATTTAATACCTTCCCTTCACCAGCACATTTGAGTAAATATGGACTTGCTGATAAGAGAGAGTCAAAACCTAAATCAGCACAAAAAGGTAGACATTCTGTGCGATTTTCCCATCAAGGGTCTGATGCTAGCAGCCATAAGAATGACAGTAATTTGCCACAGTTCAGATCGAAGCACATGACTGCTGAAGAAATAGAGAGCATACTTAAGATGCAACATGCTGCAACCCACGGCAATGACCCGTATGTTGATGATTATTACCACCAAGCCCGTCTTGCTAAGAGATCTGCTGAGACAAGATCAAAATATCGTTTTTGCCCATCCCACCAGAGGGAACAATCATCCCGATCCCGCAACAGTACTGACTCACAACCGCATCTCCATGTTGATGCTCTTGGAAGGGTTTGCTTATCTTCAATTCGTAGGCCACGCCCTCTTCTTGAAGTTGACCCGCCTCCTTCTGCTTGTGGAGATGGTAATCCTGAGCAGAAAATATCTGATGAGAAGCCTTTGGAACAGGAACCAATGCTTGCAGCTCGGGTAACAATTGAAGATGCGCTTTGTCTTCTTCTGGATGTGGAAGACATTGACCGGCTCTTACAGCATACTCAACCCCAGGATGGTGGAAGCCAGCTTAGGCGGAAGCGCCATGTTCTCTTAGAAGGCTTAGCTGCCTCTCTTCAGCTGGTCGACCCACTAGGAAAAAGTGGCAACTCTGTTGGGCTGTCTCCCAAGGATGATATAGCATTTCTACGTATTGTTTCCCTCTCCAAAGGCCGGAAACTGATCTCAAAGTTTCTTCAGCTTCTTTTACCTGGCAGCGAACTTGCTCGAATAGTCTGCATGGCCATCTTCCGCCATTTAAGATTTCTCTTCGGGGGTCTACCTTCTGATCCAGAAGCGGCCAAGACCATCAGTGATCTTGCTAAAACAGTCTCTGTATGTGTTAGTGGCATGGATCTTAACTCACTTAGTGCTTGTCTTGCTGCCGTGGTTTGTTCCTCCGAGCACCCACCTCTTCGTCCAGTAGGGAGCCCTGCTGGAGATGGTGCCTCAGTCATCTTGAAGTCTGTTTTAGAAAGAGCAACTAACTTATTAAGGGATCCTCAGTTTTCCAGCAACTTCAGCATTCCTAATCCTACTCTCTGGCAGGCTTCCTTTGATGCCTTCTTTGGTCTCCTGACAAAGTACTGTGTGAGCAAATATGATAGCATTGTGCAATCATTAATTGCGCAGAACGTGCCAAACACAGAGGCAATTGGTTCAGAGGCTGCAAGAGCTGTGAGTAGGGAGATGCCTGTGGAACTTCTTCGTGCTAGTCTGCCGCACACTGATGAGAGTCAGAAGAAGTTGTTACTGAATTTTGCTCAGCGATCCATGCCAGTTACAGGGTTTAATGCTCATGGTGGAAATAGTGGACAAATAAATCCCGAGTCGGTGCGAGGCTGAGATGGTGACTTATACACACTATTAATTGTAAATGCTGTCTCTGGAGGCCATTCTCTTGGCTGCTCTTCTTTTTCTGGGTATTTTGCTCTTATGTCTGTGATAGTACAAAGATGGAAGCATGGAGCACGTGCATGCTTCTGGCGGAATTTTAACGCCTAAAGTTCTACATTGAGTATTTCAGTGCTCAAGATTTCCTCCCCCCTACTCTGCTCGCTCCTGTCTAGCCTCTCCTCCCTTTGCGATTGGTGGAAGGGTTTGTTTTCTGCTTGTTATCTTGCATAACTGTGTATTTATGTCGAAAGCTCTTGAATGCTTTTTTAATCTAGAGAGCTTTATCTTGACGCTTTTCTGTAAACTTTGGATGAAACCTTTAACTGTAAGGGTGGAAATGTACAGGTGAGAACGGTTGAGTGCTGACATTGTGGTGTTTCCTCTCTTACTTGGCTTCTTCCTAAAGTCTGTAGAAACTTGTTCTTTTTATAGAATGGATAGGGGCAGTAGCGCAGATTTGGAGCCAGGTTTTCAAGAGGAAGCATGTAATAATTTCTGACATTCTTGTTTGTTGAATGTTTTGATCCTAGTAGCCCACTTTTACGGGCTGTGTGGATCTGTTGTCGCCTTATCTGTGCTTCTCTGTCTCTACTGTCCTCTCTGTCTCCACACATACACACATATGGATAGATGTAGTATGTTTGTTCCAATGTGGATTGGGATGTTAATGTCTTCGACATTCTCTCCACTGTAGCTTTGATGTTCGTATGGGATTTAGTCAATAAGGGGTTTTTCTGATATGCACCATGTCTGAAATCATGGAACCTTGAAGATTGTCACATTAGTAGAACTGCCATGACATGGTATAGTTGATGTTGTTTGACATGGTATAATTCTCAGAGTTTGCTATTTGACATGCTATCGACGATAAGTGTACTGGAAAAGCCCAGTTTCTGAGACTGGCTGCATTCATTTGTCTGTGCTGTTCTTTTGGTTTCTTCATCTTTTGAGGCAGTTGAAGGGGAAGAGGCTGTTTCTTTACATTGTTGTATGTGGTCAGAAGCTTTTTCTTTAGAAGCTGCTGACCATCGGCTTTCTTTCGTACTGCCATCTTCACTAAGTTCCCGCACGTCATGTACTGTAATGTATCGTTAGTAGGAATGGCAACAGGTCGAGTTTGCAAAAAATACGACCTTTCAAGCTAAGACCCTCATAGGAGCTGGTGGGTTGGAAGTTGGAACCAATAAACCTGTTAACACTCAATTTAAAATATTTATTTTTTTTAAATTAATACTATCATACCTTTATAAATATGACTAAATAATATTATTAATATATATATATATGTATATATATTTCAAATATGTGCAGATATTAGGTTCTAAAATATTAGAATTTCCATATATGTTATTTATATAAATCAAAATGACAAACTATTCTATCGTTTTGTTATGTACAAGTATTACTTTTATTTATTATTTAATAAATACGTATAAAATACTTATAAATTTTCTTACACATCTATATATATATATATATATATAGCATCGCTCTTTTTCATCCCCAAAGTTGGACTTGTAGAAAGAATTTGGATGAGGGATTCAAATGGTTTCATGCGATATTTATTAAAATATATTTCGTTATTAGAATAAAAAGATCTGAGATAATTTGAATTTAAAATTATACAGACAAATTCAAATTGCCTTTTATTAGGGATTCGAAATGCATAATTACAAATTTTGCCAATTCAACTGCAACCTAAGGGCAAGGGTACGTTGCTTAGCTTAAACATTATTTAAATTGTATAATTAATTTGTCCTCAGTGACCTTTATGTATGATTTTAGGAAAACTTGACAAAACAAGATATATATATATATATATACATAACGAATGTGTGTATATATATATATATATATATAGATATTATTGAAAACAAATTTGATGTTTGTGAAAATCTGAATTGACAATTACTATAAACAAGAAATCGATTATTTTCTATTATAATCACTACGATAGATATAACGGCTAATAGTTGTTGCCTAGCCGTGATTAATTAGTGATCTCTACGATTTTTTACTTTTAATCATAATAATTAATCATAGTAAAAATTCATATTTCTTCTGATAAATATAATTATCATATATGTTTGAGATATTTTGGTCACTATGTGTAAAATCTTGTTACAAGCCGATTCCCGTATTTTTTTAAAAAAATATAAAAAAAATCTATAATTTATTTGAAAGACTAAAAAACTATACTTAGGACATGTGATGAGTTATATTAATTTTGCTGATCCAAAAGGCTATGAAATAAATTACCAAAACAAAGATGGTACGAAAATAAATTATAAATTATTTTTTTATAAAGATAAATTACAACGAGCTTCCCTTAGAATTGACTTAATTACAAATACTCCCTCACTATTCATAAAATTACCAATAACTCCTAATTTTAACTGTAGTCCAACAACTAGTCTAGTCCGTTAGTCTTGTTAGATTTTCATTCATTTCTTGTGATGAATTGAACAAAGTGACTTTGTGAATTATGAATTATAATTTTATTTATTTTTAAAAAATTTTAAATTTTTTTATAAATTAAGTGGACAATATTTTTATTCCCCAGCTTTTCAACTCTACCTCGTCCAATTTTTTTTACAAGCTTTTAATTTTTTAAAAAACAAAACTACAGTAAGAGCAAAATAAACAATTCCAGACCTCATCTAAAGATTGCATAATTTTATCAAACATTAAGAAGATTTTGGTAATTTTCAAATCGAAAGAGTTAGTTGTAATTTAACTTTTCAATTAATAAGAAGTGAATTAGCATATTGCCCTCATTGTTAAATTTTTGCTATAACTATTATTATTTGAAAAAAGAAAATAGAAATTAGAAGAAAGAATTTCAAAATTTGGTCACATGGCCTCACACCTTTTGCTTCTTTGCCGTCTGCGTTGACTGACAGCCTTACCCTTAACCAATTGAAATGTTTGACTTTCTAAATTAATTGAATTATACTAATAATCATAATAATTAAATAATAGTAATAATAATAAATAAAATAGAATAACGACAAGTAAAAGAAAAATGATATTGTTAAGTAACGTGAGAAGAAGTCGACAAACGTTGCACGTTTCCACGTTATGTCCTCTACAAGCAAATAAAACACACACTGTATACACCCAATTCCTATGAATATTTTATCTATTTATTATGTTAGGCTAAGTCAACATTTTCTATTATTAGAAATATTGGTAATAACACAAATGGCACAACTCTCATTTCATTGTGTGTATGTGTGTGTTTTCTAATCTTAAAAATTCGTCGTGGAGAGTCATTTTTTGTCTCCATAATCTCAATCATTATGGAATCTTTTTTGGGATTTAAATTAATGGATCATATAAGAAGAATAAAATCTCTCAAAATTTCCAGGAGGTCTAGGGAAGTTGAATTTTCAAACTATAAAAACTGTTCATGTAGGTGGATCCAGCCCTACTATTTCCATATAACCCATACTTGGTTCGAGTTGGAGATCTAGGTCGTTCGTCTGGATCGGATGTTTCTAGGATTTGAGAAGAATGAAGCTCGTTAAGCTCGCTGAGATGCTTCCATTCGGGTACTTAAGTCAGTTCGAGAGTTCATGAGATCGGAAGAAAAACTTATAAAAATAGTGTAAAAGGGCTAAAATGACGTACCATTGCCCTAAATGCTTGGGGGAATTTATAGGGTCAAATGTCAGTATTTGTACGAGTGCACGTGTCACCATCCCAAGCTTTCAGGTACAAAGCCATCGAACGACTCTGATTTTGGGTCACAAGTCAAGTTGGGTTGGTGTGCTACCCGACCCAAATGGGAAACCGGCAGAATTTTTACTTATTTGATATTTTGCCCCTTTTTTTGGGGGGTATCTTAGTCCTTTTAGTGCTGAATTAGATACATCCCCATCAATACTATTATATTAAGCCTAAACCCCTTGAAGTAACTAATTCCGTGTGCCAAATGCAGAAATTTGTAAAATAACCTTAGGCTCTTAAGAATTTACAAACACCACCCAATGTGAAAATTTTGAAATATCCCACTTTTTATTGTATATTTCGTTATATTCCATCCATTATTTTATAAATTTTCATTCCTACTTTTACGCACACATCGAGTACTGTGACCATCGCTTGTTTGGATAATTATGATTATTCAGAATTTTGAAATATTTAAAAGAGATCAACAATTAATTGATGTTGTAATTGATTTTACAGCATGAATACCATAAACTTAATATAAAAATACGTATATTTTTCCACCGTATGTGGAAAAAGAGTTGAGCGCAACAGACCCCCTATTAAAATAATAATAATAATAATAATAATAATAATAATAATTACACGAATCCTGTAAAAAAAGGGGGGGGGGGGGGTAACTTGACTGCCTGACGCGGGATTTCTTAAGAAATTCAAGGATCATATTATCATTTTGTTAAATTTAAATAGTTTTGTGCCTATTCATAATTTTATAGGGGGTAAAAATTCAATTGACCCTATGTAAAAATGTATAAGTCTTGGAGATTTATGTAGAAAATATTGATTAGATTTGAAATTAATTGTTGTCACTCTCTACCATTTGAAATGAAATTTATCATATTCCCATATTGTAGGTTTTTAAAGGTAAAATATTAAGTGCAATATTAAACAACATTTATTAATATAATGTCCTTAAATAACACTTTCTATATCATTGTACACCACATTTATATATATTCTTATCAAGATTGTACACTCATTAAATGCCAAAAAAAGTGATATTATTTTTTAACATAATATAAACTTTTCAAAAACATAACTTTTTCAATTTTAATTTAAAATTCTTATTGTTTTTTTTATCACAAAATAAATTAACTAATAAGCTAACTTAGGGAGTGTTTTTGCGAGTTTCGGAAAAGCGCTTTTCAGCTTTTGGATGTTGAAAAGCACTTTTGAGGTGTTTGAGATGTCAACTTCTTTTGGAACTACTACATAAAGCACTTTTAAGCCCTTTGGCTTTTTTATAAATAAATTCAACTTTCTTAAACTACTTTACCATCATTATAATAATTTTAATTTGATTTTACCCTTTTTAAGTTATTCTCAAAATTGTTCATCTAAAGTCGATGTTAGAATTTTTAAATAATTTGAATAATTTATCACTAACAAAATTTATAATTTCACATATTTAATATTTTAAAATTTTTATTTTTATTTTTATTTTCTATGTTATATGATATTATTCCTAAATTATAAAAAAATATAAATTAAATTGCTATGATTAATTAAAAATAATAATTTATTTGTCAAACGTGCAAGTTTATTTATTGTGCATGAATAAGCAATTATAATGGGAACATTGTTGAATTAAACATCCAACTTTTCTATTAGTATTGAATATTTTAATAATATAAATGTATTACATTTTGTAAAAAAATAAATATGATATATACTAATTGCAATAAAATTTATTATTTTTGAGAAAAAATAATTATTCTAATCAAGAGATAAGTGCAAATATTAAGCAAAAATAACATCTTTGTAATATATGGGGCCAAAACGATCTTTAATCGATTAAACTTATTTTAGAAGTGTTTTTTCTCTAAACACTACCCAATTTAGCTTTTATCTGTTTTTTACTTTTTTTATTTTACAAATACTACTCACTTTTTATGCTATAACTTTATACCTTTTTTTTTTTTTACGAAAATCACTTCTTTAAAGTAGTAGAAGTTGTCGCAAACACTTTCTTAATTATCCCATTACCTATTTTTGTATGTATATTTACCCCTTATAATACAAAAGCTAAATTCAAAAAGAAAACTAAAGATAGAAATTACTTTCGGGCTCTTTTTGGTTCTATATTTGATATATATATATATATATTATTTTTGAAAAGTAAAAGTGAAAAAAAAAAATTAAACTTATGTATCTGCACATACTAATGCATGTAAGGAGGTATATCCTCACCTTTATAATAATAGTTCAGTCATAAAAAAGTTTGTTGGACCTGCAACAAATCAGTAATAAGTCAATTGAAGGTAAACATGGAATTTCATCATTTTTTTTTTTTGGCTAATATCAACAAATTCAATTATTTTTTACTAACGAAAAATCAATTTGTTAGAGAAAAACAAACTTAGGAATGTTAGATATAATTTTTCAAACTATATGAGGTGTATGTGTAATTACGGCACACCTTAAGGGAGGACATCGTAATTATTTCAAAATGAAAACTGATAAAGTTTTTTTTTCAAAGAAAAAAAAAGTGGATTGTCTTTTCAATTTGAAGAATAACAAGATTTAGACTGTGTGCAGAGAGAGAGAGAGAGAGATGAATGCATGGTGGTTGAATTGATTTTCATGGCAATGTTTTTGCGTGTTGAAAAGCATTTTTTGCCATATTCCAGATTTCATGGCTTTGTTGATTCGTTTGTTGTACTCATCAACATGCTCCACTTTCCTTCCATTTCAATGCTCACTGATTTTCTAAATCTTTCACATTCTTCCCCATTTATCACCCCTTCTTCACAATTCTTTCATCATTCAATTCATACACATTCTCTCTCTCTCTCTCTCTCTCTCTCTCTCTCTATATATATATATATATATATATATATATACACACACACACACTTACAAAGATAGACTTTTTCTTTTCTTGCAGCCCTTTGACATTTAATCTATCATTATTAAAATTGGTGTCTGTCTTCTCTCCATATATATATATATATGTCCAGTACAGATACTACTCAGCATTTATTCTCGGCTCATTATTCCTCTTGTTTCCTGGTAAGTTTCATTCAGATATGCTTCCTTCTTTTTCATTACTCTCTCTTCTCATGCAAATCTAAAATCAAGTTCCTTTTTTTTTTTTCTTTTTTTTTGAAATTCCCATTGGGTCTTTTCCTTAGTTGTGATCTGGGATTTTTGTTTTCCGATGAAACAGACTGCTTTAATCTTGGTGGGGAATTGGGGTTCATGTCTGAGAAAGCTCAAAAAATGTTAAATGAAAAAAAAAAAAAAAAAAAAAACCTTTGTAAGTTGGTAGAAAGCTTTAGTCGTTTTGGTTTGGTCACTCTGTTTTGATGGTTTAATGAGATGGGCCATCTTGTTTTGGCATATGTTTCTTGTTTTCTCCCTTGTTGGTTGGGTGGGGGGGGGGGGGGTGTTTGATAGGGGCAGCTGCATTTCCCAGTTGACTAAGTTTGTTTACTGGTTCTCAGTTTGTTGATTTTCAATGGAAGAAAAGATTATTGTTCAAAAATCTGATAATTATGAGTATTTGATTTCATAATTTTGCCAGTATGAAATTACTTCACATTATATGTTATAGGAATTTCATGCAGCTTATTGGCATGGTATTCTGATTGCTTTTTCATAATCTGATATTCTTCTGGTGCTATTAACATAGGATGGCTGATTCTTGATCTTTTTCCGATATTCGTTTCTTTCTGTCATGATGAATCTGATTGCATAAAGAATCTCGACCCTGATTAGCGATTATTAATGATGCCAAGTTGTTCGTGTTCGTTTTACAGCCGGGAGACAACTCGTTGATTAATCATATATAGAAACTTGCATCCTGCTGGTTTATCGACTTGAAGCTTCTTCTACCTAAGGTAAAACTTTGGTTCCGTTGCCTGTTTTTGTGTTCTTGGAGTTGTTTTGATTTAGGACTTGGTAATTTATTGCATATATGGTGGCTATATAGAATTTAACACATCTAACACTGATTGAGGTGAAGTGGACTTTTTAGAATGTTTCAAGAGACAAGAAGTTGCTGCAAAATAATAGCGAGAGTTGGATGATTCGTTGACTAACTGTAGGGGCTTAAAATGCATTATTTTAAAATTTATTTGCTGAATATGAGGTGGAAAACGACGTTTGATTTCAAAGAGTTCTTGTTGAGGTTTCAGCATTTTGAGTCTTACGTTGTTCCCTGCTAAGACATCAGCTGAATGGAACAGATACGGTTATTTTCGCTGGATGGTTATTTGCCCTTTTATTTTCCAGGGATGGATTTCATGGAGACCAAGAGACGAAGCAACTTGACTAGGAAAATTATCTTGGCTGCTGGAATCGTCGCACTCCTCATTTTCATGCTTAAGAGATCGTCTAATAATAGTACTTCTATCAAGGTACTCTGTCCTCCACATTATGAAACCAAAAGTCTGCAAATTGGTTTTGGCCGTTCTGTGTTCTAAATTTATCGATCACTAGTGAGCATTCTGCACGAGGGTGTGTGTAATTTACGTTCAAATGTTGAGTTCTTGTCTGTGCAATTACTTCCAAGTAATGATGGAGAAACAAATTTGCTTTCTTTGTGAGTGTGTGTTGTGTGTGTAGTTCATGTGAAGTTTCTTGATCCAGTTGTCCAACTTGTACGTTTTTACTCATCATCTGTTCGTCTCCAGTTCTCTCAGCACGAGCCTGGTGTAACGCACGTCTTAGTGACCGGAGGTGCAGGCTATATAGGTTCACATGCTGTTCTCCGGCTTCTGAAAGACTCATACCGTGTGACTATTGTGGTATGCACTTTTCCATACTTGCATACAGAGCCATTTAACATCGGATGTAAGCCGATTACGTGTAAGAAAATCAATATATTCAGAGCTCGACACTTCCTATGCATGTTTTGACAGGACAACCTTTCTCGTGGGAACATGGGAGCGGTTAAAGTCCTGCAGGGACTATATCCAGAGCCAGGCCGACTTCAGTTTATATATGCTGATCTGGGAGATGCAGCAGCTGTATCCTCTTCAGTTCTTTTCTTCTCAGCTAATTATCTGTTTTCTTAAAGTGTGAAATGAAATCGTTTCGATGGAGTCTTCCTTAGCTGTATATCAGGTAAACAAAATATTTTCAGACAACGCTTTTGATGCCGTTATGCATTTTGCTGCTGTTGCATACGTTGGTGAAAGCACAGCTGAACCTCTAAGGTACATAACTCCATACAAGTACTAAATGTAGATGGCTCCTTATCAACACTTAAACTTCTCTTTGATAAGCCCTTTAATCAGAACAATGATATCTTCGGACATTGTTAAAACTTTATCTTTGAAACGGAAACATTTCTATCGTTGTTTAGGAAGTGTATTTCCATCACTGATATGTTGTTGAAATATGTTGGAGTGTGGAGTCTGACCATGCGTTTTCGTTCTTGTTTTCTGCGCATGTTTCAATTTGTTTCACGATGTCCGAAAAAGTAGGCGTGTGTCTAATACTTGCATTCTCTAACCAATGAAGGTACTACCACAACATTACTTCAAACACCCTGTTACTTGTGAAGGCAATGGCAGCGCATGGTGTCAAAACCTTGATATATTCGAGTACTTGTGCAACATATGGAGAGCCCGACAAGATGCCGATCACAGAAGAGACTCCTCAGGCAAGTAACAAATATATGCAATTCGTTTGCGTCCCATTTTCCACGTTTTGCTCAATTCCTCAGATAAATCCCATTACGCCATTTTTTGAGTTTCGAACAATCACAACCATGTGTGTATGATGTGATCACATGACATCGACGATTTGTGATTGTTCAAGAACTTGGGAGTCCTCAGAAGGATGACTCCGATTCTAAAGCTGCAATAGAGAGGCTGATGTAAATTATTTCTCAAAGTTCAGGTACCAATCAATCCATATGGCAAAGCCAAGAAAATGGCAGAAGATATTATAAAGGACTTCTCAAAGACATCAGACATGGCTGTCATGATCCTAAGGTCAGTAGTTCTCTGCCTCCGGCTTAAGACGGAACTTCTTTTTACCGATTCTGCATCATGTCAGAATCTCAGTTAGCGTGTGGAGTTTGACTCAATATTACAAAGTGCGGGCTACCGTGGATCCAACTAATTGTCAAGGGCAAACTTGTAAACTATATAGTACTTTGCAGATGCCTTTATTTTAAGGATAAATTACAGTTACCTCCCTTGAGGTTTGGTATAATTACAAATATCCCCTCATTGCACTTAACGAGATCTTTTTAGTTTTCATAGCGCGTTTTTAACAATGGCGACATCAGCATAAACGAGAACTTAAGAGCAACTTTGTGTGGCATCATCTTGTGATCAGGTACTTCAACGTAATTGGCTCCGACCCTGAGGGAAGGCTCGGAGAAGCTCCACGACCAGAACTGCGAGAGCAAGGAAGAATATCAGGTGCTTGTTTTGATGCAGCCAGGGGAATAATTCCAGGACTAAAGGTACATATTGCTCTTGTGATCATTCAACTATATTCTGAGATATGGTTTGCTTAATAAGGTGCATAGTTGACATAGCTGACTACATCGATTCGTTTATGAAGTTATCTTGATATTTTCTCTACTTTCACTAGAATGTTAATGAAGATGGATTTTGTAGAACAATTTAGAACGAAAGAACGATTGTGCAAATTCGTTATTTTGAGTGCAGATACGAGGAACTGATTACAGCACGCGCGATGGAACTTGCATAAGAGACTATATAGACGTCACTGATCTGATAGATGCACACGTGAAAGCTTTAGCCCATGCCAAGCCTGGCAAGGTCGGCATCTACAACGTTGGCACGGGAAAAGGTCGATAGTTCTATCCATTTCTAAAATAGTTAATAATTACATCGATATCTCTTGAGTTTATGTCATTATTGATTATGCACTTTTATTTTGTGAAATTCAAAAATTCTTCCCTCCAAGTTTCTGCACTAAAAAAACTTTACAATTAATCAGTCTTGATCGTTTCAACTACAGGTAGTTCAGTAAAAGAATTCGTGGAGGCGTGCAAGAAGGCAACCGGCGTGAACGTAAAGGTGGACTACCTTGACCGACGACCTGGTGACTACGCTGAAGTTTACAGCGATCCCTCCAAGATTTGGAACGAACTCAAATGGAAAGCAAAGTATACGAATGTTGAAGAAAGTTTGAGTGTTGCATGGAGATGGCAGAAGGCGCATAGAAGTGGTTACGATTATTAGCTGTTGTTTTTGCTTGTCGAGTCACTGAGATTTCTGATAAAACCGGAGATTTGTTCTCAAGGAAATGCTTTTGCTGCAACATATATACTACAGCTTATGCAACACACTTGTGAGAAAATTATGTATGTTTATGCTGAATATTATACAAGAATGTATCAAGAAGATTCATTTTTTATGTACAATAAGGGAAAAAAAATTATTTAGTACACTAACTTGGCTCTCGTTCAATTTTAGTACACTAACTTTGGTAATTATCACATTTATACATTATATTGCAATTTTGTTTAAATTAGGTACAATTGAGGGTTCTTGTTCCAATTTTCCGATCAATTTGCTGACGTGACCAATTTTTGCTTACGTGTCCGGTGAAATTAACCACATCAGCACATGATGTGGCAGGCGACTGACGTGGCGGGATGACTTGGATGTATTTTCTTCCATAAGGATGAATTTTAGTACAATAACTTTTGCATGGTTTAACTTTAGTTTAATAACTAAAAAATAGATGATCCAATTGAACTAATAAGTGACAAAAGAAAAAAAACCTCGACAACAATACCAACGTCATACTTATAGGACTCGTGATCATTATTATAATAATGATATAATATATTTTTTTTTTTACAGAATGTAATATTTTTAAAACAATTTTAATTAATTTGATAATATAGTTGTTAGTATTAATTAAATTGATATAGATTAATTGTTAAAAAAATTTAATAATATAGTTGTTAATCATAGTTTAAAAATAGATGGTCCAATTGAACTGATAAGTGAGAAAAAAAAAGACATTGACAATAATGCCAACGCCATACTTATAGGACTCATGATCATTATTATATTTTATAATTATAATAATAATATAATATTTTTATTTTTCCTACAGAATGTAATATTATCAAGATAATTTTAATTAATTTGATAATATAGTTGTTAATATTAATAAATTTGATATAGATTAATTGTTAAAAATTTAATAATATAGTTGTTAATCATAGTTTAAAAAATAGATGATCCAATTGAACTTATAAGTGTGAAAAGAAATATCTCGGCTATAATAATATCAACTTTATTAATAATTATAAATAATTAACAAATATATTATCAAATTATTAATAATTATCAAATATATAATTATTTATTTTGTAAATTATAATTAACAACTATATTATCAAATATTTAATAATTAATATATATATATATATCAAATTAATTAATATTAACAACTATATTATTAAATTAATTAATATCAAATTAATTTTATTAATAGCTATATTAACAACTATCAAATTAATATTAATTAATTATATCTAATTAAGTATTAATAACTATTATTTTAATTTTAATTAATAATTATAAATAATTAACAAATTTTAAAAAGATTCGCGACCAACCCAATAGAATGTTGGCCGCGAGCTGAGCTCGCGACTGTTAAAAAAATTTTAAAAATTAACGGAACTGGCAACCAATCATAAATATACAAGTGTACAGTTTTCAGCGGTACACTTATATTTAATTTTTTTTATAATATAAATATAAATGGGCCGTGACACCCCTTAGACACAATGCCAGGGGACTTAAATTTCACCTCATTCAACGTTATTGGACTAAAATAAAACCATGCTAAAGTTAGTGTACTAAAATTCATCCTTATGGAAGAAAATACAATCAAGTCATCCAGCCACGTCGGGCCCCTACCACGTCATGTGCTGATGTGGTTAATTTCATTGGACACGTAAGCAAAAATTGGCTAAATCAGCAAATTGACCGGAAAATTAGAACAAAAATCTCAATTGGACTTAATTAAAATAGAATTGCAACATAATGTATAAAATGTGATAATGACCAAAGTTAATGTACTAAATTGAACGAGAGCCAAGTTAGTGCACCAACAAAACTTTTTTCCCTGTACAATAATTGCATTATATAGTATCTTTACTTTATGCGTAGTATAGAGTTTCTGTATCGATGATAATATCGGTAGGTGCTGAGTCGTATTAAAATAAATATGTTATAGAATACTTAAAAGTTCTAAAATTATAAACGCAAAATAATGCGAATTGCTAAGTTATTTTCTATATGTTAGAAGTTTTGTAATAAAATTAAATAAAGCGTTGTGTCAAATTTGAATTTATAGTAGAAAATAGTTTATTAGTAACTTAAATCATATTAGAACAAATCTTCCCAAAAGAATAGAAGGTATGAATTCTATTAAAGGACATAATATTCACAACAATAAGATATTCTTGTTCTAATATTTCAATATAGCTGATAATATTATGGTATGGGGCGAAAATAAGTATGATATTATTAGATAGTATTAATGCTATATTTCCACTCGGAAAATAATGGGTATTTATAAATAGATTCGAATTTACAAATACCAATATATTTGAATATGTATTCACGTAATCGAATATCCATCGATACTTTGAACTATAATCTCATATATTTTCATTGAAAGGAAAGCAAAGGCAGCATTTGTAGTTGATAGTACATGAATATACACAAATGTGAGAAATGTAAACAGGCTTCAATGTCATTTGCAAATAATAAGGAATTTAATTATGTTGACACTTGCAACATAGGATGGAATGAACATGAAACCTTAACAATAAAAGTCAACGGCTAATTACTGAATCACTTTTGGACTTCAAAGATTGTCTGTTGGTTTGATAACTATTATGTAAGTTAGTATATCTGCAATTATTTTATTACATATGATAATATGTTGTTTCAAGTATAGCTGAATTTTTACTACGGTAAATTAAAGCTATTTCTATTGAGAGTTGACAAAATCACAAATATTCTCTCATTGTTTGAAAAATTATAAATACACCCTTCAAATGAAATATAAGAATAATTGCATAAAACCCCCATGTGTTTGCAAAATTCAGCTAAAAACCCCCCATGTTAAAAATATAGGCCAAAAAACCCCCATATTTTTTAAAATAATGCATACTCTCCCTTATCGTTAGTTGCCACTAACGATATTAAATTTTTTACCAATTTGCCCGTTATGCCCTTGCGTTATTAACCATTGATCTTCAATAATGTAAAATGAACGGTAAAGAAAATTTAAAAATATATTATATATTTATATATACAATTTTGTATATATATACAAAATACATATATATATATATATTGAAATTTGGGGTGACGTTGCCGCTGCCGGGGACGACGACAACATCGACCCAAACCCTGGATCTAGGCGACAGGCGACGGTTGTCGCCCCCGTTTGCAAGGGCGACGACCGCCGCTCCTTTTTTTTTGATAAATTTAATATAATAAATTAATTTAATTATGTATTTTTTATATTTATTTACTGTAATTTATTTAGATAATATGCAAGTAATTATATATTTAAATATAAAAAAATTATTTTTATGTTTATTTACGATAATTTATTAATTGTTGATGAATATTATTTGCATATAATTTACTATAATTTATTTTCAATATTGTAAAATATGTATAATAATTTAATTTGATGTAATAATATTTTATATATATAATATTATGAATATTAATTGTTTAGTATTTATTATATTTTTATTAAAAAAATTGAAAAAAGCTAAAGAAATTAATTAAAAATAACAAAAAGAGGGATAATTGTATAAGATAGAAGTAATTTTATCCTTTCAAAGTGGTCAAAAGCTGAAAATATGTCAAAATAGTAACTCACTCTCATTTGCCGCACATGTAGGTTACTCTCCGTTCCTTTTAACGGAGATGATTTTTTTTTGCAGGATTTATAATTATAGGGGGTCTTTTTTGATTTAATTAATACAAGTAAATTTTTAGCAATTTTCATATAATACAAGGGATGATATGCAATTCTCCTGAAATATAATTATATAGTCTCTGTACGGTACAATGGGTCGTTAGATTTATCAAATTGTCCACACCGCTAATTGTGATTCTACCTGGCTGGACTGGCGGACATCATAGAACTCATAATACGTGTTCAAAACAAGAGCCATACCTTAATGACTTCACTTCCATGGACCATAACTCAGCACTTTCTGCCCAAGAGTCACAAACCCATAACTTAAATTCCTCTAAAACTTCACAAATTTTCAAAAAAATAAAACTGGGTTCGGAGCAGAATATCAATGGCTTTGCATTTGAGCAGTGCTTGCTTCTCTGCTCTTAGTCGGAGTAAGGTTCCTGCAGTCAGAGCTGTGGCTTCCGACCAGGCCAGTGTCTCTGTGAAGACAGCTGAGGAGGAAAAGGTGAAGCTTGGGGGTTCAGAACTGAAGGTGACCGGGCTTGGGATTGGGGCTTGGTCATGGGGTGACACCAGCTACTGGAACAACTTTGATTGGGATGGTAAATTTCTCTACTTTAATTTTTCTTGTAATTTATGGATTCTTGAATCGTGGGTTTTCCTATGTGTGTTGATGTGGCTTGCAACTCGTGCCATGTTGCGCGAGTTATTGCACGTGGAAGGAGAGGAGGTCTTGGAATTTATAAGCAGCTTAAGTTACTCGTCCGCAACCAACTTGGGACGCTTGCTTACATCGTGTGTGTTTCTTGGTTTTAATCTGCAGTAGAGTATAACCTGATATGATGAAGATAATTACTCAGACATAATTTGGTTTAAGCACAATTAGAACACTTCTTTTAAAGAATGTAAGAACTCTTACATGCTGAATCAAGACATTCCACCATCATTTGCATTAGTACGAGGAGGCCTTTTATAGTGAGGAGATAGGTGGTCGGAGGTACATAACATACTCTACGATGATGGTTTATGGGTAAATGGTACTATGCTGATTTTGATTGAAACTTCCACTCTTGATATACCATTTTCCCTGGGGAGTTAATTCCCCGAATTATCCGTGTCTGTTAATTTGATTTCCATCATAACAGTAGGTGTTATTTGCTAGTGGTGGTAATGAGAAGAGAAATGTATTTTGTAACTTGCTTCTCTTGTAGCATTTCTTGAGTTCTTGCTTTGTAAATCTGTGTATGGTGTCATTACTTGGATGAAGAGTGAAGGCTTCTTGTGGTTTATTGGAATAAGGGGTACAATGTGGGGTGGTGGAGAGATTGAGATGGTTCTTTAGTGTTCGCTCCTTCATTGTGCCGGTGTTATCCCAATTCCATAAATTGTACTCACAATGTATGGTTTGCTTGTCAGAATTCTGTATCATATCAGAGATGTGTTCGTTTTTCTTTATTTCTGTGGCATAATCGTAACTTGTGCAATCCAAGTTTTTTTTTCCACTCAAGATTTCTGCAGAGAATGTTCCCTCTCCATTTTAATGAGTTTGGTCATTGGTTTAAAAGTAGTAATATTTGTTACGATCTTATGTTATATGACAGACAGGAAATTAAAGGCTGCTAAGGCTGCTTTTGACACCAGCATTGATTGTGGTATAACATTCTTTGACACTGCCGAGGTTTACGGCTCACGGGTGGGGAAATGGTTTGATTTTAGCTGTTGTTTTAAATCCATTTAATTGAAAAAAATGTCCCATTTCAAAGTTTATCATCTCCTGTTCGCAGATGTCATTGGGCGCTATCAGCTCTGAGACGCTACTCGGAAGGTTAGCTGCGACCATACTCATGAAAGTATTGTTGCTCCATTCGTCCAGTTTTCTTCGTTTTTGCTGTTTGTGATAAACTTTCCATATGTGGTAAGATTCATCAAGGAAAGGAAACAAAGGGATCCAGATGTGGAGGTTGCTATTGCTACAAAATATGCAGCTTTGCCGTGGAGGCTTGGTCGACAGAGTGTTATTTCTGCCCTGAAGGATTCTTTATCTCGTCTCGAATTGTCTTGTGTCGACCTCTATCAGCTCCATTGGTATATATGCAAGAACAGCCTTCCAGATATCAGTTTTCTTGCACTTTTTGTAATGCGTACATTCATATTGATCAATTCATTTTCTCATTAATATTTCAGGCCGGGAATATGGGGAAATGAAGGTTGTCAATAAGTTCTGTCATTGCCTATTCACTGACTAGATCATCTATACTTATTAAAGTCCTTATCGGCTCAGCAAATTGGGGATTGTTTTTCCAGGATACATTGATGGCCTAGCAGATGCCGTGGAGCAGGGTCTCGTGAAAGCTGTTGGAGTCTCAAACTATAGTGGTAAACTTTCTTGAAAAACTAAAGAATCAAGTTCAAGAAGTTCTACTTTGTTTAGTTTTTGATTTTAGACCTTTGATGGTAAATGTTAGTTCCCCTAATATGAATTGTGAACTCACGAAACATCGGGACTTTAACATGGTTATTGGAGGATGCTTCACCATTTCATTGCTCTCATGCTGTCAACTTGTCCACTACGCCTTTCTAAAACCTTTGTTTTTCATCGTTTTTCGTTCTGCGGGTTGGAGAATAGCAGAAAATGGCTTCACTCTGTTTCTTTTTTAACAGAAATAGAGGATCCGTAGGCTTATTTAGGCACTCAATGATTCATGAACGGCAACATTTCTCACTTATGTCTACACATTATTACCCCGATCTTCCATCGAGTTGATTATCACCTACGCCGTGGTGCTCTATGTTGGAGTGTGTAACCTACTCAAACATAACATCCAAGGGTAAAAATATAATTTTACTATTCTTTACAGGCACTCTAGTGTAAATAGTTGACCGGTGGCCTTTTGTTGTAATTCACACGAACCTAACCTAGTATAAACCGATGGTGAGCAATCGTGGACGTAGGAGAATTTTCCTAATCATGTAAATCTAATGTCTTGGACTTACTTTCTTTTCATGTTGTCTGCACACCTTCACAATCTGTCAAATCCTAACACTCTATTAATCGTCAGTAAGATTCAACTCCCATTTATTCTTCCGTGAAACATGTGACATTTTGAACTGATTCTGGTTCCAGAGAAGCGTCTTCGTGCCGCATATGATCAACTCAAAAAGAGAGGTATTCCTCTGGCTTCAAACCAAGTAAACTACAGTCTGATATACCGACTCCCAGAGGAAAACGGTGTCAAATCGGCCTGCGATGAACTTGGGGTCACCTTAATCGCATATTCACCACTTGCTCAAGGTGACTCCATGGGCTCTTCTCCTTCATATTTCTCACAACAAATAATCTTCATTAACTTTGAATATGTCAACATTCATGCCCACAAGCTTGATATGCACTAGATGATTTATGTGATGTATGAAATGATTCTTGAGAAAATTTTCGACATTTTTCTTGATACCGGACTAGCTACATGCTGCTGCTGTTTTAATTATCAGGAAATCAAATTTAACTGGTCTGAAAGCATTACTAGCACAGCATATTTTCGCCGAAAATATTTCAGTCGGGACCTACTTAAGTTGTCCCTCTATTTGTGGGCGTACATGGGTTAAACGAATTAAGCTGAGTAAAAGAGAAGAGTACCTTTCAGGTTTCGTTTGAATTTCTTATTGAACTTGCAGTTGGGTACGAATTTTTGGCTGAAACGAGCTCTGAATGGAGTCGAACATGAGTCGAGCTTGAATAGTTTGATATTTTTAATTGATTAATCGAATTGAGTATTGAATAGCTTGGTTAGTTTTTCAGCCTAGTTTTTACGTCTTATAAATATCTTCTGTCTCGAGGGCAATAGAATTGTCGTCTTGGTTTCATTTTTGTAATTCAGGATCGCTTCAAATTTCTAAGATGCTTGAGATTGTGAAGAAGCCTAATCTGAGAGTTGTGGCATCTCAGGTGCTCTTACAGGGAAGTATACCCCAAATAACACCCCCTCCGGTCCTCGAGGACAGATCTACACCCCTCAGTTCATGACAAAAGTAAGTGCTATCGACGCATGAAAATGAGTTCTACATCGAATTTTGCTACCAAAATCCCTGAGTTTACTTTTGTTTTTGGCAGCTACAACCTCTGATAAGTCGAATAAAGGAGATAGGAGAAGGCTATGGCAAGACTCCAACTCAGGTTCGCCTTTTTCAACTGCTGCCATGTATTCTACACTTTCATAGTATTTTAATCTTGCAATATTATTCTAGCACACTCTTACAAGAATATCTATCGCAAGAACGCTTTTGTGGGCTATTGTCTGAAATCTCATCCATGCTATTCTAGTACCCTTGCTCTATGCGCAGAAAGTCCTAACAAAACTAAAATAGGCCAAAGTCCATCTCTTTCTTGTCTACCATTTCCAATGATCGATTAGGTGAGGTTAAAATCGTTGGACAAACCCGACCATAGCACAATGATACAAAGAGTGATGAATAAATCGATGTGAAGGATATTCTTATTTATATCTGTAGAAAGTATAGAGATTGATCCCATTTGCAAACCAATGAGGAAGCCTTTCGTAGCGAATCTCTAGGGTGTCGAAGTTGTAAAAGAATAAATGAAACGTCGAGAAAGGCCATGTACTGTACAAGGAGTACACATGCAAGATGCACTAGGGGTAAAATGGTAATATTGTCAGTTTCGCTTACAGTTTCCACCCTTGATATCTGATCAGGCATGCATTCGCACATTGTGATGGGAGCCCTTTTGTGAAGTATTATATGCTTGGGCCGAGCTACATAGTTTTGTCTTGAAAACGTGCCATGCAAGGAACAGGAGGTTTTTGGGTTTATAAATTGCACAAGTCCCTTGTCTGCTTTGGTGTTGTATGTTGGGATGAGGCCAATCGCCCTTCTCAAGCTCCCAACGGGGGTGATGTTGGACAATGATCCCACATTAATATATAAGAATAATTATATTTACATCCCCTAAATTATGATCTGTTTACACAAATCATTCTTGTCTTTGCATAATTATAGAAACCATCCCCGATAGTCAAAAAGTAGGGTAGTTTGTGTAATGATGTTGATTTTTTTTTTTTTTTTTCTGGTGGGGGGGGGGGGGTTGTATGTGTAACTTTCCAAAAAGCAGGGGTGGTTGTATAATTGATGTTGACGTTTCTTATGAGTATACGTATAATTATTCAAAAGGCAAGAGTGATTTGTATAAATAGGGAGTGTACATGTAATTATTTCTAAATATCTATTCTCATCCATGTTAACTTAATTTTCAAAATCAACCCTCTAGTTGATATTTATGCACGTTCAATGGATCATTACAAGAATATCTCTCCGGAATCTTTTCCGTGAAGCGTGTTCCCAATTATCCTTTTCATGAACCCGCTAAAGTTTTCTGGTTACGACATTTACCTTTAAAACATAGTGAAGTAAAGAAATCCATTTTCGTGCTCGTTTTGAGTATCTACTTACATTATATGGTACGACAAATACTTTGTAACATTTCTCGGTCTCTCAATAGGTCGTGCTCAACTGGCTAATCGCACAAGAGAACGTCGTTCCCATCCCGGGGGCCAGAAACGGAGAACAGGCTAAAGAGTTTGCGGGCGCAGTGGGATGGAGACTCAGCAACGACGAAGTGGAGGAGCTCCGGTCGATGGCGTCGGAAATAAAACGCGCCGTCGGTTTCCCGGTTGAGAAGTTATGAGAACCCTAAGCCTCTGCATGCTGATGTATATTGAGTATTGTATTACTTTTGATCACTTTGTATAGTGTATAATTTTTCTCAAAGTTTATTTACTTTTATACTATAATTTTTTTCAGTAATGGGAGCAGGACTTGTTAAAATTTTAGATAAATTTTTCTGAGATTTTGACATAATTACGTACTCTCGTTGTTTGAGAAATTATGTAATCTTTGGATAGAGGAATGAAATTCTCAATTTATCCCTAATTGTATTTTCTTTTTAAAAAAAATAAAATGGTAAAAATCGGGACGATGTGGATGGCATATTTTGAGAATCTGTAAAAAGATTGTCCAGTTAGTCTATAACAAGATTAGAAAATTTTAAAAAATAAGTAAAATTTAATTCATAGTTCACAAGAGTATTTTGAATAGTTTATCCTATAAAATAGATGACTGACAAATTGGGCTAGTTGCTGAAAATCAAGGAGTATCGGTAATTTCTCATATAACGAGATGATATTCATAATTATGTTAAATCTTAAGAAAACTCAGTTGTAATTTACCCTAAATTTTTGTTGCTGGCTTTTATGATTAAATAACAGAAAACTTTATTTGCTGGATCTATGGTTTCCAGAACTGGAAAAAGAGAATAAAGGAAAAAGAAAGTGGTATTTGCTAAGATAGGAAAAGAATATTTAGCATGGTCCCAGGCGTGTACAATTTTAATTTTAATTTTAATGTCAAATAATAATAATGATTGTTTTGATATTTAAATTATTTTTACTATATTCCAGTGCATGCAATAATAATAAAAATGATCTGAGTCCGGAATTAGGCTCAATCTTGAAGGTTTCTTAAGTCCAGAATTAGATCCAAAATCTCCAAAGTGACCTATAACATAATTTCCGTAAGAACAATATCGAGAAAATCCCAATTATAACTCTATGATATTTAAGTCACTTATCAGTAATATCATTAGGAGAATAAGCGAGGGTAAGCAGGGCAGCAAAAGTGGTACATAGTGTACACAGAGCGTGTATTTATAAGAATAGATTAGTTATATGATTTATCGTAAACCAATGACGCAGTTTTAATTGGAGTGAGTCTGTACTTAAGTGAGTTTGAACAGGGATCGCAGCTATATGGATCTAAAGTTTTTAACAGCGATAAAATTATGTTATGGGGCCTTTTAATCATTTCAAAATACCCAAGAGTGGTCCTCATATCAAATAACAGTGTATCATCTGCAAAAAATAGGCGTCATTGTATAATCTAGTTGAGAAAATTATTATTTTTTTGCATAATTATGGGCTCATTTATTCTCCTAATATATATATATATATATATATATATTAGAGAGCTATATTTCTTAAAGAAAATAAATAAATTTAGAGGGAAAAAAAGAAAAAAGAAAAGAATAAATTGAAGAAATCATCGTCAAGAATATTATGTAAATAGACATATATCCAAGAAAATAGTAGTGTGGAGGAGTTGTGATTTTCAGAATGTGAAAGGGGAAAAATAAGTGGTGCAGAAAAGATTCTACCACGGTCCAATTTGACGGCCGCCGGCTTGTGGGCATCATGGGTCCCAATCTCATAATGATTATTTATTTTATTTTTTATTGATTTTAAGGTGAATTATAATTATTGTATTTGAAATTTGATATAATTATAAGTATTTTTTTATTATTTTATAAATTATAAATACCCCTCAAAGTTTGTAATTTTTTAATCAAAAGTCTGAAATAGTTCATTTTTTTCTTGATTTTTTTAAAATTGTAGAAAAATCAACCGAGTCAAATTACATTATTGCTCATCTGTGCAAAAATTAAGAAATATCTCCCTGCACATTTTTATCCAAAAAAATTTTAAAAAATAATTCATTTGCATAAGGACATTTTGGTCAGTTTAACAATAAAAATGAATGAAAATGGATTACTTGCCACACGATTATAAACCGGGAGGGGGGAGAGGTATTTATAATTTTTGAAACAATGAGGTTATCTATAATTATGTCAAATCTCAGGTGAGGTCATTGTAATTCATCCTTAATTTTATTAAAATTGTAATTTATATAAGTATTTTTAGTATGTTAATTTTTTAGTTGAACAAATATATCACTCAATTTGAAAAGTTTTAAAATATAATTGTTATGGTTGTTGTTTAATTTCATAATTAATTAGAAAAATGGGCATTATATATCAAATTTTATTGTTTAACTTCTATGATTAAATTATTATAAAGGATAATTCTTAATATTAATATGTTATCATGCCCCCTGATCATATGTAAATCATGTACATGAAATAAACCCTTTCATTTTATAAACAGGTAACAGTAAGATTCGAATCAAAAACATCTTATTTATCTTGTTTCTGTTATCATATTAAACGACTGTCTCATCTAAAATTTTAAATTATTAGAAACGAGAGTTGTTTAATATTAATATATCAATATATATATATATATCAAATCAATAAAAGTAGTTCAAAAATTAAACTTTAATCACTTGTGTCGAAAAAATATACAAAAGTATAAATATTTTTTTAATTTTTTAACATAAAAAATTGTATTTGTATCAAATGAGAATTAGAAAAATTATTATTTTTTCTCAATTTTTTATAAAAATAAAAAGGCATAATAATTAATACATCACCAACTTTTACTACCCATCAATAAAGCCAACAGTCCACGTGGCGAGTTGGATGTGTGTTTTCAGTTCACTCCTCCTTCCAGAGAGAAGATATAGATCTCATACAGCTGTGGATTCACACACGTGGACCCACAGCTATCCTATCCCACCACTAGTTACCCGCCACGTGTTCAGCTAATGCTTACGTCCCTGTCCGCCGTTGTAACTTGAAGCACTGGACAACCATCAACTGTAGTCGCTAGAACCTATTTGTCTCTCTGTCAGTCCATTGTGAGTGGGAATTTGATGCAGTGAAGAACATAAACTATTTTTCATCAAAAAAGAGAGGAAAAAAAAAGAAGGGCAGCAGAGAAATTATTCTCAGTTTGTAGCGTTTTAGTGAGGTGGGTTCTTGTTTTTCATGGCCAAGAATCAAGATTTCTTCTTTATAGTGATCAATGAGAAAGCTTTTCTGTTTCTTGTTCATGGGTTTTTTCCTTTTTCCTTTTTTTCTCCTTTTTTTTTGGGGGGGGGGGGGGTGGGGGATGATTGAATGTTTTGAAGGGTTTTCTGGGATTTTTGTCTTGTTTTTGGACTTAAATTTGTTGCTTCTGTTTTGCAGGTGGTGACTCACTGTGTGTGTAGCTTTTCTCAGCTTTCATTACTAGAAAATTGGCTGCCCTTTTCCAGTTCTTGATTTCTCCATTTCTTTTCTCAGGTAAAAATTCATACAGAAATCTTACTCTGTCTGTACCTGTGCTTTTCTGTGTGTGTGTGTGTGAGAGAGAGAGAGAGAAGCTTGAGTCTTTGTTGAGAAAAACTATTATGATTGTTGGTTACCTTTCCAGAAATAGGAAAAAGCTATTGTTATTAATTTATAGTAATTGACTGAGTTCTTCCTAGTAGTTGTAAGTGGTTTTGAGGGGAGTAATCACTATGTCTCTTTCCATTTCTAGTAAAAAAGAATAACTGCGACGGATAGATAGTGCTTGTCAAAGTCCAAGCTAATCATATGATGAATAGATAGCGCACACACATGATTAGTGTACAGTTTATGGAAAAGTGATCGATTTGTAATAAACAAATACCGATCTGTGATTAGTCGGCTGTAGACAAAATTGTTCTAGTGCCTAATGATTGATGGCCCTTTACTCCTTTCCTTGAGAACTAATTATTTTTACGGTTCATTACGTATTCAGTTTAAAAATTGATCCAATACATATTCAAGGAGACAAAAAGAAGAAGAGAACCTAGTATAAAGTAGACATATAACCTAAGAACTTATTCGAGCTGTTGTGTTTGGCAGCATTTTTGAGCTATGGATGGTTGCCTTCCTGATTGGAACACTGAAGTTGGAGTTGAATTCCCTTCGCCGGTTCAGAGAAAATCTTTGGGGTAAATTTTCTTTGGAAACAGCAAAGTTTTATAAATATTTATCACAAACTTGCAGAAAAGGAAGATCAAATTTGGGCTTTAATGCTATGATTGATCTCCTTGTGGGAACTTACCTTGATTTATACTACAGATTAGACAACGAGCTGGTGGAGCTCTTGTGGCAGAATGGGGAGGTAGTTTTGCACAGCCAAACCAATAGAAAACAAAGCTCTGAACCCACTAAATCCAAGCAAGTTCATAAGCACGACCAGTTGACTAGTCGAGCCAGTGAGAATCCGGATAATTTGATTCAAGATGATGAGACGGTGTCATGGATCAATTGCCCAATCGATGAATCCTTTGAGAAAGAGTTTTGTGCTAACTTTTTGCCGGAAATTCCATCGTCTACTCCTAATGAGGCCAACAAGCTCCCTGACAAATGTGATGTCGAAAAGGTTTTCAACTTTGGTGCATCAGACGTTAACCATGTTTCCCCTGGCCGAAAACGGCTCGATTTTGCTCGACCGCCTCCAAGATATAAAACCTGTGATGCAGCGCATCAGCACAAGAGCTTGGGAGGTATCCGAAAACAGGGTGATCTTCAGCTGCCTGTAAAAAATCAGGCATGTTCGGTTATGACACTAGGGTCGAGCCATTGTGCCAGCAATCAAGTTGTAAATGAAGTGGATATGACTTGGGCTTCTAGCTGTGGGATCGGTAGCAGAGATGTGTCTGCGTGGACAGACGAGAATTATGGTCGGAAAGTAAGCCCTCGGTGCGAAAGCACAGAAAGAGAGACACTTGGACAAGCTATTACATCTTCGTCCGGGGGATCAGGTAGTAGTTTTTGGAAAACGAGCAGTCAATCTAATGACACCAATAGGAACAAACGGAAGAGCAGGGACGTTGAAGAATCCGAATGTCAATCTGATGTATGCTCATTTTGCATCCTTAGTTTTCATATACAATTTTTTCCTCGCATAAAGATAAGGCTTGAATCAAAACTTTATTGTATAGGCTACTGAGTTGGAATCAGCTGCGGGAAATAAGTTGTCCAAGAAATCTGGAACTACTCGTAGGAACCGTGTAGCTGAAATGCATAACCTATCTGAGAGGGTATGACACTAGGATTTCTCGCATCGTAGTTTGGTATTAATTGTTTCGTATTGGCTATGGTTTATTGTTTTTGATGGTTCATGCAGAGACGGAGGGATAGGATCAATGAGAAAATGAGGGCGTTGCAAGAGCTTATCCCTCATTCCAACAAGGTAAAACTTTTATATGGATCAAGGTTTTCGGTCAACTTACTAGCTATATATGATTTCATCTTCTGCTTTTGGAAATATTCAGTGATTTATGCACCAATGCTTTTTCCTGTTTTTAACAAAAGTTTAAATAAAATGGAAGGAACAAGTCAATTTGAGCATCGAATATGGCTAATAGAAATGGAGAAGAACTCAGCATGCTTTGCTAGTTCTCAAAGTACCTCTTCAAGAATCTCGACTTTTTGGCTTTTTACTTTCATTAAACATGCATGTTCTTAACTCAAAGTTCTCTTGTTCAGTCAGATAAAGCATCCATGTTGGACGAGGCAATCGAATACATGAAGTCCTTGCAATTGCAACTTCAGGTAATAGAACTGTAGAAACTGATACAGGTTAGAATACACAAAAGAGCCAAGGACTTAAACTTTTTTGGATCTTGTATATGCTATATCAGTGGATGTGGATGGGAAGTGGGATGGCGACAATGATGCTTCCAGGCATGCAGAACTACATGTCCCGCTACGGAATGAGGATGGGGCCGCCAATGCTTCCGGCAATCCATAACTTCATGCGTCTATCGAGGTTGCCGCTCATCGACCAAGCCATGAGTATAGCTCCCACAGCGAACCAAGCTTCGATCAGCCACACTCCAGTTAATTACCAGAACCAAATGCAAAATTCCGGTTTCCCAGAGCAATATGCCAATTACATGGGCTTCCACCCGATGTCAAATACTTCACAGGTGTGTTCCTCTCACTTGTCATTTATCACATGCATAAGTATGAGAGTACAATGATTATAATCGAGATCTTTGTGCTAATGGGGCTTAATTCAAACGGGAAATATTGAGATCAACTTGTGATATACAATTCGAGGTTTATCGGAAGTGTTTGCATTAGTGTAATCATCTAGGCCTTTCTCACTGATTTTTGGGTTGATAGCACTTTATGCCCCTGTAGTTACAAACACATACTCAACACGCCCTTTGAACAAACGGTAACAAGATGCATACTGCAAGGAAACAAAGTGCATTTAACTCTATTTTCGGATCTATGAATCATATTCAGTTGTAACTATGTTGTCGTACTGAGTAAAGAAAGAGAAAAAGGAAACATAAATCATGTTTTAATAACCTAAACCGTGGAAAGATCAGTTTTGTCAAATATTTAACTGTTTGAAGTCTTTGTGAACCTTACTCTGTGAAACATGGGATCTTACAGTAAGATCCCGGAAATGAATGATCGGCTTCTGCACTATTGAGCCATGAAGATAGAATAAGGAAAGTACTTTTCGCAAACGGAAGCTAGTAAACCCATACTTTCACTATTCTAAGAAACATCCAACTGCTCGATGCATATTTATTGCCAAACCACGAATCAGATGTGTTTGCTTGTGTTCTACGTTCTTTTCAATTGCTGCTGTTGCAAAATCTATTTGCTTTATGAAAGTTTCGAAATGTTCTGCTACTTGTTGGAGCGTGGAGTCCGATCCTACGTGAATACCTCCTCAACTAAATTTTCTTAGCATTCATTGATAATCTTCTTTTTTTCTTTTTGGGATTTTGGCATATTTTGGACAAGTCGTAATTTTATATTGATGATGGTTGATCGTTTTATACTATTGTACTATTATCGTATCCTAGTAATATGAACTTGAACTATCACGGACGTAGAAACAATTTATTCAAGAATAGCCGAAAAAATCTGTGTTCGTGTTTTCTGAATCTCTCTTCTTTATCCCACCCTGTATTTCTATGTTGCAATTTCCCACTCTGCTGCTTTGCAGGCAATGAACATGTTCAACTACGGTTCCCAATCGGCACAACAGACTCAGGCATTAGCACCACCGGGCAACGGAAATGGATCTACTGCATGACATGCATTTGGCTGATAATGCTGCAAATCAGCAACAAGGTACCGTCTTAAACCTCGCTCCTACTCATTCCTACACTTTAAATTTAGGTATAATTACAATAACATTCCTTGAGGTTTAGAGATATATATTACAAGAAAAGTATGACTAAATAAATCTCGGTTTGAAACATTATACTGCAACATAACAATCATGTTTTACGGTACAAACTCCTCTAGGGACCATATGTCACTGTAAGAAAAGAGAATATTAACGACAAAAAATTAAGCGATGATGATAACATTGTCACTATAAACAGTTAGGGACACATATTGTCGATGTATCAGTGCTTCCAGTTACATTGCATCTATTCTAAGTTCTAACCATCCAAAACGTTAGATCCTAAGACGAGAATCTTTGTCATGCTTTTAGGACAACGAGAGCCAACATACATTTTCTTGACGTTTGAGGTCTGAGTTGCTCGAAAGATACAGCCCCTCAAAATCTCCGAGTTAGCTGATCCTACACAATGGCTGTTATGGATGAAGAGCTCCATACACCGAAGGATACTTGTACATGCGTGCATATATATGAAGGTACTTCATGAATTATCCCGTGCTTACGACTGAATTGATATCGAGATACTTGTGTTCGACCGTGCTTTTCTGAATTCTCGTTTGGCTGAACGAACAGTTAATACAACATAGATGAGAAATTTCGAGTTTGTTGAAACTGTATGTACTATACTCCAATGCAATGGAAGTTGTATATTTCTCAAAAGTTTGTGTAAAACCAGTTGAGATACAAAAGTTCGGCGTCTATGTGAGTTGATATGTTTCTTAGTTACAACGCCAAGTTCGATTATTTTGAATTTCATCCTTCGCAATAAGCTGATAAGTGCTTATTTTAAGCGAGTGAGAAAGTCTTTTTAAGTATGTACTGTACTTGTAAGTGTATTTTTAACAAAGTTATGTAATCGATTTGTGTAGTTATTCATAAAAATCTCGATAACTAAAAATATTTGCGTATAGTGTTGATAAATTTTGCTGTCATTTACAAAAAAAAATAAAAAAAAATCACGGGATTTAAAATATTTATGTCTTGAGTACAGATGACGACTATGCGAGAAACAAAAAACACTTGCAATTTGCGCCAAGTTCATATGTTTTATTAGTTTTAGGGTTAATTACATTTAGATTCTCTCTAAAATATAAACTTATATTTTCCTCAAATAAATTTCAAAATTATACTTACGTCTTTTCTGAAAATTCACTATTTACACTTGACTTCCTTTTGTTAGAGTTTGGACCAAAAATACTGACATTAGCAAAAAAAAAAAAATTATATAAATTTCAATTTTAATTGTTATTTAACACTTTTATGTTATAAATTTATACCTACAAGGGGAAAAATATAATAATGTTAACCCCACTCTATATATATATATATATATATATATTTCTTGTTAAGTACAAAAATATATATAGGAATGTTAAATAAAGGTAACATTGAAAATTTATGTAATGTTTTTCGATTGATATTAGCATTTTTCATCCAAACCTTAATAGAAGGGGGTCAGGTATAAATGGTGAATTTTCGAAGGGGGTGTAACTATAGTTTCCAAACTTCTTTGCAGGAAAATATAATTTTATATTTTCAAATGGGATCTAAATGAAATAACTCTTAGTTTTATGAAAGTGTTGAAAAAATCTTCAAAATTTAGAAAGTGCTAAAGGATGGATGCGTTGGTTGGATGAGAACAAGCGTTAGAGTTATTAGATGTAATTTAAATCATAAGGGGTCTACAGACTATAAAAAATTAAATTGTTCTCTGTACCATAAATCATCATGGTTTAAAAATAATGGCAAATCAATACGACTATCATGACCAAATAAATCTATGTAATTAAGATTCGTCATAGTTTTACGATGGTCAAAATATTTGTCATAATTTTTAGTTGTAACTAATATTTTTACATTGATTATAGAAACGATAGGTAATAACCGTTGTGAAGTAGTAGTTAATTAATATTTGTCACTGTTTTTAACTTTTAATCTTAATGATTAATCATAACAAAATGTCGTATTTCTTTTAATGATGATGTGTATTTACACCAAATTTTAAGAAATGAGTTTGGTTGACGTGATGTTTTCTTTAAAAAAAATTGTTTTCATTATATGATTCGATATAAGATACAGTATAATGATAATTGATATAACACAGAGAAATGTTATCTAAGAAAGAAAATGTAGTACTGATTATCTTTAAGACTCAATGAAGTTGTTTTAAGTTACCCAACCTGCAAAAAAGAAGTGAAAGAAATAGATTCTGCACTGGAATAAAATTTAGGGTTAATTAGAAAAATATAAAATTATACTTTTCTCTAAAGAAAATTTGAAATTATACTTACACTCTCTCGAAAAATCCTCCATTTACACCTAATCCTCTTCCGTTAGGATTTAAACAAAAAACTCTAACATAAACAAAAAGAATTACATAAAAATTTTATTTTAGCCCTCATTTAATATTTTCATGTATATTTTTATACTTATAAAGGAATAAATATGATATATATATATATATATATGAAGTGAAGTTAATACTATCACATTTTTTCCCTTATAAATACAAAATTATTACATGAAACTGTTAAATAAAGAATAAAATTGAAAATTTAATGTAATTTTTCTGCTCCCGTCAGTATTTTTATCCAAATTCTAATGGAATGTGATCAGGTGTAAATGAAAAAAAATTTAACGAGGTGCAAATGTAATTTCAGAACTTTTTATAATTTCACATTTCAGATGGAATCTAAGTATAATTAACCCTAAAATTTATATTAATCTCAACATGGCCCCAATGGTTTTTTTTCTGTAATCAACAGTACCCTATGTTGACATATCTGTAAAACAAACTTATGTGTAAGAGTGTGTAGTAAAAGAAATGCAACATTTCATCCATGTTTCAACAGCTACTCTGAAACCAGAATGAACAAATGACATTGGCTCTGAATCTGATCTTGGATTCAAACAAAAGCTCAACTCCAAGAGAAGATAAGTAATCACAATCAACCAAAATCTGCAACTCAATTTATTGGCAAACATGCACACAAATAGATATGTATGTCCTTCGCGATAATTAAATTATCATACATAACTAGATGGTTATACCGATATCTACCTAATATGTTCTTAATCATAAGACATTCGCATCTAGATTATAGACTACATGAACTGATGCTCTGATCATTCAATCGGGAAATCTTTTGATTTCCATGATTGCTCACAAAGCAATCAGTACCACGCCGTCCAGCAAACACACAATGATATCATCTAACAACTAAGTTCTAGACTTGGAAGTTACATACGAGAGATCAATAGCGGGGCTGAAACTGGAAGCTCCTCGCCCATGACTGGCTGGAAGAGGTCCAACTCTCCATACCGTTCTAAGACACGCATCCTGCAGTCCTCAGCAGCCATTAAACCAGTCGAGTATGCACCATGAACGGACCCAGGATAATTTATACTTGTGGCTTCTCCCGCAAAAAATAGGTTATCCACAGGGATTCTCAGCCTCTCGTAGAGATCATGGGATTTCCCTACTGTATCATAGCTGTACGACCCCAATGAGTTTATGTCAGTGCCCCAATGCGAGACAAGGTATTGGACCTGCATATTCATGGAAAAGCACACTTAGAAACTTGTGAAGCAATAAAATCCTTGTAATATAATAGTTGGGATCATATCATGCAAAGGACAAAGTACACCATAATATTTTCATTATGGTAAGTGTTGAAGAAGAGATGTTCAAACTCCGACACTGACAAAATGAATAATAGAAATACTTCAAAGATCAAACAGGAAAGCATATTAGTTTTAGGGAACCACCGAGGTAACATCAGTCCTGCTGAGATGACAGCCCTTTCGGAGATAGTGCCAAGAGCCCATTCTTGGAGCAACTGTTCCTAGGGAATGCCAACTCCATCCTCCAGTCTCACGGATGCAACTTATATTCATTCCATTCATACATTGAACCACATAACGCATCATAAAAAGGAAACATCATATTAGAAATAGATAATGCAGCAATACCGGTTCCAAAGCATTTGGAAGGATCCTTTTAACTTGGGTAAAAGCAAAATTCGCAGCAGCCTCATCAGACATTTTCTCAATGTCACGAGCCAGTTGCCCAGCTGGCATGTAAACAAGGACCGGATGACCTGTGGCCTTGTGCAAATTAAGAAAATAACTGCAGCCATAAGATGTATCGGCAACAACTCCCAAGAATTCCACGTTTGGCCAAAAGACCTTCTCGAAGTGCAAAATTATCTTGTTCTCAATCCCAACTCCAAGGTCATTAATTGCTTCTTCCTTCCATTCAGGCAATCTTGGCTCAAACTTGATGGTATTTGATTTCAGAACTCCTAGAGGAACAGCAATAACAGCAGCATCCGCTATAAATGTTCTCCCATCTTCTACAGTCACCTTTACTCCATTATAACGTCTAACTACTTTGGTCACTCTAAAATTAAGTAAAATAAGAGAGCCAGCTCAGAATTGGATTTGCAATAACAAGGGTCAAACCAAAGAGAAATGAAATTATCTCTTACCTATGGCCCAAACGGATGTCAAGACCCTTCGCAAGAGTATTGATTACAGGAAGATATCCCCGGACCATAAGCCCATGCCCACCAGGAAGCAACTCTTCCTGCAACAGATATTCCAAAATGAGACGATCTAGACCTAGTGATCAAGCAAGTTACAGGCTGATTCTCTTAAACAGCGCGTCGCATTTTGGACAAAAATACATCAACAAAGTGAGTTCCAGGCTAGTTTCCGATTGCAAGTTATTCAGGGTTAGATGAGCAGCCAAGTGTTTTGGTGAAAGTAAAAGCAACATTTAAGAAAACAATTTTAGGAACTATCACTACTTGAAAAGGTCGTCCAATCCGGTAAAACATCCAGAGAGAAAGTTCAAAAAAATCAACAAAATCAAGGGACGACAAGTAATATAATGTGTCTGCAAGAGATGGTAACCTGGTCCCAGCCTTTAAGTGATATAGTATCAGCATCTGCAGCAAACCAGCCTTCCATTCTGCATAGGTACCATTGCAACACCTTATGATCAAGCCCCTCCAACCTACAAAGTGGGTTACTCCTCAGTAATCGTTACGTAAGTGGAATAGAATTGATACTGCTACAAAAATTTACTGATGTAAAACCTTAAATCTGGTCTCCTCTCGAAAACAATTGAGATGGCCCGTTGGATAGACATGTCGTCGTCGTTGGATTCCTTTCTTACAAGTTCCGTCTGCACAAAATACAGTAACATGAAGTCATAAATAAGTACAACCAACACCAGGGGCAAAAACTCTTTATATTAGGACAGTTTATAAAAGCTCAATCTTGTGGCCAAAACATTATCACAATTTTCTTTCTGAAACTTTGGAATATGAAGTGAGCCAGAGAAGTGGGTAGAAATACCTCTTTCAAGATGCTCTCAAATGTTTCACCAACCTTTGAGACTAATTCTTGAGGAACTTGATTTCCATCCATATCAAAAAGGGCATAACTGAAAATGAACATGTTAGCTACCAATAGAAGAAATGTATTTGATGCAAGAAAAACTTACAATTATTGAAAAGGGTTAAATACAGTTACCACCCCTAAAGTATCCACCCTACATCAATTACCCCCCTAGAGTATTAAAACCTTCAAAAAAACCCCTGACCTTCTAACACCTTTAATTTTGAAGTTCAAAAGGTCCATTTTACCCCTACTAAGAATTGATTTATGAAAAAAATTGAAGGGATTTTTAAAATGCCAAAATCACTCTTTTTTTAAGTTTTATCTAATTCTATTTTTACTTGTTCATCGAACTCGTTTTATTTTATAATTCTAAAGTATTTGCAGCTCATTTTATTTTAGTTTCACTTATTTGTCAAACCAAGTTAAAAATAAATTTATACTTTCATATAATTACCACATTTATATAATTACCATATATATATAAATATATATTATTGTATATTTTCTTATTAGCTCATGATAAACTCTTTCGGTTTTATTAATTGTATATTTTTTTTAAGTAAAAATATATATGCAGGTATGAATTTATTTTTAATTTAGTTTGATAAACAAGGAAAACTAAAATAAAATGAGCTCCAAGTACTTTAGGATTATGAAAATAAAAAGAGCTCGATGAACAAGTGAAACTAGAATTAGACAAAGTTTTAAAAAAGAGTGATTTTGGTATTTTAAAAATTCCTTTAATTTTTTTTCAAAGGACAATTTTTAGTAAGGGTAAAATGGACTTTTTGAACTTAAAAATAAAAGGAGTTAGAAGGTTATGGGGGTTTTTGAAGGTTTTAATACTTTAGGGGGTAATTGATGTGGGTTGAATACTTCAGGGGTAGTAACTGTATTTAACCCTATTGAAAACCAAGAAAATTTGATGCCATCTAAAACACCTCTATTTGTCAAACAATCGGTGCACCATATAGTGGATCCTCAGTCATATATCATCTTCTAACCAGGAATTTATCAAATCACATTCCACATTCAATGATAATTAACTCAACTTTTCCGACAGGCCAGTGAAATCAGAAGGGAAAAAGAAAAACCTTTCTAAATCATGGTCATACAAAACTGAGTTGTCCCCACTAGTGCGATAAAGCGGTAGCCCCAGTCTTCCAATAACCGAAGCCAATGGATTCTGCTTGGAGACACCATGTAACCTGAACATAAATATGCAGATAGAAATTAGCAGGTGCACATGGATCATATCACGACTCCCAGCAAGAAAATATGCTTTTCTGAACATATAACCAATTACCATGATGCACCCAGGTCAACAGGGAAGCCAAAGGAATAATCAGTATGTACTCGACCACCAATTCTATCTCTCGATTCCAACAACATAACCTGAAAATCACTTTCTTCAGACCAATATCCTCAATCATGCATGTCATTTTAGATGAGTTGGACCTAAATATATAACCTGAAATGAGGCATCATGAAGGGCGCGTGCAGCTGTTATGCCAGCAATACCAGCACCTATCACGATGACAGATGGTGAGGCTGTTGATCCTCTCTCAAAGTTTGAATAGCAAGGAGCTGCAAAATACAAAGCTTACTCAGATACAACTGAAAGAGCTGCCTGCCACCAGAAATCATATTCCATGCCACAAACATTGCAGAGGTAATTATCTTAAAGATATCATAAAATGTTGACTAGAAAGAGAAAACCATGTAAAGAGTAAGAGTATCAACCAAATGTTGTGAGTTATTATTATGGAGTAGCAGAACAAGGAAACAGTAATTGATTCATCAAATTTACTCCTAAAACCAAGCAACCATTGCAACAAATCAGATTGAAGAGAACACAAGTAAATGGACAAATTATCTGTTTGAGTTGAGGCAGACATTTGCTAATAAATAAAACCAGAAACTTAATAATCCCTCACCACCTGGTTTCCTTTAATTTGTTTTGGATACATTTCCAAAGACACCTGTAGGAGTTGACAAATGACTCGAGTGATTTTTGCTCATTTGCATCTCAAATATTGCCGTCTATTCAACGATAGCAGGTAGCAGATTGCATTTAGGATATTCTTAACCATTCAACTACTCCATCCCCTTCCGTCTAGAAAAGAGAAATTAAACATAATCTATATATAATAAACCAGAAACATTGAGACCATCCAAGTAATGTCATGTAAGCACATAATTGGATGACTTCTCTACATTCTATTTTTCCACATAAACAAACCATTTCGTTTTAAGAAAAAAATTCTTACATTTAGATAAGTTTACAATTATTATCTTTATCCAAAAGATTCATCATTTTTTTCATAAATTATCCTTTATTTCATTTGAAATTTAGGTAAGTGTTTATAATTTATCTTTATCTAAGAGCTTCACAGAGTTTTTTGCAATAAATTAGTTAGTAACATAACTCAAACTTATTTGTACATATACAAAAACTTTTTTATTATAGATTATTGTCATACTAAATTTTTTATTATTTATCAATTAGTTATTTATATAATAAAAGTTAAATTATTTAATTTATTGTTTATCAATAAGTTATTTTTATATAATAAAATTTAAATTATTTAATTTATTTTTTTATTTTCTTTTAAACAACGCACCCGGTACTAACTAGTTATAATATTGGTTAATATATATTTTTAGAGATCTCATACTTACATGTACCTGACCAACAAAGGTTACTAAAGCATCTTGAGGCCAAATCAAATTTATGACATAAAAGAAAAGGAAAGTCCACCTCACTAAATGATATGTCTTTTATGTCCTTTTAACTTTGAATTTCAAGATATATATCAGTAATATCTACTTCTATGTCACATCCTTTTCCTTTTTCCTGTGCATATGATAGAAGTATGAAATAAAGAAGTCCCACTGTTTGAATGTGCTCCACTCTGAGAAAGGTGAAAAATGCTGCAACTAGCAGGAGACAGAAATAAGTTACTGCACTGTATCACCAACTTATACAAGTAGCATTAATGAAAGGACCCACTCTAACAAAATGCTTCGGAAAACAAGTGATGCTATATGATAGCACCACAAACATATCAAGTACTAAATACCCAGTAGTAGTTGTTTAGTTTACAAGTACAACTGCTATATTATAATGTTTAAGCCCAAACTTACTAGTCGTAATCCACATAATAATTTATATACTCCCATCATATTAAGGTTATCAGTTTTATATTTCAAGAAAACCTGAACAAACAAGCCCAAGAAAAACTAAATGATCTTTAAGTTATCATCTTTCTAAGTACTACAAAACAAGCCCACACCTAGTAAGAAAGTGATCCAGGTCAACATCATATGACCAAGATACTAACAAAAATTAAACTTACTTCAGAAATAAGTTAGCTTTCACTTGTCTAGTTTCCCTTTAAGTAGAAAGCACTTAAAACAAATTATATGTGCAAGAATTTCCCCTCTGTGAAGGAAATTTTTAACAAAATCACAAAAAAAACTGGAAAATTATATGAATAACAATAAACAGCCATGGTACCAAATCCAAAACACACACACACACACACAAATAGTCTAAATAAACCACCACAGACAAATTTAAGGAGATCAGTTACAAGAGTTCAGAAGGGAGAAAAAACAGCCCAGGGCACACGCACACACACCTGTATGCAATTGGCGATTACTCTTGTTGTTCCTTGACTCCATAATTCAGCAAAGATCTGAAGTTTCGTTCGGTAGAATACAAGCAATTACTAAAATTAAAATCAATCGACCTTAATCTCCACAACAAGAGAAACAACAAAAAAGTATTGGTTTCCGAGAAGCGGAGAATGAAAGTAATAAAATGGTTGGAATTCGAAGAAATATCCAGCTTCACCGACCCGCTCATGCGTCTTCCCAACCTACCCACCTTCCGATCAATCAAATCAAACCCCCAGATCAACGCAGCACGGGAAAACACAAAATTTACCAAAAACAAAACGTAATCAAGACTCGAACTTGCACTACAACAAAATAAAATCGGAATTTTTCAAATCACTGCACAATCCGCAATAAATCCTGCTGATTCCTCCACAAAAGGGAAAAGGGCATCCAGGAAAAACCCAGAAATTGAAGAGGGATTTTGATGGGGTGTAGAGACAGAGAGAAGTTGGGAAGAATCCTGTTTGGTAGGAAGAGTTGGGGGAGGGGGGGAAGCTTTGATTTATAGAGTGTGGGTGGGAGCCAACTCACATGTCACATGAAAATATATAATAATATATATTTATCTTTAAATCTTTAATCTTTAACTTTATTTCTTTATTTAATTATTTCTTTATTTGTTTGGCTTGTGGGCAACAAAATAAATTTGTGGTGGGAAATTCATGTACTAAACTTTTCTAAAATAAATATTTAATTTTTGAAAGAGACCAAAATTCAACGTAGTTTCACTTTTTAAAAAAATTTGGTAACTATTATTATATATTAACAAGTTGTGTAAAGTTATTTCTGTGTGTAAATAATGAATAATATTCACATTTTAAAATATAAATATAAGAAATCCTTTCAAAAAATATATATATATAAGAAATAAATATACCAACCAATATGTTATATTTCATAAAAATAAATAAATTAAAAAAAACTAATTTAGAGCATTATCGACACAACAAGAAAATTGATGTTTTAACGTCATAAATTGTCGTTTTGTGAGTGAAGGGGACGGGGAAGGTGGAGGTGGGGGGCGATGGAGAAAGGGGGAAGGAGGGGGACGAAGGCTTCCATCCCGGGATTGACTTCGTTCACCTATCGACACGTACAGTCGGGCCCGTCGAGAACTTGATTTCCAGTTTTCCTAGGCTTTAACCTTCGGCAACCGGCAAAGACGTTCTGAGTTGGACCGATGTTCGCAGATTTGGGTTGAAAAAGGACGAAGGAGGAGGGTGCATGTGGTGGGAAAAGCGGCAGTGGAGGGCGCGAGGGAAGGTGGCAGCAGTGGTTGGGGTGGGAGTGGGTTTATTTTTTTTAAATAAAATATATATTATTATATATTATATATAATAATATTTATTATATAAATATTATAAATATCTATAGAATTGAAAAATATAATAACAGATTAGTATAATTTTATTTCTTCATTGACTCATTTATTTGAGATACTGTGATTATTAGTCTATCGTCCAGATATATTTAAATATAAAATAATATTTTACTGTTAAAAATCGATTAAAAGTCTCACTTAAGGCTCGTGTAGTACACCACTAAGGCCAAGGGGGTAAATTATTTTATTCTTAAAAATACATGGTGGTAATTTAATTTTTTTAGGGGTATTTTGCATATTTTCTATATTACAGGGGTATTTCGCCCATTTATAATCTAAATATTCATTATTTTCATTTAATTATATGAAGATCAAAAAATAAAATAAGTAATTGATCGAATTGATATTTTCTTAATTTTTAAAGTCCATGAATAGAATATTATTGAAAGAAAAAATTCAGAGAAATTGTCATTTCATTTAAGAATAAATATATTTGAGATATTTCAATCAATGTACGTTTCTTCAATCAAATGCGATTAATCTAAACCCCTCTTACCTAATAAATATATATTATTTTTTATAATTATTATACTAATACAAAAATATGTATGACACCACCGACACAAACTAAATAAAAATTTCTATGATAAAATTTATAGATATATATACCTTGTGAATAATATCATATATTATTATATTTTTCACATTCTCCAATTTAGGTTTACGGAACTCATTTTTCAAAAGGTTAAATTACATCTACCTCTCCTGAGGGTTGGTATAATTACAAACACCCCTTGTTATTTGAAAAATTACAAGTACTCCTGATGTTTGTAATTTTCAATCAAAGACCCGAAATTGACCATTTTACCCTTAATTTTTTTGTTAAATTATAAAAAAATCAGTCGAGGCAAATTGCATTATTAATTTCTCTGTGTAAAAAACTTAAGAACTTCTTCCTGCGCATTGTAGTCTAAAAAAATTCAAAAAAAAATTAAAAATTAAATAAAATGCATAAGGGCATTTTGGCTAGTTCACCCCGAAAATGGATGGAAATGGGTTATATGTTATTCGGTTACCGTTTACAAACCTCACGGGGATATTTGTAATTTTTCAAACAACAAAGGGTATTTATAATTATGCCAAATCTCGGGAGAGATAGTTATAATTTACCCTTTCAAAACAGAAAAAACATAAAAATTATGCTAGTAGAAGGAGCTGATTAATCCTCTACTTTACCCCCGTGTCCTATAATAGGTTATAATATGTATAATCAATATATTAAAAAAACCGTAAATTTTGAATGAAATTACTAAATAACATTCGTATATTTTATACTAATCTTTTTTAGTATTTCATTTATATTAAAATTCAAACCTCCATTCCTTTTTCGTCTAAATAACTAAACAATATAACTTCCCCGCTATATATCTAATTTATCAATGAACCCATAAGAACTTATTTCATCAAATTCCCCATATTTTTATAACTATCGTTCTCTATAACAACTCTAAATAAAATTATTACAAAAATCTCGTATTCGTTTCTAATAAATACCATATTTCTCAAATATAATTTTCTTATATTTCTCAACATAATTTTTTACTATTCCTATTAATTTCTGTCAATTCTTCACTATTATAATAATTATTTAAACAATAATATACAGAATTATGTATCTGGTTAATAAACCCAATTAATTTGAATAATCCATTATACCAACAACTAAATCTAACAGATTAAATAAATTCTAATTTATTGGCTATAATATCCCCGCTCCAATTAAATATTTACCCAATCTCTAATTTGCATAACTATTCAAATTCATTAAATTCTCCGGTTAAATAATAAATCGGATAATACAATTCATATTTAATCAATGCACTATTCAACTAATATAATTATGCAAATTAATTAATAATTTTAAAACATAACTTCTTACCCGTTTTCAGAAAAACTGATGCTAAGGTAAACTGGATATTTGTTCAGTATTCTGTGTGTTGGTACTTCCCATATTCTTACCACTTTCTTTTGTAAATAATCCATACACACATCACAACATATATATTAATTTATATGCCTTGGTGTGATTATGACCGGGTGTTAATATTGGAAACAACACTATAGTGTTGGCCACGTGCCCACTTCTAAGGTAATGTCCCATTTCATTTTTATTTTTTTTTTGTTTTTTTTATTAAGTTTGTTAATATTACAATTTAGTCTCAAATTTCTAATTTATGCAATTTAATCCCAAATATTTCATAAAGCTTCAATTTAGCCCCTTTAAATTTTAATATTCTCAAATTCAACCTATAATTTATGTTTAATTGATTCAGGTTCTCTTAATAATGACCAATTACTCCTACAATTATGTATAGAAATTTATGGATGTTACAATTTATTTCGTTTTATGCAAGTTGAGTGTAATTATGATAGATATTTATCTCGTTTGACATGGTTTATTATAATGCAAATTTATTGTAATGCGGATTTATTGATCAATCAATATATTTGCCTGTTTATTGATATTTAATGTAATTATGTAATCGTATTTTCCAGAAAAAAAATAGATGTAATTGAATATTCAAATTCAAATGAGCATTTAAATTTGTGGTAAGTGATTTTGTTACAAATATGAATTAAGATTTGAATTAATTATGATATGACTAAATTAGATTAAGATATGAATCTAACAATTACGAATAAATTAGATATATGGTTAATTGAGGACAAAGAATATTGATGAAGTGCATAATATAATGTTACATTGGGGACAAAGAAAATTAGATACATGGGTATTACATTATGATATAACTATTTTTTTTTAAGAATGAAAAGCGATGAACTTTATTAATAAAGTAAAGAAATTACAATCAGTCATGTCGAATACTAATATCGAATATAAATAATTACAACAATCATATTCTGATCAACAATATCACATAAATTACACCTAAATAACACCTTACTATTACAGTATACAAATAAAACATACTATACAGTAACCACATTATCACACGCAGATGTTTGAATCCACGACCTCTAAAATCATAGAGCCTCAGCTCGCCAACTGAGTTAAATCTCATCGGCATGATATGACTAAATTAGATTAAGATTTTTTGAACATCGATATATTTCAAATTCTTTTAGTAGAGGGTTATTTGAAATCATTTTTTCAAATCAATTCAAATACAATTTTGATAAATTTGAAATTCTTTTGATATGGAGTAATTTGAAATATGTTCTTTAAGGATGAATTTGGATTTAAGAGAAGAATTTGGATAAAATATTTCAAATTACTCCATGTAAATAGAATTTAAAATCCATCAATTTATAACAAAATATTGTGTAAAATTAGTATTGAAGGATTTAAAATTCTAAATTTAGAATTACCCAAACAAATTCAAATGATTTGTAATTAATAATTTAAAATCCATAAATTCAAATCTTTCAATCCAAATACAATCTAAATTCTTTTCTCGAATCCAAATCATTTCATCCAAACATAGCCATCACTTCCCCTCTGAGTATAAAAACTAGAATGCTCCCCTTATTGTTTCATTTCAGTTATCGATAATTAACTTGATCGAATCTCATGATATCGATCACCAAAATTTGAATGAACTCTCTAAAATATTCTTATATACTTATACAATTTATTAAGGTTAAAGGACGTGTAGTAATGAACTAAAAGGCCCTTATATTTATTTTTTTCATAAATAACCATCTTCTTAATTAATTACTCCGATCAACAATATTCTATTCATATACGTCTAAAATTACAAAAAATAAATTACTAGTATCAAAGTAAGAGAGGAGGTTTACGTAGTAGAAAATTGTGTGGTCAATTCCTAATACTATCTATCTGTATTATTATTTAATTAAGGCTTAAAAGTCTAAAACTAACTATATTTGGCCGACAAACGATGGCTTGACTAAAATATCTTTAAATATATTTATATTTTTTGACAAATTTAACTAGTTATCCTCCAATTTTAGAAAATAAAGTAAATTATCCCTCTAACAACTGTTAAGATAAGGGGTAATTACTTTATTTTTCAAAACGTAAGAATAATTTTTTTTAATTATTATTATTATAAAGAATTTTTGATCATTTTTATATATGATAAATTGTAATTAACCCTTTACTAGTCGATGGGGCCCAATTCAGTTGGCGAATCTGAAGCCCCATGATCTTAGAGGTCATGTGTTCGAAACCCTACGTGGGATGATGTTGCTACTGTATTCTGTATAGCAGATATTATTCGTAACTGTAATAATTAGGTGTTATTTATGTGATATTGTTGTAATTGTTTATGTTCGATATAGATACTCAACAAGACTGATTGTAATCACTTTACTTCAATTAATAAAATTAATTACTTCTATTTTTTTTTTTAAAAAAAAAAAAACTTTACTAATAAGGGATTTTCCGTAAAGTGGCGGAAAGGATATAAATTAGAAAGGTGGAAAAGTCAGAAATAGACACCGACCAAACGATGGCGTATTGGCGTACGTGACATCTCAACTAAACCTGTCATTTTCGCTGGCATTAAATGACAAATTGCGGTTTCACATATGTACCAACCAACCATGTGATGGAATTGGTCCATGGACCACGTGTCTATATTTATATTCATACCTTTTTTTTTTTTTTTTTGAATTATCCTAATTCCCAAAATATAATCATAATCATGCCATAGAGGTACAAGGTAGGTTAGTGGGACTCATGGGAAGCTTCTAGTCCCAAATTTATATTTGATGCTCACCTTAGAGTTTTCAAATAAACAATTGAAAAGTATAAAATTTTTGTCTAATTTTAGAATATTGTTTTTAGGAGTAGTTGGTGCGAGTAACAATGCTCGAACTTGGTAAATTACGTTGGGAAGTAGTGGGTTTTTGTACGATTTGAATGGAGAAAATTTAGGAAATAGAGGTTAATAATCTCGTATTTAAGTTAGTAAGTGATTTTTTAGAAGAAAAGTTGAGAAGGTAAAATAATGTTGCCTCAAGGTGTAACTTAATCGATATTTATAAGTCGGTTTTGGAAAAGGTGCGAATAAAATTAGTCATAACGACCCTTCTCCCATCGCTTATTGGAAGTATGTGAGAGTTGGGATAATACCTTCTTCTTCTTTTTTTATGAAAATATTTTCTTACACTTTTATATTAAATATTGTTGTCACGCTAATACGTGATTTTATACATATTTATTTTGAAAATTTGAAAAATAAAAGGTATAATTAAACTAAATTAGAATTTGAAAGTGGAATTCATATCATACACACGTTGATTTTCTTCTTCTTCTTCTTAGGTACACACTCATCACAATCATATAACTACCCGATTTCAATCCAAAACCTTTCATAGAAAATTTTGAGCCAAACGGCTAGAGTATCCCCAAGGGAACTCATACACACGTTGATGTGACACTACTATATAACACCAAAGTAGGGTAGACGATCATCCCTTTTCTTTATTGCCTTATTTGTGACAGATAACAGGGAGTTAGTTGCTAGAATTCCACATTAATCTCATGGTAGTCCATGTGGATCATCTAGCTCGTTTATGTGTCTTCTCTGGTTTCTCCTATGTGGCAGAATCCCACATCATACTACATGTGACGACATTCTTTCCCAACTTTCCCTGCCTTTCGTGGTTTGAAATATTCCTTGGATGCTTATATGTGATTTTCAATGGGAAAGCTCGAAATCGACCCATCTAGGAATGGCAAAGCTAAAGACCATCTGACATTGTAGCTATAGAGATAATTAGGTGTTGTCGTGGTGGAGATACGAGGGCATTTCCCTCGCTCGAGTGGCATGGAACACATTTTATACAGAGGTTCAAGGGTATACCAATGGATGAGGCATAGGGCATGCTTGAGGCGGAGATATGGAGATGTGCCCATGGTCGAGGCTACTCCACCACGGCCAATCCACATGCAACAACCACCTCTCAACAGTTGGCATGCCTCCATACAAGCTTACTGTCATAGGGGTTTTAACACAGCGGAAAGTAAACAAACACCCACTGTACGGCCTAGCTTCGCACAAGCTAGTGTCTTCCTCCCACACTCATCTCATGTATGAAATATAGTAAGTAGGGATGAAAATTACACTCAAGTATGCAAGAATGCAAGATTAACGCACAATGAAGCAACGCATAATTTATGGCCGAAGCCAGTCTTATATTTTATTACCAATGAATCAAAATACAAGGACCCCTCAAGCTTGTACACTATGGATCACATCTATACTCACCATTAAAAAACGTATAAGCCAACAAGCAATAAACATTCAACAACGCTGCAGATGACATCCCTAACTGCTAGAAAAATGCCCAAGAAAACTGTCACGTAACCGCCCACTTTTAGGACATGTTTGCAGCCACCTTCTGTTATGTGACCAAGCGGTTTTCGCCCCTCAACCATCCGTCACATGCCTTGCTCATGTTGCTTGCTTGCCTAGGGTGCAACCAATCTCCAAGACTTAGCTGCTGCCAACAGTCGTCACTCCCTGCCGATCGTGTACGCGTGCCGATAACCTACGTCTGCCCATTCTCACTGTCGAGTCCAATGCGGATGCTCGCTGCATTAAATCGACCGTCACTTTTTGAGGGTCTTACATCTACCTACTAGCCTTTTTTACTCAAATGATTCTTGAGGACCCTCCTCTCTTGACTTGTTGTCCTCTAGGGCCGATGGGGTATCTTGACCTCAGTAAAAAGAGCGAAGCGGAAAGATTTGGTAATTATTGACTAGGTATTGCACTACAACCCTCTCAACTGCATGGATAGAAACATTTTCCATGAGTTGTCTGAAAGCCTCAAAAGTAAATTGAATCATTGGTTGTGGGGTGCCAAAGGCATGTCTTTCAAACTATGTCTACGATTTATCAAGATCAGCTTTTTATTATAAAGTTTCATGTAAATTATAATAAACATCACGCCTCAAGTATATATGTTAAGATACCTGTAAAATATCATAAAAATACAATTTTACCCTTAGTATATATATATATATGAATTTATTAGGTCTATAATGGTTGGACCAAGGTGCAAATTGGGGATAGACTCCACATTCGAATGAAGCTCATACCGGATGACATATATTCTTCAAAATTTAAAAGTGCAATATTTTACAATATATATATATATATGTCGCATTTAATTGATTCCTTATAATTAACTAAGGTTTTTAGGTATTGGGCTTAACTTTTTCCAGAGAGAGTGATTGATATATATAGTCATAACTTAATATTTTAAAATTTTTCGTTGTAGTAGGTTGAGAGGAACCTTTTTTAATAGCTCCTTTATCAAGTTATCACATTCAATCAACTTTCAATAAAGTTAAAGTCATAAAACAGACAACGTGATAAATGAGCCGTTTACTTTTACATACAAGATAGATAAATAAATAGATAAATAATTAAATAACCTATGATTATTTCTATAATAGTTATATTGTGTTTATTTGTTTATCCATATTCCTGAATAGGCCTAAGTGTAATATAGAAGGGACTAAATAAAATAAGGTCCAAAGAGAAACTAGGTTCGATTTAACAAATTAGGAATTTCGATTGAAAAAATTTAAAATTTTTCTTGGATTCGAGAAGCTAGGGTTGAGAATGGTTGGAAAGCTAGGGATTTAGATCGGAGCAAAAGAGTAACAATAAAGAATTTAAGATACATGAATATTCGATTTGAAAAGTATTTATAACTTTCGTATTACTAGTGAGGATCTTAAGCTTAGCTTGAAAAGTTCCGTTCTGTATAGATTGTGGAAGATAGCATGGTCTCCTTAGGCTTGATAGGACGACATTTTTGTAATTATGATTCTTTCATTTATGAAATTTATGTTTACAAAAAAGAAGTATTTATAACTTACATCCCATGTATGGACGACAAAGGGTGCTTTGACAATGGTGCCACGTGTCTCTCGTCCAAAGGTCTAACTTGATCAGGCTTCGGGTCATTGGGTCTGCCTGAGCCTACCCTATTTGGACAAACACGCGGATCTTCCAAACTTTAGGCCTCTTAGGCCCAAATGGGTCTAGCCAGGAAATGGAGGCGAGTCCAAGGCTTTCTTGCGTCGAAGCCCACATCATGGGGTTTTGGATTCACCCGGTGAATTTTTTTTTTTTTTAAGTAAATCGATCGTAGTTATATTACAATCTCAATAGCTGACAGTTATATAACAATTAATATATTAATCATCAATCAAATATTTATAATTAATTAACAACTACTATTAAAGTAGCTAGTATTACAACGGCTGGATAATCCCATTTGAACCTTTATAAACAACCTATAAAAAGGCCAAGGTGTTCCCTTTATTAAGGAAGTAAAAAAAAATTTGTTTTACATAATATTTTTCTTTTTATTTCTATAATAAATTATATATATATATATATGTATGTGTAACTCTGGCTTTTTCCTTGTAAAGGTGAAATTAGAAGATGGGAGATATAGGAAACAAGCAAGATGCAGAAATGCAGGATGCCCCTCTATCTGCAAATACAAAGGAGGTAAGCAGCAAGGAAAAACTGAATAATTGCACTTAATTTCTTTTAAAAAAACAAAAAAAATCCTTTATTCTTTCTCTTATTTTGAATTTTGAATTAAATTAATTAAATTATTCCATATATGTGTTGGTATTGTTTTAAATTGATGACGTGAAAAATATATAATATCAATGCTAAACGTAAATTTTCACCCTGATGATCAAGAAACGAGCGAAGAAAAGTAGAGAAAAAGGAAAGGTGGCGAAAATCAATTTCTATAGATATATCATTTTTTGTTTGATAAAATCACAATCAATGTGCAATCACGTTCTTTTCTTGGAAAAAAAATAGTTTATAGAAAATAAAGACGTCTCATCGTTGAATATGCGCAAGCATTTTCACCTTGTTTTCTTGTAAAACCCGAAAAGGTAAATATATTTGATAAATAAAATTAATTATTTATTTAAATTGACAATTATATATAGTTAAAATTTTGAATTAATTTGTTGGGATGCAGGTGGTAATTAATGGTGAAATGAGCCATGATGAGCTTTGTGATTCCATGCACTCTCAAATGGTGCATAATTATTATGATGCTGCCTTTGAAGAACTCTTTGCCCTTTCCTTGTCCTCAAGATTGGAGGTCCAACACATACAATAAAATAGCAATCTTCATTTTTTATTAGATGTAGAGTTTTAGGTAAATTTGAAAAGGTAAGAATTTATAGTATTGTTTGTAAAAATAGTGGTTGTCAGTTAGTAACTTAGTAGTGTCAAATCAGTGAAATTTGTAGTATTTTACTCACTATGAAATAATAAATGAGTAAAAATCTCCCTAAAGAAAAAGAACAAATTATATTGATATTTTTTGATATTATGTTAAATTATACAAATATTTCTCGTACAAAATTACAGCTATACTTTTGAGGGATGTAAGTGTAATATTTTTCAGGGGATGTTTGTGTAAGTTTTGCCTTTAAATAAGGGGTGTAGTTTTAATTACAACTATAATCTTAAGGGGTATATCTGTAATTTTCCGAAGATAAAAGATGTTTGAGTATTTTGGTCTGATTTTAGGGGGTATCAATGTAATTTACCCAAAGAATAAAACAAGGTAATATGTTCCCTGAGCTTTTAAAAAGAAGTTCACTGCCTTCCTAAGAATAAAATTACGCATGTATATTTATATATAATAAAACATAATGATTGAAACTATCCACCTATGAGCCACGTATGCGCATATGTGGATAGAGCTCTATTCTGTCAAATGGAATTTAACAACTTTTTAGATAAATGAGAAAAGAATATTAGTATTTATCCAGAAAAATCTAATCAATGTTATATGTTTATATAACTTTTTTAAGTAAATAAAAACATATTTATCCAATATATATTTATTTATCTTATAGATAACATGCAATAGTTTTATCCACAAAAGAATTGTATTAATAATTAAATAGAACTATTGAATTTTAATATGAAAATAACAAAAAAAAACTAATAGATATAAAAATAATTTTGAAGTACGTTACTTATTCATTTATTTAGAAAGATTATAAATCTTTTGAATATAGATGAATAATTATACACTTATCTGAATTTTTTATTAATTATATTTTACCATTATTTAGTTCACTAATATTTTATATGTGGTGATCATATTTTATATATAATATTTTGTATATATGAGATACTATAACTAATATAATTGATGGATATTTAAAACATATTAAACTACAATACTTGAATATTATATATCCAATATATTATATATAGATAACAAGAAAAAATATAGAATAATATATATATATAACATATATATTTATTGATAATATAATATTTTTTTATTGTACAATTATTAGTGTTTATTCAAAATAAATCTAATCATATCATAGAGAGAATCATGTACTGATTATCTGTTAGAAAATTTAAATAACTTTTAAATTTTTTGTAATGATAAAGATAAATCAGTTTTTATCCAAATTTAACTACTGTTGTCATTCAAATTAAAAATTACTTAAAAGATACAAAGTTTGTATCATTATAATTTATAAACAGTAGGTCTGCAGAAAGAATACAAAAGTAAATTACAATGTTGGGTAACTCTATGCAAAATTAGCATGGATAATTCTCTTTCCACTCTCACATTTCTCCCTATAGTTATACTTTTAATTGGTACATAAAAGTGATAATTTTCAAAACTTGATGTAGGTAGTTTTAAAAATTGCCGGTTAAATCCATATCTACATGAATGTAACACATATCAATGATAATATCAATGATTTCAATTCATTGATAAATTCAATATTTATTCTGCCTTTTTATGACTCAATTAATAGTAAATTCTCTAATTTTATTATTTTTTTTTATGTATTTATAACTTTAGTAACTTGCTTTGTCAGGTATTACACGATAGGAATGCATTAAAATCAATATTAATTAAGGATATTGCCATAACAATTTTGTTAATGAAGAATCCCTCTCACTTGTCACCTTATTTCCTTTTACATGTTGAAGAGTTTTTAATAATATATAGTTGAAATATTTGTACATCTACATTTATCAAGGTCAGAGATTCTATCAAATACTAAAGAAATACGAATAAATTATGCAAGAAAGACTAAAGTATCATTTTAAATAATTATTTGTATACAGTCATATCTGCAACTTTAACTATCTTCTATCAATATATATATATATATATATATATATTTTTAAATTTGTCGAATGTTTACATATGTAACAAAGGGACTCAAGATTTTAATTCAAGAAATTATTGACAAAAAGAAGCAAACAAAACTCAACTCTTCTATTCACACAAAATTAGGGCAAAAAGGTGGGAAAATATTTATAATTTTTTTTTAGAAGATCGATTTATTTATTTTACTTTTTCATTATTTATCATGAACTCCAGATGTACTAGCATTTTATAATTGAATCTCAAAAGGAAAAAAAATAATTATTGATCAGTTCATATACATAATTAAGCATTTGGACCTATCAAATTATTATAACAACATGAAAATCAAGAGTAAACAGAAGCATGAAAAGTGACAAGTATGCATAATTACCATAAGTAACAATAATAAAATATAGTGCTGTATAGAAGAATGCATAGGACAACAACAGTAAAACTATTCTTCTGCATCCCCAAAAAAGTGCTTAATGAAAGTGTTCAATTCGCGTATTTTAGGTTATTTTAATAACAAATTATAACCCATTCAATTCAATATTTCTAACTTTTTTTTAAGGAAATTACCTTTTATAAAAATTTTATTAAAATTTACTATACATAGGTAGTTAATATTATATAATAATAATTTTTTGTTCCATCTTATAAGCATATGTTCTTGAACATTAATTATTACAATATCAATTTAAATTGAAAATACCGTGTCTTGGCACGAGTTTTGTACTAGTGTATATATATATATATATGAAAAATATAATATATAAAAAAATTATGCATTCAAATGAATATGTAAGAATTAAAATATCGGGGGAGGTGAGTGCAAATATCCCATCATCTGATTTTAATCAGATCTTTCCCTTTCTTATTTTCTTTTATTATTTTTAAGAAATTCAATTTAAGAGGAGAAATTTCCATTCTGCCCTTATTGCTAAAGGTAATTAGGCCCACCATTAACTATGTAATTAGAAAATAATGAATGTCAAAAAGAGGTGCATTCTTGTGTGTGTTATTTAGGTCATCTTGCTTTGTTCACATCATATTCCACCATCCACATTTTCTGCAATTTTATTCTTTTATTTATTTATTTATTTCTTGAGATAAACATCTTTTGTTCGATAAGGAGTGGGAGAAGTACGCGATGAATATGACTTTGAGAGCTCTATTTTTCACTATAATTTCTCGTATTTTTTTTATTAGTAATTTGATGGATTAGTTTTTAAGTGCGTCTATTTCTTTTTTTTATTTAAATGATTAAATAGCGTGGGGATGTTAGTTTATTTAGATTAGCATTTTTGGTCTCGAAATTTAGGTCGTTTGGTTATTTCAATCCTTTAACTTTTTAGAGTGTTTGATTCTATATTTTTTTTTCGTGAATTCAGTCCTTTTCTTTGCAGGAGTTCACCTCCACCGGCGAGAAGAGTGAACTCCAAATCATGAAAATTGAAAAGTAGAAAAATCAAAATGCTACTCTACAAATTTAATAGAAAAAAATAATAGGAATAGGAGCATCAATTTTAAAATATCAGGTGAGATGCACTTGCATTTTACGGTGAGGAGGATGAACTCTAGCGGTAAAAATGACAGAAATCGAAAAAATTAAATAAATGCATGACGAAAATACTATTTTAGAAAGTTAAGAATAAATAATAACAACTAATTTTACCCCTCAGAATATGCTCAATTATTTTCCAACAATAATTTGTCGAAAAATGCTAGAGGGTCCAATTTACGAAGAAATTGGTAATTGAATGACCCAAATTTGTTATTTTTATAATTTAAGGGTGCAAAATGTCAAATAAGTTTAATTAAATGGTGCAAAATGCAATTACCATAATTTGATTAACTGAACCTCAATAACTGAAACTAACCAAGAATCAATTCTTCAAAGACTAATAAGTAAATAAAAAAACTCTTCAGAAAATTAAATTCAAACCAAGATTATTGATTTTTGGACTCAAAACTTTAATAAATAGAATGTGTAGACCCCGTATCCGTACTTCTAATTTTGGGTGTTTTTACCTATACTTTTTTCTTCGTCAAATAATCATATTTTTTATTAATTACTTTAATTAATAATTTTCTATTCATACACATTTAATTGATTTACTTTATTAATTTTATATATTATTTGTTTTATCTTTCTTCTTTTTTATTCAATTAAACAAATATTGTAAAAAATTTAATTTATGCACACAAATTGAATGTGTTTCAATTGTTAGTATATATAAAATGTGAGGATTTTTAAAAAACTACTTTGTTGTGTTTTTAATATGCCTATTTAAAAAGAGAATGCAAAGTAGTTTATTTCTCTCCTCTCACTATTCTACTTTATTTATGCTTTGTCTTCAAATTACTTAATTTTATTTAAAAATTAACCTATATTTTTACTTATGAAAAACTCAATAAAAATATATTAGATATTTAAAAAAGTTTATTTTATAATTAAAGACTCTTGATAAGTATTTATATTTTTTTATTTTAAAAATTTATGGTAAATTACAGTTACCTCCCAAAAAGTTTGTCACAATTATAAATACCCCTGAGGTTTGTAACTGTCTAACAAATAATCCATTTTTATGGGTGAATTGACCAAAATGTCCTTATACAAACTGAACTATTCTTAAAAAATTTTGAATTTTTTTAAACTGCCATGCGTAGGGAGAGGTTTCTTAAGTTTTTTATACAGAGGAACAATAATGAAATTTGTCTCGGTTGATTTTTCTATAATTTTAACTAAAAATTAAGGGCAAAATGGTGAACTTCAGGCCTTTGGTTAAAAATTACAAACCTCAAAGTATATTTGTAATTTTTCAAACAACGAAGGAATATTTATAATTATACCAAATCTCAGGGAGGTGGCTGTAATTTACCCAAAAATTTAAGCATGCACATTGAGTATACAGAGTGACGACACTAGTAACGATAATTTATGTTAGTGGCATCCAACTAAAAGATATCACAATTTTGTCCCTGTATTTGAGAATTAGTGAAACTTTAGGGACTAAAAAGAAATTTCTAAACAAATAGAAGGCAAATATGGACATCACTTCAAACTTCAAAGGAGCAAACTGCTGTGTAATTTCCATACTTGTTGTAATGGAAGAATTATCCACAGAAAATATCTAAAAATCAAATCTTTGCTCAGAAATCCTACCTCTCCCGCTTGCGAAGCCGACTGCTCTGTGAGTGAAGCGAAGTTTGTGGGAGTGGTGAGAATTTTGTTTAAGAAAATGCCGCAAACTTCAATAATGTTTCTAAAGCCCTTCATTTCTGCTCCGACCACTTCTCTTTGGAGGTCTGTTCGCTCTGCCTTTCTCAGTTAGTTCCTTTCTGTATGTGGGCTTTCGGTTTTTTTCATTTGGAAGTTGTCTTTTTGAAGCTCGCATGATTGGAAGAAGCAGCTAATGGGCCTTAGCTTTTATGTCCTAGATGAAATTGTGGGCTTTGCTCTTTAGAATTTTCTTTGAATGTCATGTAATCAGGGGGTTTAGCACTTGCTGCATTTGCAGTTTTATGGTGCACTATAGATGTTTGTTGAAATGATTGCGACAGTAATGTGTTGTTGACGCTGAGAATGGGTATATATATATGGGTGGTTTGTAACTTTTGTGTGAAATTATGTGATGTGTGTTGTGTGTGAGTGTATCTTATGAATGATGTTTCTTGGTTTCCAGCAAATCGTTTGGTTTCGAGAATTCGGTTGATGCCAATATTAGGATATGTAAAAGGGCAGAGGTGGTGTGTCTTGGGATGTTGGCACCAAGAAAGTTCATGCAGAAGAGGAAGAAAGTGGAGGTATTTAAGGATGCTGCAGACGAAGCGGACCAGAGGAATTGGAGGAAGTTAATGCTTGAAATAGAGGAAGCGGATTCTGCTGTTGCAGTGCTCCAGAGCCGGAGGGTCAAGAACCAGGCTTTGCCAAAGGACCTGGTTGTCGGGACTCTGGTCAGATTTAAGCAGCTCAAGAAGTGGCACATTGTTAGTGAGGTATTGCAAAGCCTTATCATCCCTTCTCGTTTATTTTCTTGGTTTTTTCCGACTGATTGGAGCGTATTTCTTCATTGTTTTTGCTGCTCTGATTTAATCTATTTAGGAATAACAATGCTGTATTCAAGGCACTGTTTGAATAGGCTGTAAAAGAAAAACAAAAAGAAGTCCTAGGACTGGTATTCCGATTGTAAGTGGTGTCTTACATGATGGTGTAAGATACTTAAATATCTACCCAAAGTACGTTGCTCATAGTGAAGATTTTTTAATTTGGAAGCTCAAATTCTTGGATTGTTGAAACTGTATTACGAGTATCTTCATATTTGTTGTTTTTCCTAAAACCGGAAGTAAAACTTTAATATTTATTTCTTCCATTTGTGATTCTGAATAGCATTTGCTTTCTTCTTCAAATTTGTTACCACTAGATTCTTGAATGGCTCCGGACTCAGCATTGGTGGGATTTTAAGGAGATGGACTTTCTGATGCTTATTACGGCCTATGGAAAACTAGGAGACTTCAACAAAGCTGAGAGAGTATTAAGTTATATGACTAGAAAGGGGTATCCTCCTCATGTCGGATCCTACACTGCTCTTATGGAAGCATATGGAAAAGGAGGCCAATACAACAAAGCAGAAGCAATATTTCGTAGAATGCAATCTTCAGGTCCTGAACCATCTGCTGTGACATATCAAATAATTCTTAAAATATTTGTTGAGGTAACTGATGCTGGTCATTTCTGTTTCATTTCTCAATCTTGATGTATTTTGGTCTCTAAACTGTGTAAAAAGTTGTATGCCTGTCAAGGATATATGAAGCTAGCATTATATTCTGTTGTGAACAGAAGAAAAAAGAAAAAGAAAGATACCACTTCTCCATTATAATTTACTCTCTACTCTTTTTCAAGGGCTGTCCCGGTGATATTTGATGTCTGTGCCCTTATAAGATGAATCAGCCATCAAAACTATAAAGTTGTTACTTTTGATGGTGTGGTTTGTTATGGCTCGTTGAATGACTAATAAAACGTATCTTGTTCAGTTGTTTTTGATTGAAGTTCTATCAAGTGTTACGATATCAACAGATTCATTCAGCTCATAGCATGTTATTCATTTAATGCTATTGCTCAATCATCTCTGTCATAACCTTCAGGACATATTGTCAAGGCTTGTTGAACCACTGAAAGATTTTAATTAGTTGCTTGATAAATCATATATCCTCTTTAAATATTAATGTTACAAGAAGAACAATGACTTTTTTTTTTGGTTACAAGAAGAACAATGACTTCTATAAGTGGTTTAAATTCCCTCAGGTTCTCTACCCCTGTGAGGATCACTCAGTCTGACTCCTAGTTGTGATTGAATTTCCCAAATGATAAATGCCCGACTAAGTACAATCCTCCATTTACTTCTGAAACTGGATATGACCTAAGTTTTTCTTATTAATTGTATATTTTGATTAATTATCACTGTATCAGGTAACATTGATGCTTTAGATCATTAGGACCAAGAATGCATTTGCTTATTCATACTATGGATTCTGTATTGGTGACAATTTTGAAACTCTTCTGTCCTTGGGTGCATTTCAGGGAGACAAATTTAAAGAAGCCGAAGAAATATTTGAAACCCTCCTAGATGAAGAGATTTCACCTCTAAAACCAGACCAAAAAATGTTCCACATGATGATTTATATGTACAAGAAGGCAGGGAGTTATGACAAAGCTCGTAAACTATTTGCCTTGATGCCTGAAAGAGGAGTTCAACAAACTACAGTTACTTATAATAGCTTGATGTCATTTGAAAATAACTACAAGGAGGTCGCCAACATCTTTGACCAGGTAAAAGCTTTCTGTAGTCTTGATTGACTATGTTATCGAGACTCATTTTTACAGTGTTTATAGAGGATGCCAATAGCTTAGGTGGTAGACTTGTTGCGCTTGCATCCTTTTCTTTGTGCATATGGAATTTTTTCTGTTTTTCTTTTTCTTTTTTCTTGAGACAATGATATTATGTAGCTGTTGCTAATCATAATGCCTGATGTGTTAGATAGAGGTGCATTCATGCTCGAAGCTAGGAAATGTATATCCAGTTGGAAACGAACACACTCAGGACATGCTTGAGCACATGAACAGGCAACAAAATGCTTGAATTCTATTTCAGGGACCCCTTGAGCCTGGACCAAAACATTCTGCACTTCTTGCAAAAGATTAACATGAATAAATATGCTCAAACCTTTTGAGATCATAAAATGATAGTAAAGCAAAAATGGTTAATTATATCATGAGAAATGTAGGTGCATAAGACCCAACCAGAAAAAAGGTTTAAAGATCTTGTGAAAATTTAGAAAAGAAGAAAATATGCTCGAGGAATCTCTTAACATCATAAAGTGATTGTAAGCAAAATAATGTTAAATTATGTTACGAAAACTGTTAGGGCCACGGACCTGAATAGGACAAAGGTATAAATACCTAGATAAAATAGAAGAGTCATTATGTAATACTTGCGTATCCTCGAAGCTTCTGTAATGTGCGGATATTTCATGTGCTTTTTTAAGTCCAGTAACTACACGTTGGCACTTATTTACTTATCTAACTTGAAACTTCAGATGTGGTTTTCAAAAATTATTTACCTTTACCTTCATTAAGAAAGTCAAAAGAAGTGGTCACGCTAACAATAACATGTTTGCATCTATTTTTTGACTTGAAAGTATAGCAGTCCAATTATATTTGATGTTCAGTATGTCCCAGGTTTTTGTGCTTTTCTTATACCAATGTTTGTGTGGTGAATTAGTTTTAAAATAATTGCTGCCGAAAGGACAAAAAGAAAAGAATCCAACTGGCTGCACCTAGTTGGTGTATTTTAATTTTAATTCAAGCACTTTGTTTTGTTGTATTTTCTTTGTATTACTCTCTGACTTGCCACTCAGTTATATTCGTGCAACAAACAGTTAACTGCATTTGGTTGCGCCTATGATGAATTTATCAAGCTTTCTGAAGTAACTTTGTAATGCTAGATGCAAAGGGCGGGTGTTCGACCTGATGTTGTGAGCTATGCGCTGCTCATTAATGCCTATGGCAAAGCTAGAAGAGAAGAAGAGGCTTTAGCTGTGTTTGAGGAGATGCTTGATGCTGGTGTCAGGTGTGATTTCCTAAAACTTTTGCAACTCTAATTTGTGTAGGATCTCTGAACTCTGGACTTTTACTCGAGACTGAAGAAGTGCAAACTATAACTTCTTCATCTCCAACTCTTATCAAGGCTTTTACCCTGACAAACTACAATGATGTTTTAACCGTTATTTGCCGTGTATGCATGGTCTCTTTTAAGCTAATATTAGCTGAAAATATGTATTTTATATTTCTGTAGATTCATCTTTCAAATCACCTCTTCCTCTCACGAAATACGAGAACAAGTGGCTCAAGTAGAAATAGGAGTTGAATTCTCTGACATACTCAATGAGAAAACACATATATTCAACCGGAGATGGCATGCTTAATTGATTCATAACTCATGAAATTCGTGAAACAGTTCTCTGTCAAGTTCATCCTTTATGAATCTAAGCTGTACAATTCTATACATGCAAACAGGAAAACGGAACTTTGATGATAAGTGATCAATATGGGAAAAAGTTTATTTTTGGATATTGTGATAGTTAAGTTTACTCTTCCGTTGAATGATCACAAATGCATCTGGAAAATGTTTCCAGGCCGACGCAGAAAGCATATAATATCTTGCTTGATGCATTTGCAATATCTGGAATGGTGGAGCAAGCACGGATTGTCTTCAAGAGCATGAGAAGAGACAGGTGAAATTTCTTTATCTTACGCTGATTTTCTTGCTTTTCTCGTGATTCTAGGTCTGTGCTCAATTGATTTACATATAACATGATTTCTTGCTGAATATATCTCAACAATAGTTGCACGATAATGGGTATTAATGCTCGTAATATTGCTCGTTTTCGTGGTGACTTTTTTGGTCGATGGCTTCAAAGTTTAGGAACTCGTTGTTCATGTAACTTTTAACCATTTCCTATGTTGAGTTTGTCGACATAAAACCTAAGTTTTACCTGGCAACCATAGGCAATTGATGATAGTCCGACACTATTGGAAAATTGATTTTGATTATTATTATTATTCTCCTGTCGTGCTGTAGATGTACCCCCGATCTTTGTTCCTATACAACTATGTTATCTGCGTATGTCAATTCGTCTGATATGGATGGTGCTGAGAAGTTCTTCAAGAGGATAAAACAAGACGGACTTGAACCAAATGTCGTTACTCATGGAACTCTTATCAACGGCTATGCCAAAGCAAACAACCTCGAGAAAATGATGGAGAAATACGAGGACATGCGTGTCAACGGCATCAAAGCCAATCCAACCATACTCACAACGATTATGGATGCATTTGGGAGGAACAAGGACTTTGGCAGTGCTGTTGTTTGGTTCAACGAGATGGTATCCAGCGGCATTCCTCCCGATCAGAAAGCCAAGAATATTCTCTTGTCCTTAGCCAAAACAGCAGAAGAACAAACGGAAGCTAAGCAGCTAATCAAATATCTCTCTGTTGATCAGCTCTTGAACAATGTTGAAGACAATGAAGTGGACGATGATGATGATAACGATGATGCAGATGAGGGCAATGCATTCGAAGATAGATATGATGATGAGTTAGTGAGTATCAGCAGCAGCAGCAGCTACCAAGGTAACCAACATCTGGTAGAAGCTTATGACTTGTAAATTTTATGATCTCAAATTTCTACCGTCTAAACCAAGAAAAGATAGCTATTACAGGGAATAATTGTTTGCTTAGAATTTGTACATCTTTCACAATGACAGCTGCTACTACAAATAGCATGTCTAAATTTACTTGCACCAGCACTAGTAATCTAAATACAAGATCCTTCCACTCTTTTTACAATTGAAGTGACTTTCAAGTGCAATTCTTACAACACGAATCGACGATGAACAATATGAATCATATCACATGAACTGCAGATTAATCTTAGGGTTGGGCGTTTTCACACCCGATGCATTTCCAAAACCAAATGTCAATGTCTTAATATGGCAAATAGTTATAAAGGCCGGCGCTACTTTCTTGATCACAAATTCCTAGAGTTTCATAGCTGTAACAACAGTTAAGAGTAGTTCTACTAAGATGAGGATTAATCATACATATACACGGAAGAGTCTAGCATACAGAGTTTTGATGATGAGAGCCTAAGCAACAGCTAGAACAGATAATACATACCATTGGCTTGAATGGTAGAGGGGAGAAGAAAATTTCGCCCGAGACAAAGAAAGGCCTGTTGGAACCAGTCTTCAAAACAAGATGAAATCTGTCGCTGGTTGAACAACCTTGGGGCTATTCGCCATTCAATATTCAAGTGATCCCACAGATGGTATCCCGTTTAAGTTATTTCTCGAGTCCTTCCGACTCATATAGTCATCACAGCTAGTGCTGCTACTGGAGATCCGATGCGATTGGACAGAATTTGGAAGATCGAGACTCTCTTTGCCCATCTGCTGTACTTCAAGTGGAGATAGGATCTTGATGTACCATACATTGTTTACAAATTCCCTGGAATTGCAAGGGGAATGTTACAAAAGTTTATCAGCAAACAAGGCATAGTTTCAAATGATTTAGTCACATTTTTATACAATTCTGCTAATGCCATATTAACCACATTCTTGAAATTCAATGTTGAAGTGTGGAAGCTAATCCTACATTACATGTTGGCCGAGCTTTCACCGGAGTATTTTTGGCATTCATAACTTCATTGCCAACATTTTTTGTAACTTCAATACAATTACAAAAACGCCCTAGTTATTGTAGTTTTATGATTATTTTATTCTAGTTAAGAGAACATGAGCGACTGTGGACGTTACAAGAATTCCACACATTGAAAACTGAACTTGTAATGGTTACTAGAAATTCACCAGCAGGAATACATGCAACATTATACTTGCACATTAAACCAAGAGACATTTGGAAAATATTTGAAAAGGCAAATGTAAACTACATGCAATGTCAGACCATATGATACTTCATTCCACCTCTACTGATTGAAACACAACTTGCACCAAATCTAATTTCGGAGGACAATTTAGGCATATCAACAAGTAGTCATAATCCCAAACAGAAATCACATCCCAAAATAAAGAAAATAATAGAAAACGGAGATGATTAAGTACTTACTGCCAAGGATCATCACCGAGGAGAAGAACATCATTCTCTCGGTCAACAAATACAAGCTGCCAGCCTGATCTCTGAGGGTCCTCCAAAAGGCCTTCAAGCCCAAACATGCGAGCAAGCTCACTGCGCAGCTCATGATAGCTGCTAAATTTGGAGATATCGAGCGACCGTCCAAAGGACCCTGATTTGTGAACCTGTAACAAACATATATTTGAACCAGTAACAATAGTTTCAGCTTGCAGAGCACTTGACCATAGTACTTAAGAGTGGAAAATTCAATAAATATTCCTAAAGCAGGAAAAAAAACATTCAAATGAAATGTAGGTAGAAGAACTCATAAATGGCATCTTATCATGGTCACGTGACCTTAACACCATGTCTAAAGGTTTCGGTTTGTTAAACAAAGGAAACTAAACAGGGTCGCAATCCCAAAAAGAACAAAAACTCAATAGAAAAAGGTACTAGTAAAGAGTTTGTGCTTTATAAATTCATCATCATGCAAAAGCTTACAACAGAAGCACTTAATGGAATCATTAAAAGAATAAGGACACATTTGTATACTCATAAGACGCCAAAAACCAAAGCTGATTCTGAATTTTTCTTGCACCAGAAAGGAGCTGTTGAATTAACATGATCAATATAAAACAATTATAAGCTTGAAAAAGTGTCCTTCTCAAGGCTGTAAAGAATCGTGCCTATCATGGAAGTAGAGAAATATGGTTGGATCTTGGAAAAGAAAAAGCGCTTATTTACCTTCACAAAGGCTCTGGGAGATGGGTTTGTTTGGTCTACATTTTCTGAGGACTGCAAGTAACCTGATTCTTCTACACAACTTGAGGTAGTCATGTCTGAATTTAAAGGAAGGTCGGTGCCTGTAGCACTTGCAAATGTAGGGGTTGCAAATGGCACTGAAAATGATTCACCCTCGTTTCTAAGGGTTGATATGCTGTTTAGTGAATTGGCTGATGAGTCTGTACCAACTCCAAATAACAAATTGTTATGGGAATTTGCCACACCTTGGAAATCTGAAAATTCTCTACTGGGAAATGGTGGCAACAGCGCTGAAAGGTCTGAGACCTTGGAATTAGGTGTCACCAGTTCTTCTGGATGGGGCACCCCAAATTGAGACACCTTGGAAGGATGTTGTGGGTCTAATGCTACTCGTTTTGACGATGAGGAATGTGAGACTAGAGAATTGGGTCCATGCATGTTCACTAGGTGGGATGCTCCTTCACAGGAAAATGAACTTAGAAGACTTTGCATGGATGAATTATTAGATGAAGGCATAGGGTTCCCAATGAGGTCAGAAAAGTTCTGCAGCTGGCTTGTTGACGACAAGGCCTGCATAGATGTGAACTGGCACTGAGAAGCCGATCCTATATGTGAGCTGGAGGGGATGGTTTTTTTGGACTGTTGATCTTCAAGTTGTGGATGAAGCTGCTGGGATTGCTGAAGTTGCTGCTGCTGCTGCTGCTGCTGATCGATAAATGGCTGACGTCTCTGCAACTGTTGCTGCAAAATCTGGGCCTGAGATATGACATTGTTTTCTGGAATGTTTTGGAGGAAGCTCTGTTGAGCATGGGACTGTTGCAGCATCTGATTCTGAAGTAGTGAAGCAGAAGCATTTGGAACATTTTGCTGAAACTGCAGGAGGTGCTGACTGGCAAGTTTGGAGTGATCTAGTGACCCGGTCTCCTGGAGTGCAGCAGCTGCCATTACTTGGTAAATATCTGGTTGTAAACCGAACATGGATGTCTCAAGCCTTGGTTGAACCCACGGGGATACACCAAATCCCTGGAAATTCAGTGACTGCATTCCTTGATCTCCAATACCTCCACGAAGCCATGAGATTGGAGAATGCATGCTCATGTCACCATCTTTAAGGCCTGAATGACAAAAATATAACAGATAAAAAAGCAGGAAAGAAATATAAATTTCAGTCGAAGGAGATAGAAACAGTGAATTTCTCAGCCAACTGTTATAAACCAGACCAGGGAATGAGGGTAATCCAGACGGCCATGGTCGCTTCAATCTGAGGGAGAATGGAGACGGGTACATGGGAAAAGTTGTCAGAGGTTCAATCTCCCACAAGGAAACTCTCGGTTGCCTCTCCCCTGCAGTTGATTCATCCCACCCAACCTGAATAAGGAAATGCATGACATCATAATTCAGAAATATCATTGAACACAACCTAGTGAAAAATGCAAGAGAAGTGCATAAGTGACCTGCTGAAGCTAAACATTACATCATATAGTATACATGCTAATTCACACAACCATTCATAAGAGCGCTACTCTCAGAGGAGATAAACTCCCTGTAAGACCTATGGCTTCTACAAAGTTTGACTGTAATGCTATCTACTAAGGGATTAAAATTTTAAGACTTCGCACCCCCAACCCGCAGTTATGATGAAGCAGTGAAATCAAGAGGACTCTTTGTATATGCTTAACACCATCACAGTATGTGTCCTGCTACATTCCCTTCCCAGTTCATGTCTGGTATGATATTTTAGCTTCTCCCCTCAGTTGCAGACACTGCTTTCAGTAAGCTGCTAGTACTGATATGGAAGAAGGCATTCTCATATTGCTTCCAATAGTTTAGCAGGCTGACAATGTGCGACTCTGGTGCTTTTTTGTCATCAGGTTTTTGTTAAGGTGGTGATATCAATAACAGTTTTCCAAGAAATAGGGCCCCATGGTAGAGGCTAGCAGAAAAGACTCGGGTACAAATTATCTCATAACCAAATCATGCATATATGAAAATTAGTCTTTTTATCCATAAAAAACTAAATGTTAATTTGACCACATGAACGTTAGCTATCAAATACCTTCACTGAGCGCCAATGTGAATTTGGCCAACGAACAGGATCCAAATCACTTATGCCAGTAATTGTACCCATATACCTGAGAGACCGAACGAATTAAAGTACATCAGCATACTCATTCAAAAAAGCAGGAAAACAAGAGAGACTTGCGGAATGGGAGAATGAGAATGAAAGAGAGAAAACACAGAGACCTTTAATTGGAAATTTCCACAACAACATCACAAGTAAAATTGTTCCGTGGACATTATTTTCAATGGGCCAAACCATGTAGGAGCTTTGTAATGATAAAAATTGACAAGTAGCTTGAAGAAACAATCACTGATGAACCAATTTCCAGGACTCCAACATAACAATGCCACCAATCACATTAAAACTTCACTGCATTCTTAGGATCAACATATGTGGCATGTACTACACCACTCAAGACCCCTCATCTCATAATTAACCCGAGTGAGCTACTGATCCATCTTTTTTAGGATTGTTCGATCTCAAAGCCATAATCAAAGTTGGACCAAAGAGATTCAAATACGTTTATCTGCTCTATTTATGCCATGCCGAAAGTTGAGCCAAAGAGGTTAGATCATTATTATATAGCTTATATATGTATTATCATTCATACGCATCAATTAGCTTTTACTTATATGTTTATTTTGTTTCTTGCAGGTACCTCGGAGGAGATAAACAGCGATAAAGTGCAATCACTTTAGAAATCTTCTCGTCATATTTGTATCTTCTTACATTTCCATATTTGCATGTTAAGTTATAACAATGAGAATAGCAACTGCAAGTTCTCTAAAGCCAACAATATGACATAATTATTTCATGATCATATCCACGTATTTTGAGTTAGCTTTAATTGAATTCAGTTTTTTATGGTTATAATGTATGCACCAGCAGCTTAAAATATCTTCAGTATCTAGGTAAACTGTAAATCACATAAGTTGCTGGCAACCCCCACTGCCCTGGTGCTCCAAGTTAGAGCAGCGATTTCTATCGCACTAAGATTCATATATCGTGCACTTAAAAATCATAAACTACAAATGTAATTAACTGAAAACTTGGAAGACAAGAATGGAACCAAGGAGATGCTGGACGTGTGAGACCGGAGAAGTTAGGTGCTTGTCGAATTGCTCAACAAGAGAGAAGACAGCAAGAATTATGCCAGAAAGTAAAACTTACCAAATGGAGGGAAGGAAAGCAATTCTTAAATGGAAAAGGAAAATCCATGAAATATGGAATAGAGAAGAAGAGATAAGAAAAATGAAAAGGAAAAAAAATGGAGAAGGTAAAAGAACAGGGACGGGTTGGCGGGATGAAGAAAGTTACTGTACTAGGTTCTGATTTGTTTGTATTAGTATTTGTTTCTTTTCATTTTACTTTTTGACCTTTACTGGAAAATAAGATATAATATTTCTGTAAATGTTAAGTACAGAGTATCGAACACCAGTTGAATAGTTGCGAAAAGAGTTGCCAAACCAACTCATGTACTCTTCCACATATCGAAAATTAGCAAGATAATTTTATAAATATTATTCTCATGAGACGCTCTAATCTGCTCTCTCTTTAAAAAAATCATCTTGCCACTCTCACACTCCGCTCGCACTCCCGTTTTATGCGACTTAAGTTAAACAGTCAAAACTGCAGATTAAGAAATTCCGAACAAGACCAGCACAACTTTAAGGAGTGCAAATTTGCAATTGAAGCAAAAAGGACCTGTTAAGATATTAATATTAAATGATTCTCCTGTAAAAGCTTAATAAGCTTAAGCTTTTAGATGAGCTGATCATTTAACATGGTGTCAGAACCAGGCCAACATCTGGGTACGAATCTTATTGCCACCCATATATAAAAAGAAAGGTTTCACTTGCAGACGTGAGGGGGGCATGTTAAAGATATTAATATTAAATGATTCTCCTCTTTAAAAGCTTATGCTTTTAGATGAGGTGGTCATTTGACACGAGCAAAATAGCATGAATTGAGTATTGTTTCTATTACACATAGAGATTTATCAAATGCTGCTCAATGTATCTGCTCTTTTTGTGATGTAAGTTTTCGTGATAACAAGACATCCACATTACGAGTGGGTGTGTCACCAAGCATCAAAATGCATGCACAAGAAAAGAATGTTGACTTTCTCTATTTTTGCCAAGCATAGTTGTAAATTTGTAGGAATTTAGACCTACCTACGGACGCTCGATTCTTCAGTCTCAAAGAGCATCCGGAAGCGCATACCAACAGAAACTCTTGTATGATAAACTGCTTTGGCATATTTTGCCAGAGGTATCACAAACTCTGTTGGACTAGCCCTGAAATTAGTAAAACCATAAATATGAAGGTGCAACTTGCATACTAAGAACAAACATAAGCAGAAAGTTTTACCTTGGATTGTAGAAGATAGTGAAACGACTATTTGTTGCTGCAGCATGAGCAGCAGCTGCAAGAAGCCCAATGTGCATGCTATCACTTGACAGCACAGAAGAAGGCATAACAGTTTGAGGTCGATTAGCACGTCGAATCCCCAAGAGCAATTGATTGTTTTCATTCCTGATATTGTAAAAAGGAGACAGAATAACAAAACTCATTCCAAAAGATGATAGAATGGCACTGCAATAAAGTTATGAATAAAGAAGGGCTAAGCTGGTCCATTTCATACCCTGAAGATGTAGATAACATGTTAAGAAATGAAGTTGCTAAAGACAAACTTTACTCAGCACAAAAGCAACCTTTTCAAAAGCTTCCAAGGAATATTTCTTAGCGATTACCTCAAGGCATAGATTAGGTAGGAATGAAAATTTATAGTTCGACAGAAATCTTCAAGTGGAAAGATAAAGAGGGTGCAAGTACAAAAAACCAAAGCATTACAAATCAAGAACTGCACCCATCTCCAATCCTAGAGGCAGAAGATGATAGCCTCATAATATCAACCAACCTCAATGAGATAAGAATAACCGTTACATTCATGTGCACGAGAAGGCAAAAAGACGTGCAGGCTTATGAATAAGGAACACCAAAATCCCATAATTTTGCATACCAGATGAAAATAACAGAATCTCCAGCCACTAGTCTCTTTGCACTCACAAACACACTCCATCCTGTTGTAAGGAGATGCCTCTTTGGCTGACCTGCATACAATAATAACAATGAAACTACAACTTCAAAATTTGGTCACCACATCTGATGCAGGCATTACATCAATAAATTATGAGGAGCGCTCACGTCCACATATCACAAAGTACAATTAAGGAGAAACACTAAGCCATTTTAAATAAATTATTCTATAAAAACAATCTTTAGAAAAAAAAAAAATCCTTCTCGTCAAGAATGCCCAAAGCCAGTGTCTTGAACAAATGCAATATCCATCAGAATACCTCTTAAATACCATTGAGAAAATATGTATCTATAGAGAAATTACCTCAGTGAGATGGATCATTTTTTATACCAACAAAAATGTCATCTGCTCCATGTTTCAAGCATACGACCAACTAATTGAAGATCCAATAGTTACTAATAAATGTATACTCTCTCTCTGTCTCCATGGGGGCTTCAGACTTAAACCCATATCATGCCAAGTCAAAATTTCGAAATTCAAACCTACACCACTCGCAACCCCAAATAAGAATTAAAGGATAAAGGTTAACCGTTGATCTTTTCGAAACAAAAAAAACTCCCTTAAAACACAATGATACAAGAATAAATAAAAAGTCCCAAAACAAGTACAACGATAACTCAATTGACATTCTCTACCCCAATTCCTGAACTACCATCAACAACCTCCCTACAGCTAAGCCTCTGGCTCATTTATATCTTAGAGAAACCCAAACAAGAACAAGCTAAGCAATGCTTTAGTCCACTTTAGGACCCTAGGCATGGCGATCTATGATGCACGGACACGATACGGCACGAACACAATGACACGTAACTTAATAAAGATTTTAGGACATGACATGGCTCCGAGATGGCTATTCCATAAATTTTATACGTATATATGTATATATCATGTACATATATACGTATAAAAGTATATAAGTATTCGCTTACGTCTAACACTAGCAAATACTTCATAAAAACATAAATACAATTATAAAGAGAAATATGTTTACTTCAGTTAAAGTGTTAGACGTAAGCGAATATGATTTGTACATTATGATATTGTTCAAAGAAAAGAGAGCATAATCTTAAAAAATGAAAATTTTAAAAGAAATTAGGTAAAATAAAATTAAATGGGATGATACCATTTCTTTTAATTAATTTTAGGAATGTAATATAATTTTTAAATTTATGAAATATACAAAATTGAGAAATAGTCGTGCCAAAACATGTCGGACAACCATTGCTTTATTTCTATACATGTAGAAGGCATGTCTGGCACATGTTGGAGCTGTGTCGGTGCTGTTTTCGTGTCTGATACATGCCAGCCACTGTATGGGATGGTTTTTCAGAGAGCCAGCGCAGTATAGATAATAATAGATGAGGAGTACATATAGCAGACGGAATTCATGAGACATCCCCCACATGAGTAATATGTCCAACTTCCAGAACTAATTGGGCTATTGCAAAACTAATATCTCATAAACTGAAGTATCTTTACATGTATGGGGAAGCATGCAAACTTTTTGCAAGCTACATCTCATGATCATCTCATTCTCATGTTCATTTTCAACGACCACCTGATCAACCCAAGTCAACTTTGCCAAGATAGATCTTTTCTTCTAGAGCTAGGATTTGCAGCATTACACTTAATAAGCCAGTGATACAGTCAATTACAAAGATGACCTGCGCTTTAGCCACTAAAAGAGTATCCTAACAACAACTAATTCAACTTAAAAATGGTCATCAAAGGCCTCAAATGTCACTTCACTGCTTCAAGAAGCCCCTACAACAAAGACTGTTAGAATATTCAGATTTATGCTTATCTTTTCCTATTTGTTTTGAATAGGTCTCTTTTATAGTTATCCATTAAGTTGTAGTTATCCTTAATTCCATCACTATATATAGAGGTGGAATAATCATTAATATACACAACATTCCTCTTTTCTTTAACTACTTTCTACCTGTTATAAGAGCAGGTTCAGAAAAAATGAGTGAGAAAGAAGTTGTATATATATATATATATATATATATATATATTTCTTAGAAAAAAAAAGAGAGAAAAACACAAAAAGGAGAGACCTAAACCCTAGTTACTCAAACCCGCCGCCACCCCCACCCTCTGCCGCAGGTCGTTCGGCCACCGCCGTCGTCGGCCCTTCACCTCGCGCCTCCGGCGCTTCTGCTCGCGTCGCCGTGCTTCAGGTGCGTCTGCTCACGGCGTCGCGCCAGCACTTCTCCTCGCGCCGCCCCGCATCACGTCCTTGCCTAACCTAAAGAAAGTTTACCTATTCAGTCTTGTCGCTTGGAATGTGAGTCTTGTGAGTTGGGAAAGCACCATCATGCTAGCTTGCCACCTCGTCTTGAAATCGTAGGTCCTCTCCATTTAGTTTAGTTCATTCTGATATTTGGGGTCCATGTCGTATTGAGTCTATTGGTGGGTTTAGGTACTTTCTTACCTTTGTTGATAATTACTCAAGAATGACTTGGGTCTATTTACTCAAGGATAGGTCTCAAGTACCTACTATCATAACTTCCTTTTATAATGAAATAAAAACCCAGTTCTCCGTTAATATTCGTATTTTCCGTACTGATAATGCTCTTGAGTTTGTCTAAAAAGCAGTTTCTAACTTCTGTGATTCTCATGGCATTTTACATCAAACCTCTTGCTCATATACCTCTCAACAAAACGGTGTAGCAGAACACAAACATCCCCACCTTCTCGATGTTCCTCGCACTATTATGGCACATATGCATGTTCCCAAGTCCTATTGGGGGGATGCTATTCTTACAACTTGTTATCTCATTAACCGTATGCCTTCTAGTGTTCTCAGTGGGGATACCCCGTATTCTTGTCTTTTCCCTGGTAAGCCTCTCTTTAGGTTAACTCCTCGTGTCTTTGGGTGTGGGTGCTTTGTTCATCTCCATTCTCCTAATCTTGATAAACTTTCACCTCGTTCTGTTAAATATATATTTTTGGGGTATTCACGGGTACAAAAAGGGTATCGGTGTTATGATCTTAAGTCTCACTGGTCATTTACCTCTGCAGATGTTACTTTCTTTGAGTCCACTTGCTAATTACTCTAAAACCTCTTCCCCTTACGTTCCTACTACATCTCTTCCCTTACCTGTCCCAGCATTATCACATCCTCACCATACAGAACAACCTACATGACCATTACAGGTGTATTCCAGGCGTAATCGTTCTATGACTACCACGCCTGTTGATCCGCCTCGTCTTCCTCTTGCTGCAGCTCCTGGCACCCCGACCCCTACGTCTGCGGACGATCTTCCCATTGCTCTTCGCAAAGGTAAAAGGACTTGCACTGCTCATCCATTGGCTCATTCCCTGTCCTATAAATGTCTTAGTCCTATTTATCGTGCTTTCTCTGTCTCTCTATCATCTGTTTCTATCCCTAATTCTTATTGTGAGGCACTTCAGCATCCGGAGTGGAAGATGGCAATGGATGAGGAGATGTCTGCTCTCATTTCCCGGGGAACCTGGGAGCTTGTCCATCCACCTCCTAACGCCGACGTCGTTGCTTGTCGATGGGTATTCACCCTCAAGTATTCGGCCTGACGGGGCCCTAGACCAATATAAAGCTCGCCTGGTTGCCAAGGGCTTTACTAAGACGTATGAGGTAGATATTTTGAAACATTTTCACCTGTTGCTCGTCTAAACTCTATTAGAGTATTGTTTTCCTTGGCAGTTAATCTCAATTGGCCGATGCATCAAATGGACATCAAAAATGCTTTCTTATATGGTGACTTGAAGGAAACTGTCTATATGGAGCAACCTCCTGGTTATGTTGCTCAGGGGGAGAAGCAACGAATGGTGTGCAGATTGAAGAAAGCGATCTATGGTCTTAAACAAAGTCCAAGAGCATGGTTTGATAAATTCAGTACTATTATTGGTGAGTTTGGATTTTCATGGTGCCAAGCAGATCATTCAGTCTTTGTTCGAATTAAGGAATCAGGTACGGTTGTTCTCGCAGTCCATGTTGATGATATCTTGATCACCGGTAGTGATGTTTTCGGGATAGAAGAAGCCAAGACATGCCTAAGGAAGCACTTCATCACTAAAGATTTGGGGAGGCCACGGTATTTTTTGGGTATTGAAATTGCTCATAGCAAGCATGGGATCTCTCTATCTCAGAGAAAATATGCTTGTGATCTCCTTCAGGAAGCAGGTTTACTCGGCACTAAACCGGTGGACACTCCTATGGATTTTAGTCCTGATTTCTGGAATGATGATAGTAACTATTTGGAAGACAAGGCAAAGTATAGAAGACTTGTTGCCAGGCTAATCTACTTAACCGTGCAGTTGGCCTAGTTAGTCAGTTTATGGATAAGCCACGATCAGTTCATTGGGAAGCCGCTCTAAGGATCTTGAAATATATAAAGGCATCCCCTAGTAAAAGATTATTATTCCAGCAGCATGGACACACAAAGATAGAAGCCTATTCTGATGCAGACTATGCAGAGTCAAAGGATGATAGGAAATCTACTTCTGGGTATTGCACCTATGTTGGTGGGAACCTTGTGACTTGGCGTAGCAAAAAACAAACTACAGTTGCTAGATCAAGTGCAGAGGCTGAATATCGAGCTATGGCTCACACCACTAGTGAAGTTTTGTGGTTAAAGAATCTTTTGAAAGAGTTAAGTTTCACGAACAATGATCCTGTACCTATGCACTGTGACAATCAAGCAGCTATTCATATTGCCAGTAATCCTATTTTTCATGAGAGGACAAAGCATATTGAGGTTTATTGTCACTTCGTTCGTGAGGCTGTCATGAGTAAGAAAATTTGCACTCCCTTTACTCCTTCTTCAGAGCAAAGAGCAGATGTTTTTACCAAGGCTTTAGGAGCAAAGCAGTTTAATATTCTGTTTAACAAGCTGGGCATGATTGATATATTTGCTCCAGCTTGAGGGGGAGTGTTAGAATATTTAGATTTATGCTTATCTTTTCCTATTTGTTTTGAGTAGGTCTCTTTTATAGTTATCCATTAAGTTGTAGTTATCCTTAATTCTATCACTATATATAGAGGTGGAATAATCATTAATATACACAACATTCCTCTTTTCTTTTACTACTTTCTACAAAGACCAATGAGAACCATTGACTTTGAAGTATCTTTTCCTTCATTTCAAGAAACACTGCAGGATTAATGATTATACAATGTTCACGACAGTAGACAAACTGCAACGTAAGATTCTCTAATTCAATTATTCATAAATTGAAGAAGAAACGTATTTCCCTTAGTAAATAAAGCCACAGACAATCCATGATCATTTAAAGCAGCCTAGAATCCCTCAAATTCGACTAGCAATTGACAATCACTTTTGCACATGTTTCATTTAATGATACCTCGTTTCGCCACCCTCCCCATACATAACCCAAAATAGGAAAAATAAAATAAATAGCAGGGAGAAGATCACAACATTGCATTGTTATATAATGTATTATGACATCCCATATGGAGCAAATAAGATGCAACCATTGTTATATTGACAATTTTAATTACTGAAAAATTTTACTCTTGCACCACGGAAATTGCTTTACCCTCTCGACTCAGTAAAGCCTATGGGCATATGCTTCTTTAAGGGAGATGGTGAAAGAAAGAAAAGTTTCCTTTATTTTTATATATTAGCAGAAGCATTTGACAGTCAAATGAAAGATAAAATAAGGCACTGAAAACTGCATGCTGGGGGTATGAAACATCTGCTTATACCATAAATCTGTTTGAGTGATAACATTAGCATATTTTTCAAAATTACTTAAACAAAATTTTATGGCGTACTGAATGAGGACTCACCTCGGAAGATATGCCTGAATTTCCATTCATTGCCATGCAGATCCTTAGCAATTAATTCTTGAGCAGGAGGAGTTTGAGAGTAATCCTGAAGAAGTAACACATATACAGCTTAAAACTTTAGACATTCGCAACCAATGAAACAAAGTACTGATAGGACCTACAAGAGGAGGAAAGACTTTCTCAGCAGCTCGGCGAGGAACAGAAAATCCTCCATGTGTACTAGTATCACTAGCCGTTAATGTTTTACAGAAATAATTCGTTGGCTGTTTGTTTGGGGTGCCAAGTTCTGCTGGTAGTAGGCATATATCCTTTTGCTCTTGCTAACCAAAACAGCAAAGAATTAGTTACTGAGCAACAATTACCACATGAAATGGACAAACACAAATAAGTCTAAGTAAAGTACAGCGGTAAGTGGTTGCAAGGTCATCTGAGCATAAACTTCATCTGTTTCGATATCTGCCTGCAATTTTGAAAATTTAGGTCATTAATATGATAGCATCTTAAAGAAGATTCAGAGACAACAAATCTAGAATAAAATGCAACTTACATGCATAGTTACATTGTGAAGCTGGCATATTAGTTGCGGTTGTAAGCCTGGATAACTAGGGATAGTAGCATCTACTTCCTTGTTCGTTGAGGCAGTAACCTGTGTATCAATTATCAGAAGCCTGAAGGGATATCCAAAAGTAGCCCTAGGATGGATAACTTAGTCATGGGTCCAACATCACTAATGCAGCTTAAGTCATCTGAGGTTCATACATAAACATTCCTAATAAAAAATGTAGTCCCCATCCCGGACAAGAACTTTTCACAAAAAAAGAAAAAAAAGGTTCATGAAGCTCAGTAACAGGTCGTCCTGAGTTTATGTATGTCAGTGTCACATTAACTAAGGTTCTCCGCATTGGTCAAGATTGTACAGATATCAGTCTATGCATTTTACTAAGATAAAAATAATAAGAGGTAAGCTGGCAGACTGGTATTGGATAGCTAAAACCAATAGAGTTTTAAGCTCCAATTCAATTCCCTACTTTAATGAGGGAATCCAACTCAATTGATTCATAGTAGTACATATCTGTAATTAGCACCAAGTATTACAGCATGGCATTATGAGCACAAACGACTTTAGTAGTATAAGCCAACTTGCCATTAGCTATCAAGAACCGGCTTTAAATGTTTGAAATAACAAAAGCCAAAAAGGACTTCCTCATAAATGGTTCGCAGCTAACTAAGATAGCCATATGCATTACTCATTAATCACGGGCTTAGAGATACCAAATAGTACCGAAAAAAGCAATTATCTACCCTCAATTGCAATCCCAACACATTCATCCTATAAGATTAACAACTGCATGGCATTTCACTAACTGAAATACCAATATTCTATCAAACATAAAGTCTATAACTGAACCACAGCTCTTCCAACAAAAACTCTTTGAAACCTGTTCGCTATGGCCTTGAGGAAAATACACAACCCGGCTACCAATCTGCGGGAGTGAGACCAGGGGGCCGGCACATGCATGCCAGAGCTCCGAATTCAAGCATTTCTTCTCTCCTGAGACCCCAAACAACAGAAAATGTGAAATCTATTTTCCTAAGACACAGCAAATAAAGCTCATAAACAAGCATTCCCAAGAGCAGTAACAGAAAAAGAACATAATCTAAAGTAAAAGTACAGCATACCTTCCTCCGGCTGAGCATTAAATCCAGTACTAGTAGAAGAAGACGAAGATAACCTCATATTCCACACAAGTTACAGTTTTTCTAGAGAAAACTAGTCTATTAACAACTAAAATCAAAAGGGTTTCAAGAAAAAAACCAATAAGATACAAGCGCGCTTACTAACCCCCCCACCCCCCACCCTCAGTAAACCAACCAAAAGAAGCAAAGTTTTTCATCCTAACTCACACATAATTTGCAACCCTTTTCCCCTTTTAAGTTAAAAATGAAAAAGGACAACGAAATGGAGCAAAATTACAACTAAAACTCCACAAGGGCTTTAAGGAAAATGAAAAGTGAAGCAGATCTTGAAGTTTTTACAGTAAGTTTTGGGAAAAAAACCCTAAAGAAGAGAAAAGAAGAAGACTGGTCCGAGGAATAAATGAGCTAAAGTTAGTAAGTGAAAGGAAAGCAGAGGAAGAAGACAATGATTGAGTAGCTTTTATGAACTATTGAGATCTCTCTCTCTCTCTCTCTCTATCTGTGTGTGGTACTGTGTGGAGCTAAAATGAGCTTCAGATCTTTAATAAGCTTTTCCTTTTTCACTTTTCTTGTTTTTCCTTCAATTTCTTTCTTTTTTTTTTTTTTGGGAGAGAGAGAGAGTTTTCAAGAAGCATAAAGAAAGTGAAATGTAAATTTAAGGTAATTTGAGAAAGTATATCAATTATTGCATTCTTGTTTGTAAATTTTAAGATGGAATCCCCTTTTTGGTACTATGAGATTTCTTGTTTACATGGCAATACAAGTGTGAAAATATTAAATAATGTGAAATTATATTATGTTAATAATAAAAAATATATTGTGCTTATATTATATGATATGAAAATTGTTATATAATAATGTGAAATATTAAATGTAATAAATATTAAATGCAATTGCAATTAATATTTAGAAATTCATTTGATTATAAAAGAATAGAGTTAGTTACCTATATACTATAGAGTTACCTATATACATTTGATTAGGGTTAACGGGTTGAGCCTTTTTCTTTTTTAGTTTTAACATGTAATAAATATTAAATGCAATTGCAATAGAAATTTAGAAATTCATTTTATTATAAAAGAATAGAGTTACCTATATACTATAAATACACTTTCAATCTTTTAATAATAAGGTTAGTAAAAACTTGATAATAAGTTCGGGATGGTAATGGGGCGGGTCTGGTCAGGGTCCGCTCGGACCCGAGACTCGCCCCGGTTAAATTTTTTAGGCCTCATACCCCGCCCCGCCTCCGAACCCGCCCCGCCCCGCCACGAATTTATTAATATTTATTATGCTCATTTTTTCATTTCTTAAACACAAGAAATTAAACCATACTTTCATGCATAACATCCCTAAAATATATTTATATTTTTTAATATTAAATATTATTATATTAATTATCAAAATATTAAATATATTATATAATATTTTAATTTTTGTTATAAATATAAACTACTAATTAGTTTAGTAGTAATATAATTAATAAAATATACTAAAAAAATCATATTGAACAATTTAATATTGTAGAAAATATTAATTTTCTGGAATAATGCAATTGAAATACATAAAAATATTTATAGTTGAGATTGGTATATGTTCACAATATGTAATAAATTTGTATATTTATAAATGTTAGTATTACATTGATGTAACTATCATCTTATATTGTTGAACAACATGGGTTAATCGGACCGTTAAAATTCAGATCAAACCGTTAGATATGATCAAACTTACATAAAAATACATTTGGTAAAGTTTTGGACTTATTGGGTATACAGATGTTGAGATATCGTACTCGGAAAAAAAGAGTAATCATTTAAGACGGTGTATCGTTGAATTAGACCATGTGATTTTAAATCGTACCGTCCCATATGATCTAATGGATACAAACTTATATATATTAAAATTTGGTATGAATCGCGTGGTTGAATTTTAAGATATCGTAATTGTTAATTAAACTTTTTGATCTCATTATATAATAATATATATCTAAAATGAATTGTATAAGACAAATAATATGTTTATCTAAATTATTAATCTTCTTTTCAGTTAATATCATTTTACGATTTATAGTGAATTATATTATACAAAGAAATACATTAAACTAATATTTTATTTTTTAATAAATAATATCAATTTATATTTAAATAACTTAATATAGACTATGTAGTTTTTAATTTAAAATTTAAAATAATCATTAAATTTCTTAGCAATTAATATTTTTTTTAATTTCTTATATAGAGTTGGGTACATGCAAAACTTATTTAGAATTTAAATATAATACTATAATTTTTTTATTTATAATATATATTAATAATATATAATAAAAAAGAGGTGCGGCCGGGGCCAATAGGGCGGGTTTTGGACAGGACCCGTACCCCGCCCCGGACCCACCCGGGGCAAGTTTTTATGCCCCAAACCTGCCCTAGCCCCGAAAAATTGAGTCCCAGACCCGTCCCATACGGGGCGGGTCCGAGGCGGATTTCCCGGGTTCGAGTTAAAATTGTCATCTCTTTAATAACTAGCACAATGCTTCATAAATCAACACTACTATTATAAAAATGGCAAAATTTCATTGAGTTCTGTATATTATAGGAGTGTATCACTTTTAGTTATTTTTCTTTTTTAAAAGAATGCATTTAATTCTTTAAACATATTAAAGTTAACAAATTTAGTCCTGTAAGTGTGTCGTGAACAAATTTAGTCTCGTAATTGAATATAGACAACACATTTAATCTTATAATTTTCTTTAAAAAAATGACACATTTAGTCCTAAGCTAGCCAACGACTGAACGATCTGGCCGAAAAAATAGCACGTGTGTTCAACGTGTAGTTGAGGCATCTGAAGTATGAATATTCCATCTTGGCCAACCACTATTCTGTCATCAAGATTTCATGTTTCTCTGAAATGTCCGAGAAATCATCAAGTGTCTCCTTCAATTGCAATTGCAGTAGACCATCTTGACTGAGACCTTGCGGATAAACGACAGTCCAGGATAGAATTTTCACTTAATGTAAGTTATGGGGTTTGCAAAAACAATTTCAAGTTTTCTTGTTCATCAATATGTTATTTAAATGAAAAGTCTTTAATTTGTTTTCTTTTTTTCATATAGAAAAAACAATAGAGCTTGTGACTTCTTCTCGTCGGAAACAATAATTTAAATGAATTATTTTAAATTTAATTAATTTAAATTTCTAGTCAATTTTAAATTAAAAATTTAAAAAAAAAAAACAAAATGAAATAAAAAAATGGACTACAACGGCAACCAAATTGAGGGAGACTGCAGCCCAAATTGGGGGCGATGGCATCACCCTTTTCTGTGTTGTTTTGGGTGACGGCGAGTCACCCAGATAGCGGTTGGGGGTGGGGGGCGAGGTGGGGAGGGTGGCGAGGGGTGGGCTGGGGGATTTAATTTTATTTAATTTATTTTCTAAATAATTTTATTTTTTATAATATATATTTAAAATTAGTTAAATTAAACCCTTGATTTTTTTATATAAATTTATGACCCAATGGTTATGATTAATTGATTAAATATGAAGGCTCTCGCTTAATCAATAAAGATCAAATAGTCATTAAAAAAAATAATATATAATGAGTAAGGGCATAACGACCACTTTATAAAAAAAATTAATGCTGTTAGTTATATTTAACGGAAAGGGGAAATTGCGCTACATTTAAGAAAACAAAAGGGGTAGCTTATTTTTAAAATCTAAGAAAATTTTTAGTTGAGTTTTCAAAACACGCGAGGGATTATGCATTTAAGCTTAAATTGTATAAGAAATTGACTGCAATAGTAGACATAAATATTAAAAGTAGAAAAAGCAAAGTAAACTGATTTTGAAAGCATATTATAACAGTGTGTTACATTTATTAATTATATAAAAATATAAAATATTTGAAGAATATATATAATACAATATATATAAGAATTATTAATTAGTATCACAATTATTATTATTGTCTTTATTATTAATTTGAGTATTATTAAACTTCTATATAATTAAGAATATAATAGTGGAGTCAAAGCGGTCTACTAATATAAAACCAAACTCGATTTTCAAATTGTGGTCTTTTTAGAATTAGTTCAAGACCAATCCAACACACTCTTAACCCGTTAATTATTGCAATTTGAATTAGCGCAGTCCCTACAATTTTGTTGGAAACCCCTAAAGTGCGATCCAAAGAAAAGAGGGCACAAGTCATATATATCTTTTTCTTTCAAACTATTGACATGCGTGTATGTAAAGAAAAAGTGATTCAGTTTTCATACCTCAAAGATGTTAACAACATGCGATGTTGCAGGGTAAACATCATTTTTGATCTCTAAACTATGCCACTTATCCACTTTTAATCCCTCATGTATCCTACTCATCAGTTTTGGTCCCTCAACTTTAATAATTTCATCATATTTGGTCCCTCCGTTAACTTTTTAGTTAAAACTAACGGACTTTAAAAAAAAAAAAAAAAATTGTGACCAACAGGGTTCGAACTTGGGTCACATTTTTAACAAACCATGTTGGTCACAAATTTGTAAGTTAATGCGTAAGTTATTGGTTTTGTTAAAAATGTGACCCAAGTTCAAACCCTGTTGGTCACAAATTCGGGTTTTTTTTTTTTTTTTTAAAGTCCGTTAGTTTTAACTGAAAAGTAATGGAGGGACCAAATTTGATGAAATTATTAAAGTTGAGGGACCAAATTTGATGAAGTTATTAAAGTTGAGGGACCAAATTTGATGAAATTATTAAAGTTGAGGGACCAAAAATGGATAAATGACATAGTTTAGGGACCAAAAAATAATGTTTACCCCGATGTTGCATGATTTTTTCAGCACATGAAATCCCTAATTGGTATTGGTGCAAGAGCATGTAATAAGTTCAAGTTTTAAGTATATATGAAACAATATGTTGGCAGGTCTACAGTGATTAAGTTAGACAATATGTTTACAAGCTTTAATGAAAGAAACATTTGTATGATGGGTTAAATTTTTATAGCTGGAATAGCCACAATAAATTTGTTTGATGTAACCTTTTGAAAATCCTTTTATGACTAAGTAGATAATATTAATTTCTCAATTATAAGTGAAATGAAACTATGTATAAGTAGTAGAATTATTAGGGTTTTGTCTCATGTATTTTGTAAAAGTAAATTAAGATTTACCATAGTCTAAATTAATTTAGCATTCCTTTATTTATGCTTTTTATTCTAATATTATGAAATAGTATAAAGTTTTTGGGTTATATATGACTGCAACACATAATCGGTCATATGTAATGATCATGAAATATGTCTATGACATTAACCTTAAACGTTTCAAGTCAAGAATCATTAAGATAGGACATCAATAATTTCGTGAAAACTTATTCATGCAATTAGGACTCTCAATGAGCAGGACCTTATCCTATCTAAGCTAATAGAATAAAGAAAATGCCTAACCCAAGCCCAATGTATAGGTCATGTTGATAAGCAATAATGTTTGATTGAAATTATAAAAGGTGAAGTTTAAAGTATGAACAATTTAATTTCATACTTGTTCAAAGTCAAGAGATCGTTCATGCTGGCTTTACAAGTCTTCATCCTTAGCCTGACTAACTATCTTTACACAACTCCCCTCAAAACATACTATTACAAAAGAGAGGAAAATATAACTTGGAACTTCATCAACCATTCTTTGGCTTGAATTTCCAGAACAACGAGAATGTTGAAGACGTACAACGATCCATGCGCGTCCTCAGAGCAATGAACGCTTGTTCAGGTGAGACTTCTTCGGTGTGGATGACGGGCTAGGGGTCTCTTTAAATGCTGACGGGCAAAATTCACTTATCGTGCATATCCCACAACGAGGTCTAAGAGGAGTGCATATAGTTTGCCCGAAACCTACCTATTCACCAGAGTCGAAAAACATTTTAAGACAATCAATTGGAAGTCTACAATTAATCCATCTACGAGCATTCCATCATGCTTTGCACGAAAAGAAGATAAAAATCACCCTTTCCGGAAGATAATCGCATCAACATTTCTCCCCCAAAACGAAAAATTATGTTATCACAATGCAAAATCATAATGTAAATGAGGAGAAACGAAATGTAGACGTACCAGGAGAGGATTGATGGGTACCCATTCCTCCTTAGGAAGCCATAGCTGCAAGGACTCTCTAGTCTCCTCTGGAGTTGAAGTTCTCTAGCAAAAGAAGCCATAAAGTTCTTTGGTGATGCAACAGCATTCTTTCGTTGCATTCATGAATTTATCGATTTTTTACTTTTGTTTTCTCGATGCCATCACTTTTTCTACTCAATACCATCTTTTTATTTCCTTTAATTTATTAAAATATTTCGATTTGTGCGTACATGCTTTTGCACTAGTTCTTTACTTATTTCAGTTTCTAATTCTTTTTACTATACAGCAAATCGGCAAGGGCGTGTTCAAGTTTGGAGTTTTTAACAGAATAAATTAGCATGCAGAACAAAATTGAACTGCAGATATCTTAGATAGTCGATATTTCATACATGCAGATATAATGAAATGCCTTTGATATAATCTGTCAGAGAATAAACAATACCTGCTTAGTGCCGGGACGTGAAACCCATCCAAGCCGATTAGAGATCCGGTGAACATGCGTGTCGACGCATATTCCTTGAACGTTATCCCACCCCACGTTCATGACCTAGACGAGCAAAAAACCTGCCGGTCATTTGATAAAGAACAAAAAGACGAGCAATTACGTGCTTGTGGATTTTTTCTCTCACCAGGTGAGCCATTTTGGGGCCGATGCCTGGAAGCTGAAGCAACCCTTCTAGTGTACTGGGAATATCTCCGTCATACTTCGACAGACAAACTTTTGCAATTTTTTTCATGTTGCTTGCTTTTCTCGAGTAAAATCCTACCTGGTAAAATCAAAGTTAAAACAAGTAGATATTCATAGAGTATTTAAGACAAAAAGCAACTATTGGGTAATATATTAACTGCTTCTTTGGACATGACAGTCAATGCCCGATGTCAATTTATTCAGATGAAGTACATTCTACTGTTCTGTAATAAATACGGAGGAAGAGGCTTACCGGGTAAATTAAGTCCTTTATTGTACCTTCATCGGCCTTGTCAATGGCTTCTGCTGTAAGCAAATTGTTTTGAAGAAGCCGCTGAATAGCTCCTGCAAGAGAACGGGCTCAACAAATATAAAATATGCAAATCCTTTTTGCATATCGGAGCAGAGAAATCTTGTATTTATGACGCTCTCTAGACGATATTTAACCTGAAACTCTGAAGAGACACCAATAAAATGCAGCCTCAAACATTCTCGTTTTATTTTATTTCACTTCTGTGAGAACCAACCTTAGTTGATTTCATGTTGACGTCGGATTTATCAGATTTACAAACTTGGACTTGAAGAGTAGAAAGATTCTACATTAGTTTTGTTCCCCATATTAACAAGGATCAATGCTGAAGGCCAATAAAAAAATTATCCAGGACACACAAAGAAACGACAGTCGGGAAAAGCAAATAGCGGGCATGAGGCATCTAGTTTATACACAGGTGCAACCTACCAACACAATGACATCATGACAGTATGGCCGGAAAATATTGAAGATGCAGAAGTAAAGATCAAGAACATGACTTCTTTAATGGCACTAAAGCTGAATGAATCAGGACTTGCCATGAGTAACATGATCCTTTGTTTGGCTTGACAAGAGTGATGATACCAGAACTGCAAATCTTCTTTCCTGAACTCAAAAATGGAAAAGTATAAATAAAATGAATACAGAAACAAGAGGGTCAAGCCAATTCTTAAACTTCATATTTCATCCATCAACAAGAAGCTAATACGTATAGAGCATTCAGACATCATGAGCAAATGTTCAAACCCCAGTTTTGTGCTAATGGGGAATGGATTTTTGTGTCTGGTATCCACACTTGAGGCAGATAAAAAACTTAATCTGTCCAAACTGACAGCCTCAGATAAAATTGAAGAAAACGTGTGAACCAGTTATCATCGATCTGGCATCTCATACGAAACCATAAAAAGCTCAGGAAAAGGAAAAAGGATATGCAATTGTATGTGTATGGGAATAGTGAATTAGAAATTTATGTTCAATATGCCTAAGGATTTATATCATTCTAGTTACAAGGTCAGTTCTAAAAAGGACCATCTTGCACACTGAGGCTCAATGATCAGTCAGTCAACTACCCATCACAAAATCGAAACAAAGAATAATAGCATAAACGTAGACAAAAACCTCAAGTTACTGGGGTGAAGGGACTACCCAGCAATTTATAAACCGACGAGAGGTCCTCATTTAACAATTCTCCATGCTACAAAAGAAAATATAAAATCGTTTCGATTGTTTCTTTCAAAAATAACTCAAGCTAGGTGATAAAAATGGCATTTTGGCGTATTCTACAAATCAAGTAATTTAAAGAAACTAAATGTTTGTGTGCTCTATTATAGTTCCATGAAGTACTCATTACTGATATGAAAAAGAAACACCAACAGATTTTGTCATTTTAGCGAGTTGATATATGAACCAAACATTCAGGTCTAAGATTTTTCCTTGTGAAAACCAAAACCATCCCGATAGTATCTATCTTCTTCCTTATTCCATGTAGGTGTGTCACTCTCCATCAAACAACTACTGACATTCCTATTCTCATAGGATCAGAGGCTCCTTTTATAGAAAAGGCTGTCTACACTGGCAAAGTCCTTGCTACGAATTCCGGGAGTGAAGGAATAGATGGAATACGATAACTATAAACAGGACCGAAAAGCTTAGTGTGAAAGGATAAGGAAGTACTTTCATTCAGCCCCAGTGTGCGGAATACAAAGCTTCATTGAGAAAGTGTACAAAAATTTAACAAGATGAGGAGGTGATTTGTTTAGCAACTTAAAATGCAAAAAGTTTTCTCTTCAACAAATCATCAAGTTGGCTGTTCTTATGCATCTTCATATATCGTCCAAGATAAGACATCGGCTCTCACCCTGCCACTTAAATAAGTATAAAACAAATTGAGATAAGAAGCAATTAGTAAGAACAGAGGGAACCCTTCACTCTCACCTGCTCCTGATCATAGCACTCAAATTCAAAGAAACTATTGCATCATCTAAGAAGAAGATTGGGGCCAAAGGTGGATAATGAAGCACCGATTCAATTGCACTCTTGCTTTAGACAAGAGAGCATCGCATAAAATGTAGAGACATCTAATCTGGAAACTATCATATAGCAGGTTAATGATCGTCAAGATAGAATGGCACTGTATATGATGCTATAGAGCAGCATTCTCAAAAGTCAAACAATTGAAACAAAAATGGAGGAAGACAAGCATACACCAGGAATTGCACTGCTTCAACGAAGACCACAAAAACAGAAAAGTTACAACCGAACAAAACAAAGAACATCAGAAAACTGAAATTGCAGCATGAACAAGTACATCTGATTCTTAACATCTCGAGAAAATGTGAGACATAGCTATCGAAATGGAGTAGGAAGAGATCAAAATAGAGATTGATAATTCGTGATAGCCCAGACAGTGGACGTCGTCCATTGCAAGCATGTGAATAAGTTGAAATGAATATATGTGCAAATCTGGCAATATTTGTCAACAAGAAAAAGCACATCAAAGTATTGGCGCCAAAATTTAAGAATTTAACAAATTGAGATTGCAGTAAAATACATGCAGAAAACCACCTTGGGAGGGAGGGAACTGCCAGCTTTTTCACACCCCATTGAGTCTACAGGTGCATTTTCAGAAGACCTCATTGTGCGAATTCCTTCAAGGACCTTTTCCCAGTTGGCAGGTGTGTGTACTGTACCAAAAAAATGAGATTTTCAGACTGATCTTCAAAATTTAGACAAGTTTTTACCGCAACTCTTGCTGTTTCCAACTCTTTCAAAAAACAAACGGAACCCTTTCTTTCCATCTGAATAAGCGCGACTCACTAAACAAAATAAGCCTCTTTGTTAAACTACCATTACGGAGAAGATTACATGCATTCACATTATTTTAGACTCTACATTATCAAGCAAGTCATCAAATCCTCCAGTGGTCTTGCCATTGGTTAGTTAAGCACAAACTTCATTTGCAAGTACCTCAATGTCAAGAAATTTGTCAATCCAAGACATTTGTCTGACCTTAAAACTTCAAAGCTCCAAACCAGTCCGCTCAAGCATCAAGTTGCTCTTAGTGTGCTAACAGTTTCACCATCAAGTACTCAGTGACACCAAATGGTGACAGATCAAAGTTTTATTGGTATAATAACCTAAGACGGCCTTTTATATGAACTTCGAAAATGTCCATTTGAGTTCCTGACAACTTCACCTCAAATTTAATGCCACTTCTGTAAATGCCTGCTTTTGAATATCTAAACTTTGCTTTTATGATGGGCTTCGAATTTGATTTAGCTATTTCTTTATTTGAAACTACCACATATTCATTCTGAGATTGTCAATGTAACATGAAAATTTTAACTTCTAAGGCAATTACCTGCAACATATCTCAAATGAATGTTACCGCACTTTCAAAGAGAAGAGGAGCTACATAGAAGATGGTGAGGAAAATAGTTTGAAATCAACCAGTTGAGAAATTCTACTGCCTGAAATAACTTGTTGTGTGCCAAAACAAATAAAAGACAAAGAAATGCAAACAGATTTTAAACGATAATATAGTGATCACATATTTTTGCTCATCTTAAACAGAAAGACTGATGGAATTAAAACAATTTATACGACTCAATACTCAACAACTGCTGAACGTCAAAGATTTAAATATATAAATAGCCTAGTAAAGAAGAATAAGAGGAAACCATCACCCTGTGAACGAGATTTGTGTCCTCCTATACTTCATATTCAACAGAGAAGTTCTGAGAGTTTGATAACTGGAGGGTCTTGCTATTAGTTGCCCAATTCAAAGATGAATAGCATGTTATTGAAAATGAAAGTGAGAGTTGACAGGCTAAAGTGCAGGAAGGCATTCTTGAAATACCGGTACAATTGAATGCATTAAAGAGAAGTAATCTGATTAAATACATGCCAGCTTTTTTGGCGTATTAAGAGGACATAAGTTAAAAGTAAATGACATACGCAAAGGGGGGAAACTGCTGTCCTTTCCATATGCAAAATCTTCAATTTCAGGTAGGCTGCGAGGCTGCATCATGTAAATATTGCATGTTCTAGGTAAGAGGGATTCTGCTTTACAGCTCATTTTGTGAAGTAGTAGAAATTAAATGCTAGTTCATACAAATATTTAAGATACATTCAGAAAGAGTAATCATCCCGTTAGGATAGACTAAAATGAGACAGCAATATAGGACAGTACATGTCAAATGGTAAAACTAATTTAGTAACAGTTTATAGGAACGTGCAGCATCTTACACAACTGTTTTTTGGTCAAATTCTAGTTACACTTTTTCATTTTCATGCAAATGAACAAAATAACCTTGACTCTAATAAATTCAGAACAAACCTGCGAAAATGAAAAGCATATCAATAGTTGTTTAGTCATTGACAGCTTAAAAAGCATCTCCAGTTAAGCAATATTTCCCAAGTTAAATTTTACATGAAAATTAGATATGCTTATTGGTAAAACATAAAGACAGTGCCATTGCACATAAGATTTTCATGTAGCTAATTTTATCAATAAAACTGCCAAAGCAAGCTCTTCGCTCGATCACGCATACACATACCGAATCAAACTCTAAAGCTAAACACTAGCTACAGCATTGCTAGAAACTCATCATAGGTTAATTAAGCAATATTTTTACAGTGAATACAACTAAATCCGAGATTTCAAATAGAAATATGTTCTTACTATATCACCACAAGCTCCTCAAATCAAACCCAATTCAGAAAGAGCAAAAGAGTGACTTGTGGAAGTCCATAACTAGAACACGGCATTTAATAATCATGGCAGGACCAAATCATTTCTCCAAGTTAGAACTACCGATTTCCCATTATAATGAGTCAAAATGTTCCTATTACATACTAATAATACAACCAAAAAAGTAACAGAAGTAACGGCAAAAACTATAGTAATGCAACACTAGCCAAGAAACCAAACCACTCTTCCAACTCTATGAACATAAGAAGGGGGAAAAAGAACAAAAGTTCTCTTTTTCCTCATTTAGTGACAAAGATTAGTCTTTACCTTCTGATCAAGAATCTCATCCTTAACCTCTTCAACTGTGGTTTGCACAGTTTTCTTGGCTCTCTTTTTCCTAACAAAGACACGAAGTTTCTTCGAACAATCATCAGTTTCCGTCTCAGAACCTGAAATAATCACCAAAAAAACTGAAAATTATTACTTGCCCTTCTGATGTAAAAGGACAATAACAAAATAAAATGGGAATTTCCGACCTGGGTTTTTCGTTTCAAGAGATGGGTTTATCTCCCCTTTGGCCGATGATAGTCTGGTTGTCCGCATTTTGATGAAGGGAGAAGAGAGAGCGATTTTTGGTGAAGTTACATGAACGATTGCAGAAATGTTTCTGAGGAGAGGAAGAGACATTTTTTGGTGAAGAGGGGAAACTCGTTAGCCTAATTTAAACAATATTATTATAATTTATAAGTCTTGGATTGATTTTGAAATAATTATTATTTTTTAAATATTATGTGTGGATCCATAATTTTATAATTAGTTTTGTAATATAAATTATAGTTAAATTTTAAATTTAATTTTATTATTAAAGTTAATGAGGGAATTTTAGTTGATATAATTAGTAATTAGATGAAAAATAATTATGATAGGATTTAAAACTATACATAGTAGCTTCTTACAAAATATAATTTTAATAAAATTTAATTTCAAATGCGAATTATTGGAAAAAGGGCCAAACGACCTCAAAAAAATTATGTTTCTGCTCGAATCACTGGGCTAAATAATCGATTACCAAAAAATTATAATTGCGGTGGGATTAAAAAATGTACTTTTTAATTTATTAATTATTTGTTAACTTTTATTTTTCGTCTATCATTTTAGTTATAAAATGTAGTACTTTTTATTGGTTTTGTTTTATTAAATCAATCGTTTACCAGCAAATTAAGAGTTTGAGTATATTCTAATGGTTAAAATAGATAAATATATTAATTTTCCAATTTTCTAGATATGATGGTGATTGATAGCTCAAATTCTGATACTTTAATATATTAATATGTGAAAAAAAATGTATTTTATTAAATGCAACCATAATTGAAAACTAATTGAATAATAGCACTCCACTAAAATATGAAGTATCATTTATTAAATTATTTTGTATATGTTTAGCATAAGAAATAACGGGTTTAATTTTAAAAAAAAATTAATCTTGATAAAATTCGAACCTAAACCCGCTTCGAAACCTCTCGGCCCATCCCAACTCGATTGGTATTGTACATTTTTTTTCCAAAATTTAAAATAATATTAAGTATCTTTTTAACTTAAATTCCGTGAAGCTAGTGGTATGGATCATCAAATGTTAATATTATTGCTTAAGATTATATATTTTAGCATGTATAAATTGTTAATGATGGAATAAATAATGCTATCAAACCCATATTTTCTCTCTAACTAAGCTCAAAAGTAAGGTCTTGTCAATTTCATGACAAGAGGTTTCAAATTCTTCAAAAGTCAAATAATATAAGTAGTTGAGATATTTATAGCAAATTAATGATGCTAATCAAAACTCAAATTCCTAGATACAACAAATAAATAAATTGATATTCATAATAAACACGTGTCGGGTTCGGATCCAAGATTCACCTCAAACTCAGAAGGGTCAAAAAATTTAACCGCAGAACCAACTCATTAAATTCCTTAACAAGACATGCATAAGGCGCAATAATACATCATTTTATATAGGGTTCGGTTGGGATCAAGTTGACTAAAAGTCTAGGCTGTAGGATACAAGACACATGGTATAATCCTAGATAGGCCAACGTGACATTGGAAAAAATCTCCAAATAGAGTCCAAAAAAATATTTAGACTTTAGCTAATCTCATCATGGGAAATTCTAGTCCGAACCTGATTCGGTCAAATCTGAACCAATTATATATGGCAAGTGCAATACATTTGCCGTATGATTGGTGTACAATTCAAAAAAAAATTAACCAATTACATAACAAATGTACCACGTTTGCTCTGTAATTAGTTTAATTCGATCAAACTTGATCCGAACAATAATTTTTCTTTGATCATTGAAGTGTCTTAAATCACCCGAACACCTCTAACGTGTGCTTTGATTTCAGATTTATTCCTTACATATCATTGAGGGTCATAACCAAAAGCCATAAAGGAAGAAACAAAATAAAAGGGTTTTTATTTTTATATAGAGATAGTTTAGTCCATATATATAATGCATACCAAAGTAGTTACTCTGTATCCTTCAATCTTAATAATATAGTATAGATAAAATAATTTTATAAATTTTCCATGTACGTAATTTGTTACAAATAAAATGACATTCAATATAATTAATAATTAGATATATCCACTTCAGAACTATTTGTGAAAATTAAAGAATGACTCTTTTTTTATTTATTTTCATTTTTATTAACAGAATATCACCTTTTTCTTTTTCAAAATCAAATGCATGCATAAATAAAAAAATGTAAAAACAACTCTCAGACATTTTATTTCTTGGTTACATTAAATGTAATTACATGTATTCCTATGATATGTCCAAACTTTTGAAGGGAGAACATAACTTCAATATATAAGTACAATATATACATTTAATCAAAAAAACAAATAAATTACAAATTTACACAAACAAATGCACTGAAAATGGAAAACCGCAATTTCAACCCTTACGAATTCATTTTAATAATTTTGTCCTATAACTTCAAAAAATTCGCATGTTAAGAACAAAAACGACCAAAAAAGTATAGCTAATATTAAGTTTGCCACATGCACTATTCGATCATTTTAGCAAATTTTGATCCTTTTTATTCTCAATACGAAATTTTTAAAATTACAGAATAAAATTATTTCGTGTAAAACTAAAATAATCAACCCATATTTATAGAACTAAAATTGCATATTTCCCACCGAAAATAGACTCTCCTTATGAACAAGTAACTCCAACCTATCCCGTTTACCATAAACTCCAAGATTCTTGAATTCTTGATTCATAGGATTATACAACACCAACTCTCTACTGCTACTTTCCAGGACAATTTCATTGTTGTTCCAGAACCCCAATGGCCTCTCCACTCCCGACAGAGGGCCGATGCTCGCCGCCCTGCTCCAACACTCGCCGCCGTTCCCTCCTAATTCATTCAAAATCCATATGTTAAACACTTTCTCGACTTCTTGGAGATGGTACACGATCAAAGCAATCGAGTCTTTTAATGGCAAAATCGCTCGAGTAATCCTATGTTGTCCTCCCAAGACATCGATGCCAGATGGCAACGGTGTCGTCTGAAACGTCTCCCTGCTCATATCGAACGAAAGAATCACCTCGACATCCTTGTCCTGAGCCCACCAGCAAAAGTTATCGTTTTTGTACACCGTGCTCCAGATATTATAGTACATTATATTTGCTGGCACTACGTCTTTGTCGTACTTCCTCCAAGTGTTCGTCTTGGAAGAGTATATCTCGACCTGGTAAACGAGACGACAGTCGGAAGACACGCAGAAAAGGATCTGCATGACCTTAAAATCATGTGTTTTGGGATCGAAGCCGACCCCAAGATCGCCACCTCGTACTTTTGCATTGGGAGGACGAGGTAGTTGGGATAGAGGGAGTTTCTTGAAATCTCGAATGCTGGGGTTCCAGAGAGCGATGTGGTCGGGAAACCCGAACAAACAGACGACGCCCTGGCACGGGCCGATCAGCCGAACATGGCCGAACATGTCGTTCAAGAATGTCGGAAGGTCTTGATCAGCGAGATTGGTGTCGTTTCCATCGTGTCTCAACATGGAGACAACTCTTTTATTGGTGATGGTGTCGCGCCTGCTGAGGAGCAGAACTTCGGAGCCGTCTTTGTGAGAGATTGTCTGATGATGTTTTGAAATAAATGTCGGGTTTTTCAGATGAAGATTCCATGATTTGCAGACGCATTTGAATCTAATCAATGATCTCACGGGTAATCTTGTCAAGATTTCTATAGTTACATCTTCTGGTAAGTTCATTCCTCCTTTTTTGTGTTTCTTTTTGGAGATTTTTTTATCATTTTTGCATGGAATTAGTGTCCATTTTGACTTAGATGGAGAAAAGTTTGAGTGAGAAACTAACCAACTAACTCGCAAATTTACACCTTCCAAATTTTTAGAGTTCTCCGTATATGAATTGGAGGGTTCTAAGTATTTGCATATTTTTAGGATTAAATATGGTGAAAAAACAAATGCTAGGGTTCTTATTAAGTACCAAAATTAAGATCTATTTTTGGTTGCAGTTAGTATGTAAAAAAAACATTGGGGGTGTTTGCAGAACCTTAAATTAAGTGATTAGTTTAAATTAAGCTAAGTGGAGGTGTTTGGAAATACAACTTCTACTTATGTTTCTCTTAAATTAAGATAAAATACGTTAAAAGTTACAAGTTGGTGAGGAGGCTTAAATGTAATTTTCGTCCCGTATTCTATGCATTTTGATATTTTAGTCATTTATCTTTTTATAGTAGTAAATAAATCTTGAAACTTTTTAATTTATCACGATTTTAGTTCTTTTATTACTGAATTTAATTTGCAAATGCCACCGAAAAAGAACATCTGCTCCCACGTGCATTTTTTAAATTGGAGTTTTTGTTCTCGTTCATTCATTTCTTCCATCATGAAGGAAATTAAAAAAAAATGGCGTGACGTTAAATGCCACGTTAGTTTGCTGACTAAGAAAAGGAGGAAAAACTTATTCCTCCCCTCCTTCCCTCTTCATAAGAAATCCTCAAATCATTTGCAACATAAACCCTAAAAAAATAGTTGTTTCTCCCAAATTGGAGAGGAAATTGCTCCAATATCTTCAGTAACCAGATTTGTTGAATGCGACTGTGGAAGGGTGGTTGTTCTCCGGACAACTTGGACAGATGAAAACCTAGGCCAGAGATTTCATTCTTGTAGAAATTACAAGGGTGTTTTTTTTTTTTCCTTTTTAATTTGTGCATAAATATGTAAGTTTGTGGGTTTCTTTTTTGTTTTTGAAAATAATAGCAGATGGGTGGATGTGGATATTTTGCCTGAGAGGATCTCCCAATATGCAGAAGGGCTAGGATCGTTTTTCCTGGTTTATTCAGAAGGATTAATGGGTCAGAAGAGGATGTTGATAAGCTAAGAAGGAAAAACAGAAAATTAATTACAATTGTACTGACTTTGCATTTGATTTTGATCATTTGGTGCTGATGGAGCTTTAAGACTGCAGTAAGCCAAATGAAGTCAACACTTTGCTGATTGCATAAGATGATTTTTCATAAGTATTTAATTTTTCTATCAGGAAAAATCTTGAATTATTCTAAGTTTTTATGTAAGTTGTATGTACTTTTTTATGTAAGTTTGTATTTTCATTAAGTTTTTGTATGGGAATTTTTTTTTATTCATTAACTTGGCTCGAATTTAATTTTAGTACATTATGTCAATTTTCAATTTCTATATTATCTTGCACAATTGCTGCAATTAAGTACACTGGTTGCCAAAATCTGCTTTTTTGGCCGTGAAAGAGCATGTGCACCTCACATGCTGAAAATTTTAGGGAATTTTTATCCCATGTGGCACAAACATATGATGTGACACTTGACTTGGCAATATTTGTGACCTTTTTTTTTTTTCCATGTGGCATTAAATATGACTTGACACTTGAAATGGATATTTTTTTTATTCCATGTGGCACTAAAAATGACTTGGCATTTGAAGTGGGTTGTTTTTTATCCCATGTGGTAATAAATATTTATAGATTATAAAAATTAATTATTATTTTATAAAAAATGCATAAAATTATTTTTAAAATTATAAATAAAAAATATTTTTTATTTATAAAATTATAGATAAAAGAATACATAAAATTTATTTTATGAAAAAAACATAGAATTCTTTTTTTATTTATAACATTATATTTATAACTTTCTTGACGCGTCGTCCCTGCATGCATGTAATAAATAATCTTACACACTTTAAAAGGTATTAATAAATTAAAATAAAAATATAACTCAATATACCAACTTCAAAAAAAAAAAATTTAAATATATTATCGACACAATAAAAAATAAAGAAATTAGAATTATAGATAATATAAATAATTATTTTATAAATACTTATAGAGTATAAAAATTGATTATTATTTTATAATGAATACATAAAATTATTATTTTATGAATAATTATAGATTATATAGATAAAAAATACATAAATTTATATATACATATAAATAATTTTATTTTGTTATAAATAATTATTATATTTAATTATAAAATTAAAAATACATAAAATTTATTTTATAAAAAATAAATAATATAAATATATATATATAATAATCCATATTTTATAAATTTTATTTATGACTATAAATTTTTTATAATATATAAATTAAAATAAAATTAAGATATAATATAATTTTTTTTAAAAAAAAATATATTCCCTAACCGACCCAACCCTCCCCCACCCCCAACCCCCCCGCCGGCCCCAGCCATAGCAGGGGCCGACCGTGCGTCGCCCCCTAGGTGTACTAGGCGACTCGCCGTCGGCCAGCGCACAGCCGGGCGGCGGCGAGTCACCCAGTGTTATTAGGGGGCGACGCCATCCCCTTGCTGGGGCGGCGTCGCCCCCTCCCATGGGGATGGAGGGCGGTGCAGGTGGACGGAGGGGGGATAGGGATTTTTTTTTTAATTTTTATTATATAACAATTTTATTTTAATTATATATATACTTATATACAATTAATCATGTTGGAAGTAAAATTTAACCACATCATTTGCCACTTGTAATTTTAACCACATCACGTGTTGATGTGGTTAAATTCGCTGAACACATAAGCAACACCTGACCACATCATCGAATTCCGGTCAATTTAAGGAAAAATTTGAAAAAAAATCCTCAATTGGACTTAATTGAAACAAAATTGCAACATAGTGTAAAAAATTAAAAATTGACATAGTTAATGTACTAAAATTAAATTCGAGCCCAAGTTAATGGACTAAATTTTTTTTTTCCCTTTCTGTATTCTGGGACTTAATTTATGTGATGTTATTATCTCGTTAATTTATGTGATGAAATGGAATTATTGTGTATTTGTTGGGAATGTGCCAGGTGCACTTATAAATTTTTTTTTGATAACACTATGAAATAAATTCCCATTTTTTGCATGAACAACTATGTTTAATCAAGTGCACAGTAAACCTTGACCCTCCATGATGTATTTTGATGTGACGAGTCCATTTAGTGCATCTTACTAGACAACAACTATAAACAAGCAGCATAGCTAATAACCAGATATCATTTCCCAAAATGTAATGTTTTCTCACTAAAATCTCTGCTGATTCTTTAGCAGGATTTCCCAGAAATAGCTGCTGCTGCTGCTGCTGACATTCTCAGCATCTTTACTCTAATAATCTTGGAAACGTTCCAGTTAAACGTCACTGTATACAAACTACTAACTAACGAACCAAATTATACGAAGATATATGTAACAGGACTAGACGCCTCAAACGACTTCCAGTAAAATCCTTAAGCTACAAGAATTATTATAACAGCAATATGTTCCCAGGACTTGAATTGGACATCAAATTTTTTGACATCCATCCTCGTCCAATACCTCATTCTACCTTCTTTTCCCTGGGCCTGCCCGTCGGGATTCGGCTGAGGACGCGAGAATCCAGCTTCCGGAAATTGAATTGGGCCTGTTCCAGGACTTTCTTCAGGAAGCCATCAACTTCATCTTCATATTTTTCGTACAGGGCAGGCAGCGTGTGGGCACCAACAAAAGCTTAGCAGACGAATAAGAAAGTTTGTGAGAACCTCAGAATATTTATATAACATAGTTTGCATGCATAGCTGGCCTTAGTATCACTTTCATGTCGTAGAAAATTTTCACCCTCACTTGACAAGAACACCAGCGCAGATCTAAACTTAGCATATCGTCAGTTCCAACATATCTTTTCTTGGATGTAGGTGAATTATGATAAAAAAATACGAATTACACCTTATACAAACATTTCATTTTCATTCTCAGAGATTCGTGTTTGGTTTTCCTTCGAAGACAAACAAAAGAAAAGGTTTACCTCGCAGCTTTTCTTCACAAAAATCAAGGTACAAACATAATATACTAGGTGGGAATAAGCCAAAACATCAATCGAGGATGCAAGATCTCGCAAGTTCAAGTTATTCACACATAAGACAGATTGCATGCAAACTAAACAATCAATGTTACCTGCAAACATCGAAATTATGGTCTCCAAGGCGCGTAAATCACCTAAAATCATACTCTCTCTATCTTTTAAAGGATGTCTAGGTTTCTAATTTTGTTTATCCCTATATACTTGTCTTGTCTTTTCTGACAATCAACAAATAATTGATTTGATTGCAAAGTTTTGCCTTTCTTCTAAACATAGCCAACTAGCTTCGGATATGGCTGTTGCAAATTAAGTCCTATACAGTAAGCATTCTACATATCCTTTTAATATCATACACCAACAAGGCATGTTCATAGAAAGTTTTAGCAGTTTATTTGTTATAATTATTAACTTTTACAAAGAAGGGCGATTTTGGTAAGAAAAAAAAGGAAAATATTTTAACTTGTCTCATTTTTTAGAAAACGTGAACCGAATACTATTTATGAGAGAAAGGGAGTGATTAATGTTGTTATTTGTAAGAAATCTTACAAAGGTATAACAAAGTGAAAAAGTTGCAGAAGCTTCCAATCATAGCAGCAGCCCACAAGCTACCAACAACCTGCAAGTAGCATCAGAGTGTTCAACTGAGTTCATCCTTGAAAAGATCACCAATAAAAGCAGAACGACGTTACAATATGCTCAAATGCACTAATTTTAACGGAAATGTTCAATATCGTGGAAAGAAAAATGGGAAAATACTTCAAGTTGGGATGCACAAATGAACTGTTTTCCGTTGATTTCCTACCACTATGTTTCCCTTGCATATAAGGTGAGTTAGTTGCATTGCATATGGTGTGCATATACTATGTAATGTGCAAAGGGAACCAGTGATCCAACTACAGGAATTTTATCAGAGGATCTTAAAAAATAAAGAAAGTATTATTTTATCAAGGAAAATTCAGTAACGGGTCAAACAGATATTAATATCAGAAAATTCTTCTTTTGAAGTGTCAGGTAGAAATATTATAGGAGCCTCCATATGTTTCGTCATGAAGGTACACCAAGACATGAGATCGCGACCTTTCTACATGAAATAGAAGAAAGTACTTGAAACGTTTTGATTAGGAAGTGAAAAGTAGTCTTCATCCTTCTCCTTCAATATATCGGAAAGCGAAATAGAGAGATAAAGCAAGACTTATTGCTAAGGCCCCTTATTTCTGTAACCTTCATTGCAACAGGATCGTTATTTAATCCACCCAGGTGGCAATATCAACAAGAGCAGGAGGAGCTGATGCATCAGCAAGTGCCTTCATCAATCCGTGACAATGAACACACACTAACTGCATGGATTATTAGAGTCTAACTATATTATGTATGCCGCACTGGATAATAATGAACAACTCTATATGATGGTAAAAAATAGACATTAAATAGCCACTTTGGTGCATCATTGACGACTCAAAATTGAAAAAGAAGATAAAGGTGAGAACAAAAAGACCACATCAAACTCATCCGATTCCTTTAGACTATTAGTACTTGCAACTATGTTGATCGCAAACATTGGGGGGGTGGGGGAAAAGTCAAAATGAAACACAGATAAAGAAGAAAAATTACCGCTAGAAATTGCTTTACATTTCCTGAACAGGCAACATCCTGCAACATGCCTAAACCACGATTCACCTCAGATCCTATCACCTTGCCAATGTTGACAAAAAGCTCCTCCCGCAACACAAGACGAGGGACTTTAGATGGAGACCTGTCGGCATTGATAGGTTACAGAAATTAGAAATGCAGTAAAATGCCGCCACTACCAGAAAGCAGCCTACAAGTCTATATTACCTATTTAATATGCCTGAAAAGTTTTTCCAGAAAAATTGAGCAAACATGCCAATAATCAGCACAAAGCAGAGAATTGAAATAAGATGGTAATTGAGCCATTCGAAAATCAGCCAAATGGATGTTGCACCACTTAGAAAACTAGCCGACATCTTCTTGTTCCTCCATAAAAGCACATCAGCAGCTGCACATTCAAGTGAGCTAGGTAAGTTAAAAAGAGGTTGATCTGAATGATAATAAAATTGATACCAACATGTGAAGAAATCCTACATTTGCCACCACCCAAAATATGGTGAACTGGTTTTTGACGCCCGAACAATCTGTTGATATGAGAAGTTACAAAGTCCGACTTCTCCTCCTCAAAAAACGCCACATTTTTGTGCTTGGAAGCACTATCAGAAAATGTTTCCATGAGATTGTTCACAAGATCCTCGGCTTTTGTTCCCTCAGGCATATTTCTGCATGTGAAAATAGAACAAAGAAACAGCAGTCAAGAATAGACTCCGACGCTCCAATTCAGCAGCAAAAGAAACTCAAACTAGTAGTTTTTTCAACTCGGAAAAGTCAGATGAGGACTGCACAACATTGTTTTTTTCACTCCATGTCTCAGTTTGTGCAAAAGCTATTCCTCAACATATCAAGTCTTAAGTCATGGCAACTGAAATTGTTTCATCTGTTTTGTTTCGGAAAACTCTCCCCAAACCTTGCAAATTTAAGAGAACTTCACAGACACAAATACAACTATAGCAAGATCATAAGCGATAAAATCAAACAGTACAACAAGGTAAAGAAAGAGTTATAACTTGAAGAATGCAAAGCTCTACAGGGAACTTTAACATGCTAAAATGTCCAAGAATCAGCAAATTATGCAGAGCAGTGACGACCAACATACTAAAAAATAAATAAAATACAGATATACAGAAGCATTTTCATTTAAAAAACCACCAACAAACTTAAAAATTTTGAAATCCCAGATGCAGAATCGGGGTTCAAAAAAAGACAAAAATGCAAGAAACATAAACTAAAAACTAGCCCACATTGGCATTGCGAATTTATGATGAACAATGAATCAAAACATACTTACACTTCTGTATAAACCAAAACTTCACACATCAAAATCCACCAACGCCCAACCCAACCCCCCACTCCAAACCAACAAAAGAAACAAACAACACATTAAAATAGCAATTTCCGGCAACCCCAGAACTAAAATCACGCACAGAAAACATGCAAAGGTAAACCCAATTGTAAAAACAAACCAACATACAGATTTCCCAGAAAACAAAACAGAGAGACAGAGAGAAATCCCATCTCAAAAAAAAAATCCAGAGCATTTCAGAACAACAACAGAGATGAACATGATTCATGCAAAGCAACTAAAGAAAACCAGCAAGGAAGAAAAATGGCCAACTTTACCAGACCCTCTAATTTGAAAATGGAAGAAGAGAAAGAAAGAAAAAACTACCCGGCGGAGAAAGGCGAAAAGGCAGACTGTTTTTACGGGAAACGATACTTTGTACTCCACAGATCGATATCCGCCCTTTATACTTACCTTTTTCTTTCTTTTCACTAATTACCATGTTTCACTTTATAATAATTTAGCGGCTCAATTATATCACATTCCAATTATATAAATATTTTTAATATTTTATAAAATTACAGTTATACTTTTTAAAAAAAATTAGCGTAATAATTTTTAAGGGTTAGTATAAAATTTTATTTTTTAATAGGGAATGTAGTTGTAATACAATCATAATTTTATGGGGTGTAGCTCGATTTTTGCAAAAAATAAAAAATATTTGTGTATTTTGGTCTAACCTCAAAGAGTGTTACTGTAATTTACCATATTTTAGCAGTATTTTATTTGATGCTCTTACATAAATAAATAAATACATAACAAAAATATCATTTATATAAATTAATTTAAATTACATTTACTGCAAAGTGTATTAAATTCAGTATATCATTTTTCAAAATTTTAAAATACCATTTATATAATTTATATCTATACTTCTATACTAATATATATCTATACTATTATATAAAGAAAACTCCCCCCATACTCACAAACGACGGTTACTTACACCGCTGCACCATTTTTTATGATGTCAAAAATGCCCTTCAACTAATAATATAACCAACTTATTTAACTTCCAAAGTTTCACTAATTGATAAATTAGATTTTTTTTCTTTCTTTTATTTTTTTAATGTGATGTAATGATTTATATTTTACTCTTATTTATAATAATAATATATTTTAAAGTGCAAAAGAATATTTATTATATGCACGCAGGGACGGCGTGCCACAACAGCTAGTATAAAAAAAATAATCATGGAGCGGTTAGTTATACCGCAACACAAATTTTTTGTTATGTCAATAATACCCCTAAATTAGTTTTTTTTTAATTTTTTTTCATTTTTGTTAAAATATGATATGTTGGTTTATATATATATATATATATATATTATTTATAATATATTTTAAAATATGAAAATATTATTTATTATATGTACACCGGGACCACATGCTACATCAACTAGTTAATATAAAAAAGAAAGACTATCTACACTAACAAACGGCGGTTAATGACATTATCATACCAAACTTTAAAATATAATAATTATATCCTTAATTAGATAATGTTATCTATAATCTATCTATACTAATATAAAAAAGAAAAATTCTATTTTTACTCACAAATTTGCGGTTAATGACACGTAATCGTAACACCAACTTTCAGTCAAGAGGCCCTTATTTGCCGGAATCTCCACCTGTCCGGGGACCACTTCACATGTAGATTAGAAAAAATAAAAATTCACTTACATGGCAGGTGATTTGGCAAGTATGATGAGGTGGCATGGTGACATGTTTTATTTTAAAAATCCATTTAATAAATAATATTATTCTTAAATATATATTATTTAAATATAAAAACAAAATATAAATTTTAAAATTTTATATCAACTATAAATTAAATGAAAATTAATACAAAAGATTAATATACTAACATTCAATTTTCAAATTTAAATATCTATAGCAATATAACTTTTAATCAATTATAATAATTATATTTTATTCACTATATTAAATCATAATTTATTTTGAATATATTTAATAAATTATATTAATTACTATTAAAAAATTTAAATTCAAAGTAAGTATTATTTTTATTTAAAAACATTAAATCAACTGGAAACATTTTAAAATTTTAATTTTTCTTCTGTCTCTTTTAATTATTTTAATTAATTAAATTAAATTTTAATTAAAATTTAAATTGGGGCGACGGCAACGCGACGCCGCCACCCGCAAAATGGGGGACAACGTCCCCGTTGCTGTCGCCACCCTATTTTTGGATAGGCTGATTGTGAGCCAACAGCCCCCTTGTTTCTGTAATCGGGCGATGTTCCCCCTGTTTTTATAATTGGACGGCGTTGCGTTGCCTAGATTGTCGTCATCGCCCCATGTTTCTGTAATTGAATGGTGGGGGATTGGGGGTAAGCCGCAGGCGGGGGGGGGGGGGGGGAGCGGTGGCGGGTTGGGATGGGATGGGCGGGAGGGGGTTGGGTGGGGTAGGAATAAAATGAAATTAATACAAAATAATAATTTGGCAAGAGGGGTGAGATGGCAGTGATATGTCTTCCTGCCACGTAAGAGAAATAAGAGTATTTTAATCTGCGTAGGCAAAAGTTGTCGGTCAAATTAAAAATCCACCCAATTTTAGACTATCATGTACATCTAACGTGACCTATTCTGGCCCAATTAGGGTTTTTTGGACTGCCACTTCTTAAAAATTAATATCCTGAACCGCTATTTTATAAGTGGTATGGACTAAAATGCAACCGTGCTTAAGAAATTTGACCAAAATTGTATTTTTTCCTATTTTAATGCATGAAAGATTATTTATGATATGTACGCAGGAACAACGTGTCACGACGGCTAATACTATTATAAGCGAAAAGGGATATTTAGACTTAAAGAGATAATTTTGATACCATTACATCAAACATTAAGATTACATTTTTTCTATTAAATATTTATGTGTACTTGTTATGCTCATTCATTACTTAGTCTTAGTCTTTAGTTGTGAAATTTAAATCGTTTAAGTAACTAATTACATTTTTCTATATTATAACGAAAATATATATATTTTTAGAGTGCAAATTGAATTTATGGCGCAAAATATTAAAAAAAAGTTATCCCACCAATATATAAGTATATAGCATAAGGGCAATTTTGTCAAATATTTATTTCAAGAGGGAAAGTGATACATCAATTTTTTCTAGGACCAAAATGTGACATTGAGTATAGCTCAAGGGACAAATATATTTAACCCTAAAATAATTATCTTGATAACAATCAGAGAATATTAAAAATATATAATAATATAAGAAAAAATATAATGGTTTACTATTAAAAATAAAAAAATAATGTATTAAATGCTTTGTAATTTGTATACAACGAAATATTGGAAAAAAATATAGTATAATTATACCAACGCTAATGCACCGAATTCCATTAAAATTTGGAATTAGATGTGCTTGGTTGAGAATAGTAGCAAGATGTGTAACTCGTGGAAAATCTTGTGCTGCACCCTTGTTTTTCTTTAATTTTTTTTTGGAAATATAGTAAAAAGAATTATTATCTTTTATTTAAATTTTTTATTTGACCAAACTCTAAATTAGCCGATATTTCTAGAGTTAATGTTTTAGTATGTTATTTTAAATCATCGTAACGAATATAAAAAGAATAATAGTACGCATCTAGTACATTTTGTGTGACTAAATTTTTTATACTACAAAAATAAGAATAAACTGAATATCTTAAATAAATTAATTTATAAGGTATTAAGAAAAAATGGAAGGAAAATATAATATTTGAATAATACAATTGGAAGAGCATGTAGAAATATGCTAAAAAAGTGAATCGCTTTGGAAAATGTGAGATTCTTTTACTAATTTTTAAACCAATAGGGTTTGGTATAAATAGTACGTGTCAGTTCATGCAGATACAACCACAACTCCACCTACCTGTCCCCTATTTCCATTAAAACCTATTAAATTATTCCTGTTAGTCGGAAACACATGTTCGATGCGTTAAGTGATACAATACATATATATGAGTTATCGTAATAGGTCGTTTATGCATGCATATAATAAATATTTATTTATATTAAAAAATATATTATAAATAAAAATAAAATATATAAATCATTCAAAACAAAATAAAGAACCAAAATGAAACCAATTTATAATATTATCGACACAATAAAAAAATTGGTATAGTGATTTTAAAACATCGTAGAGTCATTTTGTTAAAAAATAATAAATATAATTAATTTTAAAAATTATCTAATTATGAGTATAATTGTCAAGTTTGTTTAATAAAATAATAATAACAAAAATAATATTAATTTAAAGTTAATAACACTTTTAGGGCAAGTCGCACATCTTGCCCATTTTCTTTTTTTCTTTTTATTAAAATTTAGAGTCGCACTCAACATTTGAAGAAATCATCGTATGATGGGGAACTACAACACACATTATACGTCAGTAAATGACAAAGACGATATGATACGATTATGCGTCGACCACTCATTTCAGCGGAAGGAATACAAAATGTGGATATTGGGATTGATACGGCAGCATAACGCATCGTTTCGTCTCATCATCTGCTAATAGGCGTGTGAAATATGGATACCAACCGGGATATGCACCCACGTTGCATATTGTGGTATGTTGTGCAATAAATATACTTCATGTTAGACATGTTTTCTTTTACATTAAAATACATTATTTTCTACGTACTTCAAGCTAAACAGGTGAAGTCCATTCAGTTAAGTTGTGATCCTACACCACACGATGTCGAAGGGTTAAGCCAATTGGTTGACCGACTCAAGGCCGGATTAGATCATATTTATGAGATTGACCCATAATCTCAACAGACAAAGAATATGCCTGAGCAAACTGCATCATTCCATGAAAATGTCCCGACCACATCCCACAGACAGAGGAATCGTAGCATAATGTCTACTAGTTCAGTTGAAGATGATATTGTTCGAATAGATGTAGCTGGTCCTTCTACAGAGCATACACCTCAACATTTATATCAAGATTGCTACGTGCCTCAACCGCCACAACAAAATGATTGATTTTAATCAGCTCCATACATGCCAAGCCACGTAGAAGCTTTATGGATAGGTTGATCTTGGCCTTGGCATGAGTCAGACATAGGCACCGGAGTATAATGTTTTACAAATTTCATTTCCATCATTTAGTGCATATCGTGATTATGTGGAGTTCAGTTCTACAATATGATCAAGTCGGTTGCATGTTAATGCCGGTAATGATACACAGAATATGGGTGAGAAAATAAGAAGACCTCGACGCCAATGGCCCGACGCACTTGTTGGACGGACAATCATTTTTAGCAATTATAATTGTTGTAATTTTTTTTTATGTAAATTTTAAATTTGTTAAGGAATATAATTAGTTAAATTTGTAATTATTAGTTAATTATCAATTAATAATCAATGATAAATTTCAATTATTAAAATTAAAAAAATGAGAGTCGCACTCGTTATTAACTTTAAATTAATAATATTTTTTTATTATTTTTTTATTATTTTATTGAATAAGCCATCATTGTCATATTTAAAAATTAATGTGGTGATGTCATTAATTGCCATTTATAAGTGTATATGATTTTTTTTTATATTAGTATAGATCATATTTTAATATAGTTTTTTTTAATAAAATTGCAGTTGCGTAAACAAAATAGAAAAAGGAAATGGATGATCTGTTAGTTTCGTATAAGCCCCTAGACGTTAAACGCAGTGGAAATGAAAAATTTAATTACAAAATATTATAAATATCGATCAAATTGCTCATCTCGGTGCTATATTGATGTGGATCTCATGCATAAAAAAATGTCAATTAAATGGTTAAGAGAAATCAACCTTTTAGCACTCCAGTTGATGTTGATGACTTGAACGTCTCAAGAACATTTTCTTACCTTACAAACGGTGGAACGTCGAAACGGAGACGTTTTTGTTGATTGTTCATGGTAGGAATACAAGTGGCAAGTTAGTCCACACCACCTGTGATGGAATCACCCTCAAACCTATGCTAGTAGGTATTGGAGGATTAAGATAGATCAACTATTGATCTATGAAGAAAGGAAGGGAATTTCTTACCTTTGGAGATGAGAAATGAATATAAGAATAAGGCTAAAGTGAAAGCTAGACTTTCTAGCTTTGAAGGAGAGAGAGTTTAAGAGTTAGAAAGCAAAAATGAGAGCAAGAGTTTTTGTATCTTTATATATCAACTAATGTATAGATCTCTTGCCTTCTACCCCTTCTTATAGGCGATTATTTGCACTAGATATAATGAATGTAGACAAACCCTTTTGTCTTGCTCCTAGAAAATCTAGACAACACTTATCTTCTTCACAGACAAGCTCTAGTATGACTCATCTTATCTTTTTTTATCTAAAGATGAAAACAAACCATGTCAATGTTCAATGAATCTTGTCTTCACTTGTCAAGTGGGCTCGTAGGCTTGGGGTTTATCTTAGTTTTCAATTGGACTAAATCCAATTTTGATTAACTTCCAATTAGTTGAGTTCAATTATTTAGCCCATGATATTTAATTCTTTAATTAAATATAGCCAAAATCAATTAATCTAATTAATTAATTTTCAAGTTCAAATAGATTAATTTTAATTAATCTATCATAAATCTTAATTAATCAAATTAATGCTTGTGAATTAGGCTCCACATTAAATAATCATATTATTTAATTTTTCCATGAATTGATTTTATAAATCATTCCAATCAATTAATACAACTCCTTAAATTAAGTGATTTCTTCTCCATTATTCCATCATGGATTTGTGCGGTCACCACTCAGCTAGACTTGACCTCATATCACACATACAATTTAATTAGTAATTTATTTGTACTGGATTAATTAGATCTTATTATAATTAATCACCTTCAATTAACTCCTTAATTAGAGACTACCCACCACTACGGGTGGGCATCTAGCAATGGTCCATGACACTAGATAATAGGTGAATTATTGCATAAACATGTGAGCTACACGTACCATGCAGATACGGTCCCTCCGCCACTGACCTCCCGATTGAAGTATAGGGCATGGAATTAGTTACCGATTTCCATTATCAACTTTGATGTCTATGTATCAACTCTACAAGTTACACTTCCAATTTATCAATATAGGAAAAATGCTTTCTCCTATTTGATCAACAACCATGGACATGAGTTTCAAGGAACGCATATTGTAGAGAACATAGGAGATTCGTTATCATCTCATGATAAGCAGCAAATCCTATCTAGACGAACACATTCTACATTCAAACGAAAAGTTACACAGTAGACCGAGTTGTGTAACACAACTGTGTTCTTCAATGCAAAATTTTAATGCTCAAACAGACTAGAATAGGCCTAGGTCGTGTTCCATGTCCAAAGCCGTATTTGCATTCCAGAGTCATATTTTTACCAAAATTCTTCCCCAATAATAATTTTACAAACTTTGCAATTATTTAAGGGACGAATTCAAACATTTCTAAGGGAGAAAAATATTTTAGTTGAGAACAAGTTTATTTTATTACATCACATGTATTATTTGCTCCAACGGTTAATTCACATTCAATATCTACTTATTACCCCATATGTATCTCTAGCCCTCTCATTATATTAAACCACAAACACAGCTACACAAGTCAACACAAAAAACATCTTCATACATTTATGTTCTTTTTGGATTTTCTATCATTCTCCAAATACCCTTTTTTAATTGCTAGGACTTTTTTCGGCTGAAAAAGAGACTAATTTGATAATTTTACAAACTTAAGGAACTAAAGTGAGAAAAACAAACCTAAATTGACCACTTTATCCTCAATTATAATATGGTAAGGGGCCAGTTTGAGACAAAACTTAAAGTATGGATGTTAACGTCAAGAAAGGAACTTGATCAGGGACTAAAATGATTCTAAACAAAAACATAAGGGATCAAGTATAATATTTAATTCTATCAAAGAAGAAAAATACTTGGTATTTTTAATATCCTCTAAACTACTTAGAAGATGAATAATATATCTAACTAAAAGATAAATAGGCAAATACTATTTTAACATGCTTAATTTGTTTTGAAAGATCTTAATTAGTATTTATAACAAAATAATGATTTACTAGTGCACAATATAATTTAAAATGAATAGCATATGAATAACATGCAAATACTAATCAAAACTTCAAAAAATAAAAATATAATATAGAATAAATATAAGAAAATTCCTCAAGTTTATTAAATTAAAAGTGTTATTGAAAATTCTAAATCGAGCGACTTCCAACTAATTGATATTATTTTAATATTCAGATTAGATAATTATTCTTAGATTTTAATTTTTTTTCTTAATATAATGGAATTAAAACAATAACATGATCAATTTATCAAATTGAAATTTCTTATAAAGAATTCAAAAATAAAGGGACTTTAACTAATTATTTTTATTTCAATATTTGAATTTTATATATAATATTTTACTTTCGTTTTAATTTGTTCTAATACAAAATTATTAAATATATATAATAATTGGCAAAACAAAATGCAAATTTCAATTTTAAAGGATTAATTTTTTATTAACCTTATCAATTAAATTTAGAAGTGTAACAAAACTTTCCTCATCAATTAAAAAAATTAATGTCAATTTTTTGAAAATATAACTATATATACTAATGTTTCAATGATACAAAGACTTAAATATATTTTTTAGTTAATAAATGATATATTACGTACCTCTAAATTATATATATTTCTACACGTGCAATGCACGTGATAAGTTCTAGTATTTTAAAAATGAGCATACATATTCTAAATGGAATATAAAATACACCTTTTTTTTTAAACAATAGATCATCCATCCAAAAGCATCCCTACAATATCAAAGTTCTTGAAATTAAAAAAAAAAAAAAAGAATTATTCCAAGTGGATATTTGGACCCTCTAGTCATATATGACATGGATGTCAAACACCACAAACTCTTGCAATAATAGCAAAAATACTTTGACAAAACACTTGGAACCAATTGCAGCCTCTAAAACCTTATCCTCCATCACAAACCTAATCTTCCCAAAATCCATCCAGCCTCTACACTCTTCTCCATCCAGATCAACACACACAAACAAGAAAAAAACACGCACAACACACACTGCATACAAAAACGATCAAGAAAACATAAAACAATTGTAGGAAAAAGAACAAGAGGGTTGAGTGATAGATTGATCATCAGAAATGGCCTCAACTGCATGCTTCCTGCACCACCATGCAGCAATCTCCAGCCCATCCGCAGCAAGAACAGCTTCTTCTTCTTCTTCTCAGCGCTATGTGCTGCCGTTGAAGCCCAGCCAGCTAATCTGCCGAGCCCAGAAGACAACGGCGACCGATGACGGTGGCGCAGCCGCCATGTCCCGTCGTCTGGCTCTCACTGTGTTGATTGGTGCTGCTGCCATTGGCTCCAAGGTTTCACCTGCTGATGCTGCTTATGGAGAATCAGGTTCTATACTTCTTCATCGTGCAGTGACTCTTGTTTGTTTTTTTTTTTTTTATTAAGAGGTTTAATGTAATTTACCACCCTGTGATATTGTAATTTGTAAATGAGTAAATTATCCCCTGTAAAAATTAAAAAGTAATTTAAAAAAGTAATTTATCTCTCTGTGTTCTTTAAAATAAAGCAATTTATCTTCATGTTTAAAAAGATAAATGGCTCCATTTTAAAAACCACGAGGAGGTAAATTAATTCATTTTAAAAGTGGAGGAAGGTAGATTGCTATTTTATTTTTTATACGTGGTCATTTACACATTTGTAATATGACATGAGTTGTTTGCATTTTTTCCATTTATTAAGTATATATAATGTATGTAGTTTGGTGTAAATATTTTCAGAAATAAGAATTTTTGTATCTGTAAAAGTAGAATGTTAAACTTTTGTACGTTACTACTTGTTTATGGCAAATTTGGCCCCTCATTGCAAATTAATTATAAAATAATTGATTGTGATTAATAATTAATTTTAGAAAAAGTAACTATGGTGTTGGATTTATATTTTTATAATTCATTATACAAATGAAAATTGTAACTAAATTATAAAACTAACCTCATTCTTAAGGTTAATTGAAAAAAATTAAAATGTTATTTAATAGATAATTAAATAATCAAATTGTGGTGGGATTAAAAATTATAAATTATCACATTTTATCGAAACATAATTATTGGTTGAATTTAATCTCAATAGTAATTATTGATAAAGGGATCAAACGGTATAAGAAATTGCGTTGAAAACGCAGTTATTGCTTGTTTAATGTATCATCAAACGGGCGCGTAATAATATGGGTATTATATAAATGTTATATAAATTTAGATGGCAAGTTTGATAATTTTAAATACGAAGGTATATAGCCAAAAATTACACTCTTTTAGAGCAAGTTGTTGTAATTGATTTTTAAAATTTTGAAGGGTGTATAATTTTGATTCCTTTCAATTTACATGTAAAACGTGAGAATATTATGGAAATGTTTGACAACTTATAAAATATTGAAAAGTGTTCAGTAAGTTTTTTAGAAAGCAGTTATAAGATATGAAAATAAGATGTTAGGAGGAATAAGGAGTTCTTAATTTATTTCTAAAATTTTAATAAATTCCTTCAATTTTGATCATATTAATTACAAATTTTCATTACTAACATTTTACAAGTTTTTATTTTATCCAAACGCTTCAAGAAATTACGTCTAGAATAAGATATGAATTCTTATAAGCTCAAATACCATACAGCTTAATTATACGATGTATGAGCTTATAAGATAAATTAAATAAGGGATGAAATGCATTTTTAGTCCCGTAACTTAGATCATTTGGCATTTTCGTCCTTTAACTTTTTAGGATAATATTTTAGTACTACATCTTTTTAATTTTCGCAATTTTAGTCCTTTGTTTTGCCGGAGTTCACCTCCAACAGCGAGAAGGGTGAACTTCGATGAGAAAAATGATCGAAATTGCGGATATTAAAAAATGCATGAACAAAATGTTACTCTAGAAAGTTGAAGGCTGAAAACGTCAAAGAACTTAATTAATTACGGGATCAAAATTGTATTTAAGCCTTAAATAAGTTTCATCAAGCACCCTCAAAGGGTATAAGTTGACAATGTAATCAAGGCATGCAACATAGGTAAGTATTCAATCTATGTATATATATCAGGGAAATTTTATTTCGGACCTGACTCGATTAAATTTTAACCAATCATATGACAAGTGCAATATACTTGTCGTGTGATTGGTGTACAGTTCAGGAAAAGTGATCAATCACATAGCAAGTTTATTACACTTACTCTGTGATTCGTTTGATTCGGCCAAATCAGGTCTGAGAAAGAATTTTTCCATATATCATGTCAGATGATCAAACATTTGAATGTTTAAAATGCAGCCAACATCTTCGGAAAGCCAAAAACAAACACAGATTTCAAGCCATACACTGGGGATGGATTCAAGCTTTCCATCCCTTCAAAATGGAACCCTAGCAACGAAGTTGAGTACCCCGGCCAGGTCCTCAGATACGAGGACAACTTCGATGCAACGAGCAACCTCACCGTTACCATCACCCCTACCGACAAGAAGTCGATCACCGACTACGGTTCCCCTGAGGATTTCCTGTCTCAAGTAACTACATCATCTGTTCTTGCAGCAAATTTGTGTGTACATATGCTTATGAGCATGTCTTGTCTGCATGTTTCAGGTGGACTATCTGCTAGGGAAACAAGCCTACTTTGGTAAAACTGATTCAGAGGTAACAACATTTGTAGCACATGAAAATACAAACTTTTTGCTGCATAATCATGTGTTTAGAGAGCTATTGCACATAAATGATAGGATAATTACATCGACACCTACTAAGGTTTAAGCACACTATCGAAGAAAATCGACCGATTTTGAAAACTTACATTAATTATCCTTCCATTCATGTTTTATATGAAGAATGGAATTTATATCATATAAAAACATTATAGGGGGTGTCAATATAATTAATGAAAGTTGAGGGGTTCTTCTATGATATTCTATAACTTTGAGGGGGTAAACTCAATCGTCGTGACTATATATTAAACGACCACCTCATCTATAAGTTTAAACTGTTAGAAAGGATAATCATTTAATACTAATTATAAATATCTTAACACGCCACCCTCCTTTGCAAGTGAAACATTTCTTTTATAAACAGGTGGCAATGAGACTCGAATTCAAAACCTCTTATTTAAATGGGCTCTAATATCATATTAAAAGATCACCTTATTTAAAGTTTAAAATGTTAGAAAGTAGAAATGTTTAGTATCAATATCTTAGCAGTGACAAGGCATTGAAACTTGATATCAGGGTGGATTTGATTCGGGCGTCGTTGCGACTGCGAACATATTGGAGACTTCGACTCCGGTGGTTGATGGGAAACAATACTACTTCTTGTCGGTGTTGACAAGAACGGCCGATGGGGACGAGGGCGGGAAGCACCTGCTGATCACGGCGACCGTGAAGGACGGGAAGCTGTACATGTGCAAGGCACAAGCCGGAGACAAGAGATGGTTCAAGGGAGCAAGGAGGTATGTTGAGAATGCAGCAAGTTCTTTCAGTGTTGCTTGATCACAAGAGGTATGGGATCATTTGGGGTGATCATGTGTATGTAATTTTACCCACAAAGATATCAACACTTTGATCAAATTATTGAGTTTGTACCATCAACTGTTGAGTCCTCATGTCTAAGGAAGTTGTTGTTGTTGAAAACTCATTACATGGTTTTTGGACACCTAGATTCCCATGTAAGGAAGCTAGAATGTGAACCCACAACTTAATCGGTGAATAATTTTCTATCACATTTTTGTGTTGCATACTGATGTCACATCTGTATATGACCCCACTTTTGATTTATAATCTAATGTAATTATATCTTAAGTTTTAGAAAGAACATGTATCAATCACGTACATATTAGTGTGACAATAATTTATGATACGAAAGTGGGATAAAAATTCAAACTAAGCCCCTGATCTTTTCGCAACCGTTTGGAGAAATCCGTAATGTATATTTTGTTAGGATCAAACACCAACACGGACAACACACGAAAAGTTCCTGTACAATAAGACCTATACAAATGGATATGTCTGAAAAATCATATTGTATTTTAAAATAGGGAGGGCAAAGTGTATCAAAATATTATGGAGTTAGGTCTAATTACATAAATATTTTCTATTTTCTTGTGAAATTAAACTACACCCCGCCTTCCATGTCGATGTAATTTATCTAAGGTGTATAAAATTTTGTCTTAAGTTTTACAGTTCCAAATACACTAATAATTATACAAAAAATATGAGGTATTCGGATAATTTAAATTATCGATGTAATTTACCTTTTCAAGAATCACTGTGTCTCATATACATCTCCATCTTTGTGCATCATAGACGTCAAAGCAAAAAAAGATTGAATTAAGCTTTTGGAAACTTCAAGTGTGGTAATTGCCAAGAAACTCAAGCTTCGAAACCTCCAAAGAGTTGCTTATTTCGCATTCCATACTCAAGATCCAGAGTGGGTCGGGTTATTTCGCATTCCATACTCAAGATCCAGAGTGGGTCGGGTTAATTTAGGATCGATCAATCCCTAGACAGTTTTAACCTTTTAAGTATTGACACCTAGAACTAATCCAACAGTGACCAAGGATCACTTTAGGACCGACCAATCCTAAAACAGTCCAAAGGATTAACACCTAGGATTAACCCAACAGTGATCAAGGATTACCTGATATTGAGTCAGACCTACTGGGCCATTTTTCTTTTTTCTTTTTATAATTCATGACATATAAGTTTATTTTATTCACATAAGTTGACTATACCTAAAACGTTTTATATTTATTATTCTACTTCTAAATTTTTCGTATATTAATTTGTTAGTACTCTTTGTTTAATTTTTCAAAATTTTCTTAAATCTCTTTGGATTTGTTGTGTAATTTAATTTATTATTTATTTACTTTAAAAAAACAACCATAAATTAAGTAATTATTGAAAAAGAACACCTCAATTTTATTTTTATTTTTTTAAAAAAGAAACATACAAACACAATCAGCCTAGTCCGGGACTCAACTAGACCGACCATAAACTAGATCCAACTAGAGCCCATTTAAAGGTCCAAGACCGGCCATGAACTACTAGTTGATCGATCATGAGCCGGGTTTTTCAAACTGGTCCGTGTCGGTCCACTATGCAACTTGATTCCAAACGTCGTTAAGTGTTTATGTAATTACCAAAGCTTTATAATCTTATCCTGTGCAGTAGGAAAATAACGAAAGATGTCTTTACATTGGCACAAGAACGCATTCATCACAGCAAATTACTCCAAATCGTTCAATTGCCAAGTACCAATATCTCAACGTTCGATACCTTATTTCCCCAATGCCTTTACCTTTCTTCTCTGCAAAAATTTGAAGCTGAGACTCTCCGCTAATCTACTTGTCGACAACCTCAATTAGGGTCGGCTCGTAGTCGCTGGGTGCCTCAAATCCATGTAAGTTCATTACTGTTGCGGCCACATTTGCCAGCCCACCATCGGGAACATCTTGGCGGAATCTCACACCGGCCGCCAGCCCAGGCCCACCGATTGCTATGGGAACCTTCACAAGGTAAAGCGTCGAAGATCATTTAAGTTATCCAACATGCACGTAAAAGAGACTCCAACAAAAACAGACCGTTATAAAAAGCAACACAAGATGCATTCAAGTTTATTCTTAGGAACTCGCAGGGCATATTGTGAAATATACGGACGAAATCAGGAAACAAAAAAAAAAAGGGAATACAAGAACACGCATGTTTATGAAATTTAGAAATAAATTGTCGCTCAAACTACTTTGACTCGGATAGAATTTTTATACAATTATAAAACATAGGAAACATGAACTATATATATCCGAGGCGTATCGTAAAACATGGTAAAATTACAGATTTACTCCTAGCTATAATTTTATGCTAAAGTGCAGAGTTAGGCGAATCGTCACACTTCATCATTTACTTTACATGGTGACTTGCAAAGAAAAGTTCCATGCAAGTGTATGGTGAATGACCACCTTACAACGACCGGTAAAACGAGCAAAACTGCTTGAAATATTTTGAGGCGCAAATTTCTTATCTAAAAAAATTCTACAACCGAATTAATGCCCTCCCCCCCCCCCCCCCCCCCCTTTAAGAATAAGAATGCTGAAACATAAATTACTTACGGGTTGTAGAGTGTGAGATGTAAGAATTTGAATGTTGCCGTTCTTGTCAAGAAGAGGTTCCCCCTTCTTGTTCCTCTTCACCATGTCCTCGGCATTTCCGTGATCAGCAGTAACAACATATATGCCACCAACTTGCTCTATCGCATCAAGGATTATCTGTCCAAATCAACACAGTTTAAGCCCATTTAGTTTAAACACCAAAATAATCCTTAATAATTAGGGTGAATTACAATCACCTCCCCTGAGGTTTGGCATAATTACAAATACCCCTTGTTGTTTCAAAAATTACAAATACCCCCTTGAGGTTTGTAATTTTTAACCAAGGGCCTGAAATGGTCCATTTTGCCCTTGACTTTTTTTTTAAAAAACTTGTAGAAAACGGAACTAAAGAATCAACATTACCTTGACGGCATCATCAGCAGCCTTACAAGCAACAATGGTTGCTTGAATATCACCAGTATGTCCCACCATGTCACTGTTAGGTAGGTTGACCCGTACCTTCGATGTAAACAAAGCTCGTTCAAACAAATGTTTCTTATGTCAAATTGTTCTTCCTTCAACCTTTAAAAAGGGGAACAAAAAAAAAAGGGTGTCAATGAATTACCTGGTCAAATTTGCGGCTAAGAATGGCGTCTCTTGCCTTCTCAGCAATCTCTATAGCCTTCATCTTTGGCTGGACATTAAATGTAATACCAGAATCACTTGGAATTTCGACATATTCTTCCAGTTCACGGTTAAAGTATCCTGAGCGATTTCCGTTCCAGAAAAATGTGACGTGGCCAAACTTAACGGTTTCACTGTAAAACTCGCAGCAAATAACTTAAGGATATATGCCTAAAATATGATACATAAACGAAAACAGAAGCCGTAAATAGGGATTTTTGCTACATGAAACAGATCTTAGTAAATTTGAACTGCCACCTACTTACCTACAAGCAAAAGTACGGATACCATTATGCACCAAATATTCCCCGGAAGTTCTTTCCATCACTGGAGGAGAAACAAGGTAATGACTTGGAAGCTTCAGTTCACCATCGTATTGAAGCATTCCAGCATAATGAATTTTAGGAAATCTAACTCGATCAAATTTATCAAAGTCCTTGTACTCAAGTGCCTTGGCTATCATAACCATACGATCAGCCCGGAAGTTGAAAGTTACAACAGCATCACCATCAACAATAGGCCCAACAGCTTTCCCATTATCATCAACAATAACAAATGGAGGTAAGTACTGATCGTTTGTGTTAGGAATCTCTCTCAGCTTCTTAACGGCTTCAACAGCACTCTTAAACTTGTGGGGTGCTTCTCCTAGCACTTGGGCATCCCAACCTCGTTTTACAACATCCCAATCATTCTGGCAAAGTTAAAAAATGCATTGTTACATGGGGAACAGTTTTGCAAATTCATTACAAGAAAACTTGGAATAAGTAAGAAAATACAGCGGCAGAATAGTTTCACAGATTCAAACGATTCTTGAATAGATAGATTCATGCAGTTCAACATAAATGTCACAACCCATGTCTCTGTTAGCTTATATAGATGATCGAAGTCATATGATCTTAATTCAACTACTCCTAAAAGCATCAGAACAAACCTCATAGAACAAACATGATCAAGACAGTAATGTGAAAGGTTTACCTCATATCGATCCATTGTAACATACATGCGACCTCCGCCAGATGCAATCCGGGCATCAACACCTTTCTCACGCAGTTTTGCCAGATCATTTTCAAGAGTTTCAACAAAGCCTACACTTGTGCCATCCAACACATCACGTCCATCCGTGAGAATATGAACACGGATTCTTTTAGCACCGCGCTCACTAGCACCTTTAAGCAGCAACTGCATCCAATATTATGAGAATACACAATTAGTTCTCCTTATACGCCAAATGTTAATGCAGAAAAAGAAAAAAGGAAGTAACTAATGGATGACTATAATGCTTCTCTATCCGGATTGTCAATAAAATTTTGACGAAATTTTAGAAGATGAAGCACCTGCAACTGGTCAAGCCTAGAGTGGACACCTCCATCACTCAATAATCCAATGAAGTGCAGCGTCCCGTTTTCAAAACATTCTTTGATGTACTTGAAACCTTCTTCTTCGTAGATTTTACCAGTTTCAAGAGCCATATCAACAAGCTTCGCACTGAACATAGAGAAAGGACAAAATGCCAATGAATCACTCCCTTTGAGGATACAAACTTAAGTGTTCATGTTTCCATTTGTACGTGTATCGTTAGTACCCCCACCCCCAAATACTAAGATGGATAGGTAAATGAACCATTTTGAATCCACGCGATGTGCGCCGTACAAGAGGAATATAACTGAATAAAATTCCCTAGTCATTAACAATTGCAGTTCTTTTTCCCCTTATTTGTCCTCAAACATCATAGAATTCCCACTTGACATTATCAACATTGAAAACTTTCAAGATTAAAAACTATTTATGCATTTGGCCTAGCAATCAAACAAGCATATAAACAACAATTGAAGCTCACCCTTGTGCATAAATCCGGCCAGCACCAAGAGCGTTGTGACCAACCTCACTATTACCCATATCATCATCTGTTGGCAGTCCCACTGCAGTACCATGCGCCCTCACCAATCTCCATCTCTCAGGCGCACCCTTCACCAAATATCCCAAAATAACAGCAAGAAATTCAGTCCCACGTCAATTTCCTCCCAATAAAACGAAAAAAAATACAGAAAAATACGAAAACAAGATCAATCTTGAAATTAAAAAATGTCGAAAAATTGACAACAAAAAAAAGACTTACTTTTTTGAGTGAATCCATGGTGGGGGTGTCGGCCACATGGATGCAGTTGTATTCATTGGGGTTGGCCTCACCCCATCCATCCAGTACCACTACTGCTACGGTTTTTCCCTTGGGCAATTTCGGGTGATCCTTCAATTTCCATGAAAATCCTGAGCTACCCATCACTACTGTTTTCTGTCATTTATTTCAAACAAAAACCAAATGTTTGATTAGTAACAGCAGGTATACAGATGCACTACACTCATACTGCATATACATGCATATAGATACACGCACAGAGAGGTTACCTTGTGTGTTGGTGAGGTAATCTGGAAACGAGAAAGTGGGAGAGAAGAACAAAGAGGAGTATTTGTCTGGAGAGAACTGAATATTATTACATCTGAGGTGGGGTGGAGAGGTTGGGGCGGTGTTGGGAGCTTTCTGGAGAAACACGTGAGTTGGTAGTTACAAAAGCCAAATTCTAGATTACTCTCTTTATCTATACTTTATTTATAGGGTAAATTACATGCACAATCAATCAAGTTTCGTGAAATTACACAAACACCTCTTATTTTTTATATCATGGAGACTTAATATAATATTTTTTAAGAGGTACTTGTATGAGTTTTACCTTTGAATAGGTGGGTGTACTTATAATCACAATTATAACCTCACGGAATATAGTTGTAATTTAGGAAAATACAAAAAATATTTATGTATTTTGGTGTAATATGAGGGTGTAAATGTAATTTATCATACTTTATATTACGGTTAAAATAGACTTTTTCCCCTCGACTATTGTTGAGATAGAATTTATCCCTATAAACTACTAAATGTACCGCTAATCCCCCTTAAGTTGATTGATTGATGGGATAAAATTGCCCCTCATTCTTTGACAATTATATTATTCTCAATATATTTTATTTTACACATTAAATTATAATTATTTTATAATTATTTTTTTTAATAAGTTAATATATATAATATATACACAACGAATATAATAGTCCAACAACTCATACCTATTTTTGAAAAGAAATACATTTGAAAAGAAATTGACAATATATATATGGAGTTAATTACAAAATTAGTCCCACACTATAGGTATCTTTGCAATTTTAATCCCATACTTGTAGAAATAGTCAAATTTAATCACACATTTTAATATTTTTTCTGCAAAATTAGTCCCGCCATTTAAAATGTGACAGAAAAGCCAAAAAAACGTTAGGATGACGGGATGAAGTGGGGCACATTGGCAAAATAGGTTTTCTTTCTTCTTTTTTTTGTTTATGGGAGGAGGGAGTTAATTGCAAAATTAACCGAGGAGAAATAAGATCACTTCATTTTTTCCCAAAATAAAATCCTATTCCCCTTTCTTGACTAAAATTAAATTTGAAGGTGGCTAAAGAGGACCATTAATCAGCACGGCAACAACAGTGAAGGCGAGATTGTTTAGCGAGAGAAAATGCTACGCCCGCATGAGTTAATCGCATGTCCTACTCTAGATTACAATATGTAACAGATTTATTATTAACTAATGTTATGGATATATATATATATATATATACACACACACACACATAGGGGCCATTTACTTTCATGGATCAACCCAGATATTGCTGGATATCTGGGCCAATCCCGACAAATCATCCGTTTACTTTACATGTTTTCAACCCGATGAAAATCCCACAGGTCCGCAGAAGCCCAGTATTAACCCACATAAGTTATCAAGGCTATGGGGTCTTGACAACTTATCTTGAGCGGTCCATTTCTTGGGGCTTAGGTTCAATTACGTTTTTTACCCTGCTTTTTGACAGAAAATTACACATATATCCGACACATTTTTTATTATTTATATTAAATTTTTTAATCTAAATTTAAATTATTTTATTAACTTTTTTATTGACCTGTATCTCTCAATAAAATTACACCTTTTAATAATTTAATTATTTAATTAATATATTAATAAAATTAGTCACTAAATAGTGTTCAAATTTAAAAGTTATCATACTTGTATGAATGATTTAAAAATATTAAAATTAAAAGATTATTTATCTTCTATTTTTATTTATAACTAAATTTTATTAAAATTCATAAATTATAGAGCAAAATAAGTAATGTCTTTTAATTGTCCAAAATCGACAGTGAATAATTTAAAGGGCATTCTAGGTAATTGACATGTAACACAACAATTATCCTACTATGTAAATGCATCCCAAAAAAAGGATTTTCAAATGAGCCATCAAAACCAACATTTACTTTACTTGATAACAATGGTACATTTATCTTATCCGGCATTTTTATCTCAACAGGTCATATCCACCACTTTTTCTATCCAAAAAAGTAAATGACCCCATATTATCATTATCTCTTGTAACAATTTCAATAACAACTAATTCTTATAAAGGTAGTTTGATCAGAAGATATCAGGTCGATCTATAATAAAGTAATAATAAGTCAATTAAAATTAAATATAGACTTTCATTCGATTTTTATTTTTTGTTAATATCAGTAAATTTAATAAATTCTTATTTTTTATACTTGCAATCAGGCTTCATAGCAGGGGTCAAGCCCATTACAAGAAAGTTAGGTCTTTTTATATCTTGGGCTTGCTTAGGTTTCTATGCCTTCACTTGTAGCTTATCTACCCAGCTTGTTAGCCTAATTAAACTTGGGCTTCTTAAATAAATTGATGCTTATGTCATCATTAATACTTTCAGTATACTTAAAACGAGGAAGAAAAAAAAAAAAATTTTACCCTACGACGATATGAGAAATGTGTGAAAAAATTCCTATGAAAAAAAAAAGAAAATACAGCTAATTATCCCATTAAGTTTATGAAAACGTAGCAAAATATCCTCCCCTACGGCCATTGGTGTAGTACACGGGCCCCTTTTTCATATGTGCATGATTTTTAAAAATAAAACAATATATATTATTTGTAATAATGATATTTTTTTTCTTCTTCTTCCTCTGTTGCCCCCCCCTTTCCCTTCCATTAGTGGCTCCGCCCCCCTCCTCCCCCCTTGCAGCCTCTCCACCGTCCTCTTCAATACCGCCTCCCCATCCCCTCCTCCCGAAGTCGCCACCCTTCCTTCTCCCTCGACCGCCTTCTCTCATTCCCTCCCTTCTTCCCCCTTTGCGTTGTCGTCGTCCACTCCCCTCCTCCCTCCGCCGGCGGTCGCCACCTTCCCCCATCTCTATCTCTCTCTATATATATGTAGGGAAAATTGTAATTTCGTCCACTAATATAGGGGTGGTGGCAGGGGCGAAGCTAGAAACTTGGGTTAGCCCTGTCAAAATTTAACATTCATTGCAAGTCCATCCAAAAATTTAAATTACTATAATTTATCATAGTAAAATACATATTATTATATAAAAACAACTAATTCCTATCACTATTACTCTGACAACAAGGGGCAAGTTGAAATCTACGAGTTTACATATTTTGAAAATGCTGCAAAATCACTTCATCAATGATATTAGCAAATATCCCTCGCTCAATATTACAAATTATCAAGTCGTTCAGCATTCATCACTTATCTTATTTCGCAATTCGATTTTGGCGATATTCATTGCTGAAAAAGCTATTTTGCACACGAGAAGTTGTGGATTTTATTTTCCTTGCACAACAGCTAATCATAACTCTCTCCGTGCCCTTGAAGAAGAAGAAATAACTTTTGAAATTTGGCTTGAATTTTTCCTTTCGTGAGTCATGGATGTAAAGCAATTGTCGGATTGTTTTTTTAATTTTAGCCCTCAACAATTTGGCTTGTGCAAGAAGATACCAATTTTTTATTCAATTTCCAAAGGTTGTATAGTTGATAGAAACCATCAAATTTGTAAATGGGTTAACAAAAAGTGAGTCCACAAAAATTAGTTAACTACAACCATCAATTTACTTATTATAATTAATGGATTTTACCCTAAGTTGAAGGCCTTAAAATGAAAAACTGAAGCCTGAAAGTGGCCTTTTATAGTTGACAGGGCTTAACTCTGTCAACTCTAGAAGCCCACTTCAAAATACTGTATATAAAAAAAAAAAAATTAAAGGCAAGTGCAATGGGCTGGCTTTGGACCAAGTCCTGTCGGCCGCATGGGCTCGACAGGGCTTGGGCTCGCCTTTGGGTGGTAGCGTTGTAAAACAAGTTTTTAACAAAATAACAATTAAGAACACTAATTTTTAAAAAATAGCAATTTCAATATAATTTGCCCTAATTTTGGCGGAATTGCTCACATGTCCATCATGTGACAAATAAAAATTGGAGGTTTTGTCCACTCTGGCCAAAATTGCTAAGTGGCAAATAAAAATCCAGCCAAAATGACATGGCAGGAGTGATGTGTCAACCGGCTAAGAAATAGCAATTAAGGACACTAATTTTTAAAAAAATGGCAATTTCAGTCTAATTTCACTTCAGCCAAAATTTTGGGTAAAATTCAAAAAATCCCCCTATGTTTGCGCGAAGTTGCAAAAAATACCTCTATGATAAGAAAATAGGCTAAAACACTCCCTTGTGTTTTCTGAAATGTTGCATACTCGCCCTTGTCCAAATCCCACAGTGGTGTCGTCGCCTATATATATATATAATTCAAACTATTAAAATTTATTTAAAAGTTTTATTTAAAATCAAGTATTTATAATTTAAAAATTAATATTTTATTTATATATATAAATTTTTGTAACTTTTTATTTATAAATAAATCTATTTACGAAATTTCTAAAATAATAGTGTATCACAATATTTGGAAACTAAATAATACTATTAATTAATAATATATAATAATTATTAAGAAATAGTAATAAAACTTATTATATTTTTTAAAAAAATATAATAAAAGTTTAAATATTATGATTTATTTTTATTTATTTATAGGCAAATTGCAATTGTTGAAGTTAAATGGCATTTGTGTTATTTATATTAAAAACAAAATCAATTTGGACATTTTTGTCTGTCAAAAGTGGATGAAAATTTGAAAAAAGCTTTAACGCTCATAGGTGGGAGAATGAATCACGCTCTCCGTTAAAAATTGACGGAATGGAAGTTAATTTTTTGCTGAATTATATGTATTAGAGGGGGGTTTTAACCTATATTCTTATTACAAGGGGTTTTTTGCAACTTCGCGAAAACACAGCGGAACTTTTTTTTTTTTTTCATTTTACCCAAGAGTTTTTTTGGAACTTTTGGAAAATTATTGGCCGGAGTGAAATTGGACTAAAATTGCTATTTTTTTAAAAATTAGTGCCCTTAATTGCTATTTCTTGATCGGCTTTTGACACATCACTCCTGCCATGTCATTTTGGCCGAATTTTGAATTGCCACGTAAGCAATTATTGCCGGAGTGGAAAAAACCCCTAATTTTATTTGTCATGTGAGCATTTCCAGTGAAATTAGGGTAAATTGGACTGAAATTGCCATTTTCAAAAAATTAGTGTCCCGAATTGCTGTTTTGTTAAAAGTCTGGTTTACAATGCCACGACCACTATATTAGTGGACGAAAATTTCAATTTTACCATATATGTATATTTAACTTAGTATATAAATATATATGCAAATTTAATTGTTTACAAACATATATAATTTTAATAGTATATTTATTTAAATTTAAACTATTGATTTGAATTATATAAAATCTATCCCGTTGATCTATTAGTTAAATTTGAACCTTAAATTGAAATCAAGATCCATGATTTTTAATGAAGGGCATAAATATAATTTTAAATTAAAATTTTAAAAAAATAGAAAAAACGCCCATGTAAGCCACCGAACGCGTCAGGGGTGTTTTTGCTTCATTTCAAGAAACATAAGAGGGTAATTCGCTGATTTTTATTCGCATTGGGATTTTCTTGCCCATTTCTCATCTTACAGGGGTAAATTGCATCTAACCCCATAAAAGAAAAAGGTATTTTGAAAGTTTTAATATTTTGGGATAATACATTTACACCTCCTAACTTATAGTCTGTTTACACAAATCATCCTTTTTTTTTTTATAATTACACATACATCCATAAAAAACGTCAACAACATTTACACAAACCACCCCTACTTTTTTAAAAAATTATATATACACTCATAAAAAACGTCAACATCATTACACAAACTATTCTTAATTTTTTATCGTCATGGGTGATTTATATAATTATATAAAAAGACCACGATAATTTATGTAAACGGATCACATGTCAACAATGTAAATATAAATATTCCTAATATCTTTTAATTAAAGCATGCACAGATACATTCATAAACAATTAGTTGTTTATAGTGGCACGCCTCCCATCTAGACATCATCTAAACATGTGACAAAATCAAAGCAAAACAGAATTGCTATTTCAACCACATAATGACACAAGCAATTACAAATAGAAGCTTCAACACCCTCTCTCGTGATCTTCTCTCTGCAATTTTAGATTTATATTTGAATGATTCGCTGAATAAACCTAGAATAATTTGTCATACATTAGGGGCAAGGTCCCCACAAAATAATTACAATCACCTCTTCTTTTTCTACTGGTTGTCGTTTTTGTTGTAAATATAACAATTACAGTTAGAAAAAAATTCAACATATTTTCAGTTTGAGGTATGGAGATCTCGCTCTTTTTAAGGAAATTCAAACCTATTGCAGCAAAATATCCTAACTAGTCAAACAGTATCACTCTTGACTTGTCCCCTCCAGGATACAACAACCCGACAACATCATATGACCTTAACTCACTTTGGACAAGTTGTAGAGTCCAAAACTCTACCAAAATGAATACCTTCCTTCAACTAATATAACTCTCTCTTACAAGCTAATTGCATATAGAAATACTGCATATGTGTATGTATCCAAACAAATAGAATGATGTCCCCTTTTATAGGTGTAGAAATACCCATTATTTTAATGCGAATTAGTAGATAATAATGCTATAAGTTATAAGAGATAGTGGGATAAATCCCTATAAATTTTGTATGAATATGGTGGAGTAGTAGAATGATTGTAATGAAGAAGAAAGGTTACAAATATGATGCCCATAAACATCCACCAACACCACTAACCTCAACATTAATGGAGGAAAAATGAAGAGGCATAGGTTATAATTTCAATATTAAAATGCAATCACATACTAACAATCCTCCAATCATTTTAGCACAAAAATTAAAAAGAGTATACTAGCTGCAGGGAGACAATTATGCATAATGAAGATGTACTCTGCATTGAACTCTCACCTAGTGAAAAGTAACCTCTACTCCGGAGTCAGTAATGGTCTGAAACTTGAACTGTGACTGCTTAGGGGAAATAAAGCATCACTGCACACACATAACAATAAAGTGTTAATATGAGCTTTATTAGCCAGCACATTATGGCCTTGTGCTATCCCGATAATTGCATGACCCTTGACTTATCCCCTCCAGGATACAACAGCCCGACAATATCGTATGATTCTAACTCACTTTGGACAAGTTGTAGAGTCCCAAAGCTCCACCAAAATGAACACATTCTTTCAACTAATATAACTCTCTCTTATAGGCTAATTATATATAGAAATATTGTATATGTATGTGTATCAAAACAAGTAGAATGATGCCCACTTTTATAGGTGTAGAAATCACCCAGTATTTAAATGTGAATTAGTGGATAATAATGTTATAAGTTACAGGAGATAGTGGGGATAAATAGCTAGAAAGTGGGTATAATATTGTGTATGAATATGGTGTAGTAATAGGATAATTGTAATTAAGAAGAAATATTACAAATATGATGACCATAAATATCCACTAACCTCAACATCAATGGAGGAAAAATAAAGGAACATAAGTCATAACATCGATATTAAAATGCAATATATACTAACAGTTTTCGCACAATTGCTTATAAAAATTGGTATTAAGTGGGTGGATTGGGCGGAAATAATGGAAAATGACCAAAATATTCCTAAGATTTGCACATGGAAGGCACATGTTCGTCGTCTAAAGGGGGAAAGACACCTAGAAAATGTGATCATTGTGCATGGTTCTACGCCGGGTTTGATGTTGTGTCCAATGGGCAGTCTAATGGGTCCAGTTTCTCGAACCTCAAGATGCGCATCAGCCTAGCCTAAGATTGAATTGACCAAATAAAAAAGTGGATTGATCCGGTTCAAGTCCACTTGGGATCCGGTTGGTTTTGAGCCGGTCTCAGGTATTGATACTTGGGATCGGCCCAGCCCATTAGCCTAAGACCATTTGATTCTGTGTCGGGCCTGGGTCATGCCTATTGGGCTAAGTTTTATTTTTTTTCTTTAAATTTACTATTCTAGTAGCCTTTTATACTTTTGAAACTCTAAAATTTTTTATTTTTATTGTTCGACTTCTAAACTTTTAGTACATTATTTTTTGTTTTTTATTTATATTTTAAGTTCATTTTGGGTTTGTTATCATCTAAGTTTATTATTAGAAGCTTGTTAGTCAAATTATTATTTTAAGTTTATCATATAGGCTTAACTTTTTTTTTAGTTATAATTTTTTGTGTAATTTAATTTATTATTTATTTATTTCGTAAGACAATCATAAATTTAAGTAATTGTCCAAAAGAACATCTTAATTTCAAAATGAGCTTGGTCTACGGGTTTAAAAATGAGCCCAATTAAAGGTTCAACACCACCTCAGGACCGTCATAAACAATAGTACGCCTATCCTCGGCCGGGCTTATTTGGACCCGTCCATGTCGATCCTGGGCTAGCCGGCCCATTATACACCTTGACTCGAACCCCATATTTGCGGTGGCTTGGGTCCAAACTCCGATAAAATCTTGACCGATCGTCTTGAATTTCGACAAAATTAATCCAATATTCAACTAATTATCATCTCTATTAATATGGTATCATGTTACAAACTAATCTTGAAATTAAACTAACATAAAAAGTCCCTCACACATTTGTGAGTTACATGCGACATTTTTTTCAAGTGATAAATACAAGATTAATCAATATTTTAATAAATTAAACAATACGTCGATTTGATCAATACATCAATATGACTAAAAACAATAAAATAAATTATAATAAATTCAATAAATACCCACATATCTGGTGGAACTCAAATCCATGGCATCAAATTTATTTACGAGACTCTAACTTTAGTCACTGGATTAAGATTCGCGTCAAACATTAATGTTTAAAATTTGCAGACAATCCGAAAGATAGCAACATATTCATTTAAGTATTGATTCTTGGTAGGACTATTGTCGGTAGGGTGCTAATGGACATATGTTTAATTATGGTAGTTAAGAAATTCTCTATCATATTATTAGTATTTTATTCTTTGTAGTTTCCACATTTTCGTCTTTTTATTTTGTTAGTTGGGAAAAGGCGAAAATAATTGAAATAAAATTTACATATTCTATACTATTTATGACTAAGAATGGTACAATAATTATATATATTTGCGCAACTTAAATTTTGATACCGACAAATTATATCACATAAAAATCTCTTTTTATGAATTAAATTGCATAAAATCATATACAGGGTGCCAATTGATTGTCTTAATCACACTACAAAAATTATGACATTTAATTATGACTAATTGTCATGGTTATAAATAACCGTAGCGAATAGTCATTGACCACGGCCACGCAAGTCAGTCGTGATTTTTGCGAGGGTGGCTAAAACATTTATCATGGCTAAAAGCCATAGAGAATATTTTTACCACGGCTAAAAACCGTGACAAATAAGTTTTTCATGGTGGAAAAGCTAGCTTTTGCATCGATTTTTATTTAATCGTAATTAATAATAGTTATTTGTTTTTTAACCATGGCCATTAAATGTAGCTAATATTGATTTTTTTTCTAGTGTCAAAAGTTTTTTGTTTTTTGTTTTTTTTAATTGGAAGCGATGAACTTTTATTAATTGAAGTAAAGTGATTACAATCAGTCCTGTTGAATATTCATATCGAACAGAGATAAAAATTATAATCATATCAACAATATCACATAAAATAATACCTAACTATTACAATTACAAATAAAACCTACTATAAAGTAGTAACATCATCCTACGCAAGGGTTCAAACTCATGTTCTCTAAGATCATGGGGTCCAGCTTCGCCAACTGAGCTCGACCTCATCGGCTAAACAAAAGTTTTATTAATAGTATAAATATTTTTAAAATATTGGTCCCACTGGAATTTGGAGAAAAAATGAAAAAAAATAAAATAAAATCAAGGCTGGAGAAATATAAAGATATTGATGTATATCGACAGTGAGTTGCATGTTAGAGAAGCTCGATATTATACAGACACAACAATTGTATCATTATAAAAAAGAATATAGTATTTATTTATATAACATTCAAAAGTATTTTATTTCTTGTAAGCATTTTGAAGACGAATAATACTCGTATTTTTAAAATAATGTATTTAGTATGTGAATTATATTTATTAGGTATAATAATAGATAATAAGTAATACTCTTTGTAGTAGTTATTATGCCCCCAGTTACATTTCCTCTCATTATATTTGATATAATTACGAATATCCTCAGTTATTTGGTAAATTACAAATACCCCTTCAAATGAAAAATAATTATGTAGCCCCTAGATGACAAAATGAAAATAAGTACTTTATCCTTGCTGTAAAAATATGAGGGTGGTTAAATAAATATTTCATAGAGCATATTAGTCCATAAAAGTATTTTAGAAAGTTTTTAAAAATATAGAAAATTATAATTCATAAAGCAAAAATGCGTTTTCAAAAGTTAACCACAAAATTGAATGGAAATTCGATGGAGGCTAATGGAATGGTCCCGTTATTAGAGGGACGTTAAAATATGGGGTATTTTAATTTTTAAACAACAATAAAGTATTTGTAATTATATCAAATCTTAGGGAAGGTAGTTGTAGTTTACCCTATAATTAATTTATTGATAAAAATACTCCAGTAATATTTTTATATATATAAGGGGTAAACATATATACATAAAGTCAAAAGAATGTAAATATAATAAAATGTCGTTCCCATATTATGGTCATTTCATAAAAAAATAACCGTTGATGAATGAAAAAATGCTAGTTATATTGTCAATAATTTATGCAGAATGCTAAATACAATATAAAATTAGAAGTTTAGTTTTTTTTTTTTTTTTTTGAAGTCTACATTTTTCATCCAAACACTAACGGATGGGAAACAGTTGGAAGAATTCTCATAGAGATGTAAGTGTAATTTTAAAATTTTTTTAAGAAAAAAATATAATTTCTATTTTCGAACGGGGTCCAAATATAATTAACCCTTTAAAAAATGTAGCACCGACAAACTATGCAATACTGATTGCGTAATTATGTATATTGAATCGGATTAGAGATTAATTTAAATATTCAATAAATGCTTTTAGCACTTTTTTTATTTGTTTTAGTGTACCTTTCTCATGGGTTTTCGCAACATTAAATTTAGAAACCTCTTTTCTAATTACGACCTAACATGTAGAAACTTACGAATAAAGAAAATTTACTGCGCCACATGCTATTTATTTAAACCAGTGTGGGCGACACACAAATGTATGTGCAAAAATAATTAAAAAAAATTAAAATAATTACGACTTTTTATCTTAAATTGAATAAAAAATATTAATAAAATTGTAAAGAGTTATTGAGAAAAGAATGGAAGAGAAAATAGAATGTGAAAATTTAGAAAAATAAGAATGAGAGAAGAAAAGAACGTGAAGGTTGGGGAGAGAGAAAAAAATGTGGTAGAATAATTTAAAAATAATAAAAATATTGGACAAAAAAAATAAGACATGAAAGAGGTGTTTTTTAATAATAAAAGAGTATAGATAAAAAAATGTGCAGGAATTCAAAAATATTTGAGTGGTGTTTGCAATAATTAAAATTTAAGTGCTTATCAACTTTCTATTGAAAAATAAGTTGAAAATTATATTTTTAGTTACGATTTATGCTTTTGAGCAGTATAAATTAAAATTATTTAAGCCAAAAGTTATAAGTTTATCTCCATCAATTTTTGTATCTTATTGATGAAATTGTACGTATTAAGCTTTCTCCCTAAATACTCCAACTTTAGGGTTTTTTCTCCCTACTTTTACTTTTATTTTTAAATACTTACAATTTTCAGAACAATTAACTTGCAACTTTTTGTACAATTTATTCTAACCAACAGGACCGTTCCTGATATTTTTGTGGCCCTAGGGCGAGAAAGAAAAAAGAGGCCCCTAACGAAGCAAATATAAAATAGGTAATCCATGGCTATGACCTTCTTTACTATAATTTTAGCTGATCAATACCTTAACAAATAATATGACATATACCAAAAAAAAAAGTAGCACAAGAAAGTAGCAATATGATAGCGAGTAAATAATATTACTAGCTCGATTTATAGACTTTGATGCAAGAAGCAACACATAGCCTTAAGTCAAGTAGAAATAGCACCATCCAAGTAAAAGCTTTAGCACCCAACAAACTAGGACAAGATTAGAGTGGCAAGAGGACGACCGACACGTAGCAACAACAAAATATGAACATGAACAGATTGTCATCTCTGCATTCACAAGATAAATGTGAACATCATTAGCAAATGCTAAAAGCAAAGTAAGAATACTAAAAATAAAAAATAAAACATAAATAATCAGTAATTGACTTGCAACAAACCTGTAATCACAAAAAATTAAGTTATCGAGCATTCCTAGAAGCAAAATCATCAATCATGGAATCGACATCTATCTTTCCCAACATATCCTTTTCAATGCACAAAATGGCCAAACCATTCAATCTTTCTTGCGACATAGATGATCTCAAGTAAGTTTTCAACAGTTTCAACTTTGAAAAACTCCTTTCAGCCGATGCTACAGTCATAAGCACAGTCAATAAGATTCGACAAGTAATAGAAATATTTGGAAAGCAATCCAAAGTCTTGACAAATTCAAGAATATCTATAGCTGACATGAATTTATTCGGCAAAGTCCCTTGGAGAATCTTGAGTTCTGAATAAAGATCATTTAAATCAACGTCGGACTTATCACCATAAGAAAATGTACTGTGAAACGTATTACAACACTGCCATAGTTCACTCTCATACAATGACTGCAACCTCTTCGAATCAAGTAAGAATCCAAAGATGTTTTCAAATCTCTGTAGTTCCTCAAACCTGTTTCTCAGTGACGCAATAGCCATATCTGTAATGACATTGAAATAGTCATATTCAAACGCCTCCTCAGGCGACCGTACGTCTTCATCATCAGTGGTTTCATCATACTGTTTTTTCCTCAATGGACACGACGCTTCACTGGAAAAATAGGTTCTACATCCATATCAAAAGCAAGTTCTTTACCAATATTCATACTAGCTGCAAACCCAGTTTTTCTATAACCCTCAAAAAATGCTAATGCACCCTCTATCTGTTCAATGGTATAATCAATGGACATTGATTCTGATTGCAACTTCTTGCTCACCATGTTGATACAAAATAGGATGTCATACCAAATAACAATACCAAGTAGAAACTCAAAACTCTCAAGAGAATTAGCAAAACTCTTTGCCTCACTCTTTGACATGTCATCCTCGCAAGTCCTATGTAACTCCAACAAAGCTGATCGTATTTTAGAAGTTTGAAATCTAAGAGTTTTAACACTTTTGATTTGACTTTCCCCACGAGTATTGGACAAAGATTTCACAGTTAGGCCAGAATCATGATCAAGTAAAACCTTCCATCTTTTAGTGGAACTCGAAAATAATGTATAAATGCGTTGCACAACTCCGAAAAATGAAACTGTTTTCACACAAAAATGAACCATATCACTAAAAGTGAGATTAAGACTATGACAAGCACATGGCATATACAAAGCTCTCGGATTCATTTCAAGCAATCGCGTTTGAACCCCTTGCTTTTTCCCCTTCATATTAGAACCATTGTCATAACTTTGACCCCTCACATCATCCACATTCAAATCAAGAGACTTCAATGCATCTAATAATTCATGAAAAAGCCCGAACCCAGATGTATCATCCACCTTCAAAAACTCTAAAAAGTACTCCTCCACTTTTATGATGTTATTGACATATTTACACACCGCACTACTAGAGTCATTTGTTCTTGATGGCTCACATCAGGTGTACAATCAAGAATTATGGAGAAATATTTTGTCTCTTTAATGACGCTTATGATATAACTTCTAATACCATCAGCAAGAAGTGAAATCAACTCATTCTGAATTTGTTACCGAGATAATGATAATGAATTTCACGATTCACAATGCGTCTAAGATGATCTTCCATAACCACATCAAATTCTGCTATCATCTCAATCATTCCCAAAAAATTACCATTACCATCTTGGTAAAGCTTTCCATTGGACCCTCGAAAAGCCAAATTATTTTTAGCTAGACATTTGACAACAGAAATTATTCTTTTCAAAACTTGTCTCCAACGCTCCTTCTCTTTTGCAATTTCTTTTTGCAAATCACTATCAATCGTTTCATTATTGTCTAATCTTGCCCTTAGCTCATTCCAAGTTTTCATGTTTGTCATATGCTCAACATTATTCTCATGTTTTCCGAGCCTTTCACTAAGATGCTTCCAATCATTCAATCTGCTAACAAACTGATATTGTTATTCGATTTGAACAACTTACAACAGAAGCAATATACTTTGTCAACATGTTTTGAGTAAACCAACCATTTCTATTCCATACTCTCGCCATTCTTCAACTTTCGAGAATAATAAGCATATGAAAAATGCCTAAAGTTCTTATGTAAAGGAAAGACAAGATTGGATTCTATTTTGGTGGCCCTTTTTCAACCAAAATATCCCTAGATTTATTGTCAAGAATTTTCCAATTTCTAGGATTATAAATATCTACACGAGAAGATGGTTGTTCATCGGCATTAATGCTTTCACTTTCAAATGCATTTTGTAAACTACTAGGCTCACTCGAATCACCAGCTTCCTCGTTAGCATGCTCTGTCAAATTATTAGCACTCTCAGTACAAGTGTCATTCACATCACTGGCTCCCATATTCGGATCGTTCGAAAACCTAAATCTTTGAAATATTTCAATATAGCTCCTTTTCGTTTTTTCTTCGACTCTTCTCGTTGAGCTCTAAGCTTCCGTTTCTGTCGACCAGATGCATGTTTTCTAGGTAGCATTTTGTAAATCAATAGAATTGTGGTGGAGAAAAAAATCAAACCTTAGAATGTTATATGATGAATGTATGTAACCTGCAAAAAAGACAAGGTAAAAAAATAACTACAATTCATTACTAACAAGAACCTCAAGAAAAAAAGTACAATCACTATATAATAATTCTTAAAATAGTCAAACTCATAAAATAAGTTAATTAACCAACTCTAATTAGAGCTCCTCTCAGTTTTGGAACAAATTAATAGAGCAAGCTGGAATTAGATTTTTCAGAAAATGTGGAGAAGTGACGTTTAAAAAGTCCTCTCAGTTTTGGAACAAATTATGAGAATCCTTGAGAATATATAATAAGAGAGTGTGTAGAAAGTGAGAGTCAATTTGAAAGAGTCCTTTCAATTTCTGATTCCTAATAGTATTTTTATTGAATATAATAATTATTTTACATAATTAATTATTCATAATAATAGTAAAATGGTAATTTGGGCTGGGTGGAGGCCCCCCTGAGGGTTGGGCCCTGGGCCGTCACCCTAGGTGGCCCACCCTCAGGAATGGCCCTGCTAACCAAAAGAGTAAAAGTTACTACAAACAACCTCGCGGTATGTCTTTGTGTGCATTTATATATACTTTGTTCACGTTCTAACATCCTCTTTGTGTAAGAAACGTGAGACGTGAGCAACGTGGTGGGAGAATCACAATGATAGTGACAAAGGCCTGAGGCAGAGAGAGGCCCAAGAAGGTGGAGAGGACGACACAGGAGCAGGCATGAGGCCTTGGCCTGAGAGGAGGCTTCTTGAGAGCCCGACCCAATCTCAGAAGGCCCACTAACGAATCTACATGGACACCAGCCTGTCCCAAGAAGGAAGAGACCACACATGGCAAGCATCCCCGCCAGGTGGTTCAAAAAGGGACACGGATCCCGCCAGATCACCTGGAGATCTAGGACCCCTAGAGTAGATGGCCCTGCCTAACCACCCTGCTCAGAAGGAGGGATTCACCTTATCCCAAAGAGAATACCTCTGTAGGAAACCGTACTTTGAGAGAGAAGGGGTTCAGTCAAAGGGCGGCTTCAACCTCTTTTCGAATCTGTCAGGGGGAGGACTCCTCCCCACAGGTAAAAGTACTAGCAGCTATAAATAGGCCCTTTGGCTCTTGGAGGAAGGTAACGTCTTCTTGACACTTGCCCACGAGAAAATTCTATTGCTTAAGCATATTTATTTTCATTTTAATATTCATTGCTACTCTTTATATTCGTTATTATCATCTTTACTATCGTATAATAAAATGAGTGTTAGAGTGCTAACGTGTTTTTTTTACAAGTCCTCTTATTCAAGCTTGTAAGAATCCAGACCCTCAAACTTCAAATTGAACTAATTGAAACGAACATTTTTTTGCTCGCATCACATAAATACATTTAAATTACAATCAAAATCCAACAAATATTGACAACAAAAATTACATCCAATACACATGTCCCCAAAGCAATGCCTAATATACACACGACGAAGTTTATCAAAAAGTTATCTCTAGTGGAGAAAATCATCATACAGAGATAAGTTGTAGCTATGATTCATTAACCGGTTGAAATTGATAAATAAATTTTGGGACAGAGAAACGTGTCCAATGCCAGCGGAGCACTAATCCTAGAATTGGGCTATCAATAATTGGAGTATTGGACCATACCCCACTTCAATGTGTCATCCAGATCAAAATCTTGTAATTATACAATTATTGATGTATGATTAATATTACTATAATTATTATTTATTCTAATCACTACAAGCATGCTACGTTGTCTAAAACCTATTATTCATCCAACAACTAAGACCATGTTTGGCTAAATTTATCCACAAGATCTTATAAATTCATATCATTTATAAAATATTTTTTGAGCAAATAAACTAAAATCATAAAGCTTATAATGTGTTACTAATACAAAAATTGAACTTACCTGTTAAAATTTTGAAAAAAATTGCATCGAACTCAGTTGAACTTCAAGTTCAACAATCTATAAATGCATGTTAGCCCAGTTAGTCAGAACGAGTTATTGTTTATCAAAATATCGATTATCTGAATTTTTCTGTCGATATAATAGTTGTGTTGAATTTATGTTAATCGTAAGTGTGTAATTTATAAGTACACTTGCAGTAAAGATGATGAATACTCCAAACTTTTCTGAACTCAAAAAATAATGGATTACTAAAATATTTCGCACACATACATATTTATTTAAAAGAGATGACCTAAACCAATACAATTATTGATAATTAACGTAATCTTATTTATACGAATATATTTGAATACATAACGCAAGAAAAAGAATAGAAAAAATACAATTTTAATCCAGTCAGTGAAGGGGTAACAATTTCAATCCTACACGAATTGATTTTTATAATATAGTCCTGTAATTTTAAAATTTTACAATTATATTCCTTTTTCAGTCAATTTGACCAAAAAAATGAATGCTACTTACATATAACCTAATTAAAATGGGGATTCCAACCATTATGACGAGGTAATAGCCATTAAATTGGGGTTTCAGCCATTCCGGCCATTAAATTGGCGTGCAAGAATTATAATTTGAAGTTGGCCAGAAAAAGACCAAAATTGCCAAAATTGACTGACATCTCCAATATAATTGGATTATGTGCAAATTACATGCAATTTTCTAGCAAAATCCGTCAAGAAATAACTAAAATTATCAAAATTTTAAAATTACATAACTAAATTACAAAAATTAATTCGTGTATGATTCAAAATGTCATCACACTAAGTCACCATATTAAAATTGTATTTTTCCAAAAACAAAAAATAATAATTAGACTAGCATAATCAAGAACCATAAATGACCGTTGGAGTAAAATTATAATCTACTTATCGACAAAAATAAAATAAAATTATGAGATCACAACTTGTTATAATTAGATTATATATACATACATATTATATATAAATGATATATATAAACACACACACAACACACAGCACTCATAAAAGCATATATAGTTTGATATCCAAAAGCAGCATCACCACACACACTAGAGTGATGGACGCAATGCAGCTAAGAATCTTGATTTTCTGCTTTCTCCCTCTCCTCCTCCTCCTCTCCTCCGCCGCCTTCGCCGCCCCCGATGGCGCCCATAATATCACTCGCATCCTCGCCAAGCACCCCGAGTTCTCCACCTTCAACCACTACCTCTCCACCACCCACCTCGCCGCAGAGATCAACCGCCGCCGTACTATCACCGTCTGCGCCGTAGACAATGCCGCCATGAACGAGCTCCTCGCCAAGCACTACCCCCTCCCCACCATCAAGAACATCCTCTCCCTCCACATCTTCGCTGACTACTTCGGCGCCAAGAAGCTCCACCAGATCACCAAGGGCTCCACCACCACCTCCTCCCTCTTCCAAGCCACCGGCGAGGCCGCCGGGACTTCCGGTTATGTCAACATCACAGACATGAAAGGCGGCAAGGTCGGGTTCTCGCCCGTCGACAACGACGGCGGCGGCCGACCCATGGCTACATACGTCAAGTCCATCGAAGAGCAGGCCTACGTCATTTCGGTTATCCAGATCAGCCACATCCTCAGCTCACCGGAAGCCGAAGCTCCGACCGCCGGCCCCAGCGATTTGAATGTAACTTCTCTAATGGCGAAGCAAGGATGTAAGGCATTCTCCGACCTGATTACCGCGCAAGGCGCCGACGAAACCTTCCAGCAGAGCGTTGAAGGGGGATTAACAATCTTCTGCCCCTCCGACGAATCTCTGGACTCCTTCATGCCCAGGTACAAAAACCTCACCGCCGACGGCAAAACCTCGCTACTCCTCTACCACGGCATTCCGGTGTACAATTCTCTGGGTATGCTGAGATCCAGCAACGGTCTGATGAACACTCTGGCGACGGAAGGAGCGAAGAAGTTCGATTTCACTGTCCAGAACGACGGCGACGACGTGAAGCTGAAGACGAAAGTGGTGACGGCGACGATCAAGGGAACTCTCATCGACGACGACCCGCTAGCGGTGTACAAGATCGACAAGGTTCTGCTGCCGAAGGAGCTCTTCAAGGCGGCTCCGCCGGCGCCGGCGCCTAAGCCATCTAAATCAGCTAAGTCGAAGGGTAAGAGCCAGGACGACGAAGATGCGGACAGCCCGGGGCCCTCCGCCGACGACGAAGCGGTGGCGGATGAGGAGTCGAATACCAACGGAGGCCGAGCTCTTGGCGGCGGCTTTGCGGCTGCTTGTGTCACTTTACTTGTGGGAATTTTGGCTTGTATTTCTTGATTTTATTTTTTTTATTTTTTATTTTGCTTTCTTTTTTGTTTTTCTTTTTTGAAATTATGGTGTGAATTTGATTTAATTTGGAAAAGAACATGAATATTTTTTCTTTCTTTTGCAATTTTGATTGTCTTGTAATAAATAAATATACATTGTGGCAATTGAAATAATCTAAAAAAATTGATTCTGTATTCTATGCCGAATTTTAGTTAATTTCTCAAGAAATTTATATCATTTATTATTTTCACTCTTGAGGAATTTGCAGAAAATGAATTTAATTCAAAATTACTCTCCAAAAACAAATACAAAATTTATCTGGGAGACTAACTATTTTTTCAATTAATTTCAATATCTCCGCTCATTTTTTGTATTATAAATCCAATATTCCTTTCTTAAAATTAATTTAAAATACACAAGTCCCTGCAAACAGTCTTGAGAAATGTAAATCAATTTTATAACGAATTTAATAATATAATTATAAAAATAAATAAAGAAATAAAATAAAAATTGCATGATGACTCTATATACTCCAAAGTTTCAATAATTATAAATTGATTAAGATATATAATGATAAAAGTATAAATATTTGGAAATAAATATCATACAACAAATATTATTTTTATTGTATATAACATAAGATATATTTGGGGAAAAGTAGTAGTAGTAGTTGATACTTGATAGTTGCTAGCTGTAGTGATGGGGTGCCGAGAAGAGAAGTGTCGGTGGACACAGTTGCTTCACTAGTGACCACTGTCGGCCTCACCAACTCATTATTTTTTATTACTATTATAAATAAATAAAAGTATAAGAGCCCTAATTTTTCAACTTTCAACATGCATTTCTCATCTAACCTTTGTTTTTCGTACTAAATATTGTGTTTAAGTTCTTGATTCGATTGGTATTTTGTTGTACGAGATATTATTTATTTTATTTTTATATGAGTTTTAATTTTTGGATTATTTTAAAAATTTTATAAAGTATATAATTAGGTGTGTCGAGTTTTTTTTTAATTCTGGAGTTATTTTAAAAATCTAGTATAGCAGATGAGTAAATATGTTGAACCTCTATCGAATAGGACGAAAAGTGTAATTTCACCTTATTTTTGTCGACCTACATTCACAAAAGTCGGGAATAACATTGATGGGGCTCGGCTATAGAGTATTCAGAATATACCTGATATTTAGAAGCTATGTATTTATAAGAAGAACACAATTGTACGATCTGATGTTATGACCCTGAAAGGATCAGATGGTTGTGGAGAATTAGAAGATCAGTAATGTAATCAAGGTTGATTTTAAGCCGAAAGATAAAATGTGTGGATCTTTGGAGTGTTTCGTTATTTTATCATGTAGGATACATTTTGACCGAAGTCTATGAGTATTCTCCACATAAATTTCGAAATAAAATTCTGAAAATAAATAGAAAAGTTATTGAATAAATATTTTGAATTCTTTTTAAATAATTATCTTATTAGCAGCATCACTAGATTTACTTCAATTTTTCGGTAAAAGATGCAAATTAATAGTTTAGTTTGTTTTTAAGAATAATGATTGTTAAAAAAAAAAAAAGATTTAAAATATTGGAATAGGACAAGATAAGTGCTGAAGCCACCGACAAAGATCACAACTATTTAATTTTGAGCCTTTACTTTACAATTGGCAATAACTTAAAATAATAAATAAATTATTAGTCATCAAGATCTGCTCCAATTAATTATCTAATATCTTATAAAAAAATATTTAAGCGGCAATTATATAATAATTACATCAATATATTAAAAAATTAAGCAATATATCAGTTTAAATACATAAATACTCGATCAATAGTGCGACAAATACCAACACGCCCAACCAGATTCGAACTTGTTCATAAGACATCAATTTTAGCCACTAATCTAAGACATCATGGAAAACTACTACCTTATATTTAAAAAAGGGTATAATTTATAATTAAATTTTTTGTTGTTAATATCTAAACATAGATGTATTAAATAAAAAGATTAATGTATCTTAATTACTTAGGGCTCGTTTATTTCAAGGACGGAATTAAACGAATGATAGGATTACTTTGAACTAAATGAATGATTAAAAAGTCATTTAAATTCTGATAAAATATGTGAAGTATTTACTTTGTTATATTTACTTGTGTTGAATGACAAATTACCCATTAGCCCATCAATGGCAACTACTCCATTATTATTTGAGGGTAAGATGGACTTTTGCCCCTTGCATTTATTGTTGTACAAATTACATGATAATAGTGGTATAAGTTATACAAATGTAACAGTAATTAATATAAGACCTTGTAATTATACAGAAGCCCCATACATAAAAATAAATAATATATTATCCTATATTAATTTTTTTATTCGGACTAATACATTAAAATAAATGGGACCTTAGTGTATTAATAAAATGAAGTTGTAGAGGAGAAGATAAGGTCAATTTGGGAACAAAAAGAGGTCCCAACAAGAACTTCCAATAAAGATTACAGCTGTTCTCTTGTGAGCAACGTCAAGCATGTGGAGTGGGTTCATGTGAAAGGGTGAAAAGGTAACTTTACTTTCGCATGTTGCAAGGAAGGTATTTTTTTTTACATAAAAATAAAATTGAGCTTTAAAAAGCATATCTTCATACGAAAAAACATAAATTTATAACATTTTAAATGCCCGTTTAGCCTTGCGATCGAAACTCAGTCGATGCCAACTGGTCAAAATCAAGTTTGGAATTAAATTTATCAAAATCACATTTTAATAAAAGTTAATTTGTTTCTTGTAATTATTTTGGCTTAAATGTAATTTATCTCTTGTATTAAGAAAAATGATTAATTTACACTATATGAAAAATAAAACAGTAATTTATCCCCCTGTGTTATCAGAAATAGAGCAAAACACCCCCTGACGCAGTTCGTGAATAACATGAGTTGTTTTTTTCTTTTTTCTTTTTTTAATTTATAATTTAAAAAATAAAAATATACCTTTATTTAAGAGCCGTTGGATCTTGATCAATCTAATGTTCAAATTTAACAATAAATCAACATTGTAGATTTCATCTACTGTGCATCAACGATTTAAATTTGAATAAATAACAAAAATTATATATTATATATAATTCAATTTGGTTAAATAATAAAAATTATATGATATATATAGAGAGAGAGAGCCGCCGACAAGGAGTGACGGAGGCGGCGAAAGATTGGCCACGACAGGGAAATGGGGTGGTGATGGGCGCGGGAGGGGAGGGGGAGGGGGAGGGGGTAAGTGGATCTGGGTAGAGGGGGGCGATGGGAGATGGGTGGCGATGGGAGGGGGGAGGCGAATCTGGGACGGAGGGATCGAATTTAGGTGGATCGGCACGGGAGGAAGCGGCGGCCAGAGGAAGGAGGAGGACGAGGTGGCGGCGCTGGAATGAGGTGGCGACGGGGAAAACGAGGGAGGGGGGATGCACGAGGGGAGTGTGCTGGGGTTGTCACGACGGTTCAAGGGGAAGAGGTTGAGGTCGGTAGCGGCATCCGACGATGAAGAACGAGATGGAGAAGAAAGAAAATATATATATATATATACATTATTTTATAACTAACATATAATATTTAATATATTAAGTATTATTTATATATATGTATAATATATTAAATATAATATATATATAAATAATATTTTATTGATTAAAAATTATCCACACATGCAAAAGGGGCGCGTGTAGTGCACCAGTAAAACCGAGGGGGTTATTTTGCTCTATTTTTTATAACATAGTGGGATAAATATAATTTATTGAAACATGTTTAAACTTAATAATAATTTAATTTAGTTAGTAATATATAATTATTATAATTGATTTTTATTTATATTCATAAATATTTAAATTTAAAAAGTGAATTTAGTATATTAATTTGTAATTTGTTATTTTAAAATTTTAAAATTATATATATTAGGCATTTTAATATTAGTTAGTATATTTTAATAAATAAATATAATTTTTTAAATTATATTAAATAAAATAATAAATTAAATTAATCATAACATATAATTTATTAAAATGACGCTATTTTAAAATGAGAGTGAAAAAATATTTGCACACTTACATATCTAATAAAAGGGGCAAAATAGACATTTTTTAATTAAAATTAACAGTGAAAAAGGCCAAGAAACATGCCAATTCGCACCATCAACGCGTTTTCATCACGCTCCATTAAAATGTAACGGAAAAAGGGTATTTTGCTGCATTTTAAATAACATAGGGATTTTTTTGCCTATAAACATAACACATGAGGATTTTGTACTATTTCCCTAAAACACAAGGGGGTGCTATGCAATTTACCCTAAAAAATATAAAGGCGTAATTCACAAGAGTATAAATTACATTTTTTTCTAAATTGAACACACAATCTTATATTTATTTATAGAACCTCATTTTTAACCATTAAATTAAGATCTGGTTGATGAAGTTTTTTGTTTGGGTTGCAAAGAGACCATAATGCAAATGTGGGCCTGTGAGAGTTCATGTTGGGCCATCCTAATGGATCATGCTTAGAAAGTGGGTCGATTATTATTAAGCGATAGCGAAAAGACATATTTGCCCTTATTCGACCAATTAAATTCCAAATAAAGTATTTTTTTTTCACTTACTAACAAAATCCACCCTCCCCATCGCGGATGGGAGGTTGTCTGTGACCGGAGTGAAATACTAGTCTGAATAAATTTTGGAGGGTGTTTGGTTGTGCTTATAAGCTCTTGAAAATTGTTGACAATTTTTTTAAAAAGCTTATAAGATTTTAAAATTAAATATTTTGGATTTGATAAGCTCTTTAAAAAGCATGTAACTTCACACAACCTTTTTAAAAATATTTTATAGGCTTAATTGTATAAAATCCCCCTGTGTTTTAAAAACTCGGCTAAAAAACCCCTTGTGTTTTAAAAATAAGCGAAAAATCTCCTTCTGTTTTATTAAATATAACTCAATTGCCCCTTTCCGTTAAATTGACTTAACGACGTCAACTTTTTTTTCCGTTTGACCGTTAAGCCCTTTTTATTATTTATTACTTTTTTATTTATGATCGTTGGATCTCATTTGATTATATAATAACCGTCAGATCTAAACAATTAATCTCAACCGTTAGATCGTAGAAAAATGAAGGGTCTGGATTCAACAAATTTTAATTTATTTTATATATAAATAATTAAAATTATAAAAAATAAAATTATTATTTATATATAAAATTTTAAAAAAGAAAACCCTACTCCCCACCCCCACCCCCCACCCCGCCATGGGAGCGACGGCATCACCGTCGCCCCCTAGTCTGGCAACGTTGCCGTCGCCCAGATCTGGGCGACGGCGACGTCGCCTAGTCAAGCTGGTCTGGGCGACGGAGATGCCGTCGCCCAGACCAGCTATGGGCAACGGTGACGCAGTCGCCCTTCTGTGTGGGGGTGACGGCGTCTCCGTCGCCCCTCTGTGTGGGGGCGGCCGCGATGGCTGCCGCCCCCATTTTTTTTAATTCTTTATAATTATTTATTTATATTCATTAAATATATATTTTAATTAATTAAGAGTAATTTTAAATAATTATAATAATTATTATATATTTAATTAATTATTTTGTATATTTTTAATATAATTTAAAAATATTTAAATTAATTTATAAATTTAAGATTATATTTATATAGATATCTCAATTTAAAATATAATATTTAGTATAATTTTTCTATTTTTTTGGTATTTTGATACTAATATAAATTTATTTAAGAACAAAAACTATTTATAATTTTTGGGAGATAGGAAACAAAAAGAAATGCTTAAAAAAATGAATTTGGACCATGGTAATTTTAGATACAATATAGGGGTATTTTAGTCAATTAAGGACCAAAAAAGGTCAAAACGCGCAAAAAAATCAAGCTTAATCGCATTTCAGGCGCATGCACCCCACCTTCCGTTAATTTCTAATAGAAGGGTGGGTTTTGTGCTTCATTTATTAAAACACAGGGGGGCTTTTTGCCTATTTCCAAATCACAAGAGGGTTTTTAGCTATTTCGCGAAAAGACATGGGGTAAATTAGAGTTTAGCCTATTTTATAAGCTCTTAATTCCTAATATTAAAGAGATAAAACACACACTCATAATTTTATTAGTATTACACTTTTACCCTTCATAATATTAAGGCTTTTTCCGCAAAGCAAAATTATCTATTTATATAATTTTAAGTTCTAATTAATTGATGGTTTTCTCGGTCATTATTACAGTGTGAAGAGATTATTATGTAAAACACTCTAACAATTTATAAGCTCTGACATTTTATTTATTCAAACACTTTAAAAATTTATTTTTAAAATAAAGTTTAACATCTTTAAGTTTTTAAAATATCTTATACGATTTAGGAGTTTATAAGATGTTCTAATAAGCTAATCCAAACACCCTCATGGTCATATCTGAACTATGAAATTAATAAGATTGTAATTGCAAAATTACATACCATGCAATAGTATTTTGAGGCAACCAAACATATGACTAGGAAGATGTTTGAGTGAGTTTAAAAGCTTTGTAAAACATCATATAAGGTGTTGAAAAATGTATGGTAGATGTATTTGAAATTGGTCTTACAAGATCTAAAAATAAAATATGAGTAGCTTATAAGTTACTTTAAAAAAAGGTAAGATGTTTGGTTTTATTTTCGATCCATTTCGAAGATGGGCCGAAAATAAAATTATGTTTGGCCTACCCCAAGACATCTTGTCTAGGTGTTTTGGGTGATTTTGGCTCAATTCTCAACAGGTCTTTAATTCCTTACAAACATATATTTAATAATATATTATATAATTCAATCCACCAATAAACAAATCCAAACATACACATGAATTTATACTACACTTATTTCTCTCTCTCTCTCTCCACAAAACAAAACACTCAAAAAACAAACCAAACACAATGAAGGAGTTTTCAACTTATTTTCAAAATCTTAACAGAGTCTTGTGTTTTAGTCATATTAGTAACTAAATCAGTAAATTATCATTACTAACTAACATCTTATGATCCAAATATAATTTTATCCCCACACTTTAAAAATTCATTTTTAAAATTAAAAACATACTATAACATGTCTTAAATAACTTTAGTAAAACACATTTTTAAATCTGTCCTAACTTAGCTGGATTGTGTCGATTGAAGCAAAGGAATCCTCTTGTTATATACTTTTGTCAAAGTTCAATTCCTTTCTTGGCAGTTGAAGGGACAATGTGTAACCTTTCTTTTATTTTGTTTTTTATTTTTAGTTTTTATGAATTACCAAATATCAAATTGTTATGTTAAATCTAAATTAAACTATCGCCATGAGAGAAAAATATTAAATTTTACATTATTCTAAGAAAAATGCTAAAACTAGCTAGTTTGGGATATTAAATTCTATTGACGATGAAAAAAGAGAACACACAAACAAGCACAGTATGGAGTTAGTTATCTATGTATCTATCTGTACTATATATCAAGGGAAAATACTTTCTTGATCTCAGATAAAATTGCTGGAAATCTACCCAAGTCAGCCGGTGCATCGTCCTACACATTACATGAGCAAGAAAGGTGTACCATTTTTTCAAGGCATCACTTGAGTCTTATGCTGGAATCATGGTTCTTGGAAGTGCGACTTATTGCCTATGACATCCAACACGTTTTTATTAATATTGTACATTTTTGTTAGTAATAGGCCACGCTTTTGTCAATAAGGGGGCGCGCCTTTGTACGTCACCAACAACTTATCCGTTGAGTTGCTCTGATTAGTTTAGGGTTTCTTAGTGGTAGTTAATGGCGGTTTAGTTAGGTATTAGGGGTTGAGGTGGTTAATTAGTTGAGTTCCACCCAACTTCTTCATTTTCGTCTATCTATAGGAGCTCTTGTACTATTGTTCGTGATTATCTTATTGAATAACATATTACAGAGCTTATAATTTTTCCTATCTTGGTTCAATTCAGTTTTTTAGTATGGTATCAGAGTCGTTGTATGATGGTCTCTGGTCTTGCTTTTGATTTCTTAACATAGTCTTTTACGCATTAGTCTTCATTTTCTTGATTTTCTTTTGATTATTGAGACATGGCTGGCCAGGCTAACACCGAGGATACAAAGGCAAACACTGGGGAACAAAAGTCGCACGGATTTCTAGAAAATCTTGCAGTTGCAAAGAGGGGATCACCCAAGGATGAGCTTAGTATCAACTGCTCTTGATGGAAATAGCTATCTTTCTTGGAGCAGATCGATTCAATTGGCAATTGGGGCCAAATCCAAGATTGGTTTTATTGATAGGTCGTGTGAACGGCCTACAAAAAGTAAGGCAGAGACTGAGCAATGGGCACGAGTAGATTGTGGTGGTGTCCTGGCTATTGAATTCTATTTCTAAAGCAAAGGCCTTCTTTTATTCCAAATCAGCAAGAAGCCTGTGGCTTAAGCTTGAGTCCAAGGGGTGAGTAATGGGAAGATTGCCTCCTTGAGTCAAGGAGATATGCAAATTGCAGTATATTTTACAAGGCTGAAAAATTGTGGGACGAGTTAGCATGTTTGTCCCCTTCACCGCTTTGTTTTTGTGGATCAAGTTAGGCTCTAGTGCATATGAATGCCTCCACACAATTTATGCATTTTTTGATGGGCTTTAGTTCTGCTTATTACCATGTCAAGAACCAAGTTCTATTAATGGACCCCCTTGCAGCAGTGGGAAAGGCTTATTCCATGTTCTTGAGGGTTGAAAAACAATGAGATTCATGCGAGCAGTCTCCAAGATGGAACTATGAATGTATGAAATCAAGATGCCAGGAAGCAAGTGGCCCTCAACTCAGCCTAAAGGAAGAAATGAGTTATGCATAAGATGTAGCACCCCCTTCGTAATTATATTTCATCTTTTAAGAAATTCACATATAAATCATATGTTACTCAATATATTACATAGACATCACGGAAGGGCATACATCATCAAGACTTTATAATTAATTTTCAACCTTAACATTAATAAATACAAGGAAAAGGAGAAACGCGAGGGTTTTAGTTATTTCGAAGCTTAAAATACACATTGATCCGGGTCTAGGAATACTTAGGTTACCTTCAAACATATGATAAAACTCTCAATTCAGATATCTCCATGAGAAAGGCTCCAAGCGGACCCCAACCAGGGCCTCCTCAATTTAAGGTCACCCCAAGAATAATGTTGATAATTCGACTAAGTCCAGAGGTATCGCAGAGACCTTCATACTTGGCGAATAGGACTACTATCCTTGATAGTTACTGTACTGGCCACTTTTGGTAATATTGTAGCTTTTGTCTGCCTGGACCACTGCTTGTCACTATTATTGCTGATATGTGTGACCCATTACACACCATCGATCTATATCTGATCTAGGGTGCACATGTAATTGTACAATCCACCATCATTTATAAATACAGGAACTCCACCCTTAGGTACAATTTTTGCCTCATCAACTATTGCTCTTATCTCTTCAGATACCTTCACATACTGACTTGAGCATCGAAGTGCCTACGCCGAAGACCCCTCCGGCTTGGCCCTAATGCGGTCTTGTTTGCAGGCTTCACATTATCATTTGAGCACTTTCCAGAGCATTGGGAACATTCATAATTCCTTGATCTTCACTATAAAACCCTAAGATACCTACCTATATTTATGTGGTACAACATTTTGCATCGTTATTGGGAAAATTCTCCAATTCTTTTTGAGTTTGAAGAATATGGATGAGACTCCAGGAAACTCTATGGGTGAGGAAGATAAATATGTTGCAGCTGGATCGTCGGACACACACCCCGCTAACCCGCCGACAGCACAAGATCTCATTCCATATCGCCCAACGATTTGAAAAAATTGTTTGAGGAATGGGCTATGGAGAGAGGTATGATTTTTCAACTTCCTCCATGTCATGAGGAGATAGGGGAGCGAGAGGGTTATGTGGAGCCATACATACTAGAACCAGTTCTAGCAAATCTACGACTGCAAAGAGAACTTTTCCCTCCGAGGGAGAACACGCACAACCCCAGCCCAGACAGAGGGCCAGAGAACAGGGGCATAGAACTCCTTCGAAAGAAGTGAATAGTAGGGCTATCATCTCAGCCCGAAAAAGAAGAACAAAGGTGAATAGATGAAATGTATGAGCTAAGTCATCAGGTCAATCGCCTGAGTCGTCGAATCGATGATTTGAGACAACCTGTTATGGAGCCTTCTCCTAAGAGTGTTGCTCCCGAGAATGCAGTAAAATGAGAGGGACACCGTTTATACGTGAGATTTTAGCGGAAACTTTGGGACCTAATGTGAAAATCCCTGATCTACCGAAGTATGATGGTGATAAAGTCCCTAAGGAGCACTTGACAACCTTTGATAGTATGATGCAGTTATATGGACTGTCAGACGCTCGTTATTGCCGTATTTTCATCACTACATTGTATGAAAGAGCCCAAGAATGGTTCGGTTCTTTGACCGCTGCCACTGTTGTGAACTACGAGCAGTTGGCCAAGAAGTTACTATATCACTTTGAAAGCAAAAGGAAGGCGAAAAAATCTACTACATCTTTTGACTATCAAACATAAGGATATGAGATTTGAGAAGTTTTATTGATAGATTCAACACTGTGGTATTGGACGCGCCAGATCTAAGAGTGGACATGATGACGTCCATCATGATTCATGGATTGAAAAAAGGACCTCTGGCTTCTGCTTTAGCTAGAGACTCTCCTATTGATGTTGAAGAACTCCATCTGATTGCGGAAACGTACATTCAGGAAGAAGAGATGAATATTTTGAAAGAAAACGAGTGGAAAGTCCAGCCTAACAAAGAGGACGATCAGAAAAGGGAAAAAGCTAGAAGGAGAAACAAAAGTCCGAGTCTGAAAAAGACCTAACGCCCAAGTACTAAAGATTTCACGAATACACTCCATTAAAGGTCTCGAGGGCTGAGACGTTGATAAGCAATGAGAGCAAGCTGTTGCAGTGGCCACCAAAAACGCAGCCGACGCCATCTAAGAAGAATTCTAGGCTTTATTGCAAGTTCCATAAGGACAGAGGTTATGATATGGAAGATTGATTCCAGCTTAAAGATAAAATTGAGAGGTTGGTAAGGCAGGATACCTTAATAAATTCATAGCTAAAATTGAGGTTAAACAAGAAGGTCGGCGTGAAGAGCGCAATCCCCGTAGAGATAGACGAAGGTCTCGAACTCCGGAACAAAGGTATCCTGAGCAACCAAGGGAGAGCTCACCTAGACAGAGACCTCCGGTTGCGGACAATTAGCCCATAAGAGGTGTCATAAATACGATCATTGGCAGGCCTGTGTATGGAGAATCCGTCAACTAAATGAGAAGGTATGCCAGAACTGGGCATAACTCTTATTAAACCAGGTCCAACTCGAATATGTTGTCCATAAAAATTAATTTTGGAGGTATAGTTTTCGACTACATATAACTTGAGGGACTCACCTTTCCCATGATGATCCAGTGGTTATCACGATGGATGTGACAATTTTTACAATTCAGATGGTGTTAGTAGACAATGAGAGTTCCGCCGACATCATGTTTTTGAGTGCGCCGAAAAGAATGAATTTGCATGTTGAAAATGTTAAACAGGTCAAAACACCTTTGATGGGTTCCACAAACATCATGTTTCATGCTCTTGTGCACTGTCCTGTTGCTCGCCAAACCTGGGCCATTTCACCCCTCCCATCCCCAGTTACCCTTAAGGACACGCTTGACCTGGACCTTGACACAAACCACTTCCAGTTATTTCTCATCACTGCTTGGGATTTATGCTACAATAGGAACCACATAATTATGTACGCTTTAATTTTGATTTTGATTTTTTAATTATGAATACTACATTTCTAGCTGAAATTGTTTACGATTATGTGATCTTATATTATTTTGTTATAGTGACTCATTCCCTAAGCATAAAAGTGTAAGAAATTTAAATTAATATATATATATATACTTTTTGAAAATTTGTAATTTTTATTTTCAAAATTTATCGTTTATATTCAAGTGTATTTTAGTTGCGAAGCAATGAATATTTCACATCTTATAATAGTTATGAATAATTGTTACTCTTTACGACTAACATAATAATTTATTTAACATTTAAATACGATATAATAAATTAAATGGATACTCAAAACTGATTTGGGGTTAAATGATATATTCATCTTTAAAAAAATGCATTAAATAGAGACATGTGGCGTGATATAAGTATTAATTAGGGCATTTATAAAAAATATGTATCAATTTCATATATAAAAAAGGGTTAAATACACTTTGCTCCCTAAACTATTCATGAGGTAATATTTACCCGTCTAAACTAACAAATGTAACACTTACCCTTCTGGCTGGACAAAATTGCCCCTCATTCCTTGAATAATGATATTATTCACAATATATTTTAGTATTTTGTACATTAAATCATCACCAAATTATTTTCTAACTAATTATTTTTAATAAATGAAGAATTTAAATTAAAAGTGGAGTAATAAGTTAATATATATAAGAGATACACAATAAATATAATATCCCAACAACTTATATATACTTTTGAAAAGAAATTGACAATATATATACTTAACCAAAAGTTAAACACTTTTAGAAAAAAAATGAATAAATTTAACTTTATCATTTTTTGAAAGAAACTATATTTAAAAAATGGATATGATATTACTCATTTTTATCTGAAAAAGTTAATAACTTAATTTTGTTACCAAATTAATAGAATCTTTAACATGAAAGTTTTTGAGTATTTACTGTATCATTCATTAATTAAATTTGAGTCTATAATATGTAATTAAATTTGAACCTTTAACTTATTAATTTTATTTTACTTTATTATAATTAAAATATATATTTTCCAATTAAGAAAATTTTAATTAAACTTTAAATGTGAAATGATAAAAAAAGAAGAAGAAGTCTTTTGAATTAAAAATATACATATGTAATGCAAGGACAATAGTATCTAGAAATTTAGGTTTAGAAGGAAAATGTTACATTTGTTAGTTTAGGGGGTAAATATTATAATAAGAATAATTCAGGTGGACAAAGTGTATTTAACTCTATAAAAAATTCTTGTATCGATTTAACATATCTATACATATTAAACCTCAAAATTTTAGAAAAAACTACTTTTGATAGACAACATGTGAATTAACTAAAATATCCTTATTTATACTTTTTCTTCGCCATAAATAATTATTAATTAATTAATTAATTAATTATATATACCAATTATTTTTATTCATATAAAATCAAATTTAATCTATTTTATCATTTTGATTAGTTAAATTTTAAATTATATACACACACGTTGGTTGTGAATCAAAGATTTTGATTTTTTCTTAAAAAAAAAAGAAAAAAGAAAGTATGGTTTCCCTCTTTTGAGTACGAAACCCTCTCAACAAGAAAAAAACCGCCTTAGTAGGGAAAGAAGAAAGGGAAGTCTCTCTCAATTCCGAAATATTTCCTCTCTTCCAGTCTTCTTCTTTCAATTCGACTGGGAAAACCCTTTATCAGAAATCAGGGAAGAACACTTAATCTTCAACTCCCACCCACCAGAAGAAAGGATAGAGGGAAAAAAATTATTCAAAGAAAAAAAATGGGTCCGGGTTCATCTGTAAAGGAGGCAGGGAAGAAGAAGAAGCAGAAGAAGGGGGAACAGGAACCGAATTTTCCAAAAGTTGCTGAAGCCACCCGCATTCGAATTTCTCAGATTCTTGAGCAGTTTCAGGCTTCTAATGATGAGGGTGAGTGAAAAAACACTCTAATTTTTGAGAAGGGAAGAAAGTTGTTATTATTGTTGTTCTTTTTTCGTTAGAGAGATAGTGGGCATTCTTTGTCAATGTTGAAAGGTTGAATCTTTTATGATGAAGGAAGTGGAAGTAAATGTGGGTTTTTTTCGATCTCTCTCTCTTTTTTTTTCCCTGATGGAATATGTTGTATTTAGTTGGATGATGTTATGTGTATTGAGGTTAAGTTCTTGTGCTGGTTCCTAATGTTTTAGCTCAGTTCTTCATTGGGCGAGCTTTGAGAGCTATTTGTATTCTTGTAGTTTCCTCTATACTTCTGCAGCTGTCGATCGTCCTATGCCTTAAAAGTGTTATGTATGTTGCAAGCACTATGTTCTCTAATTTTTGTTTTTTGATTCACGTTGGCTTTGATTATTAATGTGCGGTTGCCCATTCCTTTATTAGTTGAGGATCAATGTCCTAGAGTTGATTATTCTTATAAAACATGCCATTTCAATATTTTCCTTTCTCAAATATGAAAAGGGAATTTAAGAGTTCTTTTGATTTGTCTTTCCCCTTAGGAATTATCTACAACTTTGTAGTTGACCTGTCTTACTTCTTAGGAAATATCCATATTATAACTATTTCTCATTGAAAGGAAAATGAACTCCCATTTGAAATCTATCATGCATATATAGATTTGTGAATATACGCCAATATTCAACATTATATTCTGGAGAGTCTAAGCCTTTGGTTAGTATGCTAAATGCGCATTGGGCATGGTAGTGCTTGTATCCGTCTAGTTGTTTCCGTCCTGAGAATGCTTGATCCATCAAGGAGTTGCTCCATACTGAAATTTCATATCCTGAGCTAAGCTAACTCTACATCCGGGAGCAATGTTTTCAAACCCGGACCGGACCGGTCGGTTCGACCGGGAATCGGACCTATGTCCGGTCCAGGTAAGAGTACAAAACCCGGGGAGACCGAACCTGGCTGAAACCGGCCAAAACCTGGATCTATCAACCCGGTTCCAGTTTAATGAAAAAAAATAATTTATTGAACGAACCTGCTTGAGCGGCTGTGGCGTGGGCTTTTGTTCAACCAAGGGAAACACAATTTCTCCTCTTTCATTGTGGGTCGGAGACCCACTTGCACTTCCCCCCTCTTTCTATCGCTTGCTCCCCCTCCCCTCTCTTTGTCTCTCTATATATTTATATGAAGTGGGTTTCTTGGACGATGTGAATCATTGAATGGAGATAGCTTTGGAATTAATTTAGAAAATTAGTCTTTTATAATTCTTAATTGTTATTATTTTAACAAAATTGACATAAATTTTTTATCAGGTTAATTTTTAATTTATTCATTTATAAATTATGGGAAATAAATTATAATATTTTATGTTTTGTTGTTATAAATTATTGAACTTATTTTTGGTTGTTTTTTGTTAATGAGAATTATTATTGCTGTTAACTGAATCAAATATACTTTGAAACCTTTGAATGCTTTTTATTTGAATACATTTCGTCTTTTAATTTAATTAACTAATTAATGTTTATATATATGCATATATAATATAGTTCGGGTCAACCGGTTTTTTAATCAGGTCCAACTGGTCGGATCAGTGACCCAGTAACTTATCTGGTTCAACCTCCGGTCCGGTTTTAAAAACATTGTCCAGGAGAGTGCATGTTTGTTCTTAAGCCCTATCATATTCTGATTATTGTTTACAAGGCACCTGGTTTACCTAGTTGTTACTGTCTGTTTTTACCTAGTTGTTACTGTCTGTTTTTACCTAGTTGTTACTGTCTGTTTTTGGTCTAACCCATTAATTGCATCTGTCATCTTGTCAGATTACTACCTGTGATCAGAGTTGTGGTCGCCATGACCTTTTTACGACCACCTCTGGAATTTTATTTTCCAATAATTTTCTGAGGCTTTGTGTGGCAACGTTATTTGAGCATCTACTTTCTGACGCAGTATTGCTTATTCAGATTGGAATATTTCAGCTATTACTGCCCTCTGTTTGGCTTTCCATGTGCACCACTTTCCAAGGCCAACCGAGATGGTTTGGACACCTTACATGAGGGAAATCAGATGCTCTATTTAGAAATGATAGGAGTAGTATTAATGGTAAACCTGGATTAAGTTTAAACATGGAGTAAGTTTGAAGGGTTTGAACCTTTGGTATCTAAAACATGCTGGATACGTCTGTATGGAGATGGTTGGTTTTAATTGAACATGAATATCCTGCTGTCTGTGCAATGATTTTTACCTGTTATTTTTTGCCATTAATGGGTTACTGCAATCTCTAACCAACTAAAAGTTTTTAGTAAAGACTTTCAGTAGCCTACAAGAAGTTAAGAGTTGCATAGTTACTGTGGTTGGATAATGGCTTAAGAATACTTTGGATATTATTTGTTTCAAACTGAAGTTGGAAATTTCAGCATGAAGCCGGCTATAATAGACACTTAAGATAACTACCAGTTTTTCTTGTTGGTAATGCTCTACAAGCCAGTCTGGTGTTTCTATGAACTGTATGGATGCACAAACTAATGCATAATGTAACATCTTATGAGGGAAAGGATTTATCTGCAAATTTTCATTTTGCAGAGTACAAATTTGAAGAAAACCTGTCAAATTATGATCGAGCGGTGGTGCATGTGATATGCAGGAAAATGGGCATGAAATCAAAAAGCTCTGGGTAAGCTTATGAGTAGGATGAAGTTAAGTATGAACTTTTTAGGGTAAATTACATTTTGCCATCTGAACTATGCCCGTTTTTATGCTTTGCCATCTAAAACCTATTTTTTGTATCAACTTTCCATCTCAACTTTGCGAAATTTGCAAGTTATCATATATGAGCGTTTTCCGATTGATTTTTCTGACGGAAAAAAACATCACATGCAGTGCACAAGTGTATAGTTGAAAGATAAACCATAGACTGTGATGTGCATTGCATGTGATGTTTTTCCAGCAGAAAAATTAACTAGAAAATGTTCATGTTTGGTAACTTGCAAATTTCACAAAATTGAGGTGGTAAGTTGACACAAAAAAAGTTTAGATGGCAAAGTGAAAAAACGGGCATAGTTCGGATGGCAAAATATAATTTACCCTTTTTATTATTATGACCTAGTCCTCTTCAATTATATGAGCTGCACTTTTTTCTCCCCCTAATTAATGACATTCTGTAGGCGGGGGAAGCAACGTTGTGTGTCTGTTTATAAGATCAAAAAGCAAGTAGGTTCAGGAAAAGGCAAGGGAAATTCTTTTAAATTTTCCGAAGAAGCAAAGGCTGTTTTACAAGATTTGTTTTCTCAGTATCCCCCTGAGGATGTGGACATGACTGAGAATAAACTTGGAGAAAGTAGTGGAATTGGTAAAGGACCAAGGACAGATGATATGTTCTGGAGACCACTTATGACCAAGCCTGAAATTGCAAAAAAGGTAGATACACTTGCTTCCAGAATAGAGAGGGACGCAAACTTGAGACAGGTTATTGCCTCTTTTCATTTCATAATCTGGTCTTTTCATACTCTTATTACATATATGTGTGCCATGTTTTAACTCTGATAATTATATCAAGTAATTATGGTTACATTACGCAGATCACAGCGGAGAGGTCCAAGCTTCCAATTTCATCTTTCAAGGATACTATTACATCCACGATAGAGTCTCATCAGGTTGCCCGCCTGTAATTTTGCATTATATACAGATGTTGTATTTGCATTGCTATGAAGTCTGAATTCTGACTCATCAATCCCATGACTATAACTGTCTACTTCAAAACAATGAAATGGTTGGATTTCTTTTGATATGAGACTTGTAAAACTAGACATGTTTTTGCTTCACTTATAAGCTTGATAACCTGTTGTTTCAGAAGACTGAGAGCTTGCACCTCTTTTCTGTTGGGTGTTATATTGCAATGGTGTAATCTGCAATTGAATATCTCACTTCTTTTATCTATTATGGTTTCATGTCTTTTTTTATCTTGCCAAAACAGGTTGTCCTCTTATGTGGTGAAACTGGATGTGGGAAAACAACACAGGTGGCTGTTTCTCCGCGCTTTTGCTGTTTTCATCTTTTGTGTCTTATTAAAGACAATGGTTTATCAACTACTAGTCCGAGTCATACTATAATTTGGTGATTTATCGTTTTCTTGATTTTTTTTCTTGATTTGTTGTGTCTGTTGATTATTCTGCATGCAGAATCAACTCCTATGTATGCTGATTTTCCAGTTTTTGAGTGGAAAGATGTATTTTTTGTTTTTGAACAGAAGTTCATGTGGAAAAGAAAATGCTTTTGGATTAATTGGTGATGTTGTTTTTTTGAATTATCAATGGTATCAAATCATTGCACTTTGTTTGAATGAAATTGATAGCTTTATTTTCTCATTGATTTAGGGTTGTTGGTCATATCGTATCAATGCATTATTAGAAGTATGTATTGTAAATAGTGATTGAGGTGAGAAGAAGGTAAAAATATTTAGTGAAAATACGTAAAATCAAATACGTTTTCATGTTGTCAAGCAGATAAATAATGACAAATGAGAATGAAAACAAATAAGCCACTAGTCTCTTTATGTTAACTCAAGCTAAAGTGATAAAATTATGAAATTTATTGAACTCGTTTGGACGTAGAATAAGAGAAAGTGCAAACTGGACTAAGTATAAGCCTTTTGTTAGGTTATAGAATATTTCAAAGGGAAATGTGTTTAGATCAAGCAAGGATACTCATAAGAGAAGTATCATAGTTTATTTTGTTACAATGTTATGCATTGGTTTTTTAAAATTAAACTTATATGTCCCTGAAGCCCTTTTCCTGTCTGAAATGGAATAGTAATTATAAATGGTTCTCTTGTGTGTATGTCGGTTCAAGAAGAAGCACTGCATTGGATATGAAATTCATTTGTCTTTCTTGGTCCTAGTGATTGTAAAACAGAATAAAGCAATTCAATGGTTTCAGATGAATTAGCTGAAGATAGGGTTGTTGCTTTGTTTCCAGGTTCCAACTCTAGACAACTAAAAAAGAACATTGCAGTTGGAAACTTTATTTGTTGCTTTTGAGACGAAAATTTATTTTAGTAAGTGCCATCTCTAAAAATGGGTTATCCAACCCTAGGAAAAAATACATAAACTTGTAAGTAATTGTCTATTTTGTATAAATATTTTTATGTTCAACAATCATACAATAGTTTTATGATTCTGTTTTGTAGAAATATTTTTCTTGGTAGTAGTTCTTATAGTATTGTAAGAATTATGGAAATCCATGTGGTAATATCTGACTTTTGATCTCATGAGAAAGTTTTGTGGCTACACAGTGGCTCATCCGCATCTGGATTGCTGCATAATATCTTTTAGTTTAGATCATGTTTCCTTAAAGGTTACATCTGGATTTGATCTTCAATGAAATAATTCAGGTCCCACAGTTTCTTCTTGATCATGCATGGAGTAGAGGAGAGACATGTAAAATAGTCTGTACTCAACCACGGCGAATATCTGCCACATCAGGTTTGTAACCTTCTATGTTTTGGACATGTAGATCTATAATTGTTTCGTCTTGTTTGTTGATTTTTTAATGGGAGTGCATGTCTATTCCCCAATGCAGTGGCTGAAAGAATTGCTTCAGAAAGAGGTGAAGATATTGGGGATTCTGTTGGATACAAGGTACTACTGGACAAAGTTTAAAGTGGAAGTCACCTCTAAAGATTGTGTTTTCATTTTCTGTTTTCAGTTTTCAGTGGAAAATATGTATTTTCAATTTTGTATAGGTTTTTCGTGTGAAATGAGAATATGTTTGAATTAGTTAATGAGATGCGTTTTATATTGAACTGTGGTGTCAAATCAATAAATTTTCAACGAGAATACGTATAAAGAAACATGTTTTCACTTTAATTACTGCTTGAAAAACTGAAAACTGGAAATGAAAACACAAACAAACTGGAAATTCTGACTTTTCTAGGTCTTATTTCTTGTTTTGAAACAAATCTCATATCCTTGATAAGATGTATTCTAAAGTACTATAAACCTGCCATCCGATAAATGATAGGTGACTGACAGTAAACTTCTGAATAAAATTGATATAACATCAGCAAGAGAAAGGGATTTTCCCACAATTGTCTTCTCTATTATGCATCTGAGTCAATTTCTGATGATAATATCTGACCAGATGGTTTGATAAACTGATTTGACTTGAAGTTTGATAGGATGAGATCTTCTGTATTTGACAAATAGCCTGTTAAGAATATTTAGTTCTTGCAATTCTTGGTTTTTGTGGTTAACAGTGGCTTTTGCTTTATCCATTAGACTTACATTGTTAAACTAAGTTGGATGAGCTAACAATGGTTCTCATAGTTCCAAAGTAGTTAGACATGTCCTATGTACAGATGTGGCAGTAGTTCAATATTCTAGCCGAAAGCTTAATGCTTAAGGAGGTCCAGTCCTTATGACTGCAAAACGAATATATGCTTGATTATAATACTGTATTTACTGTCGTGTCTGAAAATCCAGGATGCTTCATCTTTGATGTAGATAATTGGTAGATATTAGAAAGCACAAGTGTCCTAACTTGACGTCAGGAAATACACTAGTTGATTCAGGAAGATGATAGGGGTGAATATGGCAAAATGTGAAATCCATATATGCATTAGGATGACCAGTGTTATATTTATCATCGCTATCATATGACATATACTAGTTATTATCTTTCCATGTAACACGTTTTGCATTCTTGTTGCGCATTACGTATGCAGAGTAGAGTGCAGTTTTGTAATGACTTTATCTACTTTATTGAAAATGCTAGATTCGGCTGGACAGCAAAGGTGGGAGGCATTCATCTCTTGTGTTCTGCACCAATGGGGTTTTGTTGAGAGTTCTGGTTAATAAAGGAAGTGGTAAAAAGAAGAAAAAGGCTCTGAAAAAGATGCTAAATGTTGGCTCTGACATAACCCACATAATTGTGGTATTTTTCTCTTTCTGGCACATTTATATATGACTTCATTTAGTATATGCTATCTGGTGATTGTTTCATTACTGTATGTTAAATGGGAATCAAACCATTTCTTTTTCTTGTCGACTCTCTTTCACAGCTTTGTCGCCTCAAAACATTTTGGTTTTGGCTTCAATTTTGGCAGTTGCTGCATATTGCACTTTGAGCTTTGTTGCTGTTAGTTGAGTTCTGTTATGTTCAAAGAATTTCTGTCATCTATGAACTACTAGGATGAGAATTCTTGATTGGTGATGAAAAGGAGAAGAGACATTGTCGCCTGCTTATTCTTTAGTGTGTTTCAATATGATCAGACTATGTTGAAGAACTTTTCTTGGCTGTGTTCTAGTGAGGTGACAGCTCTTGACTGCTTTCAGCTGTGATAAAAAGAAAAAGGGATGAATTCTTGATTGCTTATTTTCTTTGGTGTGCTCCATTTTGTGTTTTGACATCTGTGTATTGGACTCGGTATTTTCTGAAAGTTCATGTAATTGTGTACTTTTTTTGCTGTGTCTATTCATGTTTTGTACTTGTAAAGGGAAAAAAGGCTTACCTGATCCATTCAGTCCATATATTTCCTATTTTTTTCCTGATGATCTGTACCTGACAAACTTTTTTGACTTTTAGGATGAAATTCATGAAAGGGATCGGTTCTCTGATTTCATGCTTGCGATAATCAGGTGAGTTGCTTATGATGAAATTTTCTGGTTATGTTGATCACAAAATTATTTTTTTATCGAGCAATGAGGTTCTTGTGATTTATCTTTTTGTACAAGAACCTGCTACTGTAGAATTATTTGCCTAAAGTAGTTTTTATATCAACCTTATGTAATATAACTGATCCTTGCTTGTTAACCAATGTGTTTAAAGTACTTAATTTGATCTTTTAATATGCATCTAGCTGATAATTTGTCCGCATATCTATTATATAATCTGTAATTTGTATGTAGTTTCTACATTTTGATTACTGCATCTAATATTGCTGCTGATTCCGTTACTGTTGTCTCCAGAGACATGCTTCCTTCATATCCTCATCTGCGCCTGGTTAGTATTCTCCTAACATTATTACGTCAAAATATCTGTCCCTTTTTATATACCTTCCAAATTTTCAGATGTTTCTTAGACTCAATAAGTTTGATGGACAGTTCAACTTGAACAGGTATTAATGAGTGCCACGATTGATACAGAGAGATTTTCACAGTATTTTGGTGGCTGTCCAGTCATTCAAGTACCGGGCTTTACTTACCCTGTGAGTTCCCTCGTCCCATTTTTATGGTGCTAATAGCTCCCTTATTGACTTAGTATGCCATTTCTAATACACTAGGTTTTCAGGTAAAAAGCTTTTATCTGGAGGATGTGCTATCTTTGGTGAGATCAACTGAGAACAATAACGTTACATGCAATAAACAAGACGATGAGGTCATCGACGGTTCTTTCTTAACCGAGGAAAGCCGAGTTGCTCTTGATGAGGCTATTGACTTGGCTTTATCAAATGATGAGTTTGATCCTCTTCTCGAGTTAATATCTTCTAAAGGAGATCCAAAGGTTTTCAATTACCAGCATTCTAAAACTGGAATAACACCACTGATGGTATTTGCTGGTAAAGGAAGAGTTGGCGATATTTGCATGCTTCTCTCGCTTGGTGTAGACTGCCATTTACAATGCAGTGCAGGAAAGACTGCTTTTGATTATGCTGAACACGCCAATCATGGGGGAGCTGCTGAAGTTATTAAAAAGCGAATGGGGAAAATGGGGAAAATGGGGAAAACGGTTACGTCCTCTGACGAGGAGCAAATCTTACTTGATAAATACCTGTCAAATGTTGACCCTGAATTAATTGATTGTGTGCTTATTGAACAACTACTGAAGAGAATATGTAATGACTCGAAGAATGGAGCTGTTCTTGTTTTCCTTCCGGGTTGGGATGATATAAATAGAACAAGAGAGAGATTACTAGCTAATCCTTTCTTCAAGGATCCATCTAAGTTTCTAATTATTGCTCTTCATTCTATGGTCCCGGTACAGGAGCAAAGGAAAGTTTTCAAGCGCCCTCCACCTGGATGCCGTAAAATTGTTCTTTCAACTAATATTGCTGAGACTTCTGTCACGATTGATGATGTTGTGTATGTTATAGACAGTGGGCGAATGAAAGAGAAAAGTTATGATCCGTATAACAATGTGTCGACTCTTCATTCTTCTTGGGTTTCAAAAGCAAGTGCAAAGCAAAGAGAAGGTCGTGCTGGACGGTGCCAACCAGGTATTTGTTATCATCTTTATTCAAAACTTCGGGCTGCTTCACTGCCAGATTTCCAAGTTCCTGAGATTAAGAGGATGCCGATAGAAGAGCTATGTTTGCAGGTATGCAACTCATCCATGTTTTCGGGACTAAAAAAGATTAGTTCATGATCAGATCCCATGTATTCCCCTATACATTACTGCTCTAAATGTTTCCAAATCCTGTAATGCTGCTTTTGTTTCCGTCCTCAGGTGAAGCTCATCGATCCATCTTGCAACATTGGAGAATTTTTGCAGAAGACGTTAGACCCTCCTGTTTATGAGACAATACGTAATGCGATCATCGTTCTTCAAGATATCGGGGCACTGACGCTCGACGAGAAACTTACGGAACTTGGGGTGAAGCTTGGATCTCTGCCTGTTCATCCGCTAACAAGCAAGATGCTATTTCTTGCTATATTGTTGAACTGTCTCGATCCGGCGTTGACTTTAGCTTGTGCTTCTGACCATAAAAATCCATTCATTTTACCCATGCAACCTAATGAAAAGAAGAGAGCCCAAGCTGCTAAAGCGGAGTTGGCTTCATTGTATGGTGGGAACGGCCACCAGTTAGCTATAATAGCTGCCTTCGAGTGTTGGAGAGCGGCAAAGGAAAAAGGTGAAGATGCTCGTTTTTGTTCTCAGTACTTCATATCTTCAAGCACGATGCGGATGCTATCATCGATGCGAAAGCAACTGGAGACTGAACTAAGGAGGAACGGTTTTATACCAGAAAACGCATCTCGTTGTAGTCTGAATGCACACGATCCAGGAATACTCCATGCCGTGGTTGTTGCTGGTCTGTATCCAATGGTCGGGAGAGTGATTCCACATGGTAAGGGGTCCCTTGTAGAGACTGTAGATGGAAATAAGGTCAGGTTGCATACATATTCAACCAATGCCAAGCTATCAATTAATAAACATAAGTCTGAACCTTTGATCGTATTTGATGAGATAACCCGTGGAGATGGAGGACTTTATATTAGAAACTGTAGTCTTATAGGTGCACTCCCATTGTTGTTGTTGGCCACGGATATTGTAGTGGCTCCAGCAAGTGAAAATGACGATGATAGTGATGAAAGTGAGTATGAAGATGGTGATGCAGATGATGATAGTGATGAAGATAAAACAGAGAGTTACAAATTGTCCAACTCCCGGCGTGGTGAGAAAATTATGTCCTCAGCCGAAAATATTGTTAAAGTCTTTGTTGATCGTTGGCTTCCTTTCGAGTCCACAGCTCTTGATGTTGCTCAAATCTACTGCCTGAGGGAGAGACTTTCTGCTGCAGTTTTCTTCAAAGTAATTATTTCGTTTTTGCAACTTCACACTAAAACTCTGCTTTGTTGATAAGGAATCTTCAAATGCATTTTTTGCGATTCAGAGAACAATTTCTTGACGATTTGTCGGGTCTTTGCAGGTAACAAATCCAGAGGGAGTTCTCCCGGAACATCTTGCAGCATCTCTACATGCAATTGCGTGTATCCTATCGTACGATGGTATGTCAGGGATTCCGTTGCCATCTGAACCCATCGACTCGCTTGCTACAATGGTTGGTGCTGCCAACATTAGTCAGCAGGCTAATAACGGGAACAAAAAGGCAGTGGATCAACCATCTGCAAACTATCTCAAGTCACTGATATACCACAGGCGTCAGGTCTTGGCTTTAGAACATCAACGAGGTAGAGCTCAACCAGCTAATGTTGTCACTCACCCGAACAACACATCTCACCATCACAGACAAGCTCCCATGCCTACACTCAGCATGAGTCAACATCAGAAGCCCGCATCACAAAATACCACTGTAACTGCACACGGATCCCCCATGCACGAGACTAGCACTTCAAATGGAAACTTTTCTAAGCGGCAACGTGGAAATGGACTCAAATGATGTGCGGAACCAGATGGGCTTCTGACTGAAGGTGGGCTCTTCCATCGGTCACCAAGAAACAGGAGGAAACTCATAGAGTTATGTCAAGGTACGCAGAATCTAGCCGTGTATTTACAGTGATGGGGCTGAAATTTTTTGCCTGAAAGTGTAGACTTATCTTTTCATGGTATAATTGATCTCTTCATGTGAAGAATTTAGTTCCCTTATTTGGTGTTTAGAGCTGCTATGATATACATAGGGGCAGTGATGTTACATTTTACTGCATACATAGTTATTATCAGGAGCTATTTTGTCAATCTGAACAACACATCTGCTGTTCATTAACTTCATTTCATTTCAGTAAGATGGGGTTCAGTTTCAACTGAATTATACACTTAGTTCAATATTGGATTTTACGTATTATCATACAAGCGATCACTATAATCTGTACGCATTGAGGTACCGAGTAAAGCACTTTGGAGCTCCCATATAGAGCAGAGACGATACGATGCTAGTAGGTGAACTGAGCATGCCGGTAGTAATTGAAGTACTGATGATGCAATTATGTATAAAGATGATATTTTTTAGACAAATTATAACTAAGAATTGCTTAAGAGAAACACGACTCTAGTGTTGAATAGCATTAGCAGAGAGCATGATAATCAACTGTTTGTTAATAGTTGAACTCTCAAGTTCAAAGTAGTGAAATACTTCAACACAAGAGCAAGGCCATTGGCCATACTTCCTGGGGTTTGAGATGCACTTGAATTCATACTTGTTTGTTTGTGTTTTCATTTTCAGTATGTTCAATCTTATACAGATTTTTGTGTGTAATGAGAATATTTGAATTAGTTAATGAGATTGTGTTTTATTTTGAATTGCGGTCTTAAATCAGTATATTCTCAATGAGAATACGAATAAACAAACATGTTTTTACTTTAATTATTGGTTCAAGAATTGAAAACTGGAAATGAAAACACAACAAAACAGAATTTTGAAAAAAAAAATCCTATATGATTATAGGGATTTTAAAATAAATTTGGAATTATTTGATAAATCCATTCTAAGAGTTTATAAGATGTTTACTCTCATTAACCCCCTTTTTCTTTAAAAAAATATTAAATTAAAATATCTTGTAAGTCAAACCATATGGAATATCCACACCTAATTTTAATTTTGTGCAATGATACTACTATTTCTATCCACATTGTGAGTATGAGTGTGAGAGTGGATGGTGGATGGGGGACCATAAAATAAAAAAAAGAAATTATATGTGAATAATTATTGGAATGTGAAAGGTAAGAAAGAAATTATATGTGAATAATTATTAGAATGTGAATGGTAAGAATAAGATAGACCTACCCTTCATCATCTCTTCCACACCTAATTTATCTAAACCAACAATCAATACCTATATATACATATGCTCTTTTCTTTTTAATTCCCTAATAATAATAATAACAAATAGTTGTGTCTAATTATACAAATATACCATATTACTTACAAAATTACAAGTACACCTGTATTGGTATAATGTACTCCAAGGGAGTATTTGTAAAATTGCTTCTAAATAGGAGGTGTACTTGTAACTACAATTACAATATCAGGGGTGCACTTGTAAATTTACAAGCATTACAAGAAATTATGCCAATAACTAGGAAAATTAGAAATGAGACTAAATTTGTTAATAATTAGCAATGAATTTAGCAAGGATAAGAATTAGTTTTTGTGATTTCAAAATCAAGATTAGAAATGAAATATTTTCTTGCTATAATTAGAAAGAAATCTTAAATGTTGCAAAACTTTGTAGCTGGTCTTGGAAAAAGAAGTAAAAATCTCCCAAAATTTTACTAACAAATATTTTTATTAGTAAAATTTTGTAGCAACAGAAAAATTCAACGCTAAAATTGGTGATGGGCTAATTACTAAGTAAATATTTTTCTTGCTAAAATCGTTGCTAACATAAATTAACAACGAACTTCACTATTTTGTAAGGAATTTTTATTGTCGCGATTATTTCTTACAATGAAAGGAAAGCAGTTTAATCTGTGTAATGAGATATAATCTCAAAGGATGTCGATGAAATTTACTTCTAATTCTTTTTTAGACGGAATTTACTTTTAATTTAAACAGATAAAAATATATATACAAGAGAATATAAGAACATTAAAAATTGAATAAATAAATAATTATATTTATGCATGTCTGTATGTATGCTCATAAACAGAAAACTTATGAATCAGTGGCTTTATATATATATATTATTATATATTAAGGGAGAGCATCTCTTTGGTATCTCTTTCATTTTTGGTTTGTCTTTCTTATTTTATAATTTATTTTTTTTTATCTAACTTTTCACTATCTCATTATCTTAATTATTTCTTTTTCTTTTTAATTTTCATTCATCTTTTTTATTATATATTTTTTCTATAAATTTAATATTAATTTATTATTTTGTATATACTTTATTAAATAATAAATATTTTATTTTAAATAATACTTATAGAAGTTGCACACACATAGAGTGTGCCAAAATGACTAGTATATATTAATAAAAAGGATAAATTATATTGACACCCTCTGTTTTATACAAAATTATTAATACACCCTTGAAGGGTATTAGCGTAATATGTTTTCGATAACATTTGTGTAAACTTTGCATTTGAATAGGGAGTGTAGTTGTAATATCAACTATAACATCAAGTGATGTATTTATAATTTTGCAAAAACATGAGGTATATATGTATTTTGACGTAACCTCAGGGGTCGTCAATGTAATTTACCCTAATAAAAACCATATGATATACACCTTTTCAATCATTTTCTTGCATTTCTTTCTTTATAATATAGTATATATATATTTTTTTCCTATATTTTATCTAAAAGACAATGGTAATATTTTTTATTTTTTTGTGGGTGGAAAGTGATATTGATTAGTAGTAGCCAATAAAGACATAATTGTATAGAGTGTGAATGGGGGGACCATGTGGAGAAATTATATGTAAAATAATTATGAGGATGTTATAATGGTAAGATATAGGTATGCCCTCTACCACAGGTAAATTATCAACAATCAATGCCATCTATATATATATATATATATATATATACATATAGTTGGCTCACACTTCACACCTTTATTGTGTGCTATAATTAAAGAAATTCAAAAACTAATAATATTTTTTTCAAATAGTTAAAATTAAAATTTAAAATTCAATAATCATGAAATATTATGTATAAATCCCATTTAAATTCCTGCATTTGTCTAATCCCCTAAAAGAAAGACGAAAAGACTGGGAAGGTGTGTCTGGGTGAACGTATAAGCTATTCAGAATATTTTATAAAATATTTGAGAGCTTATAAAATATTAAAAAGTATTTGATAATTTTTTTCGGAAATGAACTTGAACAGATTCAAAAATAAAATGTTATGAGTGTATAAACTCTTACAAAAAGTAAGGACTTCTTGGGTTATTTTTAAATTTTAATAAATTTCAAGCTATTAAAATTTAAAGATTGTCATTAATAACAAAATAAATTCAAAGATTAAAAAAATTAGATGTCACTGGCTTATAATAAGCTCTTCTATTAAAAGCAAGACATATTAATTAAAAAATTACCATTAATTATATTATTATATTTTATAATCTTATTTTATCCGAACAATTCAAGAACTTATTTCTCTAAGTATTTCACACCCAACAATTGCAATCGTGCTAGATTCCGCTTCCCGCTGTCTAGTGTGAAAATATTTTACATAAATAAAAAGAATTTCAATTTTTAATTCATTTTTGTTAGAAAAATCATTACTTGATTTATTATTTATTAGTTATATATTAACAAATATATATTAATACAATAATATAAACTTGTTTAATGGAACAAGAAATCAAGAAATCAAGCTGTTAAAGAGTGGAGTAAATTCATCCAAATCTACCCTAAAATATTTATTAGCCTCTTCTATGATTTGCAGCTACTACAATTAGTCTTTGTCTTGATCATTACACCAATACAATTTATTTTAAAATAAATAAAAAATAAAATGGAAAATAATTAATTCTTGATTTTGCCATAACTTTTTTTTCTTTCTCAAACATCAATAATGTTACTCCACTTGCTTCCTCATGATCTGTCCTTGTGAACGTCAAACAAACTTTGTTAATTAATTAAAATAATATTAATCATATGTCCCTTAACCAATTAAATATGATTTAATTTAATTATTTTAATTATCCCTCTCTAAACTATGATTTCTCACCAGTGCTCCATGTGAAGGAATCCAACAGCCCTAGATGCCATTGGAGTTGGGAATTGATCTAATCAAGGGTAGTCTTGGAATTAAAAGATAGGGGTATGAATTTCTCGAATATAGAATTTTAACCCCATCTGATTCATAACAATGATTCACCCGCGTATTCATATTTGAGTTGGTCTATTAGTTGGGATATCACAAATTGTTGAGAATTTTTTTTTATATGTAGTGAGTATACGAATAATAGAGACTCTGATTTATATTGCGCCAATATAATGACGTATGGAAATTACGTTTTTGGTACCGTTTAAATATATTTTAGAGTAATTAATTATTTTGTAATTAATACATATAAATATCAATTAAAGTTTAAATCCCAAAACATCACTATTGTTAACTAACTACCACATTTAAAAAATAATTATGCTTACATCTCAAAGCAATTATGAACTTCTTCAAATTTCCTAATATACCCCTCACTTTATGATTTACCTAAAATACCCCTAGATGAACTTTCTTTGCTTTTTCCTTCAACACTCAAAACCTTCTTAGATCTCCTTTTCCATATTATAACGCCTCCTTTTTAATAATACCAACTTCGGTTTCAAAAGCCAACACCACCAATCCATGCTTCCCACCACCACCCCTCCGCCGCCGCCGCCGCCGGCCGACCACCACCACTCTCCCAAGAAATCTAAGAAACTGGAACTCAAAACCACCATCCACTCCGTCAAATCCCACATCTCTGCCCACCACTGTGCATGGCTGACCGTCACCGTCCTCCTCCAGCTCCTAATTATCCTCTTCCTCAACCGGGCTTCTCCGTCACCCCCTCTCCCCTCCTCTCACCACCGTGACTTCGAGTCAGCCACCTCCGCCGCCGCCCCCCTCTACGACGAGACCTGCAAATACGGCCGGATATATGTCTACGATCTCCCCCCCATGTTCAACAAAGACCTCCTCGACAACTGCCACGACATAGACCCCTGGAGCTCCCGCTGCAACGCCGTCTCCAACGGCGGGTTCGGACCTCCGGCCACCGGACTCGACGGCGTCGTCCCGGCGAACCTCACCCCAGCTTGGTACTGGACCGATATGTACGCCGCCGAAGTCATATACCACGAGCGAATGATGAGCTACAAATGCCGAACTCTGAATCCGGACCAAGCGACGGCGTTTTACATCCCGTTCTACGTCGGCCTCGCCGTCGGGAAGTATCTCTGGTTCAATTACACGTCAAAAGATCGCGATTTCCACAGCGAGGAGATGCTGAAATGGGTCAGCACCCAGCAGCCCTTCAAGAACTCAAACGGGTCGGATCATTTCATCATGCTGGGTCGTCTCACCTGGGATTTCCGCCGATTAACAGACAACGACGACGAGTGGGGGACCAAATTCATCTACATGCCATTGATGAAGAACGTTCTTCGTCTAGCAGTCGAGAGAAGTCAATGGGACCCGCTAGAAATCAGCGTACCCTACCCGACAGCATTCCACCCGAGATCCGAACCCGATATCCGCCAATGGCAGAGCTTAATCCGGGACAGGAAACGGGCCAGCCCCATTTCTTTCGTCGGGGCGACCCGTAAGAAGATCCGGAACGACTTCCGAGGGTTACTAATGGGATACTGCAAAACCGAATCAAGCTCGTGCCGAGTAGTCGATTGCTCCATAACACATTGTTATGATGGAGCTCCGGCTATACTTGAGGCCTTTCTAGATTCGGACTTTTGCTTACAACCCAAAGGAGACGGGTTTACCCGAAGATCCGCATTCGATTGCATGCTGGCGGGTTCCATACCCGTCTACTTTTGGAGGGGCAGCACGGAGTTTCAATACGAATGGCACTTGCCTAAAATGTCACGAACATACTACGTTTTCATCGACCACAACATTGTCAGGAACGATACATCAATCATTAAACAAGTGTTAGAAAAGTTCAGTAAGGAAGAAATCAGAAGAATGAGGGAGACGATCATTGAGTTCTTGCCTAGGTTATTGTATTCTAGACCGAATACGTATTTGGGAGGTATCGATGATGCGTTCGACGTAGCCATGGAAGGAGTCTTGAGAAGGTTTAAACAACAAAAGATGGAAAATAGAGCATTTTTGTTACAAGGTTAGACATACATTCACTAGATTATTAAATTTTTTTCTATTTAAAAAATTTGATTTCATGTTTTTTGATTATTTGTTGTATAGTTTTTTGAATTATTCGAGGAATAATAGAAAAAGGGGTTTTAGTTAAATTTATTTAATCTTATAAATTAAATTCTTACATTTTAGCAAGATTTTTTTGGTTCCTTTTTTAATTTTTCCATGATACATACCTTGAAGGAAATTAATGTAAGAATTGAGGTTGTTTGTTTTGAAGTGCTTTCCACTTTATGCTTTCCTTGTTGGATGAGGATTCTATATATGTAGTGGAGAAAGTCTTTTTCATCATTGTGCCATTCTTGAATTGAAGACTTTAATTATGTGAATAATTATTTAAAGTTAGTAAAATTCTAGACACTTCTTGATTTGATATTATTAATACAATCTTAATAAAGAAAATGAATATTTTATATTTTATTTAATATATATATATATATATATATATTCGTTGATGTTAGTAAAAGCAGAACTATTGAATATTTCTTACATTAATACAATCGTAAAATTTGGAAAATTCGTATTTTATGTAATAAAAACACACTAAAATTAACAATTTAAAATTACTAATGAGATTACAATCTCATGCTCTGAGTATTTGATTATTTGGTATTTCAATTAATGAATACACACGCTAAAATTAGTTAAAAAGTAGGGTTAATAGACAATTTCCGATCGATATTACAATTTTGAATTACTACAAAATAATGTTATATCTAATATTTCATTTAGTATGTATGTATTACACGTACAAAATAGATATCACTTATATACATAGAAAAATATTATTTTGTTAGAAGTGTTGTATAATGTATATATAGTAAATGAACAACCAATTATATAAGATTTTTCACATGGGATCATTTTTTTTTAAATAAAAGCGATGAACTATATATTATTCATTAAAATAAATTGATTATGACATAATACAAAGACATCTAATATTACAGTAGAAAGACAATATCCGGCCACTAACATCCCATGTATTAATGGAGTTCGAACACTTTCGTCAATTGAATTAGGCCTCGTCGGTACATGGATCTCATGATTATCAATAAATTAAGAGCACGATAAGGTTAAATTTATACTGAAATTTTCTATGTACATACAAAAATACATACGGATGCAAAATTTTGGAAGTTATATATAGATTTTGGATGCGCATGGTCATGCATATCATGACGGCGAATGCATTATTGTATTTGGATCATATATATTACTGAAAAATCTATCAGTTCTACGTCATCTTATAATTATTTTGAAAATGAATTAAGCTGGTTTAAAATTTCATATATTTTTATTTTTATGTTATGAAAACAAAAAGGGAAAATTATTTTTTTAGTCCGCTAAGTATATCTAATATTAATTTTAGTTCGGTAACTATGCTTGTTTTTTTCTAAGTCCAGTAACTTACAAAATTGATGAGATTTAGTCCGAATTAGGGTTTTTTACTTAATTTTCTGGCGATATTTTGAAAATTGGCTGGAAAAATGCACACGTGGCAATTATTTAGTTAATTTACGGTAACTTATACACGTGTACAACCACATGTATTAGTTGCCACTTGTACAACCACACGTATTAGGTGGCATTCAAATTAAAATCCACTTTATTTCAATTGCCACGTAGGCTTAAAAATTCTCAAAATATGTCCAGTTAGCATGCCATGTAATATTTCCGACAACGAAATCAAAAATTGACCACCGGAGGACTAAATCTCATCATTTTTGCAAGTTACTGGACTTAGAAAAAAATGGGCATAGTTACCGGACTAAAATTAATATTGGGCATACTTAACGGACTAAAAAAATAATTTTTCCAAACAAAAATAGACTGTAGTTTCGAAATGATCTAGTTTTCTTTGAAACTCTCATTTTTTCTTAATTTCTTACGAAATTTTTTAGTTTCTTAGATTCTTTTCCATCGTTTCTAATTTTTTTTAGTGAAATATTAATTATTTTAGAATTTTAGTTATAAATATATGAATTCTTGTCTTACGAATAAATAAATTGTTTAATGATAATTGATTTAATATAATTACGCTAAGTTAGTAATGTCATATATATATATATATATGAATGCAATAAAATTATTTTATAATGCATAGTTAAAAATAAATACTATAGCATTATTTAGTTTCAATAGCAACTACATCAAATAATAACTCCAAATTTATAGTTATACCACATAAAAAGGGCAAATTATACAAAATTAAACTATATATGCTTGAATTTAAAAGAAAAAAAATTAATATATATTTTTTATGATTATTATATATATTTTTTTAATTTTTAATTTTTCTATAATATTTTCAAAATATTTTTTAATTTTTTTGAATATTATTAACTCAAAAAACGTGTTAGAAATAAAACTTTAGTCTATAGTATTTTATATAATTATGTATACAATAAATGCTTTAATATTTAAAAATAATATAATAAATGGTGAAAAAATTAATATATATGAGGTGCCCAAATTTGACTTTATGGTCGAAAGTCCTCAATTTCATCCTTAATTTATGGAGAAGTGGAAAACCATGACCGCACCTCTACTTGTCTTTTACTATAATTTCTTTGAGATTTTCAACTAATTTAAGAAAATAATTATAATATATTTCATATAGCAATTTTAAAATTTTGGCCAAATTGGACCTATATCATATACTTGTGGTGTTTATCATATTCTTCATCATCATTTATTTTCCCCCATTTCATCAACCTATTGCTAATTATTTTCTCCTTAGGTGTCAAAATTTTCTCTTTTTGCTTTTTTTTCCCCATATAGATATTGATTTATCACTAGCTACAATTGAGATGGTGTTTGGATAAGTTTATAAATTTTTAAAAATATTTTGTAAGATGTCAAAAAATATTGTTAGATTTTTAAAGTAGGAATTTATAAGATCCAAAAATAAAATATTAAAAATTTATGAGCTTTTTTTTTTTTTTTTTTAATACACGGAGTTCACAACTTACTTAATTTAAAATTTTAGTATGCTCCTTAAATTTGGATCATATTAATTACAAAATTGTCATTATGAATATCTTATAAGCTCATAATCTTATTTTATCCAAAAACTATTTTTAAAATAATATCTAACATCTTACAAGTTCTATAAATATCTTATAAGACGTATAAACTTTAAGATATTTTAAATAAGTTTGGCCAAACACCCTCTAATAAGTTTGCATACCATATATACGAATTTCTTTATTTCTTCAATTTAATTTATGATGTGTCTGTGTGTGTATTTATAGACATGCATATAAGTGTGTGAGACGCGGCTTATGATAAGATCCGTGTCTCGTTGCTCGATGTATAATTCGTTCTAATTTCATATGGGCCTTAGAATTTTATTTTGGAAAGACACCTCCCTAGGAAAATGAGGCCTTAAAGGCATATGAACCGCTCAAACTCCTCGTTTGTAATTAATATGGGACACTCACTTATATTATCAATTTCCAAATAAGGAATTCAAGACGAACACATGATCATATTCCTATGTACATCACCAAATGGTTTGCACAAAATAAATAGCGTTGATTACACTTAGACCCCTTCCGAAAATACGAAATTATACTTTTCCTCAAAAAGTTTTGAAATTTCACTTACACCCTCTTCAAAAATCTTCCGTTTACATCTGACCCCCTTCTGTTAGAGTTTAGACGGAAAATGTTTATCTCTGCCAAAAGAATTACATAAATTTTCAATTTTACCCCTCATTTAACATTCTCATGTGTATATTTGTACTTATACTGGGATAAATGTAATGTATATATATGGAATGAGGTTAACATTATTACATTTTTTCCCCTTATAAGTATAAAATTGTCATATTAGAATGTTAAATGAGGGTAAAATTAAAATTTTATGTAATTTTTTTTTTCTAATATCAATATTTTTCATCCAAACCTCAACAAAAGAGGGTCAGTTATAAACTGTGAATTTTCTAAAGGACGTAAATATAATTTTGAACCTTTTTTTTTGGAGAAAGTATAAATTCGTATTTATAGAGGGGGTTTAAGTGTAATTAACTCAAATAAATGATATCAATATGTGCGTGTGTGGTGAAACAGTTGGCAAGTGTCAACATCTCACTAATGACCGTGATATAAAAAAAAGAAAAAAAGAAAAAATTGACTTTTTTATTTTTATTTTTATTTTTTTTTGAAAAAAGGGAATAAATAGAGGACAAGTCGAAGAAGGGACCAAAGGCAAAAACAAGTGGAGCAAACCGCCAGCTTAGAAGAAAATAAAAGCAAAAGACGTGCACGTCACCATCATTTTTAATTATTAAAAAACACCTAATTAAGTTTAATAATTAATATTAATCACGTCATGATCATCATGTGGGTCAAGTTATATACTCAATATAAATATTTAAAACTTTGATGTATCCATATTTGAAGCTTCTTATTTTATTTTTGCACAGAAGACTTTGCAGAGAGTCGGTGGTACTTTATGCAAGAAATAATGTCATTAGCAACTATACAAAATTCTTGCAAAATAGTAAAACTCGTTGCTGATTTATATTAGCGATGAATTTAACAAGAAAAATATTTATTTGATAATTAAATCGTTCCTGATTTTAGCATCGAACTTTTTTTGTTGTTGAGTTTGTTAGAAATTTTACGGGAAAAATGCAAACAACCCCCCTATGATATTGCAAATGTGTAAATTATCCCCTATGAAAAATAAAATAACAATTTACCTCCCCGTGTTTTTTGAAATGGAGCAATTCACCTCCCTAAACAAGAGGGGTAAATTGCTCCATTTTAAAGAACATAGGGAGATAAATTGCTTATTTTTTTTTATAGTGGGTAATTTGCTCATTTGCAATATTACAATTAGATAAATTGCATTAAACCCGAAATTTTACTAACAAAAATCGCGTGTAAAGTGCAACTTAATTTACACTTCAGATTAATTTCGTTTTGAAGTTAATGAACTTGAAAGTTATTTGTTTATTACTTTCCTAATTATATATATTATTGCACAATTATTGAAATAATTATTTTATAAAATTTTGAAATTAAAGCATGGAGTTTCACGCAGAAGCACGCTTAGTTGTCATTGGAGTTTCACATATCACAATCTTCATTGTAACTCGTGTTTTCCCATGTGCGCTTTGGATGAAGTGCAATTTAATAGGCAATCAATACATACTTCCTAGGGTTTATTTTTATTTTCATCCTTGTGTTTTTAATTGATTTTCAAAATAGTTGAACTCTTTTTGTTATTTTTCAATTTTATTCTTTTAGTGGAATTTTGATTAATTTTTTGATTAAAAAATAGTCTTTGTCAAAAATGCCCCCAAAGTTTTGGTAAAATATGCACAATTACAAAAACATTCCTCCATTTTCAAACTCAATTTCAATTTAGTCCCTTATGATGGTTAGGAAATTATGACCATTTGAATTTGACCATTTGAAGGTCACTATTGATAGTTGGAATTTGGTCTTTTGCCAAACATACTCCCTTATAATATATTGTACAATTAGAAATAAAATGTACAAATAAACTTTGACAAAAGCAAGAAAAATGCAACAAGAAGTTTGCAAGTATTCAATAGCAATCAACCCATATTTTTTTAACTATTTCACATAAAAATCAGTCATCCACCACGTATCATTTCCAACCAATTATTGTCTATACATTGATTATGTTTTCTTCAAATTCAACCATATCTACTAATGATACAAAAAAAAATATAAGATATATCATAATATATACTATGCCAGTATATTCAAATATGCCGATCAATCTCAAAAATATCTACACTTGATATAATTGAAAAGCACCCTTTTGGTATTTTTTTTATTTTGGTATGTCAATTTTTTAATTTTTTGATTTATTTTGTTAATCTCTATTTTACTCTCACTCTCTCTACTCAACTTCCCATTCTCTATTTTATCAATTTCCACATTCTTTTTTTCTCTCATTTTTCAATAACTCTTCATAACTTTTATATATTTTTCTAGTAATTTTTATTTATCTAATTAATATATATATATATATTTAAAATAATAATTTATTAGTTTTTTAAGTTTAAAAATAATTATGCACACACATTTGAGTGTGCATATATTAGTATAAGATAATACTACAATATATACTATGCCATAATATTTACAACCCATAAAATTTTCTTTTTTTTTAATGAATATGAAGGAAAGTACAAGAATACCCTTCAATTGGAGGGAAAATTGGCCAAATTCCACCAAATGGATGAAATTGAAAAATAATAATAAAAAGTTGGATGATTTTGAAAATTAATTAAAAATACATGGATGAAAATGAAAATAACCCTACTTTCCAATAGGACTAAAAAAAAAAGAAGCCTAAATTCCGACCAATATAGCTAAATATATTACAATTATTACAAACCATTTATAGGAAAAACGACCGAAAATGACCTGACTGATTTTTATGAGTTTTTTTTTTTCAGAAATATAAAGTTAGATTTTTTTTAAAAAAAAATATAAAACTTTTTGGTGTGTATTTAATACCAATTAAAATGATGAGATAAAAGAATTGGTTTGTGGTGGTTGCAACTCTTTATAGTAATGTACACATCAAACATAAATTAAAGATGTATGTACATGTGAACAATTTTGGAGTCTACATAAAATCCTTTTCTTTTGTGTTGAAAAAGTTTGGGAAGAGGTATGAACAATAATTCTTTGTCATGTATGTATCATTGTTTTCAAGAAAAGTAGGTCGTGTCCTTGGTGCAATGTATATACAACGTCCTCTCCTAAGATTTAATTTAATTACACGTAGACCCGATAAGATTTGTAAAATTACATTTAGTATTCTTATCATTTGCTATTACTGAACAAACAAATCAGACTATTAATAATAATTAACGGGTTTGTTGACAACAACATAAAAATTGAATGAAAATTCAATTTCACACTTGAGTTGACTGATTCAATTGTTTTCACTTTTCACTTTTATTTTCAACCGCGCTCAACTTTCACTATTTTCTCAACAACTTATTATCACCGAATGCACAAAAACTATTATAAAGATTCCCTTATTTCACACCCACAAAAGCTACAGCTACCCTTCCTTTCTTTCTTCCTTAATTATTACAATTTTGTGCAACAAGTGTATACTCTTCTGTAACTGAATCTGCAAAGTAACTTTCTTTTCAAATATGATTGATCCAGTTGTAAATAAATTAGCTTACAATTCAATACACTCTTTATTTTCTACAGATATTCACAGTTAAGTCTAGCAAGTAGAAGCATATCGACAGTTATCCGAATAGACGCTTACTCCCTCTTCGCCAACGTCTTCTTCAATCCCTTGAATATTTTGCGAAACCAAAGCAAATTCATGATAGAAAGCGCCGTGGGAAGAAGCAGCACCAAGATAATTCCCGTTGTGTGCATTTGTTTCACCTGTTACACCATGAAAACGTCATAACGATATTAGGAATGTCCAAAAACAAGCAAAATATAGAGCATAAGTACACAGATCGTATATGGTTCAAAGACGAGTTGTTTCTCTGTCCATAATTTCTTAAGTTTTTCTCCTTAAGATATATAGTATAATCGTTAATGGACGACTGCACATTAACTATATGTAACGAGGGTGCCTGTAGAACGATACGAAATCACAAAAAATGCACATTGACAAAGAAGCTTAAGTTTCTATGTTTGAGAAATGAATTGCTTCAATATACATGATTACTTAAGTTTCTCTTTGAGACAGAATTATAGTATAAGTTGTAATAGTCGACTACGCATTGACTGTATGTAACTAACACGCCTGTAGAACAGTATAAATAACGAAAATGCATTTCCGAGTAAAAGTGTATGTAAAAGCTGGGCCAAAGTGTATAATGCTCGAGCAGACTTCATTTCGGTAAACTAGTACAATGAAATGCCAGAATCTGAAACGCCATTCGTGATTACATGATTGGCAGTACAAGATGTAATTGCCAAAATTGGAGATCAGTTGAACTAAGTCGTTCGTCAATCTTGACAACACCTATATAGCTCATATTTTTCAATGAGCAAGTTGCCTACTTTCGAACCAGAGACACCACAATGATTAGCCAAAATCAAATACTAGAGCATTAGAACAAGGTTACTGGGAACAATTTTGATCTGCATTGGGTGTGAAAATATTTAAAACGTGTGGATAGTATCGTGTCAATAAAATGTGGGTCGCACTAGTAACCTGACTAAATCATTATGGTTCCGTGTTATCACACCTAGTGTATACAAGATTTTTTCAGGCTGCAAAACTGAAAATACTCGGAAGATACATAAACTCTTTTCTTTCCCATGTTTGCAGTTCGGCACTCTAATCACATGTCAATCATAGAATTTTCTGGTAGTTCCCGTTTTCTGGTCTGGTTAGTGGTGGGAGGAGTGGTGTGAAGGTGTTGCGGTATTGGAGTTTAAGATCTCACTTATATCATACAACCAAACTATTGTCTAACAGCACGCAGAATCAGCTGTTTAGTATTAACAGCATAAGAAACCATTTCATGGTAGCATATACTTCGATTCATCTACATCCTACTGAAATAGCTCAAAAATCTATAGCTCTTCGAATTACCTGATCGAAATGCAGGTACACATGATAGAACAAATACACGAACCATAGAATTCTCGCAACCTGCAAAGACAGCAAGCAAAAGCATGTCAAAACCTAAAGAAACAAAGTTTGTATAAGAAATCTACCCATAAAAGAAAAGAATATACGGAAAGGAAAACGTCAGAAGGTGTAGAGTTTACAACCTAGCATAACGTGACAAACTAGTATCTCTATCCGTAAACTTACCAGCCATGTTAAGAATATTACTACTCCATTTACAATATATGCCCTGGACCTCTTCATTCCAGCTGCATCGAGATACCTTTTTTTTCCAGAAACTCTGATTAGCATCAAAAGGTGCAGATGTCAAACAATAAACAATAATTAGAAGTGTACTCCAAATTTACCATCTTAGATTGATCCAAGGAGTAGTTGCCTCAGATACTAAAACCATGTACGTATACAGCTGTCCTTCACCGGTCAGCATAGCATACATCACACCAACCAAAGAGAGAATATGATGAATTACCTGAATGATATCAGCAACATCCAAATAATCAATATACATCACCAATATTACAAAAGGTTGTATTAACTCTTGACTAGCAAAGTTAGAATTTTCATCACTAAAACATGTATACTATTATCATGGTCGTTAGTTAAGAATAATATGAAGTAAGTGAGATTATGCGACATTATAGATACTAATTCTGCCACTTCAGTAAAGCAGGGCCAATATGGTAACAAATGATGTTGAATCTGGAATCTAACCCAACGTTACTCTTCTTACCATATTTTTCAGGCGACCTAATCATATTGTTGATGGTTAGCCATGATCTATTGTAATTTGTATAATTTTCACTATCCTAGTAGCGTTTACCTGCATGACCATGACCCAATCTCTAGAACATGTAAAAATCCATCTGGTCCTTGAATTTGATTTTACATCAAGAGGTAAACCGAACAAACTACACTGAAATCGAAAATTCAATGCATAACAAAACCAAACCGAAATTTCGGTTTGATATTCAGTCTTTAGTTTTTTTGAAACTTTGATCTTCGGCTCGATTTCCAATGTCAGTTTACCAAACCATACTGAATCCCGAAACATTATTTTTATACTTAATTTATATATATTATACAAATTATTATCTTTACTATTTTTGTTGTTTTTACCGAATTAACAAGTCCTACTCTTGATTTTTCACATCCTCTACTTCCGTTCGCAATTCCTAATACACACTATTCCTAATTACCATTTTAACCTATAGTTAAGGGACTGAAAATCAAATTGCGGATCTCTTAAGAGAACTCCACAACAAACCGGGCCACTGGTTAGAACAATTTATTCACTATCTTCAGCCCTCAAAGCTGTAGAGACCAACTGGGACAGTTTCTTGGTTGGTTATTTCACATAACAAAAGCCACTGCATTTTGAAGGGGTGGAAGTGATCCCCTATGAAATGCTCTCATGTTATTTGCATATTTTATATGCTGTGATCTCGTTTGTTGTGTAGTTATGAATATCTTACCTCGTTTCAGGGAAAAAAAAAAGTTGAGTTTTACAGTAACACACTTCACATTGACTAAGGTCCCTCCATCGTAAAGATTGTCACAACTTAAGTTATAACAAAACAATAAAAGCTCCAAAATAACAACAATTAAAAAATGACTAGTCTGAAAAGACAATAATATAAGGCAATTGATGATATATTAAGATCAAAGTGCATGAACTTACATACTCCACTCCACCTAATGAAGGGTAACACCAAATAATCATGCTGAAATCCGAAAGGAAATAACCAGCAGAAACCTAGCAAAGAAAGATGAAAGTTATTAAGATAAGTTTCAGTGGGATTATAAGCCGTTTCAATGGCACAAGATTAACTTTTGGTGACTAAAGGTAACAACTTCTAGCAATCAAGCCATTGATAAGTTCATGGCCACGAACGGAGAATCATAATCCTGGGCATGTACAAATTATTCATGCTCAAGACCGTTGAGTGCCAATGTCATTTCCTCATAATATAGTTAACAAATTATAATTTATGTCATTTAATACCTTCTTATTTGTTTTTCTTTTTAGTTACCAACTAGTAAACTCTACTCACATTGTGCGTATTGCAAGTATTTTATAAAAAGATATTATGTTTAAGAAGAGTAGTGCCAAATACAAAATTTAAGAAACCAAATATTTTAGAAATTGTAAATATAAGTAACAATATCATTTATCAGCCTATATGCAAATACCTTTCTTTTTAATATTAATATATTCTTTACAAAATATTCTATAGGAATACTCTCATTCCTTGAAGCATGAATAAATTTTGTAACTAGAAAATAGTTATGACAAAAGATTATGTACTCAAAAATATTTATTTTACTTTTTCAATATTAAATGTGTAGTTTGGGTTCTTATCAATTTTTGTTGCATATATTTATGTATACAAGTACATTACACGGATACAAAAATGTAAAAATTTCCTTAACATTTAACTTTTATTACATAAGAATCTCTGCTGACTATATTTGTCAATTTTTCTTTAATAGTTCATTAATATTTTTCATGTATGTTTTTAGGTGTATTGGTTGTATTTTTGTTATTGCTTAGGAAAGATGATTGAATTTCAAAACTTTGTAGTAGTTTGAAGAGAATTATATGCATGTCAACATGTTATATAAGTTTTGAAGATATTACATAATTTCTAGGATCATTTACTTAAGTTAGCTAGATATCATAATTCTTTTGTGATTAATTTTAATTCTTGAATAATCAAATTATATATTTTATTACTTCTAACTATGTCTAATCTATTCATTCAAACTATTCATATTAAATGGGAATAAGTTAGACGTTTGTATGTTGTACTATATTTACTATATTTAAAAGTTATTTCTGAAGAAATTAATAAAAAGTAGCAAATTGTAATTAATTATACCATAAACCAATTCAATAAAAACTACAAAGCATAAAATAAAATAATTCAAACAAGGAATTTCTTAGTTTTTACAAAAAGAATTAAGAAATTTATTTATTCACAAGATGAGATGCACAATAAAAAGTATTTCACAAAATTTTAGGTTTCATTTTTAAGGTGTTCTTTGTTTTTGGAGGATTGAGAGAAAAAAACAAAGATATATGTTTCTTTCAGTGTTTTTATATGTTTGATTTTGCATTTTATATTAGTGTAAGGTAAATAAAAAGAATTAAAACACATTTAATAAACATAAATAAATATTCAAAATGTTTTTTACTGTATATTGAACAATGAAAACAAACAAATTCTTAGCATTCTGATAAAAAAATTCTCATAATGGAACAAAAGAAGCATGGGGAGAAAGAAAAGGAAGGGAACAAGGCAAACACAAAAGAAAACGAAGACAAAGGAGAAAGTATTACTTACTCCCAATGAAAATATGGACAATGTTGAACTTCGAAGAGTAATAGGACCCCGGTGCAGGTCATCAGAGTAAAGATCTGACCAGAATACAAGGTACAGTGACACAGTGGCAATATATACAGCATGAAACGTAGATATGGCTCTGCATGTTATAGATAAGTAGAAAGAATTAAAACTAAGACCAAGAACGGTGCTTAAAGATCTAGAGAATGAAACAAGTATCAACTTACCGGTTGTTCCACTCAATTTGTTGAGATTTTGTAAGGTTCAAATAGCTTTTGAAGTAACCAGTACTCATCAGCCGGCTAAGATCATACACCTGAATATCAATGAACCATGAAAGAAAAACAATAGTATTGTCAAGACCCTCCCCCAAATAAGTATCTAAAATGTGATTTGAGGTTACTGGAAATAAGCTCTATTCACATTTAAATATTGAAAAATGATTCATGGAAGGGAGCATGTGTTCATACCGTTTTGCAAGCAAAAATTCCAATGATGATAGAGGTATCAACAACAAAAGAATCGGCAGAAACATAGTTCTTAAGAAGCAGGTCAGCCTGGCTTTGGTAAGATTTGATCAGCGTACAAATTCCTTCAGATGACAGCATCACAGCGTTTTCCTGGTCAAGCAGAATGGTTCCTATATTTGTTAGGTCTTCTCACAGTAGTGAGTGTACCCTATTTTTCATGTTATAGTGAAAAGCAGTACAAGTTACATGGAACAGAAACAACAAAGATTCAGCAATGACTCTAGAAATATTTCATTTTCGACGAAATTATCTGGATAATTTGATGAAATAGTGTCCAATGTTTCTCATCCTTAAACTCCACTACATTTCAAGTTTCTACAATATTAAAACTGAATTCCTGTATGCAAAACTCCTATAGCTGGAATCTTGCATCAATCTGATCACACTAAAGTTGAAACTGATTTCAGTATCTACAAACTCTAGCAAAAGTGTTCAGTTACTTAATAATGTATGTCAGGATAATGACACTAACTTGAGGTACAAGTTTGATTGCGCTCTGAATCCTGGAAATATAATACTGTTTAGGACAGAATTTGGGCTAAATGTCATCAATCATGTGATTATACTTTGTCGACTAGCAGTCTTGTTATGATTATCCCGCAAATTTTATTTTTTTTTTTAATTGTCAGGAGACCAGAATACACAAATTTTCTGAGGTTTAGAAATCTAAGAGTGAACTTATAGTTACAGAAAAGATAACTAACATATAGGTAGAAGTATTCTGAGTCAATTTATTCTAATGCTAAACTTTGTGAAGGAAAAGTAACATCTTATTTATAATTGATCATAATTAAGTAAGCTAAGTGCTAGATTGTAGTTCTATGACGATCAAGTTTTTCTCTTGTTCATCTAATATTTGCGATTAAAAAAAAAAAACCATTGCGTCTCCTTGCTTTTTCACTCTGTCACACTATTTCTTACATTTATAAAGAAAATTATATGGCAAAGAATTACTATATATTGCATGGCCTAGGATCAATCCTCCTGGCAAATGCTGATACAGAAAATCAACACACCAGAATGTTAATCTGAAGAACATTGTCCCATCACTATATTGTGCATGCAAATTCTTCTCTATAAGTTATATACCTCAAGGTACACCCTCTAGACTGCAATTGCGAAAACATTACTCATTCAATTGAAAAAACATTAATCAATTTAACCTCGAAAGAAACTTTCCAAGCTACTAGACTGCAAGAGAATAATTTCTTAAAACAGAAAAAAGCAAACAATAACTATTACGCTTGATCATCAGTTTAAGATACAGAGTGATCAGCCAACACTTAATTCTAAAATCTTACATTATATTTTATCTTATTCAATAAAAAAGCACTTTAAATAAAATAAGATTACGCAACCTATAAATTGTTAAGAAAACGTAATTTTGTAATTTTAATTCATACAGTGAGATTAAAGGTACTTGTAAAATCATAAAAACATAAATTTAAGTCTCTTAACTCCTTTAAAGAACTATGACATCCTATAATCTTATTATCTACTCTAATAAAATCTCATCTTCTAAAACTTTTATCAAACATCTCATGAACCTTATAAGCATTTATCAAACATCCCATCAAACAGCCGAACACACATTTATACAAAACTCCGAAAAACAGTATCTTATAAGCATTCAAACATCTGAAAACATACTTCAACAAAACATGAAAACTAAGCAAAATTCCAACCAAGAACAAAGAAAGACAAGATTTTCATATGAATGACAAACTTATAACTATCCCAATAAACTTTTGCAGCTATCAACTCCAAGCACGATGATTCAAGAACAGAGAAACACCCACTACACAGACTTGATCATCGGCTGTAAAGCAACTACAACAAACTCGAAAATCCCAACAAACAAATCAAAGAAACACAAAGGGAAAACTCTCGTACCAGAAAAACAAAAAATCTGAGATGGGCTTTCGTCGTTGGATTGAAGAACAGAGGAGAGGATTTCTGTGAGGTGTATGAGAATCGCGTAGGGGGTTCTTCAGGGTTGTCGTAGTCTTCACGGGTAGCTCATGTTGGTCGTCGCTGCTCTTGTAGTTTGGAGATGGCCGTTGCTTGTCAATTTCGTTTGATTCTTTGCCTTTACAGGTAATTAAAGCTTAGTATTTTTCTTCCCGCTAATTGATACTTTACTCCATGCTTTTCCTTGAGATGTGGAGGAAGAAAAAGGGCAAAACAGTAATTTCACCTATTCATTTGTGGGAACTTTCCAGACTTTTCAAGTTTACGTTCATAATTCAATTTTTTATTTTATTCAATAAAATAAATTAATTTTTAAATTTTTATTAAGTAAAAATTATCAAATCCTTCTATCCAAATGCAATTTAAGGAGCTATATTTTTATTGACAAAATTAGAGTTTTGAAAAATGCTCTTAACTATATTTATTTTGAATTATGTTTTGTTAAAAATTATCAAATTTCAATTTATTTTTAAATTGATTCATTTGAAATTATTTTTTCGAATTCTTCCCTAATCTAAATACATTGAACCAAATGCACCTTTAAGATTTGTTTGGTTGGGATGAAAAATGGGTGTGTAAGAGAAGTTAAAGTAAACATAGTTGTATAATAATAAGTTTGGTGTTTGGTTAGGGAGAATAAATGGAAGGGAAGAACAATTGGATGTATATGAAATCCCTCTGGACTTCAAATTTGTTTCCATCCGAATTGGGTGAAAAATTGAACGTATAAGGCCAAAAATATAAAAAAGTACATGTTTTAATTTTATTTACTCTATTACCCATATACATAATTTTTTTCTAATTATTTTTCTCATTCCGTTGATAATACTGGTATATTATCGTTGAAAAAGGATAATCATATCACAAACAAAAGCGTTGAAGTTATTAATTTCTTTATTTGAGAGCATTAGTAGTAATTTTTATTTATTTAAATTGAATGGTTTAGAATAATTGGACAATACTCATTTTGATAAATATTTTTATTGATAAAAAATATTATTGTCCTTATTTGATGAATATTTTCTATTAATGAAAACTATTCTTGTTCTTGTTCGATGAATATTTTATTAATGAGGTTTTTAAACTTTTGATATGCTAAAAATTATTTTAGTATAAGATTAATTTATTTATTTTCTAATACGAAATAATTAAAGATAAAGGGTTACTCAGTAAATTTACAAAGATTATTCTTTTCTATTCAATCTATTTTTCTCATACCAAACACGGAGAAATATTTGAGATTTACTCCTCTTCAAATAACTGGAAGGAAAATTATTATTCTTTTATCCCCTCCCCCTTTCTTCTCATTTCCTCTCATTTGAACTAAACGGATCCTTAGACTAACTTGGGTTGATGAATTTGGATTTGGGACGAATTCTTAGTGGCGAATCCTTTGAAGTTGTTTGGATGACTTTATATCATAAAAAAAGTCAAATCCTTCAACTCTAATTTCGAGTTATATTTTGTGAAATATTGATAAACTTCAAATTCTTTGGGTCATATGAATTATTTGAAATATTTTCTTCAAATTCTTTTATCAAATTCAAATCTATCTATCCAAACACAGTATTAGGAAGGGTATATTACATTTTTGATTTCATAAGTTGAGCTGTTTTCAACTTTGGGCCCATACTATACATATTTAACACATTACATCTTATATGTGCATTTTTTTTTTTAAATTTCAGGACACAAAAGGGATTTTCGTTAAATATTTAACGGTTGATGGTAATTCCATTAAGTGACTGTAAATTTGGACGGAAAAATTGATGGGAAAGGATTGTTTCTACTTTTTCTTCGTATAAATAGCTTATTGTTTGTAATGAGTTATAATGTAATGAATTTTAGTGTAATGTATATTATATATGTTATGATAATAATACCAAAATTTTTATTAAATTTAGAAATAAAAACTACAATAATTGGAACCAAATTCAAAATTTTCAAAAATATAAACGGCATTAAAAAAAGTTGATGTTGATCAACAATTTCAAAATATACATTTGGTTCTAATATTTTGTAATTGTTGATCAACATCCATATTTTTTTAATGCGGGTCTATATTTCTGAAAATTCTGAATTTGATTTTTAATGAATCCATATAAATTTATATATAAAACATTACAACACTCATTGAAATATACCAAAAATATTAGTACATATAATTATATACAATTTTGATATTTTCACTTAATTATTTTTGTGTGGCTGATTCTCTTTTTTCTCAATTGCGTGGGCACGAATATCCATGACAGAATATAGTCCAATCCGGATAAGGTACGATGATATCATAAATTACGTAATTTTTATTACACCAAATGTTTGTGTAAAAAAATACAATAAAGATACTAATAATAGCAATTCGTATAAAAATATAGGGATAATTACATTTACGCCCCCTTACCTATTGTCCATTTACACAAACTATTACTGTTTTTTGAAAAATTACAAAAACCACCCCTAACAGCCTTTAAAATTCAAAAATACCCCTATTGAATTAGTCAAACTTTAATATAAATTTTAAAGGACCAAAATGCCCTTAGGGGTGTTTTTGTAATTACCAAAAGGTAGAGGGGGTGTTAATGTAATGTTTATGATGATGAGTAATATAACACAATATATTTTTTTATTATTTATATCAAACTTAAATTTAAATTTAAACTATTTTATTAACTTTTTTTAATTGAATCTCTATATAAAATTACAGTTTTTAATAATTAAAATATTAAATTATTGAATTAATATATATTTCTAAAATTAGTTACTAGATTATAAGTTTAAATTAAAAAATTATCATACTTGAATACATTATTGAAATTATTAAAATTAAAAAATATTTATCCTCTATTTTTATTTATAACTAAATTTTATTAAAATTAATATATTATAATTTGAAATAATTTATGAATTTTATATAAATCATATCATAATTAGTAAAATAAATAATTTATTTATTAAAAAGATATTTTATTTTATTTTTTTAAATTATCCCTCACCCTCGCTACTCCCCTTGCGCCCTCCTCGTCGCCTCCCTGTCTGCGCCCGACTCCTCTTCCGCTTTCGCCCACCTTCGTTGTCGTCCTCCTCCACCTTCGTCCACTATCAAATATATATGTACAAAAATATAAATATATATTATATATGTATAAATATATATTTTTTTATATATGTATAAATATATATATATATACATATATGTATAATTTATTAATTATAGTAAAATTTAGACACAAATAAACTAGTGGATAAATAATCATTTAATTTTAAGAATCTAAAATCATTTATACAAGTGTGATAATTATAATTTTAATGTATAGCCTAGTAACTAACTTTTTGTAATATATTAATTGAATAATTTAATATTTCAATTATTAAAATATGTAATTTATGTAAAGATTCAATAAAAAATAGTTAATAAAATTATTTAAACTTAAATTTAATTAAGTTTGATATAATTTATTAATTTTAGTTATAAATATAAATAGAGGATAAATAATTTTTTAATTTTAAAAATCTAAAATATTTATACAAGTGGATAATTATAATTTAAATGTACAGCATAGTAACTAACTTTATAAATATATATTAATCGAATAATTTAATATTTTAATTATTAAAATATGTGATTTCATATAGAGATTCAATTAAATAAAGTTAATAAAATAATTTAAATTTAAATTTAAGTTTGACATAAATAATAAAAAAATATATGGGGTCATATTACTCATCCTCATAGACATTACATTAACACCCCCTCTACCTTTTGGTAACTACAGAAACACCCCTAAGGGCATTTTTGTCCTTCAAAATTTAGATTAAAGTTTGACCAAGTCAATAGGGGTATTTTTGGATTTTAAAGGCTACCAGGGGTGGTTTTTGTAATTTTTCAAAAGGCAGAAATGGTTTGTGTAAATGGACAATAGGTGAGGGGGTGTAAATGTAATTATCCCAAAAATATAACACCAAAACTGCATTTTTTCCTTACGTTTTTCACGCCATGTCAACAAAAGTGGTTGAAAGATCCCAAATTAACTAGGTCGCTTGCAAGGCATGTGATTATTTCTGATCAATTTAGCTTTTTTCAGTGAATTTTGGACTAAATGTGACATTTTCTTTTAATTACAATTCCCAGTCGTAATTTTTAAATTGGACAGGACTAAATTAGGTGTTCATTCATGATGCAAGTTTGGCGATATCACACATGTCATGGCAGGTTATCTCTAACTGGTAGCATGGGGGCAACAACAATCTCCCTCGTGTAGGAGATAGTGAGCTTTTCTTTCAGTAATTCACGGATCGCAATCTTTTTTTTAAGAAAAATTTATATCTAAGTAATATTTGTAATCGCCAAAAGAAATACAAAAATACTGAAAAAAAAAAAAAAAACATAAAGTAATGTCATTATTTAATATCTCATATCACTAGTCAATTACCAGGGCACATCAATAAAAAGGATCAACTAGCTACAAATTGAACTAAAATTACAATCAATGATAGTTTATGAAATAAATTAAATAATCAATTAATATGATTACAAATTTAGGTCTAAATTGATGGGAGATGTAGCAGTGCTAGATTGAGATGTTTGGCCTAAACCCAGAAAGTTAATCTCAGAGGCTCCTCCTAATTTCATATTTGCCTTTGAAATTTCAGCACTAATTCCCTTTGTAATTGCACTGATTGAGCTCCCTAATTGTGTCTCCACCACCTGCATTCATCACATGCATGCCATATTATATGTGAACTATACATACATAATGCTTTCACACACTCACACATACATATATATATACACATATATATGTACGCATTTTCCATCCCATACACTTTTCGTTCCATTACTTATGGAATTCTTATTAATGGTCCTATAAATTACAAAAAAATATTATTTTTAGTCCTTTAACCAGATTGCATTAGTTAACTCTTCAACCTTCTGGATAACAGTCACGTGGCCTTTGATTTTCGTAAAGATACTAATGAAATTTGACAAAATAAGTAAAAGTGATAATTTTTTTTCAATTTACTGGACCATTAATGATAATTCAGTAACTAATCAGATGAAAATTATACTGAGCTTAAGATATAGGATGAAAAATGTTATTTTTCCGATATGTATATTGTATGTGTGTGTGTGTGTGAAGTAAAATTGGGGGATGTTGAGAGTTACCTGATGATCATATGGATGGTAAAATACATTTGCACCCATTTGAGTAATTTTAGCAAATGGGATTTTAACTTGTTTTGCATGAGGTGGTGCTTCTCTGAATCCTTGCCAAACTTGTCTGCCCAATATATAATCAAAACTTTTCACTATGTATGTATATATATATATATGCATGTACATGTAATAGAGTAAAAGTGTAAAACATTAGTCATATTTATGTGTGCATATATATGTACATAATCATGATAATTAAGGTATAATATATATGTATGTGTGTTTAGGTGAGCTGGGAATATGATTGCGTGTTCTGTAAGAAAAAAACACGTGAAAACAACATCAGAATGACCACAATTATATATAGTCTTTTAATGTTTAATTAGCAAGGTTGTAGGAGCTAAGGAAATATGAAAGTCGTAAAACTATTTAAGGTGTCAAATGTTATACCTGGTGTAAGAAAGAGTACTAGTATTTATAGGTATTTCAAAGTTGTACGATCTAACTTCAACCATTGATTCAGGAATGATCGAATGGTCATCATGAGTCCACAAATAGCCGAGGTTAGGTCGGGCCGGGGCCTAATCGGTACAACCCTAGTAAGAGAGGTGTAAGATCTTGGCTTTATGTGAGTTATTGGAAAGACTAGGGACGTTTATGTAAATTCCAAATACTATTAGGTAGCGCCACATCAGTATTTATTATTAGACAACTATATATATCTCCCAATTATGTTGTGTCTTATCTTAAAACTTTTAAAATTATCATGTCCCATATTTATATTTCCATTAAATTAAAGGCTAAATTACAGCTACCTCTCTTGAGGTTTGGCATAATTATGAATACCCTCTTGTTGTTTAAGAAATTATAAATACCCTTCTGAGGTTTGTAACGGTCGAATAAGTAACCCATTTTCATTCATTTTTATGGGCGAACCGACCAAAATGCCCTTACGCACTGAATTGTTTGTTATTTAATTCTTAAAAAAAATTGAATTATAATGCGCAAGGAGATGTTTCTTAAGTTTTTTTACACAGAAGAGTAATAATGCAATTTGCCTCGGCTGATTTTTCTATAATTTTAATAAAAAAATTTAAGGGCAAAATGGTCAATTTCAGGCGTTTGGTTAAAGATTACAAACCTCAAAGGGGTATTTGTAATTATGCCAAAAATCAGGGGAGGTGGCTGTAATTTACCCTAAATTTAAACTTATAAGCCTAATTAAATAATTTTTAATTCAAAAAGTAAATTTTTAAATATACATTTTAGGTTTTTGATAAATTTAAAATTCACATGATAATAATTTACACACTATAAAATATACAAATAATTATGAAGAAGTTAAAAAAATAGCAGAAAATTATCACTTACAGAAGAGGGAGGTGGCGGCAAGTGGTGAAATCTGGTCTGAATTCTTGTTGGTAATTCATGTGCAGAGATAGAAAACTGTTGGAATCCTTCATGCTTCTATACATCTGATTATCATATTTCAATAACACATAATATATATGAGTTAGAAAAGAGCAAAAGATACATTTTTTTTTTCAGTAATTTGGCTTTAGAAAAAAAATTGATTATTCGTTATAAATCACTACGGATTAAAAAGCGTAGTAAATCAATACTATCTATCATAGTCAAACAAAATCGATGCCGAAACTTATGTTTTGACCACGGTTAATCAATATTCGTTATGGTTTTCTATATGGCCAAAGTATTTGCCACTGTTTTTAATTGTAGCAAATGTTTTGACCTCGTTTGCAAAAACAACAAATAATAACCATTCTGCAGCCGTGATTAATTAGTATCCGCTATGATTTTTTACATTTAATCATAGTAATTAATCATAGTGAAAAGACATATTTCTTCTAGTGAACGATGAAATTGGGATTTTTTCAAAATGGGGCAAGATTACAAGAAATATATATATATATATATATATATGACTTCTTTGTCATGATTAAATTTAAATATTATGGAAAATACTACTTAATTAATAACGGTTGCGTGGTGGCTATTAACCGTTGCTTTTACAAATGAGCCCAAAACCTATTAGTTATAGTTCAAATCACGACGAATGTTGATTAACATGATTATAATTTAAGTTTTCACATTAACAATTTTGTTTCATAGTGATCGGCAGTATTGATTCACTATGAATTTCCGATCGTAGTTATTTATAATGCAGAGGAGTAAAAGCATTAAAGAAATAAGATGCAACTCATTTTGAAAATAATAATTAGGCAAAATTAATTGAATACAAAAAAAGCCCATTTTGTAATAGTAGCTAGAGCTGAACAAATAAAGCATTGAGAAAAAGACAACATAGGATACAAGTTGTACTTAATTAAAAACATCATTAATTAATAGAAGTACGTACTTATATATATATATATAGCCAGCTCTTTTAGTTTGAACTTTATTTAGTACACTTAGGTTAGGCAATTAATGCCTAACCCTACCTACCTATATATGTAATTAATATTGACATTATGACATTATTATAAGATACCTATGATTAATGTTACGAGGTGTCGATAATCTATTCAATTAATTTGTTAAGTAACTTGTTCTTTATTTTTCCGCCTTTATATATATATGAAGACCGGAAGAAATATATTTTTTGCTATAGTTAATTACAGTGGTTAAAAGAAAAAAATCGTTGTGAATACAAATTGACCACAACTCCGCAATGGTCATTAGTCGTTATTTCTGCAAGTGAGACAAAAACATTAGACATAGTTAAAATCATGACAAATATTTTGGTCATAACTAAAGCCCATAGCAAATATTGATTAATCATGGTAAAAATTAAGTTTTTGCATTAATTTTATTTGATCATGGTTAATAATATTAATTTACCACGTTTTTAAGTCGTGGTCTTCTATAGTGTAGGGAAAAATCAAATTTTTTTTATATTGTATATATGATATATATTTTTTTTAATCCATTTATAATTACTGTAAATATGCCAATTATTAATATATTTAAATATTTATAATTATTAAATAACCAACACCTATGCGATTGGTGAGATTCAAATTTTGCTAAGCAAGCTTTTCCGTTTTAGTGCAAGGCTTTTTCATATATTTTAATTCATACAATCCTTTGCTTGATTAACAAATGTAGTTTAAACATTAATACTTTGATAAATAATACTATGGAAAAATTATTTTATTAGTTTGCTAAGTATGCATGTCCAATATTAATTTTAGTACGGTAACTATATCCATTTTTTTCTAAATCCAGTAACTTGCAAAATTGATGAGATTTAGTCCTCCGGTGGTTGATTTTTATTCTCTGGCCGGAAATATTACATGGCATGCCAACTGGACATATTTTGAGAATTTTTAAGTCTACGTGGCAATTGAAATGAGATGGATTTTAATTTGAATGTCACCTAATACATGTGGTTGTACACGTGACAACTAATACACGTGTATAAGTTGCCGGAAATTAACCAACTAGTTGCCACGTGTGTATTTTCCGGCTAATTTTTAAAATATCGCTGAAAAATTAAGTAAAAAACCCTAATTCGAACTAAATCTCATAAGTTTTGCAAGTTATTGAACTTAAAAACAAATGGGCATAATTACCGAACTAAAATTAATATTGGGCATACTTAGCAGACTAAAAAAATAATTTTTCTAATATTATTATCTAGCTTAGTAAATTATATTACGCAAATAATTTTCAGAAAACTAACAAAATGATAAATATTTGAGCAATCTAATTATGATAAGTAATCACATATATATTAAAAAATAAAAATAATGATTAATAAATAGAAACGAATTAATATACCTGGAGATGGCTCTTAACATGAGTGATCTTAAGCCCTCTCACAGCCATCATTTGCAAAATCTTCTTCGGGGTTGCTCCTGACCTCACATTTAAATTAATTAAATCAACATCAAACCTAAATTGTAACAACTTTATTAATTAATTTCAACCCAACAATTAAATACTACATATTTTGCATTTTCTTGGAACGAATTTACAACTATAGAACAGAAATAAAAATTTCTAACGATCATTTTGTGCAGCTCATTGTGTCGAGATATATATAATAAAACTGATACGACTTGCAACTTGATCAGTATCTCGTTGCACGATATTAATTTCGTATGAGCCTCACGATTTCGTTTTATAAATGCTCTTGCTAGAGAAATGAAGTCTTAAGGCTTATAAATCACTCAAACTTTTTGTTGCAACAGATGTAAGATATTTTGACAGTTCTTTTGCTGCATATATAATTAGCATGAAGATACAAATTGCTTCAGACAAAGATCATTAATTTATATATATAAATCTAAAACCAATAAATATATATGTCTAAAACCCTAGCTTACTCTAAAATGAAAAACCCTTGTCTGTTTTTGAACAATATTTTTGCATATATCGAGTCGAGAAAATTAAGATTAATGTTTCGGAAAAATAAAGAAAAACTTACTAAACTTGCCACCAAGACAGTGAACTGCTTGAACAAAGTGACGATGAAGCTCAGGCGTCCATCGGAGGCGTGGAATCGAAGATTTTCTATACTGTCTTATCCTGTTCATATTTTTCTCACAAACTTCCATATTTTTACGAGAAAATCAAGAAAAGGTTGGGAAGTAGAAGTAGTACTGAATTTGTTTGAATGGAAAGGAATTGCTGCTAAGGGAAAAGGGAATGAGACAGTGAGATTCGAGGTGTTGCATGCTTATATACATAGTTGGAGAGAATATGTATATACTTAGTAATCGTGTCATGCCGTTTCTGCGTGCATATAATAAATATTTTTTTACGTTTTAAAATATATTATAGATAAGAATATAATATATAAACTAATACATTACATTAAAAAAAAAAGGAAGGAAAGAAAGAAAAAACTAATTTATCAATTAATTTACAATTAAGAAATTTGAATAAAGTAGTTATCATATCAGTTGAAGATTATTTTTGGCATGACAAAAAAGTGGTGCAGCGGTGTCATTAATCGTCATTTGTGAGTAAAAAATGGGTTTCTTTTATATAATAGTATAGATATATATACAAATATGGACATTGAATTATTTAATTATTCGACTATCAAAATTTATGTAATTCTAAAATATTATCATTAAAAATAATATATATATATACACACACACACAATACCCACTTTATATATCGTAAACTGGATATTTGTTCTGAATGCGGAACTGAATTTTTGGACGATCTTCTAAATTATTCCTTCGGAAGATTAAATATTATATGTTCATGTTAAATAATAATAATAATAATAATAATAATAATAATAATAATAATAATAATAATAATAATAATAATAATATATGTTTAGTTGGATTTTTATTATATTTTTATTGAATTTTATGTGTGTCTGTACTATGATACCTAGTTTTTTATTTTTTTTAGTGTAATAATTTAGGGATTTCAAGTGTACATTTTGGTGAAAGTTAGATGTATTTGGGACCAAAGTTATCAAGTTAATTTAAGTAGGAAAACTTTTCACGGAAAAGTGCATTCATTGTCCCATGCATTTATTACATTTATTGCATTTTGTTCCAATATTATAGTAAATTAAGTTTTATTAATTATAAGTCCCTCGTATTTACTTTTCATCTCATTTTGGTCCTTTATTTCTAAAATATATTATAAAAACTCCTCATTTTTTTAATATATTTCATTATGGCCCCAGATCGTTAAATTCTAACTAAATCTAAAGTCGATAATAGAGTTTCACTAATGAGGATTAAAATTGAAATTTGTCCACTTCAATAATCTGTCCAATTAAAAAAAAAAAAACTCATGCACTTTAATTATTTGCTATATAGCTAAATAAAAGTGATAATATATAATAATTAAACTATTACCAATGATTCAAAAAGAAAAAATAACAATTACTTAAGATATATTTGGAAAATGGAAAAAGACGTGTATATGTTCAAACTAATTAAGGAGTTGTGAAAATTAAAGAGAGGACAGTACTGTAAGTACATGTTTAGGTTTTTGTTTTCTTTAAGGATAAATATTTACAACCACACCCTAAAATTTGGCATAATTACAAATACTTTCTTATTATTTGAGAAATTATAAATACCCTCCTCATTTTAACGTTCGTCTAACAACAAGTCAATTTTCTTAGCCCCAATTAGAGTTTTAATCAAAGTTTTTGTGGTGAACTAACCAAAATGTCCTTTTGGAATATAAATTATAATTTTATATATTTTTAAAAAATTTCTAAATACTTTAATGGACTAATATGCTCTATGGAATATTTAATTAATCACCCTAAAAAAAATCTATATTTTTTCTTTTGTTTTTTTTCTAAATACAGCAAGGGTAAAGTAATAATTTTCACCTCATTGTCTAATGGGTACATAGTTATTTTTATTTTAGGGGGATTTTTTTTTTTTTTGTAGTTTTTCAAACAATGAAAAAGTATCCGTAATTATGTTAAATCTCATCAGATTTGGTCCTTTTTTTTTTGACAAATTTAGCCCTTTGTTGACAAATTTGGTCCTAATAACATAATTAAAGGACCAAAAATGAGATTTACTCGAGTGAGAATGAGATCAAAATTGCCAAGATATAACTAAATTTATCAGAAAATGACCAAATGTAAGATGTTCAATGTTAAATTCGTAAAAAAGAAATTTAAAAAAAAACTAAATGTGTAAGTAAAATTATAGAACCAAAAGTACTAACGGACTATAGTTACCGGACCAGAAATATAATTTTGCCTTAATTTATTGATATTTAAGTGTGTATGTACTGATATACCTAATTTTTAAGTCATAATTTTGGAATTTCATGTGGTACATTTTCGTGAAAGTTGGATTTGGTACCATAATATAATTGTACTTCTAGCAAAACTTTCACGGAAAAAGGTGTATTCATCTCCCAACCATTAATTTATTGCATTTAATTATTGCAATTTGTTCCAATTATACAATAAATTAGTCCTATATATATATTAGTCCCTCCTACGAATTAATTACTTTTTATCTCATACTTTTAGTCCTTTATTCTTTAAATAATCCCTTATTTTTAAATATGTCTTATTACAATTCCCAACTGTTAAAATCTAACGGTACTACACATAAGTGGATGTAAAATTCTACTAATTATAAAATTTAAATGAAATATACTTTGATAATCTAAGTACCTAATTGAAAAAAAAAATAATGTATTAATTTCAACTATTTGTTATTTGTTTATAGCTAAATAAAATTAAGGTGAGAATAATAATAAAACAATTGTCAAATGTTCAAACTAAAAACAATGTTGATTACATTTCAGTTGGTTTTAATAAATAAATATTATTATAAACTAATTAAATTAATTAATTAATTTTCTTTTTATAAAATAATCTCCCCGCAAAGTTTATAAAACAAAGAATACGTAATATTACATGACAATGTATTAATAAAAATATTTTAATATACTTTTATAAAATAATTAAATATTTTATGAATTATCAAATTACTAAATAAAATGAATTTATAAAAATAGTTTAATACAATTTACCCCCTATGATATTGCAAATGAACAAATTATCCTCCTGTGAAAAAAAATAGTAATTTACCCCCTTTGTTTTTTAAAAAATGAGTAGGGGGTAAATTGCTTCATTTTTAAAAAACACAGGGGGTAAATTGCTTCATTTTAAAAAACACAAGGGGGGTAAATTGTTATTTATTTTTTTATAGGGGGTAATTTGCTCATTTACAATATCACAGGGGGTTTCTTGCATTTCCCCTTTATAAAAATTAAAAGGTAAAAATAATATGTAGAAAAATTATTATTTTTTTTTTTTAAAAAAAGGAAAGTCGTCATTTCAAATTGGCCCTATTTAAAATTTTTCTTTTTTCAATTTTACATGCAACTAAAAAGAGACAAAGGCATCTTTGTCAGCATGTCAGCAAAAACGGTGCCTAATTTTGGACCCATTCTATGTATATATATCCCTCTTATTCAACAATAACATTTAATACTTTCTTGAAAATTCAAATTAAATATTTGAAAAAAATAAAATAAAAAGTAAGGTAGAGGGCCCTAAATTTAAATTATTTCTATCAAATGGTCCTTTTGCTTCCTAGGGATCGTCGAAGATTTTAATTTTATCCTTTAGTTTGCCTATTGACCCCACACGCGTAATATGTGTACTGTAGTTTGAGTTGTATTTATTTTATCTTTTAATAAAAAAAATTACAACGAACTCCCCTAAATTTTAGTATAATTATAAATATTGCATTGAAGTTTGAAAAATTATAATGAATTTTTTGAAATTTATCATAATTATAAATAATTTCTCATTATTTAAAAACTTAAAAAAACCCCTAAAATTAACGATCATCTAACAAATATGTACTCTCTACAATTAATGGGTTGTCACGAGTGAGTATTTGTAAGATGAACTGGTAATTTCAGGGGGTCTTTTTAATTTTTCAAATAATGAGAAATTATTTATAATTATGACAAATTTCAGGGAAAGTCATTGTAATTTACCCTAAAAAATAAAATATACTCTTGATCCAGGTTAGAGATCAAAGTCATCCCAAGAGTAATTCAAATCGCAAGTGTTCGGGAGAGATTCGTTAGGTGATTTTCAATAAAGACCCCTTCATGTTTAGGTCAGTTTGTGAGGTTGGAAGAAAAGTGAAGAATGTTGAAGTGAAATTAACGATGGCGTACAATTGTCCAAAATAGCTGTGGGTTATTAGAGCCAAATGTTCATACTTGCACTGGTCCATATCCCATGCTCTCTAATTCCTTCTTACAAGATGATCCATTGCCCTGGGTTCGAGTTGTGAATTGGGTTGGTCAAAACCCGATTCGACCTAGGTAAAAAACACATGAATCCTAATTATGTATGAGTATTTTAATCTTTTTAATGCTACAAGTGATATATTTCCATCAACTCCATTTTTATATAAATGCACGAATCAGATAAAAATTCCATATAAGCATGAAATTCTAGAATTCGTCTGAATATGTTAATTATTCACATTCAAAATTCATCATCATCACCTTAATAATTTTTATTTAAGATTTTGATCCAATATTAAAATTCAAAAAAAAGGAAAAGAACTTGGAAATGTGGATTCAAGAACAAATTATAAAATTAAAGACAATTATGGGCATATATAAATTTATGAAGTGGGGCAACTTTATTATATGTCCCCACCTTTTCCCCTCCCTATAAAAAGCAATTCACACAGAGATGCATTAATTTATTACAACGGAGTTTGATTCAAACATGTACGGTGTTTGATGTGATGGAGATTGACATTAAACCTAATGAGAATATGATGATTGACATATAGCAGGTAAGTTGGACAATCACATCCTAATTTCAACAACAAAGTATTAGACAACATAAATTGTGAAAAATAAGAAAAATTAAGGGTAAATTCTATCGGCAAAATTACAAGTACGTTCCGAAGGTAATCACGTAATTTATCTCCAGGATGTTTGTGTAAGTTTTTTGCCTTTACGGAAGTGCTGATGTAAATCACGATTACAACTTCATGGGATGCATTTGTCATTTTGTAAAGGAAATGTTATATAATTAGATTTAATTTTAGAAATCGTTCATATAATTTACCAAAAACTTAAATAAAAAATATTAAAAACAACATATATAATGCGTTTATTTTATATATAGAATTGAAGGTTTGAATTTCCAAGAAGATGAAAAGAACTCACGCCCCCTTACACTAAGGAGTTGGACCACCTCTATCAACATTAGCCAGCCTAACCAGATCACTTAACACCAACAGGCTCACAACATCACCAGCCCAATCAAGCTTCTGTCGACCTGCTGATGGGGCAACACTCAGTCCAGGCCAAATTTCACAAGTCTATGGAGAGCTCATTCCCTCATTCGACACATCAATTGTATTTTGTTGTGCGACGGGTCTATAAATTTGGAGTGGACTAATAAGTTATTACAATTTAAAAATGTAATGAATTTAGTAACACTTCTGGAACTGCCAACTACTCTTAATTTGTAACCGTCTTAATTTAACAATGGTTGACCAAAAATTCGTGGCAAAATTGAAGCAGGTTTTATTTTAAAACGGCTCTTGGAATAATATCTTGCTAAACACATTTTGAAACGGGTTCTATAACGGTTCACCTGCTCCGAAACTATTTAACTTGTATAGAGGACGTGATGACGTCATCCACCACAAATCCGTTCCAAAACCGGTCACACATTATAACGGCTATTACCCATCACAAAATTTTCATTCCAAATTACGGATTTCTTTGTAGTAATTTATAATGTAGTCGCAGAAACTTGTAACCCACTTCAAACTCTCTTTTTGACTGTATCATCTTATCAACAGATAGTAAGATAAACTGATTAGTTACTATTAATCTTGTTATCAACTAAATTTTTATCTATAAATGTGGATAAACAATCAACATTTATTTTATTTGACCGCTTTGAAAACTTATTTTTCAAATAAATATCTAACATTTTTATATATATATATAATATATATATTATATGCTTCAAAAATACATATATTACAAGAGGTATATATATATATATGATTTTATAAAATCTTTTCATCAAACATCCTCATAGTGAGGTCTAAACTTATAGAGTTGGTTGATTCAGATGTTTGATTGTTGCCTAAACCCAAAAAGTTTATCTCAGAGCTTCCTACTAATTCTGTAATTGCCCTTGGATTTTCAGCACTTCCCTTTTTTATTGCATTGCAGCTAGAGCTTCCCTGTCTGCCCACCACCTGCATTACTTAACTCATCACATCCATATACATATGGTTTATGTGTGTCTACTGCAGCAAAAGTTTTTGGTCCAACTGTTGAAATTAGGGTTGAAGATGTTAAGAATGAGGGAACCAGATGGACCAAGATTGTAACTATTTGTAAAGACTAAGAACCAAAATTGTTCCTCAAAAAGTTCAGAGACAAAAATCATAACAATTTATAAAGATTAGGGACCAAAATCGTACCTCAAAAAAATTAGGAATCAAAATTTATTTTGACCCAAAATATAGGGACCACAATGTAATTTACCCTAATATTAGTGATAAAATATTGGAGGGTTAATTACACTTAGACCCCTGTGAAAATGCAAAATTATATTTTATCCTAAAAAAGTTTTAAAATTACATTTACACCCCTTCTGAAAGTTCACCGTTTAGACCTGACCCCCGTTTGTTTGGCTTTGGACGTAAAAATGCCGATGTTAGCAAAAAAAGTTATATAAATATTCAACTTTATCCCCTGTTTTACATTATCATGTAATAGTTTTGTACTTATAAGACGAAAAATATAATAATATTAGCCTCAATACATATCCGTACATTAGATTTATCCTCGTATAAATAGAAAAATATACATGAGAAGGTTAAATGATGGAGAAAATTGAATATTTATGTAATTTTTTTTTTTTTTGCTGATGTAAATATTTTTCGTCCAAACTCTAATTGAATTGGGTAAGGTGTAAATAGGAAATTTTCGAAGGGGTGTGAGCGTAATTTTAAAATTTCTTTGGGGAAAAGTCTAATTTTGCATTTTCTGATAGGGTCTAAGTATAATTAACCCAATATTAAATGAAAATTTTAAAGTTGCCACTAAAAATATATATTATTTAGTAATTAAAAATAATTTTGATTTTGTCACTATAAAACAATTAGTGATATAGCTATAGTGGAAACATGAATACAACAATAATAATATTTAGGATTAATTATAGGGATAATTGCATAATACCCCCCCCCCCCCCTATGTTATGGGGAAATTGCTAAAAACCTACCTGTATTAATTAAATAGCCAAAAAAACCCTCTTCGTTAAAAAAAATGGAGAGTGGCCTACACTCGCTTACAATGCGAGTAGAATACGATTTTGACCCATTTTTCACCTTTGAATTTTTTAAATAGACAAGGTTACCCTTGTCTTATTCAATTAAATACCTTTTCTTTATTATTTTTGCTCAATTCTTTTCGATTTTAATTTTTTGCTGATTTTTTTTTTTAAATACTGAAAAAATAAGACTCATCAACATATATATATGTAAAAAAAATATTACATTAAAGATAAATTAATATGCATATTTTACATATGAAATATTTTAATATTATTTATATGTTTTAAAAATTTATAAATATTATTTAAATTATAATTTTGTGTTGAATATATAATTATTCCCCTTATTTTTATGTAATTATTCCCTCTCTTTATTTTTTTATTAACTCTTTACCTTTTTTTAAGATTTTACTAAAAAAATAAGATAAATACTAAATAATTAATATTCATTAATATTTATATGAAAAATATTATTACATCAAATTAAATTAATATATAATATTTTTAGATATTTTAATATTTGTAAATTTTAAAATAAAATACATTTAAATATGACATTTTTAGGTATTTAATATTTATAAATTTAAAATATTATTAACTAATTTGATTTTGTGTGCATGTAGTTTAAAAATATATTATTATAAATTACAGTAAATAAAATTTAGGTAATATGTGAAAAATGGGTCAAAATTATTATATGATATTTTTAGATATTTTAATATAAAAAGTACATTAATAAAAATATACAACAAAATTAAAAAAAAAAAAAAAGGAATAAGAGAGAGAAACAATCTTCTTCCCAAGTATCCATCCCCACCCCCACCCCCGCCCGCCTCTGCCTCCCCACTGCCACCACCCCATCGCCTTTCAACTCCCCACCGCCACCACGTCTTGGGCGACGACGCCCGTCGCCGACCCATCTCTGGGCCACGACGGGCGTCGTCGCCCCCGTCGCGCCTCGCCCAGATCCAGGGCAATCGAATCGCCCTAGATCTGGGCGACCTTCCGTTCTCCAGACTAGGGGCGACCTCGCCGTTGCCCCCTCTTGCGGCCTCCTGCCTGAGGCGGCGACAGGGGTTTTTAGCTGAATTTTGAAAACACAGGAGGGTTTTATGCAATTATCCCTTAATTATATTTAGACTCACTCTAAAAATGCGAAATTACACTTTTATAAAAAAAAAAAATTAAAATTACACTTACACTCCCTCTGAATATTTCACGATTTACACTGTACCCTTTCGTAATGGCTTGGACGGAAAAGACTAACATCAATTAAAAATTTACATACACTTTCAATTTTACCCTAACTTAACATTCTGTATAATCTGTTGACAAAGATCTCCTAGTATTATTTTTACCCTAACTCAACATTCTGTATAATGCACGCTTGTCGAAAAAATGGAGGTTTTGTAGACTGAAAAAGTTTAGATCCAAAGCAAATTTATTGTGGGGAAAAACAATGATGAAGTAGTTTAAACAAGAAATTTTGAAAAAGAATAGCCTTTCGAAACGATAATTTAATAAAAGCACTCGATGATGTATAAGAATCATAAGTTTAAGCTAATTTAAGAAAGATTTAGCTTAAACTAAGAATTTTTTAGAAATACTAGTTTTTCAAAATGAAAGCTTCAAAAAGGATTCGTTTCTTTATAAGAATCAAGAGGCTCGGTTGATTAAAGAAATCAAAATGCAAGTTAGTTTAAAGAACAAAATTTTCTAGATAGAAAAACATTGAGAATCAAACCAAATTCATTGTGGGAGGAAAATTAGAGAGGATATAGCTTAGACTAGAAATTTATTAAAAAAGACTAGCTTTGGGAAACGACATTTTAATAAAAAGATTCTTTCATAGAACGAAAAATTATAGTTTTAAAAAGGAAGTTTTGTAGAAAGGAATATTTGAGAACAAAAGCAAATTCGTAAGGGAGAAACAAAGGAGTAGGGAGCATGAACCAAAGAAAATTCATTGAGTGGAAAAAAACATAGATTAAGAATGTTTTAAAAAGCTAGATTTTCGAAATGACATTTTAATAAAAGAATTCGTTAATGTATAAGAATCCTGAGGAAAAGCTATCTAAGAGACAAAGTTTCGTGGAAAAGAAAATGCAAGTTTGTCGAGAAAAGGAGGTTTTGCGGAACGTAAGAATTTAAAACCAAACCAAATTCATTGTGTGGAAAACAGAGATGAAGTAGCTTAAACTAGAAATTTTTGAAAGGGAATAGCTTTTCGAAACGATAATTTAACAAAAGAACTCGTTTTGTGTATAAGAATCACGAGTGCAAGCTAATTTAAGAAAGAGTTAGCTTAAACTAAATTTTTTTAAGAAATACTAGTTTTTCAAAATGACAACTTCATGAAAGGATTTGTTTTTGGATAAGAATTAGGAGGCTAGGCTGATTTAAGAAATGAAGTTTCGTAAAAAGGAAAATTTCTGAGCCAAAGAAAATTCATTGTGTGGGGAAAAAACAGAGAGTAAGTAGCATAAACTAAGAATTTTTTCAAAAACTAAATTTTCGAAATGACATTTTAATAAAAGAATTCGTTTATGAAAAAGAATCATGAGGGAAAGCTAATTATCAAACGAAGTTTCGTAGGAAAGAAAATGCACGCTTGTCGAAAAAAAGAAGTTTTGTAGACTGAAAAAGTTTAGAACCAAAGCAAATTCATTATGGGAAAAATAGTGATGTAGTAGTTTAAACTAGACATTTTGAAAAAGAATAACTTTTCGAAACGATAATTTAATTGATTGCAAGAAAACATGTGGGACAATATTGTCCGTTCAGAGTTACGCAAATCTACAGTCTTACTTTCGAGTGATTGAGTCGAGACAATATCATGCAGTCCTAAAAACAGTAATTTGAGGTAAACTATGACACTAGCGATAATCAGAAATTAAGGAAGAAAATACATCTCAGCTACATTAGTTAATTAGGTGCATAACAAGATAATTGATTGAGGGTTAAAATTATAAAATGATGTTATTACTAGAAAAAAATAGACCTATTCCCTACAATATAATGAGTACGGTTTAAAAATTATGGCAAATCAATATTATCTACTGCAGTCACATAAAACCAATTTTGATCATGATTAAATCAACATTCACTGCGATTTTTGCTGCTAATGCATAATTAAGGGAAAAATAATAAAATTTTGTGATATTGGTTTCGAGATACTTTGACATCTACGACCGCTATAAAAAAAAAGTATGATTTAAAAATTGTGATAAGTTAATACTATTTATCACAATAAAATAAATTAATGTGTAAATTTTAAATTTTGACCTTATGTAATCAATATTTGTAACGGCCTTCACTGTGATCAACGTTTTTACCATGATTCTTAGATAGAATCAAAATATTTATCATAAATTTTAGTTGTAACATATTTTTACATCATCTACTGAAATAATAGTCAATCGGTATTGCATCATCATTGTTAATAATATTTTTACTTAAGGTTATAATTAATAATACAATTTTAACTACACTCTAGTTATAAGATACCATACTATAAAAAGGCATGGTACAATATTCGCGACTTTCATGACATAAACCTAATCAATTTAATTGCAATAAAAAGCAAAATTGAATTTTTATTTTTGAATCTTCTTGCATATTATATTTCAAGTAATAAATTACACATTATGTATATTAAGATTACAATATTTATTTTATTTATAGAAAAAAATTATACACATAATATCTATATATTAATTAAAAATAAATAAAAATTTAGAAATTTATAATCCTCTCACGAGAATTGATGTAATCACACGTAGACCCCATGGACTTTGGAAAATTACACCTAGTACCCCTAATATTTGTACACATCCAACAAATAGTTTGCTGAAAATGTACCTCCTTACGTGCATTAGCGTGTACATATGAATAAGGGTAGTCTGGTCAGAAATGATTAATTTGACCTGTAATAAATTTATAATAAGTCAATCGATAATAAATATGAACTTTTATTCAACTTTTTTGCTGATGTCAGCAAATTTCGTGAATCCTATTAGTGAGTGAATCTATTTGTCTGGTGAAAACAAACGTCAGAAGTATTAAATATAATTTTTTAAATTATAGAGAATTTACATATAATTACACCAAACTTCGTAAAGAGACCACGTAATTATTCATAAAATTTAAATAAAAAATTCAATCAGTATAAAAAGTGATGTTTTGATCATCTTTGTTTAGACAATTCGCTAAATTGGATTTAGTAAAGCACAGTAATCACACATACAACTTTTTTTTTCATAATTTTCCTGAAAAATATAAATATTACTAACTAATTAATGGTCTTGGGTCACATTGCAACATTTTCTGCTGTTAATATATTGTTTTAGTATTTATATGTATTGAAAATGCGATTAATTTAAAACGGACCGACTATGAGGTGCTGGATTCAAAACTTGATATCGCCCATATATAAAAGAGGATTTAATGTGTCGGACTTGGTTTAACAACATATTAAGGAGACATAATTATTCAATCAAAATTAATAGTAAATTAATATAAAAATTTTTGGAAACTACAAAAGCAAAGCCTATTTACCTCATTGTTGATTTTGATGTAATTTTTCTGACGACTTTGATTTATTCTCAAAGATAATCTACATGTATTATCACCGGGAAAAGAAAAAAAGGAAGTGAACGAAAATATTAAAGTAAAATAACTTATTACTTACGACTAGCTATAAATGGGGATGTCGAATGCTATAGTTCCGCTTTTGATCGAATGCTTCCTCTTTTTTATTTTTTGATTTATTGCGTCTTAATGAAACAACATCGTATGCATGGGTGAGGGTCCGTCCGGTCCTTTATTTGTTTCGTCCCTTCTGACGATTCCCATACACTAGAATGTTTTTTTTTTTTAATCAAATCATAATAACTTTTTGTCTTCTTTTTTTAGGTTGATACGCCTAAGGAAATGATTTCATTTAAAGAAGGATGGTATGCTTCATTGTTTTATATTAATAATGTGTTGTTTTCACATTCTATTGGTTGATATGGTAACTGATATTCCATATGCTGGTATTATTATGGTGTCAGTATAATGAGTACTATAAATTTGATAAAAGAACTTGTACACCTAAACATTTCTTGTATTTTAATTCTAAAATTCATCAGTTACCTTATTTTAAAGACATGCATATGAATTTAGTGGTTTAGAGGATGTGAGGGTTTTATATTTGATGAGGAGAAAAATATTATTTACAAAAAGGTCCTCAAACTTAAGGAAAAACTACACAAGCACCCCAAAGGGAAGTTGAAGAAGAAGTTGAAGGAAGTTATCAAATGGAAGTTAAAAAAGAAGTGGACACGTGAAATGACCATCATGTCCTCGGCAAATCAATTCTAGGCCGTAGGATCAAAGGGTTAAATTGTAATTTCACCCCCAAAAAATTACTATAAATAGGGGGTGAATTCATTTGTAAACCTTACCTTTTTATATATGAAGATTACGCTTTACACGTTTTGTCTTGACTTTCTATAGCTTTTCGTGTTGGATTTGGTGATAACGTGCATAGGCTATATTCTTTCCAAAATATACACCATCAGCTTGGCGCCGTCTGTGGGAAGGGAGTCTAGGCATCGAAGATGAACACCAAATCAAGGGCGAGAAGCGTGAACGTAGGGCAAGAGGACCCTGGCAGACGAGAGGAAGTGGAGCAGGGCCACGCCCTGGCGAATCCACCAGCACCAGTTCAGAGGATGGAGGACCAAGGGGAGGACCAAGGCCGCGCCCTGGAGAGTCCTCCACCACAAAGTCGAGAGGAAGCAAGGCACGAGGAGGTTGAGGTCCCGCCACCTCAACCAGTCATCCAGATTACCCAAGAGGCCCTTCAACAGATGATAGAAGAGGCGTCAGCTCAGGCTGCCGCGAGGGCCGTGGCTCAGTATATCGCTGGACAAGCAGCACCCCCACAACCCCTTCGCCATCTTGGGAGGGGACATGAGGCACACGCAAGAGAGCAGAGGCCTGAGGAGGCTTTTGAAGGCATGGACTTCGAGGAAGAGGTCAACAGTAGGGCCACGCAGCCCGAGGACGTCTTTTATCCTTCACCCCCACGGGGAGCGGGAGGAGATGAAAATTATTTCCTTCATCCATCACATGGAGGGCAAGAAGACAATTTTATCCCCCCTCGAAGGGGGAAGCCGCCAGCACAAGGAGGGGGATATGACGAGAGAGAGCCCCTCCCCTGCACGCCTTCCTTGACTCGCTGAGGCATACGGGTTATCCTGCGCGACCTTTGGCAGTGGCGCCTCCTCGAAGGAGCCCATTCGCTCCCCACATCTTGGCAGAAGCTGTTCATCCGGGAGTGAAGATTCCAAGTTTGACCGAGTATAGCGGAGTAGGAGACCCTCAGGATCACCTCGACCGCTTTATGGCCAGAGCCGACCTGCTGGATATCAGCGACGCGGCATATTGCAAGTTATTTCGCACTACCCTTTCAGGAAAAGCCATGGCATGGTTTAACCAGCTGCCACCCGGGACTATCGAGTCATTTGAACAGCTTTCGCAGCGCTTCTTGCACCACTTCTCGATCAACAGGCGGTACCCAAAGACCGCATCATACTTGTTTACTATAGTCCAGCGGGAGAATGAAAGTTTGAGGGAATATGTGCAGCGCTTCTCGGAAGCAGTACTAGAAGTCCCGCACGTGAATCCTGAGCTCTTGGCCAGCATTATGCAGCAAAACCTAAGAAGAGGGCGTTTCAAGGAATCAATAGCAGGGAGGCCCCCAACGACTCAGGAGGAGCTATTGCTTCGTGCAGAGAAGTACATCCGGATTGAGGAAACCGTGGGATTGCGACCGGCAAATCCCCTTAAAAGGAAAGCTGATGAAGAAGAAAGGAGATTTCCTCCCAAGTCGGAGGGAATCCGGCGAGAAAGGAAGCCACCGATATCGGGGGAGTTAGTGAAGTATACCCCATTGAACGCTCCGCGAGTCCAGATTCTCGCAATAGCTGAACAGCAAGGGCTTGTGAGATGGCTCTATCCGATGAAGGATAATCCCCATAGAATGAAGTTTGAGGAGTACTGTCACTTCCATAAGGATCGAGGCCATAGCACAGAGGAATGTCGCCATTTGAAAATAGAGATTGAGAAACTCATCAGACGCGGATACCTGAAGGAGTTCGTGGCCAAAATGAAACAGGGACCCCGAGAGGTCACCCGAGAAAATAAGCGGCCGGCGCCCCGCCTTGAGATAAGGAGGAAGAGGATCATGAGGAAAAAGATAACCTCCCGACAGTTGGAGTCATTGGAGTCATTTCTGGAGGCCTGGCGGGAGGGGACTCAGGACGAGCTAGGAAGGCGGCCGCCAGAGCAGCAGGAAATGTTTCTAACCAAGTAGCCTGCAGCAAGCTCAAGGAAGTGCCTCGAGCACGTCTCGAGGGGGAAATAACATTTAATGACCAGGACTTGGAGGGGAATTTTCCCTCCTACAATGAGGCAATTGTGGTGGCAGCGTCAGTATCGAACTTCTGGGTGAGGAAAATTCTGATTGACAGCGGGAGCTCAGCTGACATTCTGTTTTACAAGGCTTTTTCCCAGATGAGGATTGACAACATACAGCTCACGCCCGTCAATACCCCCTTGACCAGCTTCAGCGGAGATGTGGTCGTGCCTTTAGGGGAAGCCACTTCGCCGATTTCGATTGGATCATATCCCAAGCGTGTGACCAGGTTTGTAAAGTTCTTGGTGGTGGATGCACCTTCGGCCTACAATGTTATCTTGGGGAGGCCAAGCTTGAATCTCTTCCAAGCCGTGATATCCACTTATCACATGAAAGTGAAATTCCCCACACCAGAAGGAGTGGGAGAGATGGTGGGAGACAGAAAACAAGCCCGGGAGTGTTATGCCAGCACGCTGAAATCATCAGTGGAATGCCGTGAGAGGAATGGCGAAGGAAGCAGTGCTGGGTTGACCGAAAAGGAAACCCGAGAGAGAGAGTTGGGAAAGAGGAGCTCCATGGAGGAGCAAACAGAAGAAACCAGGAGAGAAGCCAAAAAGAAGAAGGTGGAGGAAGAGAGAATAGAAGCTTTTGAGGAGATCAAGATGGTTGAGCTCCTGGGTGGCCCTAAGAAGGCGTTAAAGGTATGGTCGCTGCTAAGCGAGCAAATAGAACATGTCATTGTCGATTTTTTGCAAAGATCAGTAGACTTGTTTGCATGGAAGTTGTCCGATATGAAAGGAATAGATCCTGAAGTAATGGTCCACAGACTCAACGTGGATCCAAAAGCAAAGCCGGTGAAACAGAAGAGGAGAGCATTTGGGGTAGAGAGGAACAAGATCATAAGCGAAGAGGTCGAGAAGCTTCTCCAAGTAGACTACATTCGACCAGTGCACTACCCCGAATGGTTGGCCAACGTGGTCCTTGTCCCAAAGAGCAACGGGAAGTGGAGGATGTGCATAAACTTCACCGATTTAAATCGAGCTTGCCCCAAAGACTCATATCCCTTGCCGATGATTGACGCGTTAATTGACTCGACTTCAGGATGTGAGTTGATGAGCTTCTTTGGACGCGTTTCAGGGCTTATAATCAAATTCGACTAACGCCCGAAGATCAAGAAAAGACAAGCTTTGTGACGGAGCAGGGCACGTACTGCTACAGAGTGATGCCCTTCGGGCTGAAAAATACGGGAGCTACATACCAGAGATTAGTAAATAGCATGTTCAAAGAGCAAATAGGGCGGAACATGGAGGTGTACGTAGATGACATGCTAGTCAAAAGCCGTAAAGAAGGAAGATCACGTAGCTGATCTCGAGGAATGCTTTCGCACATTGGGAAGCTATGGGATGAAGCTGAACCCCGCAAAGTGCACCTTCGGAGTTCAGGGAGGAAAGTTCCTTGGATACATGGTTTCTCAGAGGGGGATAGAGGCTAATCCAGATAAAATTGAGGCCATTATGACTATGCAGCCTCCCCGGACGATAAAAGAAGTACAGAAACTGACAGGACGAATGGCAGCGCTTAATCGCTTCATTTCGAGATCCTCAGAACGAGGACTCCCATTTTTCAAGGTGTTAAGGAAGTTGGATGGCTTCACTTGGACGGAGCAGTGTCAAGTTGCCTTTGAAGAATTGAAGAAGTATCTTACTTCGCCACCCCTGCTGACAAAGCCCGAGCCCGGGGAGACCTTGTTTATATACCTGTCCGTTTCGAAAGGAACGGTGAGTTCGGTCCTCGTGAGGGAAGAAGGGCGTGAACATCGCCCCATATATTATGCCAGCAAGGCACTGCAAGGACCAGAACAGAGGTATGCACAGATTGAGAAGGTGGCTTTGGCCCTAGTTACCGCGGCGAGGAAGCTGCGTCCCTATTTTCAGTCACATCCTATAGCAGTACTAACAAATCAACCCTTGAAGAGGGTATTGGCGGATCCCAACACATCTGGAAGAATGGTTAAATGGTCGTTAGAGTTGAGTGAGCATGGAATCACGTATCAGCCTAGACCTGCGATAAAGGCACAAGCATTGGCAGATTTCATCTCCGAATTGACGGAGGAAGAAGACATCCAAGAGCAGAGGTGTTGGAAGATGTTTGTGGATGGCTCTTCCACATCCCAGGGAGGCGGAGCAGGAATATTACTCAAGAGCCCATATCAGGACACAATGCGCTACGCGATCCGCCTTGGGTTTGCCGCCTCAAATAATGAGGCAGAATACGAAGCACTCATCGCAGGAGGGAAGTTGGCCTTTGCGGCAGGGGCAAAACATGTGAAAGTATACAGTGATTCCCAGCTGGTCGTCAAGCAGGTAAATGGGGAGTTTGAGGCCAAGGGAGAGCAGATGGCTACATACTTGGCAAAAATCCAAGAAGTAAGGAAGAAGTTTGACACATTCACTTTGGAGCAAATTCCAAGGATTGAGAATGAAGAAGCAGATCAGTTGGCTAAGCTAGCCAGTTCATTGGCTCCCCTGAAGAGCAGGAAGATAACGTTGTTGAACCAAGAGCACCCGGATGTAAACGAAGAGGAGAGTGAAGTCCTGATGACAAAAGGAGCTCCATCTGAGTGGATGGAGGAGCTGGAAGCATATCTAAAATTTAGGAAAGTACCCCAGGATCCCAAGCAAGTTAGGACACTCCGTGCGAGAACAGCTAGGTTTACCCTGATGGGCGGGAGTTGTATAAAAGAGGATTCTCGCAGCCATACCTCAAGTGCATAAATAAGGACAAGGCAGAGTACGTTTTGAGGGAAATCCATGAGGGAAGCTGTGGCAACCACTCATGTGGTAGATCCCTAGCGCAGAAGGCCCTGAGGCAAGGGTATTTTTGGCCAACCATGCAAGCAGACGCCAGGGATTTAGTGAGGAAGTGCGGAAAGTGTCAAGAACACGCAAATATTGCTCACGTCCCAGCTGCGGACATGCAACCCCTGCAGAGTCCTTGCCCTTTCGACCAGTGGGGGATGGATATAGTAGGGAAGCTTCCCCGAGCAACTGGCCAGCGAGAATACTTGCTAGTAGCAGTGGATTATTTTTCGAAGTGGGTGGAAGCAGAGGCACTAAGCAGGATTACAGAGAAGGAAGTCATCAGATTCGTCTGGAAAAATATCATATGTCGCTTCGGCATCCCCAGAGCCTTCGTGATGGACAATGGCACACAGTTCCAGGGATCTAAATTTCGCCAATGGTGCCAAGAATTGAAGATAAAGCAGTACTTCACGTCAGTAGCAACGCCGCAATCCAATGGCCAAGCTGAAGTGACCAATCGGATAATCCTCCAGAATTTGAAGACAAGACTAGAAGAGGCCAAGGGCAATTGGGTCGAAGAGCTTCCAGGAGTACTTTGGGCATACCGAACCACCCCGCGCCGGAGCACAGGGGAAACTCCCTTCAGTCTAGTCTATGGGTCGGAAGCCGTCATCCCAGTGGAGATTGGGGAAGAGACATTCCGAGTGAAGTATTACGAGCCGACGAGAAGTATTATGAGCCGACGAGCAACGAAGATAAGGAGTAGCGCGAATGTCAGAACTGAAGCGTACAAGACGTTGATGGCAAGAGCCTACAACAATAAAGTCAGACATCGAGATTTCCAAGTAGGCGACCTCGTTCTACGGAGGGCTGATGCTACAGGAAACATTGGGAAGCTAGACGCCAAATGGACCGGGCCATATCAAGTGATTGAGATTCTGAGGAAAGGAACATACCGCCTGCAAAGAGTAGATGGAAAAGAAGTACCACGTACATGGAATGTGGTTAACTTGAAGAAGTATCTTGTGTAAAACGTTTTCCTGCTTTAAGTTGTATGAAGGTTGTCATTTTAATGTTTCCTTGTAATTCAAGTATGGTTAATTGAAATTTTTGTTTTTTCGCGAATTCTTACCACCTATATGTTTTAATCTGTTGCAAAAAAAAAACAAAAAAAAAAAAGAAAGTAAGAGAGGGACTGCCTCTCACCGGGGGACTGCCCCGAGACAAAAAGAGAGGGACTGCCTCTTACCGGGGGACTGCCCCAAGACAATAAGGAGAAGGACTGCTTCTCACCGGGGACTGCCCCGATATTATAAAGGGAGGGACTGCCTCCCCTAACTAGAAAAAAAAAAAAAAAACAAACGCAAACACAATCTTAAGATTCTTTACAAAGGTTCGCCTCACAAAGATATTGAAATATGATAAACATAAGATTCTTTATTGAAAGTTTAATGGTGGAAGGAAGCAAACAATACTGGAAACTAAATTCATAAAGATAAAGTACTAATAAAAATAATAATCCCTAAGCAAATTTGAAATCCACGAAAAGGAATTCAAGTAACTAAATCCTAAGGATTGACTAACTCTTGTCTATGATTGAAGGCAGGTTTCCACCAACAGGAGCCTCTTCGACCATATCATCAACATTCTCGCCATCGCCTTCCTCATCCCCTTCCTCATCAGGAACCTTGGGATCAAGAAACATGAAGTCTTCATCACCGAACCGGCCGTTGCTCCTCAAAGTGGCGCGACATTGCCGGATTACTTGATCATACACCTCGCTGGCCTTGCTAAGGACAGCTTGGTGGAATTCATTTGAGTCCACATATTTCTCCTTGAAGTCTCCACGCACACGCTCCAAGTATGCCTTGCCGGCATCTGACTCCAGGAAGGTCTTTCCCGAGGTAACCTCGCGGTTAAAACTTTCCTTCCACTTGAGTTCTTCAGAAAAGCAGCCTTAAACTCCTCTTGGCAGCGCTCCAAATTCGCGCTTCGTCGAAGACATCCTTCAGACGATCTATCTCCTTCTCATAGTTATTCAACCGCAGCTCATTAGCTTCTGCTAAGTTGAGAACCTGAAAGAGATGTACCTCAGTGAGACACGTGAAGACAGAAAATGGAGAATCAACGAAAATTATAAACAACATACCCTGGCAGCTTCGCCTTGCATAAGACGAGTGAGGGTGACTGTGGGGAGGGCACCAAGCAGTGTCACATCATAGGGACTCACTAGACCCCTGGATCTTTTATGAGCAAGATCCACATCTGCCGCATCCCAAAAAGTCTAGATATCTCCCTGTCTGTTCGTCCCATATGTGAAGAGACCTTTTCCTGCTCCATGACGAGAGGGACCTGCTTCACCTTCCCGGGGGCGTTTGGAGGCGTTGCCTTCAGGAGGGGGGGAGGAGCGCCCTTCGTGACGAGTTGAGGGCCCCGGGGGATCCCGGGCCCGGGCAGGAGGCGAGTGACGGCGACTGCCCTCTCCCCTCCTTGGGGGGGGAGGAGGTTGACGGGACCTTGAGGCATTCTCTTTGTCACGGAAACGATGGACGTCACGGAGAGAGATCTTCTTTCCTCCTGCAAACAAATCAACACAGGAAAAAGTGAGAAAACATCAAAAAAAAATTTTTACAAGGCAAGTAAAAACAGGAAAGTTAAATACCGGCAGGCCCTAAACTTTTGACGTCAAAGAGTTGGTCGAACAGCCCAACCCCGATGAAGGAGAGACGAAGGTCAGGAATGGGGTCGGGCACAGAACATGATTCCCCCCAAGGGGCAGTTAATCCCCAAGATGAGTCCTTTACAAACAAAAACTTCTCTTTCCAAGGACCCTTAGAAGAAACATTACCCCCAAGAATCTTGCAATTTCCCCGAGGATAGAAATAGAAGTAAGAAGAATCGTTGGGAACCTTCCTGACAGTGAATAAAGTGAAAAAAGCTTCAAGTGATGGGGTCAAATCAAGCTCCTCAAAACGTTGAAGGAACCCTCTAAAACTTACAAAGGAGTTTGGTGTAAACTGGCTAATGCTCAGGGTGGTACGGGTGATGATTTGGAGTAGCAGAGGATGAGGTGGAAGAGTGAAACCCGAGGAAAAGAATGACAAATATACGGTAAAATACCCAGGAGGAGGAAATTTGATCCTATCGTCAATACTAGACAACAGGAGGGCAAACTCGGGGGAAGCGTTGACACTAGCTTCTAGAGAGCGGAATTCTTCAAAACTCACACGACAGAGGCAACTATCAACATCCATTATACGACATCGAGATTTTGAGTGGGGGGCTGAAGAGGACTCAATTCCATCTAGACCAGAGTCAACAAGGCCAGTTGCAAGTGGGGACAGGAGTGGGGGAGTATCTCGGGAACTTGACTCAAAAGACGGATTTGGAGAAGGCGATGGACAAGCGGGAAGGTTCCGAATCGCTTCAATCACCTCGTGATCAAAGTCCACGACATCCGGACCCAAGTGAGAAGCTGAAGGAGTAGAGGAATCTAGATTTACAATCGGAACGGAAGGAGCAGGAGGCGCCCCTCGGGCGGGAGCCGGCCGAGGACCGGCACCTCGGCCAAAATCTGGCCGAGGGCTCGCGCCTTGGCCAGACCCAGGCCGAGGCAAGGCGCCTCGACCAGAATTTGGTCGAGGCGGGCTGCCTCGACCAGCGCCGCGCTGGGACAGTCCCCGGCTCGGCAGCATGGAAGTCCTCCTCCACGGGACCCCGACGTTGTTCGAATTGTTCAACATAACGCAGATGTTTTTTTAAAAAAAAAAAAAAAGGAGGAAGAAAAAGGATCGAGACCTCGTTTTTTTTTTGGATGAATAAAAGGAGTATTTTTTGAAGGAATATTTTGGAGACACCAACGTAGAGAACAGAAAATTAAATAAAGCAGTGGGAAGGTGAAAGACTAAATACCCGAGTTAAAGTGTTTCGGCATTCTTATTTTTTTCTTTTCTTTTGAGGAGGCGACGAAGGCAAGAGGATGCACAATGAAAAAATTGGGGATATATTGCCTCCTATTTATATAAGACGGAAGAGTCCAAGTTGAAGAAGGAGTAACAAAAGAGAAGAGTCCTAACAGAAATACAATTCGTTTAAAGAAAGAGAGTTAGAAGAGAAGGAGTCCCGGATGGAATGAGAAGAGTAAAAAGAAGTCGGTTCCAAAGAGAAGTTGATTCAAAGTTGGATTGTTACTTGGGACTTTCAGGTTTCTAAGGAAATTCCTGAAAGTCGGGGGCTACTGATGAGGAGAAAAATATTATTTACAAAAAGGTCCTCAAAACTTAAGGAAAAACTACAACAAGCACCCCAAAGGGAAGTTGAAGAGGGAAGTTGAAGGAAGTTATCAAATGAAAGTTAAAAAAGAAGTGAGCACGTGAAATGACCATCATGCCCTCGGCAAATCAATTCTAGGCCGTAGGATCAAAGGGTTAAATTGTAATTTCACCCCCAAAAAATTACTATAAATAGGGGGTGAATTCATTTGTAAATCTTACCTTTTTATATATGAAGATTACGCTTTACACGTTTGTCTTGACTTTCTATAGCTTTTCGTGTTGGATTTGGTGATAACGTGCATAGGCTATATTCTTTCCAAAATATACACCATCAACATTCTTTTTTTCAATTGAATTTGTAAGGTTATAAAAATTATTAAGTTTGTGAGGTTATAAAACTCTAACTCTCTCTCTCTCTCTTAGTGTATATACAGAAGTAATTCCATCCAACTTTTCCGTCACATTACATTGGTGTTTGTGTCACAAAATCTCCAAATTTTCCCTCAAAAAAAAAATAAAAAGAATCCCCACATAAAAAGAAAGAATGACTTATTCAATGAAATTTTCATTGGTTCTCTTCTTTGCTTGCACTCTATTCGTACAAAAAACATTAGGTATGACCTCCCTATAAATTCAAATTTGTGAAAATTCTATTTTCGTATCATTTTGGTTCTCATAATAATGATAATAACTTTTTAACATCTGTACTAATTTTATGTATACACGTACACATATATCCATACATATTATATATTACATTTATAAGAACTATGATTGCATATTTTTCTTAATTTATGTTGTACAGGGGACACTAGAAAAAAAAATCAATATTAGCTATACTTTTAATAACCATGGCCAAAAACCGTGTAAATAACTATTATTAACTACGATTAAATAAAAATCGATGCAAAAATTAATTTTTTCACCATGAAAAACTTATTTGTCACGGTTTTTAGCCGTGGTAAAAATATTCGTCATGGCTTTTAGCCATGATAAATGTTTTAGCCACCCTTGCAAAAACCACGACCGACAACCATTGCGTGGCCGTGGTCAATGACTATTTGCTACGGTTATTTAGTATTAACCATGGTAATTAGCCATGGTTAAATGTCATATTTTTTGTAGTGGGAGGTGATTTGTGAGAATTTGCCTACAAACTTGTGTTCCTTTGCGATTGCATCATCTGGAAAGATGTGTGCGCTGGAGAACCACAAAAATGAACAAGGAAAAACTAGTTACATGTGTAAGACATCAGAGGTTCTAGTGGAGAAATTATCTGGATATATTGAGACAAAACAGTGTGTGAATGCATGCGGTCTTCAGCGTGAAGGCGTCGAAATATCCTTCGACACCTTTCTCTCATCTAAGTTCACTGCCCATCTTTGTTCTTCTGCTTGCTACCACAACTGCCCTAACATTGTCGACCTACTTCTCAATCTTACTGCCGATGAAGGTAATTTACATTTAATTATTCCATATAAAATATTAATTATTAATTGGATTTATTATTCCTTGCTTGTTGGCCATGGATTTCTTTAAGCTTAATCAAAGTGATAGTGCAAGAAATTAAGATTTACGAAAATACCCTCAAGATTGCAAGTTTATTACGTCAATGCCATCTAAGGAGGTTGAAAGGAAGTTGAAAGGAGGTTGGAGGCGGAAGTTGCAAAAGGAGTGGGGGACGCGGAATGATGAAGGTGCCTCGCCAATCTAATCTAGACCGTAGGATTAAGGGAAGTTGAGGGATAACATTATACTTTCACCCCCTAAGATTTACTATAAATAGGGGGTGAATCTCACTTTGTAATTCACCTTTTCATTATGAATAAAACATCTACTTTCTACTCTTTTTATCTTTGCATTTTCTTGCGTTGACTCGAGGCAGCGTGCTTAGGCTATTCACCTCCCGAATCACACACCATCACAAAATATGGATTCAACCATTAATTAATCAAGTGTTATCAATTGTGCAGGAGTATCTTTGCCAAATATCTGTAAAAATCACAAAGAAATTTATCGAACCATGTATAAGATTTTGAGCAGTGATAGTCCGGCGGCTGCTCCTCTCGTTGCTCCTGCCCCAACATCTTTCTAATCATGTAATCATAGATTATAAAATACATTTTTTTTATCTCATCATTCATTTATTTTCATGGAGATATCATTGTTAAATTAATAGAAATTTTAGTGTGAATTAGAATGATGAAATCAAGTTAATTATATAGTGATTGTATTAATTATGCATCTTTTATAATATATAAGATAAATTATTCCGATTGAAGTTGTGGTGATTGTTTAATTCCCGCATGTTATGAGATCTAATTCATGCTTTACACTTTTGTACATATGAATATCTATGGTGTTCTCTGTACTTTTATCACGAATAATTCGATTTATGAATAATAGAGTCCATTATGCATTGTCGAAAATATTCTCCTAGCCAATTAGACTTGCAAATTCGTAATTGTTTGTTTAGTCTAATAACAAGTGACAACACAACATAATTTATTATGTCATAGTAATGGATCATATTGCTGGGAGTGCACAATCTAACCTAAATGAATTCTCGTTAGAATTTGTTTGTCAGAACTAGACTTTTCTGATTTTTAATACTGCTAATAGATAAAATCTTGAGAACATTCCCGCAGTTGCCTATTGATTAAAAAATTAGCCAATGGACGTTCCTTGACTAACAAAACAGTAAGAAAATGTGAGGTCGTACCAATGGTCATAACTAATTTATTTATTTTGTACGATTGTCATTTTTGCATCAATAATCAACAGTAGAATCGAACATGATCCTGTCTTCCACTAGTCAAAGCCAATTATCATGAAAAGCAAGCTTTACTTCACAAGTTAAACAATGCGCGCATATTCCATCAGATAGGCTTACAAGTCTAGTACAGTCACCTGCTAGTACATAACAACGGAGGACAAACACAAGCCAAGTTATCAGGAGAGAATTATTGCTATAATCAGAGTAGCTTGAAGATGTGAATCTTAGCTCTGTAATATCAAGAAAGTTCATTGAAGCATAGCTAACATGTTCCTTTTCAGCAGCCAAAGAATTGAAGTCATTGTAAGCTGCATTTCGATTTCAGACCTTTCTTAGGAGAATAAACAACCTCTGGTCGAGCTCAAATCGAGATGCAATCGAAGGGTCCCCCTTAAGCATCATCAGGAGTCCGCCAAATGAAACATAAATATCCCTGAAACACAACCGAAAATAGAGCTGATACCAGAGGTGGATGTAACAAAGCATTCTCCAATCGACACTCACAATGAAATGAGAATGATAAGTACAAACGAGTAGAAGCTATGGAAGCAAAACGAATGGGATGCTTTTCCTATATGCGAAAAACAAGAAATGGACTTGCGGGAGTAAGAACTCGGATAAATGCATGATATGATATAGAGACATACGCTTTAACTTGCTTCTCTCTGGTTTCCTCGGAGATTTTGTACAATTTCCCTTGCATGACATAGTCAAACTTGTCTGCAAGTGATTTCCGGTTTCCCTGGATTCAAATTTTGCAATACGAGCTGTCATTCATTAGGCATTGATATTCAAGAAAGCATTGCTTTAAATTGTTAAATTAAAATAAACTTCAGGTAAATAACATGCATTAAATCATCATCAAGGTCACCTACCACACGAAATCATCTCCATCTTTACAGCCTACTAAGAAATTAGTTTTATGTAACAAGTGCCAAACCCTGGGTATTACTTTGATCAAGCAGAGAATGAATGAGTTCAGAAAAGCGAATCCAAATCCAAAAATCAAGTAGCTTTTTTTTCCTTTTTCTCTAAACGCACGCACCCCAGTTTGAACATAAAACCTCCCACAGAAAATCTTGAACCCAAATCGTTAGTAGTTTGATTCTTTCTTTTTCCTGTTTTCAGAAAGTTTAAGCAACTTGGTTGGCTCACACTATTTGGCACTTCATAACCAACTAACCGTGCACAATCTGCAGGCTTAAAAATGTGATCCTAGCTTGCAATAAATTTAATCAAAGGGAAGACCAAGCTAAGCCGAAGCAACTTTCACCCAACAGATGCTCTAACTGAATGACCAAGATTAACTACCCCCCAAATGAACAATTTCACACATAAACATTATTTGCGAAGATTGTAGAAGGAACATGAGACGCTAATTGCTAGCTCATGTACCACAACGTACCAACACCATGAGGGGTGTAATGATCTAAATCAAATAGACCTTCTAAAGATAGGTGGCAAATAGATTTGGAATCAAACTAAGCGCATTTATATTGGCACTAACAGGACAAGCCAATTGTGGTGTTCATGTGCAGACAAACCCAAAACGAAACTTGAAAAATCATAAACTGAACAAAATTGAAGAAACTCATACTGAGAGAGAGAGACAGAGAGAGAGAGAGATTACAGGAGTGTAGTAACCAGTATCTGGTGTTCCATCCAGATTCAGGGTGGAAGCTAATACCATCATAAATTTCTCACCAACACGCATAGGATATATCTCAATATTGACATCAAGGTGCATGAGCATGTCAAACTGCTCACTCCTAGCAACAATGCGCGACACTGAAGATAACATAAAGAATGCTTGAAAATAAAGTAACAGCCCATGTTGAAAAACAAGTAAACTCAAGCTAACGGATAACCAGTTCTTCTTTTAATTTTCAGTTTAATGCATCAGACCAGAGTGTAAACTTAATATTATTATCACTAGCAGTAATTCAGCCATTTCACTAGTTGTGACAACCCACAAAAATTATAAACTTCCACACAAGCCTTCGACAAACTATGTGACGTAAGAGTGACACAATGAATTAAAAACTTCAGTTCTTGGAGAAATGCCAGCTCAGTAGTTCGTATCGGGACCTCCATAGCCACTTCTCTGTCGCACTATGCATACACCTCACGGCCTCATACAAGAACGATAAATGAAAAGCACACAAACAAACAAATAAATGGATGTTCCTAAACGTAACGCATTTTTCGGCAGCTGGGCATTATCTACACATGTTAAATTACGATATCGATGCCATTTGATATACACCACAAAGAGAAAGTACCAACATCAACATCGCCATTACACCGTAACGACGTCATAATTAGTTTGGTAAAATCCACAACTTTCACCTCCTAAACACAAAACTCCCATCACTGCAAAGTACAAACATGTCAACAGAAATTGTTCACAAGAGTTTTTCACCTTTTTCAGCTTTATACCTCTCTTTTCGCTTTACTTTCTTTAAGTTCATTCTTCTCTACCATATCTGCTTATCTAGTAACACCTATTTTCTGCTTTGAAACAACCAAGACTACACAAATTATCAACTACTCGAAAGAACCCATAAATCTATTCCCGTAAAAACAAAAACCAACATTTCTACATCTCTATCACACACACACACGCACACGCACACGCACACACAGTGAGAGAAACATAGTGCCAAACAACTGCGGGATGAAAATTATACCTCTATCGAACTTCTTGCCATCTGGGTCTACTGCGTCAATCCGGAATATATCCTCAAAAAGTGTTTCCACCATTCTCGCAGCAGAGAAGAAGAACCTAAACCCAAAAAAATTATGAGAGAGAAACTAAAATAACTTGATAAATTCTAGCGTTCGATGATGATAATTCACGCACCAAAGACAATGGGCAAGAATCGCAACGCAACTCCGAGAGGATTGTAGCGTATTTTGAGCTTCAATTTGGTTCTTGCAGAGAGAATAAAACCCCATTAAAGTTAAGGATATATCCACAGATACTTTCGGGAAATTGCAAAAATGGAAACAAACTTCCTAAAATTGTCATTCCAGGACTCCTATATTTTATTTTTAGAATAAAACCCTTTAACTTTAAGGATATATCCATAAACCCCCTATACTTTTGGTATATTGCAAAAATGGAAACCAACTTCCTAAAATTGTAGTTCTACGACTCCCATATTTTATTTTTGTTGTGAAAGAGAAAAGAGGATACATACTTGTTAAAAGAAAAGTTGTCGCGTCATGGCGCAAAGATACTTGGAGCCTCGCACAGCAGTGGCACAGCCCTTTTTGAAGCATTGCCTAAATAATTTATATAGTTATTTTTATTTAAAATAATAATTATATGATTACATCAATACTCTTTCTGAATAAATTGAACATTTATTCAATCAATACATCAGTATTCAATCAATATATTAATATAACTAAGAATAATTAAATCAATATACAATAAAAAAAAAAAAAAAACCATGAGGGTTGACAAGAGATAAAAAAAAGTGCTAGGGTAAAGTAAGAAAGCAGGGAAAAAAGCGATCCCTATGTTTGGTTTCATTTTCATTTCATCTCTGAGATGATTAGAAAATAAAATCAAACATAACATTACTTCAAACATCTTTATTGGGTGTTTTGCACATTCTCCCATACATACATACATCCACTTATAAATAGACAAATATTATTATATACATATATACATTTATAATAATATATAAAAGAGATATGATTTGACAATGAATAATAATTTTTTGTCTCCCAATATACAACACAATTCATACAAAAAAACATAAATATTACTATATACATATATAAAAATATATAAAAGAGACATGATTTGACAATAAACAGTGTTTTTTGTCTCCCAATATACAACACAATACATACAATACATTTTCTACACTATTTAAAATTAACTCAAAAAACAAACTCAAACATACACACTATTTTTAACACACATTTATTTATCTTCATTTTCTCTATTTATCTCCACAAAACAAAACAAAACATGTTAAAAATGAAATCAAACATTGGGTTTGTGTTTTCTTCTTGCAGGAACTGCGATCAAGGGCCCCGGAGATAGGCGATGATGAGTTACTACGATCCGGCACCTTTCGAATTCGGTCCAAGGTGGAGAATGTTGTATTGTGGTCCGAATCCTCAAGGTCCAACCCAACCACTTTGGATGGCTTGTCTACTCTCATGGCCCAAGGCTTCTTTTTGTTTTTGGCCCATTCACGCATCAGCGCACTTGGCCTTAATCCGACCCGGTCCGGCTTAAAGGTTATCTGCTGACTTTTAACCCCTCTTCCCTTTCCTCATAACCCTAATCTCATTCCCAAAGCCACCCCTTCGTTTTCCCAATGCCTCTGTTCTTTCAACCACCATCTCCCTCACCCAATCGGCTCTTCCAAGAGTTATGATGTCCGACCACTATATAAACCTTTTGGAGGCTCTGTGCTTCCTCACTCTGAACTTTCCGATATCTGGTTATCCTTCTCTCAATTTGAAACACATCTTCTTTTCTCTGTCTGAAATACCTTTGTGGTGCAGCCTTTGTGGCACCCCTACGTAAAACCTTTGTGGTTTGAGCCTTTGTGGCCAGTGACTGATCCTTGCCTTGTGGCATTGGTCGGTCTGAAGATCTTGGTGGTCTAAAGCCTGTGTGGCCGAGAGTATTCCAAGCAACCAGTGGTTTGGGTTACAGCCTTTGTGGCTTAGGGTCTCGATCTCCGGATCTGGCTTTCTAAGCCTTGTTGAGTTATTATTTTGAGATCGTTGTTTTTCTCACTATACTCTGATAACCTCTGCTTAGTTTTGTAATTAGGCCTTCTATAACTTAATTTTTTTTTTATTGTGATTCTATGTAATCCCTGGTCTACTGCTGGAAAACGATACCCAACATACATCACATATTCTTCATATTACATATCAAACATTACATTAAATTACTCATATAATTATGTCAAATTTCATAAAATATGAGTGTAATTTACCCTTAATAATAAATATTAAATTTAATACTTATAACGATTATATTTTTTAGGCTGAGGAGCCATCATTCATTTCCAAGAAGCTAATTGATTTCTCCGAAATCTTGTCCTTGACAAAGCAAGCAGTGCGCATGCATCTGTCTCATGGGGACCTGGGATTTGATTTTGCAACCACAACAACAATACAAAATTTAATGACCATATCAATTGTTGTCCAAGATTGGACACTTCTACTATCACTATCATGTGCTTCTGCCCAATCCCTCCAAATTAATCAACTTTGCAAAAATTATTCCAAAGTCAAAATATGATGTACATACTTAATTTATTTTTTTCTGCCGCTTCTCCAATTTTCATTTCTATCTTATATTTATGCCGGTTGTATAATTAACTAGTAAACAGTCTATTATTTGAACAAAATTAAGATTGTTATTTATATTTCAATGGTGTTCAAATTTCATTAATTAAAAGTTTGAATAGCTTTTGATTAATGTTATTGATCACAAGTTCATAAAATATTTTTAATAAAATAATTTAGTATAATGTTGTGATAGTATCATTATAAAAAAATATGTACAATTTTTTCATTCATTTTAATATGGGTAAAACCCCAATGGGTAAGACCACAAATGAGACCCAATTATTTGACTATAATATGGATAAGACTCAATGCGTAAAATATATAAGTAACAATTATAGACATTTACGGGATAAAACCCAAATTATAGAATAATACTCACTCATGGACATGCTACTACAATGAGTTAACAGATAACCAAAAATTTCTCATACCTAAATAAACTTAGTATATGTGTGGCACACTTCACAATTAATTCTAAATTTAAAAATGTAATTATTATTTTCAAAAAATATATTAATTAGATAAATAAAAAATATATAGAAAAAATAGAGAAATTATTGAAAAAAATTGATGTGAAGTTGAGAAGAAAGAAAATGAAAAATTGAGAAAAGAGAGAAAATAGAAATTAAAATAATTAAATAATAAAAAATCGACAGACCAAATAATTGAAGATGAAGTAGTGTAATTAAACTGTATATTATTATATTAGAGTGTGTTCCCCTACAAAATAAAATACTACTAGTGAGTAGTCTCACACAACTTGTTATAATTTTCTGTTTTTTAGGATAATACAATTGATTAATGTTTGAGAAGTTTCTCTGTAAATCATGTTCTTTTGATATTTGTTTACATTAATCAAAGTTTAGAGTTGGTTGATATATCGTTTAGGGTTGGTTCTTTATTAATGTTCATACAATAAATATAATATTTTTATTCTTATTGTATTTGATGTAGTTGACGTTATTCTTGAAAAAAAAAACCGAAAAAATAGATGGGTCGGAACCGGCCCAAAACGTCGGGTGTGATCGAGTCCAAAAGAATCAACCCAAAATCGAAGGTTTAAACAAGGAAAAAAAAGCGAAAGGCAGAGAAGCCCAAAATACAAGAGATAATTCAACCCTAAAAGCAGATGCAAGTCTCAAAAAATCAAAACAGAGTCTTGGTAATTTTTCTTTCGAGACGGCGGTGCCACCATGTCAACACCGAGCATCAGTGACGGTGGTTCAGACGATGAAGAGCGGTTCACGGCAGTTGAAGGAGGCGAAAACGATGCAATATTACTATAACTGGGATATGTTTCGGCGACCGCATTTCGACCGCTTCTGGAAACTAGGGTTCTCTCTCTCTCCCTTGACCTCTGTGGATGTGTTATTTGCCTACAGTTTTTATCCCCATATGCTAATATGATTATTGAAAATTGTAATTTTTTAGATCTGCTTACAAGTTCTGAAATTTGAGTCCTTATTCGATGGAAAATCATATTTTAGATGCGCTTACAATTTGTTAAATGATCTAATAATTTCTTATGAAACTGGTGTGGGCTATTCTTTCTTTCACTTTATGTGGAGTGTTTTGCTTGTTATACCTGTTCTAATATTTTAAATTGTCCCAATTAAAAGAAAAAAAAAAAAGAAGAAAAAGGAGGTCGAATGTTTAGGTTCAGGTGTAGCCGTCCATTTTATGCATATTAGCGAGCATTCTAATTGTTCTTAATCTCTTTCCAGTAGAGCACTTTTTTATTAATCTCTTTCAGCTTTTGATTGATTTTTGCTAAACAATTTTAGTTTTCCAATCAAGGAAGTGATGGATTTGGGTGACGTGAAGCACTGCAGCTACTCTGAGTTGGAAGAAATAACCTCCACCTCCATCAACAAGTATGGGCGCGGTGATTTTATATTCCGGACTATGCATGGAAGGTTGTTTCATGGCAGAATCAAGATGGACTCGTCCAGCCTGGAAGACGTGATTGTGAAAACATGGGATTATCTTGCTAGACACCATGTGCGACAAAAATCAAATATCCTCTGCCAAAATCTTTCTATTTTTCTCTCACACTACTGCAACCTTCTATCTCTCTATCTCTGTCTTTCCCTTCATGCCAAAACAACATGCTCTCTTTCTCTCGATTTCTGTCAAAAACACTCTGAACTACAAGTCTCTCTCTCGCTCTCTCACCAACAACACTAAGCTAAGAAGCAACTCTTCTCTAGTTCTTCACTTTCATTAATTTACGCCAGCACTACAATGAGAAGATTTCTTCCTGCTGCTATTGTGGAACCGGACCTCAACACAATCCAAAATTTTCAGGTCGGTTTTATTTCCTTTTGTCCGAATATTGTGTTAATCATTGTCCGAAAATTGTGTTAATCAGATATCTCTGTAAATGAAATTATATATGATGAGTTTGTGGTAGTAGTAGTACTGATATATATATATATATATGCTTATGTGCATTTGGTGTTATATATATATATATAATGTTGAAATATTGTTTTAGTTGGATATATATTAATGTTGAAATGTTTTATAAGTTGCCAAAGACATGTTTGTGATCTTTTGTCTAAAACTATATTTATATATATATATATGGAACTGTTAACATGATTAATATGCGGTGAGTTATGGTGCTATATTACCAAAATAGTTAGCTAGTTGTTGATTATAATTACTTTGAAGATAGGAAGTTTCAAGTTTTTAGAAGAGAAGTAGCTATCTTGTCCTTGTCGCTCGTAGTGAGAAACCAAACTACATGCATAGATAGAAAGTTCAAGCTTGTATATTACCTTGTTGTTTTTAGATACAAGATGTATCATCAATCAGTAGTATTTAATTACATCATATATACCAGTACAGTCTTCATGTTCCTAGCTAGCGGCTATAGATTTCATTATAATTATTAGTTGTTTTTTTTGGTTTTGATGATATATATTTGAAGCCTAGTTCTTTGTCTTCAGGTGCCATGCATGCATATCCAATATATATATAGTTTCTTTGCATTGCACATTCACTTCTCAATTATTTCAATTATCTTTCTCCTCTAATCGATGATTAGACACATACATCCTCATCTTGTATGTTAAACTATTTTCTTCACTTATGTATTAATTTTTTCACATTTATACAATTAATTAATTCTTTGGTATCAATATACTAGAACTAATTTATTTACTTTATTTGAATATATTTAATGTAAAAATATAGACTTTTAATTGCTTATTTGAATGAGGAAAAATGAAAAAACAAAAAAGGAAACCAAGGCCAATTTCGTTTCATGTAAAGTTTTTTTCTTTCATGATAATATTATGTACAATAAAGTTGTTAATGTTTTTTTTTATTATTATTTTTTGGTACAAAGATGGACATGGAAGTTATGCTTATTACACACCGTGATGAGGTGTTTCCCATAGTTTGTCCCTTCTTTTTGGTTGTCTACGCATATTTAAAATCAAATTATTGTACAGTTCATTGTCGGGAACCCTCGACAGATGAAGTAGGTACGTACGGATAGTTTCTTTTCATTGTGTAAGATAAAGTTGAAATATATATATTTTATTTCATTGCATATTGATTGGTCCATATGAGTCAAGATATACAACATAATCTATTAACTAAATATATATGATTGTTATGATCCTCTTTTGTTCATAGTTTCTTGATTGAGAAAATGGGATAGAAGTAAATTAGGAGAAAATAGAGAGTATTCAGGACAATATAAGTAACAATTTATTTTATTTAATTTTTTAGATTGTATTTTTCATTTCCTAATCCTTCATTGTGCTTCATTATTTAAATCAACTCCTATTTTTTCAATTGAGAGGTCAGAATGTCAAGAAGATTGTTTTAAAAAACAGAATTGTTTTGTTGGGGATCAAGACATGCTTAATATTTTGAAAATCCACAATTTTGACTTGGACGTCACAGGAGATGAACATGTTGTTGAATGTATACTTCCTTTGAGGTGTGTTATATTTTTGAGTTATTATGAGATATACGTCTTTGAAAAAATTGCTGATTTGAATCAAATTTTGGATCCTAACACCAGTGGATCTGATTTATATGATAAGGTAATTTTTTTATACCCTTGTCTGTTGATATATATATTGCAGTTTATTTATTCAATGCACATATAAATCAGATACATTGGTTTTATCAAACATGATGGGAAATAAATATTATCTTTTTAGGGATAATATCAGGTATTTCTCATCATATCTGATAGTGCGTTTAAGCACTCAGTTTCCACTGTTAAAATAACAACAATATAAAGTTAAAAAGAATATATGTGCATTGAAAAAATAAATTGAAGTATATATATTAATAAGATAAGGGTATAAAAGAATACTTTATCATATAAATCAGATCTATTGGTCTTAAGATCTAAGATTTGATTCAGTTCATCAATTTTTTCGGGGATGTATGTCTTATAATAACTCAAGAATATAACACGCCTCAAAGGAAGTACATATTCAATATGTTCATCTTCTGTGACGTCCAAGTCAAAGTTGTGGATTTTCAAGATATTGAGCATGTCTTGATTCCCAACAACACAAATTAGTTTTTCAAAACAATCTTCTCTGACATTCTGACCTCTCAATTGAAAAAATATGGCTTGATCTAAATAATGAAGGATTAGGAAATGAAAAATACAACCTAAAAAATTAAATGAAATAAGTTTTTACTTGCGTTGTCCTAAATCCTCTATATTTCCTCCTAATTCCCATCTTCTCACTCAAAAAACTATGAAAGAATTATGATCATAACGACCATGTATATTTAGTTAATATGTTATGTTGTATATTTCAACTCATATGGATCAATCAATATGCAATGAAATAGAATATATATTTCAACTTTATCTTACACAATGAAAAGAAACTCCCCATAGGTACTTACTTCATCTGACGAGGGTTCCCGACAATGAACTGTACAACGATTTGACTTTAAATGTGTAGGCAGCCAGACAGAAGGGACAAACTGTGGGGAACACCTGGTCACGGTGTGTAATGAGTGTAACTTCCATGCCCATCTTCAAATTAATAAAAAAAAAACATTAACAACTTTATTGTATGTAATATTTGTCATGAAAGGAAAAAAACCTTACATGAAATGAAATTGATCTTGGTTTCTTTTTTTGCTTTTTAATTTTTCCTCTGTCAAACAAGCAATTAAAAGTTTATATTTTAATGTTGAATATATTCAAATAAATCAATTGCAGTGTATTGATACCAAAGAATTAATTAATTGTATAAATGTGAAGAAATTAATACATAAGTGAAAGAAAGAGTTTGGCATAGAAGATGAGGATATATGTGTCTGATCATTAATTAAATGACTGAAATGGTTGAGAAGTGGATGTGCACGGCAGAGAAACTATATATATATTGGATATGCATGTATGACACCTCAAGATAAGGAGCTAGGCTTCAAATATATATCATATAAACTAAAAGAAACAATTACTAATTTTAATGAAATGTATAGCCGCTAAGCTAGGAAAATGAAGAATGTACTAGTATATATGATGTAATTAAATACTATTGATTGATGATACATCTTGTATCTAAAACGACAAGGCAATATAAAAACTTAAACTTCCTATTCATTCAAAGTACGTATGTAGTTTGGTTTTTCACCACGAGCGACAAGGACAAGGTAGCTACGTCTCTTTTAAAAATTTTTTCTATCCATTCAAAGTAATTATAATCAACAGTCAGGTAACTATATCGGTAATATAACATAACTCACCGCATGTTAGCATTTTTATATAGATATATATAATTTAGGCAGAAGATCACAAACATGTCTTTGACAATTTATAAAACATTTTTATATTAATATATATATATAACTAAAACAATATTTTAACATTATATAAATATATAGCACGAAGTGTAGAACAAAAGGAAATAAAACTAACTTGGAAATTTTGGAGTGTGTTGACGTCCAATTTTAAAATAGCAGCAGGAAATATCCTCTCGTTATAGTACTGCCGCATAGATGAATCAAAGTGAAAAACTAGAAACAAGAAGAAGAGCTGCTTTTTACCTTTTACACTATAGTGTTGTTACTTGTTGGTGAGAGAGAGAGAGACTTGCATTGAGTGTTTTTGAGACAGAGAGAATGAAAGAGCATGCAGTGGGGGTTTTGGCATGAAAAAAAAAGACACAGTTAGAAGGTTACAGTAGGGCCTTTTCACGGTTGTGAGAGAGAAATATACACTATGTTTGGCCTCATTTTCAGCCCATCTCCGAGATGGGTCGAAACAAAATTTATGTTTGGATCAACAGCAAAACACCATGACTTGGTGTTTTGCCACTTTTCAGCCCGTTTCCCCAGGTAATATCAAATGTAGCCTATATCATTCCTCATTTCCCCAATAACATGTCAGCAACCTACAAGTGAATCCTAGTTGATTTGCTATCATTACCACTGCCGTCGCCGTGGGTTGGACCTCCGACCAACGAGGCGGTCAAGGCCGTCTATCGGAAGACCGATCGACGATCGAAAATTTTGTTCACGCACTGCTGTGCATGACATCGTGCCGCCGCCGCTCGCGATGCCATCACGCGCGACGCCGCCACTGGCGACTACGCCGCTCGCGATGCCTCATGGATGAGACGCCGCCACTTGCGATGGGAATCTCGCGATGCCGCCGGTTGGGACGTCAAGATTGTTTGGCGAGGCAGCCGGTTTGAAGCGGATAAATGGTGCTGGAAGGAGGTGGCAATCGAGACCCACATCGCCGTTCGCGACCGCTGCCGTTTTTGCAGGGGTTCGAAGCTCTGCTGACGCTGGTGGAGATGGCGTAATAAATTTTTACAATTTGTAGTTTAGTCCCTTTACTTTTATTTATTGTAAGTTAAGTCTGCAAAAATTGTTGTAGAGCACTGTTTTTTTCCAACAATTATTGTTGATCACTGTTGGATATTCATTGCATTGGTTGCCCAAATTTTTTTTCCTATCTTGCAGATTCTATCAGTAGGTTGCCTTTGTGTATTGTGTGCAGCCTTTTCAGAAAAGGCTGGTACTTTTACTGTTACCCATTTTATCATCATGGACGGATAATTTAGGTTACTGTTTCTCATGTGAATTGAGTAGGATATTTCGTGTTGGTGCTATATATATGTGTTCTCCCTTGTTTTAGCATGCATTATATTTTCATAGTTCTAAGAACATTGTGAGGTTAAGCGAGGTCTGTTGTCTGCACGTGCGACTAGTTAATTGCAATTTTATCTAATTAGACAACATTCGGTTTTTTGGTGCTATACATTCGTAGCGTCCCATTTTGCGGCGCACTAATTTCGTGTTGATAAGGTACATGTTCAGTCCAGATTTATCAATATTTGTAGTGGTGTTATGTGTTATGTTTGTAGTGTTGTTTTGTGTTATGTTATATGTTGTTTTTGTGTCTTTGTATCGTAGCATGTATTTATTTGTAGTGCTGGTTTCATCTTTTATAGTGTCTTGACAGATTTTTCATGACTCCCTTCTCTATAACGAAATATTGGTAGTTTGTAGACTATCCAACTTGGTAAAGATTTGTCCCTTAACTGGTAGGAAATGAGATATTATTTTTTTTTTCCTTTTTTGGCGGCATTGCAGCTTTAATTTTTGGTTCATTATTTCGCATGTGCATAAAGTATGTGCATATTTAGATTTATTCCTACAGATTTGAAAGTACACATAGCGTAAAGTATGTGCATATTTAGATTTTTATTCCTACATATTTGAAAGTCCAGTATGTGTATGTTTTTTTTGCCTGCTGTGACTTTAACTTTGATTTATATAATTAGGCTTGTTTAAGTTCATCTGGTCTTTCATATTTGTTTGATGCTTTCACCAATTGGTTTGACTACTTCGAAAACCATGTAAGTGTATTCATATATTTCGTGATTGGAATATATGTTGCTATTAAATTATTTTGAGCAGATAAATTAAAATATATAATTGTTCTTCTCTAATAAATAGTAGATTTTATTTCAATTAGTGTGTTCATAGTTATCTCTTGATAAAGTTTGTTATTTATATTGTTAAAATATAAAATATTAATAAAAAAATTTAACATTTAGTTAATGCTCTCATTAATAAGTAATATAAAAGTTTATTAGTAAATGCATGACTGTATACATGTAATATAAATGTATGGAGAACTTAGACCTGTGGAATAGGTTCTTTGATCAGAGGTATAGTGAAGTTATCCTTGAGCAGCATCTAAAAACCAACATGAAGGATTGATCCTCAGAATCTTGAATAATGTCCCCTTTCAAATAAAAATAAAAATAAAAACTTCTCGAATAATGTTGCTTTAATGGCATTAGCTTAATTAATCTTGGTTTTGTTATACTAATTAATTAGTATGGTGCTGTTAAATAATACATGTGATGGATCATATACGCGATAAAATAAATAAACATTGACCCTCAAATTACTATTAATTGGCCCTTCATATTACGTTGTATATATTTTTTTTAATAAGTCGAACTCTCACTTTATTTCTTTTCTCGCTGATTAAATACTTTGATGCAAACACAATGTGGTGGTGTCATATTTTACCATGCAAATTCTTCTTCAGTTCTTTGGTTTGAAGGTACTCATATCTAACTTTTTTATTATTTGGGAGTTACAAATAATCAACAATTGGGGTTTTAAAAATAAAATTAATTTTAATTAATTGTCTATCTAATATATATTAATATGAAGCTATAACAGTCATGCATTTTTACTGTATACATTCATGCATTTACTATTTAATATTTTATAATTATTACAAATACTTGTAGTCATTTATTAACTATGTGTAGTGATACACTTATTTATACTTATATACAGTCATGTATATATATATATATATATATTTATCATTCTATAACAAAAGTGGGTAATTTGTTATATTTAAAATACTTTATGTTAACTTTCATAAAAAGAAAATAAAAAATAAGACGTTTAAGTTAAGCTAACCATTGTGTGCGGATGGGCGAGAATCGTGTTTTATCCACTTTAATTTTGATGACGTGACTCATACAAGTATGAAGTTCTATTTTGTTTGTATCTACCTTAAATTACAAAAAGAAAGACCCAGTATGGAGCGACATAGGTTCATCGCATTGCACTCGTCCAGACAAAGTTGTCTGGACGCCGTATATGGAGCATAAGCTCATCGAGTTCATGCACGAGGAGTTTATTAGCCACCGACTTCAATCATCAATGTTTTCACCCTCTGTATGGGCTCGTATATGTGAGAAGATGAAATTAGCCATGTTTCCTGGGTATGTGTTTACGACGGACCAATTGAAGGGGAAACTAAACAGAATGTGTAGGGCTTGGCGTCTCATGAACAACATTTTAAATAGGGGTTCTGGATGGGGTTGGGACTCAGAACGTAATACTATAACAGATGATGCGGGGCGGTTGGAGGACCTTTACCGGGTACATCATGGTTTCATCTTACGATACTTTGTTAACCCTTGGTTTCACTCGATGGTCATTAACCTCTCAATCTCTTATGAGTTTACCGCTCCATGCATATTCTTATTTGTAGGAAAATTCTGAATATAAGAAAATAGTTGAGCACGGTCTGCCGCACTTTGATCTCTGTACGCAGATGTTCGCGCGAAACACCGCATCAGGTGTGTTTGCGTGCTCCAGTACAAATCCACCCCTTGCATTCCATATAGTAACGAGGGAGGTGATGAACAAATAACCGGGACAAGCTCAGGTGGCCGCTGTTCACGAGATGATTACGAGGACAGCTGTCTCTGAGTCATCTCAGATTGGTACGCCGCCAGTGGATGCCCAGTGTGCAACATCTGGTAGCAAGCATCAAGCACGACTGGGGGCACGTGTGTTGCAAACGAAGAAGTGTGAGGCCATGGACAAATTGAACGAGTCACTCCAGGGAAAGATAGATCGGGCAGGTCCAAAAGCGACAAATGCTATTAATTGATGACGGCCCTAGATCGTTTCCATAGTCACAACACTCGTACGATTTTCCTCCGCCTTGATGACGAGAACAAATTGCGCTGGTTAAATTCACTTGGAAAGCGAATATCGTGTTTTGACATATTCAATCAGTGTTTTACCTATTTGAATGAGTGGACATTAACGATGACCCTGCGATAACTCATCTAATATATGTGTTTCCATGTTGTGTTTGTATAAGTAAATTAGTCGCACTAAAATTTCGACCTGCATTTCTTATTACCCTATTAAAAAAGTGTACATTGACTACTTTTTTTCCTCCTAGCTTGTTCGGATATGACGAGCACAAGTGAAGAAGCTTTCCATGACAATGACTCCGAATTCGGAGCCCCTGGCACCCCAGGGTCACCAGGTAGCAATGAGTCGGATGTGCCAGAGGAATTTTACTATTTCAGGGACCTCGTATGCTCGGAGTTGTTTCGGGAAAATGTTCCCCGGAATACATCTGTTTTGCAAGGAGAGGGATGGTTTGCAGAAATTATGTCAACCCCTCACACGGGCAGGTTCTATGACAACATTCGAATGACCAAATCGTGTTTCTACGCATTAGTCGATGCATTGACGTCCAAAGGCTTCCTGCCACAGGGCCGAACTGCACGGGTTAGCTCCATCGAGGAGGTTGCACCCAGTGGGCATGCACAAAAGACACCGCGATAGTATGGAGCGATTCCAGCACTCACTTGAGATAATCCACCGTAGGTTTCATCGAGTGCTATTTGCATTAGCGCCTTAGCTCCGAAACTGATCACCCGACCAAATTGGACGAACACGCACCCAAAGATTGCGAACAATCCAGATTTTTACCCATACTTTAAGGTAAATTCGATCACAGCGCGGAATAAACCTTTAATTTATATATGCATCCCATCAAACGTTGACCCCATACTCATAAAATCCAGGACTGCGTTGGAGTGATGGACGACACCTTAGTACCTGCGTGGGCCCCATGAGTAGACCAAAATAGGTATAGATCGCGTAAAGGTCGGCTTGCGCAGAACGTTTTGGCAATATGTGACTTTAATATGAATTTTACATACGTGTACGCCGGGTGGGAAGGTAGTGCCGCTGATGCCTGTGTACTGGATCATGCTGTTTCACAGGACCCGATGTTTCCTTTCCCTCCAATAGGTAGGTGAATATGTAATTGCGCATTCGAGGTTGTTTCACGGGCACCAGATAAAATGACTGTTCGTACACTATGCAGGAAAGTACTACCTGGTTGATGCAGGTTTCACAAACTACCAATGTTTCCTTGTGCTGTATCACGGTACTAGGTACCATCTAGCTGAGTACAGGGGACAGGGCCGTCAGTATTGTACCCCCCAGGATTTGTTCAATCATGCCCATTCTCGATTGCGCAATGTAATAGAGCGTTGCTTCGGCGTATTGAAGAAGCGGTTTCCAATATTGCAGTGGGGGATGCCGAGCTACCTTCTTCAACATCAAGTTGAAATAGTTATTGCATGTTGCACACTGCACAACTTTATCCGTAGGTTCAGTCAGAACGATATCATGTTCAATGAACCAGAAGACGAAATTCCACAGGACATGGATGCCTTTTACCATAGGGGACATCCGACCATCGTAGAGGTAGAAGCTCAACGAACATTTCGGGACAACATAGCGATGCAGATGTGGGCAGATCGGGCAACCACATAGGGGCACTATTACTTTTGTTGGCTTTGTGTGTATGAACGCCCGTCATTTTCATTATCATAGTTGTGTCGTTTTTATGAATTTATGACCAATACTCTTACTTATGTTTTCCAAACCATGAATGTCGAATGCTTTATATTTCATACTCTTCGTTATCAGTTGTTTTATGTGTTAGATTTTGACCTTATGTATTGAGCATTTGTTCATACAGATTGCATGTATACATGTTTTGACCTTATGTATTTAATGTTTGTTTACTGAACATGACCCTCGGCTTGTTTTTGCACTCAAATGTAATTGCATGTATATCTATTTGCAGTCATGACGTACGAGGGAATTTTGGAGGCGGCCGGAATCCCACAGGAGGCACATTAGACGCTGGAGATAGACCGACGCTTTATGTGGATGATTCTTGATGCAAATGCTGCGGTGCCTATGTCCGATGACGATGTGGCGGATGGACAGATAGCATACTGGTCCCGTGCATTACGGCGACATGGTGGATATCCGTATACCCGGGAGCAGGTTCGTGTCAAATTCTACGAGTTCAAAGAGCGCTTTCGCACCTTTCACGCGCTTGCGCAGCTACCTGGGGTTGAATTCGACTGTCAGACAATGTGGATGGTCATACCAAACCACTTGCAACGACAACTATTACAGATATGCGACGACCATTGTACGATTATGCAAATTCACTATATCAATCTTGTGTCCTTGAAATAAATACATTAACAACTTTTGTGTGTCCTCCATATGTGTCAAACAGACTTACCCTTTTGCGCGTCGTTAACGTATTTATCCAGAGCCACTGTAGCCAAGTATGCTGGAGGTGTGGGGTCCTACGCGTCGACGACAGGATTTTGGGGACGTTCACAATATCTCCTAGCAACACGACAGCAACTCCGCCGGTCCTAGCATACGCCCCGGCGATCGAGACACTCCAATAGAGATTTTGGATTCCGTTGCCCATTCGGTACAATCACGTACACATGTAGGAAGTTGGGAATCGGAGGGCCATACTGCACACGGAAATGAAGCCTCCAGATTGCAACGGACTGTTTCAGTCGGCCACCGACAACGCCTAGACAGGGCGTTTGGTACCAGCGGTATTGGGTCATGGACTGATTACATCCGTCGTTTCGGACTTCGGTCATCCCGTAGTGGACATACAACCAGCGAAGGGGATAGTACCGTGCGGTCAAAGCCACCGAGGGGGCCGTGGTTGGGCTGGAATGACTAGTTGTAGGTATCGGCGATGGACGCATGTATAGCTCGTATATGTCAACTACTATTCTACCCAATGTCTGAACAATGTTGCTGATGTATTTAAGGAATACTTTAGTTTGACGTATTCGGTTGTGTGTCTATTAATAAATTAAACAGGCGAGAGCATAAAGTGCATCAACTTATACAAATATTGAATGGTTCATCTTACAATTTAATGGGCATTTACAACCACATATATTTCTATTAATGCATTTAATTGAAAAAAATTATACAAAGGTTACGGTACATGTTCGAGCTGCATGGAAAATTCTAACTTGAGAAGCCGTTGTAGAGAAGCTTTACTATTTATTATTAAAGTGATTTAGGTATTATTTTACTGGAGGTCCTTTAATTTTGCGAAGGATAATAATTAATGTACATAATATTATTTAATCAAAATATTTTTTATTATTCATGAAAATGAAAAAAAATAATACCTAATGTGCATACTAGTTATTATTCATGTAAAGAAAAATATAAGTAATAGGAAAATAAGAAAATACAATTTAATAACATTAATATATTAAATTAGTCAACCCACCTAACAACAAATAAAAATTAATATATACATATACACATTTAAATACAAATAAAAAGACATGATGCGACAATGAACAATATATTTTGTCCCTCAAATATACAACACAATACAAACAACATCTTCTTTACACTATTTAAAACTATCTCCAAAAACAAAACCAAACATATACTATTTTTTAACACACACTTATTTATCTCTGTTTTTCTCTCTCTCTATCTCCCAAACTCAAAATAAAACATCCTAAAAATGAAACCAAATATAATGGATGTTTCTCTCCTCTCTTTCTCTTCTAGAGCAAATGATGCCGCCAACGGTGGGGTCAAGCAATGGAAATAGGCGAGGCTAAGGAGGACGAGGGGAAGGCGGATGCTTCGTTTAACTTCCCTATGTTCCAGACATTAATAGAAAAAGTCGCGGGAGATAATGCGACTATCATGACCATACTGAATAAACCACGGTTACGTAGGGCAGCGAAAGATGGTTACTGTTCTGCGGGCTCGTCGTAATGGTGGGGGCTCTAATGGAGGCATCTATATCCCAAGTCCACGCGAAAGGATATGGATCGATATCGACCTCGCCCATGCATACACGCTCCATACAACATGATGAGACATTTATTTTTTCTACGATTAGGGTTTCTGCAACGCCGATACAATGGGTGCTAGACACTGAAAATGAACCCCACCCATTTCGTAGAAGTGAGAGTCTTGAGGATACAACACAGAGCACGCCTATAATATTCATTGGCGTTGTGAAACTTGATGCGCACCATGCACCATGTTTGGACCCAGTCATGTAAGGATTGCGAAGTGTGCTCCAAAAAAAAATACGATATATCCCTTTGGAGCAACAAAACGGTGAAATTATTTAAAACCTACAGTTCAAGTGATGGAAGAAGGTGTTTGGCGTAGGAATATCATGGTCGTGGGATATTTTTAGGAAAAGAAACCCTATTTTCCCCATATGGAAGCTTACGCTAAAACAACCTGGTTTGGGTTGAAGAGTGTGGCAACGTCAAGCAATGGTTTCTTCTTTTTCCGATTCAAACCCCTTACAACTATGGAATAAATGATAGAAGGTGGTCCCTGGTTGTTTCAAGGACAATCGGTGATTGTACAACGGTCGGAACTAGGCATCATGCTAACACGAAAACAACATACTACCATCCCCGCATCAATTAAGCTCCGAAAGCTACCTATGCAATATTGGATGAATGAAGGACTCAGCTAGGTGGCAAGTGAGATCGGTTTTTATCAAGATAGTATCACAAAAACCTGCTCCCGAATAAACTATGTGCGAGGGTATGTGTGCTTATCATTGATTTCAATCAGTCACGGTCCAAACATGTGGTGATTATGCTACTTTCTCTGAATGGTGAAGCGACTATTCCTTACAAAGCAGAATATTAATAGCAATGTCTTTACCCTACAAAGTGCAAAGGGATAGAACGCATGGAATGGAGTCATTGCAAGAGAGAAATAAGTGAAAAAATATATATTTAAAAATTAAGAGAAAATGACAGATTAATAAGTACATTGAAATTTTTACTACAAAAATTAATAACTAAACATATTAAATTAGTCAAATTTACCCAAAAACACAAGTTGATTTATAAACTAGACCCCACGTAGAAACCAGGGATTTAAGAGTATTATTTATTAATTTAAAAAGTTAAGTTTTATCTCAATTTTATACCAACGATTGTCATAAATTTCAAAAAAAATTCAATTTACATTTATTATTCTATTCTTTTAGTTTTATAACGTTTTTTTATTGCAAGTTTGTATAAGTGGTTAGAAAACGATAGAGAAAAAATATTACTAAAAACGTTCCCAAAGCAAACTTTTAAATCTAAAGAACCCACAGAAATACTTTTTCAAAAAGAAATCCATCTTAACTTTTCATTTATAGAAAAACTAAAGTTATCGATGTAAAAAAAAAAAAAAAAAAAAAAAAAGGAAGTTATAATTTAGACTAAAACCTTCAAAATTTATGATCTTCCGCCTATATTATCTTTGAGTTTTTTATATTAAGAAATTAATAAATGCAATTTCTTTGATATTTCGAGTTAGGTGAGTACATATTTTTCCATTGAGAATTATAGATTGAACAATTATTGTAGGCAAATATCACTAATAGTCCTTTAAGTTTAGGTTTCATATCACTTTAGTCCCTGATCTTTAATTTATAATTTTATAATTCCTAATCCTAAATTATGTTGACATTCCTAATCCTACTATGACAACATTATAGTTGAAAATTTAAGTTCACAAAAATTTATAAATAAAGAAATTCAAGATTTATTTTAATTTTTTATTTTTTTGCAGAAACTAATATATCATTATTACGGTAAAAGATTCAATTAAAAAAATTATACTTCAATAGAGTGAAAATTGTGGCAATTGGAGATAATTCAAATTAATTGCGGAATTAGATAGTTTCAAAATTTCTAAACAAAAGTTTTGAAATTTTTTATGTCAAACATTAGACACTAGGAATAAGTTATAGTTAACAATTTCAGATAAAATTTATCTTAGTACTTTATTAATAGAAAATACACTAAAATTTTATTAAGCTTCTAGTTTGCACAAACTTGTAACCCAGCTCGTGTTCCTAAGTATTTTTTTACTACCCCAATTCATTAATTTTTGTTTCAAGTATTTGCGGTAAAAAAAAAAAAAAATTATGAATTGTTATAAAATTTTAGATTTTAAAGATAAACGGAACTAGCGTCCTAATATATTTCAATTATGGGAATTTTCACTATTTAAAAAGATTATTTCTTTTTAATTTGGAATTGGGTCGTAATAAATCTAAATGTTTGGAGTTTTTGAGGGGGGGGGGGGGGGATCAAATTATAACTTTCTTGTGATATTTAATTTTATAATTCTTTTACAAACTTAATTGCCCACTAAAATATTTCATTTGATAGCTTTTATTATGTATCGGTGATTTTGCCCTTAACATTTCATTAAAAAATGACTCAAAGGACTAAAATGGGATGTAATTTAAACAATAGAGACTTTAAGGTCACAAATTAAAGATTAAGGACTAAAATGATACAAAGTCAAAACTTAAAGGACTACTAACGATATTTGCCCTTGAAAAGTATACTACTTATGTAAATTATATTTAAATCGCCTTCCCCTTTTTCTCTTTTTCGAAATTATAGTTCAAACAGAATCTAACAAAATCCAAACCATTCAAATCATATGTAGCGAAAATAGACTGACCAATCACATGATACGATAATAATACACTTAGGGCACCATTACTTCTTGTGATAAGATTAGAGTGAGATTGATTAAAATGTGATTAAAAGTATGATAATAGGATGTTTGATTAATTAGTATTCCTTTACTGCATATTATTAAAGTAAAAATTGTGCATAAATAGTGGTTGGTTTTACGTTTACTTTCTAGTCTTGATATGGGTTTAATGAGTGTAAAGACGTTCTTATCCTTGGAGAACAACAAACATGACATAGGCTATATCAGGCTTCCTGCCACAAACTAATCCTATCTATTACTAACAAAAAAGAAAAAAGTAAAAACCCGGATGATGGATCAAGAATTTCAAAGTCTTCCTCCTTCTGATATTCCCCCAGAACCCCCAGATAAGTGTTCAAATGCCTCAGATTCAATCTTTCGTGATAAATCCCAGCACCTGAAGACTGAAAATCCTTTAATTCAAATGAATGTTGATTCCCAAAAAGAGAACAAAGCCATGGAAACCTATACAGAAGAAAATCGAGCAAAAGTTACTTGAGAGGGCAGAAATTCAGGAAATCAACCAGCAATTGATGCTTTTAAGAATCAGCTATACAAAAGAAAACTTATTCAATCCACAAATCAGTTAAACAATTTTAAAGGTATGCAGATTTCTCCACAAGAGGAGTTCCAATGTTTGATTGATAATGAAGATGCCCCAGTTCTAAACCTCACACAGGAAAAGCTAAAAGAAATCCGAGAGTCTTGGGGAAGAGCTCTTATAGTTCAAACTGTTGGTATAAGCACATCAGTCCATAACATACATATTCATCTCAGAAACATATGGAAAACACAGGAACCCATTTCAGTCTCTAATATAGGTGAAGGTTATTATGTTATCAAAACTTTAAACCCAGAAGACTATGTGGTAGCTTTAGTAGGAGGTCCGTGGTTCTTTCAGAACAGATATCTGGCTATTCAACAATGGTATCCTAACTTTGTTCCCTCAAAAGCCAAGAACCACTAAGTAGTTACTTGGATACAACTCTCGAAACTACCGGTTGAATACTATGAGTTCAATACCCTGTTCGAGATTGCAAAACTCTTTAGGCGCCCCATAAAGGTGGACTATCACACCAACAATCATTCCAGGAGTAAATATGCAAGATTATGCGTAGAGATAGATACTAATAAGGCACTACCTCATCAAGTTAAAATTGGTGGAAGACTTCAAGAAGTAAAGTATGAACTAAAAACAGAATTCTGCTACTATTGTGGGAGAATTGGACATTCAACACAAAAATGCACAAAATCAAACAACCAAAATGACACCAAGGTCACAGAGAGCCATTCAAAGGAAAAGTTGGAGGCAACTATTCAAACCCAAGCATTAAACTCACAAGGCATTAAGAAATGGACAATTATTTCATCCAGACCAAGAAAAAAATACTTCGGAGAAGAAAACCAAGCTAAATCAACAATCAGAGGATCTTTATCAAACAGAAGTCAAGAATCTCAAGAAGCCCAAGGAAAATCTACCTTTACACTGCAACGGAGAACAAATGCGCAAATCTAAATGGCTAAAGGAAGCACAACACAGCAAAGCCAAACTCTTCAAGTACCCCCTTACCCCAGGTCCAATGATCGGATTTTGCTGAACCAAGAAGGCAAGCAACAGAAATCGTTCTGAGTACTCGCAAAACTCGAGAACACGAAACAGATGATTACGACCGCTTTAGAAGACGAGGAGATGACGCAAGCCCTACAAAACAAAAACCAGCTGGCCAGCAGGATAGAACCACCTATGGATGACAAGGAGGATACACTTGTAGACAGCACGACGACCAAACCAGACTCCAAATCAGCGGCACCAGCTGACCCAGCAGAAGGGGACAAAATGCAAGTGGAAACCGAAGAGTCTCTGGTTAATTCCACTATATATAAACCAGGGATTGATACCGAAGGTAACCAAGGCGATAACTTGGGTTTGTTAACCCAAGACGGAAGAAATAAACAAGTGTCACCAAACAACAGGATAACCAAGCGGCATCTGACTACGGTTACAATAACTGAAGTTCATCAAAGTATTAAAACGAAAGGAATGGAAGGCAATGCATGCAAAAGCTCCTGTGAACAGCAACTGAAAACCAAGACTGAAACTGAAAATGGCTCCAACTCCCCTGAGAGAAGAAGCTTCCACAAATCTCAACAGCCTCAACCCCGAACTCTCTCTCAACAATGCACCTACACAAAACACTACCACAACTCAGAACCCAGCAGTGGAAACTCCTGTGAACATTGCTATGCCCAACAATGTCCACATTCCACTTCGACCTTCTGCACGATTCCTTCATCTCAACCAAAACATCCGCCCGACTCTTTTCAGGAGCCTCATTAACCCTATCCCCCAGGTTTTGAACCAGAATTTGTTTTCAAATCTGAACCAACCCCTAAACAGGCCACCCGTAACCAACCAAAACTCAGAGGATGCTCAGGAAAACCTTGCAAGAGGAAGGGACAACATGATCCCCTTGGGGGATACACGAGTACATGTTCCAACCATACCATGTTACTCCACATGTTTTTCTCAGCTCCCCACTTTCGCCCAGATTGATCCTGGAAGTCAACCAAGAACACGAGTCCTTCGCCAGAGAAAGGGGAGTACAATACAGAGTGTTGGCCCTTCCAGTCACAAACGCTCAGCTAAACAACCAGAATATAAAAATGCGGCCAAACGACCCTGTGATGGCGAGACCTCTCATGCAAAATGGCATCATGTCCAGAACTTTACCACCTCCAGACTTTATAATGAAAGTACTCTGTTGGAACTGTAGGGGGGCGTCTAGGACTGAGTTTGTTCTTGCGGCGAGGTCGCTTTTGGCTAACCCACAAATATTTGTGGTCCTTGATACTAGAATCCAAGCTGATAGGTCGCATCAAGTTATCATAAGGCTCCCATTTGATAGTTCTGTAATAGCTACGGCGATCGGCCTTACTGGAGGCATTTGGATCCTATGGAACAGCAGACAGCTCAATGTTCACCTTATCCAATTTTCAGCCAGAACACTGCATGTAGAGGTGTCCCTTGTAGGAGGACTGCAGAATTTCCTGCTCAGCGCTGTCTATAATCATCCTCAGCACCACATGCAGGCACAGGTTTGGGTTGAACTCACTTCTATTGCTTTAAGTTATAATAAAAGTTGGATGATCTTAGGTGATTTTAATAATATTCTTTGGCCTCATGAGAAAATTGGTGGTAACGGTTTTGAAAAAGGGATTTTGGATCCAAAAGTGAATGAGACTAGAATCATTCTTATTCCTAAAAGGAAAAATCCCCAATTGGTTTCTTATTTTAGACCTATTAGCTTGTATAATGTTAGTTATAAAATTATTTCTAACATTATTGTTAATAGACTTAGGAAAATTCTTCCTAGTATTATCTCGCCTTATCAAAATGCATTTGTGCCAAGAAGACATATATGTGACAATGTTATCATGGCACATGAACTTTTACATTCCATGAAATAAAAAAAGTTTAAAAAGCACTTTATGGCTATAAAATTGGACCTAGCAAAAGCATACGATAAAATGGAGTGGGGTTTCATTGAAAGAACTCTCAGATGCTTTAAATTTCCTGATGATTGGATTAATAGAATTCTTATCTGCATCAAATCTGTGACATATACCTCGAATGTGAATGGTTGCATCTCGACGAAATGGGTTCCAAGTAGGGGACTCCGCCAAGGCGATCCTATTTCCCCATACATTTTTATCCTTTGTATGGATGTGCTTATTTGTAAATTTCTTGATCTCACTAAAGCTGGAGAGATTGAAGCACTCAGCCCGAGTGCAAAAGGTCCTCTGATGCCTATTTTATGTTTTGTTGATGATTGCTTATTATTTGTCAAAGCTGATCATAAATCTTCTATTAACACTAAAAAGTGTCTACAAGAATTTTCTTCTTGCTTAGGGCAGACTATCTGTTGGGACAAATCTAAGATCAGGTTCTCCACTAAGACACCCCGACTAAGACAAAGGGATATTCTCATAACTCTAAGGCTTTCTAGAGCTAATAATAACGAAAAATACATGGCTTCCATTCAATGGGGAGAAATTAAGCAAAGAACACTTTTATGACATTCTGACTAACATACAGAATAAAATTTCTACATGGTATAATAGATATTTGTCTTTAGCAGGTAGAGTTACGCTGATTAAACATGTTCTAAATACCATACCTCAATATGCCATGGGATCATTCCAATTGCTTGCATATACCCTAGACTCGATCTATAAGTTGTGTAAGAAATTTCTTTGGAATTCATATGTTATTAGTAATCGGAAAAGCCTGATCAAATGGGGTACTATATGCCAACCCAAACATTTGGGTGGCTTAGGTATTAGAAAATTGTGGGATCTCAATAACGCTTTTTTCCTAAAACTTGCATGGAGACTGTTTTCTAAGCCTAATGAATAATGGGCTATTTTTTTAAAGGCTAAATATTTTTCGAATAAAGAATTTTTAATGTCGAGAGCTAAGAATGGTCATAGCTGGTTGTGGAAAAACATACAACGGATGGCTCCGCTTATTAATGAATGTTGTTTTTGGGACCTGGGGGATGGCAAAAATATTGATTTATGGAACAACAAGTGGCTAGGTGATTTTACTCTCAAATATCTTTTGCATAATAATAGTATGAACTTGATGTCCATCACTGTTAGTTGCTTCTTTAAGTCGGGGAATAAGACCTGGAATGATGATAAACTTAGAAAAGTTATTCCCGAGTTTATCCTATCTCTCATTCACAATATTCCAATCCCAAATCATCCATTTCGGATACGTACTCATGGGCTTGGACTATTAACGGCTCCTTTAGCCTTAAGAGTGCTTATCAATGGATTGAATCTAGAAAGGATAAATTTATAGGTCCTCAATTGCCCTGGCAGTGTGTGTGGAAATTACGTACCTTACCTAGGATAAAAATATTTTTATGGCAAATGATGCATGAAAGCACACCTACAGCAGATACTCTTTTTAAAAGACATTGTATTGACTCACCTATTTGTTCATTATGTAAGAGTGAACCGGAGGATATTCAGCACTTATTTTTTCAATGCAAATCCTTCGATTCCTTACAATTTCTAAGAGATGACAACTTCTTTAACACAAATGTCATTTTTCGAGTTCGGAAATTTAGGAATAATGCTTACTACCAAAATCTTTTTGTGAACTGTCTATGGTTTATTTGGAAACAACGTAATGAGGCCATTTTTCAAAACAAACCTGTGAACCCCCTTTCTATATTTTTGCAAGCTAAAAACACAACATTAAGCTGGGTTAAGACAATGGGTGTGGTTAACACCCCAAACTCCCCCAGGACCATGAAGCTTAAGTGGATACCTCCTCCAGAAAAATTTTATAAACTTAATATGGATGGTGCAGCAAGAGGAAACCCTGGTAGGTCCGGTGTTGGTGGAATTATTAGAGATTGGAATGGTAAGTTTATTACAGCTTTATCTAAAAATACAGGGATAGGATCAAAAAATAAAGCAGAAATCTGGGCTATATGTATAGGAGTGGATATTGCTTTTAAATTAGAAATTGATAATCTCATTATTGAGACTGACTCTACTTACGCTTTGCAAATTTTTTTAAACATGGAAGCCAGTCCACCCAAGGATTTGGGGACGCTGCTCCAACTATGTTGGAGGAAGTTGACTAGATTCAAGAGAGTTGAGATGCAGTTCGCGTACAGGGAGTGCAACCGAATGGTTGATCTTTTGGCACAGCATGGAGCTACAATGGAAGATGAAAAATGCTATGATACCACACCAGCCCTTTTATCTGAGTTGCTTGATAATGATATATTTTTTTAATCTACTAGACCTATTAAAATTCCCTGTATGAACGCGTTTATGCTGCATTAATCTATATATAATATGTTGTTTTGCTTCAAAAAACAACAAACATGACAACATAAAAAATATTGTTTGGGAGAACACTTTTGAGAATGTCGTTCTCTTCCTTCTTCATTTGGTGGTGTTTCTCTTCCACATTAGCCCTGTAGATAACTCTCTTTCAGTAATTGCGACGGTTTTGGTCGTCGAAGTTGGGGCATAGAATTTTCAAGGAAGCTAACTCTGAATCTGTCGATTTAATGCGAGTGACCAGATCCTTGTCCAGTTTCTGCCTAACTTGTGTAATGCGTGCACTTGATAAAAGGGGATACTATATTAAGCAACCATGGAAGGTGAGAAGGGAACAAGAAAATAAAAATAAAAATCATCAATGTATATTTGATTAAAACTACTAGTAAATTATAAGCATTTCAGCCATGAATGGTGTGAGAATGGTCTGCAATATGAGAAAATAGAGTTGCAAAGAGTTAATCCTTGGGAAGGAAAATTTGTGAAAACTCTTCAAAGGCTTACATAGTGTTTGGTTTTGTTTTTAGTTTGTTTTGTTTTGATTTGTGGAAATAGAGAGAGAAAAATAGAGATAAATAAGTGTGTGTTAGAGATATAGTGTATGTTTGATTTGTTTTTGGAGTTAATTTTAAATAGTGTAAAAATATATTGTATGTATTATGTTATATATTGGGAGACAAAAAACACTGTTCATTGTCAAATCATGTCTCTTTTATATATTTTTATATATGTATATAGTAATATTTATTTTTTTATATGTATTGTGTTGTATATTAGGAGACAAAATACTATTCATTGTCAAATCATGTTTCTTTTATATATTTTTATAAATGTATATATATATATAATAATTGTTTATTTGTAGGTGGATGTATGTATATATGGGAGAACGTGCCAAAACACCCAGTAAAAGTGTTTTGAGTAATATTATGTTTGGTTTTGTTTTCTCAGTGTCTCAAAAACATGTAGAAAATGAAACCAAACAAAGGGTTAAGCTCTTTTTTTCAAACCACTGACAATCAATCACCTCATGCAGGGGGTTTGTTGGAAGAATTAATTTCAAACTAGGGATATAAAAGATATATCACCAATAAAGCTAGGGACATAAGTGGAAGAGAAAAATTAATCACAATTTGGTAGGCCATATGAATTGACTTATACAGGCTTCCAAAAATTGATTCAAATCCGCCACTAATCACTACAAGTGACGGGCCTGAGCACATAATCATGCGTTGGGCCTAAACAAATTACACAAAAACTTAAAAGGTGCCATTAACATGTGATTACTGTAACTCATGAATTTTTAGCCTGATATTTAAGACTGAAGTCCCATGAACAAGCTCGAAGTCATGGGCTTACGTGCCCCGGACATTTGGGTATTGTTCACTTTATGCGATTTTATTGCAATGTATTTTGTTATTTTAGTTATATTGATTGAACTGGCGTATGCTCAGTTTATTAAAATATTGATCTAATAAAGTAATTATCGCTTTAGAAAAATACGTGACTAGTGTATTTTTAAAAAAAATGATCATTCACATAGTAATTATATTATATATGATTGGTTCACACCCGACCCAACGTACCCTAATAAAAAAGAAATCAATTAAAAAGAAAAAGAAAACAATAATTTTGTGGCACGTGTGAAATAGAGACGTAAATACTGCATTGAATTTCTTTCCCTCTCCATTCGAATTTCAAAACGCAATGGAGCCATCAGCACAGTGACACCACACCTCTCACCTCTCTCTCTCTCTCTCTGTCTCTCTCTCTCTCTCTCTGCAATAATTCGAATGAAATTCTGATAAATCAATTCAATAATTCACATTACAATTATGGAGATACACAGATAAATATATATATATATATGCATATATAGAACAAACGTCCTGGTGTTGGTTTTTTCTTGATAAGAAGGAAGGCGGTAGGGTTTGTGGGGAGAACGATGGGCTGTTTTTTCGGCTGTTTTCGAGTCAAAGACTCTCATTCTAACCTCATTAATTCTCCGGTAAGATTGAATTGCTTCAATGTTTGTTTTGTTTTGTTTTTTTTTCTTTTTGTCCTCGTTTTTACATGGTGTGAAGATGAATGGTGTGATGTTTTCTTCAATTTTTATGAATTCAGTTTGTGTTTATTGTTTTCTTTTTATCGAGGATATGGAATTTTTCTTTGTTTGACAGGAACCTGTGGTGTCTCGCAGTAAGAATGCATTGTCGTCACTGTTCCAGTGTGATGGTAATTTTTTATTTTTCTTGTATGTGGTAATTAGTGAAGACAAAGTGGATTTCACGAGCTTTGTATAGTGCAATTGCAGTTGTGTTGGTTTTTGTTTATATTTGATCGATCAAGTTCTATAGTAATTTATTGGTTTTGCTTATGGATAAATAGATGAGTCCCCTCGAAAGGGAGAGGAAGGTGGAAATCCGCTGCCTAAGGAACTCGGAATCAGGGAGCTCAAGGATGAGGTATATAGTTTATTTAATTCTCCAAAACTATGTTGGAAAATCGGCTTCTTTATGGAATGGTCGATATTATCCGAGACCATTTTGGTATTTTTGTTTCTAGGATTTGAAAATGAATTCGAGTTGTTTAACCAGTAGACTTGATGTATGTGCTTAATTCGTATGTCAGCTTTAATCTTAAAAGTTTAACATGGGAATCCATCTTCCTTGTCAATCTTTTAGATTTCATGTAAGAATCCCTTGTTACTCTAAAAGAGCAGCACTGGATCACAATTGAGAGCTGATGAGTTTGCATATATCGTTTGTAATTGTTGAGTTGTTTGCCTGTGTGTATGTATATATATATAAGATAAACTTTTTCCTCTGTTTTTTAAATAATATAAATGCCAGTAATAGGAAATAAGTATGTGCTGGTAGATTTTAAATAAGCACATACATCTCTTCCTTTCATGGTTGTTTTCTGCAGGCAAAATTCCTAAAAGCTTGTGGAACTTTACCTGAGACTCCTATTGAAATTCGAAAAGCCTCAGAGAAGTGGCAGGATATACCAGCTCGAATTGGAGAAGAAAAATCTTCAAAATTCGTTTCATGGCTTCCCAATGCATCCATGGAGAAGTTGAAATTGGAGAAGCAACCAGATGAATCTCCAAGACCCGTTAAAGTTCACGGAGAACAGCTAACTGGCTTAGGTTCTTTAATGGACTCTCCGAGCAGGTATATCTCCCAACTTCCATCTATGGCTTTGAAATCATTGTATAGGTGATGACTCTAATACAATATCAAGCTCCTGTTTGTAAATGAGAGCTTGATGACCATATGACTTTCTCTTCTTCACATTTTGCTGAGTGGAATTTTTAGAGATGGCTTGGCATGCTACAAGCACATTACTAGGCATCAAATTCCATTACATGAAAGAATGATTGGATTTTGGATTGACGGAAATGACATTTTTTTAGAACACCAAGACTTACTAACAAATTCTTATTCTGTTGTTAGTTGCTTGACTGATGGACATAGTATGGGAAAAGTCTCCAGCAGTTCCATCCAAAGAAAAGACATTCAACATGTTTTTACACCACTAGATGCACGTGGTAGTGAAACTCATTCTGAAACTTCATCAATTTCACCTGGGCTCTTTCCTCCTAGTGTACAATGCAAAAACAAATCGGTTCGTTTTGACTGCGAGTCAGATAGGTCTGCCTTTTCATCAAAAGGCTCTTCATCTGAAGGTGCTAGTCAACATTCAAAACAATTTGGATTGGTGGGCAGTGGGAGTGTAACAAAACCATCACCATATCCTGTCTTAGACCCAGTTGAGAATCCATCCCAGTGGAACGAACTGAAGGATGAAAACTCTGATTCCCAGCACCTTAGAGAATCACTTAAGCAAAACCACGAAATAAATCTGATGTCAACCCCAACATCGAAGTTGGCTGTAGAACATCTTTCAGCTGGAGAAGAGATGAAGAATGAAGAAAGCCTATCTTCTTGGTTGAAACCACCTTCAGCCAAGCAAGATGGAAAGAACAAACAGTTCGGGTATTTGAGGAGAACTCCTGCAGATAGACCTATTCTGGGGATGGTGGCTGCACACTGGAACGATCATGAGGAATCTCATATTTCACCTAAATGGTGGGATGGGAATGGAATTCCGAATTCTACTAACAAGTATAAAGAAGTAAGTCCTGCTCTGTTATAACTTTGTTTTTCTTCTTCTCTGCCACTTTTCTCTCTTTGATTACCCAATTGAACTTGCTCCTTTTGCAACGCAGGATCAAAAAGTTAGCTGGCATGCAACACCATTTGAGGAGCGACTAGAAAAGGCATTGTCTGAAGAAACTTTTATATCTCAGAGGTATGTTGTGTTGCTGATGACTTTTTGTTCAACATAATATTTATTTGGTTTTTATCTATACAAACAATTTTTAGGTAAAGCTTGTCACTATAACTAATGCGTCGACTTCTGTGGTATCTGTTCCTTGCCAGTTTATGTTAACAAGAGCTGCTTTTAGTACCAACTTTCAGTTCCCATATCCCTTTGGTTTAGGTAGATCATAGATTTTAATTTACAGCAAACCTTTCAACTGAGCATAACTCAATACTTTCGAAAATTTTCTATTGTAGAGAAATGAGAACACTAAATGTTGCGTACTTATGGATAAATTTGCATTTCTATGGTCATAGTTAGAAGCTTGATGACTATCCTCCTGATGTTTGTATGTTTTACACAAGACACATACTGTAAGCTAGTGCCACCTCTTTGAGCATTTTTTTGGCTCGATTTCGTATATGAAGTTTTGGGGAATGTTATAACTAAATGAGGAATGCATATCTACGAGAAACAATTTTTGTCTATGATTTCACCCTCCAGGAAGCAAAGAAACAGAAGTTGATTTGCCATGTTTCTGACTCCAGAATTTCCTTTATGCAGGAAGCCTATCAGCAAGACACCTCCAGTTGATTTCAGCGAATCCGAAGAGTCGGATACTGCTTTATCTCATTTGCAATCTTCAGCCCACCTCAAATCTGTTGTTTCATTCTGATGAAGCCCTGATATCATTGTTTCATTTTTTTGTGAGTTCACCATTAATGTGCAGTATTGATGTATTTCTTCATCATTGTTCATGAACCATGCCTGAGTTGGTGTTGAGCAAATTCTTGGACAGGTGAGCAGAATTTGGAGTGATATTCATGACAAGGTCAATGTTTGATTTGAATGTACATAAACAGAGTTTACTTCTTTGAATTTGGTTTGACAATGCTATTGCCTAGCTTTCCTTAGAGTGAGAGTTTGCTAATATTATGGTTAAATTCACGTTACACTCGTAGCTTTGTACACTGCTGAGTGTATGAATGATTGACGTACTCTTCCACTTTTAAAAAGTGAGGTATGTGTCAATAATTTAATTCTATAAACTATTCCGCATAGGAAAATTATTATCCGGATCAAGTTTGGTCGAACCAAACTAATCATAAAGCAAGTGTGATACACTTGTCATATGATTGATCACTTTTCCTAAACTATATACTAATTACACGACAAGTGTATTGTATTTGTCATATCATTGATTCAAGTTTGACTGAGTCAGGTTCCGGTTAGAATTTTCCTTCAGCATAAGGTCTAGTATCTATAAGACATTATATTAGGAACCAACCGAATGAAATTTTTAGATTAGAAAATATTAGTTCATTGTATGAACAACCTATCTTATTTAGGGCTTGCAAGTCGGAATTATTATTAGATAAAAGTTAATCCGATTCTTCTTAGAAGCTGTAGTTATATAATTATATTGATATTTCAACAAATTGTGTAACTGAGTAAAAAGTTAATCAATCAATATATTAACATGACTAAAAATTATAGAATAAATTACAATACATCAATATGACTAAGAATTAAGAAATGAATTACGATAAACTCACGTACAAATATGCTTCTACCGAACACTTGTTTGAACGACTTCGCTATTTTTATTTTTGTATTATATATAGATGAGTTGCAAAGGGATATATTAAAAAAAATTCACATTTTCCCACCGTTTTATGGACAGAAGTATGATAATTGATAAACATTTCCAGTCAAATATCAATATCAATGCAAGTAGGAAATCATTTTTCAACTAAAACTTGACACCACATATTTACTAATATTCTTTATAAAAGAGTTTTCGAGAGCTGTTTTCTATATTTGATTGAAATGAAGAGTCATAGTCTACACGAACATCATTGGTTTTATCTTCTTATGTTTTAATTTTAAGACGATAAAATTATAAATTATTTGCTATTATATGATTGAATTACTTTATATTACCCTTCTAAAGTATTTTATTTTTTGAAAAATAAATATCAATTAGTTATCGTAATTTGATTGGACATGCACCTATTACATTTAGAGTTTTAATCATACTTCCCAACGAGATCATTGAATTATAACTTAGATCAATATTATTGGCACAAATTAAGAGGGTGTTTGGATAAAATAAGATTATGGAGCTTATACGATGTTAATAATGAAAAAATTGTAATTAATTAAAAGAAATGTTAACATTTTAGAAATTAGTTAGCAACTTCTTATTTATTTTTTTATAAGCTCATAATATTTTATCTTTAGAGATTATAAACTTTTTTTTTAAATGCTACTTACATCTTATAAAAGGTTTTAAAGAACTTAAGAGCTAACCCAAACAGCGTCTAAATGTTATGTAAGGAATGGGATATTAAAAAGGGTTAATTACACTTAGACTCCCTCTGAAAATGCATAATTACACTTTCTCTCAAAGAAGTTTTGAAATTACATTTACACTCCCTCTAAAAATTCTTTGTTTACACCTGACCTCCATTCGTTAAAGTTTGGGCGGAAAATGTTCATTTCAACAAAAATAATTACATAAATTTTCAATTTTACCTCTCATTTAACATTCTCGTGCAATAATTTTGTACTTATAAGGAAAAAATATAATAATATTGGCCTCATTCCATACATATACGTTACACTTATCCTCTTATAAGTACAAAAATATACATGAGAATGTTAAATGATGGAAAAAATTGAAAATTTATGTAATTATTTTTGTTCACGTGAACATTTTTCGTCCAAACTCTAGCGGATGGGGGTCAGGTATAAACAGAGAATTTTCGGAGGGGGTGTAAGTGTAATTTCAAAACCTTTTTGGGAAAAAGTGTAATTATACATTCTCAGAGGGGGTGTAAGTGTAATTAACCCTATTAAAAAATCCGCTTCAGTATTTGATTAATATTCATTTTCACGTTCTATAAAAACATATCTTAAAATTTGATAAATAATTTTGAAAAGATAAAAAATGATAAAGTTGGGGTCATTTTCTCCATATAAATTGTACTTCCAAGCATAAAAAATTATACTATTTATTAAAAAAAAAAAAGAGAGACCTTAAAATAATTATTTAAGGATAAATTATATTGAGTTTCCCAAATATTAATTTATCATAATTATAAATATCCGTTTATTGTTTATAAAATTATAAATACCCTCTTAAAATTACCCGCCGTATAACAAATACTCCATATGATGAGCTGTTACGAGGGAGTATTTGTTAGATGGCCGTTAATTATAGAAAAATATTTAAACGGACTTTCAGAAAAACGAGAATGTATTTGTAATTATTGCAAATTTTAAGGAAGCCCTTGTAATTTACCTTTATTTTCCACATGCCTGTTTACTTTCAGAATCTGCAATCTTCAATCTGTTGTTAGAAAAGTCCATCCATGCATGTTTCTTAGCTTCTTTATGTTTTCAGTGGCTGTTTATTGTATTGAAAACAGAAGCTGTGAATACAAAAGTATTGTTATTTTGTTTGTCATAGTGAATGCAAGTTATCTTGTTTTATATTCTTGGTGAATTGTACTTTTAGCCCCTTAACTTATGTTAAATTCAATTTTAGTCCTTCATCTTCATTTTCTTATTTTGGGTCAGTTTTGGTGAGTCTTTGGATAAAGAAGGTCAAAGTTTGTGGTGGGCTGGCCAGTGAGAAACTTCTCATTTGCAGAAAGCATTTTTCCAACCAATACAATAGTCTTGTGTATAGAAAAAGAAATCCTTCCAAGGTTGTAATAATTGTAGTCTACTGACCGGTGAAATTACTTTTTTAGTTCCACAGGTCAGGTGGTTTAATATTTTTAATTTTGTGTTTCATTAGATTTTTAAAATAGTCTCAAAATTGAAAAAAAATTGATATATTCGTTCTATACTTTACGAAATTTTCAAAATGATTTAAAATTTGACATATAATTTAGTCCTACAAGTAACAAACAAAAACGAAGAAAGATAGAAAGTGCATTCAGAAGTTGAGGAAAAAAAGTCGATAAGGATGTACCTGAAGTATGGAGGGCTAGTGACGTTGGAGATTTTGGAAAGTTGAGCTTATGAATTGCGATAGAAGATTCAAACTGTTTTTTATGCGGGTAATGATACAAAAGGAAGCATGAAAGAAAGTGGGAGGTTAGGAGTCGAGTTGATTAGGATAGATTGGTAGATTGACAGACTTGCTAGAAGGGTGCAAAGTTTGTGAGGCTTATGAAGTTTCAATTTCAATAAGGCTGAATTACAATGACCTCTTATGAGGTTTGATATAATTATGGATATTATTTTGTTGTTTTAAAAATTACAAATACCTTCATCTTTATGAGGTTTGTAATCATCTAATAAATAATATATTTGTATCCATTTTTATGGGTAAACTGACCAAAATATCCTTATGTAAATTTTAATTATTTTTTTAAATTTTTTAAATTTTTTTTGGACAAAATGCGCAGGGAGAAATTTTTTACACAGAGGAGCAATAATGTAATTTGGCTCGGCTGATTTTTTTACAATTTAAAAAAAAAAAATCAAGTACAAATTGGATCATTTCAGGCCCTTGATTAAAAATTACAAACCTCATGGGGTGTTTGTAATTTTTGAAATAATGAGGTGGTACTCGTAATTATTTCAAACCTCATGGGAGGTCATTGTAATTCACTCTTTCAATATTTGGTACATTTCAAAGGCAGTATTTTTGGGTCCAATTTCATCTTAAATTTTGGGGTAAATTACAGTCACCTCTCATGAGATTTGACATAATTATAAATATCTTCTCATTGTATGGGAAATTACAAATACCCTCTGACTTTAACATTCGTCTAACAATGAACTCGTTCTGTTAGGTCTCCATTTAATCTTTGTGGTGAACTTTTCGAAATGCTCTTTCGAATTATGAATTATAATTTTATATAATTATATATAATTTTCTAAAATATTTTTATGGACTAATTCTCTATGAATTATTTATTTAACTGCTCTTAGATTTTTTTATATTTTTTCAAATATTTTTTTTTGGAAAAAGAAAAGTTCACAAGGTAAAGTACTACTTTACACATTTTCGTCTAGAGGCTACATAATTATTTTTCATTTGAGGGGGTATTTGCAATTTTTCAAACAACAAATGATGTTTGTAATAATGCTAAACCTTATCGAAGGTTGCTATAATTTACCCTAAATTTTGAGAGAGAGAGAGAGAGATTAGATACAATTATAAATACACCCTCGTTGTCTGTGAAACTACATATATCTTCTGAAACTAACATCCGACCAACAATAGACTCATTCAGTTAGCTTTCGATAGGGTTACGGTCAATATTTTGTATTAAACAATTCAAATGCCCTTTTTAACCCATGAATTATAATTTTATATTTTTTTTAAAAATATTTTTGTGGACTAAAAATGCTCTTTTTAAAAGGCATAAACACAAAGGGACAAATGAGATCTTGCACAACATCAGCATGTTCACATTTTTTTCAAAAAAAATGAAAAATTTACTAAGAAGAAACAAAGAAGATGTATTTTTATCCAACCTCATAAACTAAAAAAAAAACAAAAAGAACAAAAAGAACACAGTGGATGTCCAGAAGCACAAGTGGACACAAATGAGGCTTTTCCATTGACAATAAGGCTAAAAACATTTAAGTTTGTATGAAGATAGCAACTGAGTCTAGAATTTAGGAAAAAAATATGATTTCTTGATAATAATTGCAAAATGGTGAATTCCTTGCAAAGACTAAGACTAAAGTGGTAGTGGGTGGTAACATTTTAACCTATACATTAAATTAAGACCCAATGGATGAATTCAAGGTCACGGGTATGAGTTCAATCAGATACACATGTAGCTATTTATCTTATTTTATTTAAATTTATTAATGTAATTTATTTCATTAATCTCAGTTATATTGATGTATTGATTGAATCGATATATTATTTAATTTATTAAAATATTGATGTAATTATGTGCTTAATATATTGCTTTGTCTCACTTTTAATATTTAAGAGATAATTACTGTCATTTTTTTCTACTAGGAGTTACTTTTTTTCCCCAAATATGAAGGCATACTTTATAGCAATAGTCAACTAATTAATATCTTTGTCCACAGAGTAGAAAATTGGAGGTATTCTCCTCCATGACATCAAAATCCCCTATTTCTAGAAGCATGACATCCTAGTGCATGAAAAAGCTATAATGGTGTGGAAAAATTGTTTCTCCACAATGATCACTATGTATTACAAGCATATTTTTATTTTTATCACTGTTTTAAAATTGAAAATCAAAAATAAAATTAAACCAAACAAGGCATATGGTTGTTGCTTTATCGTAACGGGCATTCCGGTAATTACTAGTGAATGCAAATATATGGTCTCTCTTGAATTTTGCTTGATTTTGAAAAGCCCTTTTTTTTTTTTTTTCTTATGCACACGTTCAGATTCAAACATAAGACTTCTCATAGAAAATATTATTTCCAACCATTAAATTGTCCCTCAGGGACAAAAGCCCATCTTGTCCTTGTAAGTTCTTCTTTCCTCCACCGCTAACATATTTAAATCCAATCACTTTGGACGAAATATATATGATTTTAACATATTATATATATATATATATATATTGAGATATAGATATATGTATATGTGGCATGACTTGACTAAGGCCAAGAACAAATCACTTATATATACACCATTCAAGATGATAGGTTTGTGCACTTAATCTACACAGAAAGTAAAGCAATAAAAATTCAACCTCTAAAAATCTTGAGCAGCATCATTTTATATATACATGGAGGAGAATCATGCAAAAGAGGGCAGAAATGATGAAGGAGAAGAAGCAATAAATGTTGTACCAGGATTTAGGTTTCATCCGACAGATGAAGAGCTTGTGGGATTTTATTTACTGAGAAAGATTCAAGGCAAATCCATCACTTTAGACCTCATCACAGAGCTTGATATCTACAACTATGATCCATGGGATCTTCCAAGTAAGTATAACTAATGATGAATATTATTGTCACTTGATTCATGAGCTTCTGCTTAATTTAAGTTAATAATCTATGCTGCTTAATTCTTGCATATCCATGCAGAAGTGAGTAGTAGTACAGGGGAAAAAGAATGGTATTTCTTCTGCAAGAGAGGGAGAAAGTATCGAAACAGCGGAAGGCCGAATAGAGTGACAGTGAGAGGGTCTGGATTCTGGAAGGCAACAGGCATAGATAAGCCAATTCATAACAACAAAAGCTGCATCATTGGCCTCAAGAAGTCTCTGGTTTACTACAGAGGGAACGCCGGTAAAGGGACTAAAACGGATTGGATGATGCATGAATTCAGACTCCCTCCAACTCCTCATACTAATGACCATCAAGAAGCTGTGAGTTCTTCTCATCTCTGCTTTCAGCTTAATATAATCTGTGTCACTTTGAAGTCAATTTATGTTGTATTGAATTTGACTATTTGGAAAAAGGGGGAGGGAGGGTGTTGAACAAGTCTTGATGCTTACAAGGGCAAGATTGTCAATTCCTTGGAAGTGCAATCTCCTATTTGTCCTTGACCTCATGAAATGAATGGATAAATATTAGAAGCCTATTTACACACACACACGCACATATATTTGTTAACATTAAGGCTAATCAAAATGAATGCAAACCCCAAAATCAACACATCATATTAATCAGCTCACCCAAAAACCCCTTTGTCTCAATATAGTTTACTTGACTAAATTTGCAGGAAGTTTGGACACTTTGCAGAATAGTAAGAAGGAATACACCTCACAAGAAGTGCACAGCACAAGGTTGGAAGCACAACATCCACAACATTAAGACAAGCATGGGGGATGCAAATTCAAGAACATGCACCTTTGAATCAGCAGAGACAGAGAGCAACTGGAGATGCATTAACATCATGAGTTTCGGCGGAGAGAATGAAGTGATCAAGAACAACTTGCAACAACATAGAAGCCATTACTACAACCTTAATCCTGTGGAACAGATTTCATTCACTCGATCTACAATCACATCATCATCAAGCTCAGATCTTTGGGCTGAAAATGGTGATCATCAAAATGGAAATTGGGACGAGCTTGGATCAGTCATTAGTGGGCTGGCACTCGATCGATCCCTCTAACTTTCAAATTTGACAAAAGATACTTGGACAGATCTTTAGCAGAAAGTTCTGGGTTTTTGTGCTTGCTGATAATTGTATCCTATGAAAAATTAACTTAGGAGGTAGTAGTATGTACATTTGTTAGTAGTTTCAATGCAGTTGAAATAAAACCACTAGTTGGAGCTCAAAACAAGGTGGAAAAGAGTAGGAATCGGAAAGATCATTCACCAGAGAAACAAAACGATAGCAAATGGTTGTTATTAATTTTCCCTAGTTGCACCTGCATGATCAAGATCAACAATATTGGAGGAAAAGCAAAAAACTATTTAAGTTCTTCTCAGATTCATGGCCTACGTATCCGACTGAACATACTTCAGGAACAATCAAGTAATACATATACAATGAAATCGATATTACATCTTTATCACGGTATTTGCACTCAACAGATATCAGACAAGAGTTTTATCCGAAAATCCCTAAATTCAAAACATTTACTATTCAATCATAAATCATTTATCAACATAAACGAGGAGACACAAAATGTGAGTGAAACGTACGCTAAGATTATTGGTGTTTCCTCTTGTTGCTGAGCTTATGATCCCGTATGAAACTGGCATCCAGTGAGATGATAATAGCACAAAAATCTCTATGGTTGATTGGAGGAGCCATGCTCCTGCTGCTGTCCATTGACGGGGAAAGGTACCACGGGAATATCAAGGCTCCTACCTTCTGCAGCAGGGCCAACCTCTCTAACATCAGCTATCCTAGCCTCAGTGGTTTGGATATCGCTCCATTCACTCTCCCTGATAGAATGGAGATCCGACTGTTCGACTGCAAGATGAACTACATTCTCTGCAGGCACTGGTGTTGCCTTTGAGACGCTCAGACATGCCTTGTCCACATTTTCTTGTGATGGATCTACATGTTTTGTTAGTGGTAAATCACCACCTCCACTTGAGCAAGACTCGTTCTTCTCCTCAAAGACTTGTCGGGTTTCAGCCTGCTGCCTGTCAGCAAATAAACAGAAATTTCAGAAACTTACAATTATCAACTAAAGAGGAAGCGGATAAGTACTTCCTAATTAAGCCAACTGAGCCATCTCTGTTTGTTCTTGTTCAAGATGACAACAATATCTTTTTGTTCAACTGACATCATGGGAAAAGTCTGAAGCTATGACAGAAATGGAAAACAAAGATTTGGTAACGAGGCAGGCAAAAACTTCTTTGGGCAAAAACCACCTACATATATTAATTTCACGCATCTAAAAGATCTTGATATGAACCTTTTGAGCTGCTCTTGTAATACATTTACATAAGCAAGTAGTTCTTGTTTCTCCTTAGCAGTAGCTGACACTTTTTCCATTGCTTCCTTTATTCTAGTTTCAGCGTCAGCCTCTGTAACTCTGACCTTCTCCTCAGCTCGCACAACTGCTCCTTCCAATATCACAGCACGTTCTCTAGCTTTTGCTAGCTCTGAACGCCACAAGTGTGCCTCCTGAATGGCTGAGTCCCTTTGTTTTAACAGCTGATCTTTTTCTTTGCTCAGGTGCAGCACTTTTTCTTCCAATTCTCTTATCTAAAGGTAAATAAAATATAGTATTAAAAAGAAAAATAACGAGTGCAGCTCAAACTGAAACTTTAATGTCTATAATTACCTTCAGTTTAGACAACTCCTGTTGTTTATCTGAATCTCTTGTTAGGCGTTCGACCTCTGCACATGCAATTCTCCTTTGCTCATCCATCATATGAGCAGCAGAAGCTGCAGCTTCAGCGGCTTCAGCAGTTTCAGATAGTTTCTCTGCTATTTCCTTTATGGTTGAATCCCTAGCACGAACATCCCTTGCCAAATTTTGCAGCTCTTCGTCCTTCACCCTCAGGGTTTCCTGCAACACAGATTAAACGGTAATCTTTGAGCCTACACGATTCTTCACCTTACTTCTCAAGTATTTCGACCAACTATTCAACAGTAAGTTTCAAGAATCACTGATAGATGAGTAAAGAAAATGGAGGAGCTAAATCCTCAGCATAACCTCAAGTTCATGTAGCGCCCGCAATATACAGGCAGGAAAGCCCAAAGAGAAAAAACAAATAATGCAGAAAGAAAAGAATAAGTATGCAGCAGAGATACAGCAAAAAGCCCAAATGAGAGGCTACGCGAGCCGCATCTCTGAAGCAGCATAAGTCCGAAAGAACAGTTTTGTAGAGAAGAGAGTTGAGGGCCTTGAGGCTCAAGCATGAGGCAATCTTGGTGAAGGTTTTAGACCTCGCGTCCAGAGTTTCGCACTTCTGTTTTAATTTTAGTACGTAAAAGGTGAATCTTCCTCTTCAACTGAGTGTTCATTCTTTTCTTACCAGCCTACTTAAAGAGTAACAAGAAAGTTTCCTTCTTTGAGCAGGAAAGTTACTAGACCAGAGCTAAGTAAGAGCCTCGTGGATCCCTTGATACTAAGTCGTTGACTGTACAATGTATTGGTTGAATTTGTGCTTGAAATCAATTTAACCAAATATGTACTATCCTAAATTTGGTTTAACCCAAACCCTGAATGTCATTAGGTACTGTTAACTCCCTCGCCATTCTTGTAACTTCTACCCGCATCTGTGCAGGTTTGGCAGCACCTCCATGAACAAAAGAAAGAAGTGATTTCTGGGAGAAAACCAGAGGCAGGATAAACTTTCCCATATGAGTATTTCACTCATGTACTGTCCTCTTGCTAATTATGCAATACCCAGGGATATGAGCAGAGAGAGAAACACAGCAGTAGGAACAGAGGAAATATATATCATACATATATATATATAGAGAGAGAGAGAGAGATAGAGGAAGGCCGTTTGTCTGTTCCAGTAGTTCTGGGGAACAAGTTTTTGACCTTCATGATTGATAAATCATCCATAGGAAAATCAGGCGTCCTATTCATCATAGCTCCTAAGGCATTTTTCATGGAAATCTGCATTGCAGCTTCAATTTCTTTAGAAGCTTCCAGGGCTGTTGAATTAGCAGCAGCAACAACAGTGGCAACTGTTCCCAGCTTTGTGGACCCATTTCCACTTAAGGTATCCACTGCCTCTTTATGAGCCTTCAATACCAGTTGAGTCGCACTGCATTTTGAAGCAGAAACAAATCATGAAAGAGCACATAAAATATAGTGTAGAGTTCAAAAAGTTCCAATGTGTACTTAACATGAGAGAATTTTGAAAGCAAATAACTCTGCTATGGAGTTGACTTCACACTAGAAGGGATTAAATTTAGGGATAGTTATTGAATGAGAGAAAACAAAGCAATAGCTGAATTCCAAGTTTTGCCTCACACTGTTCCATCTTAAGACTTTATACTCCCATGCAATTTGTATAGTTCGTGAAGTTCTGCGATAGTAATCAAACAACACTAAAGTACAGAAATTCAGAATAAACCTCTACAGTTAGAATGCAAAAAAGGAGAGACATGCCATATGAATCATGCTAAAAATTCAAACTAGGGGGCAAGGAGAAAAAAGATAAGTAAATATAGGAAGGGGGATGTCTTCAGACTTATAGTTTAAGGAACTATTCATAATGCTGCAAGATCATGACAAGACCCCACAACCAGAGTGGGAGAAGAAAATGGGTGAGAGGGACAACATAAAGATTTCATTCAAGGAAAACCAAATTGCGTATAAGAATCGGTTATACATAATACAACTCTAATCATTGAAGAAACAATGCATCTTCACAACCATTTTTGTTAGTTATCACTGCAAGAACAACAAAGTAATTGGAAATGCACAAAATATGGGAGATAAAAATTGATAACTCACTGTAGAGTAGATACCCAAGCTCTGGCAGCAGCAGGAGTTTCTGCACAAAGGAAATAATCTTTTCTCTGTGGTGTCCCAATATCTAAGAATCAAGTTAAGATTTGAAAAAGAATATAGGAGAAAAAGTAAAAGGAGCTAAAAGAAAATTTAATGCAAATCGACTTTGGAATTTGCAGATTCCAAATTAACATGACTATAGCCAAACTTCTTTTCTCTTTATCTCCAACAGAATCAGTAAGAAAGATAAAAAGATCAGAAAGAACCACAATAATTCAACTAATTAAAAAGGATACAGAAACAACAGCCGTCATACTTCGGTAGTCCGCTGGATAAGAAAAAGAAGAAAAAGATGTAAGCATCATTTTCATCCTATAATGAAAATTTACCTGCTAAAAATTGAAATTTTAAAAAAAAAAAAAAGAGTACAATTCCTGATAACAAAGATATGAATCTTACTGGAAATTCACAGGAGAAATTGTAATAGTGCTGTTTGCATCAAACATCATGGTGCCTTTGACTGTTGGCTCATTTCTCCTGACCCTACAGATGCAAATCGATAAACACTTGTGCAAAGGCTGCATATTCATTGCCAAAAGAAAAAAGCCCTAACAGCAGAAAAGGGTCATATTCAGCTTCTTACTTGTACTCCATCTTCCCAGTTGTTGGGTCTAGAATCACCCACCTCTCGTTCCACTTTCTCAGCTGTTTAAAAGAATAATGTAAGCAAGCACACATATTTCAGCAGGATTCGGACTAAAGGTCCAAATAACATGGTATGCACAGTTTCTTTTACAGCCAATATGAACAATGAAGAGTTGGATGAGAATAAACTTTGTCTCTCAGGACTCCCATAAGGACCTAACGGTTGTTGAGGAAAAGACCGGTGAAAAACACAAACCTTTAAGCATAGCAAAGTAACAGTAATGTACAAACCCATCATGAAATAAGCACATCCCCATAGGTTACTACTGTTAGAGAGAGAAAAGAAATTACTGTGCCATATCAAAAGGTTTCCTAAGACCATAAGGTCTGGGGCTTTGACTAATGGTTCTGAGTTGGACGCTTCTAGATGGTTCTCAAGCTAAGCTACAATAATCAGTGGAGCATCTCAAACTCCACTAGTCCTCTTTCTCCTGACAGATGAAATATAATAAGGCCATTAAGCTTGTCCTACCCATGTACTTCTTTGGCACTTCTTTGATCAACTCTTGGACTCTAAATGGTTCCCATAACTCAGTATAATCCGTAAAGTTGACAGGATGATGCAAACCAGGTTGCAATGGAGAAAGCGTAATATGATATTACAGAATTCTGTCACCTTTCTCAAACTGATGCCAGTCTAACATAAAGTACACACACCAGCTTTTTTTCAATGGGAGCACCAATCCATGGCACTCTATGATTTACACATCCTAATAAATAATTAAATTTCAGAAATCCAATTTTAGTAGCAACTGTCCAATCATTCCTGAAGCAAGACAGAGATGGAAACTGACAAGTGGCTCAGCACACAGATTTCATGACATTCCATATGCTAATCAAAAGAAGGGTAGATCGGGAGTAAGGAGAATAAGATTGGAGATATAAATAGTGTTGGTGAAGAATTTGAGTGTAGAAGAAGAAGGAAGAGAGAAAGGGACAAGAAGTGCATAGGCAAAAGCCAAATAAGTATATGGTTAGAATTTCTTAAGAAAGCTGTGTGGATTTTCTTTTGAAATTTAGTTCTTTTATAAGACTTCATTTAGTAGCACAAAGCAAAGCATAAATATAATTGACGTGTCAAAGCAATTGAACCTTCTTGAGTTTGATACCCAGACACCAAGCTGTTTTACAAGCTTCAAATCTCACTTACCATAATTGGATATATTTATCCTTGCTCTTTCGTTCATGGACCTTTTAAATTAGAACCTTTTAGCGCTCCTAGTCACAAACCATATCCACCATAAAAGCTCAATTTATCATGATAACGAGTCCGCACAAAAAACTTTTATCATAAAGCTCCGGCCCTCTTTTGTCACATTCACTCACATAAATATGTTGATTAACTCAAGCAAGTTGCCCCTCTATGCAGATCCTTCCAATTTGGCTGACATGAACACAGTTTATATTAAATGTGGTTTCTCCTATAATAGATTTCAAGTAAAGAATATCTCCATCTTGTTGGCATGCATAATGTTTTCTACACTATTTCGATCATTATTACTGTCACCACTTCCAGCCAACCTAACACCTTCTGCTCAACAAAACAACATCAACTAAAAATCAGTAGCCATACCCTATGCTCATCTTCTTTAACTTCCCTGGAGCTTTCTAAATAACACCAAAATGTATCCAGGCAATAGTTCATCATATTAACATTTTATAGATAAAGATTAAAGCCCTGTCCTCCATCAATAAAAAGACAAGATTAGCATTCCAGTATAGCATAGACTTTAACTGACAACGCACGTAACCAAATCAGTATCATGTTCGTCTCAAATACAATACAATTTTTTCCGCTCAGTACTATGAGTGTATTCATGAATTTGTCACATCAGTTGGACTTAATCACCCATCTCTCATATAAAAAAAGCAATTCTACTCATCTCTCAAGAAAACCATCAAAATTCCAAAAGGCGACTGTAGTTGCACCTGTTTAGCAGCTAAAAACCAAATACCCGTATCTGAGTGACTTCGAAATTCACGAGCCTCGAAATTAAACACAAAAGATAGAAAGAAATGCAGCTGAAGGTAGACGAACTACAAAAAACTGAGAAATAGAATAATTACCGTCTCGGATCGCTTGAGGAGGGGCCCTTGGAGTAGATTTCTGCCGGAGCTCGACGCCAGCTGCCTTTTGATCTTCTCCAAGCTCGACTTCGTATCCGCATCTCCCTACACAATTCAAAACCCTAAATTACCAAAGAATTAACCAAAAAAATCTCTAAATATTAACCAATTTGAATGCTAATAAAAAAATAACAAAACAAGGAGATAGAGATGTCCAGGGGGAGATACTGACAAGTGGAGAACCATTGGAGGCCATGATGATTACGAGGGAAATCACTGGGTGGAAAAACTGATGCGTTTGAATTTGGTCAGGGTTTTTGGTGAAGAGAAGAAGAAAAAATATGATGATCTGCTGTTGGGGTTGTTGCCTTGGACTGTGTTTGTCTGAGTTCTCTTTCTTTGTCTTTTTCCTTCTTTGTCCCTTTTTTTTTTTTTTTTTTACGCTTAATTATAAATAACTCCTCGTTTCGTATCTTATTATAAAATTTATATAAATTTTTTTTTCAAATATATTTAATTTACAAATTATTCCTTTCGTTAGTCAACTTAATGATTTTTTGCTGATATCATAAAAAAAAATTGATATAACCCTCAAACTGAATAACTCCATTTTTTATGACTTAAATACCCCTAAAGGATAATTTGTTATTTTTAAAGTTAAAAATAGTGTATACTTGTAACGTTTAGACCATAATTGGTATGAGGGAATGAGGTGGGAAGAATTGACATTCCCAAGTCCATTCCTATACATATGATTGGTATAACTAAGGAAATGAATTGATCATTCCATAGGAATCCTTATTCCCTTATGAAAGGGATTAGTAATTCCATCCCCATACCATGGTATTACCTATTCCTATGATGTTGGGAATGGAAAAAAATATTTTCTTGACAAAATTATCCTAAACCAAAACAAAACCTATTTCTATCATCATATTCTTATTAAACGTCTTTTTCAAGTATATAACTATCAAAATTACCAAGTAAATTTTATTGGCTCTCACCTTTTTAATATCTTCTTCTTGTATGAGTATCAATTAATTTCTTTTTTCGTTCATGTGAGAATACTACTGCTGAAGAAAAATCATGTGATTATGATGAAACCACGTAAAATAACATATAAAAACAATAAAAGTGCTATTAAAAACCAACTAATATCACTTCATCTCATTAGTCGGTCTCAGCGTCCACCATACTTGTTCAGAATTCATCCCCTCTTGACCAACTTCCTTGCTTTTATTATGCAATTTTTTTGTTAATATATACCACACATATTTTTTGAAAATTATTTTATATTATTATTAAAAATTAATCCTCATAAAAGGTGGCTCATATTTTATTATTGAATATTCAAATAAAGTGATAAATGCGTTGTGATTAAATTAGATTAATTAATTCGATTGTTCAAATTAATATAATATATTTTGCAGAAAAATATTATCTATGTGTTCTAAGTAAATAAATATTTTTTTCTCATAGATTTGTTTATTCATATATGAGATGTTTTTATAAATTGCTTATAACATTTTATAAGTAATTTTTGAAAATACTACTATTATAAAATGCATTCAATGTTCCCAAAATAAAAATATATTAAAGGGCAAATTTGTCATAAGAGTAATTTCATTCTATTAATAACCATTCCTTTCCGATTATCAATAATGTGAATAGAATCAATTAAGAAATGATTTATTCCATTGCCTTCTAATTCTTGTGTATACCAATCATAGGAATGCTATTCAAATGTGATTCCTTTCCCATCTTCATTCTATTCCCAATTTAATTCCATTCTCACTCAATATCATTCATACATACCAATCATGCCCTTAGTATATTGTGTCTTATAGTATTTTTTTAATCACATATTGTGTATGTGTAGATTATGACATTAAATTCTATTTCTAATAATCATTGAAGTTTGCAAATTTTATTGAAATTATATTATTTTATATAAATTAATAAAATTAAACTTATATTATTCAAATGTTAAAAATATTGAGGCACATTTCAATAGTTTAGCTAATTTTACTATGTCAAATAAAAATTTAAACAAGTCATTTTAGTGTATTTTAATTTTATAAAATTATATACGTTGCATTCCTAGAAAAATGAACACATAAGTATACTTTTAAATTATTCGGAAAAAAAACTATTTTCTTTCTTTTTATTTCAAATAAAGAAGATAAAAAATACTTTAATTTTCATACTAGATAAAATAATTAATTGAAAAGTTGATAAAAGGAAAAAATAAATAACTAAAAGAAGGAAAAAAAACAAAATTAGAAATTATTTTATCATCTTCCTCAACCATTTTTCTCCTCCGCGCACTGTTCCCCATCGCTCCACTTATATTTTTAATTTTATCGAATTATTTTTAATTTTATAAATGAGGACAAAATTATAATCATTTAAGCATCAATCGTTAAATTTGACTAACACATGTTAGCGAGAGTGGGGATTTGTAATTTTCATAACAAGATGGGGAATTTATATATCTCTATAGTAGCAGGGGATGTCGATGTAATTAATTTTTTTTTTTAAAATACAATTCGCACCTTTGAATTTGAGTCAGTTTTGCATATACATCCCTAAATGATAAAACGTAACAAAATGGTCATCATAGTTTGTGCCCGTTATCCATTTTGCCAATGACAACATAACGTGACAATGTGTTAGCGTCGTTGAACTATAGTGACGTTGCAACAATTGTTATTTTGCCAATTATAACCTCCAACATACACTATAAATATTGCCATTCCATTTATCCATATGCAATCAATGTTTTGAAAATTGACCAACAATCGAACCAAATAAATTATCGGATCACTGAGTTACTTGTCCAATGCATTGAACCAGCTAAAAGAAAACAATCGACTCGAACATATACACATATACATGTCATATATATTATCTTTAATTTCAATTATTAAGTCACATGTTATTAAAAATAATTAAAACTAATCATTTTTATAAGAAACAACAAGAGATTTGTATCAATAACTATTGCAAAATTATACCATTCTACTAGTGTCTTTCTATTCTAGATTACCGCTGAATCTCTTGTACAATGTATATATATATATATATATATATATTGTTGTGATAATTCAAAAGGATATCCATTGCTTTTTCTCACAATCTTGTTCATAAATTCTATTATGCAAAGTAAAAGGATACCAAAATATTAAAATTTTGAAGATGATACCAATGTGAGCCCACCACTCAAATAGAGTTATTATACAATGAAGAAATTATTAGGCAAGAATCAAAATTTACATGTTTTTCTTGAATCCTTGGTTTTCTATTGATACCAATTTGAAACCACCACTCAAATAGAGTGACTATACAATGAAGAAATTACTACACAATAATCAAAATGTATATGTTTTTCTTGAATCTTTGGTTTTCTATTGGTTCCATACAAAATGTTGTTAGGAATTTTTTTTGGTCAAATTGTGAATATGTGCATAAAATACGAAGAAAAAGCAATAATTGCAAGATACAATATTTACGTGGTTTGGAAATTCTCGCACACTTATGATTGTTCAAATTTAGTTTCTACTATGATTTTTCGAGGACCATATAATAAAAGATCGCCTAGCAACTACTTATATTACATACCTACAAAGCATGGCAAAAACACAATTTTACGAAAAGTTGTAAAGCTAGATACACAATCACTGAGCTGGATATAATATTGAGACATGCTCCTTACTCCAATAGTTGCATGCTTTGTTTTTAAGATCACTAGTCATCAATGCATGCGGTTCCCCTGAGTATCTAAACAATAAATGTGACGTAAAATAAAAAGAGAAAAGAAATTTGTGAAAAAATAATCGAGTGTGAAGAAATAAAAAAAGTTGGTGAGGAAAAAAATATAAAGTCGATTGAGAAAAACGTAAGTAGGGGATTATTGTGAAGTTATTAAAAAATAGTGAAATTACTATTACGATCATTTAAAAAAATACAATGAATCAAAAGGATAAATTAAGATATTTAAAATTGATACGACAAAATAATTTTCTTTATAATAATATAGATATTTGAGATCACTCTTGAGAATTGTTGATGTATTTCAATAGTGGTAATTGCTTAGATACACTTTACAATTATTAAGTATCTTTTTATCATTAAATGCATACATCTTTCAGTTTCCATTGACAAATGATACTATGCTGTATAAAATGAAGTAGTGGGGGTTAAAGCATTTTATCAACAAAGATAATTTATTATGTTTTTTAAAAAGTTTATATTAATCATTGCACAACTTGTTTCTGTTTGGATAGTTATATTGAGAACATGAAGCTTATAAATGCCAAAAACTAGGGTAACAAGTTTAAGTAAGATTAATTATATTAGGCATATTACTTAATTTTTTTTTATTTTTTTCATCAATTTAAAATAGTTACAAAGATGAAAAAAAGATACATTTTTAGGCAGTTGAACATATTGATTATACTATACTTATGAAAGTAGTGTACTTGTTGAAAGCAGTATACTGAAATATGCCTTAATTAAACATACTGATGAGACTATACTTATGAAAGTAGTATACTTAAGCCAAGTTTATCACACACTTGATTGGGTTAGATGTCCTTGTTAATCCAGCCCAGAGTCAGGCGTTTACAAGTAGTACTGTTCTTTGATTTTAATCATAGTAATTTGGTTCTGATTGAAGGGCTACAAGTTCATGCCTTCTTCAAGCGAGAACATATGTGCCATTTTTCAAGCTTTTCCTCCTTGTTGGCACGTGTCACTGTTATTGCTCTAGCTTGTTGATGCCTCTCATCAAGCGGGAGAGAAAGAGATAATCGAAAAACCAAAGGCCATCATGAAGGTGGTGTTGGGGATTAAGCCTTTTGATTACTTGATATCCAGTTCGATTTTAGTTGAATAAACGCCCAAATTCTGCCAATTTTTGTTGGAATTACGCAATTTTAGTTTGATTTTAATTTTCTTTCCCTATTTATTTTATCAGTCATGTTTTATTTTACATGGAAAAAATTGTATTTCAATTTCTAAATCTGAGAAAATATTGTGATTTTGGTTAGTATAGCTGGTTAGGATATGATAAAGTAAAACATTTTCTATTAATAAAACATGATTTTTTTTCAGTTGGAACTTTTACCAAAATTGCACGGCAAAATTCATTTTATTGAAAGGAGATTTTAAAGTTTGAATATTTCCGAGTTTGAATTGTTCAATAATTTTGTTGGTATTTCAATACAACCAAACAATATGATAAAATCTAATCGATTATGTCATTGAGAAAAGCCTATAAAATCCCAAGGAAATTTCTAAAGAAAGAAGGAAAAGAATGTTGATAAATTATTTTTAATTGATGGATAATTGCCAAGAAAAAAGAAGAAAACTTTGTTGAAAGATATGTATAAATAATAATATTATAAAATATTTAAATTTTTATAGATTATAATATTTTGTATTTTAAGCATCAATTTAAGGGTAAATTGTATAACACTCCCCTGTGTTTTGGTGAAATGGTGCGAAACTCTCATGTGTTAAATTTATAGGTGAAAAAGTCTATGCGTTATTATAGAGCAAAAAAGCTCTTCTCCATTAGAAAACTAACGGGAAGGGTTTGACACTCGCGAATTGTACAAGTGGTCTTTGTTTTTGGCCTTTTTTAGGATTACTCCATGTGTGCAAATATTCATTTTGCCCCTCTTTTTGACATGTAAATATATTTTAATAACTTACTATTATTAATTAATTTAAACTATCATTTAGTCTCAATATATCTTAATAAATTATATTTATTTATGAAATATATTAATTGAATGTCAAAATACCTAAAAAATATACAAAAATTTTAAAAGTTAAAATTTTAAATTGAAAAATCACATACAAAAATTAATATACTAAAATTCACTTTTTTTTAAAATTTAAATATTGATACGAATATAAATATAAATCAATTATACAATTATATATTATTGACTAAATTAATAACTAAACATCAAAATACAAAGAAATTATATCATTTTTTTAAATTATATTATTTAATACAAAAAATATTTAAATTGAAATCATCATTATACATATTTTCATACATTTTTATTATTTTTAAAATTTGAAAAAATTTATTATTATTATTATTATTATTATTTATTTTTATAAAAATAAAAAAATTGATATTTTTTCGCTGCATCGCCTCCTGCTGCCACCGAAGGCCATCACGTGTCGTCGCCCTGGATTTGGGCGGGGAACGCCCCTTTTTGCAACGTCGCCCATAATATATACATACTATATTCTATATATTCAAATAATTGTATGCATATATAAATGAAAAATCATAGTTTTAAGCTACTTGAAATTTGGACCGTTTAGTTTTAATTATTGAAGAACAAAAGCTAGCATAACACGAGTATAACGACCAATTTAATAAAAAATTTAACTCCATTAATCCTAACTAATGGAAGGGGAGAGTGTGCATAAATTTGAAAAATACATGGAGATTTTTGCCTACTTTTTAACACAAAGGGATCAACTATATTTTTAAAACAGATGGGACTTTTATGCAACTTATCCTTAATTTTAAAACAAGACGAGTGAAAAAAATTGAGGTCATATTTGATAGAGTGTTTTGTCTGTCTATAGATTCAAATGTAATTTCTCATTTTAATCCCATTTCTATGTTATAATAGTTAACATGCAAAATAATTAATTAAATAATTTGTCATGGAGTCGTAAACAGGTTGATGTTAATCATATCATAATCAAATCATAACAATAATCACAACTTAATCTAAAGAATCATTGTCTGATACCACCTAATAAACATGGCCTTAAGGAATTAATAGTGCATAATTTCATTCATAACTTCAAAGAGCAAGAATGAAATTTAAGTAAAATGGTTTAAATATAAGCATACGGAAATATATTTTCATTTCATAAATTAAAATTCGGCCTTGCTAATTCAAATAACCGCATCAAGTAAACATATTATCATCAATATCGAAATTTCTTTCATTTTATAATTTATTTTAACAACCATTCACCATATAAACTTTTTACTTTGGTTGCATTTTATGAGCAAGTTTTGATCTTAACTAAAAAAATGCAAAAATATCCAATAGATTTTAAAAGTTCCTTTTTGGAAATCAATTGCAAAACATTTGAGTTGAGTGTTGAAATTATATGGGTATAAAATGAATGAATTGAAAAATTGAAGGGCTAAAACTGCAATTATTCATTTTAATACCCTCCAAATTTTACTGCCAAATCCGCCAGTCCCCTCACGCCCAAATCAAAAACCCTAGTGGGAAACCCGCGCATTCCGAATTTTGATTTTCTGTAGCAATGGCGGCCATTTCCAAGCCGCCGGCGAGCTTCGCGATCACTCCTCATAAGCTCTCTATCTGCGTGTTGGTTCAGGTCTACGCGCCGCCTTCTCAAATCTCCATTCCCTTCCCTTTCTCCTCCGTTTCCCAGCACAACCGTCTCGGCATTTTTCTCCTATCCCTCACCAAGGTTTGGATGCCGGTGATAGTCTTGTTACGTTCGTCTTATTTTAATTGGAAAATGTGTAATCTAGGGGCTTTTGTTTGAATTATATAGGCATGTGATGGGATTTTCGAACCGACATTGGATGAGTTGATTGCCCAATTGAGGGAAATTGCTGGCTTGCTCAATCACTGGTTGAGTGATCATTTAACGCGGAGGCTTTCGTCGTTGGCCTCACCAGATGACTTGTTTAATTTCTTTGCTGATTTACGAGGTAACCATCCTTTTTCCCCCTAAGTGCGAAGGCAATCCACTCGATGTTGGATTAGTTTGTAATGATGTGATGGACTAGAGCTGCATTTATTTCATGCCACATGTGCTACGTGCTTATATGACCACATTTTGCTTAAACACATGGTTCCCAGTAAGATGTTGGTGTAGCTTGTGTTGAGATGACTATAGTCAGTATCTGGCAGTCGTTATTTACTTCTTCTATAATCCCAATATTTGGAAGCTGCATTGGGGTGTTTAGAAAAGTGCTTTTGATTTAATGTGTTTGTTTCTGATCAGGGATCCTCGGGGGTTCTGATGCTAATGTTATGGACGATGATCAGATTATGCTGGATCCTAATAGTAATATTGGAATGTTTATACGGCGTTGCTTGCTTGCCTTTAACCAGATGTCTTTTGAGGTAATTATTTGAAGCATTTTGTCTCGGTCGAACATGTTCATGGTTTCCTTTCTCTTTGTTCTGTTTGGTTGTTTTCATGTTCATGTTTAAAATAATTCATAAGTTTACTGATGGAAAGGGAGATGCGTCATGTGTTGCTTTCTGTTACAAATATGCAAGAGTGGACAGGGACCTATTTGAGTAAATGGAGGACTGGGCTTCCCCTTTTCCTGTCATACTGTTGACGAGAAAAAAAGAATTCTCAAGTCACAATTTAAGTACTAATTTCACTAAAGTGCTCCATCACCCAATCCCCAAAACCCACCATCACCTGTACCACACAATCAATTCCCCCAAGTATGGTAGTGTCTCTTGGCACATATACAGGCTATGATCTTCCACAAAGATTCTGAATATCCCTGGGACCAAGCACCGGGAGTCTGGGATAGGAGTAATATTCATAAAAGGAACATTATTTGCTTCACATTTTTATCACTTAACCAGTATGCTTTCCAACTTTTTTTCTGTGAAGTTCTGGTAGCTGTCAGCCTTATGTCTTGCCATGGTATGAGCAAATATATTGCATCAATACAAATCGTTCAATGCTATCAGTATCATGTGTTGATAATACAGTTGTAACAAGTCAAATTTTCAAATCCACGATACTAGATGTGATTAGTCGAAGAGAGGTTGCGAAGTTCATAGAGAAGTGGTACAAGTAAATATAGGTAAAGAGTGAGTACCTGCTAATGTCAACACTATGGTAGGTTCATACTCGGAATTTGACATATCTTGACAATATTTTTCTTTTTGCAGGGTATCTGCCATCTCTTAACAAATATAGGGACATATTGTAAAGAATCCATCTCAGGGTACCCTCCTTATGAGTTATCAAATTTGGATGATTCAACTAATGATCCAAATGCTTCAGTAGAATTTGAGAATATGGAGATGGACAATTTTGTTTATGAGAAAGTCAGTGAAGATTTTGAAGAAAGTAAAATGGGAATCGGAAGAAGTCCTTTCCAGCGCAATGCACCCAAAGATTTTCCAGAGCTAGTTGAAGGTATTGTTAGCGGACTAACAACTTTTTTTTTATGCGTGAAAGATATAAGTTCTTTAGCTATGCCTCTAATATAGTTTCAGTGCAACCTGTTGGAAATGAAAATTTGTTTTACTCAGGTTAAAAGCTTTTCTGATCCCTGTGGAACTGATGAAATATTTCTTCAATAACTTTGTATTATTATCCTGTTCCTTTTTTTCTCCTTTTGTTCCTGGAGTTCTCGGAAATATTTCCTAGATTCCTTTCTTTTTCTTCTCTGGTATCTTTTTTCTGTAAAATGTTTGTACATAATGTTAAAAGGATATCTCACATCTGTACTTGGGTTTGCATTGGAATCTGGTTTATGAGACTGCATTTCCCACACAGCTGCTGGTGGCTCGGATGTTCCAATAGTTGGCTCATTTTTTTCCTTTTGATTCTAACTGTTAAATCTCCTTTAGTTTTATTCTCTTTCGCACTGGATGAGAAGCTTTGCGGCGGGCACTGTGTTTACTCCTGTATTCTCTTTTTCGTGCCGGTATCTTTTTTTTTTTCCTTTTTCTTTTGAACCAAGTCCAGATGGAAGCTTTGGTAACTAACTGGTGTAGCCGTTGATAAGGCTATGGGTTATCTTAGTCTATGGTCCTGTGGCTCAAACAGAGTTTTCTTTTGAACAACATTATGAGAGTCCAGGATATGAACCTTGATGTTGTGACTTTGATTGACATAGATACTGGTATCTCTCTGAGGCCTAGGCTGGAGCATATTGATATGAATGCAGAAGTTTGCCCTGGTGTATTGTCTTCGAGTGATATGGCCAAAGGTATTGGCGCCCTTAGTGGAACTTTCCTACATACAAGCTGGCAGGTACAAGGTTACCTATCGGAGCAAGTAGATGCTATTGAGAAGTGAGTGATTTTTGTTCTGCAATACATCTGAATTAGATCTTTTGATCAATCAGATTTCACATGATCAAACTTTGTAAATTATTGACCTCAGCAAAAACATGTTATTTTATCATCTCACTTCATAACCATTGAATTGAAATGGTTTACTCTTCCGGCAGACATGGAAGCTCCTTCCCCCTAAATGCTTTTGAATCTCTACTGAAAAAGCTTCAGCAGTTGGCACCCGAATTACATCGAGTGAGTTTCTTGTTTGGGATTTCCTTGGGTTATACAATTTTAACTCGTCTACATCTTTTGATGGGTGATTAATTAGCTGGACTTTGAAAATGCTCTTGTTTCCATTTTCTAATTGCAGGTTCACTACTTGCGATATTTGAATAACCTTTATCATGATGACTATCCGGGTGCATTGGAAAACCTTCACCGTTATTTTGATTACAGGTATACATTGATCATGATCTTTCCTCTCCATTCTTAAACTTCTGATTTCCGTCGATTTTACCTCATTTACATTTGCAACCATGGACAATTTAGTTACTTTGGTGGAACCGTGGAAGAGGGAGAGTATTGAGTAAATCTAACATAAAGGAAATTTAAGAGAGGCTGATTAGTGAAGAATGCATTCTTTTGTTTGATTAGGATGAGTGAGAAAATTGTAACTGGATCAACTGCAAAAATAGCACATTCTTGGGGGTGAAAAAGCCATATTCTTTCCTTTGGTTACCTCTGCCCCTTGTGTGGAAACAAATGAGAGGAATAAGCTGCCAGTCGATTGGAATTTCTTCTCCTTCATGTTCTTTGTCCTCGTCTCCAAATAGTATTTAAGTAGTTCTACTGCTTCCATCTTTAGAAACTTGCACCCATCTCATGCTTTCATTGTTCCGTCCTGTTAAGTGGAGCTGTGCTGTCACTTGGAACATAGCAGGTCCAAGAAAGAGGCCAATGAAATAAGCGTCATATATGTCATGGGCTACTTATTAATTGAGGTCCTTTTGGCTTTATATCTGTCAGAATTTTCAATTGTCATTCACAAATTCTAGATAAGAGGAATAACATTGCCCTGCTAAATCAAAGTATTTTGAGTGCTACATTGAAATTCTTGGTTGCAATGCAACAACCAAAAATGTGATCCGAGCTTGACGGCTAGCTGAATGCAAGAGAAGTATTTAATGCCATGATTAATGACAAGGTGTAGCGTCTTGTATAGATGGCGAATCGTTTAAATATTGTAAATGTTGAAAAACTTCAAAAGTGTGCTGGATCTTTTCTAAGCACATTGGAATAATGTTATGTTACGAACTCATCCCTTAATAATCTCCCACCATTAACTTGAGTGCGAGACAGAATACATGGGATGCTTTTGTGGGTGAAAAATAGAAAAACATAAAATGGGCTCTACCCATTGCATCTTCTGAGGCGCTTCATGCTCTTCAGGTGTTGATTGACCAGGCTAGTGTAGGACATCACATTATATATCTCTTATTGTGCCATGTACACTAATGTTGTGTTTCTGTGTGCATATACTAAAATCAATTTATCAGTAATGCAAAAAATTGATAAAGCCTTTTTTGTCGTTCTCGTCCTATTTCAATTGAAAAACTTAAAATGACGATATTATCAAACACCAACTTAGCTTTCTGCAATTGGTGCCTGTGTTGTCATTGACTAGATTATCAAACTAGTCTTGTATTTTGTTTTTATTATTATTCTGTCTTAGACAACCAAACATCTTTGTTGACCAAATGTGCTTCAGAAGCATCAAGTCCTCTAGGTTTTTCTCACCTTTGGTGTTCAATTTCTGTGAGTGTAGTTGAGCTCGGTAAATGAGTTTTGGATTATGTTTTTTCCAGTAACTAATCTATTAATTTACTGAGGTGCGTGAACTTTTGAGGAGATTGTGTCGTTGAAATAAACCATAATGTTCAATTCACCACTTTTCAAATGGTAAAATCTCCCTTGTGCCTTGTGTAAGCATGTATACACAGAATTTCACCTATGCGCATATATGATGTGACTTCTTGCTATAATAAGCTATTGTGATATATTAAACCTATTGTTTGAACATATCAATTTCTTCAGTCTTTCAATATCATTAGCAATTACCTTATGTGAATATTCATGATAAAGTGCAGGGACAGAAGGAGTTGAATGTGTCTCCCCTCCATCCGGATGCAGTAGCTTTGGAAGATATGAAATTGCTTTATTATGTTTAGGAATGATGCATTTTCACTTAGGGCACCCAAAGCAAGCTTTGGAAGTAAGTATATATGGATGTCAATCACTCCGTCCTGTTTGCTCATCTTCTGCTATTTTCTCTTTCTTGCTGCTTGTATTTTGATTTCTTGTGGTTTATTCTTAGGAGAGTTAGCCTTTTGTCTATTCCCACTTTTGAGAATCTTTACTTATAGTATACAACATCACTAATTTCTCTCGCGACATGCTCAGGTCTTAACGGAAGCGGTTCGAGTTTCTCAACAGGTGCAATTTTAATTCGTATTTAACTCTGATTGAATCCTTTATTTATTCTCAGTTTTTTTTATAAGTTGGAGTGAGCTTATTGTTGGATGTATTCTTAGGAAATCTCTTTTATCTCTGCCCAACTGATAGTTTGGGTTGAGAAGTCAATGTACATGCAAATAAAGTCAATGCTGAAATTACAAAGAATGAAAGATAATGTTTGTAGACTACTGCATCTTTTCTTGAGCAGGAGAATTTTAGGTAATTTTCAGCCGATGAACATCAAAAGTAAAGCAAATTTGTCGGATACATTGAAGTGGTTATTAATGTTGAGTGGGTGCTAACTAATGTATCTCCAATAAAGAAGCTTTTGGGCTGCTCCGATTGAGATACCAAGCTGTGATTCTTGTAAGTTGTAAAAGTTTATACAACATAGGATTTTCGTGTGTTTGACCTGTTGGAATTTGGTATTTTGATGAAAACAAGTTTCACAATGTGTCAATGGTTAAGAAAGGGATCCCTTCTAAATAGTGTTTTCCAAACTATGGTGCAGAAAGTCCACTGGAAGATTAAAGAAAGACTAGAGCTCCCTATATTCCACTTGACTGTCCGAGATAGAATAATCTTCTCAATGTTCCTATATTGCTCATTGTCGAGAGTCCCACCACCATCTTTGGATTCTTAAGTGTTGGGAAGCCACACTACCTTGAAATTGTCGAGAAACCTTGGTGCTTAGAGCAATGGTTGTATAAGGTCATAATGGTCATTGTAACTGATTTTAAACTTTTATTCCTTTTTTCTGCTTTTTGTCTGTCTAGGCTAAACTTATAAGCTAGAACTGATATCTTCGCTTGTGTGTCCTTCCGTAACATGGATTCATAATCTGACAGATATTCTCATACACGTATATGTATATATGTATATTTGTTCTTAATTGAAGCAGTGATTCTATTTTTTGATTTTGTCTGAATTGTGCAGTACAGTGATGACACATGTCTTGCATACACATTGGCGGCAATTTCTAACCTCTTGGCTGAAATAGGAGTATCAAAGACCTCTGGACTTATTGGATCATCATACTGGCCTGTTGCTGGTATAGGCACTTCATTGTCTGTCCAACAACAATTATTTGTGCTCTTACGGAGATCCTTAAAGAGAGCAGAAAGTCTAAAGTTGAAACGACTGGTGGCGTCTATTCATCTTGAAATTGCTAAATATGACATAACGGTGATAATTTATTTCTTCTTGTTCGGACTGCATTAATATAAATTTTTTGGTTATGTTTGTGTTTTTAAACTTGACTGGATAGTTCAATATGAGTTAGACCTGGGATGTGACTAAGTATGGGTTTATCATGGGATATTATTATAAAGTGTTGCTGATAATTTGCAATCTGCAGCCATATGAAATGTTGCTAGTAGCTTGGATGGCCTCTTCACTTTTGTAATGTTGGCCAAAAACATGATGCATGAGTTGGCAAATGACTGTAGTAAAAGTAAGAGGACCAATGGATTGCATTAATTTCAATCTTTTTAACAAGCTGCCTTTGGGATTTGTTGCCACCACTTCTCACCCAGGTTGAGGAAGAAAACAGTGACCGGCTTCTAAGAACTAAGTTATCTTCTTGGCAGCATGGGGCAAAGCATTTTTGTAGTGCCAAATGATATTTAACACAGCTAGGAGGTTGACCAGTCTTTATAGTTGGTATAGGAGCCACTCTAAATGGATTCATGGACGGATGGGACACTTCTTAGATGGGATGAGGATGCATGTATTTGAGTGTTGACTGTTGACTGTTGAAGTGTAATTCCTCGCTGCACATCAGTTTTAGGAGGAAAACAAGAATCGTTTATAACATCTTGGTTACCTTCTACTTGTCAATCACAAGTTTGAGCATTTCTTCCCAGTTGCCTAGCAGGCTACAGTGTTGAGGTGGTCTGTGAATGGACATTTTCGTAGAGTTCTCATATCTCCGGATGGGATAGTTAGTCTTAATTTCTAATGGGTAACTTTGTTTAAGTTGCTGATCAAGTGTTACATCTTGTTGCTAATTTCATCATGTATCTTTGTGCAAAATTGTAAAGAAAGTGACTGGTATTGGGTTCATGTAATGGAAAAATAAAATTTTCCTTTTATTGCTACAAAGTAATTTTTCTTGGTCTTTGTTGGTGGGGAAAAAAATCTGAATTGCAGTATTTTGATTTGCAGCATGTCCAGAGACCACTGCTTTCGTTTGGCCCGAAGGCTTCCATGAAGCTTAGAACGCACCCTGCCAATGTCTACAAGGTTCTGTTGGTTCAGAGATTCAATGCTTAGGCAACTCTTCAACTGAAACTTCTCAATAGAAATAATGTGCCCCTTTTTTCCACTGTTGTCATTTTTTGTCGCAGGAATTATGGTCGAGTTCTCATCTAATTAATGAGTTTGGCGATGAAAGTTCATTAATGACCACTGATGGTGCTTTCTGCACAGCATGGCTGAAAAGTTTGAAAAACCCAATAGGCTCATTGATTTTTGCTCAAGAAAATGATACCCGGAGCAGTTCCGATGCTTCCGAATTTATTGCACAGCCAAGTTCTATTCCTGGATCAGTTTTACAGTTATTGGGGTCCTCCTATTTGGTTCGTGCTAGTTCATGGGAGATGTATGGCAGGTGATCTATTGGGATTCATTCTATATTGTTGGTACTTGAAGTTGGATACAATTTTTCCATGCCCTTCAATTAGTAAACCCACATTTGTTTGTTTATGTACATTAGTACGCTTTTATACATGTTATTTGCATATGTGCTAATATGCATGTATATGGAATATTTAACGTGTATTGTGTACTGGGGAAAGATTTGGTTGAGGAAAAAACTTTCTTTTCTGTTTTTCCTTTAACTGTTTCCTGTGAGAATGACTTGTAATTGTGAGTGTAGGAAGATAATTTGGTAGAGGGTATTGCTCGAACTAGTTTGTTGGATCATCTTTGTCATAGACGCATGAAACTGTTGTTTGAACTAGCCCTGAGATTGCCTATCTTCATGGGACAGCTTCACCATTTGTCAACCACTGCTAGATTAAAAGGGCACCATACTGGAAATCTAAATGTCTCAGAATTGTAGCAAATGATATCAGAGATAACCCCTTTGGAACAAGGATCTTGCTACTTTAATTGTCAACATATCTCTGTTCACTGCTACTATGCTGTGGTGTTCTGCCTTTTGTGTTGCTGAGGTCTATGCCTTTAATTTGTTCTTTGCCATTGTTGAGTATATTGTGGAAAAAGGGCGACAAAGATACTTTGATCAGAAACAATGGCTCAAGAAAAATCAGGTCACAGGTTCCCAGATATTGATAAGTTTAACTTGTGGCTCAAGCACCATTCAGTACTGGGTTCATTTGTGCTTGTATGTATGCATATATTTATCACCTTGGTTGATCTTTTGAATCATGCCTGTTGCTCTATATTTTCTTTCTAAGATGGACACTATATGTTTATTCCCTGGACATTTTATTGAGTTTTAGTTTGTAGCGTAATATCTTGAATTCCTTGGTTGTCTACATGGGATCTTGATTTGTCTCAGGTGCTCTACCATCACCAAGCCACTTATGGCATACTGTATTACAGCTGCGTGGGTTACAGAAAATATCGATTATTCTCATTCCTTGGGGGACAAAATTACTCTTTCACTTTCGCTGTTTTTTCTGATATATAGCAAAATTAGTGGCCAAAAAATGTTAATGATCATTGCATTAAGTGGCATTATCTCCATTTGTAATCTGCAATACCTCTTCTTATTTGGTGCATTATCTCGCCTGTTATGATTTTCTCATCTTTCTTGTCCAGTGCTCCTCTAGCTCGAATAAATGCACTGGTATTTGCAACTTGCTTTGCAGATTCCTCAAGGTAATTTCAAACACTCCAGTCTCTTTTTACGCTCTGCTGCTTATTCATCCGTATCACTTGTCTGCTGTCAAATATTACTGTCTAAGAAACTAGCATCTGGTGTTCTGCAGTTTATCGGATACTGCATTAGCATACTCCAAGCTCATCCAACATTTGGCTGTGTATAAAGGATACAAAGGTTGGGCATAGAAATATACGTCCTAGACTGGACCTTTTTTTCTGTGTGAATTGTGTGTTTTCATTATGTCTAATCTTTATTCTTGATGCTAGCTGGCTGCATTGGTGTCTATTAGCATTACTACTTTTGAAGTTTATCTCTGACTTTATCTTAATGCTGCTAAATTACTGTGGTGATCTCTGAATTTTTATATTATAAATGATGGGAAGAACTACTGTATATGTTTTCTAAAATCCTGTTAAATCTGTGATTACTGCAATTTTCTCTTTTCCAAGTTGGCTTTTTGTTTCTTAATTTGCTGCACCAGAAATTATTTACCTGAAAAGATGAAGGCTAGCTCAATGTTGAATGCATAGCGGCAATGAGAGGGCTATCATACTTAAATACAGTGTGTGCAGAAAAAGAATGTGAAAAAGGATTGAAGATTCATTTTTCCTGCTCACTGTACTTTATTATTAATCAAAGTTTCAGCTCGATAGTTTATGTACTCTCTGCTTGGTAGTTTCTTGCTTCTTTACCATTTCTTTTTCAACGATAGAATAGCAAATAAATGGAGCCATATTTTGTACTCAGTTTTTTGGATAAATGACTTTGTGAACAAGTAGGATTCTCTCTGAGGCCTTGTATGAACATGGCTATGCTGATATGATTTAGCTCCTTGTCCCTCCCAACCACAGCCAGAAGAGGAAAGATGAAAAACATGACAATAATTCCAAGATACTCCCCTCCTTCTGTCTTGTTTCCCCAGGAATGCATGCTGATACACTCTTATTATAACCTTCTCTTCCCTTTACATATGTTCCATTCTATGTTTGCAATATCGACAGATGCTTTTGCCGCTATGAGAATAGCAGAAGAGAAGTTTATGTGTGTTTCAAGGTCCAGAATACTGCTAGTGAAGCTGCAGGTGCTGCATGAGTGTGCCTTACATAGGTACGGTATGTTCAATATTTATTAGGGTAAATTATATCTGCACCTCTTGTGGTTGTCCCTAATTATAATTACGAATATATTCCTGGTAGATTGAACATTACAATTACCCAACCTGATGTTTGTAAAACCTTATAATGCATGTCGGGGAAGTGCTAAGTACAAAAATACCCTCGAGTTTCTGGCAAAGAAGAAAAATGAAAAGACAACATATTTTGAAAAGATAAAAAAGCTCTTAGTGACGTATCAACTCAAGAATTGGCACTCAAATATAGACCATTGGGCTGTTGTTCTTCCTAACAAACCCTCACTCTTGTTTCTCCTCTCTCTTATCAGTTCACTCTCGTTCTGGCCATTATCACCGCCCGAGTTCACCCTTGTCACTTTCTCTATCCATCAGTTTATTCTTGTTCTCTCTCTTTTACTGGGTGGTCTTGTCGAAGATTGCTTTGGAGACGTGACCGGTCCCTAGACGGAACCCTTGCGGGTGGAGTTACATGTAAGACAAAACAAACTTGAGGTGGAGTAATTGTAATTTTTAATGTAACATGGACACATTTATAATTAAGTCAAACCTTAGGGGTTGCAGATGTAATTTTCCCTATTTATTATTCATTGGGTATGTACTACATAGAGATTGCTCACTGCTTCTTTGGTTCTCCACTTCTCCTCCAGGGGACACTTAAAACTAGCTCAGCGATTCTGTGATGAGCTTGGGGTTTTGGCCTCTTGTGTAACTGGTGTGGACATGGAGTTAAAGACGGAAGCTAGTCTCCGTCATGCTCGGACATTGCTTGCTGCGAACCAGTATAGCCAGGTTTAGAGAATCTTCCTGATATTTGTGTTCCATAAAATAAATGAGAAATCTTGAATATTGCATTTTGGGTTTTCGGTTGGTGCTTCATGTTAAGGTACCATGTATACGATTGAATACTTAAGATCCAATCTCTTAGTTCAAATTCGAACAAATTCAGGGAACTGAGCAGACCCAGAGAAAATTTGGACTTTCTGCATTTGTATTTCCATCAGAACCCTGTTGAAATATTCCCCCAACCTCTGCCTGCTCTGCCCCCACGCACGACGTTGAAGCTTCTGTAGTTTTATATGATTGAGCTGAGAATGGGGATGGGTAGTAATCTGTGGGGATGGGAGGATTCTTCAGGTTGAAAGATTGGGGAGGAGATGAAGCATTGCGTAATATAGATTAATGTATTCAGAACCAAGTGCATTCAGTGAAAGGTGGCAATTTGTTGAAGTAGGTCATTGTCCATTGAGGACTTGGTGAGAAGAAATGGCTAAAGAGAGGCAAGGTATGAAAACTTGCACAATCAAACAAAATTATGGAACTCAGCAGATGCTTTATGCCGTAAAGAAGGCACTATAAGATCGTCTATGTCCTCTGTCTCTTTTCTGGGAGTGGGGGAGTTAGTTGACACTGGATCGTAGAACTTGGGTGACTTTCTCTTGTCAGTTCTTATGTGAGATCAGCTCTCCAAAAGGACAAACGAATACAAGTATTCTGTTAATATCAGCTCCCCACTTACGACCGTGTGTGAGACCAGCACTTTGCATTTTTAGAGTATCCAATTTAACTGATTAATTTGTCAATGTGATATTTTACGTGAGTTGTTCTTGCAGGCTGCAGCTGTTGCGCACTCTCTATTCTGCACCTGTTATAAGTTTAACCTGCAAGTTAAAAATGCCACTGTTCTTCTCTTGCTGGCTGAGATACATAAGGTACTTAAAATTGGATGGTACTAGAAACCCTCTATCAGCCTCATTTACACTATATGGGAATAAAGAAATGACTTCAACTGCTTGTGGGACATGATTTATATTTATTGTGATTCTATGCACTATAATTTCATTGAGCATGCAAGTTATTTTATGGTATATACCCCAATTGAACAGCTTACATTTAGGAAGCATTCTAGTGCTGGAGCAGCATTGTTTTTACTATCTGATGTATTTGGTTTTGCTGAGATTCAGTTTTTCCTTTTTATCGATTTCAGAGGTCAGGCAATGCGGTTTTAGGAATTCCATATGCTCTGGCTTGCATTTCCTTTTGTCAGTCATTTAACTTGGATCTTCTTAAAGCCTCCGCAACACTCACACTGGCTGAGCTATGGCTCTCTCTTGGATCAAATCATGCGAAAAAGGCTTTGGCCCTTCTACATGGCTCTTTCCCGGTACTTCTTGGTCATGGTGGACTGGAGCTCCTGTCTCGAGCATTTATAACAGAGGCAAAATGCTATTTAGCAGATCCAAGCTTTTCAGGTAATTTAATGCTATCTAGTATCTACCTCCATTCTGCATTCAAATACCAAGATGACTTTTTTATTCCCCCATGTAAGTGGGTTTCTGCTTATTGGGTCTCAAGAATTGAACTACAAGATATTTTCAGTAACATTGGAACGATGGTTTGCATAGCAATACAGCGATGAATTTACTTCACCTGTTCTTCAATTCTGCTTTCCGTAGAGGATCTTAAACATGCAACGTTTTTCCTTATTCCGTTTCTTCTTTCAATAGTTTCGGAAAATCCAGAGATGGTGCTAGAACCTTTAAGACAAGCTTCAGAAGAACTTCAACTCTTGGAGGTTGGTCAATCTCTTAACTTGTTATATGAAATTTAAGCATATATGTCGGGCCCAAGATGTGTTGGCTGTTAAATTACGTTCTAATAATTCTTCTCTTGGAACCTCTAATCAAAATCCAATTCAAAGTCGAAGCTAGAGATTTGGTTTCGTCTACCATCCAGTCCTTCATGCTTAAGGACTACAAAATCCCGCGGGATTTGTTGTGAACTGTTGTGCTATTTTCATCGAATAACCTTACTTTGCAGATCACATTCTAAAAACTAACATGAATTTGTCTGGGCTTCGGCCTGCTTCCATAACAATATAATTCATATTTTCGACTACTAAGACACTAATGCTTGTAAACAGTATAATGAGTTAGCAGCGGAAGCATTCTACTTGATGGCCATTGTGTACAACAAGTTGGGGCAGCTGGATGAGAGGGAAGAAGCTGCGTCTTCATTTAGGAAGCATATTACAGCATTTGAGAATCCAGAAGACATGGATGATTCTGTCTACGGTACGTTGTAAATGAAGTTGTGTATAAACGTATGTGCATCATAACGATGTTAATTAGTTGTACTAAATGTTATTAGCTAGCTGAGGGAAAAAGAAAAGAAGAATATATTTATTTGCTGATATCTGTAGTTACAATGATGTTGGATTAAGTTTTGAGGTAATTCTTCCTTGTGGGAATGGGATGATAGGTTAAGTCCTACATTTGTTTATTCAAATTAGTGTACTTGCACATTTTGCCCGCATGCGATGTTTCAAATGTGTAAACTTAAAAGAATTATTTGGTCATTTGGTGGTAGAGTTTTGTTGTTCCAACTACTTCATTTCATATATGAGTAAATTGCAATGAGCTCCCTTAATATTTTACATGATAGCGAATACCTTTTTGCTGTTTAAAAAGCTGGAAATACCTCCCTCATGTTAGATGAAATTATGTAATCTTTGTATGGAGGCCTGCTTGTCAACTTTGCCCTTGTAGTTATTTGAAAATAAAAATAAAAAAATTGTAAAAAGAACGGACAATTTGGATGGAAATTTTGAAAAATTGTAAAAAAAAGTTACTGACTTAGTTCATAAAAAAATTCAAAAGATTTTAAAATATATGTAAAATTTTAATTCATATTTCATGAGGGTATTTTGATCATTTTATCATAGAAATGGATGGAAATTTAATGGAATTAATGAATTAAGTTAGTTGTTAGACGGTCGTTAAAATTAGAGTTGTTGATAATCTTTCAAATAACGAGGGTATTTGTAATTATGTTAGGTTGTATTTGGATGTAGGACTTCAAAACATGGATTTTAAAATCTTAATAACGAATCTTTTAAATTTGTTTGAATAATTCCAAATTCAAAGGATTTCAAATCCTTTCATTTTAATTTTGAACTATATTTTGAGAATTTTTTTATGAAATCATTTCTTCAAATTCAAATCCATCATCAAATACACTCTTAGATCTCGGGAGAGTTTGTCGTAATTTGCCTTATATAAATTGAAAATAATTGTTTAAGTAGTTAAATAGTACAATAAGAGGGAAAATAGGGAGAAGAGAGAGGTGCGGACTTATCAACAAATATGGGAAGAAAAGTTTGGTATGGGTACCAATTGTTTAAATAGAGTAATCAACTTATCAAATTATGTGAAATGACACTTATAATTTATAAACTCCTTTTCAATCATTATAAAAGGTTATAATTAATTAAAAGTAAACCAATTAATTTGCGAAGCAAAAAAACAACCAGGTTGCCAAAACTATTCTGAAATCTACATCATCATTGTTAAAAATTTAAATTTAGAAAATGAATAGAAAGAAAGTTCAAAATTTCCAATGTGTAGGAGTTTGCCATCATTTTTGTTTTTTATGATGTGAATAAAATTGTAAGTATTCATAATTTTGTTTTTATCGTGCAAGTTTCACACCTTGCCTCTCTTTTGCCATTTCTTCTCACCAAATCCTCAGTGGACAATGACATACTTCAACAAATTGCCACCTTTCGCTGAATGCACTTGGTTCTGAATTATATCGAGAATATTATATAAATTAACACCTAACTATTATAGCAATATCATTTTACATAGGGGGTTTGGACTCACGACCTCCACGATCAATATTATATAAATTAACACATAACTATTATAGCAATATCATTTTACATAGGGGGTTTGGACTCACGACCTCCACGATCATGGGACTTTAATTTCGCCAATTGAACTAGACCTCCTCGGCATTTCTTGGAATTATTTATTTTACTAATTCTGATATGATTTATATAAAATTCATAAATTATTTTGAATTACAATATATTAATTTTAATAAAATTTAGTTATAAATAAGAATAGAGGATAAATATTTTTTCAATTTTAATAATTTCAAATAATTTATTCAAGTATGATAATTTTTTAATTCAAACTTATAATCTAGTAACTAATTTTATAAATATATATTAATTGAATAATTTAATATTTCAATTATTAAAAAATGTAATTTTATATAGATTTAATTAGAAAAAGTTAATAAAATAATTTAAATTTAAATTTAAGTTTGATATAAATAATTAAAAAAAAATATATGGGTCATATTACTCATCGTCATAAACATTACATTAACACGCCCTCTACCTTTTAGTAATTACAGAAACACCCCTAAGGGCATTTTTGTCCTTCAAAATTTATATTAAAGTTTGACCAAGTCAATAGGGGTATTTTTGGATTTTAATGGCTGACAGGGGTGGTTTCTGTAATTTTTCAAAAGGCAGGGGTGGTTTGTGTAAATGGACAATAGGTGAGGGGGTGTAAATGTAATTATCCCTATTATATAAATTAACACCTAACTATTATAGCAATATCATTTTACATAGGGGGTTTGGACCCACGACCTCTACGATCATAGTGCTTTAATTTCGTCAATTGAACTAGACTTCATCGGCATTTCTTAGTTTTGTTACTCACTCGATATTACTAAAAAATCATTCACGAGAAGGCACCCATAGTTTTGAGTAACTGATGTGAGAAAATAGTCACCTATCCTACAATGGATTTTCGTACATTGGTGGTTAGAATTGGGTGAATAAATTGAACCCATGTTTTAACAAAGAAATTTAGAAAAAAGCCTCATAAATATGGTTAATAATTTATGAAATATTAATTATTGATAAATAATTATCTCTATATGATGTCATAGTCTCAACTCAAATAATAATACCATACGTGTAAATATATTTTCTTATAAATGTCTATATAATTACAATAACAAGCTTATATGAAATAATAACTCAATAAATTGTTCTTTTTTGCGCTCTCAAACAATTCTTTTTCCATTTATACTTTATTTTTATCATATCTACTTTTACATTAATGGGCCAATGTTTTATCATAATATCAAACAAAAAATCATACACTAAATATTGGATTTTTTTCCCGTATATACTTTATAGTATATAAATTATTTGGAGTAACTAACCCATATTTTCTACTTCATACATATCCAAAAAATCCACGTAAGATGAGCGACAACATTTATTTTATTATTACGTTTAAGTAATATTTTGAGTGCATAAATGAATCAAGAAACGTATCTAGTGGCGTGGTTTGAGACCACTTTCTTCCCATAGACACCCAACTTCAAGTCTTCCCTTATGCGCACATAGTCTTTTATTTCTCAGTTTTTTGGCGAATTTGTAGTTCTAATAGATTTTTAACTGTAAAAACCATATCTGATGTAATCTTTAAATTTGTGGGACTAAATATGATGAATTTAAAATATAAGGGATTAAATCAGGATAAATGGCGTAGTTGAGAGATAAAAATAATATTTATTTGTAACGAGCCCAAGATTAATTTTTAAAAATAAGAAAGAAAAATCGGATCAATATTATTAGGGTAAATTACAACCACCTCTCCTGAGATTTGGCATAATTACAAGTACATGCTTGTTGTTTGAAAAATTACAAATACCATCCTGCGGTTTGTAATTTTTAACCAAAGGCCTGAAATTGACCATTCTGCCCTTAAATTTTTTATTAAAATTGTAGAAAAATCAGTCGAGGCAAATTGCATTATTGCTCATCTATGTAAAAAATTTAAGAAACCTATCCTTGCGCATTGTAGTCCAATTTTCTTTTAAGAATTAAATAAAAAATAATTTAGTGCATGAGAGCATTTTGGTCAGTTCACCTATAAAAATGGATGGAGATGAGTTATTTGTTAGACGGTTACAAACCTCATGGATATTTATAATTTTTCAAACAACAAAAAATATTTATAAATATACCAAACCTCATAAAAAGTAGCTGTAATTTACCCATATTGTTATTATTATGTAGATTTAAAGATGGGCAAGTTCCGTTTGTGGCCCGGAACTTGTCCCGTGTTTGGTTTGCCTACAAAAACCAACAGCCAATCAGTTATCCTATGAGAGTGATCGACTCTATCTCTGTGTCTATCCATCCATGCCACTTGTATGCTCCACATCTTTCCACGTTGTCTATAACCTAACCCCATCTAAACTCATTTTGCACGTTATCCCGTCTTACACACTTGATATGTAATTGGTTCAATTCGATGAATTTAATTTAGGTAAAAAAAATCTTTTATATTAGTTAGATAGTGATACGGTTTGCGACTTGATCGGTGTCCCATTGCGCGAGGTATTGTCCATTTTGGCTCTGTATGAGCCTCACAATTTTGTCCTGAAAAGGCGCTTCGCTAGGAAGAGGAGTCATTGGGGCTTATAAGCCACTCAAGCTCTTCGTCTGCAGCCGATGTGGGATGCTTGCTACATCAGATAGGTTACATAGTCGGGCAATATGTCTCTGTCGGCATGACAATCGTACTTTGTTGCTATAATGTGATTTGATCGTTCAGTTACGAATATTGGACATGTACAAGTATTTTTATTGAACACTTATCATGTAAGTAACTTTCATTTTGATATTATGTTTTAATTGTGTGTTAATTATACGATAAGATGTGGTGGCTTTCGTGCTTCCTTGTGAGTAGTAGTAGTACGGTCGAGTACGAATGGTTAGATAAGAATATTGTTGGATAATGATAAATGATAAATTAAAGAACAAATTTATTTGATAAATTTATGTCTTTCGGATTAAATCGTGACAAGTGATTGGCTACGATGTACGATATATAACAAGCTTGTGATGCATAAATGATGGTTGATGACGTTCAATCTTTATCCGACCATGTCTAATCAACCGAATAGGTGTGTCTTGTGGTTGAAATGATGTGTTCGTTGGGTGAAACCCTTTGGGTGAAGTGATGCGTCCATTTGGATGCAATGATCCTTTATGTGAAATGATGCATCCATTCGGATAAAAAGATAATCTTTCAAAGTCATCTTTTCTAATTGGACATGTATATGACTCTATTCAATGATACATTTCCAACTATAACAGATAGATCCCCCTATTCACTTCATTTTTCATGCAGTTCATTCCACATCATTGTTAAGTAATAAAAGCATTCTGCAAGTATAGTTTAGTAAGAGAGTTTCAAAATACTTTTTGGTTCATTGTTCTCAAAGTTTGCAGTGCTGTTACTTTAAGATTATAAGTCATTGTATCTTGGGAGATAATTGTCTTAAAGACAATAATTGTCTTAAAGATAAAACGTTTAATTCTTACATCGACTTCATTATACACAAATCCCGCATATCTCTCAATTCTCCCAACAAATATAATGATTTAGTCATATATATTTAAATTAAAATATATCCCACATAAATATTATTTATTCTCGAGTCAAGATGATATCGTAGATTTGAGTTCTAAATTCCATGTGTCAATAGAGGGAAATGAAATTATAAATTTGTGCATGTTGTAGTGGGGATCAAATTAAGTTCAATCTCAATATTTTTTTTCAAAATAACTTTTAGTAATTTATTATCGTCGAATATGGAATAGTTTTATTTAATTATTTATTCTCCCTTTGTTCTTTTTTATTTATTCAAATTATATTCAACTTTTATGATATCTGTGAAATAATATGTTCTCGAAATGAAAAAAAAAATGTTTAATAAACTTATTCACAATATTACACTGAAAATATGTTATTGATGTAAATTATTTCATAACTCAGTGTATGGTATTTTTATTTTTTTATGTTATTATGATAAATATATGTCTTTTCCTAATTTTTAAGCACCTTTACATATATATATATATATATATTCTTATTATAAAATTATTTTTCATAAAGAAGCAATCAAGTGAGGTGAGTTCTTATCTCATCGATAATTTAAGTGGGTTTCATTCAATGATTATGAAATTAATTTTTTGATTTATATAATTTATGTAAAGAATGTATGAATATTATTTGATTTTCTACCAAGAAGACTTAGTTCAATTGGCAAAATCGAGGACCCCAAATCATAAGTTCGAACTCTGCTGGCATGGGATGTTGTTATACTTAATAGTAGGCATAGTTCTATTAAGTAATTAACATTTAGGACAAATTTCTCCTTTAGTAATATTTGTTTAAAAGAATGTTTATTAATAGTAGTATTTTCAAGAATCACTATTAGAAGGTTAAAAGCAATTTATAAAACACATCATATTTTATTAAAAAAAGAAGTATATATGAGACAATTCATTGATTTACTTAAGTAATAATATATTGATTTAATAAACACATAAATAGTATTTTTTGGCAAAAGAAATTATATCGATTATAGCAACCAAATGGATTAATTTACTTAATTATAATACATCTTACATTAATTTTTAATGCTCGGTTAAATAAATATTTAAATTAATATTAATTAAAGCTCAATATCAAATTAATATTGCTTTCTTTTACCATCATGTAAGTTATTTCTCAGTACTCTGCAGAAAGTACTAAAAGGTAATAATAATTAATTCAATGGATAGTTTTGTCAAGAGAAAAAGAATTTATTTCCGAGACATTATAAATGACTAATATCATGTGTCGGGAGGAAATGACTAACCCCTTACCTTGGAAAATAAGAATTTCTGTAGTAACGAGTATTCCCAAAATTAAATTATCGATCATATATGCAGAAAGGGACCTAAAAGCACAATATTAATTATTAAAATTAAATAGATTTAATTTTAAAAGAAACTTTCTACTCTAGACGTTGTATAGTAATATGTGGTGTGAACTTTTTATTATTATCTTTATCATTATTAATGCAAGTTATCTTTCCCTAAAAAAATTTAAATAAATTTTGAATAAACTTTAATATAGTTGAGTATGAGAGGATTCAAAATAATTCGCCCTTTTATAATATTAATAAATAAAATTAAGTTGAACTCCAATTTTAAAATTAATATTTTAAGAAATCACATCTATATGAATTAATTGATAATCAAGTACCAAATAAATAGTAAGGGATAATTAAATCAGACCCTCTCTTAAATACAAAATTATATATATATTTTAAAAAAAATAAAATTATACCTACATCCTATTTGAGAATTATAATTTATAATTGTACCTATTCGTCAAATTTGGACGAAAAATACCCACGTCAACAAAAAATTACTTAAAACTTTTAATTTGAACCCTCGTTCACCATGTCATATAATTTATTGACAAATAAATGTTAGTAATTTTTTAATACTTCAAAGGGGTAATGTAATATGCATAAAGTAAAAATGTATAATTATAATACAATATTATCTCTATTATTGTCATCGGATAAAAAAAATAGTCATTGATAAACGAAAAAAAACAATAGTCATATTATAAATAATTTATACGGAATATTGAATGGGGTGTAAAAGAGAAATTTATATATATTTTTTCTGAAATCAGCATTTCTCCTCCATACCTTAATAAAATGGGTATTATAATTATATAACAGAGAATTTTTAAAAGAGGTGTAAGTATAATTTCAAATTTTAGTGGGAAAAAGTGTAATTTTATATTTTTAAAAGGGTTTACGCGTAATTAACCCTAAATAGTTCGTTTTCAGCACTGTAGAATGTGCATAAATAAGAAGACAAGAGAACAAGTGGTAAACAACTGCTTATGAGCAGTATCAGTCTCTCTCTCTCCTCTCTTGTTCTCTCTCTAAATGCAACAACTCAACACCACCACCACCGCCGCTTCCGCCACCGCATAGCAACTCTACCGCTGAAGATCAAAGCTACAATGGGTAAAGAACCCTTAACTACCACCACCACCGCCAGCGCCACCTCCGCCGCCGCGGCCGAGTCCGCAGCTGCTCATGCAGAATTCAAGCTGGTGGGCTTCAAGAATTTCATCCGGACCAACCCCAAGTCCGACCACTTCCCCGTGCACCGGTTCCACCACGTGGAGTTCTGGTGCGGCGACGCCATTAACACCGCCAAGCGTTTCTCGTGGGGCCTCGGAATGCCGCTGGTAGCGAAATCCGACCTCTCCACCGGAAACTCCGCCCACGCCTCCTATCTCCTCCGCTCAGGCCAACTCAACTTCGTCTTCACCGCGCCTTACTCCCCTTCCATCTCAATCCCCTCCTCCTCCGCCATCCCCAGTTTCTCCTTCTCCGCCCACCGCTCTTTCACTTCTTCCCACGGCCTCGCGGTTCGTGCCGTAGCTATTCAGGTCGAATCGGCCTTTTCGGCTTACTCTGCCTCCGTTTCCCGGGGGGCCAAACCCGTATCGCCGCCGATTCTTTTGTGCGATAACAAGACCGCCATTGCTGAAGTGCATTTATACGGGGACTCCGTGTTGCGTTTTGTGAGCGGTGGCGATGATGGGACAGGGTTTTTGCCGGGTTTTGAGCCTGTGGATAATGAAATGTCTTATCAAGAATTGGATTATGGGATTAGGAGGCTTGATCACGCCGTAGGAAATGTGCCTGAACTTGGGCCGGTAGTCAATTACTTGAAGGAGTTTACCGGGTTTCATGAATTTGCTGAATTTACTGCAGAGGATGTAGGGACGGCGGAGAGTGGGCTGAATTCGGTGGTTTTGGCAAATAACAACGAGAATGTGTTGTTTCCTTTGAACGAACCGGTTTATGGGACGAAGAGGAAGAGCCAAATACAGACTTATTTGGAGCACAATGAAGGGGCAGGGGTGCAGCATTTGGCATTGGTGAGTGAGGATATTTTTAGGACATTGAGGGAGATGAGGAAGAGGAGTGGGGTCGGTGGCTTCGAGTTTATGCCTTCGCCCCCTCCTACTTACTACAAGAATTTGAAGAGTAGGGCTGGAGATGTGATTACCGATGAGCAGATTGAGGAGTGTGAGAAGTTGGGGATCTTGGTGGACAGAGATGATCAGGGGACTTTGCTCCAGATTTTCACCAAGCCTGTGGGGGACAGGTATATTCAAAACTAATGATGGCTAATTATTTGTCCCTTCTAGTAATTGAAGTTGTTTATATTTTATCTGTGTTTCTGGGATTTGAAGTTAGTTTCTTGCTTGTGCTATTTGTTGTCATACTTTAGAACAAGCAATGAAGTAAGAGATGGAATGTGTTGTCTGTGATAGTAAGGTGAGGAGTCGACTTATGAGCTGTTTCAACATTCGACTGATATTTGAGATAGGCTCATTAATACTGTTTCGAATTTAATCTAGTTGATTGGATGATAAATAACTGTGGCGGAGTGAAATTATTCTGAGAAATATATTTGGCCTGTTTCTTGGTTATATACGAAAATTAGGTGAATTCAAAGGCGAGTAGTACTCTTTAAGCCAGTCAATCTAAGGGGTAAATACAAAAAGCTGAAGTTTTGATCTATGTATTTTAGTAACACAATCTCCCATTATCCTGTCGCTGACTCCTGTAAGATCGTCTTGTTAAATGTTATTGGATTGGTCCACCTCTCAGTTGCACCTCAAACATTCTTTCCCTTTTTTGGGTCTCTTTAGTGCAGTAATCTGCTGGTAGAATACCTCTAATCTGTCTAAAGTAGACAGCTGTTTACTTGCGCGTGTTCAGGAGTACAAGTGAGACAGTATGTGGCTCTTACAAGTGAAACAGCATGTGGCTCTACCTTTTTCCTTAGAAACCAGAAAACGGGATAAATTCTTTAATTGGTGTTTCACTCTCCTTTATGACTGGCTTGTAAGTATACAAATGGCAAGTGACTTGCACCTACTCTATGATTGGCTGAAAAACTTTGTTTTTGTTGATTTTCTTGGGACGAAAGAGAAATAGAAGGAGAGAGTAGCACTTTTTCATTTTTAACTTCCACAATCATCCTGGGAAACCGAAATATAACTGGCTTCAGTTAATTGATGTGGATTTCAAGTACTCCTCAGGTCTTATATGTGGCCAGTGGTCTAGCCTAGTGCTAATCGTGTAGAGGGCGTTAGCAGACGGCTACAAAAAATCATGATGTTTCTTCGTACACGAAACTGGATTTCCTTTCCAATGACCCTGGCTTGATATCCTGTATTCTGACATGTAATCCCCCGGAGTTCTCTTTGCATCTTTAACCGTGTCCTAGTCTCTATGGACTTTAATCTTGTTTAACCATGTCCTATTTAGATGCTTAACCAACTCTTCATTCCTTCAACTTGGATCTCTGAGCTTATCACAAGTGGATTGTATTCCATTATTGAGCTTGTTAACAATGGAAAGCAAATCTACTGCCTTGCACAAAAGAAGGTGAATTGAAGCTTCTAGTCTCTTCTATTGTTCACCTCAAGCTCCTTTTTATTCTCACTAATCCAATCTTAACTGGTATATTTCATATGATTCTGAATGACTAGATTATGTCAACTTGGTTTAGGAAGTCTTTGCTTTATCCCCACTCGTAGTTTCGTCTTTATATTTGTGATTATTGCTGCTTCTTTTTTTTTCCCCGTTCTATATCACTGTTGAAACTCCATACTCATCTCCATTGCAGTTCACTGTATATATTATCTAACTCTTAGAGCACCTCCTCTAAGAAACCTAACTAATGCAGTTGTTGTAGGGGTTTATCATCTCATGTAATAAACTAGGAGGCACCTCTCAGCCTGAAGCCCCAATAGATTCATCTAAAATCACCACAGAACTATATTGACCGTTCTCAAAATTTGCGCATTTAATTGATATCAGATATTAGTGCTCCAAACATCATTTGCATCATTGAGTTTTTTGTAGCATACTGATTCTTGTTTTACATAGTACTAGTTAAGAAGTAAGTGCATTGCAGGGGAATAGAGAACTGTTATCAATGTTACATGTATATTTCAGTGTAAACCAAATGAAGTTTTGAATAAAGTTCCCCATAAATACTTAATAAGTAGCTTATTCTTTGAGCTCTGGATCTCTATATTTGGAATATTGATCCGGAGTTCAAATTGCTTTTCCGGACATGTTTTATCAATTTCCTAATAGAATCTTGAAGCACAACTAGGTTTATGCACTCCATTATATGAGAAAATAGAAATCGGAAACATGGCTGAAGGACTCAGGTGATGTAAATGTAGTCTGATATGACATGGATATGCGAATGTGGGATGGATTTGTTTCCATAATCTTATTATACCTGGTTCTTGTATCATTTATGCAGGCCAACTATATTCATCGAGATAATTCAGAGAATAGGGTGCATGCTCAAAGACGAAGAAGGAAAGCTTTACCAGAAGGGTGGCTGTGGAGGATTTGGGAAAGGGAACTTCTCAGAACTCTTTAAATCCATCGAAGAATATGAGAAAATGCTCGAAGCAAAACAAATCACTGAAACAGCAACCACTTGAGCCTGCAGAACTCTTATCTCTTCTATCATCCCTACTACGATATCATTCTTAGGAATAATCTTATGTAGATATGTATTAACGATCATTGAGACGTAGGTTGGCTATGCTATATGTAACTCTATAATCGACTATGGACTTCTATGTGCAAAAATACTTCATTGAACATTACTGTACTACCGTTTTCATGATACCAGTGAAGTTCGAACATCTCAGAGTCGTAGAAAAAGAAAACACTTCTAGTTCACGTACTAGTTCAATAACGGGATCTGATTCTAATCATCCCGGCTAAGCTCCGATTATTTCCAGCAGGATTCAAACTGTGGTTACTGCTTCCGTTTCTCTTATGTTGTCTATTATTGTTCTTCTCCATTGCAGCTTCATTATTATTCTATCTGTCGGCTCAGGTATTATGCGTTGTGTATGCTTCTGTTGACAGTGTGCATGATATTGTGTATGCTTTCAACCCCATTGATAATGTGCATGAAGCTTCGGGATAATTAGAGTTTTTTTTTTTTTTTTTTTTTTTTTTTTTTTTTCCTAAAGTTTGGTTTAATTATACGTCGATAGGTTGAGCTTTTTTTTTCCTAAAGTTTGGTTTAATTATACGTCGGTAGGCTGGACCATTGTACATGTGTACTAATTATGTGTAATTTATATTAAGAAATCATAATAAGAGATAATTGTCAGTCATAATGGTACTGAATCAATTCATAATTTGTTCTTCTTTTTTTAAGAATAATAAAAGCAAGAGGGATATAATGCATTATAATGTTTTCAATACAAGAAATGAATTCCTAATGGAATGGCTAGTTTTTTCTTTTTTTCCATTTTTTTTAAGCTTCCAGAGAGAAAAACAAAAAAATAAATTTACAACAAAATTTTTATATAATCTTAACTTTAACTTTCCGTTATTTATTTATTTTTTTTTTCCTAAATTTTTTTAAATCTATTGATAAAATATATATAATAAAGCCAATGTTATAAAGATAATAAAATAAATATGATAAAATTCATATTTTGCATTAATATATATTGCAAGTATTACATTATACACAAAACAAGTTATTATCAATATTTTGTTAAGGTTATATGAAAAATTTGTTGTCTGAATCCATTTATTTGATTTTTTTTTTCTCTTGAAGCTTGAATAAAAAATGGGTACATGGAACCAAAGTATGAAAAATAAAATAAAATGAGAGAAAAATTGGCTATTTTTACCCCCAAATGAAACTTCCATTAACTTTAACGGTTTTAAAACTAAAATTGCAAAAAAAGAAAAATATTAAGAATCCAAAATTAAAATCTTAAATTGTTTAAGTATCAAAACTGTACGAGTGACTTTGTTTGAACACTAAAATTGTATTATCCCCCTAAAGTTGCTATTCAGCTACTCAAAGTCGCTACAAGCTTTTGTCGGAAAAGAATCGCACACGACGTCAGTTGTTCAGCTTGTGCATACGACTACATGTTCCATGGTAGAATTTCTCGTTAATTCTCAGAAAAAGAATCATCATCATGTAAAGAATACACGGGCAGCATACCGAAACCCTCTGAGATTCAGTGTAGTTGAAGGGCGATGAGCGGGAACGAGTTTCGTTTCTTCTTATCATGCGACATTAATCTTCCAGTCACATTCAAAATCGAGAGGTTGGAAGGGAAATTGTCTCCTCCTAAGCCTCCTGATTCAGGTATTATACTGATTTTCTGCACTTTTTAGTACTTTAGAATAATGGGTCGCTTTTGTTTTCCTTGGTGAATTGGAATTGAAGTGTTTGAATTTTTTTCTTTTGGAAAAAAGATTGTATTTTTATGGAGTGTTGATTGCGTTACTGAATATTGAACTGTAGATTGAAATGTTCAGTTCATGGTGGTAGAGGTTTTCTTTTCTGGAGCATATGGGATTTTAGTATCACTAGTTTTTTGATGAATTTTTTGCTGAGTTTAGTAGGAAAGGTGATTGACGGTATGATTATTGTACTTTGAATTGGATTTTCCAGCTGATGGTGATGGTACAATAGAGGAGAGGAAACCGGAGTTGTACGTTGAGTGCTCGCTGCATATTGATGGCGCCCCTTTTGGGCTCCCCATGAGAACAAGGTTTAGATTGATATTAATTTTGTAATTTCAACTGTAAAAATCATTTCCCTGGGTGATTTTGTGTGGAGATGGTGTAATATTGTAGGTTGGAATCCGTAGGTCCATCATATTGTTGGAATGAACTTATTACGCTGAGTACTAAGTATCGTGATTTGACAGCAAATTCTCAACTTGCTCTTACTGTAAGTGGTCACAACTTGCTTCTTTGACTTAAAATGTTTTACTGTTCAATTCTCCAGAGAATGTTAATTTGGTGCTTGGTGTGTAGGTTTATGATGTTTCATGTGGGAAAAATGAGGAAGTGGTTGGTGGTGCGACCATTCGTCTGTTTAACATGAAAAAACAGCTCAAGACTGGCAAGCACAAGCTTAGGCTTTGGGCAGGCAAAGAAGCAGATGGTTCTATAAACACTACTACTCCTGGAAGGGTATTACTGTTTCCAATTAATTGGATATTCTGTCCATTCAGAATTTTGTTATTTATGGTATGGCTTTGTCTGATTGATTGCCATTTTGTTGGGTTATGAAGGTTCCTAAAGACGAGAGGGGAGAGTTAGAGCGTTTGGAAAAGCTTGTGAATAAGTATGAGAGAGGACAAATTCAAAGAGTTGATTGGTTGGACCGGCTTGCATTCAAAGCCATGGAGAAAATTAAGGAACGTGAAAACATTAAAAATGGGAGTTCCCATTTGTATGTTGTTGTTGACTTCTGCAGTTTCGAACATCGTGTGGTTTTCCAGGTAATTCCAGGTGCCTGTAGTCTTTCTTCATCTCTTTATTGATATATGAATCACCTGAATACCATGGTTAATTCGTGCTGCTTTCAACAATCAAATTTTATATGGTCTATCTATCTTTCTGTCCAATCTGGAGCTTGATTTTAATGGGTTGCAACAATAACCACAAACCAAACTATAACAGTTATTGAACATTCTAATTAATTACCAGTTGTATAACCTGCCTTAAAGAAGAAATAAAATCTAAAATTATTGCCTCACTGATTAAATACTGTATAATGAGTAGTTGTTGCTGGTATATGTTAACAGTAGCATATCAATATTTCTTGTAGGTTTTCCTTTCCGTGCTACATTTCTTATTCGTTTTTGTACTCTGTTTAAACTTTCCTGCTTCGAATGTTGGCTACAAATTGCTGATGAAAACAAACTTTGTTAAGAATGACATCACACCATATAGCTTGATTTTGAGTTTCTTAAATGTTATTTGATGTGTAGGAGTCCGGAGCAAATTTCTTAATTCCATCCCCAATAGCTTCAACAAATGAACTGGTTACAGTGTGGGACCCTGAAGTAGGAAAAACTAACCCCTCTGAGCACAAGCAACTAAAGCTGGCAAGAAGTTTGAATCGTGGCATCATTGACAGAGATCTTAAACCTAGCTCTGTGGAAAGGAAGTAAGCTTTGTTAGCCTTTATTCCTAGATCTTCTTTCTCTTTTTATCCATTTATGTTTTCATTTCACTCAATCCGTACTTGCTTAGTTCATTAATTACAAATCTACGGAGTTATCGCTGTGTTGAATCAAAGATTTTTTTTCAATCTTGGCATGCATTATCCTTTTAATCATTTTGAGACTGTCTTGGTACACTGCAATATGCATCCAGTTTGTTCCTTAATATACCGGAAACCTCATATGTTTGTCTTCATAATATGTCATAGCTTCAAGAAAGTTACACATAACCTTGTTAGAGCATATGATGTGCGGACTTGTACTTAATTATGCTGTTGAGTATTTTCATTTTTCTGCTACTCAGATAGCCTATCTGATATCCAATAGGTCTATTCAAAGAATATTAAGATATCCTCCAACAAGGACTTTGACCGGAGAGGAGAAGCAGCTGCTCTGGAAATTTCGTTTTTCATTGATGTCCGAGAAAAGGGCTCTGACAAAATTCTTGCGCTGTGTGGAATGGAGTGATGTTCAGGTAAAGATCGGATGTAATTCATCTTCATCACAATTGTTATGTACTAAGCATTTTTATGTTTTGTCCTCAAGTATTAATATAATGTTAAAGTTGTAATCCATGTTATAGATTTTCATTATGTTGCTATGATCATAGCTAGATATTCCCACCCTGGCTCTGGGGTGAAAAAAACGCCTCTAATGTAAGCACTCGAAAGAAAGTATTATAGAGTGTCATCGATATTATTTTAATACTGAGTGATGGAGGGAATGGGCCAGGAAAAGAAATTCAATTTGCCAACCATCCATTGAATGTTCTCAGTTTAGGGTGGTTAGTAGGCTTCCCGTCTACGCCTTGAGTTATCTTACCTTTCACATTAACAAGTTATTATTGTACTCCACAGGAAGCAAAGCAGGCATTAGAACTGATGGGCAAGTGGGAGACAATTGATGTTTGTGACGCACTGGAGCTTCTATCCCCTGTTTTTGAGAGCGAAGAGGTAAATTGTCTATACTTGGTTGCTCTTTTGTGCTACCCTCATTCATAGACTTGACTTTTCTTTTAAATTATTTTTCAGTAATATATAGCTTGATAATCTGATGCCATGGAGATACATAGTTCACAAACTAATTCATTTTAAGCAGGAAAAGATGTATATTCTTTATTTATCACATTGCAAGTTTGAATCACTCATTGTTGTTTTAGGGATGTCAATTCTCCAGTGGGGTCGTGTTGACCTGCTTGGGAATGCAGTATGGTGAATCCAGCCATTCCCACTTCATCCATCCCCTCTGTCCTTTCTCTTCATCATCAATTTTGTCGACCATTACAATCTTAATCATTTTCTCGTAAAAATGATCTTTATGTCTCTAGATTGAATATTGCTGTGGAATGTGACCGTGATTATTGCCTATTGAAGAGCACTGCCTCAAGTTAGAGTAAAGGAGACTTTACAAAACCATCACTGGAGCGGTGAAGTTGCATATTGTTAGAACTTGATGTTTGTTGATGCTATTGAAGCTTGGGCAATCTGTTGGTGCATTTATCAATATTTTTCTTTGGTGCAAAGACACTATAAAAGATAAACAAAAACGATATTAGTCAATTTACTTTTTATTAATCCAGAAAACATAAGTTCCAACACATGTTCTGGGTGTGTCTTTGCATCCGTGTGTGTTTCTCAGCAATATAGAATGGCCAGACGTGGTATATCTCTGTTTCTGACTGAAAGTAATACTAGATGTATGCTGAGAAAATTATGGATCACAGTCTTGTTTACACAATCCTTGAGGTGTATTTGGTGGATTTGATTTTCCGTGGTGCTAGCTTGTTTTGTGCTGTGAATTGTGTTACATTCTGATGACATATAATGAGAAAAAACATCAGTAGCTGCTTATAATAGGAAATATACTCCATCTACCTGTTTTGATTTGCTGATGCATTATTGTTTTAAATGCAATTTTGTGATTGTCTGTTCAAGGTTTCAAGTGATTATGTGTCATCCTTTAGATATTTGATTTGAAATATCATTATTGTTGTAAGCTACTAGCTTCACTAAATCTTAACCTCGTCAATAGGTGCGTGCCTACGCTGTGAGTGTTCTTGAAAGAGCTGATGATGAAGAGCTGCAGTGCTACCTACTTCAGTTGGTTCAGGCTCTTCGCTTTGAACGTTCTGACAAGTCTCGCCTTAGTCATTTCCTTGTACAACGGTGTAAGCTTGGTGCAACAATGAATATAATTTTCTGACAAGATGTGAGAATTTTCTTTCTCATATAGGTTTATTTGAATCCTTTTTGCATTTGGCAGCATTGGGCAATATTGACTTGGCTAGCTTTCTCCGATGGTATGTGGCTGTGGAACTCCATGATCCTGTATATGCAAGACGTTTTTATAGCACCTATGAGCTCTTGGAAGAAAGTATGCTAAAGGTGTGGGATTTCTTTCTTCCTTTGCTTCAGTTCCCCCTCTCGTCTCTCTTTTTGTCTGTGTCTGTTTTCCTGTCTTATTTTGGTAGGCTCCTTATTGCGTGCTATTTATGCTGATTTATTCGTAGCTCTGAACCTGTAGATGGTGCATCGGATGATCAAGCTTTTCAATAAAATGTTTAGCATAATGATGCTTGACTATTCTGTGATAAACTGTAGAAAGTTTTTAGTTAGACTGTTTTAAGGATATATCAACGACCTGAATGGTCTGCATCTGTGCCATCTGTTCTTTGATATAATCACTAGTTTCCTTTGGACTTGCCAAGTTTGGAAGGAGCCATATCTTCAGATGAAGGTTCTGTTTTATGATTATAAGAGAAGCTGCTAGTAGTTCTGATAATAATTGCGTTTACTGGAATCTTTTATCTCCTCTTTTCTTCTCCTTTCTTTGTTAATATGAATATATGGTGACTGTTATGCATCATATCAGCTGGGGCCGTCTGCGAATGGTGATGAAGACGGTTTTAAGCTTTGGCAGAGTTTGGTTCGTCAGACGGAATTGACTGCCCAGTTGTGTTCTATAATGAGAGACGTGAGAAATGTAAGAGGCGGAACTCAGAAGAAGATCGAAAAGCTTAGGCAACTTCTCTCTGGGCTTCTTAGTGAGCTTACCTACTTCGACGAGGTACTTGCAAAATGGCAATTTCTTATTTCTTGATCATGCTTCTAGCACGCCTATTGTGGCTCATCTGACATCTGGTGCATTTGACCAGTTCAAGACACAACTAGATGCTATATTCATCTTCAGTTTATGTTCAGAAGTTGGTCTATCTGATATTTGTATAAGACTGAAAGAAGCTAATCTACTTTTTCAGCCAATACGATCACCTCTGGCACCAAGGGTCCTTATATCAGGGATCATACCATCAGAATCATCCATCTTTAAAAGTGCGTTGCACCCTTTGCGGCTGGCTTTTCGAACATCAACTGGAGAAACCTGCAAGATCATATTTAAGAAGGGTGATGATCTTAGGCAAGACCAGTTGGTACGTTCATGCATTTACTGTTTTATTGATTTACAAAGTTGTTTGATTTCAATTGTGTAATCTAACAAATTAAAGATCAGGTTATTCAAATGGTATCGCTAATGGATCGATTGCTCAAGTTGGAGAATCTTGACCTGCATTTAACTCCTTACCGTGTATTAGCAACAGGGCATGACGAAGGCATGATGGAATTCATTCCATCCAAATCTTTAGCGCAGGTAATTTATCCTACAAATGATTCTCTGTGAAAAATAGACATGTTAGAGTTTATATTCACCATTGCGATTAATGTTGTTTGGAGCTGGTTAACATGCTGGCTTTAAAGCACAGAAATTTGTAATAATTAGAATCAGAAAACTACATAAATAGAAAAGAAAAATGATTGTCTTTACGTCGTTGCAGTTGCAAGACCTTATAACATTATAAGTCATCATTTCCAAACTGATCCAGTTGCACTTTCAGATTCTATCAGAACATCGAAGTATTACAAGCTACCTGCAGAAATTTCACCCAGATGAAGATGGGCCTTTTGGAATAACGGCGACCTGTCTGGAAACGTTCATAAAAAGTTGTGCTGGCTATTCAGTTATCACATATATACTGGGCATTGGTGACAGGTATGCCAAACTGTACAACTGCGATGCATGATGAGCAATATCACGAATTGTTCCTCGAGTTGTCTGAATTTTCTTTCTTCTTCATGTGTTTCATTAATAGCATTGACGATCATCTTTAACTTTAGTTTATTTTTTGGGTGATAAATACTGATGTTGCACTATGAATTCTCTATGCCTTCTGAGCCTGTCCTTCCGGCAGCTTGATTTTGATGACGTCTACGAATGAAGCTCTTTGGTTATGAATCTTCTTGGTTCACAGGCACCTTGATAATCTGTTGCTGCAAGATGATGGCCGGCTTTTTCACGTTGATTTCGGTTTTATACTTGGTCGAGATCCAAAGCCCTTCCCACCACCTATGAAACTTTGTAAAGAAATGGTCGAAGCTATGGGTGGAGCAGAAAGGTTTCTGATTAACTCCGAAATAACTACTAATTGGCACTTTTTTTCTTCATCGTATGTGTTTCTGCATAACATTGTGCTCATTTGAGAAACATCAATACGAGCCATAGTATTTTGTGGAAGAACAAACGAAACAGCAGTTAAATACATCTCCTGCAACTCAAATACACAACGACTCACATTCATCCCCCGTTTCTTCACTTGCAGTCAATACTACACCAGGTTCAAATCCTACTGCTGCGAAGCATACAACATTCTAAGGAAGTCGAGCAACCTAATACTAAATCTTTTCCACTTGATGGCGGGTTCCAACATTCCCGATATCGCTTCTGACCCTGAAAAAGGCATTCTTAAGGTGAAATTTCACTGCATTATTTCTTTCCTTGAGAAGCGAACCTTTCTTTACCCTCTTACGACATGGTTTTCACTCTTTATGTAGCTTCAAGAAAAGTTCCGTCTGGACTTAGACGATGAGGAGTCGATACATTTCTTCCAGGATCTCATCAATGAAAGTGTCAGTGCATTGTTCCCACAAATGGTGGAAACCATCCACCGCTGGGCTCAGTATTGGCGGTAATCTGAGATCAAAGGCACACTTAACTTCAGGTCAGGCAGATCATATACTTTCCCTCAATTTGTATCTTAAATTGTTATAAATCTCCAGATAATTGTCACTCTGAGATTTGATTATCATGCCATCTCAAAAAGGCTAGATTTGCAAAATCACATGTCGTTAAGCTTGCAAAGCAACAATGCAGGAGTCGACTTGTCAAAATATTTGAAAGTTGTCATTCTACTATAGCAAAACAAAAGCAGTTGATTTTACGACCACACTCTACTGCTACATTCTTGAGGCAGACTGAAATTTCCGAGTAATTCACTTATGATAATCGACAGATTACAGTTTCTGTATTCAAATTTTCAGCAAAATCGTGTTCTTGAAGGTCCGCTATATTTTGAAACGAAGAATGCATTACTATACTTAGTTTTCTACTTGGAATCCCTCATTCACAGATATACTCTCCATTTCTTGATTCTGTCGAGCCTCTGATCCTCGTTTCTTAGACGACAAGAACGAAGAATGCTGTGTATCTATTATGTATCTATATTTTATCGATCTTCAATCGTTTTTTTTTTCTTTTTTTTGGGTCCCATGATTTCTCATACTGTATTTTGTGCTGTGTTGTGTTTGTTCTCCACAGTTGACAGAGACATATGGAAGTGCTAATGCAGAAGAAATATGTGCTATATATATCTGAATATTTGTATATAAATTGCATTTCAACTCCAAACTTATATATTATTTAAAGTTGTATATAAATTGCTTCTTTTTTTTCCTCCAGAATTTAGAGAAGTATTATTTTTTCTGAATAGATTATTTGAAAGTTGTGATCTTCAGCTTTTAAGTTAAATCTTCGATGCTTTGTTAATGAGGGAACTCTTAGATGTGAAAAGACAATTCTACCCCTGAGATATTTCAAAATGCAATTTAGATGTGTGTGTGTTTGATCGAGAAAGATGGTTTTAGAGCTGACAAGATGTTGGACCTTATTTTGAGAATAAATTTTGGATAAAACTACGATGATGGGGCCCCTTAGATGTCAATAATGTCAATTTGTAATTAAATTTTTAATATTATTTGTGGAATATATTACTTTTCCATAAAAGAGTTTGTTCATAACTAACAAGTTGCGATCACGAAGACAAACACTTTAGAAGGGCGAAAAAGTAATTATGCTATAATCTACTAAAGTTGTGCTATAATTTATAATTATACATAATAATTTTCAATTGTTCGAAATCGACTCAACTATTACATTAGAATCGTTTGCTTTCAATTATATTATATTTATTTTTGTTATTTTTAATTTTCTTAATATTAAATAAATAAATAAGCCATTGTAATTATCTCCCTTAGAAGAAATTCTACCTACTTGGTAGTCAATCCTAGAGTTAATGTTATAACTAGTGGTATTTGAGAGATAATCTTTCACGTTAAAATATATTATAAATAATATTAAAATATATTAATCAACACGTCATATTTTTTTTTTAAAAAAGAAAAAAAATAAAATTAATTTAATGGTATTATCGATATAAAAAAAAAATAATATAGTGGTGTCACAAACTGTCGTTTGTAAGGGAAAAGTGCCTCTCCTTTTTATGTTAACTAGTCGTTTTTGCGGGTATATATAAATAATCTTTGATATTTTAAAAAATATTATAAATAAGAATAATATACAAACCAACATTTTATTTTTCCTAAAAAAATAAAAGAAAAAAAAACTAAATAAGGGGCGTTATTCACACAATAAAATTATTTGGTGTCATAAACCGTCTTTGCCATGTTTAAAAATTGATGTGGCGGTGTCACTAACTGTCGTTTGTGAGTGTAGAAGGCTTTTCTTTTATATATTAGTATAGATAATATAGATTAAAGTTGTGGTATGACTATAATTGAACAATTTGTTTTTATAAGTAATTTAGAGGGTGTTTGAGTGGGTTTATAAGCTCTTCAAAATATCACAAGTTCATAACTTGCATAAAACTATTTGATTGGAAAAAGAAAAAAGCTTATAAGATCAAAAAATTAGAGGTTAGAAGAAATAAGGATTACCTGACTTACTTAACGAACTCGATCAATTTTGATCATATTAATTATAAAATTATCGTCACCAATATCTTTTAAGATTTATAATCTTATTTTATTCAATAATCTAATAGCTTATTTTTAAAATAAATCCTGATATTTTTTAAGCAACTAAAAACATATGATAAGTTCTATTAACTTGCAAGATGTTTCAAATAAATTTAGCCCGAACACCCTCTTTTTTCATTTTATTTTTCAATGAAAATTTGTCACTTTGGGCGCTCATAAACATTGAAACAAAGTACAATTTAATTCTTTCTGCATATACATAATATAGTAGAATCTCTACAAATTAATATTCAATAAATTAATAATTTTTTTAAAATAATAATTTTTCTCGATCCCAACTTGGGCCCAAGGTCTAAATTAATAAGATAATAATTTTCTGGAAGACCCTTATATAAATTTATGGTCCCTTCAATATTATAAATTAATAATTCTATAAAAATATAACTAGGACAACTTAGTAAAATATAATTCTATTGTTGTTGTTTTTTTTTTAAAAAAAAAATTAAATCTAGTTATTTTATCTCTAACTTTCATTACTGCATTAAAAAGATCTGGTGTTGCGTTCTCATACTTCATGGGATATGATCTATTTTTTTTTCCCTTGTATCCACCAATTTGTTCTCTATGTCCTCTATGACAAATTGACAATAGAGCCACTCTCTTCAAAACGATCAAAAAAATACTATGTTTTAGCTTGAATTTTTCAAGCCAACCTTGAAAAATTTTGTGCAACCAGGAGGTTGTTGAGGGTATAAAAGTTTCATCGTGTCTTTTGTCTTCTCCAAAATTAGTTTTCTGAACATATTTACACGTTCTTGGTATTGGAGAAACTACTCATAAAGAACCTTTCTATCTCTAGGTATTTTGTAGGTTTGTGTCGATTGGTGTCCTCTTCTTTTTCTAAGTTAGTCGAAAGGTACTCAAATAATCGCTTGAGTGTGTTCGATATTGTACATTGACTTTCAAATGAAAATTTTCATGAATCCACTGTTGCAAATCATTTTAAGTGCATATGAGGTGATCTCTCATGTATTCACATAGTGTTCTACGTATTTGATCTGTCATGGTTGATTGGTTTTATTTTGGATGGACTAATTAGAAATATTTGATATTGCTTATATAATTGTTGATTTCCTTATCATATATGAACTTGCATTAAGTTTTAATTAGTATGACGTACTGCAATGAACTTTGTTTTTGTTAGGGGAATGTATTATATTTAATTAGTCACATTATACATGAACATCATTCAATTAGTCAATACAATGTATATGCTTTATTCATGAAGAATATATAGGTTCGTTGAATCAAAAAAAATTTCTTTAAATTAATAAATTATTAATTTATCAATTAATTCATACCTCTTTAAATTAATCAAATTACATGATCCCGATATTATTAATTTATAGAAGTTTTACTGTACATTTATTTTCGATAATAATTATATTTAATGCAAAAATAAATAAATATGGGCCTATATTTAACTAAGATTGAACTTGGAGGACTAATTTCAAATTCATGACAAAAGTCAGGGACTAACATTGTAATTTTCCCCATATATATTTTTTAAATAATAAAAAGATGCTCAACAGCAGTTGATTGATCCCTCAGTTCGTACTGCAGGAACCGCAGGCAAGCCCACCGCAGAGGGCTAGAGAACCGGGACGTGGTACAACACCTAAAGCGAAACGTCCAAAAGCTTCCAGCCGACGAGGAAGATCGAGTATCCTTCCCGTATGTGCAAACATACTGACGGTTAGAGAGAGAAATCGTCAGCAATCATGGTTTTAGAGAGAGAAATGGAGGAGGAAGAGGATGAGGAGGAGGCAATGCTGAAAAAGCAGGAAGAAGAGGAAGTAGAAGGCGAGAATAATAGTAAGGATATGCCGCCGCCGCCGTGGAGTCGGAAAATGATGGTGGAGGAGGTGGCGAGGAGGCTGAACAATGGGGATCTGAGGGCGAAAATGGAGGCGGCGATAGACGTGCGGAGGCTGGTCAGGAAGTCCTCAAGTTCCAATTCGAAGTCTGCCGTGCGCTGCCGCTTCGCCGCCGCTGGAGTTATTGAACCGCTCGTTTCGATGCTTCACAGCTCGTTCCCTCTCGTAGCTCGTGAGGCTGCGCTTCTCGCGCTCCTCAATCTGGCTGCTCGCAATCAGAGGTTCAGCTCTATCTTTTCCCGCTTTTATGTTGAGAAAATTGTTTGACATATGAACTCTTGGTTCTGTGAGTTAATTAGTGCTTGAACTGTACATGGGGATTGTTTTATGGGAAATTAGAGTAAAGGTGAAATGCTGGATGGGGTAATTTGATACCTAATGATTCCGATTGGAGATTGATGATAAGATGTGCTTATTAGCGTCATCATATACATTTGCCTCACTGCTTGATGAAGGAATTCAAAGTTTTCATATATGGAATCTGGGTTAGAGTGTATATTACTGATTTGTATTCCGGAGGAAATTGCGTTTTTGGTTGATTGACAAATGTTTGTATTTCCAGATTCCGTGAGTTTAATCTTGTCCAGAATACTCAAAAAAGTTACTGGCATTTTTTTTCACATCTATTTATCTGTTACGCCTGTGTCGTTGAATGTGTGGCTTTTGGTGAAGCCGGCTGAATTCCCGTTTAAGTTAAAGGTGGAATTTGGGAAATGGAAGGTACAGAGTGCTCCCATGATTTCGTTAAGTTTAACTCAAAGATAACTCCCTGCTTTTTGTTTTGGGTCCAAAGCATCCACGGTGATAATGATATATTGAGGTTATATTTGGATTGAAGGATTTGGAGTTAGAGATTTCAAATCCACATTAACAAATCCTTCAACTTGTCTGGATAATTCTATATTATTTTCAAATTAACTCCTATTTGAATTAAATTTGTGGCATTGTGATGGGTTTCAATTCCATTGAGCACGGATTTATTTTAAATCCTTTCTCCAAATACTTATTTCAAATCCAAATCCTTCCATTCAAATGTGGCATGAGGGTTTTGATTGAATCATGATGTGAAGGCTACTGCACTAGCATTGTTGTTGTGCCTGCAAAGGAGCCCATTCATCTTCAGTTTTTTCATGACCTTATATGGCTTATATCATGGACGCAAGCTGGATGTCATGTTGAGTTTGGTATTTCAAACACTGAAGGCTAATGATTCAATTGACTTGTGGCATAATTTATTGCACACTTTTACTTGAATCTGTTTTAGGTTTCCTGTCAACAATAATGCGGCAGTATATTCTCGAAGTTTTGTCCACATCTGGTAGCATATTAAGTTGTACGCTGTAGTCTGTTTTTTAGTTTCATGTCGTGTTTATACTTGCTTATACATCACGACTCTTTGCTTGATCCATTGCTATTCAATTTAACTCTTTGCACGATATTTTACTTATGTATCAGAAACAAGATCAAGATAGTTACAGCTGGTGCAGTTCCTCCTCTTGTGGAACTCCTCAAATATCCAAATGGCAATCTAAGAGAATTAGCAGCTGCTGCAGTTCTGTCATTGTCATCTGCTGCATCTAATAAGCCAACTATAGCTGCTTCGGGGGCTGCACTTCTGCTGGTGCAGGTCCTGTGCTCTGGAAGTGTTCAAGGCAGAGTTGATGCTGTCACCGCCCTTTACAATCTTTCAACCTGCGAAGAGGAGCCTAAGCTGGTTCTTGATGCTAAAGCAGTGCCTCCTCTAATTGACCTCCTGAAAGAATGCAAGAAATATTCCAAGTTTGCTGAGAAAACTACTTTCCTACTTGAGATGTTTTCTGGTTCTGAGGAAGGAAGAAGTGCAATTACGAATGTGGATGGTGGGATTTTAGCTTTAGTGGAAACTGTAGAAGATGGATCTTCGATCAGCATGTGTCATGCAGTTGGAGCTTTGCTGTCCTTGTGTCAGAGCTCTCGAGATAAATACAGGGACCTTATCCTTAAAGAAGGTGCAATACCAGGCCTTTTGCGGCTGACTGCAGAGGGTACTCCTACAGCTCAGGATAGAGCTCGGACTCTCTTGGATTTGCTTAGGAACTCCTCTCCTGAGAAAAGATTGACATCCTCTGAATTGGAGAGGATTGTTTATGACTTTGCTGCACACGTCGATGGGACTGATAAGGCTGCGGAAACTGCAAAGAGACTATTACAAGACATGGTTCAAAAGAGTGTGGAGGTCAGCTTAAGCCGAATAAAGCTTAGAACTTCACCTTCTACACCTGCTATGGTTCAGTCTACATGAAGAATCAAATGGTTCCAAACAGCAACGTACATAGTCGTAGTTGAAACAAGTACAGGACGAGATGTGTTACACGTTGTTCAACTTGTGTAGCTCTCGCGAGATGGAAATCATGCATCGGATGTTGCTGCATAGGTCTGGCACAGAAATAAACATCTTGAGTTGGCTAATGCTTCTGCGTCTCCGCGAGGTGATTTTTCATGACCTTACTCAGAATTTTACAGTTTGAAGCATGGCCCATAATACACTCCTGTGTGAATGTTGTTACTTGTATATTTCTCTTAGTGGAAGAACAAACTATGCTCATGTAATGGTAATTTAGCTTTACCCCCTGAGCTCAAATGACATATATTGCCCACTTAGCTGCTGTCTCTGAGCAGGAAGGTTATAACTAATTTCGGTCCTTACGAGGTCATTTTTGTGACCTAGGGCGATCATGCAATAACTTATTCGCTATAACTTGTGCAGTAGAGCCAGTGTTGTTAACATTTTGCATTCTATCTAAGGTTTCAACGGTTCTGCTTATTCATCTAAGCCTTTGGGACCAATTTGTTTTTCTCTCAATGCTATCTTGATTACTACAGCATCCACAACACCTCTCTTACCTAGATGTTCATTGCATTTGGGGATAATTACACCGTCCTCCCCTCCCCTTGGTGTAATTTTATGTAGAAATTCTTTATGTGGTTTGAGAAGTTACATTTAGTATCTAATGTTTGTTTCTGTTCAACGAAAATTCACGAAATTTGTTGACATCAACAAAAGTTGTTGAATGAAATTTCATATTTATCCTAGATTACTTATTGGGTAAATTACAACAGGCTCCCTTGAGGTTTGTCATAATTATCAATACATCCTTGTTGTTTGAAAAATTACGAATACCCCTCTAGAAAATGGTTGTCTAACAAATACCCCCTCGTGATAGCCCATTGTAGGGGGTATTTGTTTCAAACAATGAGGGGTGCTTTAAATTATGGCAAACATCAGGGGAGCTCGTCGTACTTTAGCCTAACGTATTACAGATTTATTGCACGTCATTTTATTAGATATATTACACTATATAGCCAGTTTATTTTAGTTACAAATATATTCTTACATGTATTAACGTGTGAGGATGTACGAGGATAGCTCAGTTAGAGAAGATTTGTTTAACCCGCAATTAGTCTATAATAACTCAATTAGGGGTAAATACAAATCTTCATTCAATTTTTTTGTTGATGTTAACAAATTCTCTAAATTTTACTAATGAATAAATCTAGTTATTGGATGTAAACAGACACCATTAAAATTATAGAGGATATACGCAAATTACACCGAATCTTAGGAGAGGACAATGTAATTACCTTTGCATTTAACATGAAAATTGTGATCCCAAATAATAACAATTCGAATATTCTTTTCTAATTCCATCTAATATTCATGATGTGTGTGTATCATTCTTATTTAGGATAAATTATAATCGTCTCGTTTGAGATTTGATATAATTATAAAGATTTTTTTATTATTTGAGAAATTACATACCATCCCTACATTAAGGTTTGTTTAACAATGAGCTTATTTTGTTAGCTTTCATTAGGTTTTTTATCTAATTTTTATGGTGAACTGCTCAAAATGCCTATTTGGTTTATTTTTTTCAAATGTTTTTCTTAAAAATAAAATATTAATACTTTTCACATAACTGTCTATGGCTACAATATATTAGTTTTCATTTTAATGATGTGTTTATAACTTTTTAAACAATAAAAAGTATTTATAATTATATCAAATATGAAAAAAGTTATTGTAACTAACCCATCGTTTTACTATTTGTATCAGCTTGTGATGCGCAAGAAGTCGGTGATAGTGCCTCTCAAAAAAAAAAAAAAAAAAAAAAAAGTCAGAGATAGTGAAGGAAGCCGAGTCTTTGCAATTGCGCCTCATAACCACTAAAATTACTCTTTTCTCCCCAATGTCCTTCGGCAATGCCCTCCACCTCATGTAATTTCTAATGGTTCTCTTCTATTATAGGGATAATTCCAGCCCCTCCCCCAAGAGGTTTGGTGTAATATCCCTTGTAGTTCGAGAAGCTTCATCTAGTAGTTCTGAGGTTTGTATCCGTCTAATAAATAGATTTTATATTGGTCAAAAATTACTGAATTTGTTGATATTAATAAAATTTTTTTTAAGGGAAATCGATATTTACCCTTGATTGATTTATTACTAACTTATTGCAAGTTAAATAAATCTTTTATGACTAAAATACCCTTATAACGGTGAAGATATACCTCCTCACATGCATTAACGTGTGAAGATATATAAAGGTAGTTTAGTCATAAAAAAAATTTGTTTGACCTACAATAAGTCAAAAAAGTCAATCAATGGTAAATGTTGATTTTCATTCAGTTTTTTTTTTTTTGCTAATATCAACAAATTCGGTGAATTTTAATTAACGGGGGACTTATTTGTTAGACAGTATCAAAGCTCAGGGTTACTAGATGTAATTTTCTAAAGTACAGGGAGTCTACGTGTAATTACACCAAACGTCGGGAAATGGGATGTAATTATCGCTATATTATTATATAATATTTAAATAGAAAGATCTGAATTTGAACAAAAGGATTTCAGAATAACTCATACTAAAAGAATTTAAAATTTATTAATATTCTTATAAAATATAACTTAAAATAAGAATTCAATAATTCAAATTTAAAGGATTTCAGAATAATTCATACTAAAAGAATTTAAAATTTATTAATATTTTATGAAATATAATTTAAAATGAGAATTCAATAATTTAAAATTCTTATGCGTAATTATTCAAATAAATTTAATTTATTTATGTCAACTTAAAATTTCTATCTTCAAATTCATTAATTCAAACACCATGTTAGAAAATATCTTGATCTTTTATTTCTATGGTAATTTTAGAACAAAAAAGAATTCCCTTCTGAAAATAAAATTCTATTTTATTTTTGGAATGTGTCCAAGAAAATATAAAATTTAAACTCGAAATAAATAAAATATTTTGCTAACTGTAGTACTCGTACATTCCATGGGACTTCTTGAATTTAATATACCAAAATCCATTTTTCTTTTATTTTTTAGGGTTAATTACATTTACCTCTCTCGAGATTTGGTGTAATTACACATAAACCCCATCTAGCTTGAAAAATTACAGTTAGTACCCTTATTTTATTTTCATCCAACAAATAGATCCTTCAATCTGACATCAACAAAAAAATTGAATGAAAATTTATTTTTGCCCTTGATTGACACTGTAGGTCAAATAAATATTTTTTTAAACTAGATTATCCTTATACATTTTTCACACTTATGCATGTGAGTTTGTATTTATATATGATTAAATTAAAATATATGAGTAAATAGTGCAATATATTCAATAAATTGCTAGTTTTTCCATTAAACTATTATTATATCATAATTATTAATTAATAAATAAATTAGATCGGTAAAAATAATTTAGCTCTTAACATATATATACACTATATTATGTAATTTAACTAAATATTTTAGAAGACATATTATGATAACTCAATATCACCGTGATAAAATAAATATAGTATTTACATCTCTTGTGATATTTTAATAATAACAAAAAATATTGCTTATACTTTTTTCTTTTTAGTCTAAGGTGTCTATTTATTTCAATTCATTTCTATAGATATTAGGCAATTTTGTATTTCTAGTTTTTCAATTTTTCATGTTTCTTTTTAGTTTTTTTAGGCCATTTATTATGAGTACAAAGGCAAAATTATTACTTTTATTAGGGAGTTTTAGATTATAGGTGTAATTTTTCAAATCACATGATATTTACGTGTATTTACATTAAACCTTATGAAAAAGGAGTGCAATTATCCCTATTTTTTAAATAATGTGGGAAAGTCAATTTAGGGTAGGCTAAAATTAAAAGTGTATTTGGTATTGAGGCAGATTGAAATTCGAAATTAATAAATAGTCCCAACATTAATTATTCCATTATATTTTAGGGTCTGACTTGAAATGACATTTTTGCCACTGCTAGCGGTCGTGTCGGTGCACATCCAGTGCGTATCGTAGCCACCGCCACCAGTCACATCCTCCGCCTTATTTTAATTGCTGACGGGCTGGATCCCCATTGCACCGAGTGCGAATTGCGCCAATACCCAAGAATTCGACGCCCTACGTTCCATCAATCTCCGCGTTCCTGTTAGGCTATGTTTGGTAGTCCGGAGGACGCCAACCACATAGCTCAATTCTTTCAAACCTTTTTTCTTTTATTTTAAGTTTTTTTTTTTAATTTTTTCACCCTATTGAATTTTTTAGATTTTTAATTAAAATGGAAGGAATTTTACATTAAAATCAATAAGTAGAAATAATTACCTTCATAAGTCTAGAAATTGGCTTTATATATATATATATTCATCATATGAACTATTTATTATGCCATTTGTTTATTAAATAATCATATTCTGTTCTTTTTTTTTTGTTACTTCAAAGAATTGTAAAAATAAAATTAGAACAGTGAAAAAATTAAAAAAAATATATCGTAATGCGGTCCATTACTTTATTCGCACTTCACCAATATTGGGAGTCATTTATTATTCATTTTACAGGAAATATCGAAATAAAATTATGTTTCTTGAAAAAGATATATTTTTTTAGAAATACACTTCCTATTTAATTGATAATGTGAGGCTATTAAAGTTTAATAAACTGATATAAATATTTACAAAATGTTTACTTTTCAATTTTTATCTAAATTCTATGTTTTATTAGTTAAATAAATGAATAAAAATCAAATGGAGCCAAGAAGTGCAAGTAAAATCACCCATATAGTGGTGACAACCAAACAAGGAACTATGGACACTGTTGAGACTTGAGACCATCACCCCTGGCTCATTTTAGCAACATACCTTGTAGTTCCCCATCATCACTTTCCAGATTTTGAAGCTTCTCTCAGCTCTCACTTCTCTCTCTCTCTCTCTCTCTCTCTCTTCCAAGAGAAACTGAGGAAGAACAAGAGAAGAATGCTGGTGAGCTGATCTTCTCTCTCTCCTTTCACTGCATGAAGTTATAGCTACTCGCAATTTAGATACAGATCTTTGTATCTACAGCCGCAGTTCAAGCAGATCTGTGCAGCCCCAGGTCTTCCTTGCTCCTTTCCCCCTGTTTTTGAACTCCCTTTTTGCTTAATTACAAGCCCTTTTCATTGTTTCTGCGCTTTCTCAACTCTGTTGTTTGATCTGATTTCTCTTTTGTTTATGTTTTGGTTATTATTACAGTATCAGGAGAATAGAATAAGGTAGAAGGAAAATGCTGAATCGGCCTTCGTTGATGTTGTCTAGGAATGGAAGTTTCCGGGCTGAAAATCTTGGCCAGAATGCTCTGGCAATGATAGGGAACCTCTGTTTCACTTTATTTGTAGTTGGGGTTTTAGTTTTTACTATAATTGCCGCTACTTATCAGCCTGAGGATCCATTGTTTCACCCTTCCTCAAAGATCACGACGTTTCTCACATCCGATTCCAATGCTACTTTTAAGACTGATATTGCTGTTGTTAAGACCGGTGAGGACTTTGTTGCCTCCAATCAGACCGCATTTGACACGTTTATTAACATTACGGATGTCGATTCTGCAGTCGTATCCACCGAGCCTGAGGAGGTTGAGGCTGCCTCTGAGGCTCGGGATTGTAGGATTGATGACCCCATTAATTGTCGTGATCCGGATGTGTTCCATCTCTTGATGAGGTCTGCAATTGAGAAGTTTAAGGAGCATCATTTCTACCGGTTTGGGAAGCCGGTTAGGGGAAATAATGATAGTTCTTGCCATATGGCTTGGCGGTTTAGGCCCAAGGAAGGTAAGGCGGCCGCATTTTATAAGGATTATAGGAGTTTTACGGTTGTAAGGTCGGAGAATTGCACGCTCAGCGTGGCTGGAATAGGAGACTATCATTCGGGAGGGAATGCCAGGAAGAGGAGAGGGAGAAGGGGAAAGAATAGGGAGAAGGATAGGGAGGGATTTGAAAAGGTGCCCGCAAAGCTGGAGGATAATCCTATTGCCCTGCCGGAGGTTGGGGAAACTGTGAATGATGCTCTTCCTACAGTTGAATCGGAGAGTTCCTTTAGTCAAGGGAAGTACTTGTTATATTCTGGTGGTGGGGATAGGTGCAAGAGCATGAATCAATATCTCTGGAGTTTCATGTGTATGCTGGGCGAGGCACAGTATTTGAATCGTACTCTAGTGATGGATCTGAGCATGTGTTTGTCTAAGATCTACACTTCGTCCGGGCAGGATGAGGAAGGTAAAGATTTCAGGTTTTACTTTGACTTCGAGCATTTGATGGATTCAGCATCTGTGTTGGAACAAAAGCAGTTTTGGTCGGAGTGGAGCAAATGGCAAAAGAAAGATGGATTGAGTCTCCACCTTGTGGAGGATTTTCGGGTCACGCCAATGAAGCTAGCTGATGTCAAGGACACTTTGGTTATGAGGAAGTTTGGATCTGTCGAGCCAGATAACTACTGGTACCGAGTTTGTGAAGGCGAGACAGAATCTGTTATTGAACGGCCATGGAAAATGGTTTGGAAGTCAAGACGGTTGTTGGATATTGCTTCTGCTATTGCTGCGAGAATGAATTGGGATTTTGATGCCGTTCATGTGGAAAGAGGGGAGAAGGCAAGCAACAAGGAGCTGTGGCCCAATCTTGATAGAGACACTTCTCCAGAAGCGCTTTTGTCAACACTGAACTACAAAATTGAAGATGGAAGGAACCTGTATATTGCAACAAATGAGCCAGACACATCCTTTTTCGATCCTTTGAAGGACAAGTACTCCACTCACTTTCTTGATGAATATAAAGATCTCTGGGATTCCAACAGTGACTGGTACGCTGAGATGACGAAGCTCAACAATGGCAATCCAGTCGAGTTTGACGGTTACATGAGGATATCTGTTGATACTGAAGTGTTCTTGAGGGGGAAAAAGCAGATCGAGACTTTCAATGATCTGACTAAGGACTGCAAGGATGGAGTCAATACATGCACGTCTGCCAGTTAATTTACAACAATGAGGTTCCATACTCGTTGATGCTAGTTTTGGATAACGGCCCATGTACTCTTATGTCCTGTACGTGTTGCTTTCCCTTTTTCGTTTTCATTATCGATAGGTTAATTTGAGAAGCTCTCCAAAATATTTGTACTTCAAAGAAACAGGCAGATTCGTTTCATTGGTTAGTGTCGTGCGAACTGAACTAGTTACAATGTGCCTCTAAATTTCACTTCTATGTACCACTGCTTCACCATCCAATCTTTAGGTGCAAAACTATTACTCCATCAACTCTTGAGTTCAATTTTCTTGGAAAAATGTTGTCAATGACTGGTAGTTAAATGGTCCTCTTGTTATTGCTGCTATAATCCGATAATTTGTCCAAAATCATGCATCTCTTATTGACATGTTATGTCTTCAAATCCCTTTCATTATCTTGTTTGTAGTTATAATCCCTTGTTTTCTTCAGAATTGATATGCTAGGCCTGAGTTTCACTCTCTTGTTCAAGGCCTATAGTTGAGTTCAATGGTGGGAGGTTATCTTCTTCTGCTACATTAGTACATTGGTTGTCTTTTGATTCCCTTGTTCTCTGGTATATTAGTAGAGGAAAATCCTTGTGTTGTTCTACAGCTGCACTTCAATCTCGTTTGTGAGTATGGATTTACTCGAGCGCCAATCAGGTCTACAAGTCCTCGACGGCCTCCAAATAAGTCCTATAAGATAGAGCTCGTAAGAACGACACTCGAAAGGCCTCGATTGTAGCCCTTCAATACTTAATCAATTAGGTCATTTAGAGTTACACCTGTGATGAAAGTTAAAATGGACAAGGGTCGTGAGTTGTACGATTTCACTTGAACTATTGATGTAGTCATAATCAAATGATTTTTATACCAATTGGGGTCGGTATAACCGGAGCTGATCCGAATTGGTATAAGAATTATAGGGATAATTACATTTATATCTCCTAATTTTCGGTCTATTTATACAAAACCCTATTATTTTTTGAATTATTACACATACACCCACTAGAATGTAAGCATCATTTACATAAATTACCCTTACTTTTTTAGAAAATTACACTTACATCCTTCAAAAGGATCGACAACTACACAAACTACTCTTATTTTTTGACTATCAATGGTGGTTTTTGTAATTATGCAAAAAGCAGGGGTAGTTTGTGTAAATAGACTATAAGTTAGGAGTGTAAATGTAATTATCCCAAATTATAATTGTGAGCATTTTAACCATTTGAAGGTGCCTAATTATAGTTCTCACATCAAAGACTAAACTGGACAAATATCATGGATGCAAGTAACCTTGACATTGCAATTTTATATATGCAGAAAATTCATTTTTGTTCAATCTAAGTTGCAGGCACGTTACAAGTTGAAAGCTCTACTTTTATTAAAGATTGGGAAAATAATTTTTTGATTATGACTTGGGGATAATCTACTGAAAGCCGTATCGAGGCCTACACCCCCTACTTAATTTGAAATTGCAGACAACTCTAGACTCGCATCATTCACTTTTGGGTCATTACAATCTGATCCCGGTACGCCCAAAAGTCTAATATGTTCGACTCATCGCGATTATCGATATTTTTGTATTTGTGGTTTATATGAAATTATATAATTTGAAAAAATTTATAGATAATCGCCCTGCCCTCTATATTGCAGGTACACTTTTGCTGCCTTAACATTTTTTATGACCTTACATATTTTTTTCTTACGGCTTATCTAATTTAAACATCGGAGGGCTATTACCAGAGTTTTTTCGAAGTGGTTTTGACGATTTCTTGCCTTATAAGTCCCTCTATAGAAAGATTTGAAACGTATTTAACTCATTTGATAAGCATAATCAACGTCCATCACTTAAGGCTCCATTTACTTTGATGACGGAATTAAATGAGTAATAGGATTATCTTGAACTAAATAAATGATTAAAAAGTCCTGTATAAATTGTAAAGTGTTTACTTACATGTACCACTAAATTCTGATTAAATCTGTGAAGTGTTTACTTTGTTGTATTTATTTGTGTTGGATTACAAAATTATGCATTAGACCTTCACTCATGCCATTTACCACAAATATGGAGGGTCAAAAGGACATTTGCCTCTAGCATTGTATTGTTGTATTATTCACATGATAACTTATACCACCTCTTTTGGTGGTATAAATTATACAGCAGCAACAATAAATAATACAAGGCCTTGCATTTGTACAGGATCCCCATACATGAAAGTAAACAATATATATCATATACTAATTTTCTTATTCGAACTAATACATCAAAATAAATGGGTATACCATGCTAAATATAGTAATAAAAGAATCTATATCATAAAAACATAAAATTTGAAATTACAGATAAATGGGGGACCCACATATTGATTTTGTCTCTGCTTGATAAATAATTATTTACTTAATTTATTTTGGATACCAAAACAGAAAATTACATATATTTTCACATTACCAAGTAATGATGAGTTCATAATTTGAACAGCCTATTCAATATTTAAGGAGGAAAGAAGTCCCTTACCTTACTATTGGTGTCCCTTTGCTCTTCTAACAATGGCTAACAGTTTTTCGTGCCTGAAACTTAGGATTTTACACCAACATCAGAATATAAACTTGAAAGGGTAATTAAAAAGGAAAATACACAATAAAAGAAGGCAAAAAAGAATTTTTTTTAAAAAAAAACAAAACACAAGTTCTATGTTGTTTTGGCTGACCACCTCCCAATCCATGGCCACATAGTTCATCTTTTACCTCGTATGAAAGAAGAGGATTGCCTGAGATTGGACAGCCTCTGCAACTCATTCGACTCGTAACGTTCCTCGGGTAACATACATTCTTCGTGTTTATAAAGATAATACATCGCGTAATTGATATATATTCTTCGTGTTTGTGATAATAATACGTCTAGTTGAAATTATTTTGATTCATATTCGAGTGTTCCTATCATTTCTATCTCGTTTTCTGATTGAGTTTTGAGTAATTGTTGCATGACATGTCGATCTTTTTTCTTTTTCCTTCTTCGATATTTCTTGGTGTTTTGAGCAATTAATTTATGGATGTTTCTTTATATTTTTGCTAAGTTAGTGGTCATGGCATTTGTCACTGCATTTGTGTTGTTATTAAGTTGTCACTATACACGCATCGTTAATTATCTACCGTAACAACTTTATCAACAGTTCTTGTCGCTTATGATTGTATATTATTACAAAGATCAAAATTATTGTCACTTACTATATATACAGTTCTTGTTATGGTGCATGATTGCTTTCATTTGGGTAGCCTTTAATGACTCCGCTTAATTAATATTAGATAGACATGTCGATGTACAGAATGATATAACTGATCTTTTCTTCAGAAAATTCTGTTATCGAGTACAAAAATGGCAGAAGAATCAAAGCCGATGGACAAGCCAGAGAAACCAAAGATGACACATCTATGCATACCAACCACGAAATCCCAAACCACATGCTCCATACCATCCTCGCCCGGCTTGAAAAAGACCGTCAGCTTAAAGAACAACTGCTTGTGTTCACCAACCACACATGCCGGCTCCTTCAGGTGTCGGTACCATCGATCAAGCTACGGGCTGAGGCGTAGCAGCATGTCCGTTGGCTCGAAGTTGTCAGAGCTGGCAAACAAGTCTGCTAAGATATGTGAGACTCTGCAGACTCAGCTCGTTGTCAGGCACAACGAAGGCGCTTGAGTGACTTATAAATCTAACCATAATGCGAATAGACACTTCTTGGTTTTAGATTGTGTTGTTGTTGCTTTCTTGTTCTTTTGGAATTTACGTGCTCGATATAGCTTGTGTAGTTATAAATTTTGTCTGAACTAGACAACTATCGTTCAATGAGGCAAATAACTACATAAATATTATGTATCTGATCGATCGTTCTCTCTAAATTGTACATGAATCACATGATAAGTGAACTACACGTGAAAACAATGGGAGACATTGAAACCTCAGCCTTTCACACTATATTCACAGAATACAGATATCGGTCAAGCTGGCCCGTCGCTACAAGAGGACGCATAAACATTGGCAGCTCGAAATACAGGCATCAAACTAGACGACCCAACGTTTGTGATTTTACAGATATACACACTATGCTGTACAAAAACAAGAACATCCTCGTCGAGAATTCTGTTTAAGTCGCTCTCACTCACATAGGACAAGCATCGTCTTCGACTTCTTGAGGCATCATGGAGTTCCGACAAAGAGGGCACGTCGTGTTCCAATAGTTCAACCACTTCTCGAGGCACGACTTGTGGAAAACGTGGCCGCAAGAAAGGTGGTTGATCTCTGCCTTAGGCTCAAATTCAGTCAAGCAGATGGAACACTCTTGTTTGGGGCAGCCACATACGAAGACCGAGTCGTACCGGATTGCTGGCGTTCGGCTTCTGAACTCGTCCATGTATGATTCTGAGGGACTTCTACAACACTGATCAGCTGAGTCTGAGGGCTCGACCGAGAATTCGTCCCACGACGCAATGTGGATGCCAATGACATGAAGTATAGACCGGACTATTTCCTTGACGATGGAGATGGATATCGCTGTGTTTGCTAGAATTACACAGAGTACACCCGCATCGGCTGGAGTTGGATACGACGAAATCGCCATTTACAACGCCCAAACCTAACAGAAAAGTTGAAGTTTTTGAGTCAGCCAAAGTGATACAAAAACCACCCAGAATGAAATTTCATAGCCAAATACATCTTTCCACAGATTTCAAACAAAAAAGTTAAATTTTGAGCTGAAACCAACGAAAACATGCTCAAAAACACATCCAACAGAAGAGCAATCATCAAGAGTTTGTACCATGATTGAAGAACCAATTCTAATGACTTGTTTTTCAGAGTATAAGAAAGAAAAAAGTCCATCAAATGCATTCACTTACACTGAGAATTGACAATAGCTCAACCACACAAAAACTCTACCAAGAAAATGCTTCTAACAACCACAGAAACACACTGCAAATAAGCAAGAACAACAAGGTTTAAAGGGCATATAAATCAATCAATGTATGGAGCAGCAAATCACAAATGACAAATGAAAAGAGGGGCTCACAACCAGTTGAAGTGTCAGGTAAATAATTAATGTTATGTATTTATCTGTCAACAACCAATGGATAAACAGCCAAGTGTCTTGCCACAAGGCAAAAGCTCAAGGGGGGCAGAACCCACCCTGCATTATTACAGATTGATAAATGTGGTGAAACAAACTTTCCAGAACCCCAACAATTATATTGTCCATTTTCTAACCCTACAACCCCACCCCCCACCCCACCCTACCCCAGCAAAAAAAAAAAAAAAAAAAAAAGAAAGAAAAGAAAAGGATCAAGAAAACCTCTGGAGCTTAAGCTATATAGACATCTCAACCATATACTATGCCTATCTTCATTCAACACACTCAAGAAAAGCTTTTAGTTTGCTAATGAACTTGTGGAGGGATTCCTCAACTTAGTTTGAAAACACAATTGAGAATCAAATTCATAACATATGGATGTAGATATTAGTGAAAACTTTTAGATTAAAGAGTCAATAATTCAAAGCACATATCATGAACAAACAAGAACCACAAGATGAATATTGAGCCAAACATCATCAGTTGAGCAAACAAAAACAGACCCTTAAAAGGGAAAGATCCACACAAAATTAGAAATTTAAGATCCCCAAAGAATCCCTGCAAAAACCCACCAAGAAATGCAAAAGAAAATACCCCCAAGCTACATATCCCATTTAAATGGAAAAAAAGAAAAGATAATAACAATTATAACTATAAAAGGTGCTCTCTTTTTCAAAGTAGAAGACCAAGAAAAAAGTACTTACAGGGTTGAAAAACAAATAAGGTGAAAGATTTATGTTCTTGAAAATCTTTAAGATTGTGAAGAAGAGCAGAAGCAGAAGACAGAAGAAGAGGTTAGAATGTTATGTTTTGAGTTGGGGTTTGAGATTAATGGCAGATATAATGCAACAAGTCTTTGTTTCTATCTATTCTATGAATATGAATATGAATTTCTTTAAAGATCAGTCTCCATTTTATACTGCTGCTCAAAAGGACTGTTGACCCCACCACAATTATCACTTTCCTCCTTTTTCCCCATGTTACCTTTGTACCCAAAAGTATTATTTTCTTTTACACTATGCCCCCTCAACTATCCCTCTATTGCACATATCACCCCACATCTATGTATCTATTAAAGGTCCCGTTTACTTTGTGATATGAGTAACTATTTGCGTGACAGGAGAACGAAAACACTGTACTGATCATACTATGTTTACTTGGACTGTTTTGATTGAATAACTCAACCCAGTGAGTTGAGTTATTCAATAAGAATAGTGTTTTTACTAGGCTTGGGGATAAAAATCGGCCTCCCATAATATAAAGTAAACACCATACAAAGATATATTGAGCAACGTACTCAACCTAATAATGAAAAGTAAACAAGAACTATAACTAATACATTTAAAAAGTTGATCATAGTATGATTTTTTTTAAAAAAAAAATGGGTTTTGCAAAAAAAATGACCTGCACTATCAACTTTAAAATTTTGTTAATGTGATGTTCCAAAATCCTTATTTCATTGCCAATTAATTTAAATTTAAGGTCTTATATATAATTTCATGAATTTAAATCCCATGAATGTATAAGTCTTTATTTATTTAGAAAGTGGTTTTTAGTTAATTATAAACGGTTATTAATTATTAATAATTTGTTTGCTGGATGTAATGATGTATGTAGTTAAGATACTCCAAGGATAATATATTTATACCATTTGTTAAGGCTCAACTCTCTAAAGTAATTAACTTTGGTTGTCACAATATCCATTGACTTAAGTACTCTTCAATATATTTATTTCTTTAATAATATAACTATCTTTTAAATCATTTTGTTCCATTAATTACTTTTATACTCATTTACATTTAAAATGAATATTTTTATTGATCAATTATGCACTCTATCTTTTCTTTTATTTAAATATAAATATGCATATATGCATACGTATAAAGTGTCCTTGATATTTTTTATTTATAAATGTATAAAGCCATCAATTATGATCTCCTCGAACGTATCTATAGTTCAAATTTTCTATTATAAAGTGGAGTTGCATATCGTATTTCACTTATATGTGTTATGTCTATATAATTCAAATTATCCATATATTTGAAGAAATATTTTATACACATAATATGTGTGTAATATATGACAGAAACTACTATGTGCAACACCGGTTATGATAATATATATATATATATATATGAACTGATATACATTGATATTGCAAGAATATTCTGTATAACATGGTCAAGTGATAAATTAAGACCACCTACCATAATAAATAAATAACAAGAGCAATGAAGTATTAATTTGTCATAAGTCTGTCCTCAAGGAAGCTACCTAATTTGGTCTTGACAAATGAGATACTTAAACATAAATACCTCATTCTCTAAGTAAGACTTCTCATAACTCATTATGAGAGAGAACTTACCAAGAGTTTGTACCAATTTGTATTTGTTCTTGTAATATTATTTGGGGTTAGCTGTGAGAATAAGACAATATGTCCTTTTTAAATTGCTCGCCTAGGGGCTAATAATGCCGACAAGCGTTCCATATCAGTTGCATATGAGGAGTTTGGAAGGGCTTTAAACACTTTCTCACCTCAGCGAGGCACCTTTTTAAAGACAAACACAAAACATTTCAGATAGAATAAATAGTATCTGGGATTACAAAACAATGATCGCATCGCATGTCACATCATATTTATATATATAATGTGACTTTCTTGATTGTGTATATATTCCTTGTGGGATCTATTTACTTTTGTTAATAATCAACATGTACAATGTATTGTAACAACAAATAAAGTTTAATGATTGCATGTGCAATCTCAATCAAGAGTTGTAATTGTGGGCATGTGTGATTTCCATGTGTGTTGCCTAGAAACATGGTGGAGATTTGCTATGTCCACATGCACCATTTGCAACTCAACCCTTTCTTTTTTATATTTTTTTGGGTATTAATTAAAACTTAGGTACTTTATGTATTAATTTCCCCATTAATTTAAAAATGCCCGACACCCAAATCCTTGGCAAGATTTTGGTATCAAATTTTTAATTATCATCTCTTGATTTCGTAAATGTTGGTGGGTAAGTCAACAAGATATAGTTTAAATGACAAAATTGCCCTCAAATTTTTGTTTTTTGTTTTTATTTCAAGTGAATCATATTTCATATATCATGTATCAAGATATTAATTAATAATTTAATAATACAATTGTTAAGTTAAAAATAATACAAAAACAACAAATGCAAAATAAATTGCAAAAAACACCTATAAGTTTAGTGGGATTCAAGTCCATGAACTCATAATCATGGAATTGTGGAATATCAAGTTTAACTGTCAGGTAAAAATATTATCAGTAAAATTAAAATCCCAAATTACAAAATATTAAATTCCAATTTCACGAAAAGTGAATTAAATTAATTATTAATTTGTTATGTCTAGGGTTTAATACATTAATTTTTTTAAGTATCATAAAATGTAAGTGATGCAAGCAAAAAGTTGCTTGTTGAGTTTAGGTCCAACCTTGATGCTTTTGGGCTTGACTTTTACAAGGCTTGAAAGCAGACTTGCAACAAATATGTTAGTATTTCGATGCTTAACTCAGTAAATAGTTATGAAAAATAAAAATTGAGTAAAATAAATCAATAACGAGTGAACTTAGGATACTAGTGTTTTGTGTGTATATATGCGAAAAATATGTTACCCTTTATCGGGAAAGATAGGGTGACTTTTATACCCTGAATACCCTACTAGTTGACGGATCGTAGCCCTTTTGGAACTAGGACATGTAGTTGTCATGGATAAGCCTCCAGCAAATTCGGAGGAAGTCTTGAAGATTACATCCGTTGGGGACTTTTGATTGGATGATCTTCATCGCAAGATATGCTCCCAGATTTCTAGGGGTAGTTGGAGTGAGTGTGGTGATTTTCCTAGATCCTTGGTCTTCGTCATAGGTTACGTGGTCGTCCTGCCTCCAGGTGCCCAAATGGCCTTATTTCAATTGTGCATGCGGCATGTTGGTGCAAGTTACCCTTTCTTATGGGCTTATGGGTGTGCCTCCTGGCTTCTGCTACAGGTTCACGAAGATTCACATATTTTTTAGTATCGTGGACTGTTGTTAGGTGGCCACTTACGTACAAGGTGTACTCTTGAATTAAAGAGTTAATCACGAGTAATTAATTAAATATGATTTAATTAATATGTGCAACATTAGTTGCCAATTAATTTTTATACAATACAAGGCCAAAGCCAGCCAAGTAGTAAACCTAAAGGGTCACACACAAACCCATGATTGAATTTTGGAATTAATTAACATGATTAATTATGGAGAATATGTCAATTAATTTTTATTAAAGCGATGAATATTATTAATTGAAGTAAAATCGATTACAATCAGTTATGTCGAATATCAACATCTAACAAAGAGAACTACAATGATCAACAATATCACATAAATTAAATTTAAACAACACTTTACTATTACAATATACAAACAATACCTATTATGCAGTAGACCATCATCTCACGTATTGATACATTTGATGATTTATGAAATCCATGCATAAGAATTAAATAATATGATTATTTAATTTGGAGCTTATTTGAGGAATTCATAAGCATTAGTTAATTTAATTAATTAAGACTTGTGACCAATTAATTGAGATTAATTGGTTGGAATTTGTCATCAATTAACTAGATTAATTGATTAAGGAATTCATAAGCATCAATTATTTAATTAATTAAATACTTGTGACCAATTAATTGAAATTTAATTATTTGGGCTTGTAAAGTAATAAGACTAGATTAATTGATTAGGACTTATATTTAATTAATGAGTTAAGTATTATGAGCCTAAACAAGCATGAATTCAACTAAATTAGAATTAATCAAATTTGGACTTGACCCAGTTGAGAATTGAGATCAAGCCAAACCTAAGTCCAAGTCCACAAGCCTGCATGACAAATGAAAACAAGGTTCAGTGAATATAGACAATGGTTGTCTTCATTTTAAAATGAAATAGCAAGGTGTGACTTTGTTAGGGTTGTCTATATAGAGCGGACAATAGAAGACATCAAGACAAAAGTTATTCCAAACTTGCTCGTGTCTTGATTCAATGTATGTTGTCCTCTCTCTCTCTCTCTCTCTCTCTCTATATATATATATATGAGTTGGATGAATACATTTGGTTAGAAGGATATGAGCACATCCATTTCACAAAACTATAAGATTTAGCTCTCTCCCTCACTTTTTCTCTTGTTAGTGGCCAACACCCTCAAAGCAAATATAATTATTTCTCAAGCTAGAAAGTCTGGCCCATATACTTGCTCACTTTCACTTCCAAAAGGAAAAGTGTTCTCTTGTTTTTCTCTATGGATCAATAGTTGATCCGTCATAATTCTGTAACACCCACTAGCATTGGGTTATAGGAGATTCTATCATAGATGGTTTGAATTATCTTTAGAGAGAAGGCACTTTTGTTTCTACCGTGAACAATGGCCCGAACAGTTTTACCTTGCCGGAGGACTTGAAGCCATTATCGTTAGCTTAGAAGAGGATCATTCTTGAAAATGTCACATCCTCTACATCAACCGAAATGCAAAAATGCTGGTCTTTTTAAACAATTCAATTGACTCCTTCATGCATGAGATCCGAATCGTAGTAGCAATAAGACGGGCTATTTGATCGCTAATTGGAATATTGTATTGTAATTAAAATTTTAATTTCCATTGCATTAACTTCTCGTGGCCTATATGAAACTAACAACTCTAACGCCCTTAAACTTAATAAATAACTAGTAATTTTGTGCACACTCTACGTGTGTGCATATTTCTTTAATATTATTTAAAATAATTGTTTAGTAAAATATATACCAAGAAATAATAATAAAATATTAGTAAGAGAAAAAAAAAAGATGCATGAAAAGAATAAAGAAAACTACAAAAAAAATAATGGGAGAGTGAAAAGTTCAATAAATAAATAAAAAAATTAATTAAATATTAGAAATAATATCAAATGTCAGACCAAAACGGTGAGACATTAAAAGGGTGTTCTCCATTAATAATAAAGTATAGATCTCCTTTAAAAATAATGTATAGATAGTAAATATGGCACATTCTATGTATGTCCACAAATTTTAAAAAATATTTAAAATAAAATATTTTTTTAAATTATAATTTTTTTGTAGAGTTAAAATTACCTAAAATATATATAATACAAACTAAGATAATATATATATAAGATAAAAATACATGAGGAAAATAAAACTCCGTAGGTAGTTATGAAAGACACTGATAATTGAGAAAGTTAAAAATAATTAGAATAAATGATAGACCAAAATTATATAGTACAACAAAGGATCCTCTTTCGATAATATATAGTATAGATATAAATTTTTGAAATTAAAACTATTAATGTTATTTCCAAATAAAAGCAACCTACTAAGAGAGAAGGCCTAATGGGCTTTAAGGCCCAAGACCATTAAACATGTCTAAAATCCTAAAACCCTAATATAACCCCTATTTGGCTATTTCTTTCTTTTGCTCTGAGTTTCGCGCAAAATTGTTCGGAAAATTGAAGGGACGGAGGTGATGGGGGAAGTAGAGCAGTCAATTGAAGTTACGAATGGAGGAAGGAAGAGAAAAGTAGGGAAAAAGAAGGGGAAAATGGCGAAAAAAAGGCAAAGAATGATGCCTCAAGGTGCGGAGAACAGGATGAAAGTTGATAAAAGAATGAAGAAATTGTTTCAGAAAAGGGCGAGGGATTACAATTCAGACGACGAAGGAGAAGACGAGCGGCTCCAGCAGTCTGGCCCTAGAACCAGGGTTGATGAGTTCAAGAAGAGGGAGGATGAATTTGAAGGTGGATTTTCGGACGATGGTGAGGAAGAGAACGGGGGGGTTGAGGCAGACGATGTTTCGGAAGACGAAGATGGCGGAATTCAGCCCGGTATTACGAAATTTACGGAGGGAATAAAGGCTTTTAAATTGGCGTTTAAGAAAGTTGTTAAGAAGAGTGGTGGCGATGAAGATGTATTGGTGAGCTGAAATTTCTGTTTATCTGCAAGAATTGGTTTCTGAAAATTGTTTGTTGCTTTGGAAAAAGAAATTGTCATTCTCAGGTTCGATGTGTTTGCAGGGACCTGTATTATCTGCCCACAAGAAGCTAATAGCTGAGAAGCTTGCTGAAGAAGAAGAAGAAAAGAAAGTCAAGGGGGAGGCAAAGAAAGAGAAGCACTTGGTATTGAAGTTTTTGGCTTAATTGTTTAATGCTGTTCCAATTCTTTGCTTTTTCTTAATTATATGTTTGGCTATTTTTGATGAAAAGATAGGAGAGAAAGGGCATGTGAAGCCTGCAAACTATTTGGATGCCCACGAAAAGTTTCTACTGTCAGTGGCCACCAAAGGAGGTATACATTGTTTTGTTGGTTGTAATTGTGCTCCGAGAGTTTAATTTACATCCGATGTTTGAGAGACTAATATTAGTTCTTGTCCTGCCCATCCGTGATGCTCAACAATCAGTGGTCAAGCTGTTCAATGCTGTAAGTTGTTCTGCCTATTTTGCATCAGTACATACTGCATTCACATATATTTGCTGACTCTCCACCATAAAAAAATTCGCATGTTTTGAAACTACTCTGCATTCCATACAGGTAAATAAAGCCCAGAATGCTCAGAAAGGTTTAAATCCATCAAGATCAAAAGATGAGAAAGGTACGCCAGTAGAATTATATTTTCCCATTTCAAACTTCTGCAGTATGTTTAGTTCCTGTGATTCCCTTTGCTGCCCAACATCCTAAAAATGTTAACTTTGAGTGTCTGCTGCATAGGTTTCACTTAGCCATCAATAGAACTTGATGTTTTGTTGAGTATTTCGACTGGTTTTCAGACTGTTAAGCTCAAAGACTATCAGGCTTACATCAGCCCCAGGCCCCCAGTCCATTATCTTTTTTCTATTGCCTCCCCTTAAACTTTGCTCACAATTTTTTTATGAGCGTTGGGTTCATTTTGGTTTGGTCATCATTCTAAAAACTCTACAGGAAAAAGGAAATATGTGATGATCTCAGATGGGGAGATATGAGTAACTAGTGAATGTGATGAAGCATTTATTTTAATAGATGCCAAGGTTTGTGGACACAAACCCAAAAAGCAAAAGAAGCGAAAATGATTTGTACGTATGGTTGCATATTTGGTAAAATACTTGATTTTACTAGAACCCCCAAGGAAATTGGGAAATAGGAGAAAGCCAATTGTACAAAGAAAGGGGATTTTACAGATAACATTGCTAAATTGTGAACTTGTAGATGGTGGATAGGAAGCCATCCCGGCAAATTTCCTTTCTTTCATGGAATGGAAGGGCAGGCTTGATAGATGTACTTCTTTGAAACTCTTGACCCTATATTATGCATTCATCGTAACAAATTGGTAAATTTGTATTTTGATGTGATCTTTTTGCACGTCCTTTTTATTGATGCTTAAGGAAACCATATAGTGTATACAAGGGGGTCATAGTGAGTGAAATAAACATTGGCATCGCTACTTTTTTCGGGTTGAATATCAACTTTGATCATTTGTACTTCATAAGAAACTCTACTTGATAAAACAGTATTAGAAAATCTCTTCATTATTATTGTTCAAACACACTTTGGTGCTTTAGGATCTGTCCTTACGAAAATATTGATTATGATTTCTTTCATTTTGACTGCCGTATATTTGTTTCCACGTGATGATATATGTAGTTAAGTTACCTATGATTGCTATTGAAACAAATTACTGAAGGGAACTTTATGGAGAACCAGTATTCAGCCTTATTTTTTGACCTTTCCGACATTTATCATGACAATTTTTGTTAACTTTGTCCAATTATCATTTTCCTAACAAATATGGATCAAATTTTCCAGTAATAAAGAAGCGAAGGAAGGAAGCCTTCTTCTCAGAGCTCGGAAAGACATCGTCTCAATCTGCTGGGACTGTTGTTAAGGTTCTCTTTCTTTCTCCCCCATCAATGAGATTCATTTATTGTGCTATTAACCAATTTATGGTAGGAAATAATGAAATTATTAGCTTCCATGGTTGAATGTATTGTACTTTGGCAGGTGGGCACATCTAATGGTTCTGTGGATGGTGAAGCTCCTGCATGGGCCCCTCTGCGTGATAATTACATGCTAACAAACCCCAAGTTGAAAGATTGGGATAAGATGCAGGTAAAGTTTCTAGACTAATCACAATAATAGTCCTAAAAGCTTCAATATGGACTCTGAAATCACTGAAGTTCCAAGTAAATGTTTAGCCCTTAAATGTCATGATCAGTTGTGCTTTTATGGATTTCTGCCTATAGATCGACAAACATGAAATGGCCATGGACTTAAATGTTGGCTTTTTTAATAGGTTAGTGCAAACAAAAAGAAAATAATGGGACACCGTTGCAAAGAAATCCTTACTTTTCTATAGTAAACTGTTGATCACGATAACTCTTGCATTACATTTTTTTTTTATTAATAGCAAATGGGGAAGTCTAACTTTTCAGCTACCCATTTTCCTTTTTATGCTTTTAACTATAGAAAGAATGTGTAGACCCATTCTATCATTTTTTCCCTCCACTCTTTGTTTTTTTTTTTCCTCTTAAGATGTCATTTAAAGAACATATTTTTTTGTAAAGAAATATCTATGTACCTGAGCCACCTTAATCAAATGGTTTACTTAATTCATGCCAGTATTCGATAAATGATATATTGGAATAGTGGCCACAAACCTTGTCATGGGGTTCATACCTGCTGGACCAAGATGTCAATGTTGGTTTTAGGACTCTGGTGGCTGAGGCACAAGGTCGGCATAAAAGAATGTTTCTCTAGAAAAGGGAAATTTTAACTTTCAGCTATTTCTCTCTCTTCCTCCCCCCTTCAAACTAAAGAAGAAAGAGTAATGAAAGCTTTGACAAGATCTACATTTTCCCATATAAAATTAAGGAGAACCACCATATATCATATTGCATGTGGAAACTCTCGCGTGTGCTTCCTATGTTTACAATTAAAATGAAAACTCTTGTATATTTCTTCTGATGCTTTCACTGATTAAAAAAATGGATGTACAAGCCATTGGGGAAAAGGGACCAAATTGTGATATATTGAAGTTCAGTCTTGGGAGGTGAAGCAGTAGTGCTCTTTGAGAAGCTGATGGCGTGAGGATGTTTGCCCGACAAACTTTTCTCCTTGCGTGATTTATTTTACTTCTTTTTTCTGTGTCAAAACTTGTCCTCTCTGTGCTTTCCAGGATGCAGATGCTGCGGATGATTTTGGGAGGCCATCAGATACAGATTCTTCATCAGATGATGATTAACGTTATTGTCCGATAGAAAAAATTTAATTTGTTCTACTCATAGGAGGTAACGGCCGGTTGAGATGTTGGTTGAAAGGAGCAAAACCTAGAGAGACAATTTGGAGCTATGGATAATCAATTTTCTTCAGCAGTGCCGGGTATGAAGAAATCAACGCTATGCTCCGAGAGGATCTGTCATCTAATGATCCCAAATCCAGGTTTAAGATTAGAAAAATGTCACAGCATTCAAAGCTGATTGACATCATAATCTTGTTCTGTTTTTAACAATGTAAGGCAATGTTCCATTTTAGATCAAAATTAATGGCCTGTGTTCATCTTTCCTGTTAATTTATGGCCTCTCATACAGTCGCACAGTGTTGGGTAAAAGCTACAGAACATGTTGATTCTCTGAAGAATGGCCAATGAGTTTCTTAACTTGATTTCTTGTTTTATAGTCTTAAAATCTGCAAGTTTGGTCAAATCTCCTCTGTATTGCTCCACGAAGCAAGCTTGCAAGAAACATTGGGCAAGCCCTTCTTTACTCAGATTATGTTATCTATATCTATGAAAGTACGGATATAGGCCTGTTGATGGGCTGGCATTATCTTACCCGGATTCGGACCCAATAAATACCCATAGTTATCATTTATAGACCCTATCCATATTCTATTCATATAATACCCGTTGGGTCTTACCCATACTATACCCATAATTATTGAGTCCAATATGGGTCTTACCTATGTTAATTTATTAAACAGAATGAAGCATCATACATATTTTTTAATAATGATATCACCGGAACATATTATAAAATTTATTTAATAAAAATATTTCTTGAACTTGTAATCGATAAAATATATTAAAAGCTATTCAGTTTTTTAATATTTGCAAATTGAAGAACGTTGTAATATAAATAATGATCTTGACTTCGCTCAAATATTAGACCGTTATTAATCAATTACACAATCTACATAAATTTGAGATATGAACAGAAATTGAAGAATGGTAGGAAAAAAAAAGTATAAAAATAGATTTTAATTTTGAAATAATATTTTTTTATTAATTTGAAATTGCGTTCAACTTTAATTTAATGAGGCTTTACAATCCAAAATCACACAAAACTTATCAGTTTCATATGTTAGTTGAGCTTAACTAGGTTTAGATGACAAATAAATCGAGTTGATTGATATATAAAAAATTTACAAATTCAATGAATTTTAATTTTACCAATTCAATACCAATACCCACGGGTATTTTAGGGTCTAGACCTACCCATACCTAAAAGACTTATTCCAATGGGTATGGGTTCGAGTCTGGGTCTAATATAAAATTATTGGGTTCGGGTCCGGGTATTAATTATTTTAGTGGGTACAAGTTTGAGTATTATCCACCCATTGACAGGTCTACTCTAATGGATAGGCTAAGAGTTTTTTATTTTATTTTTTGATCCAACAAAATATTCTTATAACTATGTTAGTTTTAATGGCATTTGTGTAAATTGATCTTATTATTTATCTTAAACTTAATTTTGATAATATCTTGAATTAAAAATAATTAATTGAAAATTTTAGATAATCTCGTGATAAAGTTATTATAAAAGTTGAATTGTTTAAATTTAATTCTAAAATTATTAAAATTCATGTAGTTTGGTTATGTGTAATTTAAATCTATACAATTTATCTATTTGTCTACAGATTATATATGAATATATTCATCTATATTATTGTATGAGTATGAGCGTCACATAATATTTTATATTTCTTAACTTTTCTAAGACAGAAATCTCTAGCAAAGAGTCATTAAATATTAAATTGGTATACCATTAGTTAATTTCTTAAATATTTATTTCTTGTATAATACAATTTAGAATTCTATGAATTTAGAATTGGAAAAAAACAATAAAATACTATATAGATCTTATTTCATACTAATTCTATTTTACATGCAATGAAAAAGAAAAAGAACAAAGGCTAAAAATGTGGAACTGAATTCATGTGGGAATAAATAACTACTCTATCTCTCTGGCTTTTTTAATTATTTTCAGCAAAATAAGTAATTTGTTAACTGAAAAAATGATTTTAATAATTTTACTAAAAGAGCCGTATAAAAGATAACTACAACTTCACAATTTATACTTTAGTAAGTATAAGAATAATTAGGCCAAATCTAGTCATTAGTCCCCGTATCTTTTCTTTTTTTTTTTTTTTTTTTGTAAATTACATCTACCTCCTCTGAGGTTTGATATAATTACAAATATCCCCTTGTTGTTTGATAAATTACAAATATCCCCTGAAGTTTGTAATCATCTAACAAATAACCCATTTTCATCTATTTTATGGGTAAACTGATCAAAATGCCCTTATGCACTAAATTATTTTTTATTTAATTCTTAAAAAAATTTGGACTACAATGCGTAGGGAGAATTTCTTAAGTTTTTTACACAGAGGAGGAATAAGGCAATTTGCCTCGGGTGATTTTTCTACAATTCTAATAAAAAATTTAAGGGCAAAATGGTCAATTTTAGGCCTTTGGTTAAAAATTACAAATCTCAGGGGGTATTTATAATTTTTCAAACAACGAGAGGGCATTTGTAATTATGTCAAATCTCAGGAGAAGTAAATATAATTTACCCTTTTTTTGTCCCACTTTAGTCTATCATCTTTCAAATTCTCTTCAGCATTCCCTCGTCTCTTAAGTTTGTCCCATTAAAGTCCTTCTAGCCATAATAGAAGGAATTAGTAAATACCAAATTTTCAATTGTATCCATCAATTGAGAGGAAGCAAAAACTTCAACATCCAGCCATAAACCCTAATTTCATCAATCAAACAATTGAGTTTTCCTAACATTCACAATAAAATTCTCGATTAACTTAGATGATATTGTTTCATATGCTCCCAGTACAAACTACAAGAAATAGAGATATATGTACCAACACAAAAACCTATAATTAAATTTTTATTTTTTACGCGTCATTTGTATATGCTTAGTAATTTTTAGTTTACTGCTTTACTTATGTCGGACTTTATTTTTTAGGTGGTTCAAAGTCTACAAAGTATGATTACAGGGATAGACTCAACAGGAACTACCATTAGAATTGTTGGACTTTCAGTTAGTGCCGATTTCGTCAAGCATGGTAAATGGTGTGTTACATTAAAATCCTTGTAAGGTGTTGCAAGACAAGAACTTGTGAATAAGAAAAAAATTGCCAAATCTAGAAAGTGTACATGATGTTAAACATATAAAGATTTTTGTCGGCATTAGTGACGAATTGATGTTGATTTTTTTAATGCAAAATAAATTATAGTACATGATTTGATATCATTATAAGGATAAGGATATTTGAAACTTATTTTTTTGAAAGGGGTGTTATATTTCATTTTGTCAATGACATTTATTTTGTACATGGTCTTGTGATTTTTTGAAACTTTCTGTATTTTTTACATGCGATAGGATTATAATACGTTAAGTAAATATTTTATGTAAGAATAATATAGGAATTTGAGTTTTTTCAATTTTACTCATTTTCAATGGAATATTCCTTCTTTTATAATTTAAATTTTGTTAAGTCTAACGGTTAAGGACTTAATTTACAAATTTAGAGACGACGAATTGTTAAAGTACATCTGAAAGATAAAGGAACTAAAATGGGGAAAAAAGAAGAGATGGGGGACTAACGTGGAACAATAATTATGTTGAATATAACTTCATACTAAGTTGATATCTTAGATGTTATGCCCGTGATAAATATTAGTATATAATGAAATATCAGCTTTGTAAATTCAAAGTTTTAAATAGTTTATATTTAATACATATTTATAAAGTATGTCCATATACTATAATGCACTAATAGTACTTGAGCACATGGATTTTTTGCGAGAAGAAAATGTGAATAAAAATAATATTATTTTACCAATGTTTCTCAAAACTTAAAAAACACCATTATTTTATTTTTCTTAAAATTATATTGATCTTATAAATTTAAATGGTACAACAAATTAAAACAAATGTTGTTTATCTTCAGTTAAATATGTTAATCCCACAACTTATATATGTATATTCCAAAAATAATAAAAAAGTAAGATTATAAAATAATGAAGTGTATATATCAATGAGAAATTATTTTGCAAACAAACGTGAAATTGACAGAAATTATGCATAAAAAGCCATTTTTGTTTTAAAGAACTATGACATATGTTTACCACATGTTTTATGTTCCTTAACGAAGACCAAACTTTTCTACATAAGATATTATTGAGGTATCAAATAAGTTTGATTGCTATAATCACCATTTAACAATCCAAAAGATTTGTATTGGAAAAAGAATAAATCAAAAGAAAAGAAATTAATTGCATTAAAGAAAATTGGAAAACATAATAAACTATGCAATTTAATAGAATGAAGAACAATAATATTAATTTTTTCGATAAAAACTATGGGAAGTATCAATCTGTTTTTTCTAAATCAAAGCAGATCTAATAAAAGATTAAAAAATAATAATAATACACAGACAAATTTTGATTAAATTATCTTGCTATTATGAATAATTAATTTTACATCCACGTCAATTGACAATGAATGCCATCTTCCTATCTTTTATTATGCACGGTCGGTGTTTTCTATTTTTATATTTTCAGAAGTGATAAGATTTTTTTCTTTCATTTTTTTAGAAAAAAAAATAAAGCGAGATGTAGATATGTGAACAACTTCCAAAAATGACCTATTTTAACGGAGTCTACATAGGTGTAAAGATCAATATTAAGAGTACGATATACAAAACACTTAAATGAAGCATAAATTTAAACATATTAAAAGAAGGGTAAATTACATTTACTTCTCCTGAGATTTGACATAATTACAAATACCCTCTCGTTGTTTGAGAAATTACAAATATCCCCCTGAGATTTGTAACCGTCTAAAAAATAACCTATTTCCATCTATTTTTATGGGTAGACCAAAATGCTCGTATGCACTGACTTATTTTTTTTTATTTTTTTTATTTTTTTGGACTACAATGCGTATGGAGGGGTTTTTTTTTAACTTTTTTACACAGAGGATAAATAATGCAATTTGCCCCGAGTGATTTTTCTATAATTTTTTAAAAAAAAGGGTAAAATGGTCAATTTCAGGCTTTGGGTTAAAAATTACAAACCTCAGGGGATATTTATAATTTTTCAAACAATAAAGAGATATTTGTAATTATGTTAAACTTCAGAGGAAGTAAATGTAATTTACCCTTAAAAGAATCAAAACACTTTATATAAATATAGAAGTTTGTAGTTGCAATATTATAGAAAAGTATCAAAATTGAGAAAATTTTTAAGAAAGTTCTACACAAATATAAAAGCTTTTATAGCATTTAAAAGTATTTTTGAAAGAATTTTCAAAGCTCATGACCACTCCATCACGCTTAATCTTCGTCGTTCATTTGAGGAGACCAAATGTATAGGAGTTCATTTTAATAATCAAGTTTCGGTATCAAATATTTCAATAAAAAGTTTGTCACTAAAATCTTTTACTTATTTGTTCAATTTCTTTCTTCAAAATCTACTTACCGTCATAGATAAATATTAATAATTTGAGTAAATTATTATTATAAAACAATAGTAATTCCATACAAAGATATATATATATATATATTATGTTAACACAATGTCTCGGATGAAGTAAGAACAAAAATTGAAATATTGAAAAATTAAAAACTACACTTGTATATTTTACCAGTTTGATGTAAGTGAGAAAAATCAACTTGGAACCTCAATATTCAAAAGTTTCACATGTCATAATATACATCAAAAATGGGGAAGAATTCACATTACACATTTCTTTGTTTAGCAGCAAGCAAATAATCATAGTGAAGACAACCTTAAGGGTAAGAAGTAATGTAATATCAACAAATCAAAATTTATGTACTTACAATTTAACTGTGTTGCTTGATTATACATGTGATCCAAAAAGGACAGAGAAAGAGTGAATATTATGATAGAGTTTCCGCTCTTACAATCCATCCTGCTGGAAAGAAGTTATCCGTTGAACCACTTGACTTCTGCCGATGAACTACTTGACCTACTAACATCATATGATGCTTGAGTTTTCAAGAGGTAGTCACTCTTTGCCATCTCAGCATGTTTTGGCCGTCCAGTTAGAGGTTCAAGAAAGAAATATATTTGACATGAAGAACACTTATCGTACTTACAGCAGATGGTGAAGACAGGATGCATCCTCGAAGAAGGCTGGCCATGTAAGCTTTTAAACCAAAAGGCGAAAGATACTTCCTTTTTCCTCGTAAACAATAACAATTCACACTAGCTGATAAAAATGCAGTCATAAATCCATCTCTTTCCATTACGGATACGCAACTGGAACTTTCTAGGGCCAATAGAGGAAATCAACATGTTTCGTCTTGATTTATCTGTTCATGGCAATATAACCCCAGTGTCACAACCAAACAATCTATCATTGGAAGGTGTCATCCATTTAGGATCTCCAACTTAGTATTGCTTCCTCGTATCTTCAAATGAAGAGCAAAAGACTTCACTCAGCAGCTTCTGCTTGGGCTTAATGGATCGTAGTCGTAAGCATCGCCAACCTTGACAAATCGTCCCTTCACACGCCTCCTTACATCAGCTCTTGCCTTTCGAGAAGCATACCTTACTTTCTTCTCAAATCTGTCATGTTATCCATATGAAAAGAGAATGTCAAAAGAAGGATCAAATAAATATAAATACTTCATTCCAGGAAAAAGGAGGAAATAGTGTCATATGAGCCATAAAATACGTTGTGCCCATGTTAGCATTTGCTAATGCCCCTAGACAAGTATATGACCCGATTACATACTAAAGTGTTAGCTACAAATAGCTTCCATTGGAATAAACCATTATAAGTGAATCATCATTCTGAAAGAAAATAAGTGTACTGAAAACTATTAGAAATTACCCAATCATTCTCTCAACTTAACAAATTGGATGAGGAGAAAGTAGTACTTTCATATCTCCATCTATAGGCTACATACTTATTTTCCATTTGAGGAGGGTATTTGTAATTTTTCAAACAATGAGAAGGTATTCGTAATTATGCCAAACCTCAGGGGAGGTAACTGTAATTTACCCTTCTATTTTTTTTTTTTATCTAAATGAAGATTAATAGTTGAGTTCTTTGTAGAGTTGTAGTTGTTAATAGTGTTGAACTAATGGATTATTAAATGCATATATTTGATATTTGATTAAGTTAACAATTCAAAGATATATGTATAACTATATATAGGTATATTGATAAAAAAAATTGTATTCAGTAAGATGAAAAGATGTTGTAAAAAGGTTGAAAATAGGGAAGTTGGTTTCAGTTGGAAGCAACACAAAATAAGCATTTTTTCAATTTCCAAAGCATAAAACTGCTGGAATCGGAAATGAAAATGAAGATAAAGCCTTACTTTCGTGCCTTCTTCTTCTCCTTGTAACGCATGACCGCATCATTCCTGCTAGTAGAAGGCATGGAACTTTCGATACCTGGAGGGTACCATGGTGGCTCTCCCATCATCGGCTTCGATGAAACTCCGCAATCTTGATAATCTCCAGCACTGCTTTCTCCAGTAAGGCCAGAAAATGAGAGGCTCGAGTGTGCTTGCCTCGCAAAATATAAGTGGGAATCTGTTTTACAGCTAATAACTGAATCTGCAGAGGCGGCATTGCTGCATGCTGGTTGCATCACATTCGCCCCTCCAATTGATGACCCCTATGGAAGTATCAAGAAATTAAGTGCATTAGCATTCATATGACATAATTAGTCATTAATACAAGCATGCAATCTTTAAGAATTAAGGAATGATGATAGAACTGAAAAATAGTTGTTACAAATGAAACAAAAACTAACATATGATTGCTAACAAAAAACAAAATCAACTTAAAACAGAGCAAGATGCAATTTCATGAGCTCAACTTGATATGCCATATTTCATGGGATAAAATTGATTCAGGGTGTAGGCATGAAATTTCATGCAAGACATGGTAATTACAAATGTTATTACATGAGCGAAATATTTACAATGCAAGGATACTAGTTTCGGTTTTTGTCAGCATTAACTTTTAGTGGAAAGAACATGGATCGGAGGGAAATTTACCCACAGACCCAAGGAACAGAAGAAGAAAAATCAGATAAAGAATTTGCTTGAGTTTGCTGATATTATCACATTGTCATTTCTCACTCAAAAGTACTCTTTAAAATACTTCAGCTGCAATCTACAGTGGATAACACCGACAAGTTTTTTGCTAAGTCTGGAGTCTCTAAACTTCTTTCAGACAGTATATAATTCCTTTCATTCAGAAATCAAGATGGTTAAGAAACTCAGCTTAGAGAATCATTATCTCAGCAACAGTCAAGATGGCAATAAAGATCTAAATTAGAGAAGAATTAACTTGGGAAGTTATTCATAAGACTGGTAAGAATCAGATGATGGTAAGAAAGTTTACCTTCCACCATTAAGTCTTGATAGGATAGTATGCAGTGAAGTAACAAGATAACTGTGAAAAAAATCATAGAATGATGTACCTCAGCTGCGTAAGCACCCTGACGGTTTGATGCAGACATGTCTTTTGTGCCAAATATTCCGTCAATACCGTCGTTACCAAAGAGTTGTGGATTATCACCAAAAAGTTCTTCATAGTTTTCAATGCTTAAGTCAACCTCATCCATATTGAAAACGTCATAGAAATCATCATCCTCACAAACAGCAGGTTCCTTCGCTCCGGGTAAGAAATCCTGCACATGGAAGGACAAGATGTATCCAGTGCTTTAACTAAAATGAACGGGAGACATGAACCATAAGTGGCGTTAAGGCACACAACATTATACTTACTTTCTTCATATTAACCCCCATCCCCCTGGGGCGACAAATCATGGTCTAACTAATTCAAATTTTATCATGGTTATACACTGTCATGCCATCTTATACTTCCCCACTTCTGACAAAGAAGATCGCAGATGCTGAGCCATTCTTGGATCAATCATTTGTATGATCAATGATAAGTCTGAACAGAATAAAGAGGCACAAGTCTAACCTGAGCACATCCATCACGCTAAAACAATTTTGCCTAAAAAACAATGTGCTACAGGACTGCTGGAGGAACTGGACTAAATTCTCATCAGTCAAGATGAGCTTCTGCTACAGAAGGCAATCAGATAGCGGATCTTTTGGCACAATGGGTGCATCAAATGAATAAGATAGATGTTTTGATGAAGTTCTGCCTTTCGTAGCTGATCTGATTAATGATGATAGTAATGTATCGGCTAGATTGCTAAACAGTTTCTGTACGAAGACTCTTACTCTTATTTAATCTATAATATATCCTTTTGTACAAAAACAAAAAAAAGAAGAGAAAAAAACAGTATTTGCATGACTCAATATTTAAACAACAAACTATATTTGGATGGCCTGGATCTCACTATATGCGCTACATTACTAGAGTTAGCGCACTAGAGGACAATTTGTGTATAACACCACTGTGATACTTCACTTTGGTGACTAATATATTTATTATTACATAATATCTTTTATATTATTACGAACAACAAATGTTATAAGAACAATGATATTTATAAGTAATCCACATAATCCAGAAAACAATAATATGTTATATTTAAATTTAAAATAATAGGACCTAGTTTTTGAAAAAAAGTTATTTCCCAAAAAATTACTTCTCTATATAATAGAAAACTAAATAAATTCAAAATTAAAGATAAAAAATATTTCTAGAAAAAACTGAAGAAGTTTTCTGGGATAACAACTCCAAAAGTGAAGATGCTAACCAAGATAACAACTTTAAAAGAAATTGCAAGGCATTAGCTTGGACAATGTCTTTGGAACGACGTTATCCACGGTAATATCTCTGCAGTGAAATTATTTACGGAAAACAACAATTATCCAAACAACATTAACTGAAACGTTACCACTACCAATGTTTTCCGAACCTTCCTCAGGAGTCAAGGAAGAGCTATCACCTACTGGACAAGAAAGATCAAGAGACAAAAAGAGAACCTTGGGTCGAAACTCTTCATGGTCAGCACTAGCTGAATGAGTCGGAGCTAAGCTTCTGTGAAGTACCTCCAGAATAGTCCATGCTTTCTCTTATAGATAAGGATGAGCCTGGTTCATCTTTTCTTCTCATTCTTTTTCTCTCTCCTATAGTCTTCTTCTTTTAATATCGCAATTTATCACTTCCCTCTCTAGCTTCAGCATTCTAATTCTTATAAGTTGTCATAAACTAAATTCTGCACTGGCAAATGTAGTGGGAGCTGATTTATATGTGAACTTACTATAAGAAACAATGGTTAACTATCAGGGAGTTGCAGTTTTTCTGTAACGTAATGTCAGTTTTGAATCCCACTGCCTCCAGTCCCTAAAAAGTAAGGGGGTGGTGAGCAATTAAAGCAGCTCAATTTCTCAATTGATATTGCCATCATATTCACAAGCATTCACAGCAAGAACATAGCAAAGTTTTGACTCATGTTTCACTTATAATATTCAATAAACAAATCTAACCCTGTGTCAACCTTGAAGCTTTTACTTTTAGAAAACCTAACTCAAATGTTGATGTGATCAAGCATGTTCTACATCACAAATATTCCGGCCAAGAGACGGTTCGAGCCTGTTTGTTTATGTTTTCATTTCCAGTTTTCAGTTTCTGGACCAGTAATTAAAGTGAAAACATGTTTGTTTATACATGTTCTTCCCTTCTTACTACATCTCAGCAGTGCCAAATTGTCAATCAGAGTACAGAAATTGATGCAAAATAGGTTAAAATAAAAATGAGGGTAAATAAATCCAGTCTTGCTTAATGAAACTTTTATGCAAAGATAGCTACCTTCGGCTCGGCAGAGCTAGTAGAACCAGCTGCCTGATCCACATTTTGCAGCCTGGGATCATGCAAATGATTTACCGACTCCATCCAAACTGTTGATTTATCCATCTCCACATTATGCACGTTATTAGCTTCTCCCAGAAAAGATGCATCTTGAACGTTATTCTTTTCATGGGATCCTTGGCAATCCATTGGCCTGTTATCAGTAATGCTCATTGAACCCATTCCCTGCTCACAAGTGGAATCTCCAACAGAAGGAAAATCTAAGAGAAAAGACCAAATTGAAGAAAGTTCTGCAGCTGAAGGGCAGCCAGAGTAACAATTAACAGCTTGTCGCTTATGTCCAGGACTTATACTTGAACCAGCATGCCCCACCCAATCACAATTCTGGCAAAGGGATACTTTTTCCTCAATACATCTAACAAAAGCTGGCTGAGAATTGCATCTTTCACAAACAAGTGTCCTGGAGTGACGTTTTGAGAGTGCATTTGCAGAATGGACATTACGATCACAAGACAAACATAAGCTTGCTGCATCGGACCGACAGTAGATTATAGATCTTTGTTCCCCACAGAAATCACAAAGATAACCCATATTACAGCTGATCGACTCCTTAACCAAACTCTTTCCTCAATCTCGCAATACACACACTTTCGTCCAAACACTTTATTCAAACTGAACGGAAGCAGATTCGAGATGACTGTGATGAGGTTGTTTTCCTGGAAAAGTCTCAGAGTTTAAACAATGTTTGACGACTTCAATTCAAGATATATCACTGTCTGAATTAAAAGGCACAAAAAGGAAATTATTAGGACACATACAGCTATCATCAATGCGTAAACCCGTACAATAAATTGAGTCATGCCCTGCATTCAACATTGACAAGAGCAGGGTAGTCTATAACTAGCATCACTCAGCAAAGAAAATGCATCTTCACAGCCCAAAAATGCAGTTTTCAACTCAATACTAATATTCCTATACGAAGAAGGAACAAATTCCATAAGGATACAAAAAGCCAAGTTACTTTATTACATGAAAATTGTGAGAACAAATTCTTTACTGATATGTTATCGCCATATAATACATCCCATAAGAAAACATATGAGAGATGCTAAACGAATAACCGTAGAGCCGAATTATATTAAAAAATAGAGGAAAAAGGTGCTCCAGGTCTCCAACATGTTGGGAATCAAGAATCCAACAAAAGTGAAAGCTTTTAAAACACAACCAAGATTATTAGCAAAAATTCAAGATGTCATTCTTGTATTCTGCAGTGAACAAGCTGAAAATTTTCAGTAATTCGCAAATCAAAATACAAACCTATCTCAAGGGAAAACTAAGTTGACATTAGATTCACAGAATTCCAGCAGAAGATGATTGGGAAACTCCAACCACTTCCCCACCAAAAACACACAGAAATTGAAGAAAAACAGGAAAACACAACTCTGAGCTGAATTCTCCACAAATTTCAACAATCATTCTCAAATACAAACAACAGTACACAAAAAGAAAAATCACAGAAACGGAAAAAACAAAGAAAGCCCATTTCCAAGAAGTGGTGTATGTATTTTTACCAAAATTAGCGTGGAAAAATTCAGAGAATCATAAGATGGTAGAAAGGGGAAAAAGCACATGGACTTTTCTCTGCAGACTCTCTCAGTCTTCACTTAAATCCCTAACAATCAGCAGAAAAAGGAAGATCGAAGCTTTCCAGAAGGGGCTTTCTCTCTCTAGAGCAAGAGCAGCAGCAGCAGGAGATGGGGTTGAACTGAATTTTTCTTGGACTGAAATATTTTTGAGCTGTGAAGAAAAGCTTCAATAATAATAATAAATTAATAATAAAAGTGATAAAAAGTGCAAGAGAGAGAAAGTGTAGTTGAAGAAGAAGGAGGGGAGGTGGGCCCCCTCTCCTTTTCATCATCATCAACTAAAGTTAGGCCTTCACTTTTTCCCCACCCAACCACCCCCCCCCCCACCCCCCCCTACCCATAAGAAAATACATCATTTTTACTACTAATAGATTAATTTAATTTTTTAACTTTATGATAAATATTTGTTCTAAAAATACTTTAATGTAAATAAATCATTATTTTACCCATCAAAATAAAAAGAAATTCATTTATTCAATTTTTATTAATTACGATGAAGACAATCTGGATTCGAACTTAGGACCTTTATTTAATGAGAAAATATGATGTTATTATTATTGAAAATTATGAGTATGATGTCATATTATGATTTATTCACAAATTAAATTTTAAAAAAATTTCATTTTATAGTAAAGTCTTATTTGGATATGTTTCGAGAGAAGAAAAAGGAATTATTATTTTGAGATATTTAAAATATCTATAGATAGTTTTTGAGTTTGATTAAATTTTGACAAAAAATAAATAGGGGGTTATTTATAAGGTAGCTTAATTCGACAAAGAATTAATATACTTAATGAAACTTTAGAATAGATAATTACGATTCTTGTAATATTATCTCATTATTATTAATAAATGATTTTGAAATCTTCTTGAAATAATGATCTTTAGAAGAAAAAAATATGTTTTTTCCTTATTGATTTATTATCTTCAACAAAATTGACCCATTTTGAATTTATTGCCATTATTTTAAACTTAAAATAAGAATTAACAATTTTAAAATATACTTTTTTTTATCGAAGTTATGGCTCCAATAAAGTTGCAATATAACATCAATAGTTCCCAACACAACATCTAAATATAAAAATGAAAAATCATACAAAATTTAAATATTTTCAATTCTCAATTGGAATTTAGAGTCGATTTTAAGCAAAATACTGATGTAGCTGTGACTAGTAATTTCAAAAGGGGAGATAAAGGACACGTAACCTAATGCTTAGTGGCATTAGTTGTGATTGAAGATTAAATCGCGTCAACAGTAAATTTTATATTTTATGAATATAAAATTATTTAATAATTTTACATTTGTTACATGGATGATGGTGTTAGATAAATGTACAAGATATTTAATATGAAATTGACTTTTCCTCTAATCATTAAATGAAACGATATATTACTTTGGCTAGGTGTGCTAGCTGCCCAAAGACTCACCACATTTGAAATTAATACCCACACCCACGTACACGCGTACATATAAATGGAAAATTTTAGTCCGAACTCGATTTGATCAAATTTAAACTAGATAATGACAAATGCAATATATTTATTGTGTAATTGGTGTATAGTTTAGGAAAAATGAACAATCACATAATAAGTGTATAGTACTTACTTTGTGATTGGTTTGGTTCGATGAAATCTGATCCGCTCAAAAAAATTTCATACATATACATATATATATATATATTGAGAGAGAATTACGTGCATTTTCACTTAAAGAGTTTACTTCACAAAATACATACGATGGGGTCGAGCTCGTATGATCTTTGCGATCAAGAAAATAATTTTGAAATTCACGACAAATGTAAGAAATATCAGGATTGTTCCTAATAAAAATACTACAATAATTAAATTAAGAATGGTCTAAAGATCATTATTTCAATAAATAAATAAGTAGTTTATTATACAAAATGTACATGAGTATTTAGTTTGGAGCCTTTTTTTTATAGGGTTTGGAGCTATTTATAGGTAATTCTCAATGTACAACCGCTACACTGGGGCTTCAAAATATCGCAACGTGTCATCCGATCAAGGGCCGAAATTGCGATAATCGAATCAAGACTGACCTAACACGAACAAAAAGATGGGGATCCTGTGCTTTTTTTTTTGGCATTTCAACTACATTTAAGGGGCAAAAAGTGGCATCATATAGTGTTTTTTCCCACGTTAATTTAGTTGCATATATTGAGTTTCTATATTATAAAATTTATTAAAATAATTATAAATTATAATTTATTTTTGAAATAAAAGTTTGATTACAAATTATGAATCACTAAAAGTAGTTTATGGGAAAATTTTGTGGTAGAACATATTTTAGGGAAGTAAATGAAAAGTTTTTAAGGGTAAAGGTCATTTGTTCTATAAATATGGCCAAATGAAGTTCGTTACATTTTGTACTTTAAGATAAATTACAACAAACTCTTTTAAAATTTGCTATAATTATAAATAACTTCTCGTTATTTGAAAAATTGCAAATATCTTTTTAAAATTAATGGTCTCTAACAAATACCATATCATGACAATCCATTGTAGCAGAGTATTAGTTAGATGACCATTAACTTCAAGAGTATATTTATAATTTTTTAAACAATGAGAAAATATTTATGATTATGGTAAATTTCAAAAGGGGTGAATACAGTGTATGTATATTTCAGGGGTGTAAAATATATTTAATCCTAAAATAAATTTAACGTAGATTAATATTTGCATATTAATTTTAATTTCACCAACTAAATTAAATTCTATTGACAAATTTAATAAAAGAAAATCTAATAAATACTAAAAAGAATATCAATAATTGAAAAAGGGCGGGATGAGAAATGAGAAGCACGTGGCGTCCAAGGAAAGAGAGGGAGGAGGGAGAAGTTTGGATTATGGTACACGTGACGTGAGCATGACTATGGAAAAAGGGTGGTTTATAATTTTCGTACACCCACAAATCACACTATCAATTTAAGATTAGGAGGATTTTTGGATAAGCCACTTTTTGTACTTTAAAAACCCCCCACTTCCATGATTATGATAAGACATGTGAGATTAATTTAATTAATTAACCCCCATTAAAAGGGGCAAAATGGGAAGAAAAGAGTTAGCTAATTTTGTGTCCATATTACGACAATTGGAAAATACGTGTGGGAGAAGTCAGTCAGTGAGTCTGACTATGAACATTTTCAGCCAATTAAGCACATTTCAAGTGGTTTTTTATGACCCAAAAGAGGAGATATTAAATGTGGTCGGCACACTTTTTTTGTTTTTTTGTTTTTTTTTTTTTAACCTCTTGCTTACATTGATCATTTTTATTTAAATTTATAGGGTATTTAAAAAAGTGTTAAAGTTTTATCGTTTCCTGTGCTATTTGACTCTCACATGTTAGTCAAACTTATGTGTACATGTATTCGAAATGTGTGTTTAAGTGGAGTTTCAACTCATAACGGAATGCAAGCTAGCTATTGAACACGGAAACGCAAGTAGTAACACAAAATTTAGGGATTAAACACTCAATCTTGTATTTATTCCTCAATTTCGATATAAGGAATCTACTTGCACACGATGAACCCTCACTCGCTCTACAAAGAACGTGGAAGTCTAGGTTGATTAGGACAGGGGACAACATATTGCAGTTGACAATCCTAATTGCTAAGAGAAACTGCTGAGAAGCTAACCAAAACTGACCAAACTTACTTTGACCAGCCTGCAGCCTTATGTTGTCATATGGTAGGCAGTTGTCTTGGATAGACAACACTAACTGTCTGCACTGCTCTTCACATGCCTGTCTAAATTGTCTTTGCCTCAGCATGCAACCAATCACTAAGACTTAACACATGTACCATCTGTAACACCCCTTGCCTGTCATCTACCATCTGTCCGCACATAGGTGCCCAGCTTTACTTGCATCATGCGCATACGTCCATTGTTTTCCGCAAATGTCTCACATTCTTAGTGCCAAACACCAAGACATTAGCCAATAATGCTAAGAACAACTAACAACGCCCCATCATGTGCCTAAGGCTTGCACATCTTACCCGTCATGCAACCAAGTCATACACCATCACCCGGCATTTCTTGACCGACCGACGTTTCTGAATCAATGTACCATGCACTACTTGACAGCCTGTGCAGAACTAACACTCATCCCATACTGTACCGCCCCCATGATGACACCACTGTCAAGGCTAGCACGCAAGCCTCCCGCGCTAGACATGATGACATCTCAAGGGGCAACAGTAAAGGCTTGATCACATAAAAACATTTACATAGATTGTGTGGTCTGATTTTCGAGAAGCATGCAACATTTCTATCAAACATACAAACACTTGTGCGTCAAATAATTTATAAACATAAGCATAGAAAACAAAAATGTAAATAACAATGTAGTTATGGGCCAAACGTCCAACCTTGCATTTTATTCCTCAATTTCAAATACTAGGATACTTAATCTATATATTATTCACTCTCTAACTACACAGAAACGTGTAACTCAATGCTTAATACAAAAGACAGCAACATTGTACTTGACATTTCTATTGACTAACTGCAACAATCATTCTAGCGACAGTTTGATTTACCATGTGGCAAGCAATTGTCCTGGATGAAACAAGACCAATGGTTTGTACACAGCCTACACATGCATCTCCGGCCATCTTTTGCCTTGGCTCACAGCCAAAGACCAAGCACAGCCTACTAACGACCCCCACAAATGTTAGGTCATTTTCGTGTGCAACATCTATTATTTGCCTAGAAATCATGGACATCAGGTACTACTCATAGGCATAGCACCAAGTTACCTCACATAGGCACCCAACGTTGTGTTGGAGCCAATATCATGCACATGCAGCATGTGCGTATCGTCTCTTTTCTCTCGCTACTCTTCCATTTTAAGATATTCTCTTATAGATATATATACGTATACTGATGGTAGAGAGGTTCCACATATTTATTTAAAATTGAAGAGTACACAGGATGTAATATGATAAAACATCAACGAGATGTATAGGTAATTATCCCAACTACATGTGATTTTGTTGGGGGGGTTGTCAATGTTGATGTGGGTATAGAGGGCTGACTTGCTCTAAAGCAAGCAAATGTCCAAACAATAAGGATCCGTGTCAGTACCGTTTTATTTGAATTCAGAGGTCTACCCAATATGTCTGACTCTGACCCCAATTCTAATATGAACAAATTTCAGTGACTTAAATCATCGAGTGGATTTCAACTCCATTAAACCCTAGACTGAAAAAACAAACTCAAATTGATGGTTGAAGAATTTGAAACAACTCATAATATTGCAAAATTATCCACAACATACACAAAATTCTTGACCTCAACGATTCAAACACATCCTCATACCTCAGCAACCACACTGGAATACTAAACTAGTAATTTGCTTGAGAATCAACAACAATTTTCCATAGCAACGCTGTTGTCCCACAAGGCATCATGCAGAATACTTTTCCCATCCAGCCAGAAGTTTTAAACCAAACAAATCTAATCTAGCAAACTAGTAATTTGCTGTTGCTTTTGACATGCATTATCTTCTTGAAAGCTAGTTGAAAATTCACCCATGGAACTACGTACGAGAATGATATTGTTTGTCGATGTCAAGCGATTCGGAGGACATTATCTCCTAATGGGATCCAGCAGTTCTCATGCAGGTGATATAGGTTATGAAGTTGAAACTTGAATCACCTGGGAGATGCACCTGCACAGCCGTAGAATCCTCATGTGTCCACTTCTAACCCCCTTAACCGCATCTCTAATTTCATCAAAGATTCGCTCCGACAATGAACATTTCTGGCTGTCAACAGGCGCTGTCAATTGAAGTGGAAGGACATCTGAAGGATAGATTCCACTGCAAAACCAATTAGGTATTGAGTATATCGCATGGGGAATTCGGTTCTTGCTGCTTTATGATCAATTGTTATGCGTTCTCTTTCTAAATGTTTATGTTTATATCCATGCCTCAAATAATCCAGCTGATAAACTGATGCAATCAATAGTGCTATTGATTGGAACAACAGATGGGCGCTCCAACTCAAGGAAGAAACCATAAGGTAATAACACTAACCGTTTCAAGCAAGACATGTCGAGTGTGAGGATCACCTTTCTCCCGGAATTAAAATTAAAGTAAGAAAGCATCAGATCAAGCTGTTCATCTGCAATAAAAAGCTCACAAATTTGGAGGCATAAGGCCTAAATAAATTCAATTCCAATGAAAAGATGTGCTCTATCAATGCAATCATATTCGCATATGCAAAGGCAAGAAGGAAGGATCACATAAATACTGCAATATATATATATATATATATATCTTCACGAGTTAAAGCAAGAATGCTATTTTCCTCACAAGCAAGGCAGAGGGATTGATTCAACATACGCCTATGGGAATAGAGGTGCAATGTCATTAGAGCTGATGAGAAGTGGCAATCTAACAACAACTATGAAAACTTCAAATCCTTCATTTCCATTAGAAAATCCACTTAAATAACATTTAGCCTCAATGTAGTTAGAGATTAACATTAACAGTTGGTCAAGAAATTTGCATAATCGTAATGTGCCATTTCCAATTAGTATTTGCAAGTATGTTTGTAAAAATTAAAAAATAACCGAAGTGCTCAAAACAGAATATTTGATCAACCAAAAAAAAAAGAAATAGAAAAAGAAAAGAAAAACAAAAAGGAGCTTACCTCTGGCTTATTAATGATCCTTGGATCCACATGTTTCTCAAACATTTGTCATGTTCTTCAAAAATCATTGGTTTGGGAAAGGAAATGGATGGTGGGATTGTGGACAAGTATTGATGGTCATATTGGCCAGTCTTTCTATTTGTAAAATGTATGTGTCAAAGAATTGTTATGCTTTCTTCATTTCAAATGAACACCTAAGAAAATATCGGAGAAGCTAATGTATTCATAAGTAACGTAGATTTAAAGCACTAGCCAAGTGCTACATTAATGAGATTAGTTAAAAACAAGTCAGCTGTATAAATCAAGAAATAATAGCATCATATGGAAGGTTAGAAGAGGATCATAGAGGAGATATTTGCACAAAAGAACTCAAAATCGGACCAAAACCACGAAATGCATTAATCAGAGAAGAAATTACCATATACAGTAAATCCACTTTGCAGACATTCTAATATTATAGTTGTGTGTCATAACTATAACTGGCGTTAAAATGGTGGGGACAGAGGAAAACAATTACCAGAAGATGAAGAAAAGCTAGACTGGGTCAGGTTTTGCAACTCCATCTGGGCTAACTGTACCTCCTCAACCACATCTAGCAAGGTACCTAGAAGTGAACTAGTTACCTGCAAATTTTGGTGATAGGGGTAAGAACATATATGCAATGAACCATATGAAACAAAATTTAATGGTGTAATTGCTGGTGAAATTAACTCATCTCATCTCACAAAATATTTTTCCAATAGACATAACATTTTACTACTTTCAAAAAGGACAAGCAACATCAATGATAATCATTACACTGTATCACTTACCTAACACCTTTTAACATATAACATCAACTTTCATTGCGCTTCACATCCTAACACATTCTCAAAGGTTTTCTCCATCTCAACAAAACTATTTGTATCTCACTTTTCATTTTGAGATGAGATGAGATGATCAGGAATAACAAGCCATTAAACACAGCATTCTAGCAACTGATACACCATTTATTCTGATTATTCAGCTCAAGAAATTATTTATCCACATGGTAATGGACAACATAGGATCAGAAAGAGCAAGGAAGCTCGGGTCCACAGTAAAAATGTATGCCAATACAGGAGTCATTTGAATTGGATTTCTATAAGTTGCACAAGAATGACAACTACGTTCTCTTTAGGTTGCAGAAGGCATTAAACTATAGTTGAGAGTAGATTACACTTCTGCTTAACTGTTCCAAATCAATCTTTCGATATGCCAAAGAGGACCAACAAAAGAAAGTTCCAATGACAAACACGATATAGATGCAAAGCAGCCATTACTTTACAGAAAAGTGAAAAACATAAGCTCGTTATCCTTTCCTTGAAGATGATGCACATTTATACTTACCTGCATTTCCTGCGCCAAAGTTTTAGCACCAACATATTTCCGAGCGATCTCAGCATTAAACACAAATGCAAATGCTGTGCAAGCATCCAAATTTGGGAAATTCTACAAAGCAGAAAGCGATCATATTAAGCTGTGACCATTACAACAAGAAAGATGCATGAAAGGAAACCTGCTAAGGTTACAGCAGTTTCACCTTTATGATGTTTGTCTCATTCAGTTTAAATGAAGTTGTGGCACTCGATGTAGGACCAACAATAACTTTTATGCTGCAACATCATTGATAAAATTGATGAGCTGAAAGGCAGAGCGGAAGCAGAATAAATTGTCATCACAACTTCGTAAAGCATATGCAGCAAAAGAAACTGTTTTGGCAGAAACCTCTGAAAAATGAAGTCAAGGTAGTTGAGAACAACATTGTGCTGACCATTCACACTGCCTACGCTATGGACCACCCACATCTGGAGAAAGAGCAGACAAGATCTCTCAGAAAAAGGCAGCAATGTTGACTGAGAAGATGCACAGTTCTCCAGTTCCATATTTTCATTTCAATTTCAGTGAGGCGGTTGTCAGTCAAATAGTTGGATAATAGTAAAATATCAGCTATCAACGCCTTGCACAAATGGCAACATATTGTTCAGACCACAATGTCCTCACCTAGACGCATCACTCACTCCACTTCCACCAAGAAACAAGGAAGCAAAACAATGACTAAAATAAACAAAAAGAAACTCTTTTCTAGACCCACTACCATTGGCAAAATTCCATACAGCAAGAGTATCCACCTGCATATCCTGTCGAATGAACCTGCGAGAAGCCCTCTTTATCAATTGCTCATTGACTAAAGTAATTGTGTCGTCACAGCTTCGTTCAGCTTTCAACTTGCAGCATGCATGAAAAGTTCCCTTCAAGTTCAAAATCTTTCTATCTAAAGCTTCTAAGGCCTGCCGCATTGCAGTCAATTTTTCATGGCAAACCTGGCATTACAAAGTGAAAGCCATCATATAGAAGACTAACTTCTAAAATTTACAGGTGTCTTGACATAATTGATAATAAACTCACATGAACCAAGTGATAGAAGACGTCTGGACACATTAGCGCACAAACATTGAGTAATCATAACTAGATGTTAACTGTTGACATCACTAGACATACACCAACCACCACAACAGGTGGCACCCCTGGTATCCCTTCACACTAGCATCTATATCTTATTTATTAGATTGAACCCAGTTACTTTACCAGCCACTACGACAGCCCTGTCCCAGATATAGCATATTCATCTACTGACTGGACACTCAGATGCATGCATGTGTCCAATGTGTTTAAATATTTGCATATAAACAAGTGCATAAGTGCACTTACAAGTAGCAAGGCATGTATTGAAAAATGCATTCATACTAATCATTATCATAGAGTAGAGAAGCAGTTAAAGGAAAAAAAACCCTGCAAGAACATACCATGAAAATCATTGATTTTTAATAAATTCAGTAGTGCTCTACAGATATATAGGGGGCATTTTGAAGAACCAGAAAGAACATCCCTTTGGGCACCCACACACTGCCTCAGCAGCATTTCCAGACACAAATAATTTAAGTACCAAATAATACCCCCATCCCCCCAAGTCTGTCCCCCATCATTTAAGGGCAGACAAGAACCAAGTCTTCATTCAAAGAAAACTGAACTAGACTGACTCCAATTATTCAGTTCAATTTTCCGGACAATGAGGTTTGCTTGAACTTGAAAGAAACTTTAGTTCTGTCTGCAACATGAGATCAGACCACATTGAACGAGAAAGCAAACTGCAACCCAACAAATATACATTATCGTTCTGTTGACAAATGATCAAAGATTGCTGTGCGTCATGCTAACTATGTGCCTGCTTTCTATGTGTATATGAGATACATGGAACTCAATGAGGATGATTTTGTTAGTGTTAGAGATGATCCATCCTGATTGAAGTGATAATAGTACAGGCAGCAGCAGTGGTGTTAATGCATACGTGATGAGGTCTTCCATTTCTTTTTCCTATTCTCTTTATACATACTGAGTCAAAATTGGATGCTGAGAATGGTATGTAACAGAGATTAGTGGTCGTAGGCTTTAAGACATACGTCAATATAATGATTCAGCAGCTAATTTAGACAATATGGAGAATATAAGACTGCATCAAAGTCACACTTCAAGGACATGCTAGTTACATATTCAGTATTAGTAGCAAGATAAAACAATAGAATGCCTAGGAACAGAAAGGCTTTTTCAGAAACAAAGGCGGTTCAGCTGCTTTATACTAACAAAGGTCTCAATGCCCAGAACTATCTTATCAGGGAGAAAAAATAAGAAGATAATTCAAGCATAAAACGGACAGCAGCTCCACTGCTGCAATGAACAATCTTTTAGGCTCCCTCTCTTTCTAGAGGTGGAAGTAGACATAACTCACTTGGCAAACAAGACGAAAATGCCCAGGAGACAGTTCAAATTGCACATCTTGCAGATGCATATTAATTTGACTTAATACCTGATGTCCATCCTTCAAACTGACAGACGATGACCGATCACCAACAGCATCAACTAGGACATTGGTAGTGCATGCCCCCAGTGGATTTGACAAACAATTTGCTCTCAAAATTAGTGACTCCTGAACCCTGGAGCTCAGTATCTGTAACCTTTTCTGCACACAGAATGTGACTATGTTAGTGACAAATGAAAAAGCTCACATAAAACCGAGACAGAGACAAAATTTACCAACAGTTTCTCCCTCTGTACATTCTTCAGCTGTAACTTTGCCTTTTCAAACACAACCTGATGCAGTAGTGAGTTTACTTCAGCTATCCTGCATCAGCAATTGTTTAACCAATCCAAACATATTTCCTAGATTAGATAACTTAATCCGAAATAGAAGAACCACCATGCATGCAGATGCATAGAACCATTCCGTTCCAGTCACGCACTGAGTGAAAGCACTTACTTTCCAAGCTGGGGATCATGAAGAACAACTGCATTCTGGAACGAGACACATAAATGAATCAAGCAATGCAGCTGGCAATAATTGACCAAAGCACTTAAGAACGTGAAGACATATTTAAGTATCCTTGTACACCAACAGACCTGGGGCATGACTCCAAGGTGAAGCATCTCATATATTTTTGACCTCTGCCGGTGAACCAACATATCTCCCAGCACATCAATCTGAATATGAAAAATATTATCCATTAGCCAAGCAGAAACAATATGCGGGTGAAAAACAAGTCAATTGAACTTCTGTAGCAAATACTCAAAAAAGTCATCTTTCATAGAATTAACACTATAGCAGGCAGTCACAAAGAGAATTTCTGATGTACGAATTAGACTTTAAATGAAATTGGTATGAGCCATACCATCTTACTATTAAGCTTATCAGCTGATCCAGAAATCATCTTTTTCATATCCTCTGAGAATTTAGAGTATATCTGCAAATTACGATTCAAACTTGGTGAGAGAAAAGCTGCGCACCAGCAAGGCCCTCCAGGTAAGACAATGGCAAATAAGTAAAAGCAGAATCAAACATACATCAGTCCACTTCTTCCTTTCATTGCCAGACAGTGTTGATCTACCTTCGATAGGACACAACTGTCTCTCTGGATCAAAATTTCCAGCTTTCTGAAGTTTGGGGCTCCTCTGCATTATGGTCATTTCAGTTCTATGTTGTGTGTCCTTCAGCAATAATTCTATATTTCTCTTGTTTCCAGAAAATTTTTCCTGTCTGCCACTCAGCTGAATGCTCCTTGGAGAAGGAATTATGGGGGAGTGTGTATTCTCGATCTCTTTCCTTGAGGGGATTGCTGTAGGGAACTCCACCAGATTCTGATACGACCAAATAGAGCAAGAAAACAAAACCACTATTAGAATTCATCTTAGCCTCTAAACTGCAACCAGAATGGTTGGATTGGATAGACAGACAGAGTTGATATTTTCTCTACGAGGACCCTTGGAGATTCTGTGTTTGCCAAAACTGAGAAATACCAGGCCTCTTATATGATCAGTATTGAGGCGCTGCATGATTTGTATGGACAATAGCGGACAAAATGGAGAATGCATGTAAACGAAATTACTTCCAGAACAAAAAACTAGAAGACAAAAGTAATTGACCTTTTGCAATGTTGGCTCTTCAAAATTCTTATAGGCAGTTGGAGAAACAGAACCATGAGATATGACTCTGAATTCTTCGCCGGGGAGGTCATCCTCAAACCTGGAGATTTCCCTGCTAGTTTGGTTACCCATATCCAGAATTTTGGAATGCTTGACCTGGGATTTGTTCATCTTAGAAGGAGTAATAAAGTTATCAATGTTTCCAAATGTTTCCTTCCTGTTATAAACATCAACTTCTCCATTATCAGTTGCTTTCACTTCAATCAAGTTTTTGAGGTGGTTGACTTCAACAAAAGGTGAGCCTAACTCTCCATCTATTCCATTGGATACAGCATCTCCATTAGCATTTGAAGTTGAGAGGTTACCATCAGCAAGATTTCCCTCTGGAGTTGAATCTCGGTCTTTGTCAGAGTCTGAAATTTGTTTGAACTGACTTTGTAGCTCTAAATCACTAGATTGACTAGATTGAAGACCTAGCGTAGTAGATAATTTCTTCTCCAGCATTCTGCCAGGAGAAGAAACAAACTGAGCACTATTAATTTTTACTCCTTCACCAGAAGCAATTTCAGCCAATAAAGACTCAGTTTCAGTCATTACTGCATCTTCATTTGAATGTTTTGGTGTAAACAAACTACGCATCAATTTATTCCCAGACCAAATCTTAGAGGGTGAAGCAGCAATTTGCATATAGTTTGATTGATCTGCTGAGAGATTTTTGGCAATCAACTCATTCGGCGATTTTCCACTCATTATTTGGTCCGGATGTTCTTCCAAATGATTTTCACCACTGATATGATTCAGAGTCTCAGCCCTGGTCCGATTCATGCTGAAAGCATAACTCCTCCCTTTATCAACACTAGCAAGTTTTTCTTCAGTAACTAAATCTTCAAAGTTCATTCTAGAAATATGACGACTCTTCTCCAGAAAAGCATCGAAATTAGGGGATTTTAAGAAATCCAGCGACTTAATAGTGGAATTGTCAACTTTAGCACTGAAACTAGAAGAAAAGGCAGATTTCTCAAGTAGTTCCAGTTTGGAAATGCTTCTCTGAATAGATGTCTGGGTCTCATGATGTTCTGCGCTGTCATTTCTGAGCAAGGGAACAGGTTTTGCAAGCAAAGGAGAGGCTGCTACCAAAAGTTTAGATGGAGAGGTTGTTGTCAGAAGAAGTTGGCGTTGTTTGACAGGAGAAGATGTAGATGACACCAAAGGTGTTTCAGATTCATCCTGCACCAAACTTAAACTTATCAGTTTGTTATAAATATCTCATAGGCCATCTGCCAGTAATAAATTCTAACATGCGAAGCTCCTCATCGATCAAATTTTCCCATAACTTTCAAAATTGGGTTCAAGGAGGGACAGTGGCGTTGAAGACATTTTTACATGTGTAGGAAAAAGAAAAGTAAAATGTAATCCATTGCCTTTCAAGCTAAATCACTAGATAATCAAGACAAACAGAAAAAACTTCAAAAAGAAACAAATTACAATTATCAAATTTATTATGTCAAAACAACCTGTTTTAGCATATGGAACTAGGCAACAATTGCTGATTAAGATAACTAGTTATGCAGTAACCTTTAGCTCCATTTATAAACTGAATAAGATATATAACCTTTTCAACAAAGAAAAAGCTTGGGCCAATTCAAGAATCAAGCAATCCTGAAGTTATGAAACAGTTATAATTTCTGGGTAGCATTTCAATCTAGATAATTAAAAAATCAGATAAATACGTAATGTTGACAAAATGCAGAGCATCTAGTGCCTGTTCTCCCTGAAACTGGCCAATGAACGAAAATAGTAGTAGTCCACTGAACTCACAAAATTTTAACTATAGTTAAATGGCAAGGAGGGGAATCCACAATAACACAACTAGGTAGAGCTTATCCAGCTTATAACCCAATTACATATGCAGAGTGAAGTGAACAACTACATGGGAATCACTTTGACAACGACAATTACTTTCTCGATTACATATGACCGTAAAACATTTAAATAAGGATGAACCAGTGACATTTATCAACTGTAACGATCAAGTGGAGATTACAAGGATCAACTCTCTCCAAAATAACCTTCAAGCATAAACCTCCAGAAGCATAATGGAGAACATACACAAAGGAAAAAAAATAAAGCACACAAAGAATAAGCAGGACAGAAATTTCAAAAAGCTAAACATCGAATAAGTGCCTGCAGTGTTGCCAAAAAACCATATCATACAGCAAAGGGGCATATTTTGAAGAAAATCATGGATAACTTCTGCAGGTGTGAATGCTTACGTTACTCAACTGATCTGGTGATGTATTTGGTTTGTAATTATCTATGTTGGAAGCTGCAGCCCCTGATGTACTGGATGAAAATGTTTTAGGAGAAAGACCACTGTGGAAGGTTCTGTGAGGACCGTCTGCCTCACCAAAATCTCTGTGAGCAGAAGATTCTCCTCCATTCAGGACATTGGCGGAATTAATCTCACCGATTTCTTTCCTTATCCAGTCACTTGGATTTACAAGGTTAACCCCAAGATCAACTGACGGCAAAACCTCACCTTCCTTTCTTTTAGGTGATGCTGAAGTGATGACATGATCAGATACACTAACGGAAAGCGGAGATTTCCTGCTCTCTGCTAGGAGTGCATTCAATCCTGGTGATAGTTTATCATAGTTATACTTGTTAGGGTTTTCCCCAACAAGACTCATGTCATTGGAGTTGTGGCTGCCATTTACTTCTGTGACAGGCATAGAAGATTTGGGAATAGGCCTTTTACCTAAAGTGAAAACCATGGAGCTTCCTATATTTGCATTTGTTGGTGTTTTCTCTTCAAAGACAAGTTGACCCCCTGTTGGTGTCTTTAAGTCTACCCCTGACTCTGATATAGCCAGACTACGGTAATGCATGGAGAAAGCTGTTGAATCCATTGTAACATCATGATTATCATCAGAGGCTGCAGAGTCCGACAACCGACCGGGCCTTATAAAATTGGCCGATACAGGGCCAAAGAAATTATCTTCTGCTTGAAGAAAAGTAAGAGAAAAAACTAAGTGATTAATCTTTTCAGAAGAATAAAAACTACAAGAATGAAGGGGAATAAAAACATCAGGAATCTAATAATGAAGATACAATCAGAAAAACCTGCTCTTGCCACCAACCCACTAACTAGTACTCCCAATATTTACACCAGTAAAGCATTTCTAACCCTTGAAGGAAATAAGTTGATAATACTTCAGGCAACAACATCAATTGATTATGGATGAAATTTTGCAGTAATCAAGCATAGGTAAGAGCACAACCAACATCCTAAGAGCTAATGCTGACTGCAATAATGTAGACGTTAAATGATGGACACACAAGTTCTTCAGTATTTTTGTTATCAGGCATCCAGGGCCCAAGAGAACCTCGCGGAATGCGATTAAAGATGAAAATTTTCTAGATTCCAGGTACTCTGGTTTAAAAAATGATTAGTTGGATTTTCATTTTTCTTATAGTTGGTAAGTCATAGAAGAAACAGCAGATAAATGAAGACTGCAAAACCTTCAAAATTATCCATGATTTTATGCTGTTGGGAAGCACAGGCCAGGCAGCAGTATATCTGTGCAGTGTTGATTTCTGCTTAAATGCGACTACAGGTTATATATCCTAAAACCCATGAGAGAAGTATGAACGGCAGTAAGAGTCATGATAGTCAATTCATATATAAGATTTTACACTTTCTGGGTTGTCTCTGAAGCTAGAATTTCCAAGCACTATGTGATATCATTGCCAAGAGTAAATGCTTACACCTACCGTCTAGAGAACAATTCCATGGACTTGAAGGACTGGAGCTGTCTGTAATTTTTCTGATTCCTCAATAAATTATGTAAAGATCTATGAGGCAGAACTGTAATGTTTACGGTGCGTTGTGTCTAACCTACTATACCTACTAATTGAAAGGTGAGTATGATGCATAATCAGGGGAAGAGCTCCACAGTACACAGTTTTTGTCACTGGCTGGAACAGGCTGAGTGAAGTACACATTTCTTAATCCTATCACCATTTCTTGGGCTGGATTAAGTTCTTTTGCCTAAACTTTCCTCTAAATTTCACACCAATGGACTTCTTTGTCCTTGCAAAGTTTGGAAAACACCAAAAATCCCAACAGAATTCTATGACATGTCAAGACAACTTTTAGACCAACGCAATAACATGTGACTTGGCCAATTTGGTCTTATTATTGGGTACTTTCTGGAAAATCAGATTTTTGTCCCAAAATTTTCCATGTTAGTAAACATGAAACTAAATAATCACACATTAATCCCAAATCTTGTCCAACAAAGTAAACAAATATTTTTTTATACTATCAGCGCCTATCCACAATTTTATCATACATTACTCTATCCCTACTTAATCCCATCCCACAAAGTAAATGAGGCATTGAGGCCTAAGGGAATCATCCGTAAATATTGAATTGAGAAGTATTACAAGTATACTTTTCAAGATAAAATTTCTGTTTCTGCTGAAGGAGATATATCTCCAAAACATAATCACGAGCTAAAGGAGTTGGCTGGCATAATGAACCATTAGAGTTAAGTAGTTGGCGAATTCTCCAGATTGTTCTGGTTCGCATCTGGCATTAGAATCAAGCAGAAAACCTACATATTGTCCATCCTACTTCTTCCTTACTACTTGATAGAATACAGCCCCAAGTTTATGCACGAATTCATTTCCGACAAAAAAGAATAAGAGAAGTGCCACATTTCCGTGTCAACATTCAAGCTCAACGCACACAGCAAAACACGACAGAAAGACAAATAACTAGAGAAAACAAAGCAGAAGAATGAAACTTGCCATCATTCGAGGAGGCAGAACCAAAGTTACTCCCTCCCGGAGAAGGCGACCCAACCGGCCGCAAAAACTGACTCCGCATTTGCATCACCTCATCATCATCATTATCATCGCCATCATCCTCCCCTCCAGACTCCTTATTACGCTCCGATTCCCCGCCAGAACCTAATTCACCAGCCAACTCGTCACCAATTTTTGCAGTTCCCGTTGAGGGAGTCTCATTAAGTTCTTCGTCGCGGTCGAAGAAGTGAACCGACGTCATCTCAGCAAAGCTCACTCTGCGCGCCCGCTTCTTCTGCCGAGCTATGGTGTCCGAATTCTCCGTCGCCGTGTTGTGGCGGTGGCCATCGGCGTTGGGATCCTCCTTGGAATCCATGGCAACTTCAGAGCAATTTCGTTGGGTTTTTCTCCTAGGGCTTTTACGAACTTCCATTTACTCCTCTTTTGGAGGGAAAGAGAGAAGGAACATCAAAATTAAAAGAAGCGGCACTCTTGAAAATTGTACTTTGCACCCCTGAGGTTTTAGAAATAAGAAATTGGCCACCATATTAACCAAATCCGATAATATAAGCCCAAATCCGATGGTTGCATAATTGACTATAAAGATTATTACTTTTAAAAAAAATATTATAACTTTTGCATTATAATTTCATAATTGATTGTCCAAATGCATATTATAGCTAACTAAAAAAATTAATCTCATTCTTAAAGTTAATAAACAAATTTCAATAGACATAATGAGTAACTATATATGTAATACTTTATGCGGAATTAAAAATTACAAAATATAATTTTTCGTCATAACGTGATTTGAATTGAACTTACTTCTAAAGATGATTACTAAAAATATGGGGTCAAACAGTGCAAAAGAGTTACATTTATACTCAATTATAAATTTTGTATGTTCATACGCATGGCCAAATGAGACTTGTTACGTACATGAAAAATCATGATAATAGATGTTTTTAGCTTTTCCATATTTAAATTGCGATTTGGTTTGTAATGATTAATTTATTCTTGCAAACACTAGGTGTGAGTGAACATTATACTCCACAGCATATGGTGATAATTTATCTATATCTATATCTATACTAATATATAAAGAAAATATTGTTTTCACTCACAAAAGGCAGCTTCTTATACTGCAATACTAATTTTTTGTTATGTCAATAATACTCCTAAATTAATTTTTTTTATTTCTTTATTTCTTTCTCTCTCTCTCTTTTTTCTTTTTTTGAAGTGTGTTATAATATATTTTAAAACATAAAATATTATTTATTATATGCAAGCAGGTACCGCGTGCCACGCCGACTAGTATAAAAGAAAAATAAACCCATTTTTTACTCACAAATGATAATTAATGACACTACTGCACCACTTTTTTGTAATGTCAAAACTAAAAACAATTGATATGATAACTAGCTAGTTTATTCATTTTTTCATATTTTATATTAATTGATAAATTAGTTTTCTATTTCTTTCATTCTTTTTATTCTTTTTTTAATGTAATGTGTTAGTTTATATATTTTACTCTTATTTATAATATATTTTAAAGCGTGAAAAATTATTTATTATATGCACGCAGGAACAACGTGCCACAACGACTAGTTAATATAAAAGAGAAAGACCTTCCACACCATAAATGGCGGTTAATGACATCGCTCCAACAGTTTTTTTATGAAGTCAAAAATGCCATTCAACTAATAAGATAACAAATTTATTTAACTTATCAAATTTTACGTTAACTAATAAATTAATCTCCATTGGTTTATATATTTCCTTCTTATTTATAATATTTTAAAACGTAATTTATTATATGCATGCACGAACGGCTAGTAAAAAATAAATAGATTTAATACAGTTACCACACCTGAAGTATCCATCCTACATCAATTACCTCTTTAAAGTATTAAAACCTTAAAAAAAAAAAAAAAAAAAAAAAAAAAAAAAAAAAGAAACCTTGACCTTCTAACACCTTCAATTTTGAAGTTTAAAAAGTTCATTTTCCCCTTACTAAAAATTGATTTATAGAAAAAATAATCAAAGAAATATTTAAATACCAAAACTACTCTTTTTTTAAGTTTTATCTAATTTTATTTTCACTTGTTCCTCGAGCTCTTTTTATTTTATAATTCTTAAGTATTTGAAGCTCCTTTATTTTAGTTTCACGTATTTTTCAAACCAAGTTAAAAATAAATTTATACATTGATATAATTTCCACATTTATATAACTTTTGAAATGTATATTTTCTTATTAGTCATGATCAGCTCGTTCGCTTTTATTAATTGTATGTTTGTTTAAGTAAATATATATATATATGCATATATAAATTTATTTTTAATTTTGACAAACAAGGGAAACTAAAATAAAATGAGCCCCAAGTACTTTAAGATTACGAAAATAAAAAGAGTTCGATGAACAAGTGAAACTAGAATTAGACAAAGTTTCAAAAAAGAGTGATTTTGGTATTTTAAAAATTCCTTTAAGTTTTTTTCATAAAGCAATTTTTAGTAAGGGTAAAATGGACTTTTTGAACTTAAAAATGAAGGGAGCTAGAAGGTCAGGTTTTTTTTTTTTTTTTTTTCAAGGTTTTAATACTTTAAGGGGGTAATTGATGTGGGGTGAATACTTTAGGGATGGTAACTGTATTTAACCCAAATAAATATTCTTTTCACTCACAAATCGTGCCACCAATTTTTTAGTTTGTCCATAATGCCCCTAAGTTAGTTTTTTTTTTATAAATGAAATGTGATGTATTGATTTATATAATTTTATTCTTATTCATAATATATTTTAAAACATGAATATTTATTATATAAATGCAAGAACGCCGTGCCACAGCGGCTAGTATTAATATTAAAAAAAATACCCTCTCCATTCACAAATGGCGGTTAGTGACACCGCCACACCACGAAAAAGACCAACATTATTTACACAAATCACCCATGCTTTTTGAAAAACTACTCACCCTCCAAAAACATCAACATCATTACACAAATTACCTTTGCTTTTTGTCTGCCAGGGGTTGTTTATGTAATTACGCAAAAGATAAAGGTGATTTGTGAAAATAGACCATAGATTAAGGGGTGTAAATATAATTATTCATAATAAATCATATAAACATTAACGGTCAGACATGACTATAGAACACGGGGATTATTTTCATTTTAGTACCTATATTTTTAATCATTTTTCAAACTCATCCAAGCTTTTTTGTTATTTTTCAATCTCGTCCTTCTAGTGAAATTCCGACCAATTTTTCCTCTAACTGAAATGTATTCTTGTACTTTTCTTCATATTTATCAAAAAATAAAAAAATAATAATTTGTGGGTTGTATATATTATGACATAGTATATGTTATGGCATTATCTTATATATTTTTAGATAGCTAGGCAAAATTGAACGTACACTAGAAAGAAAATAAAAATTGCCATTGCCTACGATTTTAATAGCTATGATTAAAGCCGTGGTAAATAACTATTATTAACCACGATTAAATAAAATCAAAGTAAAAATTTAACTTATCCACCATAAAAACTATTTGGGTCATGGCTTTTAGTCATGACAAATATATTAGCCACACTCGTAAAAATTACGGCCAACAACCGTTGCGTAGTTGTGGCCATTGACTTTTTACTACGGCTATTATTATGATAATTAGTCATGATTAAATATTGTATTTATTCTAGTGATATTGGCGTAGTATATATATGCCATATATAATGTAATTATTTATTTATCATTGCTACATCGATGCCGTTGTTGTTGGTTGAACTTGAAGAAGGCATGATCAATGCATAAACAGTAATTGGTTGAAATAATATGTCGTTAATGGTTGGTTTTTATGTGAAATAGGTGAAAGAAAATGGGTTGATTGCTATGGAATACTTGCAAACCTTTTGTTGATTTTTCTTGCCTTCGTCAAGTTTGATTTGTGCATTTCATTTCTAATTTCAACATATATTTAGAAGGAAGTATGTCTGGCAAAAGGCTAAATTCCAATTGTCAATAGTTCAACAGATCAAAATTCCACGGTCATAATTTCATAACAGTCATAAAAGACTAAATTGAAATTGATTTAGACTATAGGGAGATGATTTTGCAATTGTTTACATTTTATCAAAATTTTTAGGGGCATTGTTTGACAAAGACCATTTCTTGATTGAAAAATTGGCCCAAAATGTCACCGGAAGGGTGAAATAAAAAAATAACAAATGGAATTGGATGATTTTGAAAATCAATTAAAAATACAAGGACTAAAATGAAAATAACCCAGAACCATATATATATATATATATATATATATAAGATACCAGCATGCTAATTGTTCAAGCCACATACTTCCAGAAAGACAGACTAGCTAGGGAAGCAAGAAGATAATAATAGTACTTGTTAGATAATATTATGGGAAAAATTTGTGACTGAAGACAAGCCAAGCCAACAGAGTTTAAACCTAGAGATAAAGAGTTTATGAACTAAATTAAGGCATCCTCTCATATTAAAAGAACTAAAACAAACCGGCAGTTGGCCTTAATTTTTGAGTGTATGATCATACATGCTAGCACAGCAAATAGAGAAATATCCTAATGTTTCGCAACCCACAAATTGCATAGTCAATAGAGAAATATCCTAATGTTTCGCAACTCACAAATTCGTTGAGTCTGGTCTTATCCATATAATGCGCGCCAAGCCTCTTTGCTCTCCCTAGAAATCTTTGGTGGATTTTGGACAACCTTTTCTTTTGAAAAACTAAGAGCTGAAATGCTGGCCAAGTGGTCTCCTATCTGGCATATTACCTGAAAAAACGAATCAAATTAAATAGAGACGGATAAAGAATAAGTGCATATGGAGAAAGAAGATGATGAACATCCTTGAGCAGCAAAGGTGTCATTAAGCATGGCTTGTGGGAGGCTTTAGTGGATTGTTTGATGCGGTTGGGCAAGTCGACAGGATGAAGAATCAGTTACAAGGAAAATGCTCCATAGTATTGTGGATTGTTGCTATAAAATGAAGTTAGAAGGACTATTGAGACAGGATTTCAGTAATTAGTATAGGTCCGTCACCTAATATCACAATCAGATCAAACAACGGGCTACATATGTGGTTGAACTTATTAACTTCTTTTACTAGATCCACAGCGTGATATAATTCCGATCAAACTTAAATAATCTGAAAAGTTCAACTAAGAACAACCACCCTGATGCTCGAACTTTACCCCGAAATAAGGAGGTCACTCCACCAAGTTGTGAATTAAAATGGATTCGCAGATGTACTTACTACGGGCATAACACAAGCCAAAAAGACTTGGCCAACAACAATAATATGAATGGTTAAAAGTACCATTACCAAGTTCAAGTTAGTCTTAACTTTCAATGCACTATAAAAACCTCTAATTTGTTTACAAAATTGTCAACTCGAGAAACAAGAATTACACCAAGGAAGAGTTAGCACAGGAAATTCTTCACTTCATACAAATTATTGGAAGAAGGTTGCAAAGCAAATGTTTCACTTCATAATTACAGGTTCCTGACTTTCTTAAATTAACAGCAACCAGTTATTCTGCCAAATGTATCAGAGAATTACACATGACATGAAGCTGATTTGCATGAGACCTTCTGTTTTTCAGCCTTTACAACTATGCAACTGGTGAAGATGTACCTTTTGATCCTATACTACATCACAAACGCAACATTTTAGAAGAATAAAATAGGAAAAACTGAAATTCTTTTGGGACAATTAAACATCAACATTTGCTTACGGTAGTGTTAAAGCAAAAAAATATCATGACTGCAGTTTAATCTGATTTGAATCAAAATATTTTCATCTAATTTAAATTTGGAGATAAAGTTGCAACAAACATTCAAGTCTAATGCTAGAGGCTACAGAGACTTTTAAACCTGTTGTCCACAATAAAGAAAAAGAAACTCAGTGAGACTCAGGAAGAATCAGTGTACCTCGAGCTCCTCTGTGGAGTTTTTATTTGATATGCGTTGACCACTTAGACCAATCAGCATAACTGTAGGAAGTTTCATGACATTTGCCAAATGACGCAACGTGGCCAAACCCTCATGATTAATGTACAAAAGTGGTGGGGACTTTTGCAATCTGGAGCTCAGTGCCTGAATTACATCTGTTGTTGGGCCTAATTTGATGCCATAAACCAAAACCTTTTCACTTTTCTCGGTATATCTATTTTCTAGTTTGATTTTAGATTCCGGCACGAGAAAAGGGGCTATTATTGTAGGCACAGTAGATAAATCCTCTCCAGCTAATTTCAACAGAACTTCATTCAGAGCACAAGCTAAGATTGGGGGCTCATAATTTTGCAAGTGCAAAATGGAGACCTGTGAAGTGTACAACGTTGTAGTATATCAATCTGATGAAACTAGAGAATCAATTTTCTAAGACAGCAGAAGCCAAACATGAATATAATTCCACATTTCCAGCTTTTATACAACCAAACTTCTACACAAAATACCAGGTTCAAATGGTGAGAACACCTTCTGGAATTCAAATTCTAACTCGCATTAGAAATCCAAGCGTCAAGCTCGATTAGAATAACATATCAAACAGCTGTTAGTTAAAATAATCCCAGACAAATAAATGCTCAAAACCTCTAATTCATCTTCGAGTAGGACCAACTCCGTACACAAACATTAACAGTAGTAGTAAACAATCCTTAATTGCAGTCACTCGGGTATGCCTAAAACAATCCAAGTATGAAGCCCCTGAACTCACCAATTACCACAGAATTCAGCTGCTATAATCTAATTTGAATCAAAGAAAACCCCAAGGAAACAGAACCAATTCACTATTTATCTATTTTTTTCAAAAGAATTTTCCCCAGCTCAGGAGAAACACAAAGACGAGACTACTATGCAATTACCTCATAATGGCCATTGGAATTGACAAAATGAGTGATTTCTCCAGACACCTTCCGGTCCTTGATTCCGTAGCATTCCAACGGCAACTCAAAGGAATCGTTTCTGAAACAGAAGTAAAAGATCACAACATTATGGTCAGCATATGGAGGAAAACGGAAGGAATGGAGGAAATTCCAATACTGCTCACTCACAGCGTTTGGAAGTTGGATTTAGGGTTTGGGAGGAGGCCGCCGGCGATGGCGGCGGAGAAGCCGTCGCCGCCGTTGAGCAGGAGTATGACTTTCTCGGCTACCTTCATTTTCTACGCTTTAATTTTGTTCTCTTCCCTATCTTCATTTAGTTTTGAAGGTTATATCTAAACTTTTAATTCTTTTTTATTTGAGTTTTGAAAATTATTTAACTATTTAAATTATTATACTTTTAAATTAATATATTTTTTAATAATATAAATATGTTAGAAGTATAAAAAAATTGATTTTCATAAATTTATCCTAAGTATTTTAATTTATAAAATCTATTGAACCAGATTGTTAATTTTACAAAATTAATATTGGACGTAAGAATGCAATTGAAGTATTTATAAAAGTATAAGAAGTCAAGTGAGAGAAGGCAAGAATAGATGGGGCTAAAGTGAAATTTACCCTTAATTTTTTTTTTCTTATAAAATTATCTTTAATAGATAGTTTAAATTTATATTTTATTTAAAAAAATTGCATTATTATTCGCTTTAATAAGAGACATTACTTTTTTATATTTTTTATTATTATACTTCTATTGTATGTGTAGTTTCATTTATATTAATCACTTACTTCGTTCTTAATTCTATATTGATTTTTGCTTTTAAAATTCATGTCGTTTTTGTTTGATTATATAGGTGTAAGTATTGTATTTCACGGTAGCTAGTAAATAAATAAAAAACTTCCAAGCGTGGCCTGAAATAAATGCATTCAGGCTTTTTTCATAAAACTTTTTGCCCGTTTGCTCTTATGATTTAGAGGGTGTTTGGTTTAGTTTATAAGTTTCTCAAAATATTTTAGAAGATATTTGAAAATTTATAAGATCGTTTGACAATTTTGAAAAGCTTATACGATCCTAAAATAATATGTTTTGGAGCTCTTTTAAAAAAAAATCACCCCAACTTTTTATAAAATATTTTATAAGCTTTTTAATCTTAACATCCAACAAACAAAAATACGCTCATAATTTGTTCGTATTTCACTTTTACCCTTCATATAATTGGCGTTTCCCCCAAAGGAAAATAACCTATTTATATGATTTTAGATTTCTAATAGCTTGGTGGCATTTTCTTTCATTATTGCAACATGAAAAGCCTATTATGCCACTCCAGCGTATTATAAGCTTTGGTATTTTATTTATCCAAACACTTTTAAAAGCTTATTTTAAAATAAAACTCAACATCTTTAAGCTTTTAAAACGTCTCATAAGATGTTTAAAATAAACTTAGTCAAACACCCTCTTAGTAGATTAAATCCGCTTTTTGAGTGCAAATGCAATTTTTTGTGTCGTTTAACACATTTTTCAATAATCACTTCAGTATTTTTCCTACACTAACTTCAATTTGTTGTTTTTTTTTTTTTTTTTCTTTTAGTCAAAGCGATGAACTATTATTAATTGAAGTAAATCAATTACAATCAATCCTGTCGAATATCAATATCTAACATAGACCATTACAACAATCATATCATAATCAACAATATTACATATATTAAACCCAAACGACATCTAACTATTTCTGTATACAAATAATATCTACTATATAGTAGAATATCATCCCACGTAGGGACTTGAACCCATGACCTCTAAGATCATGGGGTCTCAACTTCAATTTGTTATTTTATTTATACAGTCTCGGCCCAGTATTATTTTACTTTATGTTTATTTACTAGGGTAAATTACATCTACCTCCCCTGAGGTTTGACATAATTACAAATTCCCCCTCGTTGTTTGAAAAATTACAAATACCCCCCGAGGTTTGTAATCGTCAACAGATAACCCATTTCCATATTTTTATGGATGAACTAACCAAAATGCCCTTATATATTTTATTTAATTTTTATTTTTATTTTTTGAATTTTTTTGGACTACAATGCGTAGGGAGAGGTTCTTAAAGTTTTTTACACAGAAGAGTTAATAATGCAATTTGTCTTGACTGATTTTTCTGTAATTTAAAAAAAAATCAAAGGCAAAATGGTCAATTTCAGGTCTTTGATTGAAAATTACAAACCTCAAGGGGGTATTTGTAATTTTTTAAACAACAAAGAGGTATTCGTAATTATGCCAAACCTCAAGGAAGGTAGATGTAATTTACCCTATTTAATAATCACACTCATTTTTTATATATAAAATTTAGTTTCCTAATTATATCATATGCACAAAGTTTATACTTAGTTAGTATCGATCATTAAAAAAAAAAGAAAAAAAAAATCATTCCGCACACTATAAATGACTATAATTTGAAAATCATAACAAATTTATGTTTTGAAAATAGTTAATCACGATCTTTTATGATTTTAGCTATGACCAAAATATTTGTCATAAAATTTTCATCTATGACTAATATTTTGATCTGGCTTACAGAAACAAGAACTCATAGTTATTTTTGCAATTGTGATTAATTAATATTAGTTATAACTTTTTTTAGATATAATAATTAGTCATAACAAATAATCGTATTTATTGTTATATATATATGTGATCATTTTCAAAGCATTACATCTTTTACAGTTGTACAAAAATATAAAGATAAATTACACTAACAACCCTCGAAATTAGGTTCAAATACACAAATATCGATCTCATATTGTTTGCAAAATTACATGTACACCCCTGAAAGGAATGTTAGTGTAATATACCTCAAAAAGTGTTTATGTAAAGGGAAAATCACATTTTTCGTCCCATAAAATAGGCTCAATTTCAATTTAGTCCCATATGTTAGACTGGTCTCACATTTAGTTCCATATATTAAAAAAAATCTCAATGTTGGTCCCACGTCACTTTTTCGTCAAATATTTAACGGAAAAGTTACTTGGCCGTTAAAGGCTGATTTTTTTTTTTTTTTGGGGGGGGGGGGGGGGTTCTTTTGGGGAAATGAAGCTAGGGCTTTACAACAATATTTTTTCACCTAAAAATTGAGAGTTTTCCTGTTAAAATTTCAATAACAACAAACTGTTAGACAACAAACTGAATTTTGTAAAGGTAAAAAGTCCATGAACAAATAAACTGAATTGCACAAAAAAAAAAAAGCCTTCTAGACAAATTGCACCAAAAGAGCCATTGATTGAATTCAACCAATTGAAGCTTCAATCAACTTACAAAATGAAATGAGTTTCAGAAAATGGCAATCACATAATCTAAAATGAATATTTTCAATCTGAAGATATAATTTCCAGAAAATAAAAATCCATAATGCTATTACATTTTTTTCTTCCCCTTTCCATCATATTCTAATCTTGCCTTTGTTGCAACTTCCTTCCTTGCATTGAGTGCATCTTCCAAGCTTTTCTGAGTGACATATTTTTTTTATCATCCTTTTTGACATATTTTCAGATTGAAAAACATTCATTTTGGATTATGTGATTGCCATTTTCTGAAACTCATTTCATTTTGTAAGTTGACTGAAGCTAGGGGTGGCAACGAGTCGACTCGAGCTCGATTTTGAAGGGTATGGCTCGAGCTCGAGCTCGAGCTTGAATTCGAGCTCGATTGACGAGCTCGAGCTTGTAGTTATTTGTATAATTTTTTTTATATTTTTTAATTATTGGTATAATTTTTTAATAAAATTATATTATTATAAATTATAATAGTATAGAATATGTATATATATAAATTAATTGTTAGGATTTGTTAATTTAAAAAATTAGAAGAGATTACAAATAAATATTAAAATATAACATAGAAATTATATGTGTCATATTAAAAAATATTAAAACTTACTAATTATTGATTAATCTTGTTGATTTCATTATTATTATTATTATTATTATTATTATTATTATTATTATTATTATTATTATGATCGTCATCATCATCATCATCATCGTCGTCATCATCATCATCTTTAGGTTAATTCATGAGAATCACTAAGTTTTAACATAAATTTATATGTATCATATTAAATAATTATTTTTAAAAAATATTATAATTTACTAAATTATTGATTAAGTTTATTTTTACATAAACTATAAAAGTTAAATGTATAAATAAATGTATAAATGTATAAATATATAAAATTCTAAAAAATAAAAAATAAAAAAAAATAAAAAAAAGGAAAAGCTCGCGAACGGCTCGCGAGCTTAACAAACAGTCTATATTGAGCTCGAGCTGGCTCGACTCGAGTCGAGCTCAAAATCAAGCCGGCTCGCGAAGCTCGCAAGCCGGCTTGACTCGCCTGCCACCCCTAACTGAAGCTTCAGTTGGTTGAGTTCAATCAATGGCTCTTTTGGTGCAATTTGTCTAAAAGGCTTTTTTTTGGTGCAATTCAGTTTATTTGTTCATGAATTTTTTACCTTTACAAAATTCAGTTTGTTGTTATTAAAATTTTAACAGGAAGACTCTCAATTCTTAGGTGAAAAAATATAGTTGTAAGCTCTAGCTTCATTTCCCCAAAAGAGACGTTCTCCCCCCCCCCCCCCCTCTCCAAAAAAAATAAATAAATAAAAAATCAGCCTTTAACGACCAAGTAACTTTTCCATTAAATATTTAACGAAAAAAGTGACGTTGGACCAACATTGAAATTTTTTTTTGATATATGAGATTAAATGTGAGACCAGTCTAACATATGAGACTAAATTGAAACGGGGCCTATTTTATGGGATGAAAAATGCGATTTTCCCTTATGTAAACTTTTGCGACTGAATAAGGGGTGTATTTATAATTACAACTATAATTTTAATATGTGTACTTATAATTTTATGAATTACAAAAGTGTTATCATATTTAATCCTAATCTTAGAAAATGTGAATATAATTAAACCAAAATATAAATAACATCAAGCGATCGCTGTGCGTCGCTTCCACGTCTTAGGGTTGTAGTGTAGATTAACATATCTTTATATACTCAAGGTACAAAATAAGTAAAAGTTGAAGCCCTTAATTAATTATAACTAATAATTAAATAATATTTGACTTTTGTAAATAATGAAGAATGAAAAAAAAAATTAACAAAAAAGAAAAAAAACGCATTCGTTGCCTTAACGAATCATCCAAAACTCCATTTTCCAAGCATTAATGTTTCATTGCGTTGGGAATAACAATTGCAACTATAGCAAGCAACCACTATATATATTTAAGCTGATTATTTGTGTTGGATTATGTTTAAATAATTCAATATATACTCTATATTAATATAAATGAAATATACGCTTTTCGATAAAAGATGATAATTCATGACATTATTATACTAATTTTTTTATTGTGCCGATAATACACTACTATACTCTTGCAAAATGATTGTGTAAAATTTGCAAATATATGCCTGCAACACTTCCTGTTTATAGGATTAGGGACTAAGTCATTGATAGAGTGGGTAATCATTGTACTACACAAGAAACACGTCAAAATAGAAAAGTTGAAAAAATTTGTACAAAATTAAACACAACCAATCTTACCTTCTATCTATCTATCTATCATAAAAGTCTTTATTCTGTCATCACTGAACCCTCCTAGAAAAGCTAAAAGATGTTAGAACCAAAAAATTGAACTGTCTTTGCATTCACTCTCAATCACAACAAATGCAAAAGGATATAAGCCATTGTCGCCATCAAATCCTATGACAGTCAACAAAATTCCTCTATATGGACCCTTTGGATGACAACCATCTATGCTTGGAAAGGACTACAACTTTCTTAAAAGCCCGTTTTCAAAGCATTGAAACCCATGAATATTCTTCTTAAAGCTAGTATAGTGGGTACGTTGTTGCCATCCTAGTCATCTTCATCAGTGTTAATTAATTGGTACTCTATCTTCACCAAACTCTCAGGGTTAGTCTGACTAACCATCTTAGCATATCCAACCAACTTCCCATTAGACTCTCCATGATTCCCCTCAATAATATCTGTTGCTCTCCTTTTTTGCCCCATACAACTGCATGTATGATGGATTTAGACCATATTTTCTCAATTCATGCCTAATGCCTTTAGGCTTCATTTGAGGGTTCCCCTCAAAAGATCAACTAATCTGGACCCCAACCGTGTAGAATTTGCCTATCTTATTTGGTCAACCCTCACACAGGTATGTTTCAGGTTATAGGTCTTGACCATGAACGAAGCTCAAGTTATCTTGCATAATGGAAGCATGAATCCTTCAAGGGCAATCTTTAAATTTACATTATGTTATCACCCTTTTCCTCTCATTTCCTTTCTAACTATCTCAAAACCCTCCTCAATAACATATTCTTTGAGTGCATTCATAAATGCACGAATGTCACTGAAAACATTACTATCTCAACCTTGATTTTCTTTACATGTTCTAAATGAAACTCTTCTTCATCACTACCCAACCTCCCATTCCAAGGATCATCTTCAAATTCTTCATTAGAACTATGCACATGCTCATAGTATTTGTAAGATTCATATTGAGATAAGTTACCATATTATTTTCATCATCACAAGAAACCTGAGGCTCATATGATTCTCTATCACTAAAAACAAATCAATGTCCTCAATGTCCGGGTACTTTTTAAACATTTCAAAGATAGTATTATTATTCTCCTAAAAAATAATCCTCTTACTTGAATCATTACTTTTTCTAGAATATGACATTACTTAAAGAGCCACAAAAGATCAATATCATGTATATACTTCGATACGTTATCACACAAATCATCCAATAAATCTTTATAGCTATAAATAAATGAGTTCACATTCAACAACTTGTAATTTTCACCCGAATAGTCCACATTAAAATTATATAATCTCCATCTTCCGTCACTGCAAACATTGCAGATAAAAAAAGATCCTCAAAACTCTAAGAAGACATAAAAGCATGATAACAAAAATGAAAATACTTATAAAGCATACATCATGATGTAAACCAAAAAGCTCTTTGATTAAACAACACAAATGCCCTTCATTTCACCAAAAACCCTAAGATTTTCTTACGGATGTACCCCAAAATGGGTTTCGCTGAAAACGCAATAATGCAAGCTACTACTACCTTAAAATGACTACATAAAATTAAGGGTAAATTACAGTGACATCCCTTGAGATTAGACCAAAATACACAAACACCCCCTTTTTTTTGCAAAATTACAGCTACACCCCCTGAGGTTATAATTGTATTACAACTACACCCTCTATTCAAAGGCAAAACTTATACTAACACCCCCTGAAAATATTACACTGGCACCCCTCAGGGGGTATAGCTGTAATTATCCAAAAGACAAGGGGTGTTTGTGTAATTAGACCTAATCTTAGGGGTATCAATGTAGTTACCCTAAAATTAACCTTATTATTCAGAAAAAGAAAGGATTAGAACCTAAATGGAAAACCCTCAACTAATACGACCAAATCAAAGTGGACGTATACTAAATCAATCATCACTCATCGTTTTAAATCATTTTTACAAAAAAAAAAAAGAGTTAATTACAATTTTCGTTCTGTAACTATGGCTCATGGCATTTTAGTCCTTTAAGTATTTAGGGTAGCAAAATAGTCCTTTGTCTTTTCAATTTTTGTGAATCTGGTCTTTTGATCGCCGAATTTTTACAATGTCGTCGGAAGAGTGGCACATGCCTGTCACGTGATGGATTAAAATTGGGTCTTTTCCTATTATTGACTAATATTTTTCAACATGGCAGTTGGAGTAAATTTAGAAAAAAAGAAAAAAAAAAGATACTTATTGATGTGGCTAAAATAATCACGTCGGTAAGTCCCTCCACTTTCAACTAAGCAGCATGACGTGGCTATTTTAGCCATGTCGGTAAGCATGCATTTTTGTTTTATAAATTTACTTCAGCTACCACGTTTTAAAATATCAACCGATAGCAGAAAGAGCCCCAATTTTAATCCATCATGTGAGAGGCATGTGCCACTTTTCCGACAACTTTGTAAAAATCTGGCGCACGAAGGACCAAATTCACAAAAATTGATAACATAGAGAACTATTTTGCTACCCTAGATATTTAAAGGACTAAAATACCAAAAGCCTATAGCTACATGACTAATATTGCAATTAACCCAAAAAAAAAAAAAAAAACCAACAATAATTGATTTTTAAGCCATATACACACTGACTGGGTAGTAAGGGTTTACATACCTTTCCTCCATGTTTCAAGTTACAACTTGACACCCGTGCTTTTACCGTCTCTTCTAACACTTTCAAAAGCGTCAAAAATGGAGTTTTTCTTTTTTTCAAGAAATTATGGGCCTCTAGGGTTTTGGATTTTCTCCGTGAGAGAGAAGAAAAGGGTGGAAGATGAGAAATGTTTGGGTGCCAAATACTTTGTTGTTAAACACTTCAATACAAGAGGGGCGTAATATTAATACTTTCATTAGTTTTTTACGTATTTATTTATTATCAGTTTTAGTGGGGGTAAATGGACAATTCATAAAAAATATCGTATTTTTTGATTGACATTAAATAATAGGGGTGTCACTATAATTATGAAAAAGGAAAAAATATAAGTTTGGTCTAGTTTTTTAGGAACGGTGACGCTTTTGCTCCAGGGCCATTCCCAAATAGTATTTTCGGACAATAACTTTAAAAAATGGAAATTTATGGATAAAAAAAAACCCTATTTTAGCCGGAATTACACACATGATGTGCATATGACCCCCTAAATTTGGGGATATCTCAAATTCCGGCGACTTGCATACGTGGATAAATTTTTTTAGCATGTGGTTACATGGGTGACGTGTTGCCAACTCACCTTGCCAGCCCACGTAAGCTGGTCCTTGGAGGGAAAATAGACAGCACCACATAACCACCACCACCTCACTGTTTGCAGCCTCCACCATCACCTTCTCTGCGCCGCCGTCGGTTGGTGTTTGAAAATTTTACGGTGAATTTCCGACCACAAGCACCACCCTTCACCTCACCATTCGTCGCGCGGGGGGGGGGGGGGGGAGATAGGAATAAAATGGAATTTACCCAAAAAAATGGATGATTTGGCAGACATAATGAACATGTTACTATTTGGCAGACATAAGTTCGTCTAGATTATTTTAGTCCACATAGCAAAGCTGACCAGAATAGTGAAAATTTTCCAAATTTTTACAGTTACATGCTGCCCATGTGAATTCCGATCAATTTGGACTAAAATCATTTTTTTAAAATTATAGTCCTAAAATGCTATTTGGGAATGGCCCTGGACCGAAAGCCCCTAAGAAACTGGACCAAAATTGCATTTTCTCTATGAAAAACATAGGTGGTTTTTTTTTTTCGTATTTTGGACTAATTTTTGTGTTCGTGTAATTTACCCTATTTTTAAATATTGCAAATGCCCCCCTTAGTTACGTTAAAGCATTGAATCTTGACGAACAGTACATATATATTTATATGAATTAATGAACAAATAACCTTGAAATTAAGTTCATTTAGAAAATCGAAACACAACCTTCCTGCTGGGTTACAAATAATTAGTTTTTCTTATAAATATAATTTGTTTCATACATATTTAAAAACTTTTCATAATAATATTTTTATAAATAAATATTTTAAAAATAATGGGTCTAACGGATCACAAGAGTCCAACCCATCTGAGTCCATGTCGGATCATAAATCCAGCATATTCTTGACAGAGTTTTGATAAATGAATTGGGATTTCCAATTAACTCACTATAATCACAAGATCTTATCACCACTTGAATGCATGATCCATCTAATATGCACTACTAAATCATTTTCGATATCATCAAAAACTAGGAGAGATCAAATTAAATTAATAATAAAAAAATTAATCAAAAAAAAAAAAGAACACAAAAATAGAGAAAAATGCAAGCAAACCCTTACAAATGAACAAATTACCCCATATAAAAAATAAAATAATAATTTACTTTCCTGTTATTTTTTAAAATAAACCAATTTACCTCCCTATCTTAAAGAACAAAGGGATATAAATTACTAATTTTCTTTTATAGAGGGATAATTTATTCATTTATGATATCACGTGAAGGTAAATTACATTAAATCCTACAAAAATATGTTATCATTGGAAACGGTTTGAGATTAATTTTATTCAGTATGTATTAATTACAAAAGGTGTATTGATCGCATCATGAGCCCCAAATCATGGAAAGAAGAGTATATCACTTCAGCTCTAAGAAACCTTCTGCATGCTGATGAAGATCCCCATGCAACAGAATATTACTCTGATGCAGCAAAGAATAACAGCTTTTTAAGGCTGCAGTTCACTTATCCAAGCAATGAATATAAATCTTTCTCAAAATAAAATACGTAAAATTGTCGATTATATGTATACTCGACACTTCTTTTTTCCGTGGTATATATTATTCACAAGAACGTTCTTCAGTCTTAGTAAGACAGTAATGTGAACGACCATCATGTGGCCTTCATCAAGAAAGTCGTATCGGTCTTCATACTTCTCAATCTCAACTTCAACGTTGGTTTTCGTTCTTCTCACCCCTTTGCTGTTCGTCTCCCTAATAGTACTTTGCAGTTTAGTCCCTCAAAAATCTCTGACGGCGTTTTCATGGAAATCTCTAGAGATTTTAAGCTCGTTTTCTATGGGCTCGTCGTCGAGCAACGTTGGAGATCATGATCGAAGCAACTTCAACGTTTCGGGCTCATTGCATGATCAGAAACTAGTAAGTCGTCGTACGTTTAGTTTCAATCGCTGCTAGCTACGACTAACTGTAATGTAATAACGATTAGTCTTTGTCCGAATTGAGGTTATAAGTTGATTTTTTGTCCGAATTCGATTAGAGAAAGGAGTTGTCGAGCGCAGAAAGACGAGGATTCGTGACGAGTGGAATACGCAGAATTAGGTACAGCAGATCAGAGAAGGTTGAGGCCATTTTGGCTAAAGCACGATTTTCCATCAGAGAGGCTGCTAGAAATAACTCCAGCTTCATCTCATCATCATCACGACGTGATGACTATGTGCCTCAGGGCCCTATTTACCATAATGCCAATGCGTTTTATAGGTATGGACGTTTCTTCTTATGATGATTCTTGCACTAGACATGGAAAATTCTAGTCGGGGGCCTGGCTCGGCCAAACCTGAATCAATCACATGGTAAGTGTAATACACTTGTCTTGTGATAGGTGTACAGTTCAGAGAAAGTGATCAATCACATAACAAGTGTGATATACTTGCTTTATAATTAGTTTGGTTCAACCAAACCTAATCTGGGATAAGAATTTTCCGACTAGACATATGGCCAAAGTCGTCAATTTTCACTAACACTTTCATGGTCCACACCAAACCTGGACAAATGCTGCTTCTTTCGTTTTCAACTTATGTTACTAATTCACGGAATTCATTTCTTAAAAATATAAAGTTATGAAAATTTTATACACGTGATATATATATATAAAGTACAGCTTTGTTGGAGATCTGGATAGTGAAAAAGTACATATATCAAGAAACGTTTTACGTTAGAGATACTGTTGAACAAGTTTCTAGCTAGTCAAGTCAAATAATTTGCTTTATTTTTCAGCCCTACTAGCAAAAACCACGGTATTATTCGTTAGTGAAACATCGATAGGCCACGATCGTGCCTAAAGTCATTGACATATGCTCATATTATTTTGTAACAATTTGGAGTACTTCAGGAGCTACACAGAAATGGAGAAGGTGTTCAAGATATACGTGTACGAAGAAGGGGAAGCTCCGATATTCCACGATGGCCCGTGCCGGAGCATATACACGACGGAGGGAAGGTTCATCCATGAAATGGAGAGGGGAGAGGTGTACCGGACGAGGGATCCGGAGGAAGCCCACGTCTACTTCATGCCGTTCAGCGTGGTTGCGATGGTGCAGTATCTGTATGAGCCAGGTGCAGTTGATATGGACGCCATCGGCAACACTTTGGCCGACTATGTGCATACCATTGCTCACAATCACCCCTTTTGGAACCGGAGTCTTGGGGCCGATCACTTCATGCTCTCTTGCCATGATTGGGTACGTACCTACCCCTCACTCTTTCAGTACTAGTCTTCGTACGATTAAAGTTATTTTTGGTCCTATAATGATACACTATTCTTATTTTAGTCCTTTATCTTTAGGTTCTAAAAATGTCCCGTAATTTTTTAATTATCACGATTTTGGTCCTCCTCTTTTTAGGGTGCGGATTGGAGTTTTTTATTCCAAATTTTATTGCATCCTCTATTTTATTTAACATATACACACGTGTATAAATCTTCTTTAAATAAAATAAATGATATAATCATTATGCATGTAACATGTATATATTAAATGGAATAGAAAATGTAACAGGAAGTTGTTCCTAGCTAACTCATTTGAGTTTGTACACTTCCTAGGGGCCTTACACAAGTTCATATGTGCCACTCCTATTCAACAACTCCATAAGAGTCTTGTGCAATGCCAATACATCCGAAGGCTTCAACCCTCTTAAAGATGCAACCCTACCAGAAATCAACCTCAAGTTTGGCGAAATCACCGGTCTCTTAGGCGGCCGGCCGCCCTCGGAAAGGTCCATTCTAGCCTTCTTTGCAGGGGGGCTACATGGAGACATAAGGCACATTCTATTAGACCATTGGAAAGAAAAAGACCCCGACATACGAGTCTATGAGAAACTTCCCCATGATGTTTCCTACGAAACGATGCTGAAGAACAGTAAGTTCTGTCTTTGCCCTAGTGGATATGAAGTCGCCAGTCCACGAGTCGTGGAGGCTATTTATGCAGAGTGCGTGCCGGTCCTGATATCTGATCACTACGTCCCCCCATTCAGCGATGTGCTCAATTGGAAGAAGTTCTCGGTTGTGGTGGGAGTCGAGGATATACCGAACATTAAGACGATCTTGATGGGGATTTCTGAGGCTAAGTACTTGAAAATGCAGATGAGAGTGAAGCAAGTGCAAAGGCATTTTGTTTTAAATGGAACTCCTAAGAGATTTGATCTTTTTCATATGATTGTTCACTCTGTCTGGCTCAGGAGACTGAACCTTAGGCTAGGTGCATTGGTATAGAGAGAAATTTTGCTGGATGTACAAAGATTCATCCCTAATAGGTGATCCAAAGGATCATAACCGCTTATTATCACATGGTGTCTATGTGTTGACGGTCAAGATTTCTAGTCCCAATAGTTAGTAAACTTGCAATTTTAGTCCAAATCACAAATTTTGATAGATATTCACCAGAGCACGAGCAAATCACACACTCCCTCCGTTAAATTAACGGTCGATTACTTAATGGAGCATGTGGAAATTACGTGCTCCTTCCGTTAAATATTTTACGAAATTTATTGTTGGGAATAAAATTGTTTTTATAACTTATGGGACTAAATATGATGAGTGCTAACATAATAAGACTAAAATCACAAATCACAAAGAGAATAAATTGTGGGAGGTAAATTCCAATTTTCCCCCAATAGCTCCTAAGAATTAGGCTCTCAATGCTATGGGATTTTTTGCTCTTGAATTTTTTGAGTTGTGAATTGTAGTAAAAATTAATAATCAAGAAAAAAGGGTGTGACAACTCAAACATTTGACTTCTCTTTTGAGGTGCTTCAAATCTCAAGCAATCAAGCTTGAAATCTGAAATTTCTCACATGGTTGCTTTTCTTGTCATATGTAGATGGTGCAATTATACATGCAATGATTTTAAATTATTTAGGTATAGAAATTATAAGATAAAATAATATTCACTTGGAAAATAAAATTCGAGCTGATAAATATAAAATTATTAATTAGTCAATAGCAAAAAGGGATTAAATGTTATAAAAAAAATTAATGCATTGACTAATTAAGGACTTACAGCTAAATTAATAATTACTAGTAATTATTAGTAGCCTTTTATAATTGGTATAACTATAAGCTGCAAACACGAGACCCTTTTCTTCTGGTTGATTTTCACGTAGTCTTTGCGTACCATTTCTGTCATTTAATGTTCCATTGAATTATAAATTTTGATTTATTGATAAATGAGCCATATATTGGTTTTACAAATTAGGGTGATCGGATCATGAGCCACCAAGAGTACGCAGAGCACAGAAATCTTCAACTTGGATCAAGGGCTAATTCTATATATGATATAATCAAGAATTTATTTGATTCGAGTCGAGATCCTCACACATTACGTGACAACTCTAGCTGATAACAGGTAATATCTATATCGGATGGTCAAAAGTATGATGTGTGGCACATGGTAGGTTTTCGATCTTGCAAAATAGGTTGACTTGTAACACTTAATCGTTATACTTGTTGGGATGATCGCAACTCAATGCTTAAGTCAGAGTTCACTTAGAGTATTTTACAGGTAAAAAAGAGCTAGATTTCAATGCCCTCAGAATGCATACCAATCTAATAAAGTCAAATGGTATTTATTAGGAGTGGCAAATGATCGGGTTTTGATTGGGTTGAAAACGAGTTGGATTGCAAATGGATAAGTAGGGTTAGTATTAATCGTTTTACTATTTTGAATTCTAAACATTTCAAAATTTTGACACAATGAGAAGAAAAAAAGAGGCAATATATGGACTATATAAAAAGGTAGCTAATATAGGGAGTGTATTGTGAAAACTTATGCTAGAAGTAGTAGCAGAATCAAAATTGGGTAGTGTTTGTAAAAAAAATAAATATCAAGTAAAAGTTAAAATTGGCTAGTGTTTGGGGAAAAAATAGGTAAAATTACATTTTTGGTTCTGTAACTTTAGGCCATTAGCACTTTTAGTTCTGTATCTTTCACGGTTCATACACTTCGTCCTTTTTTTGACACATTTAGTCCTGCACATCTCAATTTTGGTCCTTTTTCAACAAATTTAGTCCTGCATTTACATTTTTAATCCACTGATAAATTTTCTGGTTAAAAAATTAAAAAATAATCAACAAAGTTAGTTGAAAAATGAAGACGATTACCCAACAAGACCAACCTACAAGTAAATTTAGTATTCTCTTTCTCTTTAGGAAATTTAGTATTCTCTGTTCCAGTATGGTATTAAACCAATTGAACTCAGTTAAATTTAATTCATCGATAATTAGTATGTATAATTTACACATTGAACGAGTGATGAATATTATTAAACTTATAATCTCAAAAAGTATTAATAACAATTATTCTTATATTTACTTAATAGATACTTAATTTGGTTAAATGAGCAATTGACAAACACAATTCACTAATGAAGGAAGTACAATTATTAAAAAGCAGATAAAATGATAATAAAACAACTAACTAATTTCCAATTATACATTAAATTTCAAGAAACAAATTTAAGTATATTTAATTAATTACAATCAGTCTTCAGTCAATATAAGCATGGTCCCAACAATTAAACAATCAACGTTTTATGATAAAATTAATCTAAACCCTTTTTGTTATTTTTACCTTTTATTTGATATTTTTGTCAATAAAAATATGTTTATACTTATTCAAAAGAATCTAACCAATATTATTTGTTTATCTTTTTTTTGAAGTATATAAAAACGTGTTTATTCAAATATATATATATATATATACATATTTATCCAACAAATAAAATTTCATTTGATTCAAAATATCATTAATATAAATATCAATTATTGTTCATTATATCCAAAAATGTGAAATATTGTCTGAATTGATTATTCGTTATATAATTATAATTTCTTATAATATAGTCATAATATTTGATTTTATGATATTTTGTATAAGATCCTATAGGTGATATAACTACTGAATATTTGATATATAATAAACTACAATATCTAAATATTATGTGTATAGATAATAATAATATGAAAAAACTATAGATTAATATATATAAAAAAATACTATATTTATTGATAATATAATAATTTCTTCTTTTATAATTATTCGTATTTATTCAAAAAATTCTAATCATCATAGGGAGAATCACTTCATGATTATCAATTAGAAAATTTAAATATTTTTAAAATTCTCATTAATGATAAGATAAGTCAATTTTATAAAATTAATCTACTATTGTCTTTTGAAATTCAAAATTACTCAAGATAAAAAGTTTGTAATATTATAAATAATCGGTCTGCAAAAGCACCACAAAAAAGTAAATCGCAATGCTGTGAAATCTTACGCTACAATAGCATGTAAATTTCTCTTTCCACCTTCATAATTTTTCCTTTACTTATATTTTTAGTGAGAATTTTAAAATTTGACAGAGTTATTTTTTGCAATTTTTGGTGAAACAAGTATGTACATATTCATATCAATGGTAATGCCAATATATATATATATATATATTTTTTTTATAATGAGCGATGCACTATTAATTTGAAAGTACAACAATGATTCTGAAGCGACCAATTGCTATTTCAATATTCAGTGCACAGTACAACAACATCTATTCAGTCCACGGTTTAATAACAAATCCACATCTACCAACACCAATCAAATGAATAATACAAAATCCTACAAATCAACAACTCCCTACATTCGTAGTACTCGAACGCACGACCTCTTGGTTGTGGGACCTCAACTTTACCACTCGGGCAAGGGATCATCGGTAATGCAAATGATTTATAATTCAATCATTGACAAGTTTGGTATTTATTCTGCATTTTTATGTTTCAATAAGACACAATTTCTCTAATTTTAATTATTTTTTCCTGAATATCTAACATTATTAATTTGTTTTGTTAGTTATTGCACCGCGAAATGCATTAATTAAAAAAATTGTTAATCAAGGATTTGTTATGACATTTCAAAAATCACGAATTCCTCCTATTTGTCCTCTTCTCTTAATCATTTTAATTTTGAACTTATTAAATACTAATTTTGTTTTAAAATTAAAATTATTTGTATTATTTATTTATTTATTATTAAAGCACATGTTTGCTCTATGCTAGCTTTTTTTGAATTTTTTTTACCACTTAATAAAATAACGTACTTTTTATTAAGATAATTATTTACCTTATTTATTTTTATTTCGAAGCACATATTCATTATTCATTTTAAAGTACATATTCATTGTTTACCTTTATCCAAAAAACTTTCACTCATCATTTAAGATGATTAGTTCGTAAGAAGTTTAACTTCATTTTTATATCCAATACACGTTTGTATGTTTTCTCCTTAATAATTACTTTAACTTTAAATTTTAAATTTTTTATTATTTATTTATTTTTATATTTCAAATTTTAAATTATTTATAAATTTATTTCTTTATTTATTAAAAATACAATTCTCCCGTGCATTGGCATGGGTACTAACTAGTTTTATAATTATTCCTTAAATTAACATGAAACATAAGAATAAATTTGATAATGTACCATACATGTAATAATAAAATTATTCGATGGGAATAGTAAATAATTTATGTATTACAAATCAAGATGTTCAGTGGGTTGGTTGACACAGCCCAAGATCAAATTGGCTCAATAAAAAAAATGAGTTGATTCGACCTAAGTCCGCTTGCAAGGACTCAGTCCTGGGCCAATACCAGGTATTGATATCTAGGACAGGCCAGCCCAGTAGCCCAGGACCACCTGGTCCTTGGGCGAGCCTTTTGGGCCATTTTTTTCTTTAATAATGTATTTCATATAATTTTTATTTTATTTTTTTTAAGTTGACTATTCTATTAGATTTTTTTTATACTATTGAAACTCTAAAATTCTCTGTCTTTATTGTTCTACTTCTAAATTTTAGTACATTAATTTATTAATACTCTTTGTTTATTTTTCTCAAAATTTATTTTAAGTATGTTTATGCATTTGCTATTACCTAAGTTTATTATTGTAAGGTTGCATGTTAGTCAAGTTATTATTTAAATTTATTATATAGTCTTAACCTTTTTTATTTTTTTGCTGATTAAAATGTTTGGTATGATTTAAGTTATTATTTTTTATTTTATAAGAAAATCATAAATTTAAATAATTGTTCAAAGAATACCTCAATTTTATAAACATAAAATAAAACAAACACAACCGAACCTGATCCGATCTCGATATCGAGTTGGTCCATGGCTAGAGCCTGAGTTTAAAAAGAAACTCAATTGGGACAAATTTAAAGATCCCAAACCTCCTTAAGATCGATCACGAACAATAATAGACCTATTTGAAATCGAATTTTTTCAAATTAATCTTTATTGTCTTGAGCCGACCAAACCTACTGTACACCTTGAATTAGAGATAAGGGGTGTCACAAACTCCATCAAATTATAGTGTGAAAAAGCAATAATGTGGTGGCGTTGTAATTAGTCCAATCATACGTAATCATTAAATAAATCTCTTATTTTTCCATTACGAAACACATACGTAAAAAAATTAGGTAAACCACGACTTTTATAAATCTTCAATCTATTTATGTATATTACGTGTACGTAAAGAACAAATAACAAAATGAGTCATTTTCCTCAAGTCAAGAAGCAATTTTCTCTTTTCTCGGCTATGTTAATTACATTGTTCTCTCGTATTTATATTAGGGTGATTTACAATGACTTTTCTTGAGTTTTAGTATAATTACGAATATTCTCTTGTTGTTTTAAAAATTACGACTACCTTCTAAAGTTTGTAATTTTTAACCAATGACCTGAAATGGTACATTTTGCCCTTAATTTTTATTTTTTAAATTGTAGAAAAATGAGCTAAGGTAAATTATATTATTGTCCCTCTACGTAAAAAAATGTAACAAACCTCTCCCTAAGCATTTTTGTCCAAAAAAATTTAGAAAATTTTAAAAAATAATTCAATTTGTATAAGGGCATTTTGGTCAGTTCACCCATAAAAGTAGATGGAAATGGGTAATTTATTAGATTGTTACAAATCTTAGGGAGGTATTTGTAATTTTTAAGATAATAAAGGGGTATCCGTAATTATGCCAAATCTCATGAAATGTCATTGTAATTCATCCTATATATTAAAAATAACTATATTTACACTCATGATCTGTGATTTATTTATACAAATCAGTCTTACCTTTATGATGATTACAGAAACCACCCTGACAGCCAAAAAGTAAGGGTACTTTGTATAATAATGTTGACGGTTTTTATGGTGTATGTGTAATTTTTCAAAGTATGAGTGATTTGTGTAAATAATGTAGACGTTTCTGACGGGTGTTTGTTAATTATTCAAAAAAACATAAACAATTTATGTAAATAGACCATATATAGGTCAGATGGTGTAAATATAATTATCCCTGTATATTATTCTAGAAAAATAGTTTTAGATGTGTTGAGTGTGAATTTTGCTACATCAATGAAATTTAAGTCGATGAACAAATATGATGTAATTATACTACAATTTAAGCATACAATAAAATATAATATTAGTGGCAAAATTATCAAGAGATAGTCCTAAAGTAGTAAGTCACAAAAATTATATTAATTAAGAGATAATAATTCTAATCTTGTCACGGTATAATTATTAATTATAAAAAAAAATTATGCATAAAGTGTCACTATTAAGATATATGTAGTGATTAATAATTGATTATTGGCATCATATCATTAATATACACGTGTTAGTAATTATTTTTAGTGATAATTTTTACTGAATAACCGTCTTTATTGGAATTATAAAAGTTATTAATTAGTGTGATAAAATATTTTTTGGTCATCAAATATATATAATTAGCAATAATATTAAAACTATTACTATATTTTTTGTCGACAATCTCCTTTTTTTTGTAGTGATTTAATTTTTATTTATTTATTTATTATTATTATTATATTTTGACAGATAATTATATGTATAACTTTTGTTCCATATAATTCCCATTAGTCCTCCAACGATTTGAAGTCTCCCAAATATTTTAGTGCTTTGACTTGAAAAAGATTCCCCTAGTTTTAGGGCAACCAGCTTTATCACTTTGACTATTATTATTTTCTAGGAAAAGATTTGACTACTTGTTTGAGGCTGCTTCAACTCTCAACTAATCAAAATGGAAATCTGAACATTTCATACAAGTATCCACACACGTCTGGTTGAATTTGAATCGATGATTTTAAATAATTATTAATGAATATGATTTAGAGTGTGTTCATCTAAACTTATTTAAAACAATTTATAACCTCATACGTTTTAGATGTTATGTTTTATTTTAAAAATAAGTTTTCACAGTGTCAGGATAAAATATAAATTACGGAGGTTATAAATATTAGTATAACAATTTGTAATAATACGATCAATATTGAAGAAGTTTGTTAATATTTTAAAAGGGGTAAATAGTATAGTTGGTCTCTTGTGTTTGTATTTAAAATCACTTTAGTCCATCAACTTTATTTATTGACTTTAGCTTCCTTAAACTTTAATTTTTGTCTCAGTGCGGTCCCTTTAATCATTTTTCAATGAAAATATTACCAGAAAATGGTATGCGACCGGCACATGGCGTTGTCTATAGGGGAAATTTTGTTATTTGTATTTTTTCTTCAAAAGAATAAAAACATGAAACACGGTCAGGTCATATTCTGAGACAAGGGCGTGTGTTTGCAAACAAGTGCATTCAACATCCAGACTAAGAGTCACACGCATGTTGCACAATGGCCATACTCTTCAATGTAGAACTTCAACAGACGAACAAACAATTCCACCTGTAAGGTCGTATTTTCATCACAAATAAACACATGTATACCAGAATCATTCACCTATCGTGATATTTTACAAAATTTTCAACGATTTGAGAGCGGATTTAGACGTCTCTAGGGGAAATTATTTTAGCTGAAACAGGTTAATTTTATTACATCACATACATAATTTACTACAACAGTTAGTTGAAAATCAACATGTACTTAACACAATATCTGAATTTTTAGCCCTCTTGTTATATTTTCAGTACCACAAGCACAAGTACACAAGTTGGTACCAAAACACATCATATGTTTCCATGCTTTTCCCGGCTAAAAGAACCAATTTGATAATTTACAAATTTAATAGACTAAAGCGAGAAAAATAAATTTAAATTGATAATTTTACTTTCAAAAAGTCAAATTTTAATCACATTTTTGTCGAAAAATAATTAGAGGGACCAATATGAAATTAAAATAAAAATTTGGATATGCCAACTGATGATGTGGTTTTTATGAAACTCAAGGATAATAGATGTAAAGAGATTTACTGGGATTGCCCCCTTTTTCCTCTTGATAAATACAATATTTATAGAGTTTTTCCTGGGACACTTCGGATATTTTTTGAGAATAAAATCTTATCTTGGAATTTGACGAATTTTCCTTTTTCGAACTCGTTAGATATCCTATTTTTTATTGGCTTTCTTTATATAAATCAACTCGTATATTTTTCTGAACTTTATCCTAGTATAGAAATTATTAATATGAATCATATTAAACGGTCTGAATATATAGTTGAAGTGGACTTATGACTCCATAAATACCAAATACTCTTATGTTGAACATGAATATTATTAAATCGAGCTCTTTATTGTTTCTCAATTTCTAAACAAAGCGCAACATTACGTAAATAAAATAAAACGTCTATAAATCTTTAGAAATAAGTACATTTACACCCTATAACCTACTGTCTATTACCAAAAATTTACTCCCGCCTTTTGAAAAATCACATATGTATTAACAAGAAATGTCACAATTATTTACACAAATTACCCCTGTTTTTTGAAAAATTACACATACACCCCAAAAAATGACAACATCATTACACAAATTATCCCTACTTTTTAACTGATAGGGGCACTTTTTATAATTACGCAAAAGATATAGATAATTTGTATAAATAAACCATAAATCAATATGTGTAAACATAATTATCTCTATATATTTATGTCTATCTACACGACGTAAACATCAAAAACCATTTATTTTCATTATAAATTACTGAACAACACTATTTCAAAATTAAAAATTATATAAATTAATTAAAAATTATCAAATAATATAAATCAAGTCATGTCAGCACAATGCAAGTAATTGCTAATATGATGTATAAGTTTGAGAATTGATATTTCCCATCATCAGTTAGACTTCCAACAAGAAGATTCAGTTGAAGTTTCCCAAATACTTAAACTTTTTATGTATGCTTTGACTTGAAAAGGCCATTGCCTTAGTATTAGGCAAAAGCAGCTCTACCACTTTGACTAATCCATTTCCAATATATACTTCCAAACATGTCATTGCCCTTCATTTCTTTGTCATACAAAATTAATTAATGATTATTCTTTTATGACTCATTTTAACTACCCCTCCAACTCTACAACTCATTTTTCCCTTTATTTTATTATTATTTTTTTAAATATATAGTATTCGCCCACAAGATAAAAGTTATTGAATAACTAGTGTTCACATTGTCGAGGACAGTTTTGTCGAATCAAAATTAATTAAGCAAAATTACATTTCTGGTCCTGTGAATATAGGCCGTTAGCACTTTTGGTCATGTAACTTACTTTACTTACACATTTAGTCCTTTTTTGATAAATTTAGTCATGTCTTGACAATTTTGATCATATTCTCACTCAAGTAAATCTCATTTTTAGTCCTGTAACTATATGCCGTCAGGATCAAATTTGTAAACACATGACTGAATTTGCCAAAAACGGACCAAATCTGATATGTGTTGGACCAAATTCATCAAGAAAATGACAAAATGTGTAAATAGAGTAAATTATAGAACCAAAAGTACTAATAATTTAAAGTTACATGACTAAAAATATAATTTTGCTATTAATTAATTACTGTTTGGAGAGACAGGGTCTTGTGATCATATTTGAAATGCAACTGTTTACTATGAATGAGATGTGTTTTACTTTTCAGCTTTACCTAATGTTTTGTTTGTGTACTATTAACTTTATTTATATCCACGTGAACATCTGTATATGAAAAATATTTTTATTAAAACATTCCTTAAGACAATAATACTTAATAGTATCGAGTATCTTTAGATATTTATAGAGGAAATACAATAGATAAACCTTATATTTGCCTCTAAAAACACAAGAAATCCCAATCATTTCAAAGGTATGTGTCTTTTGTAGCAGATTCAGTCACATCCAATTTGTCTGACCCGACAACCCGAATTATCATCCATTGATCTATAACCCATTCGATGGGTCATGTGGATTGTATGGACTCTAACACAAGTTTTATAAATATATTGATGGGCCATTTGACAAGTATGTATTTATTACTATCAGATTGCATTCTGCGGCCCCTATAACTTCGAGTTTAAACTAATTTAAGCATCAAAGGATTAGCTAACCTTATTAACCCAAATCGAGGTAATCAATTGGATTCATATTCCGCGGACCTTCCAGGTCTTCGCCAAATCATCACAAATTAGACATAATTTATAACTAAACAAAAGAATCTATGTAAATTGCAATCACATAAAGTTAATATTCACATGCATTAGCGTGTGCAGAGGTATAAGGGTAGTCTAGTTAGAAAAAAATTTATTTGACCTAAAATAAATCTATAATAAGCACTATAAGAAAATAGTTTAATAGCAACGAATAAATTTGTTGTTGAAATCAACATCGAGCTAATTAGCAAGTAAAATTTTCGTTGCTAATCTACACTATTTAATATATATTTTATACAATTCGTGACTAAATTAGTTAGCAAGTAAATTTTCGTTGCTAAAATCATTAACAGGTGAATTTCTTATATTAAATAATGTAAATTAGCAACGAAAATTTTACTTGCTAATTAGCTCGACGATAATTTTTTTTCTTTGTTATTGAATGATTTTCTTGTAGTGAAGTCAATTTGGGCTAAATATGAATTCACGTTCAATCTTTTTGTTGATATCAATAAATTTCGTAAATTTCACTAATGGATGAATTTATTTATTGGATAAATTCCATAAAATTTATGATCAGATCTAAAAATTAAAGACCCAACCAAACACTATGATCCCAAACCCTTAAGTTTAATGAAATCTAATTCAAATGGATGAAATATTCCACTGACTGACGAGGAATAAAATTGTAAAAACTCATGTAACATAATAATTTGTTAATTATTAAAAAGTATCACGTACATCAATATTGTTATTCTTATAACTAAACAAAAATACAAATACTAATAAAAACAACTTCAAATCATTCAGAAAACAAAATCAACAATTTATGAGAAACTCATTGTTTAATAATTTATCTTAAAAGTTAAATCCAAAATGCATGCAAAAATTAAATAATATATTAAACTTGCAATTATTAGATTTAATGTTCTTCTGAATAATTAGTAGTTCTTTTACTAGATTATACTTTTGTTAAGTTATAAAAAAAAATATTATCGGAGTACATGGTATTTTTTAATTATTGATAAATTATTAAAGTATATGAAATTTTCAATTATATCTCTCATTAGTGAATTAATATTTCATCCACCTTAATTAGATTCAATTAAAACTTAACGATCACAGTGAGATTTATCTAAACGATAAAAAACTATTACGATGCGTTTGAAATCTGATAGACTAAAATGAGACGAATTGTACAGACGATGGACTAACGAGGAGATTTGACCAATTAAAAATGAACCTCGAAATTAATACTAAACCATGCGGAAATGCTTATTTGTGTGTTTTTGCCAAACAATGCATTAGCTTTTTCGCAAGTAAAACATTTATTGTACGAGACACACATGTCAAATTTATTATTAATTTTGGTGAAGAGTGCATTGATTCATAAGGTACTCTATGTTGCTTGTTTGAGTTCATATATCTTAGGATAAATTATATTAATATCCTTTGAAATTAGATTAAAATGCATAAATACCCCATATTTTTTTATAAAATTACAAATACACTTTCTGTTATACAAATACTTCTTGAAAAAAATACACTAGCACCCCTTAAGGGATGTAATTGTAATTTTGTAAATGACAGAATGTATTTTTGTATTTTGACTTCATTTCAGGGGTGTAAATGTAATTTAATCCTTTATCTTATGAAGGTCCACAATTGATGGCTGATTAACATAAAGTGGTAATTGACCCTTGAAAATTTTCCAACCAATACAACTTGATCAGTTTATAGAATATCGAATTTTACTAAATAAAATTTTAATAAATAGGGGATAATTAGGCAAGTATTAAATGGGGTTTTGGACGGGTTCGGGGAAGGTCTTAATAAGTTACAGGACCTATTTGCTACACTAGAAAGATAAAAGACTAAAACATTAAAGTATAAAAGATATAGAACAAAAATTTGATTCCATTCTGGCAGTAATTTGACCAATTGGACAAAAGCCCCAAATTTTTTTAAAAAAAAAATCGTAACATTTGCAAACTCCGGTAATTGAAGGACCAAAATCGCGAAAAATTAAAAAATTACAAAACGTATTTACTAACCTAGAAAGATAAAGGACTTTAAAACACCAAAATGCAAAAGATTCAGGACAAAAAGTACATTTAAGCCGAAATATTATATGTTTACGGTTGCTGAAAATCAATTCATATTAAGACCATTTCGAGTGAATTACAATAAAAAGTAACCCATTAACTACTTATATTAGGGCATAGATGTCTTCCAAACTTAAATTAAACAAGTCTCGAGTTCGACAAAACCCACTCGACGCTGGTTCTATTATCTTCCCTAATTTGTGCCGCTTAACTAGTAAATTGAAAACTATACGGATTTTCAAATATTAATTAATTTGTGCTCTATACATATGAGTTGTATTGTTGGTTGCTTATTATTATTATTAGTTTTTTCATGAATCATTGCTCATATACAATTATTATTATTATTGAATTATTTCAAGAAGAACTGTTGCGAAAATGCTTTGAAAAAAAGAAGAATATATACACTTTACGCAAATATTAGGATTATATTTTTTAATTATTAAATTATTTAAACGTTGAAATTTCTCATTATGTAATGTTTATGCGGAACATAAAATTCATTTACACAAAAATCATATTTATAATTTTATTAATATATTTTAGCGAGGTACTTAAAGATTTCTATATGCAATTTAGAAAGTGTTTTTCTCCAGATATTATGATCACATGCTTGAATAAATCAAACATATATTCTTATTTTCCATATAAAATTCAACAAAATAAAATTGAACGTTGAAAACACACCAATTTTTTTTTTTAATAAATGATTTTCAACATATCATCTAAAAATTTCAATTCAACTAATCATTATTTCAATTGAACAAATAGAATAAAGTCAAACACATGCTTATATATATAAAATGTTCAGATACCTCACATCACCATACTCTCAACTTTCAGAAAAGCACAAAATATTTGAAAAAGAAACCAAAATAGTATTTAATATTATCTTCTGCATTTATAGGTGTAAACTGATTGAGTCTTATTGAATAAAATGAATTATTCAAATTTGGTGTGAATTTATTATCAAAGTTTAAAATAATATTCGTACTATTGATCTTATTGTTTAATAAGTTGAGTCAAAATAACTTGATATATCTATATGTATATTTCTTCATTTTCTTTTCAATTTACCAAATCAAACTTCAAAATTTATGGAACAAAAAAACAATTCAAACATTATACTTAATGAATTAAGTTCAATTGAAATTTTAACAAGTTAGTGACAAGGTCGATGTCCTACCATCAAAAGGTTGAGTGTTCGAGTTTTATGAATATGAATATTTGTCTATTTTTATATAATTTTATTATTAATTTATTTTATTTGAATGATACTTGTCTATGTTTATATAATTTATTTGTTTTGTTTTATTTGAATGCAGTTATTGATGTTGAGTAATCGATGTATTTAACGAGATTTTAATATTTGAATATGTGGAATAATGTAACAAAATATATTCATCCAGGACAAGGGTTAAATACCCTTTGCGCTCCTCAACTATTTTTGAGGTAGCATTTGTCGATCTAAACTAACAAATGTAACACTAATCCCCCTTAAATTGGATGGTTGGATAAAATTATTCCTCATGCAATTTATAATTTATATAATTCTCAATATATCATAGTATTTATGCACATTAAAATCACCATCAAATTATTTTCTAATTAACTAAAGAAAATATTTTTAATGAACATATAGAAAAATATTTAATAAATGAAAATTTTAATTTAAAATTAAAGTAACAAGTTAATATAATAGATACACAACAAACATGATATATCCTCAATTACTCATGTATAATTTTAAAAAGAAATTGATAATATGGTTAAACCAAAAGTTGAACACTTTTTTTAAAAAAATGAATAAATATATTTTATATTTTTTAAAGAATATGTATTTTAAAAAAATGAATATGTAATTACTCTTTTTATATCTAAAAATTAAATATTTAATAACTTACTTTTTTTACCAAACTAATAGTAACTTTTTACATGGAAGCTTCGTGGGTATTTATTGTTACTCGTTCATTATTTAACTTTTAGTCTATAAATATTTAACTACTTAACTTACTAATTATATTTTATTTTATTATAACTAAAATTTAGTTTTTTCAATTCGGAAAAAATTAATTGAATATAAGATGCATAATATTAAAAAAAATTATTTGTACTATAAATATATGTATATAAAATAAGGATAATTTTATCCAAATATTTCATCGGAAATTGTAAGTGTTACAAATACTTACACTAGTTAGTTAAAGAGGTGAATGCCGCTATAAGAATAGTTAAAGGAGTAAAAGTGTATTTAACCCCTAAAAACTAAACAATTTACAATTAATTTCAAATGTGTGTTAAATGAACTACTTTTTCCTTTACAACAAATAAATGATGTATTTAATTATTTTCAAATAGTTAAATATATTGATTAATATAATGAAACATATTTATCTAAAAACAATAAAAGTTTTACTATTAATCTCAAAATTAAATACAAAATGGTTTGATTTATATTTCAACTACGTGTAAATCTCAACTTAAAAGAGTTGTATTGATCTTTTATTACATTTTCGTGTAATATATTGGTTTCACATTAATAGGTGATTGACACGTATCATTTTTAAATTAAAAAATATAATTAATTAAAGTATAATTTGAAAGTGGAAGGCATAATATGTATTTATATACATATAATATTAATATAACACGAAAGTGTGATAGAAAGTCGTTCGACGCAAATGCCCTTTGAATAAATGAACTAATTTTTTTCTTTTCAGCAAATAACAAGAGAAATTGCTATTTCCAACTCTTCTTGGGTTTGGTCAATTCCTCTCAAAATCCCCACTCTCTCTTTCACAATTTTAAATAAACTAATAGAAAATCTTACAGCATTCTTATGTGAAACCGCGTCAAAGGTTGCATTGGTGCAGCTGAAAAAGGTTGCAGTATTCAAAGTCTCTCTTCAAACATCCTTCCGCATTCAAACCAATTTCTTTTTTCATCACTCACGATTACATTTACACCCCATTTCTCCAAACCTCCTTTCCATTCTGCCCCTCTTTCCATCTCCTTCTTCTTCCTTTTCTTGCATTAATTTCTCTCCCATCTACATTTGTCTGTTTTTCCCCCAAGAAAGGAGTGAGGAAAGAGTTCTTTCAGTCCAGATAGAGAAAAGATTGAATCTTGATTCTGAAACTGAAACTGGCTGAAAAGGGTCGCATTCTTTGAGCCCAGATGGAAAAATATTGAAAAATCTTGGATTTTGAGTAGAATTGATTCTTGGGGTTCTTGGATTGTTCTTCATTTGTTCAATTTTGTAGTTGTTTTCTTTGTGTTTCCCAGCTAGAGGGCTTTTATTTTTTCTCATGATGTCAAAGTCTTTTCTTGTTGTGGGATACTTTTACTTGTTGTTCTATGGCTTGTTAGCAAGTGGAGGTGGAGTTCAAACTGTCAGCACTCTGAATTCCAATGCCTCATCCCTCTTTACAGCCATGGAAATGCCCAGTTTCAATGCTGTATCTTCTTCTTCTTCATCTTCCGTGGATTCAGGTTGCAGCTTTTCGAATTCGGACATTAAGATCAGAACACATACAGTTGTGTCTCAAGAGGAAGTCAATGATGGCCGAGGTGAAGACTTTGAAGTGAAGCCGACTGTCGTGCTCAATTTGCAGCACAGATCATCAGGCAAAGAAATTAAGCCGGCGGATTGTGTTGTGGAGTCCACTGCAAAGGATTTGACAAGAATTCAGACTCTTCATACTAGGATAGTTGAGAAGAAGAATCAGAACACCATTTCTAGGCTCAAGAAAGATGGTGATCAGCAGTCTTACAGCCCGCTTGTTTCGCCTGCAGCCTCGCCGGAATCTTATGCCGGTGGGTTCTCCGGGCAGCTTGTGGCGACGTTGGAGTCTGGCGTGAGTCTTGGCTCGGGGGAGTATTTCATGGATGTGTTTATTGGTACACCTCCTAAACATTTCTCTTTGATTCTTGATACTGGTAGTGATCTTAATTGGATTCAATGCGTTCCTTGTTATGATTGTTTCGAACAAAATGGGCCTTATTATGATCCTAAGGAGTCGAGTTCGTTTAAGAATATAAGCTGTAACGATCCCCGTTGCCACCTCGTTTCGTCGCCTGATCCCCCACAGCCCTGCAAGGCCGAGAATCAGAGCTGCCCTTATTACTATTGGTATGGAGATAGTTCAAACACTACCGGGGACTTTGCTGTCGAGACGTTCACCGTGAATCTCACGGTCCCGGGTGGGAAACAAGATTTTAGGAAAGTGGAGAATGTGATGTTTGGATGTGGTCATTGGAATAGAGGCTTGTTTCATGGTGCTGCCGGATTGTTAGGCCTCGGGAGGGGGCCTTTGTCGTTCTCGTCTCAGCTCCAATCTCTGTACGGTCACTCGTTTTCGTATTGTCTTGTGGATAGAAACAGCAACACTAGTGTTAGCAGCAAGCTGATTTTTGGTGAGGACAAAGGGCTACTAAGCCACCCGGAGTTGAACTTCACTACTTTGGTAGGTGGGAAAGATAATCCGGTCGACACATTCTATTATGTCCATATAAAGTCGGTTGTCGTTGGAGGAGAGGTGCTGAACATTCCAGAGGAGACATGGAGTTTGTCGTCCGAAGGTGCTGGTGGGACGATCATCGACTCCGGGACGACACTGAGTTATTTTGCTGATCCGGCTTATAAGATCATTAAGGAGGCTTTTGTAAAGAAAGTGAAGGGCTATCCGGTCGTGGAAGATTTCCCAATACTTGATCCTTGTTACAACGTGTCCGCTGTTGACAAACCGGAGCTGCCCTCATTCGGGCTCGTCTTTGCTGATGGGGCAATATGGAATTTCCCGGTTGAGAACTACTTCATCAGGCTTGATCCCGACGACATTGTCTGTTTAGCAATCTTGGGAACCCCTCGCTCGGCTCTGTCGATCATCGGGAACTACCAACAGCAGAATTTCCACATCTTGTACGACACGAAACAGTCGAGGCTCGGCTTTGCACCGACGAAGTGTGCTGATATGTAGCGCTTTTAGCAGTGTATAGTTTGGGAAGTTGGTGGAAAACTGTAAACACACCGGGTTGGAGGGTTGCACGATTTATTTACTTGAGGTTAAAAAACGCCATTGTACACGAAATTTTGCTGCTGTTTTAGGCTTTAATCGATTCTTATATTGATTAACACATTTCAAGATCTTCAATGTTCTGATGCTGGTTGCACAGTTTTGCTGGTGCTTATGATGCTTGGATTTAAGTCTGGAAATCTTTACTAGAATGCTTCAATTTTCGGCTTAACTGACTGACAACTTTCATGGGATTCTTTGATACATTTTATAGTATGTGTGTTGTCTGAGTTAGTTTGAGAGGTGTTTGTGTAATGAAAATATCACCTGACACAAATGTCACTTCAATGAAAACATTACTGGTGGGAGGTGTAGTTGTAATAAGAGCGAACGTCATGACAAGCGATGCTTGTGTAATTATTCAAACAGTATCAACAGTTTATGTAATTTAACTATTTTTCAGAGGATGTAAGTATAATTTTATTCGCTTTTCATGTGTTGTTTTCAAAGAATGAGGGCTTTTGAATATATACATTTAAGCTCGAGCTCGAGTTCAGCTTTAGTTGTACTGATTTTGATTATTTAGTGTAAAAATATGTTAGGTTATATCAAATAATTTTTTTTGTCTATAAATTCTACACATGTTAAACACAAAAAGAAAGAGAGAAAAAATCTGCACATGTTACACATAGATGAGGATTTAAAATTAGTTTTTTATTAAAAAAGAAGTGTGAATAATAAATGCAATTAATGCTATTTTCTGGAGTAAATTAATTTTTGGAGGGGTCACATGTGAAACTCAAATAATTACCTACTTTATAGTTTTTCAATAAAGTATCCAGAAAAGATGCATGATAGCTATTTTCTCGAGTATTTGAAGTCACATTAATTAGACAAGCATGTATATCAAATATTTTATGTTTCAATATTTCTTAACATACTTTTGAGGTGTTGGAAAATATTGAATGAGTGTTCTCCACATACATTTTTAATTTTTAATATATTGAAAATTTGCTGCAAGCGATTTCGTCACACATAAAATTTTTAAGTATAAGTCAAGACAAACACAAATAAAATTTTACTTGTGTGCATAAATGTGATGTATATGTTAAGAAAATATTCATAAAACTTAATAAAATTGTTACACGTAGTGATGGAGGAAGAATTTGACCAAGGACAAAGATGTCATTTCCAAAAGTATCAAGAGATCAAGACCACATATTTTTTAGTTAATTTGTAATTACTAGATGACCCCTAATTAGTGAATCACTCCCACATGTTAGCGGTTGGTAGTTGGTGAGGGGTAAAAACGAATTTACAACCCTCCCTCCTTTTATTGTAAAGGGGATCTTTGACAATTAAAGAGAATAAGGATTTTCTAATTCGTGAAGTATGAAGTGTTTAGATCACAAGTTATTTGTTTATTCCCCATCAACTTGGCGTCGTCTGGGGGAACTTGATCTAAGCACTAAAGTGAACATCGAGGAGTGAGCTACAAATGCAGAGTCCTAAGGAGAGAGAGGAGGTCGAGCACTTCCTCCTCTTGAGGTGTATTATCTCGAGGAGAAGAGTCCCAAAGTGTCTCCCCCCTGAGGGAGGTTAAGCGTCTCCCCCCTGTAGGAGAGCCATCACAAGGAAAAGAGTCTTAAGGAGAGAGAGAAGGTCGAGCACTTCCTCCTTCTAAGGTGTCATCTCTAGGAGAAGAGTCCTACGGAGAAGAGGAAGGTCAAACGCCTCCCCTTGGATAAGAGCTACCGCAAAGAGAAGAGTCCCAAGCTGAAAGAGGAGGTCGAGCACCTCTACCTCCTAGAAACGTGTCATCTCGACAAAGAGATCGCCAAGAAGAGGAAAAAGGTCAAGCGTCCCCTCCTCCTGGATGAGAGCCATCATAAGAAGGAGAGCTTCAAGGGGAAGGGGAGGACGAGTACCTCCTCCTCTTGGAGGAGTGTCGCCTCGATAAGTATAACCTCAAAGGGAGATGGAAGGTCAGCTACCTCCTTCACTCAGGTTCGTCCACACCGCAGAATAGGGAGAACTCCCAACGTACCCATCAGCGGTGGCACTATCGAATATGTAGTCTTTTTGCACCCCAAATGGCCGAAGTTGTACCATTTGGTACCAAAATCCTGAACTTGAAACGAGTATAAAAGGGTAGGAAACTCCCAAGTCCACCTAGTTTGCTCTTGGCTAGATATGATCTATTGGACATAAACAATGTTGTTTACTGCAAGCTATTCCATACCACTATCTCTAGGAATGTTGTGTCTTGGTTTAACCAGTTACCCTAGAGCTACCTAGTTCGAGCATCTCCCGCAACGTTTCTTACATCACTTTGCGATCAACAAGAGGTATTCCAAGATTACCTCGTAGTCGTTCACCATAGTCTAGTAGAGACATGAAGGTCTCAGGGAGTATGTCCAAAAGTTTTCATGGGTTGAGCTTGAAGTTCCTCACATCAACCCTGAACTCTCAACAAGTATAACACAATAGAACTTGAAGAGGAGTAAGTTCCAAGAGACGATAGGGGGAAAGCCCCCAACCACATTAGATAAACGGTTGGTGAGAGCTAAAAAGTACCCTAAAAGAGGCTATAGGTACACGGTGCAAATCCCCATGGAAAGATAGACTGACGGGGAAGACGAAACGACACCTTCGATAAGAGGATGAAGTAGAGATGAAAGCGAGCACGTGTCCCTAAGTAGTTTAGAACGTTACACACCATTGAACACTTCGCGAGCGGAAGTCGTTGCTATCGCAAAGCAGCAAAGTTTGGTTCGTGGACTGCCATGAATGTGGAATAATTCAAAGAGGTTGAAATCTTATCGTTATTTCTATTTCATGAGATAGAGGTATAAATCAAAATTTACTATCTTAAAAATAAATAAACTTTTATATCTTCTATATACTGTAAGCGAACCAACCCTCAGTAGGGGAAACATAAAAGTTGACTCATGAAAAAATGTAAAAATGGTCACGAGGTGTCATACGCAACACCCTAAAGTCAGGAGCAAAATGGCTTTCGAGGTGTCATACGTAACACCCAAAAGTCAAAAGCAAAATGACTTCCTTGAGATGACATACGCGACACCCCGAAGTTAGGGAAAATAAAGAAAAAATGGCTTTCTTGAGGTGTCATACGCAA